>CM057079.1:3700100-5126766 GCA_029379335.1 Thymus mandschuricus | reverse complement strand
CTCGCATGCCTCTCCACGACGATCTCCTCCTCAACGGGTATGTTTGCCTTCTTCTCTGTTCAATTTGATGGTATGCTTGTGCGATGCGCGATCGGATCTCGAATTTCTGATTATTTGATTGGTTGGTGGATGTTGATGCGGTGGCGCAGGTATTACACGACTCGGCTGTGGATCGGAACGCCGCCGCAGCGATTCGCTCTCATAGTTGATACTGGAAGTACTGTTACTTATGTTCCTTGCTCGACTTGTGAACAGTGCGGCAAGCATCAGGTTCGCTCCCTCCCCCCCCTCTCTCGCTCTTTCTTTTGTGTTCGCCTTGTATCCGATTTAGTTTGATCTCAGCATCTGCGATTGATAACTGCCTTAGGTTTGGTCGATTGCGTTTAATCCCTCTTGTTACTCCGAGTTTTGATTGTATAATGGGTAATGGATCTCGTGGTTGAATTATTATGATTTCTGGCATCTATTCAATTTCTACGAATCAAAACTTTAGCTGGTCGAATACCTAGTAAAATGTACCACTCCGGACCACGCTTCTTGACTCATTTGCTTTATACACGGGAATTAAGACGAAAATGTTTAGTGTATAAAGTGTATTTTGTAGGGAAATATAATGTGGTTTATGTATTTAGACATATTTTAGAAATAGAGCATCATAGATGCATAAAAACATGATCTTGTCTGATCTTAAATGAAAGATCGTATCAAGACCTTTAATTTGATATAAAAATCATAAAAATCCGATAACAAACGAGCAAGTTATAATAATTTAAACTTTCAAAATTTAAATTATATTGAACTACGTGCAGAGAAATGAGTGGATGAGATTTAAGTATGGAATGTTAAGTGTAATAAGGGGTTTACTAATTGTACTTATTATACTCTAATTATTTCTAAAAAAGGAAATGAGTCAATATGTGTGGGACGTCCCAAAAAGGAATATGAGTCAAGAAGCCTGGACCGGAGTGGTATGTGTCAGCTTACAGACGAGTCGAGAAAAATACTGTTTTCTGTGCTCTATTATGCCTTGTAATGATTTTACTAAGAATTTTTTCGAAGGACCAAAATTGATTTGTTACTGGTGTACTGAATTAAATTATGCTTCCCTCAATTGAAAGAAAATGGATAGATGGACAGGATAGGTACTTCTTACGGTGGTTCATGTTCCAAGGAGTAGCTGACTAGAAAGTAAGGGTAAAAAAATTAAGCTGCAGTTAATTGAGAAGCATGTGGAACTATATGTGTATTTCTTTTATTTGACCTTCAAAATCAAATGAACTTTTTCTAGCGTGTTTTTAGTTTATTTTACTCTATTCATCCCTTTGTTCTTATGGGCGAGGCTCTGCCATCTTCTCATTGTGTACTTAATCTCCAAATTGTTCTGTAAGCTGGTTGATTTGGATAGCTGCATATCTGTTGTTTATAGTACTTTTGGCAAACTAAGCCTGGTTTAATTACACGTTAATTTTTCCCAATTTATTGAGATTTTACCTTTTTAATAGGATCCAAGGTTCCAACCGGATTTGTCGAGCACATATGAACCTCTAAAGTGCAATATTGACTGCATTTGTGATAGTGATAGACAGCAATGTATTTATGAAAGGCAATATGCTGAGATGAGTTCTAGCAGTGGGGTCTTGGGAGTAGACATAATTTCATTTGGCAATCAAAGTGATCTGCAGCCACAGAGAGCTACTTTTGGATGTGAGAATATGGAAACAGGGGATCTGTACAGCCAACATGCTGATGGAATAATGGGTTTAGGCCGTGGTGATCTTAGTATCGTGGATCAGCTTGTCGAGAAAGGTGTAATCAGTGATTCGTTTTCGTTGTGCTATGGTGGAATGGATGTGGGTGGTGGTGCGATGGTTCTTGGAGGAATTTCAACCCCCAACGATATGGCTTTTACCCATTCAGACCCTGCACGAAGGTAAGTTTAGGAAGACTTTTGAGGTATTATAACTGAGTGTTAGGGTATATCCTAACAAGTACACTTGATACATCTCACACATTTACTCTAGTTTCGGGATGGCAACAGTCCATATTACAACGTCGAGCTGAATGAGATCCATATTGCTGGGAAAAAGCTGCCCCTAGATCCCAAGGTTTTTGATGGCAAACATGGAACGGTTCTGGATAGTGGGACAACTTATGCTTACCTTCCACAAGCAGCATTCGAGGCCTTTAAAGCAGCTGTAATATTCATTCTCTGGATTATGCTAATTTTCAATGTCCAGAGACGTTGCTTCTTTGCTGATTTCTCTAATATTGCATGTAGATTTTCAAGGAGACCCAGTCCCTCAAAAAAATACAAGGCCCTGATCCTAACTACAACGATATCTGCTTCTCAGGTGCTGGAAGGTAATATGATTATCATCGTGGATTTGGCTAGAGACTACAAGTTTTCCATCCCTTATTTTTGTGTACAAGTTATTTATAATGCTGATGTTGCTTCAGTGATCCTGCACAACTTTCAAAATCTTTTCCATCGGTTGAAATGGTATTTGCCAATGGACAGAAGCTGATGTTGGCCCCTGAAAATTATTTGTTCAGAGTACGATCATTTCTTAACTTTATCCTCAGATCATTCAGTAATGTTATGCATGATGATCAACAACATAACATATAGTCTGCTTTTAACACTGAATAAAGTTTCCCATTATGGTGACTGATTCTTGTTCTTCTGACATACAGCACTCAAAGGTGCATGGTGCATACTGTCTAGGGATCTTCCAGAATGGAAAAGAGTCAACCACTCTTTTGGGAGGTACTGCCTGCTTGATAATGTTGTTTGAGCTATAAATGGAAGAATGGCATGTTTTAAATTTCAGTACCATCTTCTTGTGTGGCAGGTATAGTTGTGCGGAATACACTTGTAACATATGACCGTGAACATGAAAAGGTTGGTTTCTGGAAAACCAATTGCTCGGAGTTATGGGAGAGACTTCACTTTTCACCGGCCTCACCACCACTTCCTTCGGGCAGTAATGAGGGGAACTCGAATGCAGACATGGCTCCTGAGCTAGCACCAACTGTAGCCCCTGAACCCAAAACTCCAGGTTTGATATGCCACTATTTTCTCCCCTTGGTTATCTCTTGTCCAAATATTATGTTGTTTATGAGACCCAAATTAGAATGGTTCATAACTTATAATTTGGAAAAAATTCTATTATACCACAGTACCATGTTTCTGGAGAGTTCAATGATATTTGCTGACACAAGAAAAGAATGGTTAAAAACTTAAAATACCTAACCTTTGGACACATAATATTATTGATTGTTAATTGTGACTTAGAATGGCTTATCATATCAATTTTATCACAATTTTCTCCAATACTTGCACACTATGAATCACAGATACGTCTAGGGGGGTGGCGTATTCCAGAAATACGTATTTAATGCTAATACTAAAAAAATACTCTGAAAATACATTAAAGATGAAAAAAAAAAAGTTTCTGACTCCTAGGGTTTAATACTGGTCTTCCCCAGCCACTTCCTTCAATTTAATTTAAACCTACTTGATCCGTCAATTTAGTGGGCTAATATCAGTATAAATACTGATACATGCACACAACACAAATACATATACATGCCTAATTTTATTTTATTTAATTATTAATTATTAATAATATAAATACTTTTTTTAAAATATAAGCGTATTTTTAACGTATTCGTATCTATATTTTTTTTAAATTAACGTATTTTCGTTTCGTATCGTATTCGTATTGGTACTTCGTTCCCGTCCCGGTGCTTCTTAGCTTGCACATTATCTGAATATATATCTGGAACCAATTTAAAAGCCACGTGTATTGAATAATGTAGAAAAAATAGACTTTCTGATGAAGTTTAATTTGTCTTTTAATGTGCAGAGGAAGTTAAAATTGGCCTGATAAAGTTCCTTATGTCATTGAGCATTAATTACACGGAGTTGAAGCCTCACATCCCAGAACTTGCTCAGTTCATTGCAAAGGATTTAGATGTTATGTCTTCTCAGGTAGATCAATACAAATTTGTTCATTTGTTAAGAATTTAACATGGGGTATAATTGCTGAGCTTGATTTTATGAAAATGGGTTATCAGTTTATATCCTCAACTGTGTCATTCCCCAAATATGTCTTAAACTACTAATAGTATCAATCAAAAGTCCAAACTACTGATATTGTAACAAGTATGTCCTAGGACTCAATTTCTGGTGTCATGAATAATGGTGTGGTTGGTTGGATGTTGCGATGTGTATTTTATTTTAAATTTTCAAATATTCATTGTGGCGTCTGGTCGGATGCGTCACTTTTCTGTTGCTGAAATTGAGTGACAGGACCTATTTGTTACAATAGCAATAGTTAAGGTCCTTAAGGAGTTTGGTTGGTATTATTGATAGTATAAAATAAGTGAGAATACACATATTTAAGGATGGAAACTGATGATGTTAACCCCTTTTCAAATTAATCGGATGGTACTATGTGCTCTTGCAAATTAACTGACTATATTCAGATTGGGACTTACTTTCGGATGTGCTATCACAGGTTCAGTTGACAAACTACACTTCTGAGCCGACTCAGACCCTGTTAGAATGGACTATTTTGCCAAAGCAATCTGATTATTACATCTCTAATGCTACCGCCATGGTAAAGATTGTTTGAACTGAAGTAGATGTTACATCATTTGGTCTTCTATTGCTAGCACTGTTTAGATTAACATTGCTTTTTTCGTTTTTTGTTTTTTTGTTAGAAAATTGTATCCAGGTTAAGTGGAAATAATTTGCATCTCCCTGATAGTTATGGAAGCTACAAACTGTATGAATGGAGTTTCGGGCCTCCACCTAAGAGGTAAATTGAAATATTAGTTTCATTGTTTTCCATTTAATGCAAGGCATATCAATATTTTTCTGAGACAATTTTGGCCCCAGCAACTGACTTGTCCATAAAATACTGAAGACAAATTTTCGTGGCGTATAACTTTAGTATTTTGCTGAGAGCCTGAGACATATTATAACTGCCCTTTCAAATTATATATTGCTTGCATTTCCAAAAGGAATAAATCGAATTCTGAAAAGACTCTTCTCTTGTTCCACTGTTCTCCTATCTATACTTGATAATTTTCTGAAGAAAGGTGAGAATATTCTCCCCGTTGTCGGTTATTTATTGCAAGGTAGATGTTGAGGCTAGTTGGGATCTTTTACTGGCATAATCTTTTGTTTTCATCACTTTCGGGTGGTTGGTGGGAAAACATTTTATGGCAATAACTCTAATCATGCAATTCATGGTTTCGTACTAATCTTTACATAGACTTCTAAGTAATGAGTTTGATTGCATTTATCCAGGACGTGGTTGCAACAACATTACTTGGCTTTAGTCGTAGCATCAATCTCCGTGATTGTGATTGGAATGGTAGCGTCTGCTGCATGGTTTATCTGGAGAAGGAATCAAAACCCATCCGAAGTCCCGTACAAGCCTGTCGATTCGGTTGTAGCTGAGCAGGAGCTCCAGCCATTGCAGAATTAGAGAAGTAAATTTTGGTTGTGACTGATTGATTTGTAAGTCTGATTCATTTTGCTCCGGTAGCAATCGAATTTGTTTTACGGTGAAAATTTGTAGTCTAGAAATTAAAAGGCAGGTGAAACATTTGGCATGAGCAATGCCATATTGTGGCCGTGTCTGTGTATACAGAATTTCATGTCAGCACCTCTTCCTTGAAGGTGAAACCCTATTTTTATAAATTTTAGAATCTCGCAATTTTTGTAGAGGATCACAGCATTAAATCAATAACTAATGTTGGAAAACATTTTCTCGTGGTTGGCTTATACTCTTTTGTGCTGCAAATCATTCGCTTTTTTCAAGAAAAGTAAATAAACTCAATGATTCCATACACAACTCAAAGGTAATCGCTGAACCGGGCTTCTGTGCGTGCGCAACTAACGTTGTAGACGACTGTTGTACAAGAATCGTAACAAAAGGAAAACTAGTATTCCACCTTCAATGGTACTTTACAAAACCCGAGTCTCTTACAGAAAGGTCAAGAAGAATGAAATAAACCAGTTTCTATTAGCAACACAGCTCCAATCAAGGCATAACAAAGATAGGGTAGTCGGTATACTATAAATTACGATCACCAACTACAAGAAAAAACCGAAAAGAAGTTTTAGGATGCCATCTTTTTCCCCAGTCCCCACTATGATGGACTATCATGCTTTTATTCGGATAACGAAAGAACCTGCAAAAGGGGAAGCAAACATTTTAGAAGGCGATAAAACTTGTTTTGTGTGACTTAGCTCGCCTACTAATTCACGTAATTATCAACTTCTCGCCTCTATATATAGCTTAATTTATTAAATGTAAATAGTAATAAGCTCACATGCTGGGAGGTTGGAAATATCTGCAGAAACTGCACATGCTATTCCCAAGTTTGACAGCGCTCCCCTTATGATTCCACAAGGGAAGTATAGGTGCATCCCAGTAGCCTGAGCTGATTTGTTTTCCGCCATTGCTGTAGGATCTTGAATGTTTCCAGAAGCTTGCACTGATGGGTCAACGGACATATGTGCTAGCCATCGAAATCGATTATCTTGCAAAACAAAGGTGCCCTGTGATGGAAATAATGGGTGAGTCATAAACTTCTGCACTCATGTAACATGAACTCAGTGTTCAAATTCAGGTACCTACTCTATGGTTTGTCTTCAAGTTATCTATCTGTTTCTTGAAGAGCTCGGACCAAAAGTCCTTGCAGATAAACTTGATGGCCTCCAGGTTATCAGTGAACCTCGGTCGATCCATAGTGTACCTGAGAGGGAAACATGAGAAGCTGTGGATGAACAATATGAAGTCACAAACATTCCTTTTTCTGATAAAAAGTCATTCTCAGTAAGATAATTTGCTGAGTCCAAATTGTCCTTTCAGGAATAAAAACCATAAGATAAGAGGAAACGACTGGTTAAAGAAATGCACCCTGAGATGAAGATAAGATAAACTAAGCTCGGATAATTTTTTAAAACAATCCCTCATAGAATTGTTTATCAACCCAAGTAGTCAAAAAGCGTGGCAAATAAGAAGGGTTCATATGCTCTATGAAAATGCGAATTTGAGTCATAATTGCCTTATCCTGTTGAACCCCCAGAATTTTCTCCACTCTACACATAATGCCTTTATCGCAGTAAAATCTGAATCCTACTGCAACAATCAGATGCTGCATCATGTTTTATATCTAAAACTCCAATATAATTCCTGATCGATGCATGTTTGGCTTCACAGCCGTGAAATCAGAATCCCACCTCATTTCACACCCTTCTCTTATATAAACTCTTGTCTCATATATTCATCTTGCCTGCATTATCATATTTTAAGAGATGGGATATGCAGTACTCTTGGCCATTGATAAACCTCAATTTATGAGTATAATGTATATCATTAACAAGGTTAAGATGGTGCTCGAGTCTAATAACTACTTACTAACTACTAACATCACAACAAAAATCGCATTCGAGCAATGTTTCCAAATCATAATCCCGAGGAGGCTGGTAACCTTCCCCTCATCCATGATAGTCTCACCACATAACATGCATACTCCTAATACATCTAGCATTATGCAAAGATAACATGATGCACGCATCGGCACCCTGTATATCAACTCAAAAATCCAGAACTTAATTTGGGACCAAAGCCCTAATGAAATAAAACATTCGAGATTTTCATTATATGCATGACCATGCCTTGTATCGAGCAATCACAAACATAGAAATGGCAAATTTACTAGTAATATACTTTTAATAGGACAGCATTATATGGAATGACTGACTTAAGCTGCATCTGAATCCAGGACTGGTGTGAAATAAGGGTATTAGCGTTTTCAGTTTTAGGGCAATTATGCTTCAAGTAATGGGCTTGTACCAAAGATCACATGATACTATGGGAAAATAATGAGAAAATTGACCATCTCAATTCAGTTTTCATAATCCAGTTCCCACAAATTCTTAATCGAATATGCGTCGAAATCGACCTCCACGTTTCTTCGATCCCTAAAAAACGGGGTGATTTCTTTCTGCTACTCAATTACAGTTCCACAACCCCATAAATTCCCAATTGAGGGCATGAATTCATCGGAATCGGAATAATGAACTGACCTTTCAGAGAGCTGGTGACCGACCTGAAAACCGATGGCCTCGATCCGGCGCGCGGCGAGCTCAGGCTTGTTGGCGTAGAAGCCGGAGCAATACGACAACACTATCTCCGCCAGCAAACTCTCCACGCAGCTTTCCGACACCTCTTTCACCATTTCCGCTTCTTCTTCGATCGAAACAACAAACTCCACCAAAGATTCCGATTTCGATATGTTATCTGACTCTTCAGATTCTGGAACCCTATAAACAGTTGAAGATTGAAATCCCTCTGCGTTTTATTGTTAGTTTAGTTTGTTTTCCTCCCCAAATGCAATTATGCAATCTCTCTCTCTCTCTCTCTTAATTTCTTTTTTTTATATGAATGGTTGGATGGGGAATAATGAAATAAGGCCCAATTATGAAAGAAAACTAAAGAAAGCCCAATTTAGAAATTGTAGTGGATACTCGAACGAGAGACTTTTGGCCTCGGTCGTTATCTATAATGCAGTTAGGCCACACAAGTTGATTTGATTTTGTGTTATATCGGTGTGAGATTTTCCGATTTGGTTTCTTGTGCTACTAAGTGTGTATTCATTTCATGTGGATCGTTCCATTCGTTCTCAATCGATGGCTGACTCAATATTAATTCAACATGGGAGCTAATTTACAACACAAGAATACAAATCTCGTTGAAACACACAATAATACCTAGACATTTCGACAACCATAATAAGAATTCATCATGTGCTAGCCCCTACGTAGGTCTGCCCCTTCTCGTTTCGGCATTTATTTTATGAGTCTAGTTATGGTCTTATGAATACTTTGTGTAGTTATTATTAGTTTTTTTCCAATATGCAATCAGATGCATTTTATCAAGGGAAGTCGTTCGAAATATGCAATTCGAAACGTACATTAATATCTAGAGAAGAAGCATCGTTAGGTATCAAATTCGATTTTGCCAAGTTTACTACGATCGATCAAACACTTAGTCGAGTTGTACTCCTCTACATAAGAAAGTTCTTCTGAATAAGTCCGTTGATGCGATTGCCTCCCTTTAGGGCTCTCTCGCTTTTCTTCACCGACCCCTCTCAACAGTCTTGTAACCTACAAAAATACACAAAATTGTTCAATATTAATCAATCCAATGCAATCCACCAACATGCAACATGATCATTTAATTTTAATCGAATTAAAAACGAACGAACGAACGAATGAACAAACGTGCCTGGCTCATTCTGGGTCTGAGGACTGGGCTTTGTTGAATGCACAAAGTGGCAGTTTTAATCACCCAATTCATTTGCTCTTCAACATACACATTTTCCAATTTTGGATCTATTAATTCCTCCACTGCATTCATATCAAGTAAAGGCTTTGCCTACATGCCAACAATCCTTTTAAAAACAACTACGACGACGATAACAATAATAATCAACGGAATGAATATATCCGAATCGAGAAGGAAAACGTACCCAAAGCACAAGGCTTTTTTGCGACTCATCCAATGCTTGACGCCCAGTTACAATCTCCAACAGCAACACCCCAAACGAAAATATGTCGATTTTCTCGTCAATTATTCCATGCATAAAATACTCTGGAGCAAAGTATCTGCCATTTTAATAAATAAATTTCAATATTATGTCGTTTCTCTCTCATCATACTAAGACGAGTGACGGAGGGAGTATTATTTTCGATTTTAAAAAGAAGGGAATTGCACGTACACACCCAAATGTGCCTTCAAACTTTGTGGCATTGCGGTGGGACCAATGCTTGGGCAACCATTTTGAGAGCCCAAAATCACAAATCTATCAAAATTACCAAATATAATTAATTAAATTTATCAACGTACAACCGATTAAAGCGGAATGTACTAGTTACCTGAGGCTCAAAATCTTCAGATAAAAGGATATTATCAGCTTTAATATCTCTGTGAATTATTCTCCTTTCACAACATTCATGCAAATAATGCAGGCCCTCTGCCACTCCAAGCATTATTTTGTACCTCTTACTCCACTCCAATTTTGCATCCGAATCTACATTTACATCAAATGTAGCTTAGTATGAGAGAGATCTAGAGAGAGAGAGAGAGAGAGAGACAGAGAGAGAGGTGATTATTACTTACTATGAAGCATTGCCCCTAAGCTTCCCATTGAGGATAATTGGAGGATGAGAAATGTTCCACCTTCAACTCCATAGCCAACCATTTTGGTGGTGTTTGGATGATTGAGATGTGCAATAATTCCGATCTCCGATAAGAAATTAAACACGTCCTCTTCCGCCGCCCCTTTGTTCAGCCTCTTGATCGCAACTTGTTGCTCGTTACGTAGACACCCTTTGTACACCTCGGAATAACCCCCCTTTCCGATCAAGTTCTCTAAGTTCAAGAAGAAACTATATAATCAAGAAACGGTTTCTATAACACTGTTACATCAACAGACATGTTAAAACTGCCAACTAATGAATATACCAGTGGGCGGGCCCGTTTGACACTTTATCAGTCGATGTGAGGGCATTTTGGTCATTTTACCTTGGCTAAAGTTGTTGGTTGCAGCCTTGACTTGTGCATAGGTATAAGTTTTCCATGCATAATTGAAGGGGCATTTATCAATGTCCAAGCTATTTCGTCTCGAGCTCCCTGTTATTCTCTTTGAGACTATTTTCAACGTAGGAAATTTCTTTACGGGGTTCTTCTTCCACAGCTTGACGAACCGTCGCCACCCCCACGACGCGATCTTGCTCTTCGAGCTCCTCAAGAGGCTGTCCGTTTTCTTTATCGGGGGCTCTTGTTCTTCTTCCTCGTATTCCACCACTTCGTTGATTGTTTCTACTACCGACGACGCCTCATTGCTCGTGTCTTTCTTCTCGGTATCGAAGATACTCAAGTCTATATATAGGGATAGAAGAAATCGTTTTGTCACACGTCACGTGCTAGTTAGAAAGGGATGAAATGGATCGTATAGTTGGTTAATTAACCTTGTGCAGAAGAAGAGCAAGGAAACGATAAAGCGAACTTTCTGTACGTTTTTGTTCCTAAAGAGGGGCATTTCTCATGTCTCCTGCAGAGAGAGAGAGAGAGATTTTACTTTAGTTTCACTAAAATATATAGAAATCGTACTATATACAACTTATGATATACTCGCTTCGTCCCATTAGTCAGATAATGGCGCTTATTCAAGAAACGTGAAACGTATCATCTTTATCGAGAGGAAGAAAGTAGTTTGCAAATTAAAATAAGTTTCTTTCTTTACATGCATGAAGGCAACACAATTTCAATCTCATAACAAATACACCATGCATGCATGCATGTACGTAGTGCTAGAATAAAAGATCAAAAAAAGGTTATTACAAAAACCTAATTATTTGAGGATTAATAAAACATACCGCCGGCGAAGGGGAAGGAGTTCTTGATCGACGACGACGTTCTGATCGGCCATGAAAACCGATAAATGTTAATGCATAATGAATATTTCTGTTTTTGGAAGCATTTAATCATGCATGAAACCTTCTCTTTTGCTAAACACAAACTACCCTCGATCATCTTCTTCTTTATTTTTATTTTTTTTATATCGTCATATATTTTTCTTTAAAATTTTCACAGAAGTTTCAAAGAAGTTTTATCGCAGGAATTTCAGAAAACTAGAAAAGAAAAGAAAAAGAAAACAACACTTCACCCCATGCATGTATGGAGATCCCCTCTTTTTGCTCTTCTCCATCGGAATTGGAAAAATAATGTTTACATAAGGTTTGTAAATAGTCGATATTTTTATCGTTATATCGTATTTCGGATGTCATGTATTACATTTTATTGATTTTATCGACTATTTGCATATCTAGTGAATGAGACGTTGCTCGTATTACTAACACGCTGGTCCTTGATCTTTTGAGAAGTTCGTTTGACATATTAAATACGTTTACGAAATTAGGTATGACCCTAAAAGAAGGACATATATATTTTGCTTCAAGTTTCATATATGCATGTTTCTTTTAAGGACATTTTCGTCTTTTTAACTAATTTTTGTTATTGAATACACTAATAAATTCTAACATGTGTATTAGGTGATGAATTTAATTTGGTAGGGAACTGTTTTTCACACTTTATGAGATAAAATAAAATAAAATATCGGTTGGTCATGAAGTAACTTAGAAGTAAAATATTTTTTAATTAATTTGAATTGCATTTAAATTCATATATAACAATAAATAAATAAATAAAACGTAATCATACGGGATGAAAAAATTACCTGACAATTAATTAATTAATTAATTAATCAATTAAACATCAAAACGCTATCTAATAGTAATAAAGTTTAATAAATTAATTATAATAATGAAAAGATAAAGATCACTTGGCAAGCAAGAAAATAAGACAAATACAAGACAATCTAACATTAAATTAAGAAATTTTAGGAAGAAATATTAAAATAATTTTCTCGAGTCTTTGAAAAATATTATTGTTAAATCTGTGTTCCCATGTAAGAAAACGAAAGAAATTATTTTCAAATTAATTAAACAAAGCGAAATTGCATAGGAGGGGAGTTCATGATTTGACTTTGGATTAATTAATTAATTTGATTGTTGGCAACGAAATCAAAATGCAGCCACTCAAAATGACCAGAATTAATGCAATATTGCCTTGTTTTTCTCGATCTCACCTAACTAATTAACCAAACACTATATTTCAATGTTATGTGTCGTCCTTCTACTTATACACGTGTGAAATATTTATCGAAACGTCGCACTGCCCATCGTCGGTACATTTTTTATGTCCATTACCAGTCTCGTCCTAAGATTTTGGTTGCCCTAAGCAAAAGTGAACGGTAGACATTTTATATAGCATTTCATACAAAAGAGACTTATAATTTTTAGGCCCATAATTATTATGGGCCTTCTTTCTTATATTTTTCAAACTATGAACCTCATTAATTTTCAATACGATATGAGCCTCTTGTTGACCTCGGCCCATAACTGAGAATGCCTACTATCAATACGACAATGTTACGTCGGTAATTCTTTTAGTAGGTTCTGAACAATTTTTTTTTTTTTTTTTTTGCACAAATTATTTTAGAGTAATTATATCAAGCAAAGTTGCTAAGCAAAGCAAAATATTTCTTCAAATTTAACTAATTTGACTGCAGTTCTTGGATTGTACAATTGATTATTTGATTCTTGTTTTTTTTTTTTAAATAATGTTTTGACATTTGTCATTATCTTATGTTAAAATATTTATAGCTTGATAAAATCAATGAGGCTCCTAACATATTAGGCATTGATTAATCAAACTAACTATTCATAACTTTTATTGCCCCAAATTGACCCAATGCATCCACCTTTTTTTCATTAAAAAAATTTGGTCAAGTCCAATTATATATGTGACTCAATATTTCCACCACATTCAAATTATTACAAGTAACTTAGTAAGTGTAATTTACCCCCAAAGTACTCTAATTATTTGACAATAAAAAAATATATATATACTTTTTAGGTGGTTTATTCTATGCCACCTTTCAAGTCAAATATTATTTTTCCAGCAAAAGTCATTCTTTCTTGTATATTCCGTACCATTTTATTGAGTCAATTTGTCTCGTTCAAACATAAATCCGAAGAGAATCGATTAACTGATTTCGTTACTTGCTATTCAGTTTAACCAATGGTAATCTGAGGCTAAATTAAAATGAAGTCATAGCAACACTAAAATTGCTTAAAATCTCGACCCAGTATATCCGATATAAAGTAGTACAAACAAACATTTCGAAAAACGATAAGATCTCGAATAAAAGAAACAAAACAAACTATTAGAATAATATATACACGATTCAGTTTCCTCTCTTCCATCAACGAGGGAACAGATGTACAAAACAATTTAGGACAATAATTATATGATTAAGTAATTTAAAATTAAACCCCCCCCAAAAAAAAGAATAAATTACATGTCCAGTGTGTGGACCAAAAAAAAAAGAAAAAATTAAAAAGAAAAAAAGAAAAAAGAATACTTAATTTTTGAATCCGATTCCGATAAGTAAAAGAAAATAAAGCCTCATTTGACTTTTTCCTTTCCTCTGATGGGCCCCACTCCCCTAGTCCCCAGCCGAACAAACTTTCCGCCAATTTTGACTTTTAACCACCTCTCTAAACCGGCGACTGGCCGGAAAACGGCCGGTTTAAATCGTCTCCGCCGCCGTCGGTTTTCGGTTCCAAGCACTTGAATGACGGCATCTTCACCGGTGACTTTCCGCCGCCTCGTTTGGAGTTCGATCCCTCGCCGCTTTCGGCTACGACTCTAGGGGATCGGAAAGATAGGCCGCGAGTGAAGAACACCCACCGGTCTGAGTTGGCGCCCCGACCGGGTAGCTCGAGCCTACGGTAGAACCGGCCGGTCCGGCTGCCTCCGTCTTCTCCTCCGTTTCGGTATCCTTTTCTCGAGCTGCCTTCCCTTTGTAGGCCGGCTGCTAAGCTTCTGGTCCGGTTCAGCATTGCCCGGTCCATTACCTCCTTACGCACTCCCTCCGGTAACCGGAGGGTGAACCGCTCGAGATTCTCTCCCGGTTGGATCAGCGAGTGGCCGGTCGAGTGCGATCTGAACTTTCCGAATCCCAGCATTTTCGGCCGGCGGATCGACCATGATCTCGCCGGTCGGCTCGGTATTTCGAAACTCCGGTTTTGGTACTGGTTCTGATTCTGTTCCGAGTCTTCCGACTGATCAGCTTGTAGCTGATCGGCATCCACCTGAATCGCGACCTCGTCGTTCCTCGACTCGGTCCTCTCCACCGCATCGGCGCGATCGCCGCCTTCCGCCGCCGGATCGGCCGTCTCGGCTGCGACGGCGACGGCGGCGGGGTCGAGGTTCGCACGGCACACCGGGCAGGTGACGTGCGAGCCAAGCCACGCGTCGATGCACTCGGGGTGGAAGACGTGGTCGCATTTGGGCAGCAGGCGGAGCGTCTCGTCGTCCTCGAACTCGTTGAGGCAGACGGCGCACTCCAGCGCCCCCTTCCCGATCTTGTGGTCCTTCACCTCCGAGTAGGAGAAGGTCGGGAACGTCTCGATCACCGCCGCGTCGAGCCCACGCGCCGCCGCCGCGCGTCGGGCCCGCATGGAGATCCCCCTCCCGACGGCGGCGCCGCCGGCCGCGGCGCCGGTGGCGTCGTAGCAGTGGCGGATGTAGATGGAGAAGAAGCCCATGAAGAATAGCGCCGCGACGAGGACGGCGATGATGACGGCCATGGAGGGGCTGAACCGGGCGTACGCGTTGGGGTTGTTGGGGTCCGGCGTCGACGACCCCGGTTGGGCCGCCGCCGTCGAGAGGAGGAGGAAGACGGCGGCGGTGAAGATCTGATGAAGGGTTCCCATTCTGAGAATTAGATTTGATTAGTATAAATTTGTAGGGTTTGGGTGTGAAGAGAGGGATATATACTGCATTTCTATTATGGGGGAGAGTCAAGAGTGGAGCTGCCAATCATGATTGGTGAATATATTCTAGAGAGAGAGAGAGAGAGAGAGGGAGGAGGTGGGAACCAGTGGGGACGAAACTGAAGGGAAGCTCACGGCTAACTACAGAGGGGAGACTATATGACACTAGTGAAATTTTACGTGTATCGATCGATCAAAGATTTCGAGTTCGAATCTTCCTTAGCACAGTTATATAATTTGTGTTACTAAAACTTTTTAAAAAGTGACATTAGTGAAATTGATTAATTAATTATGTAATTTGATGAAATCTAAATTATGAAATAAAGATTTAATTGAGAGACTAAATTGGAAGCTTCTAATGGTTTCCATACTTCACACCTTGACCGCCACTTAATCTATAAAATTCTTGGTCTTCGATTAATTTGTGCTCCAATTTCTTCGTTAGTACTACAATTCAACCATCAATAGTTACAAGATTATGACTTCTAATCATGTAATCATGTTTACTCCCTAAATATTACGATACTAATCGATTGCTAATTAGCGGTGCAGCGGAACAGTAAAGGTTAATGCTCGAGATCGAAAGTTAATGTTTGAGTTTCTGATCTTAATTTTTTTTTTTAAATGGTGTAATTGTTCAAGTATGTATAGAAGAAGAAATAAGGGTAATGTGGAATTTTGGAGGTATTTTTGCAAGTAGGCGATGACCAAGTGGCGGCTTTGATATTTATATGTGGGCTCTCTATTATTAGAAACTTCTATTCTCAAACTCAATATTTTATTAATTAATATCTCCCTTTTTGTATTTTTCTTTTTAATTAAATGTGTCCTATACTCAAAATTGGTATTTTTTAAAATTAATTATAGTAAAGTTATGTCTATTTTATGGTGCTTAAATATTTATTAAAAACAACCACTAAAAGAGTATACAAATTCGATCACATTTGAGAATAAATTATATAGAGTATATTTTAGTACATAGGAAAAAAAAAATGAAAAGAAAAAATTGAATCTACTTGCGTATACAATTGAAGTAGAATCATTTTAAAAGTTTATTTTTACGGATCGCGGTCTTTAAATACACGACTTTCATCGAGTGACGGTTATGCTCCGGTGCTTTACATGTGAACTCGAATCTTTAGATTTTATATAATTTTTACACGCAAAGATTGTTTAGAAAAAAATTGAAAACGACATCACATTGATAAGATGTTTTTCTGGCCACAACAACATTTACCCATGACTAACAAATAAATGTTTAATGAAGATACAAATAGCAACTCACGTTTTTAGAAGATTGTTTATTTTGTATTAATCCAAAGCCGGTTAAAAATCACATGACGTCGTTCTGATGCCACGATACGTTGATTTTTCATGTCACCTATCGTTACAAAATTCATTTGCAAAATGGGATGTGATCAAAAAAGTTTATTCTTAAAAAAAAAAAAAAAAAAAAAAAATAGTAAAGTTATGCCTATTTTATGGTGCTTAAATATTTATTAAAAACAACTACTAAAAGAGTAATGGATAACATGAGTACATGACTCCTTTGCATAACGACTCCATTACACAAATTCGATCACATTTGAGAATAAATTATATAGAGTATATCTATATATATATATTAAAGCCAAATCACTTATGCATGCAATTTCCCGCCCAAATGTCCTATTTCCCGCTTAAATTGCATGCATTTGCCCCACCAAATAAATTAAATGCACCAACATGTTTTCTTTTAATCGTGAAACACACACTAAATGATATTTACTACTCCGTCATAATTACTACTACAGCCTAATTATTATGCATTAAAAAATTATTTAACTATACAAGGAGGAAGGAATGCAGCCGCTGCCTAATGAAAAATTCAAATTGTACACACTTATCAATAATTGGATTCACTTTATCTACTTTTCATTTGTTGGTAATACATAAAATTAGCCAATTTTTACAAATAAACTACTTTTTTAGCCAAATTAATTTGTAAATACTAAAACACCCTCTAATTTTAAATTTTTTCATCCTTTTCATTTTACATTTTCATTATATTTTCCGTATTTTACGATTGTATTTTAATTCTTTGATTTATTTTCTTCAAAAAAACATGGCCGCAAGTTCGCATCCTTTCATTTCCATTTTCTGGGTTAATTTATTTTCTGATTCTTCTTCTTTCTATTTATTTTATGTGGGCTCTCTATTATTAGAAACTTCTATTCTCAAACTCAATATTTTATTAATTAATTTCTCCCTTTTTGTATTTTTCTTTTTAATTAAATGTGTCCTATACTCAAATTGGTATTTTTTAAAATTAATTATAGTAAAGTTATGTCTATTTTATGGTACTTAGATATTTATTAAAAACAACCACTAAAAGAGTATACAAATTAATTCGATCACATTTGAGAATAAATTATATAGAGTATATTTTAGTACATAGGAAAAAAAAAAATGAAAAGAAAAAATTGAATCTACTTGCGTATACAATCGAAGTAGAATCATTTTAAAAGTTTATTTTTACGGATCGCGGTCTTTAAATACACGACTTTCATCGAGTGACGGTTATGCTCCGGTGCTTTACATGTGAACTCGAATCTTTAGATTTTATATAATTTTTACACGCAAAGATTGTTTAGAAAAAAATTGAAAACGACATCACATTGATAAGATGTTTTTCTGGCCACAACAACATTAACTCAAGACTAAGAAATAAATGTAAAATGAAGATACAAATAGCAACTCACGTTTTTAGAAGAATGTTTATTTTATATTAATTCAAAGTTGGTTAAAAATCACACGACGTCGTTCTGATGCCACGATACGTTGATTTTTCATGTCACCTATCGTTACAAAATTCATTTGCAAGATGGGATGTGATCAAAAGTTTATTCTTTAAAAAATAATAATAATTATAGTAAAGTTATGCCTATTTTATGGTGCTTAAATATTTATTAAAAACAACTACTAAAAGAGTAATAGATAACATGAGTACATGACTCCTTTGCATAACGACTCCATTACACAAATTCGATCACATTTGAGAATAAATTATATAGAGTATATTTTAGTACATAGAAAAAAAAAATGAAAAGAAAAATTCGAATCTACTTGCGTATACAATCGAAGTCGAATCATTTTTAAAGTGTATTTTTACGGATCACGGTCTTTAAATACACACTTTTCATCAAATGACCGTTATGCTTTTGGGCTTTACATGTGAACCCGAATCTTTTAAGTTCTACAAGCAAAGATTATTTAAAAAAAAATGAAAACAACATCGCATTGATAAGACGTTTTCCCAGCTATAACTACATTAAATCAAGACTAAGAAATAAATATAAATTGAAGATACAAATAGCAACTTATGTTTTTAGAATAATATTTATTTGATATTACTCCCTCTGTCTCTTCCTAAGTGACCCCTTTCCTTTTTGACTTTTTCGGCACGCATTTCCACCGAGAGGTAGTACGGGTTTTACGATATAATTTTAAAATATTATTTCTTTTACGGGATACTACAACAATCGTAGTATCCCGTAAAAGAAATAATATTTCAAAATTATATCGTAAAACGTGTACTACGTCTCGGTGGAAATGCGTGCCGAAAAAGTCAAAAAGGAAAGGAGTCACTTAGGAAGAGACGGAGGGAGTAATTCAAAGTCGGTTAAAAATCACACGACGTCGTTCTGATACCATCATACCAAAATTCATTTGCAAAATGGGACGTGATCAAAAGTTTATGAGTTGGAGTTCATATTTTCAAAACATGTGAGCAAAATCCAAAACTACATATTTTTTAATATGAGCAACTTGATTCTATTTAAAAGACAGAATCACTAATTTATCAAAATATTCCAACAAATATATTGCCAAATATAACATTTTATTCCAATGTTTAAAAATCAGATTCTTGATGCCCTAACTCACCTTAATTAATGAGGCAAGTGGGAAAAAATTAATTGTTCATGCTTTAGTTAGCACTACATTTGGATAATTAAACGTGATTATATGTGATTTATTACAAGTATATTTTTTCCAAAAAAAGACACTTATCATTAGCTGTTGTCTAGTCACTCATTACCTCATTATTATTTGGAGTTTTTTGCTTTCTAATATGCTTTTTTCAATTCTTCAAAAAAAAAAAAAATGCTTTTTTCAACAATTAATTACTAGTAGTATTTTACAAAATTCAATTATCGATTCCAATTAATTGAATCATAATTTACCAATTACATTATTTAGTCTAATTTTCTTATGCAAATTGGGCTTTCCAAAGTCCAGGTACACTTTATCTAAACTAATTTTTTTAAACACTTAGTCCAAAATTAAAGCCCACTAATATGTGCATGATAATTTGGTAAAATGCAAATATATTTTCATGTATTTCTGAAAATGCAACATGTGAATGAAATTAGTTCTACTTGGTTAATCAGAAACCACTTAAACAAAACATTGAAATATCGAGACAGAAAATAGAAATTGGGACTCTCTTTGACGTTAGTTTTCACTTTTTTTTTTTTTTTCCTATCGAATTTACCGGGTAGTAATGTCAAATCATGCGAATTCACGATAATATTGAGACGTTCGGTAAGGGTGTTAAACCCAAATAAAGATTCTTATATTAGTTTATTCATTGTTTGGTATCCGAGATACAAAAGCATGTTGGGCCGTAGTAATTCATGGCTCGCGAGATAACACTCTTCACCTCTAATGATGCTATCGGGCAATTCACACCCGATTATTGTCCGAGTATCCTACATTAACCTAGATAAAAGACGAGAAGTCTAAAATGCCCTCCATGGTTAATTTATGAAATCGATCAAAATTATCGGGCATATCGAATTGGGGATTCACAATATCTTCAAGTTGCGTTTGGTAGGGGTGATAAGCCCCGGATAGTGATTGATAACCGGGCTTATCACCCGTTTGGTAGGCGAGAAAATGTAACCTGGGGGCCCGTGTTTAACTGTTGGGCCCGGGCCTAATTACTGTTGGCCTTTAGTGATCTCCACCAGCCAATTTGGCCCGTTTCATAAGGGCTTCGTGAACAGTGGCCCAGATAACAAAGTGAAAATACATATTTGCCCTTCTCATTTCTAGGGTTGGGGTGATTATCGATCAGAATTCATTCCCATTTTCTTCAACCCGCCTCTCCCCCCTCTCCCTCTCTCCATCTCTCTGGCAAACTTCCTCCATGGCGAACTTCAATGGCGCGAGCTCCTCCGGCTGCAAACCCGCCATCGCAGGCTCCTCCCTCGGCGGCGGCTCCTCCCTCGGCGGCGGTTCCTCCAACAAAGGCCGACGCGAAGACGACTCTAGCGACGAGGACAGCTTCGGCCACGACAAGGGCTCACCCGTGCTCAACTACAACGTGCCTGCGGTAAGTCTCTTTCCCTCCTTTTGGTTCGTCCCTTGGAAATCAATTTCGAAAATAGGGTTGCAAATCGTATTCAAGCATACGGCTTTGATTTTAGGGTGGGGAATTTGGGGTTTAGGGTTCACATTTGTTTTTTTTCGATTTCCCCCTGTTCTTATTTGTAACTTGCAGAAGCACGGATCCCTTTAAATGAAACTAGGGTTTCGGCAGGGGGAATTTAGGGTGGGTGATTAGGTTTTAGGGTTTAGGGTATTCACCCATGTTTCGAGTTCAATTCGAATCCAATGCATTGTTATGTGGGCAATTCTGGGCTTGTCATTCAGTGTGTGTATTTTTGGAACAACGAATTTGATTGTCTCTGTTGAAATGTTGGGCAATTCAGGGAGGATAAGCATTGTTTGCTGTTGTTGTGGAATCATTGGCAAGCTTGCAATTTGGTTGGGGTGAGAGGTTGATGAAATTACATCAATCTGTGTAATGGGAGGTTTGCTGCTTGCTGTTAACAAGCCTGTAATTTGGTTTGCTGTTGTTGTGGAATCGTTAGCTTATAATATTTGATGGTTGTGAACTGTTTGGTTTTATGCACACAATTGAAACCTGCTTCTTCAAACAAATCAAAGCATTCACATTTTGATTAGTACAAGGTTGAATGAACATGTTGATGGTTTATGCAAAATGGTAATGGTTTTCTGTTCTTGTATTTGCTGATGTAGGGCTTTGAAAAGTGTATGATAACATGTTCTTATCTCTTTGTGAACTCTGTTGTTGCTCTGAATAATATGCAATCAATAAGATCCTGCTTCTTCCAAATAATAAAAGTGTATCTCATTTTGATTTGTACTCGGTTTAGTGAAAATTGTCATGGTTTATTGATTAATTGCTAAAGATTATCTTATATCTAGTTACTCTTGTTGTTCTTGTTCATGTACAGTTATGATAAATGTATGATAACATGTTCTGATCACTGATGTGAAGTGTGTTTATCCATTTCATTTTCCATTTTTTTTTTTCTTTTCTGAAACAAGCCATGGGATGACTGCACAACCACTTCCGACTCCGACACTGATTCCTCTAGGAGCGAGCATCCGGGCTCTTCATAAGGAAATCCTACAGAGTTCTCTACGGAGAGGCTTTCCGGTATACTGCCCTTCTTCGACGTAGAACTAGTCAAAACACATGTGGCCAAGCGCTACAGATTGGTAATTTCTTTTGTACCCTATGTTAGTTTTATGAACTATTTACAAGCTTCTTGCGCTGAATTGTTTTTTGATGATGCAGCTGATGCCCCGTAAAGCTATGAGGATGCTGCCTAAGGTTGATGTTGCTATTACGCTCCGGTATGGACAAGAGGAATGGACGGGCACTTATCATGGCAGCTACACGCGTCCTATCATCAGCAAGACCGCGTGGCAGCCGTTCGTCGAAGACAACCACTCAAGGCCGGGGATATTTGCACGTTCGAGCTCCTGAAACTCTGCGATGACTGCGTCGTGTTGCTGAAGGTGGTGTTGTTGAAGGGCCCGTTCGACACTCCGGAAGAAAGGCTTGCTCGGAGGATGGCTGGCACAAGTTCAGATCATGCTATTGTTATTGATTAAACTGTGGTTGTGGATTCAAACAAACAATTTGTATATTTTGTCTATCCCTATTCCCTCCCCATCTGTATTTGCTAATACTTATTTGATATCCCCTATTTTTTTTGTTTTTTTGATTTTTAATAGGGTGATATTAGAAGGTATCAAACTTGGGTAATATGTATTATATTTTGTTATGAAATCCCATTGAGCAGTTGATGTATTTCATTGGTTTTTTGTTTACAACAAAACACAATTGGAACAATCACTTAACACATACATATACCATACTTTGAAATTGCAAAACTGAAAAACAAAAAAAATAATAATAAAAAAAATCGCACTTTGAAATTGAAATGGCAAAACTGAAAGCAATAAGAAATCGCACTTTCAAAATGAATATAAGGAAACCCGCTTTTTAATAAATATTGTAACCAACACACATTTACATACACTACTTTTCACAATTACACACACTACTGCAAAACAGCTGCTGAAATCGAGCTTGGAGAGGAGCTGTGTGTTGCCGTTGTCGACTATCGACGACCGAACGGCCGAATCCACGGCCTCCCTCGTTAGCCCGCTGCAGTATTCATTTTTTCGAGGTAATTTTAACTCTCTCAACCTCAGAATATCAATTGGAGCTTAGGGCAACAGTAAGCTTTTTTCTAGTTTTTTTTTGTTTGGTTTCATATTTGTGATCAGTTTTGTGAGCATAGAATACAAGTATTGTTGACATTCATTTGAATTTTCTATAAGGTATGCGTAAATTACGTGCCTCTGTTTGGTTTCCGATTTAAATTTGTTGTTGAAATTTTAATTTGTTGATAAACAGCGTCGTAATGGCCGCTCTAGGAGTCGAAAATGTGATTGTTTTTGAAATTGTGGAAGAGATTGTGAGGATTCATATGCGAAATGTGGTTTTGGTTGCAAACATAATTAGGCCCCGTCGCGCTAGAATACGTAGGCTGCGGAATTCTCCCACCCATTCATACTCTATGATAGGCAGAATCCCATCTCAAGTCCAACACATGAATAGACTTGTACGAACAAATAATGCCGAGTGTCTAGCTAATCTACGTGTTGATCGGAATACCTTTGGGAGATTGTGTGGATTGCTAAGAGATATTGGAGGGCTGAAAGAATACAAGTATGTCGGGGTCGAAGAGCAAGTAGCATTGTTTTTAGGGGTTCTAGCTCATCATAAGAAGAATAGAGTGGTAGGTTTTGATTTCCAAAGGTCCGGTGAAACCATATCGAAGTATGTGCACATGGTGTTGACGGCCATTCTGAAACTCCACGGCCTATTGCTTGTGAAACCGGATCCTATCACTGAAGAATGCACAGATTCTCGTTGGAAATGGTTTAAGGTAATTTCTTCGTTCACACTTTGTCTATGTAGATTGTTTAATAGGTTATGAATGTTTTTATTCATGTTATATAACAATCTTTTACTTGTTACAGGGTTGTTTAGGGACATTGGATGGAACATACATCAATGTTAGGGTTCCCGTTGCTGATAAACCAAGGTTTAGAACAAGGAAAGGTCAGATATCCACCAACACTTTGGCCGTTTGTGATCGGAATTTAAAATTCATATACGTGTTGCCGGGGTGGGAAGGATCAACCGGGGACTCGAGAGTATTACGCGATGCACTGAGTAGGACTCATGGCTTAAAGATCCCCACAGGTTAGACGTATCTTCTAGTGTACTATTTGTTCTTTTTGTTGGTTTAGGATAATACCAACTACGAATGCTTACATGTGTTTTCTATTGCATGATTTATAGGGTTCTACTACCTTTGTGACAATGGATATGCGAACAGTGATGGTTTCCTCACTCCATACAAAGGCGTTCGATATCATCTCAAAGAATGGGGCCCCGATGCGGATATTCCTCAAAACGCTAAGGAAATGTACAATATGAGGCACACCAAGGCAAGGAATGTGATTGAGCGTGCATTCGGTGTAATGAAGATGAGGTGGGGGATTCTGCGGAGTGCATCGTACTATCCTATCAAGGTTCAAATAAGGATAATCATGGCATGTTTCTTGCTTCACAACTTCATTCGGAATGAGTTCGTCGACGATCCATTCGTAGATTGCGTGGAGGAGTATGAGGAAAATGATGATGATGACGAGCCTGTGCATTATGTAGGGGGTGTTGAAGCAACTCCGGAATGGAATGCGAAGTGAGATGATATTGCAAACGCCATGTGGGCAGGGGACGTGTAGTTGATGTTATATTTGGAGGGATTTGAACAATGACTGCAAAACCAAAACTACCTTTTATTGCTTATGTGTGTGAAAACTCTTTTTTTTTTTAATGTCATGTAACTGAATTTGGTGGTGTTGAACTTGAGTATTTGCATGTCTAGAATTGTGGTGTAGTACTACCATTTATGTTGACTAATATGTTGTGTATATATTGTAGATTTGGAAAATGGACAAGTACCGTGAAATAGCCCTGCAATGCGCTTGTGCGAATGGCAAGATGCAAGTTAAGGTTGCATCAAGGAAAGCCGCTAATCCGGGCCGCCTATACTATATTTGTCCCAATAACGAAGATCACTATAACCGTTTCATTTGGTGTGATGAATATCAAAGTCGATCAAGGAATTTCAGTCAAATTCCGAACCAAATTAGTAGAAGGGAGGCACAACACCAAGACTCGAACAACGCCTCCTCTCGTGTGACGATGGATCAATTTGTAAGCCACGGTATTCCCGAAATTCCACACCTCCGACAGTATGGAGTAGTCGAGGTGTACGTTGCAATTTGCTTCATGGCCACAATGTTAGTTTTGTTTGGTGTGATCATAGGAATCCTTGTAATGAAGTAGAAGAGTGTATTGTCATTTTCGAATCAATAGACTCGACTTTCTTGTGAGCTATGACACACAATGTTGAAGCTTTTGTAAGAACTAGTATGACAACATTGCTTTTGGTAGTATGTGCTTGTTTTACATTGCACGAATAGATTCCAATCAATCAATTATAATTTATTGTACAAATGATTCAACCCCATCCATTTGTTTCACACATCACCATGGCTCTCAACTCCCTTTCACAAGAAGATTTTTTCTATACGGGGAAATGGGATGAAGGAAATGTTGACTTCTTCGTAGATTTCCTCGTCAAAGATCTATCCCGACATCCCGAAGAAAGGAGAGCTTGCATACCGGTAGGGGCTTTGCATCGTGGATGGAGCGCTCTCAACAAAAGGTATGGATTGCATTTTTCGTGGGATGAAATATGTGATCAATTTAACATGTTGAAGGATAGATACAACACCTTCACTGAGATCATACGAACTCCCGGTGTGGATTGGGTAGAGCCTCTTTGTCATGTTCATGCGTCCGAAGAACTATGGCGTCGCATGTGTGAGGTAAATTTCATCCTTTGATGGAGGTGTAATGTATCAATTATTGTCGTAACTATAAGAAGCACAAAATAATGAAGTTTTTATTTTTTTTAAATTTTGTTTAGCGAAACAACCTTGCGAAAGCGTATTATTTTGTTGGTGACGCCAATTACGAGGAACTACGTCAAATATTCAATGACACATGCGTGGAAGCGAGTTCAAGCCAAAGGCTTTCCGGCGGCATCACAAATGAAGAAGAAGAGGATTTGAACCCCCGTAGGAGCATTAGGAATCCGCGAAGACGGTTGTTTGAGCAATCCATCCCACTCGAGTCTCGCATAACGAATAAACGGGATGCTCGAAGACCATAGCAACTTGGCATCGAAGGGCCGAATGTTGCAAGATGAGTTGGGCCGCAAGTGGTTGAAGAATATATGTTTGTTCTAATTTCAACCATCAAAGTAGTGGTGGTTTTTTCATTAAGTTTGGTTAATGATGTGTTGAAATTGTCTCTGAAGTTGAATAGCAAGTAGCATTGTGATCCATCAATGTTCTCAATGTATGTAGAGATAAATAATTCATACCATACACTAGTCTAATATATTACTTGTCGAAACCAACGATAATTACAAGCAAATTGTATCCATAACCTAAACCAAGTTCATAAATACATAGGCATAAGAGGATATACAAAAGAGGATACATATTGTTTGATTTCCCAAAGTTTTAAAAAGAGGATATACAAAAGGAGCAGCACGCATCAGGGCTCTTCACATCAATTTCCAGTGCAGCTTTGCCAAAAAAAACCTTCAGTCCGCCTTCTTGAAGGTGGGAACCACCCTACACACCTCTCCCCAAAAGCAAACGATGCACATACCCGGCACGAGCGAGGACTGGAAGGCCGGAGAAGAACTCGAGCATCGAAGGATCAGCAATAAGGAAGTCGGAGACATCGAACTTCTCCTCCATTCCAAGATCCGGGATATCCTCAAGCATTAGCCAAATCTGAGTCCTAGCCTTCCCAAGATCAGTTTGATATCCAATGCGATGAGCAATGGAATCAAGGCTGACCTTGGTGTCGGAGTGCATCTTACCGAGAATCTCACAGAGGTCATGATCAGTTGCATCATTGAGCCTCCTCTTCTTCCGAGAGCGGGAAGGTCCAGCTTCAAAAATCAACCTCGCTCTGATCCGTGGT
The DNA here is from genome assembly GCA_029379335.1 of Thymus mandschuricus. Classification (NCBI taxonomy): domain Eukaryota; kingdom Viridiplantae; phylum Streptophyta; class Magnoliopsida; order Lamiales; family Lamiaceae; genus Thymus; species Thymus mandschuricus. The sequence continues at coordinate 5,099,764 of CM057079.1, read as the reverse complement.
GTCGGGCTCATAGGTGGCAGTCGGTTCTGGTGAGTTTGCATGGAATGGGGGAGGCTGGGGAGGCATGGGGTGCTGCTCCTCATTCAGCAGCTGATTTACAGCATCAATGACATCCTCTTTTGTCTCTCCGGTGGCCCTGTCCTTCCCGAATGCTTCAGCCCAACGATCGTAGTACGGCCATGCCTTACCGCGAATGTTCTTAGCATTTGCATCCACCTAAAACAAAACGAAACAAAACACTCAGAAAGTAAAATATGCAAACACATAACAAGGCATAACATTTTGTTATTATCTCCCTTTTACAATCTCCATTTTACCACAACAAACATGCCATTTGGAAACAAATAAGTAACAGCAAGTAAACACTCAATCAAGGGCTGAACTTGTTCTCCATAAAAACACAATTCAAGTTATATAAACAAGAAGTCTAGACAAATGAACATTATAAAATTAAAAGAATTTCCACTCCACATTCAAAAAACACAAACTCTTCTGTATAACCTACAAGTAAATGTCACCAGCAAAAGAAAAGGGTGAGTTCTTCTCTTGAGCACAGATATCCAAATCATGCCATAACAAAAATAATTCACATATATACCAATGCTGATTAATCTACAAGAACACAACCACCAAAAAATAAAACCAAGGAGAGGGAAAACCACACAAAAAATCACAACATTCATCACATTTAGATAGCACACATTCTCTATTCCAAGCAAGTTTTTTGAATAAATTAGTTAGTTGCACTCCACACCATTTGCAAAGAGAGTACAAGATATTGTAATTTGTCAACATCTTCTTCAAATAAAACAGTTTTCAAGTGTGGAGGACTATGCACAAAAACCTTAACACATACTAAATTGTCACGAGCTCCCTTACAATGTGAGTATTCCACCACAACACACATATTCATACCAACAATTGTTTCATCACACCCAAAGTCTGTTCACAACCGGTTTAATATTGCATCAAACCCAAAAAACAGTGCACATAGTGTACTTATATTTCAACATCAGCTACCTCAATGCACAAAGAGTACAAGTCATAGCATCAATTTAAACATCTATCTCATGCAATAGATATTCCACCACAACATATGCCATAATCACCAACTACATCCCCCAAAGTATTCCCTAAAAACAAGGAGAAAACTGAGCCTAAACCAAAAGTAAAGGTTATGAGATGGTACCGTACGTTGCATATTTGTTCCCACTGCTCGTTGTCGGCGTCCACAGTGAAATCTCCTTGAAGGTTGAAGCCAACTCCGCTTCGGGCTAAGATCGAGCACAAGGAGCCATAGTTCTTCTTCCAACCGGTGAGCTTGGACACGATGTGAGGGTTGGCTCGTATGTTTGCTGTAGGGAAGTGGCCCCTCATCAACTCCTCGAGTCTCCCAACGTAACCGGCCCTAAAACCGTTGTCGGATTTCCACCCGGTTGCGCAAAGCTCCTTCAAGCACTCAAGGAGGACCTCCTCCTCGTGTAGTTGCCACGAGCGTCGCAGCTTCGGCACCCGCTGAACTGCAACTGCACAAGTAGCATCGCTATTTAATAAATTTCGACAGAAATCAAGCAATGGAGAAGCAATCAAATCGAGTCGAGCCCTAATCCCTAAACCCTAACAGAAATCGCATGACAGAGAAGCACTCCAGTCGAGCCCTAAACCCTAAACCATCTCTCCCGAAATCATTGAATATGGAGAAGCAATGGCGGGAAGGAAGAACATTACCTGGCAGAGCTGCCATGATTTCTCCGAGCAACTACTGGAAATCTTCTCAGATTTGCTCCGGTGCTCTCAAGTTTCAACCTTTCGTCCCTCAAAGCTCTCTCTCCCTCTGTTTGCGAATGAAAATGGCTGAAGAAATACATTAGGGTTGTGTTTTTGTCTGCAAATTTTGGGGGGAAATGAAATTGGGGGGAAAGGTGGGAAATCATCCGCCAATTTTTTTCCACCAAAATCGAATTGGGGCAAATTGAATAGGACAAATAATATTGAGGGGTAATTTTGACTTTTCCCATACTAATCCCATGCATTACTATGGGTAACCAAACACCATTTCTTCTTAACTTCTTTTTTTTTGATCGAAAAAAGGATAATTTTATTGATCTTGAAACTCAATGGTACAAGTAGTACCAATGAAAGAAGTGGTTACAGGTATGAGTGAAGAAAAAGAAGAGAAAGTGGTGCTCCAGTCCACAAAACTAACGTTTAACGCTGCTTCTCCTCGCGCCGCACACCAACTCCAAAATCGGCATTTAATCTCCTCTTCAATTCTTTTGAAGTCCCAATTCTTTTGATCAAATAACGTAGAGTTCCGCCACTTCCAAATGATCCAGACGACGCAAATCCATAAACCCCCAAGTCTTTTACGCGATTTACCCCCGCCTGCAAGATTTATGAACTGCTCGAAGTGGCTTTGAATTGATGTAGGCGAGGCCCAACTAACTCCAATCCAATTGATTACTTTGTTCCAAATCATACTTACAAGAGAGAAAAATGTGACCTGCTGATTCATGATTTTGCCGGCAACAGCAGCAGAGAAGTTCGTCTGGGGTAAGAGGGAGACGTTTGGCTAAGTTGCTTTTGGTAGGAAGACGATCATGGACTAACCTCCAGGCTGTAATTTGTGCCTTGGCAGGTGCGAAAGACTTCCATATGCATCTATAACCACTCCAAAATTGCCTCTGCGCAGTCCCGACCGAATGGTTACGAGCGAGCATCGCATAAGCTGTTTTTACTGTAAACACCCCACTCGGGGAATCACCCCACCTCCATCCATCTTCGGTATCATCTCTAGGTGTGTAGTTCTGAATATGCTTGAGAAGTTCCTCGACACTCTCCACCTCGCGATCGAGCAGAGTCCTCCTCTATGGTAACTCCCACCTCCAACAATTATCAATCCAACTTCCCATATCGCTAGTTTTCCCTTCCTTGTTAGCACTGAGTTGATAAAGCCTTGGGAAGCGATCTCTCAAAGCCTTGTCACCAGCCCATTTGTCATGCCAGAAGAGGACAGAAGTCCCATTGCCAAGTTTGAGCGACAAGTTTTTCCAAAAGAAACCATCGTTGTCTCTCCCCGAAATTGCTAGAATTTTTGACCACCAACCAGTTGTGCGACCTCCGTTTCTGCTCCTATTCTGACCCACAACATGGGGGGAAAGATCTCCGTGTCTTGCAATAATGACACGAGCCCATAGACTGTTCTTATTCACAAGAAATCTCCAAACCCATTTGATCAAGAGAGCTTGGTTGAATAGTTATAAATCTTTAACTCCAAGCCCTCCATCATTCTTAGATTTGCAAACATCTTTCCAACTAATCCACGCCATCTTTCTTTGGTCCACGTTGCCTCCCCACAAGAAACTGCATATTACTTACGAAACTAAGGCTCGAAACCTAAGTTTCAATCCCGGGCCGGCTATTCGACCCGAGCTACCAAACGAGCCCTCAATGCTGTGTCGACCATAACTACATTCTCATTGAGCTATCAAAATGGGCCTGCCTGACCTGATGGGTTGGCCCGGTTTTGAATCAGGTTGGGCTCAATGAAGGTAGGCCCGATCTTATTTCGGGCCAGGCCGGGCTGATCCGAAAGCATGAACAGCCCGGTGGGCTTGGACTTTCCCAACCCGCTCAAAGGAATTTACAAATTGCATTAAATTTGTCTAAACAGTGAAAAATCGGCATTAAATTGAAAAGAAAATTAAGAAAAGGCCCCTGAATAAAATTGGAAATTTGCACGATTACCCCGCACCAAGTTTAGCAGCCATTGTTGGTGAGGTAAGATTGAGAGAGAGAGAGAGAGACAGGAGAGAGAGAGAGAGAGAGAGAGGGGTTAAGCGATTTGGCGAAAATGTACAGTGGATCCAGCGATGGCGAAGCATCCACGCAGCGGAAAATTCCGGCGGCGTCTTCTATGCTATGGGTTCGTAATCTCCGCCGCTTTATTGGATCCGGCGCCGGCCTCGGATCCGAAGCCCTCATGGGTGCGTATCTACTTCAATTGCTTTCTTTTCCTCCATAATCTCGACCTACACTGACAATGTCGAATTATTACTTGCTTGATTCAGAGCTCGAGACCAAAAGGATTTTGCTCGACATATTCAAAGCCAAGCAACAAAAGAGCGCTGAAGCTGGCACCATTCCGAGCTTCTACAAGAAGGTTTCTTTTCTATTCAAAAACAAATTGGGCATTTTGTTAGGGTTCTAGGGCTTTTAAATTTTTTTTCCCCTTCTACTGAGCACTGTAATTGTGTTTTTGCCTTTTCGATTTCAGAAACCTGAAGAAGGTTCCATCAGTCATAGGGTCCAGAGGCTGGCCAAGTATCGTTTTCTCAAGGTATTTGGTATGACCTTGTGTTTACTAGATCTGATTTTGTTTCAGTGTGTTAGCATTCTTTCTGTTCCAAGTTTTTGTTTGATTTTCGAATATGTTGGCTCGAACAAGAACCTGGTTGTACGTTTAGGGATGTTCTTGGGAGTTTATGTTTTTAGTACAGCTGATAATCAATTCTTCTGATCAAGGGTTACCTGACTTTGATTTTTGATGTACTAATATGGAACATTTTCCTTCTTCTAATCAGAAACAATCGGATCTCTTGCTGAATGCCGATGACCTGGATGCTATGTGGGTTTGCCTGAGGGAAAATTGCGTAATTGATGATGCCACTGGTGCTGAAAAGGTTAGTGATTGTTAACTTACACTTCTCTGCTTACCCTGTCTGTAAATGTTTCGATTGTTGTCCAGTTGGAGTAAACAAAATCAGATGTCACCAAAACTTTAGTCTTTGCAACCTTCACCGCATGAGTTATCACACCAGACAATGCATTATTTTAGATTCTTAGAAAATTCATTTACATAGTAAATAATTGTTAAAGTTTGCAATGGGACTATCAGATCTGTACTGTGTGATTTCATGTCTATTAGTTGTTATTCTCTGCAACTTCTTTGCAAAAGTGGCCCATGTATCAGATACTCATTGTAGACAACTTCCTTGTATAGTTGGTTGAAACAAGCTGTACTGATATATTGTTCTTGTGTGATTGCTCAGATGAATTATGAAGATTTCTGCCACATAGCTTCCGTCTGTACAGAACAAATAGGCATTAAATGTCGGCGCTTTTTCAGTCCCTCAAATTTCATGAAATTTGAGAAAGATGAATCTGGACGAATATCCATCCTCCCCTTCTACCTCTACGTGATGCGCACGGTAAAAGCTTTTACATGAAATTTGAAACAAGCTGTATTGATGATATATTGTCTTATGTTTTGCTTATCTTGATTTGTAAAATATCAATCAACTATGAACTATAATACATGAAAGATTGCTGAAAATGAGAAAATATCAGATTATTTTACCAAACATGGTTGCATAAAGTTAATTGCCCTCAAATTGCTATCACTTTCCCATTTTCTAAAGCATAAAATTTGGCTGCACAAGGACCCTTGTTTTTGTAGCTGGCTCTGTGCTCCATAGTCCATATGAGCTAGTGATATGTTCAAGTTTCTAACAAAAGTTTCATAGTGCTATGCGATTTTTTTCCACCTAGATTTTTCGTTTTCGGTATCAAATGAAAATTCAGTAATTTATTCACCTATTATGCATTTAGAGATATGGTTCTGGTATAAAATTAATTAAAATGCATCAAGGTCATTGAACTGGTTGACTTATGTAGCCATTCAGAAATGTGTGAAGGCGAGTTGAGATGACCAAGGTTTCTACAACTGTATTATGAAAATAACAAATCAATAGTACACATTCACTGTATGTCAGGATACTATTTTAAATAGAACTTTGAAGCTTTATGATACTTGACATAATCTTGCCATCTCTTATTTCATATTTCCCAGCCGTTTCTCTTCCCACTAGTTTTATCACACTAACTATGGCATGCCTTTGTTGAGAGTTCTTTCTGTTAGCAATTATTCAGTACCTGCTGTGTGAATGACGTGTCCTAAGATGCTTACATGAAAAATCTCAATTATTGAATGCTGCTTGATAACTTGATGCCCAGGTTTCTCTCACTCAAGCCAGAATTGATATGAGTGAGCTTGATGAGGATTCAGATGGCTTTCTTCAACCTCATGTAAGTTCGTTGTACTTCTGAGGCATTGATCCTGATAATAGGGTTTTGGTTGGTATTTCTTCTTGACTGCAAGCTCACATTTGCTAATGTCCCTTTATCCATTTGAAATAGGAAATGGAGAATTACATTGGAGGTCTTATTCCCAATTTGGCGCAGTTGAGGGATATGCCTGCTGGTTTTATGCAGATGTATTGTCGCATAGCTGCCCACAAATTCTTCTTCTTTTGTGATCCACATAAACGAGGTTGGCTTTCAGTTCTGCTAGTTAGGGTATTTTGAAAGTTGTGCCTTTCTAATATGCATATACATACTGATTGTTGATTTCAGGGAAGGCATGCATAAAGAAAGTCCTGCTTAGTAATTGCCTCCAGGAGCTGATGGAGTTACATCAGGTAAGTTAGGTACTTTCTGGAGTTGGTCCAATACCTGTTGAATTATTTCTGTGTAATCACTCCTTTAGTCAGTTTTAATGCCTACATAGTCAAAAAAATCTGCCTAAAAAGTAGCCAATTTGTATGGAAATTCACCCCCGCTTTTTCACATATAATTGTTGCATTAGAAGCTGGCTCCTTGTTTTTTTTCCCTTCCCTACTTGTTTTGCTCATCACATTATTTTCGTCTTTCATGTACACTAGGAGAGTGAGGAAGAAGCTACAGATACCGAACAAGCTGAAAACTGGTTCTCATTGACATCTGCTCAACGCATATGTGGTTCGTTCTTTGGCCTTATCTTCTATTTTTTCCTGCTATTGTCTTCTAGCACCGTACAACTGGTGTTTTCACCATATGTGTAGCTGAGTAGGAGCACTTAATGGACTCTTAAGTTTGAGGTCAGTTAGCAAGTCTTTTGATGGTGTCGTGTAAAAAGATTGAACCCATCAAAAGCTCCTTTCTCTGTTGATTTATGAACAAGAAGGAAAGTAATGCAGCTGCTTGAAAATTTCCTCGGTCGCTTTCCTTTCTACCAAAATTAAGCTCTTGCTCAAGCAATTTTATTGACCGAAATAATTAGTTTCTCCCTGTTTGTGAAGATGGGAAAATGGATTTCATGCTATTTATATATAGACGATTATTTCATTTTTATAGATTGTAACTGGTGAAATTGTTCTTTGCAGATATGTTCCTAGCTCTTGATAAAGATATGAGTGGATCACTGAGCAAACAGGAACTTCGAGATTATGCGGATGGGACATTGACTGATATATTCATTGAAAGAGGTATGAACCTACTATGTCCCCATAAGGCAAATACGATAACAATTCCTCTTTCAATGGATAACGTGTCTTAACCGTTGCCACTTAGACATTTTTCTAAAGTAGTTTGGCATGAGAATTTGATTTGCATATTATTTTTTGACACTCATGTAACATCTGCTGCAGCCTGCAACGAGCTTTGTTCTCATTAAATACTAATAATGCTTATGTAGATTCCCTGTAGACCTATTAGACACTGTATGAAATGACTCTGTGTTAGTGATACTTCTCGGATTGATCTTTTCAACCATAAAACGCAGTCCTCCATCCCCGTTACCCATTTGATATGAAGCCTTATAATTTTTTTTTTCCTCTTACAAACCCACTTCAGATGTGAAGACTCAAAAAGCTGCTTCCAAACAAAAACTACACTCCATGTTAAAAAAATCATTGCTCTATTTTTCAACCTGTAGTTACTTCGAGTAGTTGAAGCCTCACAATCTGATTTTTAGCAAAAATGGAACTCCAGATTATATTATTTATGGTTCTTATTTTCTTCCCACCACCAATAATGCAGTACCTTTTAAGCTTGAATTTTTATTATGTTCTCCAAAATCCCAAACTAATGTGTGATCATTTTGTCATACAGTGTTCGATGAGCATGTTCGGCGCGGAAAGAATGGAAATGGTAATGCTCGAGAGATGGACTTCGAGAGTTTTCTTGACTTTGTCCTGGCTCTGGAGAACAAAGACACTCCAGAAGGATTAACTTATTTGTTTAGATGTCTTGATCTCAATGGAAGGGGATTCCTCACGACTGCTGATATTCACACGCTATTCAGGTTCGTTCCAAAAGTAACCGTTTTATTCATGTATTCGAAATATATTTGCTGCAATCGTCTTGTCTTAATAAAAAAATACGCACGGAAGTAAAGAATGGTTGCATCAAGAGCTTCGAATGTTACCTGATACAAACTTCCAACAAAAAAGCTGCTGGAATTCCTACATGTAGCTCCTAAGCAAGATCTACATGTCTCATTTTCCCAGTTACACCGACACCAAGAAACACGTATCCGAGAACTTATGTCAGATTTATGTCTTGTTTGATTAACCCTTTCCATTATTTACAGGGATGTTCACCAGAAATGGATCGAAGGTGGAAACTACGAACTTTGCATCGAAGATGTGAGGGATGAAATCTGGGATATGGTGAAACCTGCAGACCCGTTGAGAATAACGCTAGCCGATCTACTCTCTTGCAAACAAGGGGGAACTGTCGCAAGCATGCTCATTGATGTCCGCGGGTTCTGGGCACACGATAACAGAGAAAACCTTCTACAGGAAGAGGAAGAACCCGAAGAGGAACAATAGGCTTCGATCCCGGAGCCACCACACTTGTAGTAAAATAACACACGTCGATGATCGAGCAACGTCTCGATTTATCAAAATGTGCAGTCTTGCTATGTTTGTTTAACGTATTGTAACCAGTAGGTGAGTGTGAGTTTGTGAGGTAGAGTGGAAGATCGAGTGATGAGAATTATTGTATGTATAGGAGGATTGTAATGTAGAATCTATGGTTTGATCAATAGAAATTTGTGTTTTACTTTTGAACAATTTTACACTTAAAAATTATTGGAACGTCTCATTTAATCATCCACTTATTTAAAATAGAAAATTTATACTCATACAACTAATATAATATAAACCCCTTTATCAGTTACTGCATTGGTTACTGTGTCATTTCTGTAATCGACAATTGACATGGAATACATTCGATATCCGATTTAGTTGAGAAAAATGGAATACATTCAATATTCTTACATAACTATCTGCATACTAAAACATGAAGATTGAAGAGGATAAATAGGAAAGTTAATTAAAGGCCCTTCCCACAACACATCACTCAGTAGTAGGAGAAGGCTATAAACTAGACTAAACCTGTGCTCTACTCTTCGTAATCCGTCGCTATAAATTATGTCGAATTTCTCGAAAGAAAAAGGAAATGCTATGTCAACTTCTACCAATGCCCTACTCATTGAGTTACAACATCCTTACATGAGAATTATCACTGCGGAAGATCCGGACCAACTCCGTTCTGTCCTGACTTGTTCTTGACCTGGTAGCGGTGGGCTATCTTCACCTGGCCGCCATGCCCTGCTGCCACCGGAGTATGTTGTCTATAGTACCCTTCTGTACTCTCTACCGGTCGTTTACTGATCCATTTAGGAGGCGGTGATGGAAGTGGACCTGAGGTGTGATTACTGACCTGCGATGTCTGACCAGAATGTGATGGTCTCGAAGGAGCTGACCTGCCTCTCGGACCACCATTTATAGTCAATGCAGACATTCCACTTCTCAGGTTGTGATGCTGCTCGTGATACGTATATATATCTTGAGCGTTGTAGATTGGCCTGTTGATTTGCATGTTGTATGGGGCGGGCGAGGCACCATGTCTACTGTTGCCCATTGGAGCTTGAGGGTTGTAGTGCGCACTGAAAGAATTTTGGTCGCCATAATATCTTTGGTCGTTGTAATTATGTCGGCCGTACCCAGATGGCCCAGGCGCTCTAGGCCTATGAGGGGGTGTGTTGTGATTTGGAAAATTTTGGATTCCGGAAACTCCCATTTCGTACCCAGGTGGTCCAGCCGGCCTCATCCTATTGGTTGCATGATTTCCATAGAAATTGTGGGAATTCGTGCGATCTGGCTTTATGTTCAGCGTATTGTGAACCAGACGATGAGCGGCTTCTCCCAAAATAGGACCAGATATTGCCCCAGATACCTGTGGCCTGTGGAATGAACAGATACAGATAAATGTGATGCAGAAACTAAACTATACGAAAGTGAAAGATGTCGTATAAATAAAATGCGACTGCTGAGAGAAAGCAGTCTCAGTAATTACTATTCCTAGTTTTCCATCTATGGTTCAGTACCTTTCTCTCTGGTACCTTCCGTTGTCTTCATGCCATAATGTTGGAACAGGCTTTATGTCGAATGGTTTCACTATCTGCAATAAGATAGATACGATTAGTTACAGCATGAGAGAGAGAAAATACACTTTGCTATTAGAGTAGACCTCACGAACACATCATTTACAAACACGGTCTGGCTCGTTAAACCCTAATGGTACTCAACAGAAAACTGTACTTGTTACTGATAAGCAAATGATGCAATTAACTATCAGATATGACAGACACGTATTTTTCAGTTCCGGTCAGAAATCTGCAGCCAAACAGACATTTCAATCCAATATTCCTGTTTCTCATCTTCTTTGGAACCAATAGAAAGTTCGGATAATATACTCTCCGCTGTGCATTTATGACCAAGAGAAGTGGCATTACAGACTCTTACCTTTTCAGGCATATTAACACCTGCAGGAGGCTTCGGGATGTGGGCATGATGTGCAGGATTAAGATACGTAATATTTCTGGAAAAAAAAGAAAAAGAACATATGAGCTTATTTAGTTTCGAACTCGATAGTCAGCAAAAATTTGGGTACAAGGACTCGTATTACTCACAGGACGTTATTGTCAGTTACGTTTTCCAATCCATGGACTGGTGATGGAATAATTCTTTTCAAGCCATTCCTTTTAGTTAACCACAAAAATCCGTTCATACCAGCACTGAAGCAACCAGACAACAGAAGTTCGCATTACAGAAATCAATGAGTGAGAAAATATAAAGTTATCTTATGGTAAAGACTAACCTTGCAACAGCATCAATAGGCCACGGAGATTTTTCAATGCCACAAAGCCGATAGTAAAAGGTAATTTGAGCCGACAACGGGTGACGAGGATGAACGTACAACAAATCGAACATGACACTATTCCGAAATTGCTCTTCCTCCTAAAGGTAAAACAGTACACGAGTCAGCACTTCCCTAGGGACATGTCAACAATAAAGAATATTACTTGTGCACAAATGAAGACTGAAGCCCCAGTTATTGTATCGGTGCCATATCTAGGTTACACATTCCTATACTTTGGGATACAACTATAAACATTTCAAGGTTTGCTCCCCTGATGATCAGGGATTGCATTATAGGGGAAGTACTTATCATGTTTCCGCGGAATATAAGAAAAGGGATTGTTGGACTAACCACCGGCTATAATATTAAAACTGTAGCTAATAGCAAAAACATCAGCGTAGCCCCTTTAATCATATACTGCAGCACAGGGGCTTTAGCCTTCAAGAGGGGTTAGTCAAAACGAAAGATGAAATTAGGCCAACTGTTGACTAACATGTCTGGACATATGCTTTTAGACATTTTCGTACTTCATGCAAAATTTCCGGAAATATGGCAGCCATATATAAATCTCTTGCTGTTCAAGTCACTGGCCAATTTTTGGAAGACATTAATTGTTTCTTAACACTTCAATACTTCATCAATTTATTGTTTGTTATGGCAGACCAAATGTGTGCAAATCTTATATACCGTTAAAGTGTCCTCAAGCTTCTTGGTTTCGGCAAGCAATTTCTTCTCATCAATGAATGGCAATTTGGCAATACCCTGAGGTTCGGCAAATCAAAGGTAATGTTATCCTTTAAAAAAAAAATACAATTGAAGAAAAATAGTCTATTAGACATGTGAAATACCTGCCAAGCGAAGCGTTTTCCGTTCATGTCAATTTCAAAATCTGACCCACAAATAAAACCAAGTATGGTAAGTAAATATATTAATGATTTAAAAACGCATACTTGAACAAACAAATGAGTTTACCAGGGGGATAGAATTCAAGAATAGGTGATGCAGGATCAGTCATCAACCTCCTGTATCTTGCAGGGAGAGCAGTAGAACTGTGCACAGGAAACAACATTCAAGAAACCAACGACAAGAAAAATCGGAGGCAAGTCCATAGATTATCAAACAGTAGGAAAGATGAAGTACCTTGCAGCTGGAAGAGTTCCCAATAGCTGATCAAAGGGTTTAAATGGCTCCCCCGGGAAGAAGGTTATCTCTAAATCAGCTAAGCCTTTAAGATCGGATGCAAATGGTGCATAATGGTATGGATAGTACCTGGAGAAAAACATCAAATTTCAAAGTGTGCACGGCTAGGGATGGAGATAGATACAGATTTGTTAGTTTGAAATGCAAGTATCTCATATTGAACGGTAAAATCATTAAGTTTGTCGACATATCCGCACAATATTCCACATCCAGTTCATATTAATGACATTAACTTACGATTATCTCCCAACAAGAGTTAAGAAATTAACAAAACAGGGATTTTATCTCAACTACCATATCTGTAATGCGCAGGCACATAAGATGAAAGAACAAAGCTGTAAACTCTTAATAATTATATCATGGGAAGGAGAGACGATTACACACCACTGCCATGAGCAGACACCTTGGTAATAATAGCGGCAAACCCAACACAACCCTTCCACAAACTTCAAAACCTGGAAAAGAAAATAATAGTTAGATTCACAATCCAATAAGTCAGTGGAACTGCAAATGCAGCAAATTTTGCAGAAAAGAGGCACTTGCGTGTTTCGGCAAGACAAGCACAGTACATTTTGGTGCAAAAAGTTAATTACAAGTTACCACACATCAAACATATACACCCAAGACACAATATACAGAAAATCTGATCCATCAATCATAATAGCTTAAAGTAAGGTCGACACCATTAGGACAATAATTTCCACCCAAGCTAATGTAGATGATCTGTTATTCTATCGAGTGCAAGTGCTCGTAGAGAGACAACTGCAAAGTTGTCCACGGAGCAATTCATGCTTATTGCAATATACTACCATATAAACCCTGGTTAATTACATAGGGGAAAAAACAAGAAGTGAAAAAAAAAAAAAAACATAGCCATAACCCAAAATAAACAGGAAATTGTAATTTATTGGACAGGTGTATTTACCACATCCGTTCGTACTTCATCAATCTTCTGTGGATCAGTTGTACCGAATTTTTCAGAATAATACCTTTCTTTGTATCCAGGTTCCCCCAACTTAACCTGAGAGGGGAGAAAAGTCAGGGATTATAAACATGAAGCCGCTACCATGCATCATATCACAAAGATTGAACACAAAAGAGACTTTTTTATCCCTCCGATATAAGAAGATAACGGATGATAGCATAATAAAGAACAGTTAAGAAAATTACAAAAATCTTCTTATCAAAAATGTCAAGCTCATAGCCATAATCAAAACTACAAAACCAGATATGGTAAACTGTCTAAAATAAATCAGGAGAAGATCATTCTTTAGGGGCCGGGGATCAAAAAACAACACAATTATTAGTGTGTGGCTTTGAATAACTGCAGTATCTTTCCAAACCCATTTTAATCAAATGTAAAAAGTATAATTTACAACCCAGAGGGGATATAAATTGGAGATGCCATTGTTCCTGCGCAGATGTTCCTAGATATAAATAGGAAATGGTAATTTGAGTTTGAAGAAGAGGGAGACGGGGGCAGCAGAGCAAACACATGACAAGTCAGACAATTAATCAAGACCCACCGGGCATAAAGCATGACATATTCTGACTTTGACCTCACAGGCACCGTGACTCTAATCCTAACAGCTCAAGTCATTAACTGTAATAAAATACTCCCTCCGATTTTTTCAAGTTGAGTCATTTCTTGAATAATGTGAGATATTAAATATAGAAATGGCTCAATTTGAAAAAACCAGAGGGAGTATCGATCTTGCGAAAATAATCTGAAGAGAGAAAAGTACCTTATCATCTGCTAATTTATTGAGATTCTGGCTTGGCTCCCCTCTTGCTCTACTCCTCATCTCTTCATTGTTTTCATATGCCTGACAAAACAAAGTCATCAAAGAATTGTATTTGTTATTGGAATAGCTCCTTAACTAGAAAGAATACCTTTTTTGCATTATGAACCAATTAAGCATAAGAAATCTAGAAACAAAAGAAAGGCTCAATTTTTCTAATCGAAAATTCAAGATGTCATTCAGCCACATCTTGAAGTTAGGAAAAGGGGCAAGAATATCCGCCACATTATAAACTTTGAAACTGTAGGCTTATAAAAATGGTCAGGACTCAATGAGAGACAGCACGCTCTGAGCAGTAAACAACGCCACACAAACAATGTTTTGGCTTATATTAATGTATGCCAGTAATATCCAAGTAGCAATCATGAACTAAATAGTCTAAATAAATGTTTCAGCATTCATGTTTCGAGTTTTTGCAGGGAAAGGAATGATATGCTTATGCTGATGAAGTGATGGTAGAATAAGTAGCAGGGTTCAAAGGCATAGACAAATTATAAGAGACTAACTAAATGCTTCACTTCACAGAACTCTGGTTCAACTACCATGCAACAGCAGAATTACTGGTCGGTATAGAATCTAAATTATTTTCAACTCTGTACTTAAGATAATTTAATGATACCAGAGAGCATGATAAGGGCAACAATAAGAAAGAAGGATTATAATACCTGCTGTATACGAGTTCTTTTTCTAAATATTTGATCTTCATGCACAGCAACTGCCTGAACAAAAGTTTCAACTCGGTCCAAGAATACCTGAAATTTGTTCATTAAGATGGCCATTTATATTCATCCACTAGCAGTAAACATATATACCAGCAGAAGTGCATCTCTTACTGTAACAACCCTAAATATGCTAAAAGACACAAAGATTACCTCACCAGCATCAGTAAGATAACCACCCATTGCAGCAAATTCCCTTCTATATACAACCACGAGTAAATTGATGGCGCCCTACAAACAATCAATAAATAATGGGCGATTTGTTAAATGATGACATGGTAGTAACATGTGATATAGCATATTTGCTTTGAGTAAGGAAAATAGGCAGTTCACAAGCTTGATATCCACAGGACCACAGGGGAGCAACAGAACTATATGAATTAAAAAGAATATTAATACATACCTCTCTAATTTCCAATGTGGGCATATGTGGAAGAAAGTCATTGCCGACAAAAAAGCATAAAAACACAAAATCATCCACTAGTCTCTCAAAATCAATTTCAAATGGAGGATTTGGAATATTCATCTCATGTCCCAGATATTCTCGCAAAACCCAGATGTTGAGATACTGGCAACAAAAATAACATAATAAGAATCAATATTAAAGACCGGACAAGAACTAACGATGAGAGAAGAGCTGTAAACAAGCTTCAATCGTTAGCTGACTCCTCAGTTACCCAACCTGATACTTTTTCTTGTGAATAGGAGTGTCATTTGCCTTATCCGCGTGGGACCCCCCTCGACATTCAGCAGCCAGATGGCCAACTTGGCCACATTGAAAGCATTTTTCTTGCTGCCCAGGGAGTGTAATCACCTACAACACACGGAGAAAAAGCCATATAGATACTTGTAACAGAAAAGAGAGCTATTTATTCAATTCCGATATAATAGCAACTAACCTCTCTCAGTATGGAAAAGTGGATTTCATGAGTAGCTAGTGAGAGCATAATCAGGTCGGCATCCTACTTAAAACATATATTCATGAATGATTCTCATCAAAATGCAAAATTCAACAAACATAAAGGTAAGAAGAGGACACAATAAAAACAAAAAATCGAACTAATTTTTCTCAATGCTCACCAGGCCATATAGGCAGTGCCTGGTATTTGGATCAAAACCAGGAATATTCCGCTGTAAACGAATATAAGACATAATTTTGTGCTCGCCCTCACCAGGAACATTTGCATCAGAAAGAATAACCTTCAAAAAAATCACCCATGACTTCAATAATAAATAAAGAGCGGCAAAGCATTCTGAAAATCATAAATATAGCCTTAAAAATAGATTTATTCACTACACAAGAAGAATTGATCTCATCTTGAAATACAGCCAGATAAGATAGTTCAAACCAAACCTTGAGAAAGTGCCATCCAGGATTGCGATTCAGCCTTGACTGCACATAATATTGAAGTGCTACAGAGAGGACTGCCATAAATGGGGTGCCAGGGGTGATGACATTTGAATCGGACGTTTCAGTCTTTCCTTTTGGCATTAGTTTCTCCCCCTCAAGTTCAAACTCTTTCCTCGACTTTTCTTCCTCAGCTTCCTGATGTGAAACAATAGGATAGAAATGCTGTTTAGTCACTAATATGAATATCAAAATTGTATGCAAGTGCACTACAGGATACATACAGCTGCTGCAGCATCCTTAGCAGCCCTGAAACGGCGCGACCTTTGCTGGTTCATTTTGGCTCTAGGAGCCACACCATCTATGAAAAGGAGAGCACATCAGTACTATTTTTGATCCTCAGTATAAAATCTATAGATCTTATTATATTCGCTTACCAATTGCCAAATAAAGGAGCTTTCTTGGACGAACCAATGATACAACATGGTCAATGTAATCAAAGATATGTTTAAATACTTCTTCATAAGTGACGGGTGCAGGCTACAGTAAGAAGAAACAGACATTATTAGAGTCAATGTTTATAGAGAAGAAACAACTACAGTGTGTCAGGCAGTAGAATGAGAATAAAGTTTTATATTGCATGCCACTGATAAGATTCGATCATAGGGAAAACAACTCGCATGAAATTATCGAAGGTCAACAAGCTGAATGTCATTATACAAGTCAAACAATCATAACCAGGTAACATAAGTAGCTCGCACACACTATAAATCTGATATATCTAGATTAACAAATCACACAATGTACACAGAAAACAATTTCATAAAACCATTCCCACTAAATCTTCACTACCACCTTCACTTTCATTGAAGAAAGCAATCACTGCAGAAGACATTGAAACAAAGTATTCAACTTTGAGTAGCATCCAAGCCGAGATCTCAACTGCCCGTTTTCTTACTACCACAACTAATTCCAATTCACTATAATCGCATACGCCCTGATATGGGAGGGCTTAGCAAGGCCACAACCAGAAAATATGCAACCGAAAGACTTTTACTCTAGCACATTACACGAAATACATAACTATATCATCTCGGGTAATATCTGTTTGAAAAGCCAAGCAATCGCCATTCGCACAATTGCCACAAACTCAGATGATTCAGCCAACCAAACGAGATAGAAAGAACTGTAGCGAGTATATGATAGTATTCGAAAAGGGAAACAAAAAGCTACCTTGCCTTCTGGGTGAAAACAAGGGTGGATGATACCATTCATATCCAAATACAAATTATCGAACTCAATGCCATTAGGGTTTGGCCTCAATATATCGACGGGGCGCGGCACGCCCTGTTCGTCCACCCCAGGTTCTTCCTCCACCACATCCACAATACACAGAGGGTATCGATCAGCCAACCACCGGTAAAAAGCCGGAACTCCCATCCCCTCCTCGGAAAGCGGTTAATTCGTCGATTCCCTCCGCCCGGAAAAAAAAAAGGGGGGCTTTCACAATCCGACGCGGCTCAACTCCAGCTCCGGCGGAAGCTGTCCTAAGTAATTGCTGCTTCCTTCAACACTTCATTCAAATCGGCGATTTGGGGAATTCGTGCGTGCTCTGTACTTTCTCGATACGCAGCACTAATGTCGTGAGAGAATTCTCCTCTCTCTCTCTACAATAATTAAAGGAGGGATTCGCGAAAAAAAAAAGTGTGTAGTAATTCTAAAATCTACTACACCAACTTCTTGAGCAATGGAACAGCTGTGTAAAAATTGCAGAAATCGGCAACGCAATCAAGCTTTGACTTTGCGCCCAACCTTGCACATTGACTCTTTCTTCTCTGCGCTTCTTCTTCTTGATTAGTGATAACCACCGATTTGAATACGATTGATTTGTTAAGCGGAATTCCGGTGGGTTTCTGCCATGTGATTGTATCTTCTTCGATTCGTATTTAGGAGATGATAATTTATTTTAGCTCTGTTAAGGGAGTCCTAAGTAAAGTCGTTGTCTTTCGTCTCACTTACATAGGGATAAGTTTCGATTTTCGTTTATCCTATTAATCGGACGTCACCGCATTTAGCAAAATCCATGTACTTTATTCGCTATTATTATTCTCATTCAAAATAACAATGTGTGACAGAACAACGACTCGAACAACATCTATATACTAATAGCAGCAACGGGCTGCCGTATTTAGTAACTCCGATAAACTATAAATAGAAACTTATGGTGTAACTTTTAATTCATGAAAAAAAAATTATGAAGGAATTTATATCAATTTTGATATGTTATAGAAATAATATTATAGATAGTATATCATAAATGAAAATAATTATTTTAATCATAATTAGTATGCAAACGTTACAAAAGCAAGACTTAATGAAACATTATTTTTTTCATTTATCTCACATATTAATATATTTTTCATATTAATGAAACAAATCTTTATCCCTATGTAATCTATATAATATTAGTTTATTTACATGTCGTATATTATATATAAGAATCATTAATATTATGAGTTTAAATTGGATAATTGTATTTAGATCTTGAATTAGATCAAAATAATTTTTAATTGTTAGTTCTCGAATTCTAAAAATTACAATAATTGGATTAACTTGTGAATGATTTTAGTATTATTAAGTAATTTTGAATATGCATGCCGTTTTGGAATATGTTATGTTTTAAATGTTATTCCGTAAATGTAGTATAATAATTTAGAATCAACAAATTAATTTTGAAGTTACAAAAGTATAAATCATGGTATGCAATTAATTTTTTTTTTTCTAATTTTATAATATTTGTTGTCTATATATTGTAGAAATTTGGAAACTAAAACACCAACACTCCAACTATTTTTGTATCCACCAATTCCCCTTTTGTCCAAATTCTACAATGTGACTTTGCTTACGAATCCGGTTTTAGATGAACTTCTTATACAACAATCAATATTGTACAGTCTTATGTTTAGAATGTTATGTATTGTTCCTTAATGTACGAATATGAGCGAGGGGGTCTTCTTCTTCTTCTTCTTCTTCTTCTTCTTCTTCTAAAGATTCTTTTTTTGTATCAGGCCTTCTTAATTAAAAGACATGGATATCCCCTTAGTTTATGAATCCATTTTTCTCCTAACCATTTAGTGTTATATGTGTAAAGACCATAAACATTAGAGGGGAAAAATAAAATACCCAATATGGTATAAGAAAATCAAATTAAGGACACACATTTAAAAAACACAAAAAATACCCATTTTTTATGCGAAATGACACACATACCCTTACTAATAGAGTTTGACTTACTAGTCAACACAACTCTTCTCTCCTCCCCCTCCTTCTCCCTTTTCCACGTGTCCTCTTCACTCTTCATTATTTTTCCTTTTTTTTTTAATTTTTTTTTTATTTTCAAATTTTCGAATTTCAATTTTTATTTTTTTTCCCTTCTCTTTTCTGACTACTGTAGCTGTGATATTCGTATAACTTTAAGGAGGTACGAAATATAAAGAATTCGTACCGGTTATATATAAGAATTACGAAATACATATTTGAGTATGCAATTATGCAGTTATTGGTACGAATACATTCACTTCGTACTAAAGCAACTATGTGTTGGTACGAATAAGATTCACTTCGTACTAAATCAACTATGTATTGGTACGAAATAGATTCACTTCGTACTAAAGTCTACTAAGGAATTAAACCCTGAAACTAAAAATTAAACCTTAAAAAACATTTAATATTAACAAAATCTGTGCAATACATAACCAATACTCCCTCCATTCCGCTCCATTTGGCATATAGAATGAATAGATGTGAGGTATAAAATAATAGAGCATGCCAAATAGAGTGGAACGGAGGGAGTATAAACAAACTTCATTATTTATAATAAAAATCACATCACATGCAGTACGAATTAGATCATTTCGAACCAGGAAATTTTAAAAAACACTTTAATACTAACAAAATCTGTGCAATACATAACCAATATGAACAAACTTCATAGTTTATAACAAAAAACACAACATATGCAATACGAATTAGATCATTTCGAACCAGCAAATCTTAAAAAACACTTTAATACTAACAAAATCTGTGCAATACATAACCAATATGAACAAACTTCATAGTTTATAACAAAAAAAACAACATATGCAGTACGAATTAGATCATTTCGAACCAGCAAGTCTTAAAAAACACTTTAATACTAACACAATCTGTTCAAAACATAACCAATATGAACAAACTTCACAAATTTTAACCAAAACACAACACGTGCAGTACGAATTAGATCATTTCGAACCCAAAAATCTGAAAAAACAGTACAGTATTAACAAAATCTGTGCAAAACAGAACCAATATCAACATATTTCACAAATTTTAACCAAAACACAGCATATTCAGTATATAGAGATCATTTCGAACAATAAAATCTGAAAAAACACTCCAACATTAACAAAATCAGTTCAAAACAGAACCAATACCAACATATTTCACAAATTTTAACCGAAATCAGTGCAACACATAGTAAAATCAGTGCGAAAAACAAATTAATGTTAGATCGGTACGAAATATGGTTATTCGTAACATAATCCTTCCTCCAAGATCTCTCACCACCATTTTCCAACATCGACCAAATCACAAATTCCATCTTCTTCACCTCTACAAAAACACAAGCAGTCCTTCAAAACAAACAATTGCAATAATTTGTGATAACCAGCAGTCCCTCTACTAGAGGCGTGAGCAATTCCAATGTCACTATAAAATGGTGTGGACAAGAAACGGAGAATCAAACATTCATTACTCGTGTTTCTGTAGTGATGAAGACTGGTACAGATTGCTAAACTTACAAGATGTAAAGGTTATGAAGTTATTGTATCTATTCGAGTTTGTGAAAGATGGCACAATTAATTGCAAGCACATTCGTACCTTTTTCCTCCTCGACTCCAAAACTTCTTCTAATGGTGGACGACCTGTAGGTAGGACATCAGATAAGTTTGTACACAGTCAATATATTTGAAGACGGAGACATGGAAAACAATAAATTGATTGTTAGGTTACCCAATCCCAAAGAAACAATTGCACAGGAGGGGGAAAGCTGTTAAAGCACTCCGTTTCGAGATCAAAGCAAGCAAGCAGTTGGTTGTGCTCCGGTTCCGGATCCGTCCATAGAGACTGCCATTAACAAATGCAGCAGAGCCAAAATAAAATTCATCAATCGAGGCAAGAGCTTCGACCTTTCTCCAAGATTTCGTTCCAAGAGTGTAGACAAGGCACTCCGATTGGCTATCAACGACGATCACCTTATACTGGACACTAATTTTGCTCACTCCGAATCTATAATAAGTCTCGATTTCTTTCTCGGAAGGGCAAATCTGAAGAAAAGGAAAATCGAGAAATTAAGTTATCAACTACCCCTATAAAAACTGAAGAAAAGGAAAATCGAGAAATTCAAAGAGAAATCGCAGATGTAGAATGAATTCATCATCTCAAAGTAGTATCCTACCAGATTCTGAACTATCGACAGAGAATTGGGGGGAAATAATCGATTTACTCACGAAATTTAGGATTTGAAACGTCGATCGAGAAATCAAGAGAAGAAGAAGAAGA
Organism: Thymus mandschuricus; assembly: GCA_029379335.1. Taxonomy (NCBI): domain Eukaryota; kingdom Viridiplantae; phylum Streptophyta; class Magnoliopsida; order Lamiales; family Lamiaceae; genus Thymus; species Thymus mandschuricus. The sequence goes on along the minus strand of CM057079.1, from coordinate 5,078,069 downwards.
AACGAAGAAGAAGAAGAACTAACGTCGAAGAGAGCGGCCAGGAAATCGGCGCGACCGCGCAGATTCGCCGGCGGCACCGCGGAGTCGCCGGAACCCTTGGTCCTCTTCTGAACCAGCATCATGCCAACGCGGAGGACGACGTCGTCGTAGTGGCTGCCTCCGCCGCCGTTCGCTTCCTCCTCCACCGCGAACAAATCCACCACCGCGTTTGCTTCCTTCTCCTCCGCCGTCGCCATCCGCTTCCTCTCCCGCCACCGTCGTCCGCTTCCTCTTCTGCTGCCATCGTCGTTGCATTAATGAGGGATAGGGTAGAGAGAGAAAGTAAAGAGAGAGGGAGAAGCGGCTACTGGAAGAGAAATAGGGAGAGCGCCAAAAAGAGGGAGGGAAAAATAGGTTTTAGAGTAAAAACGAGGGTAATTGTGTAATTGTGCGTCCAAAATGGGTATTTTTTGTGTTTTTTAAATGTATGTCCTTAATTTGATTTCCTTATACCATATTGGGTATATTATATATATATCTCTAAACATTATGTATTCTACTGTTTGTCATACTATCACATCAAACTTTTATTTTTGTGGAATTAATAATATAATTACTATAGAACTGATGGATATATGCTTATAGCAATAGTATTTTTGGCTCACACTTTTCAGTTTAATTATTTTTTATTGAGCATGATATTGTTAAATTAGTTGATTCATATGATAATATGAAATGTTAGTAACAATTTTTTTTTTTCCCTCAATGCAAGCAGTGACAAATCAATCTTAAAAAGTTTATATTTGGCCATTTTAATTAGTTGAAAATTGAGAATTGACTATTCATACGAGACAAACATTTTATTCAAATCATGTATGGATTTTATAATTTATTGATCATGTTTAGTTCTATGTCATATATGAGATACTTAAAAAAAAACAATTTAAATTATATGTTATCCTAGAATGTTTAAAATCAATTCTTTATAACAGTTGGTTGTATTGTGAGAATTTGTATGATATGATTCATATCTATCTATATACTAATAGCAGCTACGGGCTGCCTTATTTAGTAACTTTCGTAATCCTATAAATATTAATTTTGATTTAACCTATAATTTATGAAATAATTAATTAAGAAGTAATTAAAATATAATTTTTAATAGATTATTTTGAAGTAACTTTATATATAGTATATCATAAATGTAAATAACTATTTTCAACCTTAATATTTTAATGTAATATGTTATATAAGCAAGATTCAAGGAAATCACATTTATTATTAATTCTTTTTTCTATTTTCGTATTATGTTCTATGCCTATATAAAATAAAAATTTGCAGAGAACACTCACCCAACTTAATTATATTTATTCCTTCTTACATAATTGTAATGTTTTAGTAATTATATCATAAATATAAATATAAATTTAATTAATTATATCATAAATGTACATCAATAGTTTTTAATGAGTCAATTAACAATAGAGGTTACAAAAGCATGATTTTGGGAAACAAATTAATTTATTTTCAATATTTATTATGTGGCCATATAATCTAAAATTATGCGACAAACACATTCACACTTTTGATTGATTTGTCTTCTTTCATCTAGCATTTAGCTACCAAAGAAAGAGTGTTGGTATGAGCCAATTGAGGTATTAATGTATAAAAGGATTATACTTTTTTTGATGCGATGTATATCTATATACTAGAATTTAGGACAACAAATTAATTTGTTCCTAATTTATCAATATTTTTGCTTATATAATGAGGAATTCTATCACAATTTGAAAAAATCCTACCTTTATCACGAAGTGTAAGATAAAATATGATAGAGAAGCGCAAAATAAATCACTAAATGAAAAAAAAAAATAGGTGATAAGAAAAATTAACGGTTGTTTATTTAAATTAAAGTGTTATGAAAATGATGATATATATGAGTACAATATTTATTTTATTTAGAAAATAACATAGTTATAAACCTTTTCTAATGTCAAAATAATATTTCCTCAATCTCATATTTTTTAGCATTGGTCAATCATGTAATATTATTTTAAGGGGCTTACTCATGTCAGCTCGGCCCCATGGTTCGATTGGAGACACTTATATTAATGGTAATTAACATATTCTAATTCGATATGCTCAAGGTGAAACTTGAAAACTTGAAATACTTCTACATACTTAAAATCAACTAATCATATAGCATATAAAATCCCCACGCGTCGCGTGGGTGTGTTACTAGTAAGGTATAATAGCTAAATCGTGTACAACAATTCAAATATTGTTGCCTAGTCTTGATATGTTTTTCGATTACGTTTCATAACCTGCTTGATTTACTCGTCCACATATTTCTAATTTACAATGAACAACGGGCTACTTGATAACTTCTATAATAAGATGGTTTATAATTAGATCGAATTGTGCAAAAACATTCAAGAAAACAAGACAATAAAGAAACTTCCTTTCTCACCAGCTCCCACCCCCCTTTCGCCCCCCTTCTTACTCCTCCCAATAGCTCTTCTTCTCCATCGACCACCAAATTACAGACAACAACACGCTCTCTTGAATCTGTTCTTACTAGTATTTGATACGTGTTGAGGCTTCATACAAGAATCTGATGGACAGTGGATCACGAGCGGAAGTCGCTCGATGAAATGCCTCAGTGACTACATTTTAACCCGACTCTGGTGAAGAATTCGATATGGCATGGATGGCATTAATCTCTTCAGTGCTGGTGCTCTGGTTTGCTTCTCTCTGCAAAGTTTTTATGGAATCCTTGTCTGCCCCAAAATCAGCATTCTTTGATGATGGTAATTCATGGTTTTTTTCAGCAGCACCCATGAAATGTACCAACATTGTAAAATATGGTTCTTAATTGTTTTTTTTATGCTTGTTGGTTTCTCGAATGGCAGGCGCGAGTTCTAGAAGGAGAAATGTCTTGTTGGTCATCGCACATCCTGATGATGAGTCTATGTAAGGTTAAAAGTTCAGTATGGCTTTGTTCCATGTACTGATCTATGTAGTCCAGGAGATATAGTGTGGCAATATACTCGTTCAATCTATCTATTATCGGTGCTCAACTTTTTGAATTCGATTAATGGCTTAGTTACATCTATGTAATGTGAGGATGCTGCATTCTTTTTTATATTTGAAGTTTTTTGTTCGAAAAGGTCAATGGCGAGGGCATAACTAAAATGTGTTACTGGTGTGTGTTTGGAGACTTTAGCTGGTTGCTATTGACTTTTAGCTCAGGGACAAACACTAGGTCTTTCAGCTGGTATGAAAACATATTCACAGCTTCGATTTCCTGGAACACCAGTTTCCAGACTGGGCAGTTTCTGCCCGTGTGAGTAGAAATCAGTGTATTACTGTCTTCTTGGTGATAGGATCACCTTATGGTTACTCTTTTATTGTTTAAGCTGTTGTACAGTTTAAATGTTTTCTGCACTGTTGCTAATAGAAATGCCCTTTAGTGGGACGATAGACATGCGTCTCACAAGTGTTAAACTCCATTTATGAAAATGAATTCGAGTCATGTAACGTAGTCAGATTATAATTCCTTTAGCCATATTAAGATTCAGTCTTTGACATAAAAGAATGAAATGATATCCACATGTTTTATTGTAAATGTTATCTATCTTTGTCTTGCTCGTTCCATTTGGATTAATGTACAAATTATTGTTCTGTGCTGCAGGTTCTTCGCTCCCGTGATTAATTACCTGACTTCCAGGCATCATAATGTACACATACTGTGCATGTCAAATGGTACCACATGTATTTATACAATTTCCAGCATATGCCAATATATCCAGAATCAAGATTTGGTTATATACCTGAATCTTTGTGGAAGGATTCACAATTTTGATGATGTTTTCCAATAAATTAGGATTAGGACTGTGGAAGGAGTACGGCGAACTAATAAGGTTCTTAAAAAGGCAATCTTTAGTTCATGATGATAGTTTCAGAACCATTGGGCCTTGTTGACAAGATGTCATGAAACTTATTTGTATTCATGAACACTGAACTGAAAAGATTCGCCTCGAAGAAAATTCCGTGAAAGAATATGTAGTTGAAGTTTTCTTTTCCTTCTGTTCAAAGATAGTATTGAATCGGCAGAAATTAAACCATCAGCTGTGTCACCCTAATAGCAATCCTACTTCGTTCCTCTTTTCAAATCGGATGTAAGATCCACCTACTTTGTCTTTAAGAATGCTAGGTTCTTGACCCATGTACAAGAAATTTACCTTCTTGCATGTAACATTCATTACAGCAAAATGTAGCATTCTTAACATAACTCGGGACTAAGTTATTGATTGTAAAAATGATGATCTGTTTAGTATTTCTTTCATTAGAGTTCTGGTAATTTTTCTCATACTTTATGACACTTCTGTAGGCAATGCAGACAGCATGGGAAATATTCGAAAAGAAGAGTTATACCTGGCCTCTGCAGTTCTGAAGGTTTGTATTTTGATTTTGATTCAATTATCTGCATTCAAAGTAATACTAGCATATTTTTCTCCTTATTATCATGAACCTTTTCCATACCTGATTCAAAGCTCCTTCCTTTATCTTCCGAAAATGACTCCAAATGTGTTACATGCAGATTCCAGCACAGCAAGTGAAAATTCTCGGCCATCCCGATTTGCAGGTTTCTATGGAAATTTCTCCAAGTCAGTCTATATTATTATCGTCAGGTGCTAACATGATATTAGGTTGTAACTAGGATGGTTTTGGCAAAGTGTGGAACAGGAATTTGTTGGCTAGCATCATCGATGAGGAAACTCGCACCCATTCTATTGACTTAGTAAACTTCTCCACTCAGTCGACACTTGTGTTGACATTTTCAGTTGTTTTTTACAATTTGGTGGCACTTATGCTAGTGTATATGCACTTGTGCTCATTCTTTGGTTTGTTTTTTTCTCTTTTCTAGATCATTACATTTGACAATTACGGAATCTCTGGACATTGCAATCACTGCGACGTTCATCAAGGAGTAAGGTAAGAATGACATGAACTCAGAGATTGTCGTTTGAAAGAATTAAGGTGTTGTCCACGGTTGTTTAAATTGGAGTATAAAGAAATCCCGGTAGCATATAGCGACCTGTGCCCACTGATATCATTGTAGCTCTTAGTTTTTCATGTACATCACAACGATTGTATTTAAATGTCAGTTTAAAAATTCGATGCAATTGCATATCCTTGAAAGTTACCTGCAAATTATGTTTACGCGAAGATGGATTACTTGAATCTAATCAGGTTCTTCTCTTTGCCTCACAGAAAGCTACTGCACGATGCTTCTGGGAAACATCTCGAGGCATGGGAGATTGTAAGTTACCCTCTATCGTTTTTAATCTAGATTCTTACTTTAGACATTTCAGTTTATGTTATGAAAGTCCCGATCCTTCGTAGTATTCAAGTTCTTAACGGAAATATACAGTAGTTTCTTCTCATTTTGCATCGTTTTCAGGTAAGCCCTAACATAGTGCGCAAGTACATTGGACCAGTCGATATTTGGCTATCCCTCTTGCTGAGCGGACGTGGAAGAGACGGGAAATCGTTTTGTTTGCTTAACTTAGATCTCCCTAAAAGTTATGCAGCCATGGCTCAGCACTCTAGCCAATGGGTTTGGTCTGTCATCCGTTCTCCTTCATCCTCGATTTAATTAATGACGAATCTCATATATATAGTTTCTTATCTTTCATCTGTAACTCTTGCTTCTGGATTGCAGGTTCCGCAAGCTATTTGTGACGTTTTCAAGCTGTACGTTCGTCAGCACCCTCAAGAAAATCGAGTAACTCAGTCGTTTAGCACGAAGCAGTAGTTTTCGAGTTGGTTTGATCTGATGAATTGGGTAGAATACAATGATGTGTTTATCTTTTGAAACTGTTCTTATTTTTCCTTTCAATTTGATAGTACGAGAGATAGAGAGAGAGAGAGAGAGAGAGAGGTCATTTCTCAGAACTAGGCGACTAAAGAACCACAAGTATGACAGTTTTTCCTCATAGATTCTGTTTCACCTTCCAAACCGTGTTCACGTCGACTTACAGCATCTCCGACCTCGATTTCTTACTGATCATTCCTCGTAACAAGAGTGTCATACAAACGACGAACTTCGTGCAGCTTAGCTCAATCGAAAATGATAAACTAGCATGATAGATTTTCAGAAATGAGCTGGTAAAGGGATTAAAAGCTGCAACCAAGTGCAAAGTGCTTTCTTTACCCATAGCTAAACAACTAAATCATCATTTTTCTTGCACCCGATTGATGAACTGACGAAGTGGATGTCGTGACGAGATCAGCCTCTATGTGCACACGTATGGAATTGGGAAACTCGAACATGAATGTTACGGTGTGAATAAAGCATCACATAACAATACTAGGTCATTTCGGAAAGTAGAGACGAGAGAGCATGTTACAATATGTTTCCTTGCTTAAGGTAAACAAAATGTTGAGATTGAAGGAATCATAACTTGGTTAGCCAGACATGAAACTAACGATCAAAATCCGGGATAAAACATGCTTCAAAAGGCGAAATATTCAGGAGACATGAAACTCAATACGTTGCTTACTCGCTCTCTGCAGTTGTAGATGAATGCTAAAAGTCTCGTCTTCCTTAGTCCCATGGAGGAAACATCGCTATCTTCGTCTGAATAAGGGATAACGAATCCCTTACAAAAATTATCATCTGGTAATGACTAATGAGGCAACTCTGCACAGAGAAGGCCATTCTTGAATGAGATTCCTACTCTCCAGAACTTAATCTGCACACAACGAGGATATAATAGCATCAAACGACAGATGGAAACAAAGGCGAGCGCGCACAAGAAAGCAATGGGATTAAGATTGGCCAAAGACTAGTATATTTTTAGATGTATTTTGACCCAAGGTTTCAGCAGTGATGATTAAAAGGGAACACATCAAATCAAAGCAAATCATTAACACAATTGAATTCCCCGATAACACAAGCTTAAGAGACGATAGGAGACGAAATTAAAAAATCGAGCAGAGCTCGAGGCTGTCAGATACATGCTATATAAACTAAACAAGCAACACCACAGACAGTAGTCACTCACTGATTTCTTTCTGCTGAATGGCCAGTACTTCATCTTGGTACTTTAGATAAGTGCTAGTTCCATCTTCTTCCGTCCCCGGCAGATTATCAACGGAGCAGACATCCCTAACTTTGTCGGCACATGTGATGGAATATTCCTTGAAAAATTCATCATCTGTTAACCGAACGACTTTTGATAGACAAGGCCATTCTTCAATGAGATTCCTACTCTCCAGAACTCCTAAAATTTGCAGACGTGGCATATACCTCTTCTCGATGCTGAATTGAAATGATTGCGGGGAGTCCACGATACTGGATATAGTGTACTTCTTGGTATCCAGCAGAAGCTCGACTATCTTCTTCATCTTCTCCAGCGATACACCAAAGGACTGAGGTACCTTCCTAAACATAATCGCTAAATCGCTATCTGAAAAACCCATACTCCGAAGAGCTTGCCACTTGAGTATCCACACCTCATTGCGCATCTCAGCAATCGTCATAACAGCATAGATGAAACTTTTGGAACCAACATCAATCCCCATTTCTTCGGCTTTTACTGCAGATTCCTTCAGAACCTCAAGCTTCAACAAGAAACAAGTCGGATATCTATTCAAGAATGTTCGTATACGCTCCAAAGGCACACCAAAACTCTTAAAGAATTCGACTTTAGACAACACGGTGTTTTCAAGATTCGAACTCAAGCTCCTCGGAGCCCGCCTTATGAATTTAGCCACTGCATCGTTCGACCCCAACAACCGTTTCAACAATGCCACGGAAGGGATGATGTTATTGCTCAAGCTCAGGCACAACATTTCCGGATTATCGGAGATAACCTTCGAAAGGACATCGGAAGAAAGCCCCAAATCTCGAAAAAAGTCGATTTTCGGCTTAATGTTATCCTCAAGACTAGCAGAGAAAATCTTAGACCTAGTTTTCACAATTTTCTCCAACTGATAATCCGAAAAGCCGCAATCTCTCAAGAACGAAAGGATTAAACCGGCATTTTCCGGGTTCCTCCCACGCTTCAACTTCGAGGCAGCTCGAGAAGCAAAATCGGGATCGAAATTGTGTTTATGCACCAAGATATTTGAAAGTTTACCCTCGCTCGAGGTGCAGAAATTGTTCAATAATAGAGAGAAATAAATGGGGGATTCAAACACCTTGCTAGAATTGGGAGTCGAAATCAAAGATGTGAAGTTTTTCCGCAGCAGTGCAATCATCTCTACTCGAAAATCACGACTGTAAAATGAGGCTAAATCAATTAGGGTTTCAGAGGAGGAAAAAAAAAAAACTCACCCCAAATAAATGTACTATGAAGAACACAGCTTTTCCTTCACTCCTCGATTCAAAGGGTATTGTATATCCTACCCCCTTGGGTATTGCCTCCCCTCACATGAATAGAATAACATATATAAATATTTAATACATATGTGAGCGAGTGAGGCATTGCCGCAAGTAGGGGTGTCAACGGGCGGGTATTACCCGGCCCGGACCCGGACCCGTATAATTCCCATGAGTTTAAGAAGGTATGGTTCCGGTCCGGACCCGGGACCGGCCCGGTAAAACCCGGAGACTGATGGGCCCAGACCCGGCCCGGCCCGGTCACTTCGGGTCTGACCCGACCCGGCCCGTGTTTTTTTTTTTTTTTTTTTTTTTTACTTCGTCCCGTTTCCGTTCGATTATGTGTCTTTTTATTATTTTAACATACTCATAAAATAATTTAAAAATTAATGATTTAATAATTAGACTCAACTTGTAAATCAAAACGCTTAGATGATTAAAAATCTTAGCCCGTACTTGCTTATCGAAGCCCATATTATGACGGAGAAAACTATTAAACGAAGCTTGTGTCGTAACAAATCCGAAACAACCCGAAACATTGACTTTGAGCAAAACCTGTACACAGATAAAAAATCAGACCCTATTTTCACCTTCAAGTGCAAGTGATTAGGCCTAACAGCCACCAGTTCAACTAGATTCTTAAGGCCCACATCATCTAAACTCGAAATTCGCCATATATAATCATCTCAGCTCGACCCAAAGTTCATGCTAAAACAATTTTGCTTTCCAAAAGGCCTCTTCTCATTTTCTACAAGGCTAACAAATCTACCAAAAACCCAACACAAATACTTCAAAAAACATGTATCAGTTACATGTCACATGAATCAGCTGCTCAATGAGTCGAAATAACTGATTCGAACTTGACTACGAAAAGTTATTATCCGCAAACTAGTAATGGTATCTTAGTCAGCAAACAATCAAGCAAATTAAGGATATAATGGAAACATTAAAGAAGTTTGATGAAGTTTGCCAACCTGAAGCCAAAATAGAAATCCACGAAGAACGATCAAGTGTTTTTCTCGTCTGTATCGGTACTTTTTTCAGTTTTTTGTGCAGATCTGCATTCAATTTATATACATTAGATTATGCATTTATTTGGAATATTCAGTGTTTCTAGAAAGCAAGAATCGAATACGACGAAGAACATACATTGGAAAACAGAGGGAGTAATTCTAAACGATATTTGAAGTTGCAGCATCATCAAGATTCTCATCATCATCATCAGAGAGAGAGAGATGATACTCTTTACAAATTCACCTCTTTTTAACGATTTTCCATAGTTTTCAATTCAAACAAACATGAAAAACTGGAAATAACACACCGATTTTTTAAACCCATTTCGAATAGACCCAGAATCGATCAAATTAAGAAAGAATCATAGCAAAAGTACCTGAAAATCCAAGAAAAATTGTGGGATGACTGGTTCACAAAATAGGAAAACAATCTAGAGAGGGAAAATCTTGGGGAGAAGTAGAGCGAGAAAGAAACGGAGGAAATGAGTGGAGGGATTGCGACGGCGGCGGCGACGGCGCCGAAGGATGGCGGCGGAAGGAAGAGGGTAGCGGCCAGCGGCAGCGGGGGACTGAGCGGAGCTGCGGAGGGCTTGGAATTGATTTTTCAATTCTGGCTTTTTTGGGTAATGGGTATCGGTTCTGAATCGGGTAATGGGTATTGGATAATTTCATGGGTAATTACCCGACCCGGACCGATAGCAATTTCATTTGATGGTCCGGGTCCGGTCAGGGTCTAAACTTCAACGGGCCGGGTCCAAACCCGGAACCGTAAAATAATTTTCGGTTCCGGGCCGGGTAATACCCGCCCGTTGACACCCCTAGCCGCAAGGGGTAGGGTATAGGTTACCGATTCAAAGCTTCAAACTTTAAGAAATGTTTGAGCTTTTTGGAACGACGTAGAAAAATGAAACAAGTCAACTGAAATAAGGCACATTTTACGTCAATAAAATGATGGGAAATGTTCTCCTACTTACAACACATTAGGGCACATCTCTACGCCAGTACGTCGATAATATTTTGATTTAGGGTCGATAATATTTTGATTTAGGGTATAATTAAAGTATCATGACGTTGGTAATTTTTTTGGAGAGCGTTCCTCGTTAAATGACTTTTATTTTTTTTGAAACACTTCAAAGAAATTTTAAAGGCCGCGTTGCATGGGATTCGAATTCGGGACTTTTGGCCCCGAAACTGTTTACAAAGAAAGTAGTCACTTTAAAACCCACATCAATTTTTAGATTAGTCCATTCAATTCAAGTAAGCTTGTACCTAAACCATTTCATGTGGACATTTCGTTGCCTAAAATTTTTACAATCTAGGTAAATTTGCTAACAAATCAATTGTTTGTGATTTAATTCAGTATTTTCAATAGTTTGAAAATATTTTTTATATAAAATATGAATAATTAATACTCCTTTTTTTTTCGAAATGCAATTAAACAAAAGGCTTGTTTCTCAAAAAATGAATATAAGATCACCGTCTAAAAATGAGTATTTTTTCGACAGTAGATCGGAAATAACTGGAAAATTATACGATCTCTTTTCTGGGTTGCTACTTGCTAAACTCAGCCAATCTATTTCCCAGCAAATAAATTCTTCTGCTACTTATGCTTCTATTCTAATGGTGTAACCTTAGAGGATCTTCAGCAGAACTTGGACCCTAGTGAACCGAAAAAACTGCTAAAGAAGGGGGCAGACGAAGGATTTTTCCGACGTATTTTGCTGGCAATAATCCTGCATTTGCATCAGCAAGAATCACAATTAGTATGCAGCAGTTTTCATCAACAAAGATACAAAGTGAGCAAACTGGTGAAGTTACCACATAGCTAGCTATAAGTAAGAGAACCTTTATAGTTAAGACAACGTAGCTTCAGATTCCGAATCATGTTCTAATCGAAACTTGAATTGAAGGCATACAGAGCAACAACCGTATTATAATCTAAGTCCCCGAAAGAAAAGTACTACTATGCATTCCTGCTACAATGCTTAAAAATCTCCAACCTTGATTTCTTATTCATTCACATAGGCAGAGCTTATTTTCAGCTACAGAGTTTACCCAGTTCCCAAAATCAGCCAAATCTTCATTTTAACGAATAAGTACGAGAGAAACTAACAATATAAATAAGCCATAGCTTCAAAAGGGCCAACACGAAACAGAATTAAAATGTATTTATGCCAACTTTTACCTTTCACATCTATGCTAAAGGACTAATCTTCTTCGACTGTGGCAGACTTGTCAACGGAGCAAACAGCACTAACTTTGTCCGAATAAGGGATAACGAATTCCTTATAAAACTTAGCATCTGTTAACGTAGAAAGTTTTGCAAGAGAAGGCCAATCTTGGATGAGATTCCTACTTTCTAGAATACCTAGAGTTTGCAGCCGCGGCATAAACTTCTTCTCGATGCTGGATTGAAGTGACAGTGGGCGCTCCACAACACTTGACATAGTGTACTTCTTGGTATCAAGCAAAAGCTTAATTATCGTCTTCATCTTCTCCACTGATATCATAAATACCGGAGGTGCCTTCCTAAACATGATCAAAATATCGCTATCGGAGAATCCCAAACTCCGCATAGCTTGCAACTTGAGTTTCCAACCCTCGTTGCTAAAACAAACAATAACGATAACAGCATAAACGAATCTATTGGAAGTTGCATCAACCCCCATTTCTTTGGCTGTCTCTGCAGATTTCTTCAGAACTTCAAGCTTACGAGAGAAAGCTGTCGGATAGCTTACAAAGACTGTCCGTATCTTCTCCAGAGGCACGCCAAGACCTTTAAAGAATTCGATTGTAGGCAACACAGTAGTTTCAAAATTATATAACAAGATCCTCGGAGCCTTCTGTATAACTCTAGCCACTGTATCCTTCGACTCCAACAACCGCTCCAACAAAACCACTGAGGAGGTGCTTGGTATGAGGTAATGCAATAGAGGTGGGAAAGGAATGGATGTAGGAAAGGAATAGGCATGGGAAAGGAATGGAATGAAATTTCCATTCCCTTGCTTGGTTTGCACAAGTAATAACCAAAGTAATACAATCAATTTTTTTCTTTAACATTTATGTAATAAAATAAATTACAATTTTGTATTTAAATCATACAACTATACTATTTAATAACGATGAGATAGAAAAAAACTAGAAAGAGAAAGTAATAAAAGATAATTTTTTGAGAGAGAAAACGATGATAGAAAAAATTCTAGAGAGAGAAAGTGACGAAAGTAAAATTTTTAGAGAGAGGAAGAAAATTTTAGAGAGAGAAAGTGACGAAAGTGAAAATTTTAGAGCGAGAAATAAAATTTTAGAAATAAAAAGTGACGAAAGTGAAATTTTTAGAGAGAAAAAAATTTTAGAGAGAGAAAGTGACGAAAGTGAAATTTTTAAGAAAATTTTAGAGAGAGAAAGTGAGGAAAGTGAAAATTTTTAGAGAGAGAAAGTGAAGAAAGAGAAAATTTTTAGAGAGAGAAAAAAAATTAGAGAGAAAGTGACGACGAAAGAGAAATTTTTATAGATAGAAAGAAAATTTTAGAGAGAGAAAGTAACGAAAGTGAAATTTTTTTAGAGAAAAAAAAAATTTAGAGAGAGAAAGTGACGAAAGGTGAAATTTTTAGAGAGAGAAATAAAATTTTAGAGAGATTAAGTGACGAAAGTGGAAATTTTTAGAGAGAGAGAAAATTTTAGAGAGAGAATATGACGAAAGTGAAATTTTTTAGAGAGAGAGAAATTTTTAGAGAGAGAATGTGATGAAAGTGAATTTTTAGAGAGAGAGTGACGAAAGATAAAAAATTTTTAGAGAGAGAAACTAAGTGGCGGAGAAAAAATATTTTAGAGAACAAAATTTATGAAAAAAATTTAGAGAGAGAAAGTTTAAAAAAATTTTTAGAGTGAGAAAGTGACGGTGTGATAAATTTTTTAGAAATAGAAAGTAGTGAGATCCAAAAATTTTAGAGAGAGAAAATGATGATACAAAAATTTTAGAGAGATAAAGTAATGACGAAATATACTCATATACTCCCTCCGGTCTTTTACAGTTGAGTCACTTTCCCGATTGGGTCGGTCTCTCCTAGTTGAGTCGTTTCCTTTTTGGGTAAAAATTAAGTATTAAACACACAACTAATTGTACCCCTTATTTTACTTAATTAACATACTAATTACGCCCCAATTTCTCAATTTCTCCATTATCGCCATTGCCGTCTCTCTCGAAATAATTTTAAATTAATTTAAAATAAATCCAGAAAAGTTTTAATTTTATTTTAAAAAAATCCAGAAAAGTTTTTTATTTTAATTTTAAACATCAACAATAATTTTATAAAAAAAATTCCAGAAAATTTTAAATTAATTTAAAATAAATCCAGAAAAGTTTTAATTTTATATAAAAAAAAATCCAGAAAAGTTTTTTATTTTAATTTTAAACATCAACAATAATTTTATAAAAAAAATTCCAGAAAATTTTAAATTAATTTAAAATAAATCCAGAAAAGTTTTAATTTTATAAAAAAAAATACAGAAAAGTTTTAATTTATAAAAAAAAATCCAGAAAAGTTTTTTATTTTAATTTTAAACATCAACAATAATTTTATAAAAAAAAATTCCAGAAAATTTTAAATTAATTTAAAATAAATCCAGAAAAGTTTTAATTTTTATAAAAAAAAAATTCAGAAAAGTTTTTTATTTTAATTTTAAACATCAACAATAATTTTATAAAAAAAAATCCAGAAAATTTTAAATTAATTTAAAATAAACTGAAAAACAAAAAAAATATTAATTAATAAAAAACATTTTTTATATTAATTAAAACAACTCTTCTCAATTATAAACATAATCTCATTCTCTTCTCAATTACCAAACATACTTAAAGTACTAAACAACTCTTCTTAATTCCCGTGTCGAAAAGTTTCGACTCAACTGTAAAAGACCGGAGGGAGTATTTAAAAAAATATTAAGGTAAAATTATTTATAAATACATTAAATAATATTTGATAAATATAAGAGATGGAAATAGCTATAACCATGAAAATTCAAGTAATGCCTATTCCCATGGAGGTGGGAATAGTCATTCCCTCGGGAATGTGTATTCCCGACACAAAAGTTGAACCAAGCGGAGTAATGGAATAGAGGTAGGAATGGTTATTCCATTCCCATTCCCACCCCCATTACCTCATACTTCCTCTGTCCCGCGATTCTTGCCCCGTATTCCTTTTTGGGACGTCCCAGGATTCTTGCCCCATTTCCTTTTTGGGAAATAATTAGTGTGTTAATTGTGCAATTAGTAATTCCCTTATTACAATTAACAATAATAATTTAGTTTACTTAAAAAAAAAAAAAACAAAAACTGAATCATAAATTCCCCACCCACTCACATTTATTCCACCAAAAAATTGTCCCGATTTCAACTCTAAACACAAACCTGTCTCTCTTCTCCTCTCACTCTCACTTCTGTTCCCCACCAAAAACCCTAATTTCACCCATCTCCCCCCCTCACTCTCTGCGATCTGCCATGGAACGTACTCCCTCGCCTCCGCCGGCGTGGAGAACGACCCGCCACCGTACCCCCCCGCCGATAGTTCACGGCGAGGCCGCCGCCGTGGTCCTATTCGGCGCAAATCCCATGCCTTCTTCCCTCTTGGACGCCGCCACTGCCCAGAGCCGCCGCCCCTGCTTTCGGGAGACTCTTCAACGCCGCCGCCGGCCTACCGTGGAGGCGATGAAGAGTCTCCCGGAAGCAGCGGCCCAGAGATGTTTCTTCGTCCCCAAGCCCGTTTGAAGATGAAGCCGGCCGGCAGGTCCTCCCGGTTCCTTCGACCTGAATCCCCTTTACAGATGAAGTCTGTAAAGGGGATTCGGGTCAGGAGGAGGTTGAAGACCACTGATGAATGGGCCGCTTGTAATGAATCGGTGTTCTGATGCATTTGGGGGTTCTGCTCTCTGTTTTGCCCTTATTTACTTGATGAATTAATGAATTGTTTCATGTCTCTGTCTATTTGGGTTCTGCTCTATGTTTCATGAATTGTTTGTGGCTCTGTGTATTTGGGTTTGTTCGTATTTGTTTGTGGCTCTGTCTATTTGGGTTTGTTCGTATTTGTTGGTGGCTCTGTCTATTTGGTGTTCTGATGAATTGATGAATTGGTGTTCTGAATTGTTGATGAATTGGTGCTCTGATGAATTGATGAATTGATGTTCTGTCTTCTTGGTGAATTGGTGTTCTGATGTTCTGATGAATTGATGAATTGGTGTTCTAAATTGCTGATGCATTTGGTTCAGAAGCTGTAATGATGAATTGGTGTTCTGAATTGATGAATTGGTGTTCTGATGAATTGATGAATTGGTGTTCTGTCCTCTGTATTGTATGTTTCGCTTAGATGCATTTGGTTCAGAAGCTGTAATGTTTATGTATTTGGATCTCTGTCTTGCCTAAAGATCTGAGGTAAACCATCTCTTTGGGAGTTGATTGTTTATTCGTGGAAACAATTATATCGTCGGTGAAATTTTGGTTGTTTTTACTTGAATTCGTTCATGTTGGCTACTCTGATCATTCAGTCACTGACTTGAAAGAATGTATGCTCCCCCCCTTGTCCGCATCTCATGTTTCAGGTTCGAGATCTTGAGTTTGGGATTAAAATTATTGGTGCAGAGCTAATACGTGACCCTGATGGCCTTGCAATGAGTTCACGCAATGTTCGAGATCTTGATTTTTTCTCTCTTGTTTAGGGTTTTGTTGCTGGAAAATGGAGTAGGAAGAAGAGAGAGTGTAGAATTAAAGAGCTGTTGAGGTGTATTTTTACAGATTGAAATTAGGCGCCTTTTAAATATTGGATGATGGGATTACTTAGTTCTTAAACATGTGTACAATTTGGTTTTTTTTTTATAAATAAAAGCTTTTGTTTCTAATTTTAAATGCAATTTTTTTTTAGCATGTACTAACATTTCTAATTTGTCTAACTGGTTTGAAGGAAAAAAAAAAAAAAATTCATTAAATTTTTAATTAAATAAAGCAGTAAATATTTAAAAAATAATTTCTGGAAATAAAATAATTTAATTATAGAATATATATTGGATTAAATAGCCTAAACAAAAATATATTAAACTACACTCAATACCTAACCCATCCACTTAAAACACTAATTACTCCCGTCTTAATTCCCGCGCCCAAAAGAAATGGGGCGAGAATCCCGGGACGGAGGAAGTATCAAGCACCTCCTGAAGGGATTATGTTATCATTTAAGCTCAACCCAAATACTGCAGGGTTACCCGATATCAACTTCGAAATGCAGTCAGGAGAAAGGCCCATTTCTCGAAAAAAGTTGATTTTCGGTTTAATGCCCTTCTCAAGACTAGCAGAGAGAAGCTGAGATCTACATTTGACGATTGTCTCCAACCCATTATCCGAAAAGCCACCCTCTCTCAAGAACGAAAGCGCCGAACAAGCATTCTCCGGCTTCTTCAAATCGGACAACTTGGGCGCAGCCCGAGATACAAATTCAGCATCAAAATTGTGTTCAAGCACCAACATTTCAGAAATTCTATGGATGGCGGTGATATCTGATTCGCTCGATGCAGAGAAATTCTTAAAGTAGATAGAGAGATGAGCAGGGGATTTGCACACATTATTTGAATACAGATTCGAAGTTGAACGGGTGAGGTTTTGGCGAAGAAAAGCAATCATCTTTCACAAACTGAAAGCGTAAACCAATTAGGGTTCGAAACGGAAATTACTCACTTGCCCGGAAACTGAAGACCCGCAGTTCCTTCATCAATCTTCTCTTGAGTCGCCATAGCAATTAGCAGAGCTCAATTTTTGCAGGTGAAGTCGCGGCGGAGGCGAAGGAGGAGTTGAATTGTAAATGACGTCACCTAGGGCACTTTTGACTTTCCTCTATTTCTTTTACTACCTCCGTCTCATTAAATTAGCTACATTTTCCTTTTTCAGTCCGTCACAACTATTAGCTACACTTTCATTTTTGGCAAATAATCACCCCTAATGGGCCATCCCATCAACTAAAAATCAGGGCCCAAATTATGGTTAATTAACCATAATTGGGCCCCTAATTGTGCAGCCCACGATTAGGGAGGGGAGAGGGGAGCCCAATATGGAGGGGTCAAAACCCTATTCCTCACTTCTCCGCCTCCCATTTGTGTCATTCTTCTCCATTTCTCTCGAATCTTCCTCTTCTTCTCCGCCTCCCTCTTCTCTGCGAAACCCTACATCCCTCACTCGAGCTCTCCGCCTCCCTCTTCTCTGTGAAAAAATACCTCTCCCTCTCCCTCTCCCTCTCCCGATCTCTCACTCTCCCTCTCTCCTCCATCTCCTCCGATGGTCGGAGCGAAGCTTTCCATCCCTTCGGATGAAGAAGGGAGCCCCCAAAACCCTACCCCTCCCTTGCCGTCGTCTCCCCCCGCGGGAAATCTCTATAAACGCTGGCGGAGGCGTTCTCGTCCCATCCCTCCTCCCAGATCTGACCCTCTGGGTCGGAATCGCCGTCGTCTGCCTCGCCGGGAAAGGGGGGCGAAACTGGATGAGTATCCAGACTCTCCGCCGTCCTCCCCCCCCGCCTCGGCAAACACTAGAGGTTGGGGTCCCGTCACCGGAGGCGCCAGCGTTGCCCGTCCCAGCTGCTCCTACACCTCCGGACAGATCTGACCCGAAGAAATGGAGGCGGCTCCCATATTACTTCTACCGGTACCGGATTCTCCCATCGTGGGCCACCGGCGGCGGCGGAGTTGAAGCGGCTGGGAGCTCCGAGGCGGCGCCGTGCACTGATGATGGAGATGGGGTGATCTGACCACTACTGCATGGCGGTGAATCTTTCCTTTATCTCTTTTTATGAACCCTCAGCACATCAATGTTGTACATGGGCTTGAATTTCCTCTTTTCCCCCTTCACTGTACTATACCCAAACTGCTTGGTTGTTTTTGTGCAACACTGATGAGTTGAGGGTCATAAAAAGATAGATTTCAGTGAGATTTGATGCTATGTTGTTGGTGTTTATGCAGATTGGGTGACTGGAATTGGGGCTGTGGAGGAACCATTTGATGGGGCTGTGGAGGAACCATTTGATGTTCTGTTGATGGATATCTACATGGGTTGTATCCTTCCCTGTCTTTATGTGATAGTTGGATTAGGTGTGGTGTTGTTTATGTATGTGTATGCTGATGACATTCAACGGGCATATGATGCTCTGTTCTTGACATTAAAATGTTCTGCTGATGCCGTTGTATGCTCAAATGATGCTCTGTGCTGTTCTGGTCTATTTATTTACTGAGATGGAGGTAGTATGTGCATGTGAGTATGGTCTGTTCTTGGGCAATTGTGGGATTTAGGGGTCCAATTTAGCTGCAGTGATGACATGTTTAAGTATGTATGTATGCTTTGGCCTCTATTGAAGTGGTTTCAACATCTGTTACATGGTTTTGATTGTCTGTGCCTACACTTTATGTGATTTTACATTAACTCATTACTGAGATTCGATGAAATCAATGATGTGCATTCAAGTGTTCAATGATTTCAAAAGGAAAGGAAATGGAAAGTTAAACATACACTTCATGAAAACCTATATGTACTGCCATCTGCTGCTGTTCTTCAATCTGTCTTCACTCTAAGCTTCATGTTTACTTTCCCATTTCTGTCTTCACTCTATGCATTCAAATCAAACATTTCACCTAAACCTTGTGGGACATTGATGCCTAATTCTTCCATCAAAATCTCTAATCCTTCTGTTCTTTCTTCTGCAATCAAGTGATCAATGCATTCCCTCACTAGGTATTCTGGTACATCTAGGTTTTGAGGTAGTAAACCCTGCCTCAACAATGAATCCTTGGACATGTGTGGCAATTTGAAGTTGTTCTTCCCTCTGCATTTCATCACCTCAACTAATACACACTGCAATGATAAAAAGACCTTGTTTAGTGTCTGTGGCTCCATTATTTGGAAACTTTCTTGCACTGCCTTGATGAGTTCTTCTGGATTTTTGCACTTCATCCTCTGCTGTAGACTTTGGATTGCTGTGAATAGGCCTAAGTCATTTGCATTACAATCTGGACTGTTTGATGGCAGTTGTACTAGTTGTATGTTGAAACCATCTGCATTAGCTGCTTGTTGGAAGTCTGGATCAGTGTTATTCATGTGTGCTCTGCAGTTGTCTTGCTGTATATGTATTCTCTTGCTCATACTAACTGGCCATTTTTGTTTGATGGCAGGCAGAATCTGTGAGATTGACATCAGTGTTAGGGATGTTAAAATGAGTGTTCTCAAATGATGGAAACTGATAGAGATTTAAAAATGGCTACTTACCTCTTTTAATATGCAATCCTTGATAACTGTTTTTGTGATGCTTTGAATGGGTTTTAGCTCCACTGTGCCTGCTGGTCTCTTGATGCTGTTTCTCTTTGTTGTATACTCCTCTACGAATGGCCATATACCAATCTTTCCATCAAATAGAACACTCACATCCCCCCTAAAAACTGGTCTACTTACTGCACACATAAACATGACCTTTGGGATGAAATTTTTGGACTGTGTAACTCTTAGGGGGTCTGCCTCCATTGGGGTCAGGTAGTATCTGCAGTTTTTCCTTTGCAAGTAAAACCACTTCTCATCTATGTGAATTGTATTTTCCATGGGCTTGAATGTTGGAGTGTTTCTAGTAAAATCAAAGTGTAAGGCTTGTAGACTAAACCCTAACCTCCATAACATGTTAGGAGCTGTCAATAGGGGCCTTATAGCATTACTATGATGTCTGAGCAGCAACTTAGCCCATCTTCCCACTGTTGCCCTTGAAATTTCTGGACCTAATGCATCACTAAGTGAAGAAATGGTACCTCTTTTACTGGGGTCTATTGCCTCAATAACTGAATAGTTGATTGTGTGCTTCTTCTTTCTGCTTCTGCCCCTACCATTTGCAGCAACATTAATGGCCTCACCCAACTCTCTTTGTTGTTTTGCAGATTTCCAGATTCGATGGACACTACATCTTGAAATTTGGAACATGCTTGCTGCTTCAGTGATTCTCCCTCTGGCCATCTTCCCATTCTTCTCCAACTGCAGCAAGTGCTGCATAATCTGTGTCTTCCT
Organism: Thymus mandschuricus; assembly: GCA_029379335.1. Taxonomy (NCBI): domain Eukaryota; kingdom Viridiplantae; phylum Streptophyta; class Magnoliopsida; order Lamiales; family Lamiaceae; genus Thymus; species Thymus mandschuricus. The sequence goes on along the minus strand of CM057079.1, from coordinate 5,057,617 downwards.
CTCTGCTGGAACATCATCCCTCTTCCCCATCTTCTCCTTCTTCTTCTTCTTCTTCTTCTTCTTCTTCTTCTTCTTCTTCTTCTTCTTCTTCTTCTGTTTTCTCCTTCTTCTTCTTCTTCTGTTTTTTTCTTCTTCTTCTGTTCTTGAGAGAGTTTATATCCAAATGATGCTAAGCTGATGGATATATACATCATATCTAGTGAAATGGGGGGAAATTTAAATGTCAAATTTCCCACCCTCACCGTTTATGATCATATGCTCTGTTCTTCAATCTGTTTCCCACTGTCTTTTTTTTTTTTATACTTTTTTATTGTATGAACAGTAAAATGATGTACAGTAAACCCCGCTACAGTAACTTTTGAACAGTAATTGTAGATTCTAATTTTGTGCTTAATCTGCAATTTATTCCCCTGATTTTTTTTGTCTTGGTTTTTGGTCCAATCTCTTGTGTAGCTATTTTAGTGAGATGGAGGTAGTACTATTTTATACTGCTCCGTCTCATTTCAATTTTCAATTGACTTGTTTTATTTCGTCTTTCGACGTCGGATATTAGGTGCAGTGTTAAAAGTGAAAAGCGAAGGGTCAATCTTGAGAAGTAAGACTTAATTATTTTTATTTAACGAAACAATCCAATTAAAACAGGACATCACGATTAGAAAAAGAAATCAAATAAAGTGGGTCGAGTGAAAGTAAGGGTTAAACAATTCAATAGAAGTATGACGTCACGATTAGAAAATAAAGTTAAATAAAGGGAGACAGAAGGAATACGAGTAACTCTTTGAAGCCACTTTGGTAAAATTTCCTTTTCATTTTCTATCTCTTCTTCGTTTACATTTTAATTTTCTTTGCCTCCAGCCCTCCGTTCCACTTCATAACTTGTTTCACTTCTCTTGAGTAAATAAAAGTACCGTTCGTTCAATATGATTCGTATTCAAACCCCTCGTTAAATTGGCGGGAAATATTCGTCTATTTGCATCAATTGAAATCTACATAGGAATTTTATGTATATACTATATAAATATTAAAATACTTGATTAAATTAAAGGTACAATATGATTGAGAAACTTTAATCAACCCACATGATGCACATTACCAATACTAATCACCACTACATTAATTCTCGTGCCGAAAAAACAAAGCCTTACAAAGACCATACTTCCATCAAAAACAAAAGATTTGAGAAATTCAAGTAGAAAGACAGTTTCCCCTTCCATGTACATATTAAGCTCCATCCCCTAAATCCTGTCCTAATCAAATCAAACCTTGAGTTGAAGGTATAAAGAGAAACATTCATATGACTCGAAAAAAATACGTATAATGGAAATAAAGGTCGAAAAACATAGCAATCGAGAGCTAAAATGCTTAGAAGGTATCTCGAGAAACATGGAGTTATCAGAGAGAGCATCACAATACTTACAGTGAACCATTTGATCACTCACAGTCACAGTTACTACCATGGTCATCACAGAGCTTCGACTCCAAAATCATGTTCTAATCGAACCTTACGGAGGAGCAGTTGCATTCTAATCAAAGTGCACGAAGAAATCATATGCATTCCAGCACTAGATAAGTTGCATAAACAAGGCACACAAGCTCGGAGAAATGAGCTAATTACCGGAATATAAAAGCATACCCGAACTCGATTTTTTATTGATCACTCCACTGTAGCAGTATAGCCAGAGTATAAATCAGGTGACAAATCTTGTACAGCCTACAGCTCAATCTTCTTTCGTCCGTAGCAGATTTGTCAACGGAGCAAACAACGCTGACTTAGTCTGATTAAGGGATACCGAATTCCTTACAAAACTTAGCATCTGTTAACCTAGAAAGTTTTGAAAGAGAAGGCCAATCTTGGATGAGATTCCTACTTTCTAGAATACCTAGAGTTTGCAGCCGCGGCATATACCGCTTCTCGATGCTGGATTGAAGTGACGCTGGGTACTCCACAACACTTGACAAAGTGTACTTCTTGGTATCAAGCAAAAGCTTAATTATCATCTTCATCTTCTCCACTGATATCATAAATACCGGAGGTGCCTTCCTGAACATGATCAAAATATCGCTATCGGAAAATCCCAAACTCCGCATAGCTTGCAACTTGAGTTTCCAACCCTCGTTGCTAAAACAAACAATAACAATAACAGCATAAACGAATCTATTGGAAGTTGCATCAACCCCCATTTCTTTGGCTGTTTCTGCAGATTTCTTCAGAACTTCAAGCTTATATAAGAAAGCTGTCGGAAAGCTTGCAAAGACTGTCCTTATCTGCTCCAGAGGCACGCCAAGACCTTCAAAGAATTCGATTGTAGGCAACACCGTAGTTTCAAAATTATATAACAAGATCCTCGGAGCCTTCTGTATAACTCTAGCTACCTCATCCTTCGACCCCAACAACCGCTCCAACAAAACTACTGAAGGTATTATGTTATCATTTAAGCTCAACTCCAATACTGCAGCGTTACCCGATATCATCTTCGAAATGCCATCGGAAGAAAGGCCCATTTCTTGAAAAAAGATGATTTTCGGTTTGATGCTATCCTCGAGACTAGCAGAGAGAAGCCGAGGTCTACATTTGACGATTTTCTCCAACCGATTATCCGAAAAGCCACTCTCTTTCAAGAACGAAAGCGCCGAACAAGCATTCTCCGGCTTCTTCAAATTGGACAACTTGGGCGCAACCCGAGATACAAATTCAGCATCAAAATTGTGTTCAAGCACCAACATTTCAGAAATTCTATGGATGGCGGTGATATCGGATTCTCTCTCGCTCGATGCAGAGAAGAAATTCTTAAAGTAGATAGAGAGATGAGCAGGGGATTTGCACACATTATTTGAATACAGATTCGAAGTTGAACGGGTGAGGTTTTGGCGAAGAAAAGCAATCATCTTTCACAAACTGAAAGCGTAAACCAATTAGGGTTCGAAACGGAAATTACTCACTTGCCCGGAAACTGAAGACCCGCAGTTCCTTCATCAATCTTCTCTTGAGTCGCCATAGCAATTAGCAGAGCTCAATTTTTGCAGGTGAAGTCGCGGCGGAGGCGAAGGAGGAGTTGAATTGTAAATGACGTCACCTAGGGCACTTTCCTCTTTTTTTTTTTTGCAACAATTGAAATAGGTCATTTAAACTATAGTATTTCGTTTCATACTCCTCCGTCTCATTTCAATTAAAAAGCTTGTTTCTCGAAAAAAAAAAAAAGTTGATTTTCGATTTTTACGCTACCCTCGTGACTAGATAAAGAGAAGTCGAGTTCTACACTTGACAATTCTCTCCAACTGATAATCCAGGAAACCACTATCTTTCGAGAATGAAGGTACTATACCGACAGTTTTCTAGGTTCTTGACACAAGCAATCTTCGAGGCAACTCGAGAAATTAATTCGGGATCCAAATTAGGCTTATATATGTGCTTTTCTTTTCTGGAACTTGTTTTAGTTTTCAAAATGAACGTTTGTGAAAAGTATTTTCTTTGAATCTTTCTTAATATGAGGGAGTATTAACATACATATTAAAAAAGATTTTAGCTGATTTTCGAAACGGAAAGAGAACAATGATTATAAGATCCACGTCTAAAAATGGGCTAAGCACGTTTTTACTAAACGATCAAAAATATACATAACTGGAAAAATATACGATCTCTTTTCTGGGTTGCTACTTGCTAAACTTAGTCAATCTATTTCCCAGCAAATAAATTCTTCTGCTACTTATGCTTCTATTCTACTAAGAGAGAAATTTAGACCAACACATTCTTCACATTCAAGCAGATTTGTTTGCATCAAATGATCCAAAATCACGAGGAAATGTTGTCGATCCCCTCGAAGAAATTAATGGTGTAACCGAAAAAACTGCTAAAGAAGGGGGCAGACGAAGGAAGGATTTTTCTGACGTATTTTGCTGGCAATAACCCTGCATTTGCATCAGCAAGAATCACAATTAGTACGCAGCAATTTTCATCAACAAAGAGACGAAATTAGCATACTGGTGAAGTTACCACATAGATACCTATAAGTAAGAGAACCTTTATAGTTAAGACAACGTAGCTTCAGAGTACGAATCATGTTCTAATCGAAAGTTGAATTGAAGGCATACAGAGCAACAACCGTATTATAATCAAAGTCCCCGAAAGAATGGTACTACTATGTATTCCTGCTACAATGCTTAAACATCTCCAACCTCGACTTCGTATTCATTCACATAGGCAGAGCTTATTTTCAGCTACAGAGTTTACCCAGTTCCCAGAATCGGCCAAATCTTCATTTTAAAGAATAATTACGAGAGAAACTAACATTATAAATGAACCATAGCTTCAAAAGGGTCAACATGAAACAGAATTAAAATGTAAATATGCCGGCTTTTACATGGGTACCTTTCACATATATGCTAAAGGACTAATCTTCTTCGTCTGTGGCAGACTTGTCAACAGGCTCAACAGCTCTGACTTTGTCCGAATAAGGGATACCGAATTCCTTATAAAACATAGCATCTGTTGACCTAGAAAGTTTTGAAAGAGAAGCCCAATCTTGGATGAGATTCCTACTTTCTAGAATTTCTAGGAGGTGCTTGGTATGAGGTAATGCAATAGGGGTGGGAAAGGAATAGGCATGGGAAAAGAATGGAATGAAATTTTCATTCCCTTACTTGGTTTGCACAAGTAATAACCAAAGTAATGCAATCAATTTTTTTCTTTAACATTTATGTAATAAAATAAATTACAATTTTGTATTTAAATCATACAACTATATTATTTAATAACGATGAGATAGAAAAAAACTAGAAAGAGAAAGTAATAAAAGATAATTTTTAGAGAGAGAAAACGATGATAGAAAAAATTTTAGAGAGAGAAAGTGACAAAAGTGAAATATTTAGAGAGAGAAATAAAATTTTAGAAAGAAAAAGTGACGAAAGTGAAAATTTTTAGAGAGAGAAAAAATTTAGAGAGAGAAAATGACGAAAGTGAAATTTTTAGAGAGAGAGAGAAAATTTTAGAGAGAGAAAGTGACGAAAGTGAAAATTTTTAGGGAGAGAAAGTGATGAAAGAGATAAATTTTAGAGAGAGAAAAAAAATTTAAAGAGAGAAAGTGACGAAAGTGAAATTTTTAGAGATAGAAAGAAAATTTTAGAGAGAGAAAGTGACGAAAGTGAAATTTTTTAGAGAGAGAAAAAAAAAATTAGAGAGAGAAAGTGACGAAAGGTGAAATTTTTAGAGAGAGATAAAATTTTAGAGAGATTAAGTGACGAAAGTGAAAATTTTTAGAGAGAGAAAGTGACGAAAGGTGAAATTTTTAGAGAGAAAAAGTGAAAATTTTTAGAGAGAGAGAAAATTTTAGAGAGAGAATGTGACGAAAAGCCACTCTCGAAAGCGCCGAACAAGCATTCTCCGGCTTCTTCAAATTGGACAACTTGGGCGCAACCCGAGATACAAATTCAGCATCAAAACGGATACCGAATTCCTTAAAAAACTTAGCATCTGTTGACGTAGAAAGTTTTGAAAGAGAAGGCCAATCTTGGATGAGGTTCCTACTCTCTAGAGTACCTAGAGTTTGCAGCCGCGGCATATACCTCTTCTCGATGCTGGGTTGCAGCGACCATGGGCAATCCACAACACTTGACATAGTGTACTTGTTGGTATCGAGCAAAAGCTTAATTATCGTCTTCATCTTCTCCACTGATATCATAAATACCACCGGTGCCTCCCTAAACATGCTCAACAGATCACTATCGGAGAACCCCAAACTCCGCATAGCTTGCAACTTGAGTTTCCACCCCTCGCTGCTCGAACAAACAATAACCAAAACAGCATAAATGAATCTTTTGGAAACCCCCATTTCTTTGGCCGTTTCCGCAGATTTCTTCAAACCTTTCAATCTTACGTGAGAAACCCAAGGGATAACCAAGCATGGCTGATCGTATCTGCTCCAAGGGCACGCCGAGACCTTTAAAGAATTCGAAGGTGGGCAACACCGTGGTTTCGAAATTGTATGACTTATAACTCTAGCCGCTACATCATTCGGCCCCAACAACGACTCCAACAAAGCCACCGAAGGGATGATGTTATCCTTCAAGCTCAAGCGAAAAGTACGTCATTGGACTAGTCGAGATCATCTTCGAAATGCAGTCGGAAGAAAGGCCCATTCCTCGAAAAAACACGATTTTCGGCTTAATGCCGTCCTCAAGACCGGCAGAGAGAAGCCGGGGATTATATTTGACGATTCTCTCCGACCGATAATCCGGAAAGCCACTCTCTTTCATGAACGAAAGCACTGAGCAAGCATTCTCCGGCTTCTTCAAACGGGACAAGTTCGGCGCAACTCGGGATGCAAATTTACGGTCAAAATTGTGTTCAAGCACCAAAATGTTAGAAATTCTGCCGATGATATCGCTAGAGGTACAAAAATTGTTCAAGTAGATAGAGAAATATAAGCAGGGGATGATTTGAACACGCTATTTGAATGGTGATTCAAAGTTGAACGGGTGAGATCTTTGCGAAGAGAAGCAATCACCTTTCACAAATTGAAAGCGTAAATCAATTAGGGTTTAGAGAGGAAATCACTCACTTCCCCACAAACTGAAGACCGCAGTTTCTTCTTCGCTCTTCGACTTCGATTCAACATTCTGCGTCGCCATAACAGCAAATTAGGGTTAAAGTTGAGGCGAAGGAAGCTTGATTTTATCTTTCTTTTTACAAATAATAAAATGCTTATTCCTCACACTCTCTCCCTCTCTCTTCTTTTTTTTTTTTTTTTGCAAAAATTAAAATAGTCACTTTAAAAAGTTTATTTTTCTTAATTACTAGAATATTATCCCGTGCGATGCACGGATTAAAAGTTCATACTACTATTTTATAACAACACTCAAAGTATCTTATTTTGTTGATATATTTATATTTAAGGTTCAAAAGAAAGTTATGTAGTGTATCTAACTATTGTGCATCTAATTAGTTTTCGATTTGTTTTTAAGAAAATATATCCTATAATTTCTTTTTATAATGGGGTGTAACATTTAATAAATCTAAAGATATAAGTTATGATTTATACTATTAGTTTATGTTGCAGTTAAACTCATATTGTTACAATCATCATTTGGTTTAATTGTCGGGGTTTGAATATTGAGTATCAGTTCTAAACCCTGCATGACTCATTCATTAATTTGACTATATGGTAGTGTAAAACAATCTAGCAATATTATGCATTGTTGTATAAAGTCAATATAGTTTAACATAAGAACACTAAGCCATGTTTGAAAAAAAAAATTATATATATATAGCGGAGAGATCACATACAAAAGACAGGTTCTGTAAGAAATGAGAAATGATCTGGACCATTGATCTGTGTGATCTACGGTGTAGATTAACTTGTGCATTATGATTTTACTAAAATGCATTATGATTGTATAGATAATGCATTATATTGCACTGTGATTATAATTTTGTGCATCATGCATTATAATTATATGCATAAAATGCATCATTTTTTATTTTTTACGATAATCCTATTTTGTACAGGATCTCACCCTTATATATATATATATATATATATATATATATATATATATATATATATTTATATATATTATTGATGTTATCTAAAATGCTATCTTTTAATCTAGTTTCCTGATATATGTTCCATTATTATTTTATCCCTTTCCTTTTAATTTTCCTTTTAATGGAACTAACTATTCCCCGATCTTTTTGTTCGCAATTGTGTTCTTCCTTCACCACTTTCGTCCAAGCAACCAACAAAACTCAACCCATGAATAACTAAATTTGATGGTCATATATGCTTTTGGAAAAAAAGAAAATGGATGGTCATACATCATTGATTAGAAATATTAATTTATAAATTTTAAAATTATATATACTTCTCCCATCCCTCGCAAGAGGAGACATTTCTTTTGGGCTAGAGATTTAAGAAAAGTCTTTGTGTGTTAAAGTGGAGAGTGCATGTGTAAAAAATATTTTTTCTTTAATAAGTTTTTACCAAATAAGTAAACGTATCCTCTTGCTGGAGACATACTAAAAAAACGTATCAACTTGCAAAGAATCGAGGGAGTACTTATAAAGAAAAATATGAAATTATAACCGACCAGGTCGAATTGTTTTAATCACATACTAGTACTCGCCCACGCGCGATGCGCGACTCCGTAAGTTACGAATATTTAATAAGAGCAGCGAAACGGAACGTAAACATAACACATTAAGAGCAGACAAATATAATGTTAGTGCACTACAACAACACAGTATGTTATACATTTCGGAACACTTCCTTATATACAACATTTGTCGTCCCGGCTTATGCGTCAACGTCAGTTACTAAATTAAAAAAACTAAACCCTTAAAAAAAAAATGAATCCTAAAAAAAACTGAACCCTAAAAAAAGAGACTATTTTGCAAATATGAATAAGAAAAGGAAAAAAAAAAAAAACCGTAAAGTCATGTATTGATTTAAGTGAAACCATTAATTACAATTTGTTTATGAAATTTGTATATATATGAACAATTAGGTTTTTCATGATTTTTTTTAAGTGACTTATAAATATTGTGTCACCCAATGTATGATATATTTATTTTATTTCTGTTCTATTTTCGGGCCCATTAAACTTTGGCCGATATGTTATTGTTTTAGACCATTAAGTTAAATAAAAATTATAGGAAAGAAAACTGGAATAAATATGAGAGAATTTAACACGTGACATTAAATAAAATAAAAGTAAATTATAAATATTTGTTAAAATACAAAATTACAATTGTTTGAAATACAAAATCAAAATATCAAATAATAGAAAATGAGATGAGAAGATTTTTTTTTTTTATTCAAAGTATAACAATATTGGTGTCTATTTGTAGAGAATTGAAAATCATAATTTATGGTATAATTTTTAATTTTTTAAAATAAATATTTATCTCCATTATTTTGAAAATAAGATTTATTTTGATGTAATTATTTCCACTCATAAATATTTGTCAAGTGGCAAGGAGGAAATAGAAGAGGGGAGAGAGAAGAAAATATGACGGATGATTTTTTGTGTTCACACTGGGCCATAGTTTTTAGTTTTAGACCCCTAAATTATAGTTTTTAGGTTTAGACCCCTAAAATTTTTATTTATTGCAAAATTGACCCCGAAATCAATGCAAAATTGAAAACTGCCAAAATTGTAATCTTTTTATATATATATAGATTTCTTCACTTTTGTAGTCTTCTAGCTTTTTAAGGTTTAAAATTTAAATAAATCTCCAATCAATACAAACATTTGTCTAGGCAAACTTCAATTTATGACTACAATCCAACTTTTATTTCCCCATCAATTTGACAATTTTACATAAGATTGAAATAATTATGATTCTTGCATCACCTTGCATTATAATAATAATCACATGATTGATTCTTTATCACTTGGACAGACATATTATATTGGAAATAATTTCAATATCAAGTCATATACAACATTTTATTTCGTACTTGTATTTTTCCTTATCTTTTTGCCTAAAGCTTTGTTGATTAATAAAATCATTTTATGTATCCAGATAAATGAACAAATTGGGAGGAAATTAATGAAGAGTGACCATACAATTATACAAAAATATTTATTCATACACTACAGTAAATGCTTGACGATCATAAGAGTTTATATGATCACATTAGATGATGACACAAAGGATAAAAATGTAATTGAATTCGTTGAATAATGCAACACAGATTTTTGCATCTCATTTATCGTAATCCTAATGTAAAATAAGCCTTACTTAAATAACGACCCTCTTCACTTAAAATTCCATAACTTAATTGTTGCATAAGGCATATTGGTCAATATTTGTGACTCTCTTAATCTATTGCTATAATTGCTACCAAATCATACTATTTCACAAATTACGTAAGCCCAAATTTTATCACTAATCCCAAGAGTAAATACCTGATTTGGATGTATCCACTATTAAAGCAATTCAAACAATATGGCTTTTCTCCAAATTCTTCAGGTTAATTATTTATCGGATGACGAATCATCAGACTTGAATTAATTCTTGAAAAAACTAAAATAAAGTATGTACGTGTGAGTGAGTGAGTTTAAACAAAATTATAAAATCTAAAGAACGTGCACTCTGGATCTAGAAGTGTTTTCTTGACGAAGCGAAGAAATCTAATTAATAGATACCAAACTTAATGAATATGTCTAACAGATAGAAATGCATGCCATGTCATTCACAACATTATAAACATATTTGGATTACACATGGATATAGTATGTTTATGCGCAATATATCAATGGTAGAATTCTAAAATGAAAACATGTAAATATCAAACTGAAAATGCTTCCATGGCCACCGAACGGATGTGTGGAATTAGAGATTTATATTAATATTCTATTACTATAAATATTCCATGTGATATATCGTGAAACTGAAAATCCAAATAAATCATCATATTTTAATAAAATTTAGATAAAATTTAATTGATTTGAAATTAAAAAATATCCCGTCTACTTTGTTTTTATATACTCCGTAGTATATAGATTTATAAAATATAATTGAATTACATAAAACGTGTACACGTGATTAAGAGAGTTGGACTTTTCTTCTATTGCAAATTAGGAATTAAAAAATAAATCATATGAAATATTTGAAAATACAAATCTTTAAAAGGTTGTGTTCATTAAAAATCCTATTTTAAAAAGTTGCGTTAGTTCACTTTGGAAAATAAAAAATAGAAAATCTAAATCATCAATTTCAATATTAAACGGTTTGGAAGTTAAAGGGGGTGCATTATTGTATAACTTTAAAAAAAAAAAAAAAAACAGGAAAATTATATTTTTAAAAATAAAAATAAAAATAAAAATACAAGTGAAATTACAAAAATACCCTCCGTACTTTGCTTTTATATAATATATAATATATAGATTTGAGATCACAAAAAAGGAAAATTGAATTTATTTTATGAAATTGTTAACCATTCTTTAGTTGGAGATACTAAATAACGGTGACAACGAGTTTTTTTCGACATATTTTCATCATATAATCATTCAAGTTTAGAAATTTAGGAGAGAGAGAGTTTATAAACAACCGAACCGAACCGCCGGTTGAACCATGAACCTTTTATATTTCGGTTTATGATTTTTTTCGGTTATTTCCGATTTTGGCCGGTTGAACCAACGTTCAACCGAAAAAACCATGAACCGAAGGCCTCGCCAGTTCGACCTACGGTTTGGTTTTTAAACATTGAACACAAGTACAGTAGTACACTTATAAGCATCAGCTGAAAAGAGAGTAGTGGTGAAGTAAGTTTCCCCTTCCATATACTGATATACATATTCAGCCTCAGCCTCAGCCTCAGCCTCTGAACCCTGTTCTAATCAACCTTGAATTCAAGGTATCATAACTACTGCTTCGAAGGCGTCTCGATAAACATGGAGCTATATCAACAAGAACACAACCAGAACACGCGTAATCTTCTTCCACAACGACTCATCATCTCATCTCATCTCACGTACAGAATCAGAAATCTCATTGCACTGCAAACAATTCTCGGAGAAAGGAGCTTATTATAGCAAGAAGTTCATTATAATGATACAAACTAGTACGTCTCTCGTGTCCTCATGTTAGAAACTACCGATACATTCAAAGAACAGACTACATCAACCCAATCTTCATTCTTCTATGGAAAAAGCCGCAGAGAAGGACTCATAAATTCGAAGAATTGCTTCTACTAGATAACATAAACAGGACTACTACTACTCTACTATGTAAAGCAAAGACGAGGCACTTGAGAAATGATCGGCTTAAGATGTTTTCAGCCATCAAAGTTAATATAGAGTAGATGAAAATAAGCCAACAATCACTAACTGGTTTTGTACTCAATTACTAGTACCGGTAAATAAAAGCTAAAAGCTCCATCTCCTTCCGCCCATGGCAGAATTCTCTATGGAGCAAACATCGCTGACTTTGTCTGCATAAGGGCTAACGAATTTCTCGAAAAACTTATCATCCGATAATTTAACAGCTACAGAAAGCGGAGGCCATTCTTTTATGAGACTCCTACTTTCCAGAATACCTAGCATTTGCAGCCGTGGCTTATACCTCTTCTCTATGCTAAACTGAAGTGACTTCGGGTAATCCACGATGCTGGACATGGAGTACTTCTTGGTATCAAGCAACAGCTCGACTATCTTCTTCATCTTCTCTGCCGATACACCAAAGGCCTGAGGTGCCTTCCTAAACATACTCGCCATATCGCTCTCTGAAAATCCCAAACTCCGGATATCTTGCAACTTGAGCTTCCACGCCTCGTAGCTCATTGAAGCAATAGTCGCAGCTGCATAAATGAAATTTACGGAACTCTCATCAACCCCCATTTCTCTGGCCATTTCCGCAGATCTCCTCATCACTTCTGGCTTGAGGAGGAAGCCTCTCGGAGAGCTCAAGAGGACTGTACGTATTCGACCTATTGGCACGCCACAGCTCTCGAAGAACTCGAAATTAGGCAACACATTCTTCGCCAAATTCGCAGGCAAAAACCTCGGATTCATTCGTACGACTCTGAGCACCTCATCATCCGACCCAAACAACCGTTTCAACAGCGCCAGCGACGGGACGATGTTGGCGTTCAAGCTCAAGCACAATATTTCCGGATGGGTCGAGATCATCCTCGAGATGTCATCGGAGGAAAGGCCCATTTTTTGGAAATGAATGATTTTCGGCCTAATGCTATCCTCGAGGCTAACGGAGAGAAGCCGGGGTCTATAGCTCACGATCCTCTCCAATCGAGATAACGGAAAGCCACTCTCTCTCAGGAACGAAAGCACCAAGCCTGCATTTTTAGGGTTCTTCACATCGGCTAATTTCGAGGCGACTCGAGAAACGAAGTCGGGATCGAAGTTGTGCTGGTGCACCAAGATGTTTGAAAGCTTGGGGTCGATGCCGGATTCGCTCTCGCTCGAGGTCGATAGATTTTTGAGGTAGAGAGAGAAACAAAAGGGGGATTTGCACACATTGTTCGAATTAGGGTTCAAAATCGAACGGGCGAGGCTACTGCGTAGAAATGCAATCATCTTTTCACAGCTGAAGGCGTAGATCAATTAGGGTTACAGAGAAGGAAATCACTCACTTGCTCGAAAATGCCTTCTCTTTGCACTTCGATTCTGCAATCAACGAGCCGCCGCCACCGCCGCCGCCGCCATAGCAATTTGCAGGTGTTTGTTTTTCAGCTTCCGCTTTTTGAACCATCGGAATTAAATAGTCTTATTACTGAAGTGAGTCAACCCGGTGGGTTAACTCGCTTATTGCTCCGAATAAATAATGGGCCGGGCCTGTTAACGGCCCATAAAATTTATTTATTTATTTATTTATTTATTTTCATTTTTAATTTTAATTTTCGTACTAAAATTGTTATGGAATATTAAATCTGTCGAGCCCAAAGATGTAAATACCCAACACAAAAAGTGGGCCCAATAACTTACGGGGCTAGTAGTCCATCTAATAATATGCATACAATTGGCATCTCTATGAACCTACTTTTCATGGTTGACTTTGTTATATACACTCAAGAGGAACGATTTCGTTTTTGTGTTTACGGATAACGTGACGATAACATGGAAATTCGTTATAAATTTTTACTTTAGACGTAAAAAATTACATTCCGAATGAAAAATCTATCAACGTGGTACTGCAATTTTAGGTAAGGAAAAAATAACGTTAATAAGATACGTAATAATTAGATATGTGAGACCACATCGTAACAAAATTATATTACATATGTTCCACATCAATTATCCAGTTCCATTTAATACGAGATTTTAGATATAATGTTAAAAGCGAAAAATGTTAGTGATTTTTTTCGTTTTATAAAAATAACAATTTACAGGACAACCCGATTATAAAAACGTCATCGTCCAAAAAAAAAAAAAAAGGTCAAGCATCTAAATACTTTATAAATTAAATGGGGAAACCTAGGCATGAATTTCAGGACAATATGGATCTCAAAACCTTATCATCATTTAAAAATCGCACTTTAGAAGACTCGAACTCGTATTTCCGACTTCGACATTAACCCCTACCACTAAATCAAAAGAAAGCCCATTTGGATCGAGGGTTTCTTTTACCGAACATTAGCTTAGCTGTAGAGCGAGAGAGTAGTAGTATTAGCGTAGCGTAGCGTAGGTGGCGTGCGGTGAAGCGTTCAAAGTTCAAACCCACTTGAGTTGGGTTCTCTTCTTCCCCTTTTACCAAACCCATTTAGCCCATGCCGCCCTCGCCGCCGTGAGCCCCCAATTCCTCCGCCCTAGACCCTAACCGATGGCCTCCGCCGACGACCCCGCCTCCGCCGCCGCCGCGGTTGTGTTCAACGAGGACGAGGACCTCCTCGACGACGATGACGACGACGAGAGCTTCGACCACTACGACGACGATTCGGCCTCCTCCGCCCCCGTCGCCGTCGATCGCCCTCCCCCGCCGGTCTCCGCCGCGCAGGTGACGATCGCTGTCCCTGGCCTGCCCGATCCCCACCACCAGCAGCTGATTCAACCGGAGATCGCGGTCGCCGCGAAGAAGCCGCCGCCGCCGCCGCCCGACGAGTCGCGGAAGCTCTTCCAGAGGCTGTGGACGGATGAGGATGAGATTGAGCTGCTGCAGGGGTTTCTCGACTACACCACGCAGCGCTGCGGCCCGCACAGCTCCTCGCAGCACCACCACGATACGACGGCGTTTTACGACCAGATCAGGAGCAAATTCCAGCTGGATTTCAATAAGAACCAGCTTGTCGAGAAGCTGCGCCGCCTCAAGAAGAAGTACCGCAACGTCATCAATAAATTCGGCGCCGGGAAGGAGTATACCTTCAAGAGCCCCCACGAGCAGGCTACCTTCGAAATCTCTTCCAAAATTTGGGGCAACGTCGTCGTCAACGGCGCCGCCGCCTACCGCGCGGCTCCCGCCCCGATCGATGAGGACGATGACGGTCTCAACAACCCTAATTTCAATAATTTTGTCGATTGCCAGAGCCCTAACCCCAACGGCATAGATATGAACGCCAAAACTCCTCGCTCCAGGAAGAGGAACCGGGTCGGAGCCGTGAAATTGGAGGATAAGCAACACAACCCTGCTAACATTAATTTCAGTAACGCTCAGCCCGTGTCGGCCGTCTCGCCGATGGGTACTCCAGCGATGGGCATGGGGATGGCTGGATCACTGTCCGGTGTGATCGAAGAAACTGTTAAGAGTTGCCTTTCGCCTATATTCAAGGAGCTACTTGGCAATTCGATGAGCCCCAATCTGAACGGCAATGGTTCGTGCTGTGGAAATGGGTTTGGATTGGGACGAAGCCCGATTCCCTTCTGCTTCGGGGCAGCCATTGCCGGAGATAAAACCTCCAACGAGCGATGGAGGAAGCAACAAATACTGGAATTGGAGGTTTTTTCGAAGCGGCTGGAGCTGGTGCAGGATCAGATTAGGGAGCAACTGCAGGAGCTTAGGTCCAACGGGAATTGATTGATTACTATCTATCTTGTGGCAGTAAGTAGTATTTCCTTGTTTCTGATCTCATTTTCGGTTTTTTCGCAACTCCGTTGGTCCTTAAATATGTAGATTATTGGATTTGGATGGTGGTTGTTGATGTGTGTGGGTGGAACTGCAGCTCCTGCTTAAATTATGGTTGATGATGAATAACGAGTTGAGATTGATGATCGCGTTCTCGATTCAACTTGCTTCTTAATTTCTGAATTGAAAGGCCTCTCATATGCCTAAATGTGTTTGCTTTTTTCTTTCTTAGCTTATCCAATGACTTGTTGAGTTGAAAAGCATGGATCTTTTTTATAAAGTTGTGTGAAATTTACAGGGCTTCTTCTCCTCCTACTGTGTTTTCATGGTGTGACATCTATGGATGCTCGTTGCCCGGAATCTGTGGCCGGAAAATGGATAATTGGTTAGTGTTTGCTTAGCTTAGCTTGTAGCTAGAGGAATACATGTGACAGCATAAACTCATCTGGGGATGTGGAGCTGAAGTGTTTAGTTTCTTGATGTAAATGTCTTAAATTATACTCTTGAGCTGGTTGGTGTTTATCTATATATATTTGATGCAGTAGAGATTTATCTCTACTGCAAATAAGTAGTTGTACAAATTTGATGTGTTTTGAGTTAAAATATTATTAAGATTTTAGCATTAGGTTGGTTGGAGAGTGCCTTTGCAGGTGAAGATGGCATTTGATTGTTTGTTAAACATGGTGATGCACATGGGATCCTCTGTCCCGGTTTCAGTGCCTCATAGTTCGATGGCGATGAGGTTTCAAAATGTCGCGTTATTTCTTATTTCTCGTGTCTAACAGAAATGGGACGTTTTGAATGAATCGGAGGGAGGGAGTAGTTCATAGTCATGACTTGCATTCATAAAACTAACTTCAAGATTTCTTCAAGATCAAACAATTATTTGATGTTCTTTTCTCAATTGTTCCAATTTTCGATTGTGAGGGTTCCCTATCTTGTTTTGTGCTCGTAGTATTTTAATATTAATAATATTAATAAAAAAAGGGACATTCATTATCAACATTTTTAATCGAGACTTCACTTGCTAAACAAATTCAATACAAACAAGAGCTGGAAATCTATTAACACTTTTTACTATGTTAATATGACAAGATATTCACCCAAAAATTTGGCTTTGTCCATTTTCTTAAGGTGGGATTTGTATATTCTTTTCGACTTTAATGTTTATTTCACATAAAATTTGAGATACCGAGCATATTTTCATTTTAAAAGAACACTTATGCAATACTCCCTCCTCGTCTTTGGTTATTAGTTTCATTCGAGACGGCACATAATCTAAGTAAGGAAGAAATATGTGATTATAATCGATTCTAACGAGAGAGAGTTAATCGTAAGGTAGTAGTATGAGTTAACTCATTTTGTGTTCCAACTGTATACCCAAGTTAAAACTATGTAGTTATGATACAGTAACTATATCATAAAGTACAAGTTTGGAAACAGAGGATCGCATGCGGAAAAAAAATTTATAAACGAAACTAATACCCCCTCCCGTCCGGTCTAGGCGATGCTACCACCTTCTTCATTGCAGAAGGACATCACAGCCTTCCACGTGTAATTTTGTTTGTTTATTACTTTTAATTTGTTGCTACAGTGAAACCTGACAAAACCAATCAATTTATCAAGTTCAAGGGTACTTTATGGCGGGTCCCATGAACAGTTATTGCAACTCAAATGTTCTACTACCTCCATCTCACTAAATTAGCCCCATTTGCCTTATTGATTTTTTCGGCACGCATTTCCACCGAAACCTAGTACGAGTTTTAAAATATAATTTCGAAGTATTTTTTCGTTTACGGGATACATCGACACTCATAGTATCCCGTAAACGAAAAAATACTTCGAAATTATATTTTAAAACTCGTACTAGATTTCGGTGGAAACGCGTGCCGAAAAAGTCAATAAAACAAATGGGGCTAATTTAGTGAGATGGAGGTAGTATTTTTTTTGTTTACGTATATGTATGTTTAATTTTAAATCTTTTTTAGAGCATTACTTTCTTTTTTTTTTGGAATTTTCACCATTTTTCTCTTTCTTACTCTTTTTTATTTTCACTCTTCTCAACAAATTCTTTTAATCTTTGCATTTTCTTTATCTATCTACCTAAATTTTAATAATAATATCTTCGTCTCATGTAAGACGACACATTCTTTTTTAAGTCGTCCCACACTAGACGATATATTTATTTTTTGGAAGAAGTTAGAAAACTTAAAATAATCATAACGTAAATTACAAAACTTAAAATGATTGTAACTTATCTTGCTTATTGATGTAACAATTTTTATGTCAAATTAAATGTCTCGGTAAGTTATTTTATTTAAATTCAAACATAATATTTTTAGATTTAAATATAGATTAAACAAGATACATAGCTTACAACACACTTAGATTCATAAATATTTTAACTATAAAGATCACAGTAATAATAATATAAGACTCATAATAACAAAATTATAAAACTGAAATGTACATTAATTGGTGTATGGGGGGGGGGGGGAATACACCAATAACCAACCGTTTTTTACTTTTGAAAATCAGGTCGATCTAAAGGTCGATTGTCAAGGTCGATCTTTATCAGAGACAGGTTGATCTATCAAGCTCGTTTGGGAACAAGCTTGATTTATCAAACTGTGCTTATGCGGAAGTTGGTGGAGGTTGATTTACTCTTTGAAAAATCTTAAGGCTGAAAGTAGATAGCAGGTTGATGCGTGATATGCAGGTAGATGCTTGTCAGTTAGATAATGAAATGTAAAGGCGATAAATAAAGAGAGAGAGAGAGAGACACCGCGATATAGCGTGGTTCGGAGAAACCCTCCTACATCCACGTCAGGCCGACTCGACCTGAGAATCCCTTTTCTTTTGGATCCACCTCTCTCTTATTTATACTGACTGAGTATCAGTTCTAGATACGATCTAACCTGAAAATATCTAGACACGAGTTTTGGGTCGTGACCCTTACAACCTTTCGTACTAAAAAGTACAAACAACCTTTCACTTTTACAGAGCTTGACTAACTCTATAATGGCGAAAACACAAACAAACTTTCTAACTTCAAACGGGTCGAAGAAGAAGTTGTTGAATCAACGACAAGCAGCAGTGAACGCTTCGTCGTTGTGGCTTTTATCGGAATCGGAAATCCCTCTTCGTCAAGTGTTTGAGAAACTAATCGGATTTCGAACACTTGAATGGATATGAAACTTGAGAGAGATTTTGGGCAGAGATTTGGCGTTGATAGCTTGAGTTTCCCTTACTTGAATCCGATATTGGCTTGAAGTATTTATAGGCAGTTTTGAAAAACTAGCCGTTGGAGTCAAGCTGACGTGGCACTAGCCGTTGGAAGCTGACTTACTTCTAGCCGTTGGGAAAGTTCGTCCTTGCTGGCACTCGACGTGGCAAGGATCAGGTCGTGAAGCTCCATGAAGGCGGAGCATCGACCTTGATATTGAAATCCAGCACTTGAAATCTTCTAAGGCAGTGCAGGCTGGAAGCTTGATAAGGAAGGTCGATAGACAGCTTGATGATCCAGCTCGATCCAAAATGAGGTAGGCCGTATAAACGACCTTTTTCTTACAGGGAGGATCAAACTTGATTCTAAACTTTATAGGGCATCGACCTGCACTAACAGGTAGCAGGTCGATCTATCGGCCTTGACCCTAAACAAGTAAAATATGCCTAAGTGTGGTTTCGAAAAACATCATCAAAATCAAACTGCAAGGGGTTGCCAACACTAAAGATTAATTGAAATTAACAAAAATACTCCAACATTATAATAACTAACTTTAACAATATTATATACTATCCAATTGACATATACATAACTAACTCATCATCCGAAAATTATACTGATTTTCTTTGTTAACTTTAATAAAATTTTAATACTAAGATATTTGTGATTGTAATAATACACTTTATGATGTTAATTTAGTCTTGTTGTTAATACAGTAAAATTTACATGATTTTACTCGTGTGTTTGGCCAAATAGTAAGAGATTAATGTTCGATATTAAATGTATCGAATTCAAATTCAATGTGGTGTAATCTTTAAATTTAATCAAATTTCTTATAGTTTAAACTAACCATTTTTCTTAATCAAACTTTTTATACGGATTAATTATTCCAATTAAATTTATATCTTTTAGTTTAGGATTATTTAAAACTAACCATATTTTTTTTTGTAAAGGTTGTATATTTCTTAATTATATGTGATTTTTTCTAACAATATTAATAATACTTGAATATAATTAATTTCATAGTATAAATAAAACTTGTTGATAGAAGTCAAATTGAAACAAGCAAAATTAGGGCTGCAAACGAGCCGAGCTACTCGGTACTTACTCGGTGCTC
This sequence comes from Thymus mandschuricus, assembly GCA_029379335.1. Lineage (NCBI taxonomy): Eukaryota > Viridiplantae > Streptophyta > Magnoliopsida > Lamiales > Lamiaceae > Thymus > Thymus mandschuricus. Next base: position 5,037,760 of record CM057079.1, on the reverse strand, counting down.
GATTCGGTAAAAGCTCATTCGAGCTCGAATCCGTTAACAAACGAGCCGAACTCGAGCCTGAATTCGAGCTCGGTTAACTTAACGAGCCGAACTCGAGCAATAAGGTATTCGACTCGTTTTGCTCGCGAACATGTTCTGCTCGTATATTAATCGAGCATGTTCGCGAGCCTGTTCCACAAACTCTTAATCGAATCTCTAATCGAGCCCGTAAACGAGCTTTAACATTTATGTATAAAAAATTATAGGTTAAAAAAATGGAATGTTAATAAAATATGCTTAAATCATAGCGCTTTTAAACGAGTCCGAACTCGAGCTTTTCACGAGTCAAATTCGAGCTCAAGTCCGAACCGAGCACGAGCCGAATTCGAGTTCAAAATTTTTAACCCGAGCCGAGCTCGAGCCCGGATTTAAAGCTCGAATCGAACTCGAACCCGAGCCCGAGCCTATCAAATACTAAACGAGCCGAACCCGAGCAGACCAATACTTAATCAGGTTCGGCTCGTTTGCAGCCATAAGCAAAATAGATAATACAAATAAATAAAAGAAAGGAGTTCATAAATAAAAATAAATATATAAAAAAAGGCTCAATTTTCATTTTTCACTATATAAAACACACATACACGTAAATAAATAAGAAAAGAAAGTAGAACAAAGCTGAGATGGCAAATTCATGGGACCCGCCATAAAGTAAAGTAATAAGTGGTTTGTCAGATTTTACTGTAGCAAGTTAAAATTTATTTAAAAAATCCACGTGTAAGGTGGTGATGTCCTTCTGCAGTGAAGAAGGTGGTAGCATCGCCCATGCCCCCTCCGTCCTACTTCGCTCGTCTCGATACAATTATATAGAGCATATACTAGTATTCTTCTAAAACCCTTGAGGTAGAGGGTTTATAGTGGAGAGTGTTGTTGCCGGTGATTTCCATTTCTCCAGCCATCGGAATCGGCACCGGACCTCATGCATTCAATTAGCTTTCTTCTTTCAACCCTTCACCGCCCTAATTACTGATGCACCATGCTCCGATCAATTCTCTCCTCTTCTCTCCGCCGGAATCTCTCTCCCTCTACTTTCCGCTGCATCTCCACGACGCAGCCCACCGCCTCATGGGTGGACAAGGTGAAAGGCGTTTTCACCGGAAAGAAGACCGAAGCGCCGGAATCGGCACAATCGTTCACCCTTCTGCGTGAGTGCTTCTGCTCCCCCGGCCTTAATGGTTCGTGTAAATGGATGATTTTGTTCTTTACTTGTGTGAAATGCCGACAGGATTCGCGGAGGAGATGAGGAAGGCGAGGAAGATGGGGTCTTTGAAGCAGTTCGTAGTTGGTAGAGGCAGCGAGACGACTTTTGCGCACGCCTTTGAGAGGCAAGAGGCCGTGATTCGGTACCTAGGCGGCGTTGATCCTGCTGGGGAGGTTCGTTTCCCGATTTCATCGACCTCGTGTTGTTTTCGTGTGAATATGTGGATTGATTGTGTTTTTTTAGGATTCTAGTGCCTCCACCTTCAGTTGGAATGTGTTCCTCAAGTTCGGAATTTTGTTAAACTTGTCTATATATTGGAAGAACTGTGGTTGGGATTAGTGCCTCCACCTTCATTTTAACTTGCTTAAGTTGAAAATTTTTGTAGCTTAATGTTCTTCGTTCGAATCTGAAACTATTAGGAAGCTGAAGGGCTGAAGTTGTTTATTGACAATCTTAGACTTGGTTCCCTGTTTTTTTTTAATTAGGTCACTAGAGGTCGTCTCTGAAGGCTGTTTCGGAATGATGTATATTGGGAATCCATTAGTGGTGGTGCCTGATTTTTCCTTCCTTTTCGTTGTATTTTCTGTAGAAACTACTGCCCAGTCACAAGCAAGAGGCAGCAAAACAATGTAACTGCACTATAGCAGATGTTGAGAATGTCCTAGCTAAGTTTGAGTGGGCCAAACTAGCGCAGAAGAAGATTGAACAACTAAAAGCAGAAGGCAAACCTTTGCCAAAGACCATGAGTGAGGTACTCAATCGCATTGCATCATCTTCACTTTTTATTTGATGCTATGCAATATCTCTTGGATGAAAACTTATCCTTTTTTTCGAAATGTTTTGTTTTTGTTAACTAGAAGTCCTATGTGTTTTGTTTCGGAATGATGTATATTAGTTTGACTGATTTACTTTATCTCTGAATTTGAAGCAAAATTTAATTCTTCTTCTCTTGCATTCATACGGCTATCATTAGAAAGTTTGACATCTTTCCTTATTTATTTTGGCTTCTTGAGAGTTTGACTAGAAAAACACAGTTGCGCACATGTCTGGTTTAAGCGTGGTTTCATGATGAATGAAATGGGTAATTATTGCTTAGTCATGCCAGATGAAAAAGGTCTCAGATAACTTGATAAGGACACGAGTTACTTAGTAATAAATACAGTAGTAGAATCATACTGTAGAGTTTAAGATATCCCGGTTTCTACTTGTTTTCTTAGATACCGAAGAAAAAAGGCTTAACCTTGGGATGAAGTTAGATGAAGACTCAAGTATGAACTATGAAACGACTGAATATATAAGAGGGGACTGGAAAGCCTGCATTCATTTATGGAAAATTGAAATCACCTTTAGGCAGAGCTCAACTTATCCAGAATTGTCTTAATAACTGATGCTTTGCCCTATCCAAACTAGGCACTAGGCAGCTGCTAGTTGGTGCATAGGTTGCCCATCAGTTATGTGCTCCAAAAGGGATCTTGGTCGTTTATAACATTTCTTCCATTTTGAGATCGTACAAACTCTGTAATCGTGAATTTAATTTTTATTTGTTTACACTTTAAGAAATTGATTGCTTTAAAGTGAAAAATGTTGTGTCAAATATAAAAAAAGAATGTTAGCAGTGGGAAAATGGGGATCTGCTGGGGATCTGCTGATAGTTGGTGCATAACAAACACTTTCTGATTCTTCTACAAAGCTGACTGTACTTGCATATATGAAGAAGGAACTTTCTGTTCGGTTTGCCTTCTTTTGTGAAGTACAAAAACAGTACAGTTGGTGTTTTGTTTCCTCTCCATATTGCTTATCTTTAATTCATCAGGTGTCCTGTGATACATGATTCTTAGGTTCTATGACTGTCACTTGAACATTTATGCCTTATCCTTTATGGGCAATAGATGGTAGGAAGGAATTGTTGCATGTTTTCGATTCACTCGTACTGGCATGAAATATTTATTTGTAAGTGCTTAAACATGCAGGTTGAGAAAGTGGTGGGAAGATCACCGTTGGAACTTGCAAGATCCAACATGGGTAAAAGTGGGCAAATAAGTAGGAACTCGCCCTGCCCCTGTGGTTCTAAGAAGCTGTATAAGAGGTACTTCCTGTCCTAATGGAACAAGGTGTTTAATGATTTGAATAAGTAGGTACTTCCTTTTCTGCATAAGAGGTACTTCTTTTGTATTTTGGAATTTGAAAAGAAGTAGGAAAACTTGGATATACTACCTCCATCTCATGAAAGTAGTCCACTTTTGAATTGGCACAAGAACCAATAAAGAACAATAAAGAAGAAAATATGTGGTTGTAATTAATTCCGAGGAGAGAGAGTTAATTATAGTCAAGTATTCTTTACCATTTTTAGAAAGTGGACTAATATATGAGACGGACCAAAGAGGAAAGGTGGACTACTTTCGTGAGATGGAGGTAGTATATAATAGAAAATACCAAGTCCAGTTTCAAGACCAATGATCGGAAGCATAAATGATTCTATCTATAGAGTATATATAGACTATAGGTGCTGGCTTGGTTTTCTGGCTTCAGTGAATTAAGTTCCTTTAATTATTGGATTGACATAAGTTGTTAGGGAAGTATCTGCTCTTAATATCTGATGTTGGATGATAAACCATTGTTTTGGATCTAATCTTTCTAAGTATATCTTCTCTTACATTTGATTGCCTTAAGTTGGTTTTTCAGCTTGATTTCGGATACTTTGAAGAAAATCAATGAGTCTGATTAGGTGTTATTTGATTGACGGATGCCCAGGCTTCTGGCTCCTTTAGTTGCCTCACTCCTTAAGGTTAAGATAAATGATCTTTTCAATTTAAAAAAATGTCTTATGTACGAATTAAAAGAGTGAAATTGAGACTTTTAAATTTTCTAATCTCTTACATTTGAGTTTGACTGATTTAAGATGGGTTTTCATCAGTCAAAAAACCAAAAAAGTTCTTTTTTTTAAATTCTAGATTTTTTATATATAATGAAATAGATAAACTCCATTTTGTTACAAAATATTGTTATGTATAAATAAAGTATTATTCGCATGAACGCTTTCATTTTTTGACTAGTGAAAAGCAGACAGTAGGTGGATTTAGATCTCCATAGTAGATTCCGGTATTCTTCAGTATGACACTGATTCTTGCCTCTTCTCTAGGCAGCTTCATGTTAATTAATGTACACCAAATCAATTTGATTTAGTGGATACATTTGGTTCCTGAGCCAAGTGCTCAAATGTTATATAAACACGAACCTGAGACTTGACTAAAGGCTCAAAGTCCCCTATCTTGGCAAAGAAACGGGAGCAGGAATCATATAGCTTGCAACTTGAGCTTTAAAATCTCAAGTTCATATTCGGAGTCTTGTGAAAAGTCTTGCATCATAATTTTTGCTTAATCAATGGACTATGACTTCTTTCTTGGTTTTATCTTTCAACAAAATCTGGCTGATTCTAGGTTCAGTTAGACATCCCCTTATTCACGCCTCGTAGGCTACTGTTTTAACTGTTTTTCATCCCTTTCTGCAACTTTTCTCCAGCTGACTCTTTGGCACGTGTCTGAAATTGTAACGACTAACGAGAACCTTCATCATGAGCACACACTACTATAAATCCCTTGAAACTATGTGCACTGTTCCCCCTTCAATTGAAACATACAATTTGTCCGTGCTCGAATCAACTGCTTATGTTTTACATGTAAAGGTGCTGCGGGAAAGAGAAGAAGAGCACTTGAGGGTAACAAGTTTGGAAAAATTCCGCTGTAACTTAGCTTGTCGAAGGAGAGCTGCAGACAGTGATAAACCGAACAGCGTGCTTCCAACGGCTGTTTGATGCTTCAACCATTGATGGTGAAATTTCAAGAAACCTAGTTTTGCTCACTTTTAGTTTATCCATTCACCTGCACACAATCCATGGCTGTATCAAGAAATCAGTTTTGGTTTAGTGTTAGCACTTTTAGTTTATTTTCCCTTCTTTTAGAAAACTCTGAATAAATACCCTTTTGATGGGAAAATTTGAACTCCCAAAATCTCCAATTATAATAAAAGTGATATAGCGTATGACGAGGAATGTTCCCCTATCTGTTGATAATAAGCCGACTGAATATTACTACTCGTTTAAAAATCTATGTTCCTCGCGGCTCGGCTGAATGATAATGAAAATACACATGTATAGAGTGCACCATTTCAATGCAAATATTTAAAGAAAAGGACCATGTTAAGCAAGAGTTAAATACTTATTCCCAAATTCAATCCATCGTTTTCATCCCTATTTAACCAAATTCGTTTTCCTTGCAATTTCTTGCTTTATTTTCAAACTTTAATTAAAAAATTAAAAGTAGTTTAGAAAAAAAAATATAAAAAATAGATTCATGGTTTTGTTTTAAGAAAAGTAGTTCAGAAAAAGAAGAGGAGCCTAGAAAATGCTTTGTGCAAGATATATACTTACTTCGTTTCTTTTGCATGACCGGTTTCTTTCAATTTAAAAAATGAGAGACTTGTGGTTAAAACTTAAAAGTGTTGGTTCACCTCTTTTATGGGGCTGATTAAGTGCTAGCGAATACCTGATTCGGACTTCACATATATACTTATTGGGCAAAAAGCATTAAATGATTAGTGTCGAAAATGAAACGTGGTCGTTTCGAAAGAAACGAAGGGATTAGTTTCGGATTAAAAAAAAAAAAATATATATATATATAGAAAAAGTCGTTCAAAGGAATTGCGTAGAACGTCAACTTATTTCCATTTACCAGTTGTTTTACTTTCTCTTTCTAAACGTCAACTTTGATTCTTTCTCCACCGCCGCCTCCGCCGTTGCCCCCGCCGGAGCTTTCACCATGGGCATCTCATGGAGTAAAAGGCGCCGCCACGAGAATCATCATCATCACCGTCAGCAGCAGCAAACCCAACCTCTACCGCCTCCCCCACCCACCGCCTCCTCGAATCCCCCTCCTCCCCCCACCCCACCGCCACCGGCTCTACCGCCCCCACAACTATCGCCGCCGCCGCCGCCAAGCTGCAATCGTCCGAGCTATGCTTTCGCCGCCAACGCCCCTCACTCGGCCGCCCACCACCCCGAGCAACAACACCCTTACCCCGCGCCGCCCGCTTACGCCCCTCCGCCCCCGCCTCTTCCGCCGCCCTACAACTACAGTTACAATTTCTCCGGCTACTACTCGCGGCCCGTGAATATGATGGGCCAATACAACTACCGCCCCTATTATCCCCCCCAGATCAGCGGTTGGGGCACCTCCGCCGCGCCTCTGCCGCAGCTGCCGCCGGTGCAGCTTGCTCCGTACGTGGATCACCAGAGCGCTAAGAAGATCAAGAATGATGTGAATGTTCATAAGGACACCATTAGGCTTCAATTGGATGATCTAACTCCGGATTGCCACTTGGTTACCTTCACCTTTGATGCCCTCGTTGATGGAAGGTATTCGATCCGTTTATACTTTGATTGTTGTGGAATCTTGTTGTTGGTGAATACTGTATTTTGTGCTTGAGTTAAGAATGATTGTTTTGGATGTTCCTTTAGTTAGCCTATGGGAGGATAGGATTATATCCAGATTATTCATCGAAACGTTTGTTTTGATTAATTCATGCAGACTACTGAAAAAATTGGCTAAGAATTTGATCTGATGGCTTGTGGCTGTTATAAGTTGATCACTCGAGCCTTGTAGGATCGATTTCAGATTATCGATTATGGTCATTATTTGGATTGAAATGTTTGTTAGCTGATGATTTTATATGCGTGCTATTTTTAATCGTAGTTTTGTTGCTGACTCTTGCACATTTTGTAACTTGTATTTGTGAATTAGGATTCTGCACAGTCTTAGGTTGTCTGTATATAGTGTTTATGTCGACTATCAGATGCTCCTAACATGCCTGAGATGCATTGTTGGATGCCATCTTTATGCAGATAGATACATCTCATGGTTTCTATTTGCATTTCTGTTTTAGCTAATCAGTGTTAACGGAAACCTGCTCAATTTCTTTTGAGTGCTGTTTTGTTTGTTCTCTGTGCAAGGGTGATTTCCTGCATATCATTTCAGTTCCATATGGTTTTGAATGTAGAACATACACAATACCAGCGGAATTTTATTGCTAACTGAAGTAAACTTGAGATCTTACTGGACTTGCTTGCTGTTACTGGACTGAGAAAGATGATTTTAGCAGCCATAGCTTGGAATATTATTTTTAACTAAACAAGAGAGTATTTTAGGTCAGAATTTTATGCATCTCAGCATATACATACTCCCATGAATATAGACGGACTCTGTCAGCTTTCACAAATCAAGGAGTCCGCTGTGAGTACTCCTCCACGAACGGTTGTTATGAGCCTTTGGTGGTTTAAAATTGGGGCTGGTGATCTATCTATAACTTCTTAGGATCTGATTTCTCTGCTGAAAAGGTCAAACTATTATAAAATTTAGAGGATTCTGGTCCCGGAAAAAAAAATAATGTGGCAGTTATGTAAGTGTTACTTAAGAGTTCACTAAAAGAGGGGTAGCTGATTTTCCTTTGCACGTTAGAGAAGTGCTCGCGTCAAATTGGTGCACTCTACTAACCAGATGTCCAGTATCCATTGCTACGATTCATGTTGATAAAATGAGCTCATATAGGTTGGTCTATCTATCATTTACCTTGCTAATCTTGAAACCTTCTAAATCTCTAAATATCAGAAAAGTGTCCGTTGCTACAAAACCCAATGGTGAATACTGATTCATATATATATGTGGTTGCTTGCTATCTCAATTTCAAACATGCTTTCTGCATCTTATGGATGTATTAACTCTTTTTGTAGGAGTTGTTCACTTGGTAGGTTGGCCCTGCCTAATCTAATTTTGCTCTTTACTGCAGAATTACTATCATGTATTTTGCCAAGGAGGGGGCGAACTGTAAATTTGCTCCAGTCTATCCAGAGATTGCGCCAGTTAAAATCCCATTCCAGAAAGGACTAGGGCAGAAATTTTGCCAGCCTTCAGGAACAGGCATTGACTTAGGCTTCTTCGATACGGATGACTTGGCAAAACCTGCTGCAGGAGAAGACATTTATCCACTTGTAATATTAGCAGAGTCGTTTCTAGCACCGATACCTATAGACGAGGGTTCAAAGGAAGAAGTGCTAAATGCATCTTCTCATGCTCCTCATGCCCAGATCACGCAGGCTGTCTTAGAAAAGAAGGGTGATGGGAGTTTTCAAGCGAAAGTAATAAAGCAGATTTTGTCAATTGATGGGGCTCGTTATGAGCTACGCGAGATTTTTGGGATTAGTGATTCTGATGAAGCTGCCATCAGTGACGTGGATTCAGGAAAAGAATGCATCATTTGCTTGACCGAGGACAAGAACACAGCTGTCTTGCCATGCAGGCACATGGTAATCTCCTTAACTCTAACTTTTTGTTTTGTATATGGATAATGGATATGCATATAATTTGAACAGTGTGATTGTGCAATGAAATAAGTAGACGGGCCTGTGGATGCTGAAAATCCATGCCAAATAGATTTGATCTAGTTTCAGTTGATAGTCAATACGTTGACTTTCTTGTCAAACAGCTCTGAAGAGCCTTGGCTCGTAAATATATACTTTTATTGGATTGAAAATTTTGATATTTTTGATCTTGAAATCTTCTATAGTTGTGGGGTTCCCCTTTAACTCTGAGTCCTTTATGATGACAAGAAAACTCTGAAGGAAATCATGAATCAGGAACATGGCTCTTGGGTAGTTTGAAATGATGAGAATTTCTGTTATATAAACTATTGCATTTTTCGTGGGTGTTTCAGAAGTATTGTGTGTATGATAGCTGTGGTGGAACCGTGGAAGTGATATATGTATACTATATTTATGCGAAACTCTAAAATATTCACAATATCTCAATAACTGAAGTCTTCATTTGGGGTACGGTTAGATCAAAAACTGAAGGTTATTAATTACAGGAAACTGGCCCCTGAAGTTTCCTGTTCTGTGGAACTACTTCAACTATACATAATAAGATCAATAGGCAGGCTTTGGGTAGAAAAAGACTACTCTTGAAAGTATATATATTCTTTGCTACTCTAGAAGTTTCAAAATCATCGGACTTTTTTTTCTATTCTTTTCCACCATGTCTACTATGTGGGGATCCTTTTCGAAGCATGCTGAGTATGTATAGCATTTTATACCATCTTGACATTCTTCAAAATGAACTAGTCAAGCTGAGAAACCTCCAAGATAGTTGTAGGATAAAGTGTAGAATCCCAAAAAGAAAAATAAGCATTTAGTGCTAAAACTTTGCTGCTAAATGCCTCGTTCTGCTTGGGGTGAAATTATGAAATCCAAAGACCACCTGGAACTAGAAAACATGATATTGTGCGCTTGCAGTGCTCTCATCGATTCTTGGTGAATTGCAGTGTTTGTGCAGTGGCTGTGCGAAAGAGTTGAGGATCCAATCAAACAAGTGTCCTGTATGCCGGCAGCCCATTGAGGAGCTTCTCGAAATCAAAGTTGATCAAGGTAACAACTCTGCCTATCATTCTTAGTGAATACATATCAAAGTTATTCCGAGCCATCGATTTGTGAACTTGTTTTGCACCTTCTGAAGCAGGGGCATAGTACCTTAATACCTCATATGCCATGGGACAAAATCAACCACCAGGTCTTCTTTTTATTCTTTTTTTTTTTTTTTTTGGTGAATGGTAACTATATACAAATTTCACTTGGACCAAGTTTCTCATCAGGATCTGTACAGTTCATACCATTTTTTTTGGGGCCTTTATAGTGTTTATTATTCTTTACTAAAGTTTGTATATTTATTTTTTGCTGTATTAATTTTGTTTTGATTTGTACTTGTGTGGATAATGCAAAGTGGTGAATGTTACTTATATTCTATTGATATAGATATTGGTATCATATGTCTGTTTCTAGTTCATGTGTGAATGTTGATTTTGTTGGTACTAGTATCATACTTCTTTTCCGTTTGATTACGTCGCTTTTTTATATTGTATAAATCTGTTAATATAATTCTCCCTCTGTCCCAACGGAGTTGAGTTCTCGAATATATGTGAGATTTGAAATAATGAAACGACTCAATTTCATTGGGATATGAGAATTAAAAAAAGGTGTAATCAGGCAAAGAATCATTGCCCTTATTCGAATTCTCAATCTACTTGTACGTTGTTTTTGTACTAACCGTATACATTTTCTCAATCGTCAGAAAAAAAAAATAGTATCGACATGCGTCATGTCTAATGAAAATAATCAAAGAACGTGAACAACTAATTAAGAGGTAACAAAAAATATTTTACATAAGTTTCAAATTACTGTATAAGACAAGTAGCTAAATTTATTCCGCAAAAATAGGGAAAATGGATTTTGTCACTTTTCTTTTTCATTAATTAAAATTTAAAACATAACTAATTTTGAATTAAAAAAAAAGGGGGAAAAAAAAGAAAGAAGAAGAAATATTCCTTGTCCGAATTCTGCAAATATAGGAAATCGAGCCAAAAAATTAAATATAAAATTAAATATAATTATGACGCCGATAATGGGATTTTGCAATTAAATTTAAATGCAAATAAATATAAATGGCGTAGTCAGTAGTCATAACTTCTTCTTCCTCACTCGCACTGATCTTGTTCAATTCCCTTTTCTGCACTTTTCGCTGCAGATTTGCCCTTCGATTTGCTGTAATCTCGGAGGAATTTGAAGGCGGAGAGATATGCATTCGTTTCTCTACAGAGCTAATGCTCTGCTGACCTTCGCCATCACCATTCTCGCGCTAATGTGCGCCATGGCCTCTGTCTCCGACAACTTCAATTCGCAGTCGCCCACCGCCGAAGTTCAGGTGAACTTTGATTTTTGGGTTTTTTTGAGTGCTGGTTTGTTTTGATCAGTTGATTGGTTGATTTTGATTTGGGTTTGGGTTTGGGTTTTTCTGTGTGGGTTTTAGGTGTTGAACATCAATTGGTTCCAGAAGAAACCGGACGGTGATGACGAGGTAATTCCTTCTTTTCGGAGTGCTACTTTGTAGATTATTATAAGTTTGGTAGAGGTTATGGTAATGATCGTCGTTTTTTTGTCTGCTGTTATCGGATTTAATGGGAAATTGGTAGCCGTGTGTGTGATCGACTTCGAAATTTAGGCTTTTGTTGAATCCGAAATGTTTCGAGCTTTCTAAATGGGATCATTCAATTGGGGTCATCTTGTCAAACTGCAATTTCGAATGCCTTTTCATGTGCTATCTGATGTCGAATTCCCCGGCAAAGTTACACTGTGCGGAGATCTTGTTGCCTGAAGAGGATAAGCAAAATAAAAAATTAATGGGCCCTATTATTCAATTTAGTCATTTTCAAAAACTGTACAGATAGTCTAGATTAAATAGCTTTCAAGTTAGGTGGGACTCACTTATACATATGCATTGATTTATCTGGAGAAACTTGTTCTGCAAACACGTAGACGAATCTTAAGTGCTGGTTCAACATTGTTTCAGTGTCAATATATTGCCATACCTGTGATCGCAGTTCCTTTTACTTAACAGAAGAGGTTTATAGATTGCTCTTGTTCCTTCCAGTATATGTGTAGCTTGAGCTACCATAGTGCAGTAGACCAGCATGTGTATCATAGTGAATAGCATCTATAAAAGCTTTGGCACGAGTCTCCCAATAATTCAGTATATTGGGTCCATACGCCAGTGTGTACAGGGGAATTGTCGTTCCTCACTTTTGGTAGTACTAGTCCATGTGAAAATGACCCGTCAAGGATCTTGTATTTCCCACTGCAGGTGCAGCATTGCACCACTTTGATATAAATTCTAATTAGCGGGAGCAATGATGTCAACTATTCTTCACAACCCTATATACAAATAAGTCATAGTAGTGTCCACTTCCGCTCCATCTGCCCCCAATATGATTTTCTGTATCTATATTTTGATGAAAGTTGTGAATCTACTTAGTTTGGAAATCTTAACCTCAAAATCAGATTCTGATAATGTGTTTTATACGATGTTTACTTATTATTTGCATTACTAGTCAAACCATGATACATGCTTCTTAGGTATCTCAACATTGCTTTAAGTATACACTTCGCAATGCAAGAGATGACCAGTCTTCATTAAGAAGAAGAATGCTTTATGTTAATATGGTCATCAAGTTTTTACAACCTTGTTTTTCTATCCACATATTTCTGATTTCTTAACAAAAGTAAACACTAAACACCAAATCTTTCAATTCTGCAATGTCAACAACCTATTTCAGCTTGATTAAGTGCTCTATGTTTCCCTGCATATTGCTCATTGTTATCGACCACTAAAAGAACTCCAGCAGTTGCCCAAATCATTGAATATCATCATAAAAGCTACCCATCTTAATTTCTACAGACAATGTGTTCAAGGAGCTGTGAAATGACCTTTGATTGCATAGATGATGAAAATGATTCTTTATTTTAGAAAAGCTTCTCACTATGCATGATGCATCCTCGCTCTGCAAGATTTCAATTTTAGTGCCATACATGAAGCATTTAAGATTCAGAATTGTAATGGCTGTTCTGTGGTAAATTTCTTACTTTTAATGAGACAACGGAGGAGTAATGTTAAGATGTAGCTATTTGTGGGGCCTACTTCATCTTTTTATTTTATATTTTTTACTTTTCTCTTGATACTTTGTAATTACCTTCTTGGTGCTTGGAGTTTGAATGATCTTTATTTGCTCCAGCCTCCAGTGTCATTTTCAGTGATTTCAAATTGATGTGATAGCACATCAATGATTCAAATTTCTGTTCCTAATTTGGTAAAAGTTGCATTTTGGGTGAGCCTATAGTTTAATGCTTTAGGAGTACATATTTCTCGCAGAAAAAGATGGTTAAGGGGACCATGCCATTGTAGGTCCCAAGCCTTGAAGATAAGATGATTGTAATGATGCATATGCTCTATATAAATCGAAAGAGAACTTGGTTTTGCTGCCAATTCAGGGTGTCTGTAGACCGTTTATTGATCTGTTGATCTATGATTTGATAAACAAGTAAAGTACATTGTTTTATGCCTGTGCTGATGACATAAAATAAAGTTGTCTCGGATTCTTGTTTCATTTTGAGGAACAATTAAAGAGCTGGTAACGGTCATTTTTGTAACGTAACGAGGATTTCTATGTTATGCAGGTTAGCCTGACACTGAATATATCATCAAACTTAGAGTCGTTGTTTACATGGAATACAAAACAGGTTTGTCCGTATTCACTATGTTCAACTTTTCCCTGTGCCTAGCCTCTAATTTTTGGCACTTTTATTTGGAGGAGGACCTTCTATTCTCTATTTATGAACCTGTGAGCTTTTATTGATTTTGTGTCTTCTGTATGTTTTTACTGTACTCTCTTTTTTGCATTAACCAATGAAGTTCAGTCGATATGCCCAACCTTTCTCCTTGGCTTATGCTGCTAAATGATTTAAGCTATGCAAAATGCAGTATGAGAGCCTGAGGCTGCTAATTTCTTTCCACTTCAACGTTTTCTCGTGTTATGCATGCTCTGCATCTCTCTCTTCTTTGGAAAAGATAGAAAAGCACAATGCTATTTTTCTAGCTCCTTAATCTAGGTGTCGATTGTAATTTGTTCATCTTGCTGAATTCCCAATCACTTGTTAAAACCTGAAAAAAATTCCGGATTTGATGAACATTCGTCTTGGTTTTTGCAGGTCTTTGTATTTTTAGCTGCTGAATACGCAACCCCAAAAAACGCCCTTAATCAGGTAAGCAAGCTTATACTTCATAAAATGCAGAAGACCGCACTTCAATTCCTTCCATTTTCTTTGGTAACCAACGATATAAATCTTTTGTTTGTACAGGTCTCTTTGTGGGATGGCATTATTCCTTCGAAAGAGGACGCCAAATTCTGGTTTCACACTACTAACAAATATCGTTTCATTGATCAAGTGAGTGTTATCACATTCTCTGCTACATTCCTCGCTATTCAGTTTTAGCCTACTTCGGATTAACCTGGATCCGTTCCATTTTTTCTATATAGGGAAGCAATCTAAGGGGCAAACCCTTCAACTTAACATTGCACTGGCATGTAATGCCCAAAACCGGCAAGATGTTTGCTGACAAAATTGTGATGAGTGGCTTCCGCCTACCGGAGGCTTACAGATAATAGTCGAATTCCGACATCTGCCAAGGTATACAACCACTTTGAAGCACAGATCTAGAAAATGAGAAAGTGGAGTTAAGTTAATACTCAGTTGCAGCTCCCAAAAAGAAAAAATACGGTTTGAGGATATTTCACTACTTGTAGAACTTGTAATTTAAGATCCCAAATTTTTTGCTTCAATTTTTATGAAGTTTGCTATGGATTTGATCGCTCTCAAAGGTAGTAATTGGCTAATTTGGTGCATGAGTGTGGCTTGAATTACATTTGAAGGTGGATTCTTTTTTGGGAATTGAGTGATGGTGTATAATCTTGGTAGAATATACTCCCTTCGTTTCGTCTGCACTCTGTTACTTTTTTCTTCTAGTGCATAAATGTGATGCCGAAATGAAACAAGACTAGTGAAATGGGACGGATAAATTACTATGTTTTAAATTAGTTTTTGCTTCTGAAATTGCAAATCTGCCCTCAAATTTTGAAGGTCTTCATGCGAGTGGATTTCGTTAGATGAAATATTTAGAGGGACACAAATGTCAAGTATTAATCTCGTTCTTTCGATAATGAGCTTGTTAAATATTGACATAGTTATCTAATTTTCTGAAGCTGTATTTGAGTAAAATTTTAAAATTGATTTTAAGTATTAATTAAATAAATACGTACTTCCTAAATATCCTTTCCACAACACGTTAAAATCACTAGTATTTGAGATCTAAAAAAATCTGAGATCTCTGGTTTGCTACCAAAAGCGCGGAAGGGAAGGGGAGGGATTAGTTTATTATTAATTTTTTTAAAATTATTATTCTGAAGATTTAGGTTAATAAATTAGTGTTTACCAAAAGTCAAAAAGATTCTTATATTAATTAAACATGATTAGATTGAATTAAATAAATGTACAAAAAACGTAGACATAATTAATGAGTGCACATACCTTAAGTGCACCCAGAAATTAGGAATGGCATGGCCTTCCAATTCACCGTCGCCGCCGCCTCCTCCGCCACCGGCCGCCGACTTCTCCACTTCACCGTGATCTCCCTCCTCCTCCTCACCACCCTCCTCTTCTTCCTCCTTCTCCCCCGCACTACAATTCCTCACTACCCCCCAAAATCCCAACTATTCCCCCACCGCTCCCTACTCGCTCCGCCCACCAAATGCTCCCCATCCAACGCCACCGCCGACGGCGGCATATTCGATTACTCCTCCCTCCACTTCTGCTTCTTCGGCGAGAACCCATTCCTCTCTGTCCCTTCCCTCACCATCATCCTCCTTCTGCAGTTCTACATCCTAGTGAAAACCGCCCAAGATCGCTTCTCAGTGGTGGTGACCAAGCTCGCCGCCCACCTGAAACTCTCGCCGTCGATGGGAGCCGTCACGCTGCTAGCTCTCGGCAATGGAGCTCCCGATGTGTTCGCGTCGGTGGCCGCTGTTAGAGGGGGGCAGCCGCGGACTGGGTTCGGCGCGATTCTCTCTGCTGGGACGTTCGTCTCGGCCTTCGTCGTCGGCTTCGTCGCGCTGTACGCAGCTCCGTTCGCGGTCGATCCAGCTCCTTTTGTTAGGGACGTGCTGTTCTACCTCACCGCTGCGTTTTTCCTGTTCTATGTTTACTTGAGCGCTGAGATCTTCCTGTGGCAGGCGGTTGCTTTTGTTGCCTTTTATGTATTCTTTGTGGGGGTTGTGTTTTCGATGGATTCTGGGTATGTTGGTGTTGGAGGAGAGAAGGGTACGAGTTCGAGGGATGGCGGTGGAGAGCTGGGATTGGCTGAGCATCGGGGAAACAAGGTGGATGAAGAGCTAGAGGTGGTCGATTGCGAAAGTGGGGAACGGAGAGGTCGATTCGAAGTCGAGAGGAAGACGAGTTTCGGGTTTTGGCAAGCCTATGACAAGGTGTGCTATCAAGATTGAATCTCTATTTACCTCCTACATTTGTTAATTTACTTGATATTTTTCATTGCTTGCTGGAGATCAGTCGTACTGTTTGCCGTATAATGTGGTTCAACTTCTATGTTCTGTTACATCACTTACATGCTTATCTGAAACTCAGATTTCGAGTGTGGGGAAGCAACAATCGAATGATTTTCCTTTTGGACACCTTCATGAATTTTGGGTTGGATTAGCTATTTAAAAATCTAGGTAGCTTGCTGTTTAGGGTGTACGCTAGTAGCTTGCACATAATGTAATCGAGATAAAAATACAGTTCTAGCTTCTTACTTGATCTGGCAGAATTAGCTTTGGTTGAGTTGTTAGGATACTTATTTCGTGTTTTAACATGCCTTGGACACACTCGGTGTCGTACATGTATGGTATTGCTAGGCTAAGCATGTAACCTCGTGGGAGCACGTCTTCTTTTCTTCACTGAGAAAGACTGATATATACTCTAGTTCTCCTGGCAAGGGAAATAAGTTACAATTTCTTAGTAAACTAACACCATTTTTGAGTTTCCATGTTCACTCATGAAATGATTGACATGCCTGTCTGGTATATTGCAGTACTTGAGTTGTTAACTAAACATTCAGGGTCTACGATTCATTCGAACTTGAAGGCTTAACCTTTCTTGAATTTTCACTATGCTTTTCTTTTGTGGGCATCAGTTTTCTTGATGCTGCAATCATGAGAATAGAAGTGCAATGTTGTATCATGCACGGAGGCACCCATCCGGTTGATATTAAGACATACATTTTGGGCATGAGTGCAGTTTATCAGTGAAGTGCTGACGTTTTATGCTAGGTTACCTAACAATTCCAGAGTAGTGTTGTGTAAATTAAACATCAACTGATTAAACTCTTAAGAACATTTTTTTTAAAGCTCTAAGCTCCAACATTATTGCGGTGCATATGATGTTTGTTTCCCAAAGAAGACAATCTTAATGTGACGATATTCAGTTCGAAAAGGTGCTTGCTTTTATAAATGATAGTTTATATGCCCTGGGCACAAAAACAATGCACTAGTTTATCGTGAAGACTTTGCAGCTTCTGCTTCAGCTCCTCTCTTGTAAACAACTAATACTGAACACTGTCTCTGTCTCTATCTCTCTCTCTCTCTCTCTGAAGCTTGAAGTACATGAAGTCATTGGCAAGTCATCGTGACAAAAACACGAGTTATTTGTTGAGATAGTAGAGTCGACCCTGCACTCCCTCTGTTTTAATATAGTTGATGTTTAGAGAATTGCAAGTCGATTACTGATTATGCAAGATTGGTTATCTTGCTTTTGTGAGACCATGTTACTATTAATGGAGTTGAGAATGGAATCATGGTACAGCATTTCTGCTGCATTAATTTAAATCATAAAAGAGCACTAAATTTTTCTTGCTTTTCAGTAATTCAATGTACTACCATCTTCAAAGATTTACTGACGAAATGATTGATGAATATGCTCTAGTTTGGTCCGTATAATTTTCCTTCTTAAGAAGATGTCGTGATAGAATCACACCTATGAATGTTGTTGCTATCATGGCTTCTATGAATACGTATGGAAGTTGAACATTTTGAATTTAGTGTTGCACATGATATAGCTCATTTAACTCGAAGTTCTCTTTCTCCATTGCAGATCTCAAGAATATGGGAAGTACCAGTCTCAATCCTTCTGAAACTGACAGTTCCCGAAACTTCACCATCTAAATGGAGCCGATTTTACCAATCAGCCAACATTGCTCTTTGCCCACTAGCCCTCATGTATTCGTGCAGATCGCTCATGTCTTTAGACCATCCAATCAAATTCCTTCTTCCAAACACCCAACTCCCTCTCTGGCTAATCGTATTCTTTGCAAGCACTTCCTTAGCCATCCTTCACTACACACTCGAAAAAGAGCCACCAAAAAACGAACACATCTCTACTGTAATCATTGCATTCATCATGAGCGTGTTCTGGATTTCCACCACAGCCGGAGAGCTTCTGAACTGCCTCGCAACACTCGGCATTCTCCTGCAAGTGCCCCCTTCCCTTCTCGGGCTGACCGTACTAGCATGGGGGAATTCAATAGGAGACCTTGTTGCTGACGTGGCAGTGGCCAGAGCCGGTCAGCCAGCCATGGCCATGGCCGGGTGCTTCGCCTGCCCCATGTTCAACATGCTTTTCGGCCTCGGAACAGGTTTAGTGATACAGACAGGTAACGTCTACCCTGAAGCTTATAAGCTTAACTTCCACACGAGTATAGTAGTCGCGTTTGTGTTCTTGTTGTTGAGCCTAATGGGGTCTCTGTTGGTGGTGACGTGGAACCGGTTTCGAGTGCCTCGATTCTGGGGGTTCTGCCTTGTTGGACTCTACATTGTTTTCATGGTGGTGAGCCTTGTTATTGCAGCATTCTCTTTTTAAATTTTAGGGGAAAAAAGGGGAATGGTTGTTGGCTAAGGAACTAGAAGGAGGATTAACTTATGTACACTATATTCATTACACTCTTTGTTGAGATAAGGAAAAAAGGGATGAAATTGTATATTTGCTCTTTGTATGCATGAAGGATTGTGATTTTTGGTAGGAATTAGGGTTTTGATTTTGATCTTGTGCAGAGTATATTGAATATATGTATTAATGCACTCCCTCCGTTTCATCTCATTCAGCCGATTTCCCTACTTTATACTACTCACATATTCAACTAACGAGTCAAATGGGATGAGACGAATAGAGTATTGCATGTGTGTAGATGGTAGTAGTGGCTATTAGAAAGCAATTGAGTTGAAAAGGTGAATTCTTGCAACTAAATTTGTAAAATTGATGATTTATTGAGAAGCAAGAATTTTAGCCATAACTTTATATAAATTGATGCTGTGAAATGGGAATAGGATGCGATCTTCATTAAGGTATAATATTAATATGAATAGAATTTTTTTTGTAACAAGAATTTGATGCGATATTGTACGCCACCCAAAATGTTGGGATATTGTCAACTGCGAAGAAGAATAATACGATATGTGTTATCGGGAATTTTCATCACAAATTTCGATGTGTCGAAAAGTGAATGTTAAGATAAGATTTAAGGGTCAATCGGCTAGCATACTATACTACTTAACGTAGGGTATCAAATCAAACCTAAAATTTATCATACACATTAAAGTACATGTCGAAAAATCGAGACTTCCCAAAACGAGAAATAGTAGGGTGGTTGTTTGATTTAGACAGAGAAGGAGATGTTGAAATTGGGCCCCCAAATTCGAAGTTCCCTTGGCCCATAGCCCACCTCAATGCCTCTCCACTCAAATTGATGAAAATTGTTGAATAAATTCCCACAAAATTTGCAGTCCTCTGAAAATTCCCAGAAATTTCCGAAATTTTGAATTGAATTCGCGAATGTGAGCAACGGTCAAGCGGGAGTCCCACTCTGCGCTGCCCACTGCAATCATGCACGCACGTTCCCTCTTCGCCACCGATCCCAATTTCCTCCTCGCCTCAAGATTCAATGCCGCCGTCCCTCGGAACCCGCCGCCGAAGAGACTCGCCGCCGTGTGCGCGGCGAGCAAGAGAAACCGCTACGGGATGGCCAAATCCGGGAAGCTGATGCTGGAATCGGCCTACATCGTCGCCTCGCACCTCCGGATCCTGCCGGAGCCCGTGATGTTACTCCTGAGAGAGTTCGGAGCCGGGAACGGCGGGCGGAACGGGTTCTGGGGCGGGTTCGGGCGCGGCGGATCCGACGGGTGGAGAGGGAGGGGGAGGAGGAGGGCGAGATTTGGACTCGTCGGAATTTTGGCGATTCTCGGCGCGGCGGGGGTGTGGTGGATTGCTCGGAAGGAAATGGTACCGGATTCCGTTGCTTTGTTGGGAGGGTTAGGGTTAGTTCTTTTCGGGCTTTCGGCGGAAGCGTGGGGGAGAGGGGCAAGGGATTGGATTCTAGGGTTTTGTTGCTGTGCTGTAATGGTGGGTTTGGTTTCAACAAAGGGTGATTCTGGTGAGTTGATGAGGAGTTTTGGGAGCTTGAAGAAGGGTTTGATGAGGAGAAGAAGATCGAAAAGGAGAGGGTTTTGAGGTAATTCCTGCGAATCGAGATCGTATTTTTCGAGTTCTCGGTTTTCTTTTTCTGGGAAATTTTCTGTGTGTTCTTATGTGAGTTAAGCTTCAAGTTTTGGAGGTGATAATAGTAGTATATAGATTTTTTTAATTACTGGTCGTTTCGTTCCGTTTATAAAGTGATAGTCGACTATCGAAAGAAGAGAGTAAATGTACACGTTGAAACTGATTTGATTTAGTTGAAGCTAGATTGCATCATTTTCCCTCTTATGTTCAAGATTTGCACCCAGAAAAAGCTTTGATATATCAGACCAAATTCCAGAATAATTGTTGTTGAAATTCAGGGGCGGAGCTAGAAATCTAGAAGTTCCCGGGCGAGATCGTGTTTATATGAATTTGACCGGGCGAAACAATATATATACATGTAAAAAATTAAAAATACACTAAAAATATATATAATATAAGGTAACAAAATTTTTTTTTGCCCGGGCGGACGCCGGGGTTGCCAGGGCCCTGGCTCCGCCCCTGTTGAAATTGTTGGATATTATTGGCTTTGATCAATAATATGGAGTGGATATTTAATTTAGTTGTGAGATTAAATATCGTAGTGTTAATCTTCTTGAGGAGTAGATTAATGTGACATACTCATATACTCAAATCCAATTATGGTGAGTGAGATATGAATATATAAAAATTGGAGTTTGGACTAATTACTTCATAGTTTAATGAAGTAGAATTGATCGGGTTCAGGCTTGGGCTTGTGTATTGATTGTTTTGTGTTTGGGCCTTGAAAACTAAAGCAAATGTGATTGTGCGGTTTTGTCACAATTCGGATTTGGAAGCCCAGTCCATTAGTGGCCCAATGGGCGTCTTGTGTAAGAGATGTCTAGATATGTCTCTCGGACGAATCTAGAGCTCCTCCAAGTACGTTGGACAGTTCATCTTGAACTCTTCCACCCAATCTAAATGCATCGAATGAATTTAGACGTGCAGTCAGTCCAAGTACGTTGGACAATTCATTTTGAACTCCTCCAAGTACGTTGGACAGTTCATCTTGAACTCCTCCAAGTACATTGTACAATCCAATTTGAATTCCTCCTTGATGAGAAGTGTGCATATAAATAGCAAGTATACGAGCCATTCTAAAGATCGATCGATTAAATTAGAAAAAACAAGCATAAGCATCTTGTTGCATTCTCTCTTCTCTTTCGAGCTCAAGTTCCTCACCTCTTTCTAGTTCGTCGGAGCTCCAAGGTCCTGCGGTGCTGCATCCTCGGAGACGAAGCCGTTTTATCTTTGGGGACGATACGCCAAAACCGAGAGCACTACCGGGGCGTATTTCGTCTTGCGGAAAGAGGATCTTTCATCGACTCGGCTTTCAAGTTTCTATTCTTTTTCAGTTGTAATAGTTAGTCATGTTTCTATTCTTTGAAAGAGGATATATCCATTGCTAACATTTTATCATGTTTTTGGTCCGGATGGATAGGAGGCAGTAGTGTTTACGAACGGTTATTCGTTCTTCGGATGAAAGAATGTCGTTCCTGCCATATCAGTCGAAGTGAGAGACGCTTCGTTTAAAACCATCAGAAGAGGAACCTTGCAGACCTTGAAACAAAATGTATCACGTCTTACTTCTTGCGTGCTTGAACGACCCACAGGAAAACGTATTTGTACTTCGACAAACTCAAGAATGCGCAGAGGAGCAAAAGGGAACATATGGGGACAGAAGCAGAATGAGGAGGTGAGTGGTGCTGATTGATGAAGACAATGAAGAGGCAGCAGGAGATACTGCTAAACTTTTTTAGTCTCCAATCGACGACCATTTCCTTTGTAATTTTCGCCCCCGGCAAGTCACTGTAATCCAAGCCATATTCCCAACAATCGCAAGACGAAATATAAACTTGCCGATCCAAGGAGATGACGACCGTTCCTGCTTCCACTGACTCCAACACCGGCGCTGCCACGATGTCCTCAACGATTCCTTCACCGTGGCTGTCCAGCCTCCCTACAGCGTCTGCCTCAATGCCGAGGACTGGAGGCTCAACTACCCCCTGGGTGTTTGTGAACCCTTTTGGGTCAATTGGTGGATCCGCATCTAGCGGCACCGTGGGTTCCACTTTTAGTGGTCCCGTTGGATCCTTTAACGGATCAGGTGTTGAGCACATAGGGCTCAACACAAGTGGTTCCCTTTTGGGAATGAACTCGGCGCAACGAGTGATGCCGCCCGCCGAGAAGCCACCGAAGTTCGGAGGAGCCGACTTCAAGAGATGGCAACAGAAAATGTCGTTCTACTTGACAACATTGGGATTTGCTAACTTCCTCAAGGAAGAAGAGCCATCTGAGCCAAGTGAGCATGAGACAAACTTCAACGTTCGGGCTGCTTACGACAATTGGCGAAACGGAGATTACCTTTGTAAGAACTTCATTCTGAATGCTCTGGATGATGCTCTGTACAATGTGTACTGCCCTGTGGAAACCTCCAAAGCGATATGGGATGCCTTGGAGAAGAAGTACCGTAGCGATGATGCTGGTACGAAGAAGTTTGTAGTGGCCAAGTATTTGGACTACAAGATGGTCGATTCTAGACCGATCATGGAGCAAGTGCAAGAGTTTCAACTCATTGTGCACGATGTCCATGCTGAGGGGATGTCCTTACCAGACGCTTTCACTGTTGCAACCGTGATCGAAAAGTTACCCCCAAGTTGGAAAGACTTCAAGAGCTACCTCAAGCATAAGCGAAAGGAAATGACTCTTGAAGATCTAATTGTGAAGTTGCGTATCGAGTCGGATGTGCGAAAGCAAGACCCAAAGCCAAGGTCCCGATCGACGCAAAGGCAAACTTAATGGAGCGAGGCGGTCCCTCCAACAAAAGACCTCGTCCATGTGCCAGTGACAGTGGTAAAGACAAAGCACATGTCAAAAAGTTCAACGGTGATTGCTACAATTGTGGCAAGTATGGTCATACGGCGAAGGACTGCCGAAAACCGAAGAACAAGAAGAAAAGACAAGTCACCAACGTCGCCGAGAAGGACTTCGGCGAGTGGGACAGAGATGACCTAGCTGCGGTGGTAACCGAAGTGGTCAGCACAGAGGTTACATATGAGGCAAACTTTGTCGAGAACACTGGAGGGTGGTACATCGACACGGGCGCTACTGCCCACGTGTGTGCTGATAGGAACAAGTTCGTTACCTATCAAGTTGTTGAGGGGAGGAAGCTCAACATGGGGAACAAAGTTTCGTCCGATGTGGTCGGAGTTGGAGAGGTGGAGCTCAAGCTCACATCGGGCCTCTCACTTACATTGAAAAATGTCCTTCATATTCCCAACAATCGCAAGACGACCGTTGGGAATATGGCTTGGATTACAGTGACTTGCCGGGGGCGAAAATTACAAAGGAAATGACTAACTATTACAACTGAAAAAGAATAGAAACTTGAAAGCCGAGTCGAGGAAAGATCCTCTTTCCGCAAGACGAAATACGCCCTGGTAGTGCTCTCGGTTTTGGCGTATCGTCCCCAAAGATAAAACGGTTTCGTCTCTGAGGATGCAGCACCGCAGGACCTTGGAGCTCCGACGAACTAGAAAGAGGTGAGGAACTTGAGCTCGAAAGAGAAGAGAGAATGCAACAAGATGCTTATGCTTGTTTTTTCTAATCTAATCGATCGATCTTTAGAATGGCTTGTATGCTTGCTATTTATAGGCACACTTCTCATCAAGGAGGAATTCAAATTGGATTGTACAATGTACTTGGAGGAGTTCAAGATGAACTGTCCAACGTACTTGGAGGAGTTCAAAATGAATTGTCCAACGTACTTGGACTGACTGCACGTCTAAATTCATTCGACGCATTTAGATTGGGTGGAAGAGTTCAAGATGAACTGTCCAACGTACTTGGAGGAGTTCAAAATGAATTGTCCAACGTACTTGGACTGACTGCACGTCTAAATTCATTCGACGTATTTAGATCGGGTGCACGTCTAGATTCGTCCGAGAGACATATCTAGACATCTCTTACACAAGACGGCCATTGGGCCACTAATGGATTGGGCTTCCAAATCCGAATTGTGACAAAACCGCACAATCACATTTGCCTTAGTTTTCAAGGCCCAAACACAAAGCAATCAATACACAGGCCCAAGCCTGAACCCGATCAATTCTACTTCATTAAACTATGAAGTAATTAGTCCAAACTCCAATCTTTATATATTCATATCTCACTCACCATAATTGGATTTGAGCATATGAGTATATCACATTAATCTACTCCTCGAGAAGATTAACACTACGATATTTAATCTCACAACTGAATTAAATATACACTCCATATTATTGATCAAAGCCAATAATATCCAACAATCCCCCACATGCGTGAGATAGCCATATGCACATGCATGCAAGAGCTCAATCCTCAAGAGGCATAAAAGTATTAGGATAGGTAGTTTGTGGCTTTGAACCTTCCATAGTTAACACCATCGAGTACACAGGCGGACTAGTAGCACTATGCTTTGAACTATTCCTCCTCGGCGTGCACTGAGACAATGATGTTAACACTTAAACACCTCAACCTTTTTCTGTTCTCACGTTTTGTGTCCATTTCGGCCTTGGACACCCCTTTGGATTCATAAGTGTGTATACAATGAAGCGGCCACACTTCACACTTATATAGGTGATTCTTTACCGAGCATCTTGCCATACTCAACCTCCTCGAGGTATTTATGAATCATTAAAAGTCATAGACTTAGCCTCACCACTTGGCAAGCTAACAACACTCGACTGCTTTATAGAAGGAACATTTACGATGAGTGTTATACACGAATTCTCATTGCTTAGTTTTCCCATTGAACCAAGTTCTCGGGATCTCCGGTCATCATGGTTGGGTTACCACTATGATCATTCTTAATTTGTGGATTTCAAACCCATTCCTTCTAGCAACTTACTCATTTGATCACGATTCAACCCTTTGGTTAGCGGATCCGCTAGATTATCCATAGACTTTACGTAGTCGATCGAGATAATCCCCGTTGTGATCAAGTGTCTCACGGTATTGTGTCGTCGACGAATATGTCGAGACTTACCATTATACAAACCACTCTTTGCTCTACCAATAGCAGCTTGACTATCACAGTGAATCATCACCGGCGGTAGTGGTTTTGACCAACATGGAATGTCATCTAGGAAGTTTCTTAGCCACTCGGCTTCTTCCCCAGCTTTATCCAAAGCTATAAACTCGGATTCCATGGTGGATCGGGCTATACATGTTTGTTTCATGGACATCCACGAGACAGCACCACCCCCAATGGTAAACACATATCCACTTGTTGAAAGTGAATCTTTTGTATCGGATATCCAATTCGCATCACAGTACCCTTCAAGTACTGGGGGGTATTTAGAATAATGTAGCCCATACTGTTGAGTGTACTTTAAGTACCTCAATACTCGTATCAGAGCTGTCCACTGTTCCTTGCTTGGATTGCTCGTGTAACGACTCAATTTGTTCACGGCACATGCTATGTCGGGTCTTGTGCAATTTGTAAGATACATTAAGCACACAATCACCCGTGCATAGTCTTCTTGAGCAACAGGCTCACTTTGATTTTTACGTAAGTGAACATTGAGTTCTATCGGGGTTTTAGCGGGCATGCTTTCAAAAGCATTAAACTTCTTGAGCACTTTCTCAACGTAGTGAGATCGTGACAACACTATCCCATCGGATCTTCTTAGAATCTTCATTCCAAGGATAACTTCCGCTAATCCCATGTCTTTCATGTCAAAGTTTCTATTTAACATGCTTTTCGTCTCGTTAATCACTTGGATATTACAACCCATGATTAACATGTCATCTACATATAGACACACTATAACATACCCATTATTAGTGCTCTTAATGTAGATACACTTATCGCATTCGTTTATACGAAAGCCATTTGATAACATCACGTTATCGAACTTCAAGTGCCATTGTAAAGGCGCTTGCTTCAATCCATATAGAGACTTAACCAGCTTACAGACCTTTTTCTCTTGTCCGGGTTCTACAAACCCTTCTGGTTGCTCCATATAGATTTCATCTTCGAGATCTCCATTCAGGAATGCAGTCTTACCGTCCATTTGGTGTATCTCAAGATTGTACAAAGCAGCGATGGCTAAAAGCACGCGAATGGATGTAATCCTTGTAACTGGTGAATAGGTATCGAAGAAATCGTACCCTTCCTTTTGCTTAAAGCCTTTGACCACTAACCGTGCCTTGTACTTGTCAATTGACCCATCTGCTTTGTACTTTCTTTTAAGGATCCACTTGCATCCTAAGGGCTTGCAACCTTCCGGCAAATCAACCAACACCCAAGTGTGGTTATGCTTGATGGAGTCAATTTCACTCTGGACTGCTTCTCTCCAGAGTGATCCATCTGATCTAGCGAATGCAACCTTGATTGTGCTTGGCTCATTATCCAACACAAACGCTACATATTCTGAGCCAAAGGACTTTTGAGTCCTTACTCTACTACCACGTCTTGGTTCTATATTTTCCGTGTTAGGCCTTTGTCGTTTGCGCGATTTCGGCACTTCACTCACGGATTTAGAACTAGTGGTTTCACCTTCAATTCTGTTACTAGAATTGGTATTAACAACATCCTTCACTCTACAAGGATAAATGTTTTCAAAGAATACTGCATTCCTTGACTCAATTGTTGTTCCCACGGTCATGTCCGGTACGTTGGACTTGTGGATAACAAACCGGTAGGCACTACTATCAAGAGCATAACCTATAAAGATACAATCGACCGTTTTAGGACCAATTGTAACTTGTTTAGGTGGAGGCACTTCAACCTTCGCCAAACACCCCCACACTTTGAGATATTTGTACGATGGTCTCCTACCTTTCCACAGCTCGTAAGGTGTAATGTCCTTACCTTTGAGCGGGACTTTGTTCAGGATATAGTTGGCTGTCAGAACAGCTTCCCCCCACATGCATTGGGGCAACCCCGAACTAATCAACAAAGCATTCATCATGTCTTTAAGAGTTCGATTCTTGCGTTCTGCGACGCCATTCGATTGTGGTGAGTACGGAGCCGTAGTTTGATGAATTATACCACTTTCATTGCACAATTCCTCAAATGGAGCTACATATTCTCCACCTCTATCACTTCGAACCATCTTAATTCGACAACTTAGTTGATTTTCGGCTTCATTCTTGAAGTTTTTAAAAGCTTCAATAGCCTCATCTTTACCTCTTAGAAGGTAAAGATAACAATACCTTGTGCAATCATCGATGAAAGTGATAAAGTACTTCTTACCACCTCTAGTTTGCAAAAACTTTAAATCACACACATCCGTGTGAATTAACTCAAGGGGTTTCGTGCTCCGCTCTACCGATAGAAACGGTAACTTCGTCATTTTTGCCTCAACACAAATCTCACATTTGTTTGGTGTCTTATTATCATTAACGTTTAGTAAACCCAAGTTTACTAATCTTTTTATAGCATTGTGGTTCACATGACCTAATCTACAATGCCATAAATCAGAGCACTCAATCAAGTAAGAGGAAGTACTTACTTTTTCATTAATGACAGAACTCTTGGTTACACGGCTCATGGCCATTACATTTAATTTGAAAAGGCCCCCGGTAAGATAACCCTTACCAAGGAACTTTCCAAACTTCAACAAAATAAACTTATCGCACTCAAACACTAGTTTAAACCCCTTACTAACTAGTATAGAGCCCGACACCAAGTTCTTGCGTATGTCGGGAACATGAAGGACATTTTTCAATGTAAGTGAGAGGCCCGATGTGAGCTTGAGCTCCACCTCTCCAACTCCGACCACATCGGACGAAGCTTTGTTCCCCATGTTGAGCTTCCTCCCCTCAACAACTTGATAGGTAACGAACTTGTTCCTATCAGCACACACGTGGGCAGTAGCGCCCGTGTCGATGTACCACCCTCCAGTGTTCTCGACAAAGTTTGCCTCATATGTAACCTCTGTGCTGACCACTTCGGTTACCACCGCAGCTAGGTCATCTCTGTCCCACTCGCCGAAGTCCTTCTCGGCGACGTTGGTGACTTGTCTTTTCTTCTTGTTCTTCGGTTTTCGGCAGTCCTTCGCCGTATGACCATACTTGCCACAATTGTAGCAATCACCGTTGAACTTTTTGGCATGTGCTTTGTCTTTACCACTGTCACTGGCACATGGACGAGGTCTTTTGTTGGAGGGACCGCCTCGCTCCATTAAGTTTGCCTTTGTGTCGATCGGGACCCTTGGCTTTGTGTCTTGCTTTCGCACATCCGACTCGATACGCAACTTCACAATTAGATCTTCAAGAGTCATTTCCTTTCGCTTATGCTTGAGGTAGCTCTTGAAGTCTTTCCAACTTGGGGGTAACTTTTCCATCACGGTTGCAACAGTGAAAGCGTCTGGTAAGGACATCCCCTCAGCATGGACATCGTGCACAATGAGTTGAAACTCTTGCACTTGCTCCATGATCGGTCTAGAATCGACCATCTTGTAGTCCAAATACTTGGCCACTACAAACTTCTTCGTACCAGCATCATCGCTACGGTACTTCTTCTCCAAGGCATCCCATATCGCTTTGGAGGTTTCCACAGGGCAGTACACATTGTACAGAGCATCATCCAGAGCATTCAGAATGAAGTTCTTACAAAGGTAATCTCCGTTTCGCCAATTGTCGTAAGCAGCCCGAACGTTGAAGTTTGTCTCATGCTCACTTGGCTCAGATGGCTCTTCTTCCTTGAGGAAGTTAGCAAATCCCAATGTTGTCAAGTAGAACGACATTTTCTGTTGCCATCTCTTGAAGTCGGCTCCTCCGAACTTCGGTGGCTTCTCGGCGGGCGGCATCACCCGTTGCGCCGAGTTCATTCCCAAAAGGGAACCACTTGTGTTGAGCCCTATGTGCTCAACACCTGATCCGTTAAAGGATCCAACGGGACCACTAAAAGTGGAACCCACGGTGCCGCTAGATGCGGATCCACCAATTGACCCAAAAGGGTTCACAAACACCCAGGGGGTAGTTGAGCCTCCAGTCCTCTGCATTGAGGCAGACGCTGTAGGGAGGCTGGACAGCGACGGTGAAGGGATCGTTGAGGACATCGTGGCAGCGCCGGTGTTGGAGTCAGTGGAAGCAGGAACGGTCGTCATCTCCTTGGATCGGCAAGTTTATATTTCGTCTTGCGATTGTTGGGAATATGGCTTGGATTACAGTGACTTGCCGGGGGCGAAAATTACAAAGGAAATGGTCGTCGATTGGAGACTAAAAAAGTTTAGCAGTATCTCCTGCTGCCTCTTCATTGTCTTCATCAATCAGCACCACTCACCTCCTCATTCTGCTTCTGTCCCCATATGTTCCCTTTTGCTCCTCTGCGCATTCTTGAGTTTGTCGAAGTACAAATACGTTTTCCTGTGGGTCGTTCAAGCACGCAAGAAGTAAGACGTGATACATTTTGTTTCAAGGTCTGCAAGGTTCCTCTTCTGATGGTTTTAAACGAAGCGTCTCTCACTTCGACTGATATGGCAGGAACGACATTCTTTCATCCGAAGAACGAATAACCGTTCGTAAACACTACTGCCTCCTGTCCATCCGGACCAAAAACATGATAAAATGTTAGCAATGGATATAAACACAGAGGAAAGAGCTGCACTTGCTATAAAGCTTGCTTGAAGGGAAGTTATGCTTCAATTATTTTAAAACAACTTCTCTCTAACGAAAATGACACTTGTTGAATACTCCCTCCGTCCCTTTCAAGTTGAGTCATTTCTTTTTGCAGTTTTTTGCACGTTTTTCCACGCTCTTAGTTCACGAATTTTAAAATGTATATTTTTTTAAAAATAATTCTTTTACGGGATACTACAAGTGGAAAAGCGTGCCGAAAAACTGAAAAAAAAATGACAACTTGAAAGGGAGAGAGGGAGTATAAAATGTATAAACACAAAGTATTTGGTGGGACAATCTATCTTCGTTTGACTTTCTTTCATAATCGAGACGTCCCATCCCATTCAGTTGACTTGTTTCTTAAAATGAAAAGAACTAATAAGTCAATTGAAGTGGGATGAGGAGTAAACGAAACCCTAATTAGAAATTTTGAAATATGTAAAGACTTTATTTAGTAGTCGTAGTTATGGAAGGAACGATAATCCCCAAATCGTCGATCGCTAGGGTTTTGACAACTATCGATTAATTTCGGCGAAATGTTGAGCTCGGTGATGAAATCGAGGCTCCGCCGCTTCTCGACGGCGATTAATCGCCGCCGTATCGACGACGAAGGGGACTGGCTTTACTCCGCCGAGTGGTGGGCAGGCGATTCCGCCTCCAGCCGCACCGTTTTCCGAGAAGCCTCCCGCCATGGGAACGGCGTCGTGTCTGTTCTATCCCACCCTAGTTCCAAACCAGTACGTCTCTCTTTGTATAGATGTATGTGTATGGTTAGCTGTATAGCGATTAACGGTAAACATTGACGCAGGACAGGTTTCAATGGGGGAGGACTGAGAAATGGCTTCAACGGAGGTACTATGAGATGTTTCCAGCTGCAAACGACGGCGGAAAGTTCCGAGTTTGTGGCTATGAATGGAGAACGCTCCATTTTAACGACTTCACCCGCGAAAGCGCCGTTAAAGTTTTGGTTGCGCGAAGAGAAGGAGGAGAGGAAGGAGATGAAGCTGGCTCCGTGTGCGTTATGCAGCAGCCTCGTTGCCTTGCTGTACCATGTAATTTCCGCCAAACTTTTATCTCCTTTTCAGTTTAAGGAAGCTCATCTTCACATGAATGGTTTGTTTTTATGCTATTCTTGTGCTCCACTTTGGTTTGGGGGGGAGAAATTGAGTTCTGGCACTTCAAATTTTGTTTTGAAATTGTTTTATTCGCATTTCTAGATGTCTCATGACGGTGCCAAATCGATAAATTGCTCGTTCGTGATTGTATTCGTGTATCTTCCCCTTGATAATATATACAAGCTCTTCGTTTTTGAACTGCATAGCAGGAGTTGGGCTTTGTTTCACTGATTTACGGCTTTGTTCGCAGATGTAAAGAGTATGATATCTACTGGATTGACTACATTCGCCGCGTGCAATTATGAGCTCATGAAGAATGCTATACTTGGGAAGCAAAATTTGAATGTTCTATGTATTGGTCATGGCGGAGGAAGCGTGCCTTTGTTCTTGGCGAGTGAAATCCCAGGTTGCTAAATTTAACCTCTTTTTGCATTCAGTGATCCGACAACCTATGCGTTAGATCTTTCCGACTTGTCATTTCTTGGTAGTTCTGATCACAAGTAAACAGTTGTATTTAGATCTTGTTTTATGCAATATGCTTTCATGTCTTATAAAATGCAATATTGTGTTATACATCGTTAAATTTCACATAAAGATTCCTTCTTTACTTGACAATGCCCCCTTTTCTTTCGAACATTTTGTTCGATTACAACCGCTGTAGTCAATGTATAAGGATAATACTCCATTTGTATGATTTTGCTGTAGGAATATGACTGTATGCAAGTGAAATTATGCACCAAGCATGTTTTTTCATGTGTAGGTAATTCAGTTATTAGATACTCTCTACATTTCGTATCAATATATGGTTGTCACTTTGTGTTGTTTTTATAAAAATTCCGCACACTAGCTCGAAAAGTGCGAGCACCATTGTTATTTGTTTTGCCCAAAACAATTGAGGATGGCACTTCAATGACCCTATGCAAGTGAACTAAGTACCTTGGCTTGAATGCTTCTGGGCTGTTTCATTCTGTTTACACGATTCAGTTATTAATTCACGCTCGTCAACAACATATATATTTCGTAATCTTAAAAATTTTAGTGTAGCTCTTAAGATCGAACTGCATTGGTGCACTAAATGTGCTATGGCTCTGCATTTCTGATACTTTTCTGAAAGATTCTGTGAACTTTAGCTTGAAGAAGCATGTTATTTTATCAATAGATTTTCCTCTTTGCTCTTCCTGACGTGGTTGGTCATCTCAACTCTATACTTCTTCAGGTGCTTTGGTTCACACAGTCGAGATCGATCCAATCGTAGTCTCAGCTTCAACACAAGCAATGGGTTTTCCTTCTTTCGCAGCTACCTCTCCCTGTGAAAAGCTTTCCCGTGCAAAGCCAGATCCCCTCGACGAAGTCATGTGGAAAGGCACACACGAAAGGATCCGATTATTCAATTCAGACGCAGAGAAGTTCATTCTCGAGAGCTCCAACATCTACGACATCATCTTCATCGACGCCTACGACGGGGAAGACATATTCCCGCACAAGCTGTGGGACCCCGACTCCCCGTTCCTCCAATCTCTCGGGTCCCGCCTCCATCCTGACCACGGCACGGTCGTGGTGAACCTGCACGCAGACGTGGAGTTAGATCTTGATGCACCGGATCTGCCACAAGTCTCGTTTCTGCCGATGGGGAAGCACGTCTCCCAAGTATGCGACGCTTATAGAGATTTGTTGCTAGATAATGGTAGTCGAGGTTTTGCTTATACGGTTCCCGTACCGTGGGTGTATAACACGTGCTTCGTCCTGTCCCGAGGTTTACGCAGACCGAAGGACAGTACGGAGTGGAGTTTGATATTGAACAGTCTGATTTCGAGAGGTGTTGAAGTGGATAAACTGCTTAACATGCCATTTTCTTGTTTGCAGTATGTTGAAAGAGGTTTCACTCCCATCAACTGATCATTCTTCAATATATTAGTTTGAGAGCTGAAAAACAGTATATTTGAGGTTGCTATGCTCGATACTCTGCTTCTCTCTCTCTCTCTCTCTCTCTCTCTCTCATTAGGTATCTTGAAACTGCAATGGGGAATGCTGTACTGGGTGTTTCGATCGAGAATCTCGTGCTAACTTCCTCTGCACGAGGTCGGCAAGCTCGCTAAGGTTGTCCTTGCGAATGTGGCCTCCTCGACGGCCTCTGCCATGTCTCCGACGATGATGCTGATTAGACTGTCGAATGCTACATCGGCGGAGGTTGGATATGAAGAGGGAATCGACCGAAGTTATAATTATAAAACAAAAATAGTACAAACTTTCGTTCCATTCAATTAGGGATAATTTTTTTTCGACATAAGTTAAGATGAAACTAATAGTAGTAGATAAAATTGTAATTTTATCTATAAGATGAATGAGACGGAAGTCACGGAACGAGTAAAAAAAGACCTAAAGGCACCTTTACCTCAAAAAAATAAAAAAGGAAAATTAAATAAGAAAGGATCTACTTCTTCTTCCCGGCTTATAACCAATTGTGAAGTTACTGAGAAAGTGAGAAATATGGTTATGGCTGAAGAAGACGCCTCCCCTTCCTCCGGGCCCGGCCCGAGCCCGACCCAGAATCCGAATCCGTGCCCCATCTGTCTCGCACCAACTACTAATGAATCCTATTTGGATCACTGCTTCCGTACGCCGTTTGTCTTCCTCAATATTCTTCTTGATTTTATTCAATTTTGATTTCCAGTGGAAATTGATGAATACTTACTTCTTGATTGTTTTTGGGAATTCTTGATTTCTGTTTAGTATCCCCTTTTCCTTTATTTCAAAAACCCTCAACCACTGGTGTGGTGGCTGATTAATTCTTAGATTCATGTGTTTCTTCTTCCTGCATTTTGTTAGCCCTTTTGCTTGGAATATCTAATTTGTGCAGAACATAGGCTGAGTTGTTTCTTGATTCTCTAGTACGTGAAGTGACGACGAACATTCGGCCGTTTATTTCGACTACATCGGAATACTGTACATAATACTTCTTATGATGATGGAAACTAGTTGTATATGTGGAGTGTAATTCAGAAACCTTACATATCTTGATAGTAATTTTTATAACTCTTTATCTGCTCTCTGTTCCTTAATGAAAAGGGGTATGCTTTCGTCTTCCAATTATCCGTTCCGTTGATTCTTAGCTAAAACGTTTCAGATAAATTTTGCTACCGCTGCATTCTGAAATGGATGAATATAGTTACACGCGGCCAATCTAGTACATCATCATCGTCGTTGCCTTGTCCTTTGTGCAAGGTGAGCTTTAAGTTGTATTCTTTCGCCTTTCTAAGTTTGCTGGTGGTGATTATTTTGTATAACGCTGTTAAATTTTGTGTAACAAATGTAAAGAATGGACCTTGTTGATGAATATTCTTCCAAAACGTAGATAATGGAGATGAACTTCCAAGTCTTGTTATTTGTCGACTGTTACAACTTACAAGTTTCTAATTTATAGCTCCTCCATTTCTCTTCGTGGCTCGTTTTTTTGTTTTTACATTCCTTTTTTATGTCTTACTTCAGATAGAGAGCACCTCAATTGTATGCTACGATGGGATGTGTTTTCAACGGCATTATGTTGGTGAGAGTTTGGAAAATAGGTATGTTAGAGTAGCTGTAATTCGAGCCTGTGTCTATGAGATCTTCATTTTTACCTTTTCCTATTCGACTGCTCATTTTGTTTCGGTTGATTCCGTTTTTGTAGTGAATTCTTCTCAGAAGCTCACAGATATAGGTTGAAATGCTACTACACTGAGCCAGGTTTTCCATATTTCTTTGCAATTCAAAATGCTCAACTCAATCTCGTGAAAAAACCCTGGTTACGAGCCTCGCTTTATGGCAGGTGATATTGCTGAAAAATTGCGTGTGTCGCTTTATTGGAAGTTTCGAAAGTATTTACAGCAAAACCATTTCCTGGCTGACTGGTTGAGAAGGGAACTGCAGGCTGTAATGCAGGTTTTCATTCTTTTAATTTTCTCGATTTCTTCTGCGTTGCTTCTTCTTCAGTCTCATGATTACTGAAATGCACCACCATTACCTTAATCGCACCGTTATTTATTGCATACATCTGGTAAACTTCAAATCTCTGCTGACGTTACATTTCTTACTAATACGATCTGGAGTCGAACTTTGAGGTAGTCGTCAGTCAATAATGCAGCATAACATAAACAATTTCAGGAATTCATCTACTATATTATGTTGTTTTCTTCCATTTATTTCTCTTGATTTTGGGGTGCCTTCCGCTCAATATTCGACTGGATGCTATGTTTGTAAGAGCACTCGATTAATAACCGCACACCCTTTGCTATTTCTGGTTTGGAACTGTGAAAGAAATACTACGATTCATTCGGTTGAATCAGTTACGTGTACCCTTAAGACAATCAAAGCCGGTTTTCAGTATTGTAGCTTACGTATATCATTCGGTTCATATGCAGGAGGAGGATGTCGACATTATCATGCATCACGTACTAGGCGTGATCGACTCATTAAGAAGGTACCACTCATCCAAATCTCTACATACGTACGTATCTTCAAACGCAATCTGCACAGGCAACTGACAAAACCGTCGCGTTCCCATGAAACCCATCCTTGAACGCTGCAGGGACTGGTCGAAAAAGACGAGCATCCCAATCGAAAAGGCTCGGGAAGAGTTCCGAGCGGCGGTTTCGGATGCAGCGAGGCCATTCATAACAGGTAGAACAGAGAGATTCACAGAGGAGCTAGAACTGTTTGTAGCATCAGGTCTAAACATGGATGCTTTTGATGAAGTCTACATTAAGCATTTAGGTTGGAAAAGTTTTAGAGAGAGAGAGAGAGAGGAAGATTGTGATGATGAGCCTCAAGAATCCCAACCTCTTGTACCCTACTTGTACTTCTTTGATGAAAATGCTCATGAAATTTAAAGAAACCAAACAAGATCACGTTTAAGAACACAGAAACGTAAACAAGCACAACGCACCAGATTTTACGTGTAAGTATTACCAAAAACACCATGTTACACAAATGTATTATACATATACAAAGAAGAATATTTGAATTAATACAATCCAATTCCTCTATACTTGTAATTATTGAAGTATAAATCCCTCTTCTATATACATAAATTTCCATGTAAAAAACACACAAAAAAAAATAACATCAATGGGAAAAATTCTTTAAACTAACCTGTGGTATATTCAACAAATTTCCCAGAAAAATGGGAAATTTCAAGAAGAAAGAATGAGAAAATTGTAGAGAAACAGAGCAGCCACGGCCATCGAGATCCCGTTGGCCACGGAGCTGAGTCGAGCAGCGCCGCTTCCAAAAGGCAGACCCGAAGGTAGCCGCGCTGGTGATGGTGGCGTTGGCAGAATAGTGCCATTCCTGCTTCCGGGAGTCGCCTCCGGGTCCAGAATCGAAGGTGCAGGAGCCTCGCTAGTTTTGTTTCCTCTGTCCACGGGCAGGGTGTTGGTTCCATTCGCAGCATCGTAGCCTGAGACGAACAATAAGAACACGAGTTAAAAATCCAGCTCGTGATCGTGCTGCTGCAGGAACGAAAAAGGTAAGTAGACTTGTAAGCCGATTAGGCGATTACTTACAGTTGGATTCCGACCACCCCACGACCATCTCCTCGCGATCAAACACTATCTTGTAGCCTCTCATGAAGTTTTCTGAGGAAGATTTTCGAATGTTTACAGTCAGCATAAAATAAACGACAAGTTGAAGAAGAACGCTGAACTAAGATAATCGAAGACGAGCAAGTATATAATTGCAATACTTACGTCCAATGATGTCGATATCCTCACTCTTGACGATAGCCAAGCAAAATGCATATCCAGATCCAGTCTGCAAAAAACGAAGAGCTTTAGCACATTTTTCGACAACAAATTTCCAAAAGCTGATCGAACTTTAATATACTCGAGATTTTCTGCACCTCCTTCGGCATCACGATTACTGGCATGTTGACAAAAAATAGGTCCCCGCCTCTAAACGTCAAGTTCACGTCTGGAATAGCATTTTGAGTTGCACTGAGAGAATAGCAGTAGTCGAAAATAATCTTGCTCTCGGGCTGATAACGGGGCTCCGTTACTTGAGAATCGAACTGCAACGAAACAAATCATCACTTCAGTCTTTTGGCCAAGATTTTAATAAATGAAGATATTTTGTTATCATAGCAACTTACAGCATCTGCAATGATAGAATACGCTGGTTCGTTCAAGTATGTGAAGGACGTGCCAGAGTCGAAGATTACTGCGACGTCGACCTTTGTGGAATTCTTTCCCACGAGAATATTCGTTATGGTGACATTATAGCTAGGGCTGCAAACGAAGAGCCAGAAATTGATCAGAAATTAGGCTTTGGAGATGATGAAATTTGTGCAAGAACAGGTTCGACTTCTTACTGTAACGATGAATCGAGGTTGATTGGAGTCTTCCCTTGATCCGTAGTACCCTTATCACCAAAAGCAATCCTTCCGACTCCATCAGTCCCTCCGAAACACATCGAGAAGGAATTCGCTGCAAGCCCTTTATTGGCTAAGATGCTAGGCACAGATATGTTGTCTAAACCAAGCCCGAATAGTCCATTAATAGCAGCGCCATCGAGGAAATCACCAGTTTGGATTATTCCACATCTGAAATGAGGCAACGACGAAAAATAAATAAAACTGTTATAGTTAAGCGCCTAGCCTAAGTTCATCTCGTACGAGGTTACAGCTGCAGTTACGTACCCGAGTGTGATAGGGGCACTAACGGCCTTTTGGGGGTTTATATCAGTTCCCAAGTGCAAAACATCGTCTACTAATATTCCTGTGGACGAGGTATTGGACGAGAGGTAAACTTCTTGATACGCGCAAGCATTACGCCTCAAGGCGCAAGCTCTTCTTCTTCCGCACATGGTGCTGTTGCATGGAACTGGTGTGGCAGTGGACGATGCGTTATAGTTGTATATGCTCAGTTCTACGCTCTGTTCCGTTGAAAATGAAAAATCAATACTAAGCAGAGAAATTCATGCAATTCAGGAAAAGTTCGGATGATTTGAGAGTGGCGTACCTTTCCATCAGACGAGTTCAAGCTGCGTACACAAGTATCTGCACAATCGCATGGTAACCAGAAAAGGTCGCTCCCTGTGTCGAGCGCCACAATAAACGACTGAGCCGGGGTACCCACGGAAACAAACGAATAGTGCAAACTGCAAATGCACAAAAGGGGTATGATATGAGAATGAGATACAGATATTGAAAGAGAAGTAATAACTGTTTATGCTAAACAGACATTAATGTTAGACACCAATAGCACGAAAGCTTCGACTTTCTAAGTCGACAGTCCAAAGAACGCTAGCGAAAGTTACCGCGATTTCTAGAATGAGGCGCTTAAGAACAGAACATTGATCATTACTTAAGTAACACAAGGGCATGATAAACCATCCTTCTCTACTACACATACTAGTAATCTTTTGAAGAGTAAAACGCTAATCGGAAGAGCTTCGACCTCCCAAAAGACGAACTTCTAAGCGCTCTAGCACGTTTGGGAGTCGAAAGGGGAAGACGAAAATCGACTCATCCCAATACTATATCCATCAAAAACGCACATACTATGCACACAATTCAAATAAATATCCTCATCAAATCAACCAGCAAGCAAGAACAAGAACAAATACATCAAAAATCGAAAACATATGCGTGAGTTGGCCTAACGGTAATGTTCGGAACGAGTTTGAGTCCTTCGTGTCGCGGTCTTTAAAAATCGAAAAATAGCGAAAGTGGAGGAATCGGGACTTACAATCCGAGGGAGGAGAGGCGGTAAGTCTCGTTGCCGCCGAGGAAGGTGAGGAAGGGGGAGGAGGCAGGGGTGGTGGCGAGGCGGCGGGCCTTGGAGAGGTGGTCGCGGTGGGCCATGGCGGCGAAGTAGTCCGGGGTGTCCTTCTCCGGCAGGCCCTCCAAGTCGAGGAAGTCCTTGACGGCGTCGGAGTAGCGGTGGTGGACGTCGAACCCGAAGTGGCCATGGCCGCAGCTGCTCCCGAAATTCACCCACAACACACACAGAATCAGCGCACCGACCACCGAATCCTTAAAAAACATGGCTTTAATTTTCAGTTCTTCTGTCTGAATTCAGACAGAGTTCAATCAGAGAATTAATTAAAACCCTGGCCCAATCGGAGAGGGGAAGTGATCGAGAATTACAAATCTAGAGAGAGAGAGAAAGAGAGAGATTGATTGGAGATAAAGAGATAGAGAGGGAGGCGTAATATACCTTCGGACATGAGAGAGAGGGGAGAGAGAGAGAGTTGGCCAAGTCAAATACAGAGTGTGGAAGAAGAAGGGGGGAACGAAGTCGTGATCATCATCGACGACAATACATGAATTACCATGAATGAATTGGAATTAACAAATCCAAGAAAAATAAATGAAAAAAAAAAAAAAAAAAAAAAAGGGCGGGGGGGGGAAGAAGAAAAGGGGAAAAGGGCTGTAGCGATCACGACTGTGTGATTTTTCCTTAATTTAAACAGTTGGTGTGTGAGCGTGTCTGAATTCTGGTAAGCGGCGGTGGGCCACACGCGAGGGAAGAAGAAGCTTCCCTCCATTTTACTTCAACGACTTCTTCACCTTCCCTACAAACTCAAAACTGGGATTTTTTTAACTGTTTTTCACTTTTTCTCAGTTAATTACTTCAAAGTCAACGTTTAAGCCTTTTAAATTTATCGCTGCCAATTTTGACAGCGGTAAATTCGATTCGTTGCTAAAACGTCGACTGCTTTTTGTGAAGAATGTGAATGTTAGATTTGTGGTAAGTAATAACAAGTCAAATCTTGTACTCCCTCCGTCCTCCATTTAGTGACGGAGGGAGTTTGGGCACGCGTTTTTTCGCATTTTATGGTATAATAATAAATTAATGTGTTAAAGTGTTAAAGTGGAATAATTGTGGGTCCATTTGAATTGTTTAATAGTATTAAAATGTTAAAATAATAAAAAGTAGATGTATAAAGTGTTAAAGTGTTAAAGTGATTGTGGGGTCTACGTCCAAAAATGGAAATTGTCAGTAAATGGAGGACGTCCCAATATAGTATTAACGTCACTAAATGGAGGACGGAAGGAGTATCTCAGTTTTTTACTTCGGATTTGAAAGGTCGCTTTTATTATTTAGTATGTACTTCATTCGTAGTTTCGTACCACTTTACCTATTTTGTTACGAGATTTTCATGTGCAATTTTAAAATAGAAAAGTAAGGGTTAATTTAATTTTTTACTACATTTTAAGAAACGTAACAATCGATGTGAGACGGTCCGATCAGGAAAGTAATACTATAACATTTCCAATCATTTGACATTTTGAATTTTATTTGTGTATGATACTATATCTTGACTTTAACCCATACACTCACACGATGTAGAAAATAAATTATATAGTTTAATTAATCTTCTTTTTTTTTTTTTTTCCTTTAGGGAAAACAGTTTACTTAGTCTTAGTCAATGTTTGTAAAGATAATTATAATTAGATAGAGAATATGAGTTTGGTGCTTGTCCTAATTTTTTTGAAAATAACAAAAAAAAGCTAATAATAACAATAAAAAAAAACAAAAAACAAAACAAAACAAATTAGCCTTAACATACGCCGAAAATTTCTGGAATTTAGAGCAACTTTTTGAGAATATAATTAGGCCAACTAGTGTATGATTATTATAGGGAGTAAAGTCAAATGTTTTTTTTTTTTTTTTTAACTTTTTTTATTTAAAAAAAAACAATTGTTATTGAGAATATAAAGTATTTTACTAGTTTTATAGAGAGTTTTTTAATAATATATATTTTTTATTCATATAATGTCTCACTTGCTATTATAGTAAATTAATCATATTGCATAATTTAGATATTAGTTGTATACAGTTGAACTACCAAATCAAACTAGTATTTAATTTAGATAGTAAATTAATAAAAACATACTCTCATCCACAACTTTGAAATATTTTTAATATAGGAGTAGGTTTGTAGTTCTTATCAGTTATCCCCCAACCCCCAAATAATGACAATATCAAATTAATATATACTACTCCCAATGTTTTTTTTGAAACAGTCTGTTTCTTTTCGGCACGCATATTAATAAATGGGTTATTAGTGGTTAAAGTGATGACCCACATGGGCTTATTGGTCCGGAAATAGAAAGTAGTGTTAAGAGTAATTAGGATTAGAGGATGGTGAAGTGCTAAGAGTAATTATATTAAGTTGCACATGAGCTTGTTGGTCCGGAAATAGAAAGTGAACATTTCGCACGAAACGTCTCTATAAGGAAAACATGTCGTTTCAGAAGAAACGGAGGGAGTAATTCCCTCCGTTTCTTCTAAAACGGCAACATTTCCTATTAGGGGGTGTTGTGTGAAATGACCCCTTTC
The DNA here is from genome assembly GCA_029379335.1 of Thymus mandschuricus. Lineage (NCBI taxonomy): Eukaryota > Viridiplantae > Streptophyta > Magnoliopsida > Lamiales > Lamiaceae > Thymus > Thymus mandschuricus. The sequence goes on along the minus strand of CM057079.1, from coordinate 4,996,411 downwards.
TCTTTTCAGCCTAATATAACATGTTTGTGTTCTATCTGATTATCCATTATCCACTATTAAGATGCGTGCCGAGAAACTGACCATTTTAGAAGAAGCAAATGGTGTACTTAATTATACACTAATCCAACTCATTATTAATTATTAAGAGATACACAATTTAAACAAATTATATGTAGTAATTGAATAATCAAATTACTATCAAATTTTTATTGAGCTTAATTTGTGACAATCGAAAACACTCTGATATATATAAAATGAAATTTATATCTAGACCAATTTTCGGTTTGCCACGCGTATTTTTTAGTATAAAATGAAGGTGTGGAAAACAATTATCAAAGTGTTGACACTTTAAACATTTGATTGTTACATTCAAAAGTAATTGTGACAAGTTGAATAGTTTGACAAATAAATTATGCATTATCCAAATTAAATAATTAATATAGAATTTAAAGATCACGTTAACAATTCAAAAAACGTAAATTTTGATATTAGGTATTATTATCTACCGTTCGACAACATACGCACACGAATGGAAACTAAGTTTCGTGAATTGTTCCGTTTCTCGTGGGTGTATAGTCATGACTCATGCATGTTTAAGGTAACTTCTATGCATGAAACGTAACGTTGCGGTTTACTTTGATAGAAAAGGTTTGGTAACTTAGTTGACTTTAGTTTATATATATGTGTTTGTAATTTAATTAATTAACACACCTAACACCTTATCCAAAAATGTACGATAATTAAATACATACGTATGTACTAATCTATCACGAAACATGTAGTGTATATATATACACGTACTTAGAAATTAATTTAACACATAGAATTATGGATTCAAACTTACTATTAGAAATAAAATCTATAGCAAAAACAAATAACAGAAGACTTGCCTCATTGATTAATTGTCAATATCATTTAACCTACTTATGTGAAACAAATACCCAAGAGTCTTTGCTACTTCTTCTTTTCAGCACATATGTAATTATTTAGTTTGCGTCAACTTCACATTTTTATCAATACGCGTATACATACGAAGAAATAGTTTTTTCTCCATTCCACTTTACTTGGCTTGTTTCATTTCGGCACAAGATTTTATACACATTGTTAAAAAGGAAAAGTAAGGAGCACACATTAAAATGTATGGGTGAATTTTGTCCATTTTATGAAGCTGATCAATTGAGGTAGAACATCCCGATTAGGAAAGAAAGTCAAGTGTAATATAATAAAAGGAGTATGACTTTAAATGGAGATTTAACCGCAGTACACATGCTATTAATGAAAAAAGTTATGTTGCCCACCTTATGTGAGCACTATGTGTAGGGATGTCAAAAAAGCCCGAGTCCGACGGGCCGATCCGATTAGCCCGAAAAAAATAGTGGGTTAGGGCAAAAAAAAAATAGCCCCAAAGTAAAAAAGCCCGATAGGGCTGGACCGAACAAAGCCCGAGCCCGATATGGCTGGCCCGAAAGCCCGGTGGGTTACCATAAATTATGAATTTATGACATATTTCATTACTCTACTTATAAATTTGATAAATTAGGTTGTGTTTTTAATTATTATTGAGTATTTTTAATTTGTTTTAATAAAAACAATAATGCTATTTGGCCATAATGTGGCCGGCCACACAACGATATTTTTCATAATATACGTAATTTTAAAAATTGTAAATGATAACTATAAAAATATAACCTTCATTTTAAATTCTATCCGTTTTTTACTTCGGCGCTTGGTGAAAAGTAAAATAAAGACTGACATTCAAACATATTTTTGTTAAATTCACAATATTTAATAATTTATTTATTTTTTTAATACAAGTATGTGCTAAAATAATAAATATTTTTATATTTATACGATATCAATTTTATTTTTTATAAACTTAATGGCCCGGTGGGCTAGCCCGAAACCCGGTGGGTTAGGGTTAGGGTCAAAAAATAATAGCCCGAAAGAAAAAAAAAAAAAAAAAAAGCCCGATTAACCCGATCCGAAAAGCCCGCAATCCGATAGGGCTAGCCCAAAACCCGGTGGGTTGACCCGTTTGACATCCCTAACTATGTGAGCGACTCCTCCATGTCATTAATTTTTTTACCTTATTTATTTTATCTTCTTTTTTTCTCTCTCCCATTGTCCACTTTTTCCCCTTATTTTTTTTATTTAAGCGCCAATTGGGAGAGTTATGAACATTTAACTGAAGTTGCAAAAAATGGAGGAATCTCGAAAATAATTATTTTCTGGATCTTTGATGTTCATCCTTTCATTAAATTGATAAGCCTAATTTAGAATAAATAAACCGGGAAATTTATAAACCCTAAGTGGGGAATTATAAACCCTATTCAAAAGTAAATAAACTTGAAATATAATTAATAACTAAAGATAGAGATACGATGCAATGAATCTTAAATTGAATTTGACAACCCAGACAAAGAACAAGGGAAAATTCAGAGGAGGGGAGAGAGTTATTTCAGAGTTTGACTTTAGAAGAAGACGTACATAGAAGGAAGAAGAGAAGGGAGAGAATATTTTATTAAAACAAAATGCCACATCAGCAGTCGTCCATCATTCGCTCGGCACAAGTATGCAGCATATCAAAATTCTGCTACTAATATACGTTTTTTACATATTTAATAAAATTATTATGGTAAATGTTCGTGCTATAATAATAATTTGGTTTTCTTCTCCTTTCATGTTAATATGATATATATTACATCTTGAGATCTATTAATTGATTCCCAAACATCCTTTTTAATGATAATTACCCTTCAACTATAACAGTAGTTTTTGTTTACTCATCTATTTGTTAGTATGAATAGGCTCGTTTATATGTTATTTCTTCACACTTTCTTCACACCAAGAGAGTTTTCCAACATCAATGTAAGTATGTATATAATATAAGTATATTATAGTATTATTATTACATAAGAATGCATCATATTTAATTTTGATTGAGTCTAGACAAATCAAAATATTATTTAATGTGGAGGAAATAGTTTATTTTTCACTTTGATTTTACTCAATTGATATGTGTGACATGCAGAGATAACTTACGAACTATGTCAATAAGTTTCTTGTCTACAGAGACTACAATTTCTAGTTTATGTGCACGTTTTTAATCTGCCGACTACATAAGAATAAGTTGTAAATAGCTACCCAATAGTAAGTAGTGATACATTCTATTTTTGCATAAGTTATTTTAGCAACTCTTGTAATTTGAATAAATGCAATTTGGTGAGTTTATAGTATTCGCCCAAACTATTTCATCATTATATGAGCTATTTTTAAGAGCTAGATTCGTTGATCTAGTATTTTTATTTGAAATTTGTAAATATTTTTATAATATTTTTAATTGTACCAGTAATATTTTCCTCACATTTTATGTAACACCCCACTTTTAGAATAATAATTTGTATAATTATTATTTATTTAATTATGATATTTTACGGTTAAATTGGGTTAAGTGGATAATTATGGAAGTACTTGAAGCTTTGGGCCGGATTAATCATATTACTTCAAGCCTAGCTAGTTAATTAATTTGGTCCAACTAAGTTGAGAGTATATGAACGTAACTTTCGGTTCCAGCATAATTAGAAGTAGGATTAAGAGGTAGAGATAACTATAATTCCGAGTTTGATGCGAGAATATGGAACCTATCATGATCAAACCCTATTGCTATTAGAGAAGTCATGAGTTATTAGATCTTCCCCATTCGATCTCGTCGATAGCCGTCTATTTCGATTTCAGATCTTTTCCTCATACTCGAGTTTAATTTTCAGGGCGTAGAAACCTTTTCCTTAAGTTCGATACGTGAAGTAGAAAGAAACCCCTTCCTGCAGTTTGATTCTCTTAAGTATGTCTAGAATTTAATCTGTTCATTCGTTTGTAATCGTACAATATATAATTATGATCTAACTAGGTTAAAACCCTCGTCAAAAGTTTTGACTATTAAGACCCATGAGTTCTACTTTCCTGAATTCTACTTTCGATAGCCTTAAAAATTTGCTATCATGCTACAGTCCTTAAGCTAGTGAAGGATGATGATTTAGTTAATAATAGGAGTATTTCTTCACTTTAAGTATGTAGAGGTAGGAAAACGTCTCTGTACAGTGACCTTGAATAAGAAGTTGTAATCCATGCAATAATTTCACTACTAATTTCCCTTCTAAATTAGAGTACATCTTTTCATTTTACTTACTGTAGTAATTACATATGAATAGGCGTGGAGAAATTTGGTCCCGACTTGACTTTTGAGATCTGTGGGCTCTACATTGAGGTGGGTAAAACTTCTTTCAAATGAAAATGGTTTACGATGCATTGTGGGTAACTCTTTTCAAGTAAATGATTCTAAAGCATGCAAAATGTTTTATGTCCAACATGTTTTTTTCGATTTGGATTGTGATACATGTAATGAGAATGAATGCATATAGCTTTATGTCTATGTCCTGTGCACAGTTGACTGTTTATGATGACCCTGACGTTAAGAGTCTTGTGTATCTAAACCATAAATGAATGAATGTACTGTTTATGATGATCTTGACGTTAAGAGTCTTGTGTATCTAAACTATGAAGGAATGAATGTACTGTTTATGATGACCTTGACGTTAAGAGTCTTGTGTATCTAAACTATGAAGGAATGAATGTACTGTTTATGATGACCTTGACGTTAAGAGTCTCGTGTATCTAAACAATGAATTAATGAATGAAAGAATGTACGTGTTATTCATTTTCCTGCGATGATTATGTGTTTGGACAAAAGAATGAAAGATCCACATCCCTAACCACTGAGTGCATTTTTGTGTACTCACCCCCACTTTTATAAAATGTTTTCAGGTCAGTAGAAAGGAGTTGGAGCTGCGCGGAGGAATCGGTGGTGTTAGGTTTTATGTTATTAAAATTGTTGAACTTATGTTCTTTTCCATTAGCTCAGACTATTTTCAGTTGTTGGATTAGTTTCTTATGCATTAAACTTGAGTCTTTTAGTATGTTTCGCAAATTCTTTTAAAAAGTTTGAAAGTCGTTTTGGTTTGAGTAAACGGTAAATTATCTTTTATTCTTAGTAAGACTTCATTTAGATATTTTCTCATTGAGTTTAATGTTAATTTCCGCATTAAGTTATGTATAGAGTAACATTTTAAATTAGATATTTAGAGTGTTACACTATATATGCGTCACGTGCTTATTTGTAATGGGCCAGTTTTATATTTTATCAAATATTTGCTTTTTTATTTGGGCTTTATAAATATGACCCAAGAGGGATCCAGCCCCTAAAACGTGACTGAAAATAAATAAAATCAATCATCTGATTTTTAAAATTCATACAGTTTGGTTGGTGAAGCCGCTAAATTAGCTACTTTTATTAAAAAGCCTCCATCGCTTTCTAATTAAGTCATTTCGATCGGGCTCGTTCCTTTTAAGTTGAGTCGTTTCGATTTTCGACAAAAAAATTGCAGCAATTGTGACGACGCGCGAGTTGTGCGAGTGAGGAGGAACGCACCTACCAAAATGGGGGTGTCATTCAAAGTTGGCACCCTACGCTAATGGGATTCTCCGCCTTCAGCCCGCCATTCACACACTCACACACGTTGTTATACACATTGCTGAGAGCAGAGTCAATCCTCAGTCGATTTGATCCCGAAATACGACTATGGAGGTCAGAGCTAGAGCGCCTGGTAAAATCATTCTCGCCGGCGAGCACGCCGTCGTCCACGGATCCACCGCCGTCGCCGCCGCTATCGATCTCTACACTTACGTATCTCTCCGCTTCCCCACTCCCGAAGGTATTCTTCTGATTTGCCCTTTCTTATGCTTTAATGTCCATGATCGATGAGGTGTTTCTGTTTTCCCCTCTTTTTTATGGATTGATTAGTTGTTTGAGCTGACCTACTGTATTTTGATGGGGAAATCGGAGGGTAATTTGTTATTAGTTTACTGTTTAAGTTGCTGCACATGATCCATTTCGTAATCTGCGTTGAATTTGTTTGGAGCTTCCTCGATCGAACATTTGTTGGCTTCATTTAATTTTGAAGTGCATAGTTGGAAATATTTGTGATTCGAAGTCCAAATCCAGATTCTATTCTACTGAATGAAGTATAGTCAGTTTGTTGATGAAGTGTAGGCTGAATATTACTACTATATCTGCAGGAATTGACTTAAATCTGTTCCTATTGGTAGCATAAGTATTATACCTTTTAGGTTTAGGTAGAGGCGAAAGAATTTTAAGAGAATGTCAAAGTCTCAGTTTAGCTTTGCAATTACATCACCATCGAACGAAATCCATAGCTTACTGTTATAGTAGCAGCTCACCTACTTTTCTTTCTTGATGCAGTATTATATGAATTTCTGGTGATTTTTATATGTTCTCTTGCTTACTTCTCGAAACTTCTTTGAGTAATAGATAATGATGATGCACTCAAGCTCCAGCTCAAGGATGTGGAGTTGGAATTTTCTTGGCCAGTCGCTAAGCTTAAGGAAGTTCTGCCTGAACTGGGCAGGGGTTCTGCTTCCTCTCCTTCGTCGTGTTCTTTAGAGACTACGAAGGCAATTGCTTCATTAGTTGAAGAACTGAAGTTACCAGAGGCTAGGATTGGTCTTGCTTCAGGAATTTCGGCTTTCCTTTGGCTATATACATCAATCCACAGGTGTGTGGTTGAGCTTTATAAATGTATCTGGTACTTAATCTAACCCTGATTTTTCAGCATATCTGATTTAGTGTCATTTTTTAACAGTAATAAGCCGGCTAAAGTTGTTGTGACTTCGGAGCTGCCATTAGGCGCTGGGTTGGGTTCGTCTGCTGCCCTCTGTGTCGCACTGACCGCTGCCCTCCTTTCGCTCTCTGATTCTTTGAAACTAGACTTCAGCCATCAAGGTTGGCAAACATTTGGTGACACTGAGATAGAACTGGTAAATCAATGGGCATTTGAAGGTGAAAAGATGATCCATGGGAGGCCATCCGGGATAGACAACACAGTAAGCACTTTCGGTATGTAACACACTCCTTCGATATCCCTTGATCTTTCTAACTCCCTCAGCATTAATAGAAAATCAGAGAAATAAAATAGGATATTACTACCCTATATGTTTGATAATATGAAGAACTTGATATATGAAGAAGCAACTGAATGACTGCGGGCCCTAAATGCTATATATGATGAATGACTATGCATTCACTCAAATTGTATGAAATAATTGACTTTACTACGATCAGTGTTTATAGGCTTAGTGTGTTGTTGAAGTAGTATTTTTAAGTGGTTGAACTTAATACAGATTGAGACTGGCATGCATAAAACTCCAAATGAACAGAGGTGTTTGTGACATGTTATTTGGATTCATAGAATAAGAGATAAGCATACCTTATTGTATCTGATTGTATATGGAATATTATCTTTAGTAGGTGCATATCCGAGCATGGTGTCTTTTTCGAGCTAAAATTGTATGCAGACTCTTAATGGTTTTGAAGTTCAGTAAATAACTTGCTTTACTATGGGAAAATTTCTTACACTATTTCAGCTAACTTACTCTATTATTACAGGGAACATGATAAAATTTAAGTCCGGTGAACTCACACGTATCAAGACGAACATGCCCTTGAAAATGCTCGTAACTAACACGAAAGTTGGAAGAAATACGAGAGCACTGGTGGCTGGTGTGACAGAAAGGGCAAAGAGACATGGTACTGCCATGACCTCTGTATTTAAAGCTGTTGACTCGATCAGCACGGAGGTGGCTTCCATAATCGAATCACCAGTGACTGACGATCTTGCTATAACCGAGAAAGAGGAAAAGCTAGGTGAATTGATGGAGATGAATCAAGGATTACTCCAGTGCATGGGGGTCAGCCATGCTTCCATCGAGACCGTGATCAAAACCACGTTAAAATACAAGCTAGCCACTAAACTAACCGGAGCTGGTGGAGGAGGCTGCGTTCTCACACTGTTACCTACACGTATCCTTTAATGCATCGTTTTCTTCAGTTCAAGATCTTTGCCCTCATCCATTTTTACATATTATCCGTGAATAAAGTACATTTTTCTTGACTACATAATCCAGTATTAGCAGGAACGGTGGTCGACAAAGTAATAGCCGAGCTAGAACAATGCGGGTTCCAGTGTCTTATCGCCGGAATCGGGGGAAGAGGCATGGAGATTAGCTTTAGTGGTTTTTCCTAACACATTGCCCAGAAGCAAACACCCAAATGTAAGATCTGTACCTTAATCTCGAAACAATAATTTGCAGGTCTAATTTCTCTTTCATACCCTTTTGTTTGTGTACCAGTGCGTTCAGTTTTTTGGTTCTAGTCAATTTCTCCTGCATGAACTGTTGCGATTTACATTTTGCTTCTGTGTAACTCGGAAAGAATTGTAAAGAAACATCATAAAATTCTACTTTTATCCCTTTGAATTTGTAGAATAGTTCGAGTGTTGTGTTTTCTCGAGTTGCTGATCAGTCATGAGTTGCTTGAATGGAATGATCTTGTAGGGGTAAGTTGTAGTTTTCGTCCGCATCATGCTAGGAGCCACTATGAAATTCATCACCGCATAAACATTTCCCAAATGGAGCGTATCTTGAAATGCAGGAATCGAGGCCTTTTCGATGCTACCGTGAATTCTATTTCCCTACAATTAACATATAATAATACTATATCAGTACATGTAAAATTGTAAAACAAATTAATAGAAAATTAAAATGCAAGAAAAGCAAGATTAAACCTCATAATCATGGAGCACCATTTCATGAGAATACACCTCGTCTGGGTTTTGAATTTGTGGTATCTTGTAACCAGGGGCGGAACTAGGTGGGGGCTAGTGTGGGCTGAAGCCCCCATATATATATATATATATATATATATATATATAGGAGTTGGATCATATGAAAACCAAATATTTCGTGAAAACGTGAAAACCATGCACTTTCATTCATAACTGATGCACTTTCATGCATATCATGTTGCACCAAAAATATAAATATTATTTTATTAAAAAAAATGCATATATTTTTTGTGCAACATGATATGCATGAAAGTGTATCATGTTATGAATGAAAGTGCATGGTTTTCACGTTTTCACCAAAAGTAAGGTTTTCATCATATCCCAACCATATATATATATATATATATATATATATATATATATATATATATATATATATATATATATATATATATATATGCCGCCGGCCGTCGACTGTCACTGGGTAGTCCCCATAGCCATCTGCCTCTCGCTGGAGAGTTGCAGAAGAAAGGATTTTTTTTCAATTGGGTTATTTCAATAATGGGCCTAAGCAATATGGGCCCTTAATTACTAATCCAATTTTATTTATTTCTTATAACTATTTAAAAAAAAAACAAAAACAAAATTTAACTTTATGAAACACACGAGCTTATTTTTAAAACCCGACTTTTCTTTTTCAACTTTCCCAACTTTTTTTACTTTCTCAACTTTTTTAAAACCTACGAGCTGCCCACACCACAGAAGAGAAGACCACGGAAGATAAGAAGAACACAAAAATCAACTTTTTTTTCAAGTTTCTTTCTTCTTTTTTTGAATCTTAGGCTTGACCAGGGGAATCAATTAAAATATCGATTCCTATTGGAGGTTAGCTTCTAGTTCTTGTTGTCTTTATATGATTTAGCTATAAATTTTAGGTTTAAAATTTATTTATATTGTGAGGTTTAAAATTCATTCCTATTGTCTATTGAGATTTAGATTTTAGAAAGAGTAGAATGAAACTAGCTTATTTTATATAGAAACATAAAAATAAAATATTGAGAAGAAGTGGAAATGTGAAAGGTTTGAAACTGGGAATTGGGATTACCAATTAGTTGTGGTTATTTTAATATAACAATGGTAATTTGGGATTACCAATTAATTGTCCTTATTTTAGTATAACAAGAAGAAGTGGAAGGTTTTAGTATAATTTGTATTACTATTTACTAGTGGCAGTAGCATTTAAAATTTTAATTTTGTTTGATTTGTTTCATATTGTATTGTACAAGCAATAGCATTTACTAATTTATTTTTATTTCAATTGTTTTGTTTATTTATGTAGAGGCTAAATCATGGAAAAATATTTCAAACCTAAGAGAATTCGTAGTGAAGAATCTCCAAGTACACCTATTGTTACCGAAACATCTCCTTGTACACCCATTGTTACCGAAATAGTGGATAATCATGGGGATTTTAACACGAATGAGATTGTTTATGATCCGGGTTTACGAAAATCGATTAATGAATTTGATGTTGCTATTCGGGATCAAATTAGAAGAGAGTTTGTGGCTAAAGGACCTTGCCAACCAATTGGCCATAAGTATCCAAAGACAAAGTTTGGAAAACAAGAAAGGAGCTTTCAAGATGGATGGTATGAGAAGTTTCCATGGTTAGAGTATAGTATGTCAAAAGATGCTGCATTTTGCTTTTGGTGCTATCTCTTTAAGCCATCAAAAAATAGAGGTGGGCAATTTGATGATGATGCATTTGTGAGAAAAGGTTTCAGTAATTGGAAGAAGGCATTAGAAAGATTTCATATCCATAGTGGGGCGGTGGATAGTGCTCATAATGAAGCGAGAGTGCAGCTTGATCTCTTTAAGAATCAAAAAAATAGTTTGATGAATATAGTGCAAGAGAATAGGGTAGAAAGGCAGATTGCATATCGCATTCGTCTGACCCTAATGTTGGATGTGACACGGCTTCTTTTGAAGCAAGGTTTATCTTTCCGTGGACATGACGAGTCTTCTAGTTCATTAAATAAGGGAAATTTTTGTGAATTGGTTGATTGGTATTGTGCACGAGATGAAGACATTTGCAAAGCTGTGAAGAAAGATGCTGCAGCCAATAATCTAATGGATTTACCCAAAATTCAAAAGGAGCTAGCTAAAGCTTGTGCTGAAGAGATCACGCATACTATTCTCACTGACATTGGTAATGGGGTTTTTGCATTATTAGTAGATGAGTCTCGAGATGTTTCAGTAAAAGAACAGATAGGTGTTGTGTTGAGATATATGAATAAAGAAGGTCGTGTACTTGAGAGATTCTTTGCAATTAGAAGAGTGCCAACACCACCTCTAGTTCTTTGAAAGAATCTATATATTGAAGAGTTATTCTCTGACCATCGTTTGTCTTTATCAAGATTGAGAGGCCAAGGATATGACGGAGCTTCAAATATGCGAGGTGAGTTTAACGGACTGAAAGCTCTCATGCTTAAAGATTATCCATCAGCTATTTATGTTCATTGTTTCTCCCATCAACTCCAATTAGTTCTTATTGTCGTGGCTAAGAACATATCTGCTGTGGGTGATTTTTTTGCTTATGTAACAATGATTGTAAATATGGTTGGAGGCTGGAGCATCTTGTAAAAGGAGAGAACAAATAAGAGAGAAGGAGCAAGAAAGAATACGAGTTGCTTTGGAAGGTGGGTATCTTGCTAGTGGAAAAGGCAAGAATCAAGAAACTAATTTGGCAAGACCTGGAGATACTCGTTGGGGATCCCATTATTTGACAATAGTTCGCTTACATCTTATGTGGCCTTCAGTGATAGAAGTGTTAGGTGAAATACATGATCATGGCATAATTTCAGACCAAAGAGGTCTTGCTACAAGTTTGATTGACAAAATGGAGAGCTACCAGTTTGTATTTGTGCTACACTTGATGAAGCATTTGTTGGGAATCACAAACGAGCTATCGCTTGTCTTGCAAAAGAAGGATCAAAATATTGTCAATGCCTTGGTTTTGATTAAATCGGTGAAAAGCCGATTACAAGAGTTTATGACAATTGGATGGGAGATAATCTTGAATGAGGTCAACATATTTTGTGAGTTGCACAAGATATCGGTACTTGATATGACTGAAAACAGGAGTACTCGTGGATATGGAATGCGAAGAGGGCAAGTCGTCACTAACTATCACCATTTTCGTTTTGATGTGCTTAATGAGGTACGATATCTCTGTCTATATAAATATATTTGTATTTTATAATATTTATTGATAGATTATTATGTCTCATATTTAATTTTTATCTCAATATTAGGTTGTTAATTTGATGCTACAAGAGATGAATGATCGGTTTTCTGAAGGTAGCACAATATTATTGAGCTGCATTTCGTGTCTTGATCCAAGAAATTCCTTTTCTCAATTCGACGTTGATAAACTAGTTGAGCTTGCTTCTTTCTATCCAGAAGATTTCTCTCCAACTGACTGTGCATGTCTTAAGCAACAACTTTGTAACTATGTTTATAGTGTGCAACTTGATGCTCCATTTTCTGAAATTGAAGATCTAGGAAATCTTGCATCGAAATTGGTTGAAACAGAGAATCATAAAGTCTTTCCACTGGTATACCGTTTGATAGAATTGGCATTAGTTTTACCAGTTGCAACTGCTTCTGTTGAGAGAGTTTTTTCTGCAATGAAGATTGTCAAGACAGATTTGCGTAACAAAATGGGTGATGAATTCATGAATGATAGTCTTGTTGTGTATATTGAGAAGGGGATTCTTGCAACAATTCAAAATGAAGCGATCCTGCAACGATTTCAAGATATGACAAGCCGTAGAACTCAGTTGGCTAATTATGTTTTCGAAATTTGTGTAGACATTATATTATATATTTTGTGATGAAACTTTGTTTACGTATTATCCCCGAAGGTAATGAAATCCTGGTTCCGCCACTGCTTGTAACTTCATATCAACCTCGCAACGCATACTTAGACTTCCCTTACTGCAAATCCTTCGGCAAGCCAAAAAATGAAGCCATTATATTTAGTGAGTTTGTTGTTAGTGAAAAAGCAATCTTGCGCAACGTATTGTTAATCTATACATGGACATGTTGATTGCAGTTTTTTAATTCATATCGTGTAATGATAAATTGGGTTAGTGGTGGAGAATAATAACTGTCCTTCGTGTATTATTACTTATTAGTAGTTGAAACTTGAAAGTTTAGAAAATAATAAATTCTATTTAGTTGAAATTATTTTAGTGGGGAATTTAAATATTAATTATTCTGAACATGTGCAATGATATTTTGTTAAAGTAGCACGTCAGTTTTTTAATTCAACACGGAAGGGAAACACTCCAGTGACTCCACCACTAATCACGTTTCTTTTTTTTTTTTTTAAACCGAATTTGAATACCTCATTCTTTAAATACAAAGACTTGTGTGTGACCGGCCGCATGGTGCGGCCGGATCCACTTGACCTGCCCGGCCCGGTCCAACTGTGGTCAACCCGATCCGGTTGACTCAATTTCGGACCCGATCCGGTCCGTGTTGACCCGACCCGTTTAAGTAAAGTGTCAATCTTTGTTAATAAAAGTGCTAATCTTTATGAACAAAAGTGTTAATCTTATAAATAAAAATTTATATGTAATTTGTATATATGTAGTAATTTTAAAATTACTTTATAGGGTTCATATATCAATTTAGGGTTTTATAATTATACAAAGACTTTTGTGTGGCCGGCCGCATGGTGCGGCCGGATCCACTTGACCTGCCCGGCCCGGTCCAACTGTGGTCAACCCGATCCGGTTGACTCAATTTCGGACCCGACCCGGTCCGTGTTGACCCGACCCGTTTAAGTAAAGTGTCAATCTTTGTTAATAAAAGTGCTAATCTTTATGAACAAAAGTGTTAATCTTATAAATAAAAATTTATATGTAATTTTTATATATGTAGTAATTTTAAAATTACTTTATAGGGTTCATATATCAATTTAGGGTTTTATAATTATTGTTTAGTATTTAACTTCAATTTTATAATGTTGAATATGAATTATAAATTGAAACTTAGGATATATAATTCTCCAGCAAAAGTGTCAATCTTAATGAATAAAAGTGTCAATTGTTCTGAATGAAAGTGTCAATCTATTTGATATCGAAAATTTTATATTTTTTTTATCGACTTGTTATTATAATGTTTTGATATTATGGTTTATATTATTATATATATATATATTATTTATTTCCATAACATGAAATTAATATTCATTATTAACGTATTTTTCGTAAAAGTGTCAATTATTATGAATAAAAGTGTCAATGTTTCAAAAGTGCCAATCTTTGTAAACAAAAGTGTCAATGTTTCAAAGTGTCAATCTTTATAAACAAAAGTGTCAATCTTAATCCGGCCTCACGGTGAGGCCGACCTCACAGGAGTGTGCCCCTTCTTTAAATTATTAATTAAATTAATTGTACATGACTAATTTAATATTCTGCGTGTCTTTCACGATTAATATTTTTTTTAAAAATTATGAAATTGAATTACTGTTATATAATTGCTTTTTTTAAAATAACTGTTAAAATATTAAAATTTCAATACTAACCCAATTATGACGGCAAGAAATTAAATTTATTTTTCTGATGTGTTTTAATATATTATAGTCTCTTCGTCACATTTATAAAATGATAAGTTCTATTTTCGACCGTCTCATTCATATAGGAATATTATCGCAAGATTTTAATCCGCTCAAACTTATTCACATTACTTTATTCATCACTATCACTCTTGTCTTAATTCTTATGCCGAGAAAAAAAGTTATCAATTTATGAGTGAAACGAAGAAAATAGATAATATAAATATTGGACTAACTTCTAGTTAGGTTTAAGGTTTGTTAGGCATTTCATATCCTCACAAAACAATGCGTTCACCACCACCCATCTCCGACCCCTATTCCTACCTCGGCCTCGTCAAAAACTCCGACGGCTCCTTCGCCCGCTCGCCGGAGTTCCATGTCCCCACCACCGCCGCCACCTCCGATTCCGACTTATGCAGTCCACCTCCCGTTCTCACCAAGGATGTCCCCATCAACCCTCTCAACCACACTTGGGCACGTCTCTACCTCCCCCGCCGCGAACCCTCCTCCACCGCCGACGCCGGAAAACTTCCCCTCATCATTTTCTTCCACGGCGGAGGCTTCGTCATCGGAAGCGCTAACTTGACCCTCTTCCACGAATTCTGCTGCACCGTCGCCCTCCGCCTCCCCGCGCTGCTGGTCTCCGTCGACTACCGCCTCGCTCCCGAGCACCGCCTCCCCGCCGCCTACGACGACGGCGTCGACGCGCTTCGCTGGGCCAGATCCACCGCCGACGAGTGGCTGGCCGAGCACGCCGACCTCTCCCGCTGCTACGTCATGGGAAACAGCGCCGGCGGAAACCTAGCCCTCCACGTCGCTCTGCGCGCGGCGCCGGTGGAGATCCGAGGGGTGGTACTCCACCAGCCGTTCTTCGGCGGCGTGGAGAGGACCCCGTCGGAGCTGAGGCTGGCCGACGACAAGGTGCTCCCGCCGTTCATGGCCGACGTGATGTGGGGCCTGGCCCTGCCGATCGGGGCGGATCGCGACCACGAGTACTCGAATCCGGCGAAACTGCTGGCGGCGGAGAAGGCGGTGATGGGGAAGGTGCTGGTGACCGGCTACGACGGTGACCCATTGATCGATAGGATAGTTGACTTGGCGAAGGTGTTGAGAGAGAGAGGTGCGGACGTGACGGTGGATTTTAGAGAGGGAGGGTGCCATGGAGTTGAGTTCTTCGACGCTTCCTGTACGACGACGTTTTGTAGTGTGCTGGGTAAATTTATTCTTGCTAGCGCTACCAGTGTTCTAAAAGACGCCGTCTAGGTCCGCCTAGGCGCTAGTCAGTGTCTCGCCGCCCGACTAATACGTAATCCGCCTAGGCTCTATGCGATACCCAACGAGCAGCTCTTGAAGCTTAATCAATAGTATATATGTGTTAATTAATCTATATTTAAGCAAACTATGCTACTCTATGTATGATTTTGGATTTATAATTATAAAACTAACCTATAAATTGTTATAGTATGTGTATTTATTATAAATTTGGCAACAATATTGTAAGAATAGTAAAAATAAGCATTATAGTTCGAATCCGCCTAGGCCCCGTCTAGGCTCCCGCCTAGCCGCAGTCACCCCTCCACCGCTCGACTAGCGCCTAGCGTTTTTTAGAACATTAACTACTGCTATTTGAATTTGGGCTTTTGTATTGTGGCAATCTCTATTGGGCCGATTTGGGCCCAACAATTAAAAGTGAAGTAAGGCCCAGCCCGTTGCTGTTCAATTGGCCGTGTTAAATTATGGGTAATTCTATCCACAACCCCCAATTTTCTCCCCACAGGCCCCATTTAATTATTTAAGGGTCCGTTTGGTAGCTGAGATATGTCAGGATAAAAAAATTTATCTTTGCTTATCCTATGTTTGGTAGGCAAGATAACTTATCACGGGGGCCCGTGATAAGGGTGAGGCCCGGGATAAAAACACTACATTTTCCCTATTTCTTATCCCACCTCTCCCCCAAGATAATTCTTATCCTAAGAACCCAAGATAATTTTTATCTTATCCCACCTTATCTCATCTTATTTACCAAACAAGGCCTAAGAGTAAATATTTGTGAATATACAGATCTACCCCTGCAGCCCCATCTCCCTATTCTCACAGCCCATCACCGTCTTCTCTTTTTTGCTTTCTGCTTGTACTTCTCCGGCGAAATAGCATGACCGTCCACAACCACCGTCAATTTATCTGATACACAAACTATTCAAATTCCTGTATGAAATATTTAAATTTAGACTTCCCTTACTGGTCAAACCAAAAAATGGAGTCATTATATTTAGTGAGTTTGTTGTGAGTGAAAAAACAATCTTGCGCGACGTATTGTTAATCTTTACATAGGCATGTTGATAAATTGGGTTAGTGGAGAATTGGGTTAGTGGAGGAGAATAATAACTGTCCTTCGTGTATTATTAGTAGTTGAAACTTGAAAGTTTAGAAAATAATAAAGGGTTATTGGTTTATTCATACACGAACTTTTTACGAAATTTGCTTTTTCACATGAACAAAAAAAAGATCTTAATTATACATGAACTTTGCTTGTGTTAAAATGTTCACTGTTTGGTGTCATTTTGTTAGGTTTTAGTCGTTATTTATTATTTGTTTTTGTGTCGTTTTGGAGTCGTTTTGTGTCTTTATAGCTATGATTTGGGTGTTTCGAGTATTTTACTTGTTAGGGATCATGGGAGCCGAAAGAAGGAGAAAGAACGAGAAAAGGACGGAAAAAGAGTGCAAAAATGCATAAAGTGCGCGGATCAGTTGGAGCGCTCGCTCCAGAGGTGTGGAGCGCTCGCTCCATGAACAGTTCTCGAAGGATTTGCTCATGAGCGTTGGAGCGCCCGCTCCAGGTGTTTGGAGCGCCCGCTCCAGTTCAGCAGTTGAAGGATTTTTGCGAAGCCAATATGGAGCGCCAGCTCCACGTCTGGCGTGTTTTCTTACTTGTTTCCTTGTTGGAATCGAACTTCTACCTTGTTATATATATGCCATTAGGGCACGAATTATGAACAAACTTTTACCTTAGTTTTTCAGTTCTAAATACTTTAGCTTTAGTTTTTATTGCTTTCTTTTGTTCGAATCCGGATTCGTAGTTCGTTGCAGTTTAATTCAAGTTCTTCGTTTCTTCGTTATTTTCGTAAGTTATTTTATTGCTTTCGTTTAATTACTTTAATTACTTGCTTTAGTTCTAGATTCGATTTCTTTATTGCTTCGTTTAATTTCCTTAGTTTAATTTCGTTCGTTCGGTTTTCAAAGTCTAGTTTAGATTCGTTTTTCTTTCGTTTTCAATTCTCTCGTTTTCAAAGTTCTTAGAGTTAGATTTATTTATTTAATTTCCAGATTTTCAGATTTAGTTTAATTATGTCTAGATTCGTTTTCTTTTCTTTCGTTGCTTTCTTTATTGCTTTCCTTTCGATTTTTGCCTAGGTAGATTTATTGTTTTCTTTAGTTTAATTCTTAGATTAATTTCCAGCTTTCTAGATTAGATTTATTTGCTTTGATTTATTGCTTTGATTTATTTTCTTGCCTAGGATTTAAAAAACCAAAAACCCAAATATTCTATTTACTTGCTTTCTTAGTTTAGGTTGTTTTTACTACACAGTTAATTGCCCTGTTAAGTTTTCCTTGAGATTCGATACTTAGGTTTTACTTGCTAGTGCTACGATAGATTTCGTCTATTGCGAACACTTTTTAGTGAAACAAATTTTGGCGCCGTTGCCGGGGAAAACTTTAGGCTTTTGATTGTGTAGTATTTTTATTTGTGTTTATTCGTTTTTCTTATTTCTCCCACTCGGTGCGTTTAACCCTTTTTGCTGAGTGTTGTTTTTGCTGAGACCGAAGCGATGGCACGATATATGGGAGATTTTGCTCGCCCTACCTTCACTGCCACTACTTCGGCGATTGTTCTGACGGAAGCGGTCAGAAATCACGAGCTGAAACCTCACCACCTGGCGTTGCTCCCTTCCTATCACGGGCTGGCCAACGAGGATGCACTTACGTTTATTCGGGAGTACTGCACCGTCGTGCAGTCTTTTCCACTATCAGGCCTTACGGAGGACAACCTGAAGATGAAGTGTTTCCCCTACACTCTGAAGGATCGGGCAAAGTCATGGTACCTGTCGCTCCCAGCCGAATCTCTCCACACTTGGAATGAGGTGTGTGAGAAGTTTATGTTGAAGTATTATCCTAGCCGCAAGACTCAGGAGGTGCGGTCGCAAATCATGAATTTCTCTCAGGACCACGACGAGCCATTTCACGAGGCTTGGGAGAGATTTCAGGAATTACTTCAACAATGTCCTCACCATCAGATGGCTCCTGAGCTTATTTGGTAGTACTTCTACGATGCATTGAACCAGACCTGCCAATTTATGGTGGACAGCTCGGCCGGAGGCAACATTGCGGTCAAGACAGCCGATGACATGAAAAAGATTTTCGAGACTCTTGCTGCAAGTTCCCAACAGAAGTCATCTAGGCCAACGAAGATGGAGGCAAAAGCGGTCACGATGAGCCCCGACATGAAGAAGCAGATGGCCGATATGTTGAGAGATCTCGAGAATCTAAAGATGAAGCAGAACGCACCGGCACCTCAAGTGGAGACTAGGAAGCCGGACCGGTGCGATATTTGTGGAGAGCTAGGCCATATCAAGGAGGTTTGTGAAAATATGGGAGCATTCACATACGAATGAGGAGCCGAGGTCTATGCCGCCCAAGGTTACATGCCACAAGGACCACCACCTCAAGGGCAAGGTACGAACCCGAATTTTCAAAATCGTCGCCCCCCTCCTTATAATTATCCCTACCCTCCTAAAAATTCATACTACCCCTCTCCACCACCATATTATCCTCCTCATCAATATCCACCAAACCCATATTATCCACCACCTCCTCCATATTATCCTTCATCGCCATACCCTCCACCTCCTCCCCAAAATCCTCGTCCTCAACCACCTCCACAAAAGTCTCCCGTCGATGAGGATCGTTTCCAGGCCCTTGATGCAAACATAAAGAGGCTCGAGACGGCTATTGGACAAATTTCAGGGGCAATGCACTTGATTCAACAACCGGGGCGAATTCCGAGCCAAGGGATTCAACCACAACAAGCCAACGAGGTGCAATATCCTCCATATGTTCCTCCGATTCTGCCCCAACATCCGCCAACTTATCAAGCTCAATCAATTTCGGTATTGAGGGATGGAAGTACGGTGGATAATGGTGTCGCCATGCCCGATATACAAGGAACGGGCCCAACTAGTGGACGTTGGGACCCGAGCAGTAGCTGGATCCCGTCAAGAAGCAGTCCCAGCGCGCAGCAAATGGAGCGCCCGCTCCAGACATTGGAGCGACCGCTCCCTCTCCAGCAAAGTTTAAATTCCAGCGCGCCCCATTTGGAGCGCCCGCTCCAACCCTTGGAGCGCCCGCTCCAACGCCTGCAAATCCATAGCGAGTCTCAACTGGAGCGACCGCTCCAGACTTTAGAGCGCCCGCTCCAAGTCTCCCAGAGTAATTTTTCGAGCGCGCCCTACATGGAGCGCCCGCTCCAACAGATGGAGCGCCCGCTCCCGTCCCCTGTTGCACCTCCAGCCGCCGAAACAGAGAAAAAGGAGGAAGAGGCCATCTTTCATAAGGCGCCCAACCCTTACGTCCCTCCTATCCCTTTCCCGAGCAGATTGAAAAACAAGAAGCAAGGCGAAGACAAGCAAATGAGGAGTCACACGGTGGCCGCCGTCGAAGCAAGCCGAATTCGTTCTAACACCTCTCCTACCTCGACCGGTCATCTCTCATCTCTACCGAAACAAGGTGATCCCGGAAGCTTTACATTAGATGTTAGTTTGGACAATGGGGATCGTGTGTCGGGAATGTTGGATTTGGGGGCAGCGGTGAACTTGATGCCTTATTCGATTTATGAAAGAATGGGTTCAAGGGATCTTAAGCCTACAGATTATTACATCGAGTTAGCCGACGGTTCTTTGAGTCGACCCTTGGGGATTATGGAAGATGTTGTTTTACTTGTGGGAGGTATTCGAGTTCTTGCCGATTTCGTTGTGCTAGACGTGGGGCGAGGAGCTAGGAGTGGGAAAGGTCATCTTCTTTTGCTAGGACGACCGTTCATGGCAACTACTCAAACTCGAATCGACGTTGGCTCCGGATCTTTGAGCATGGCCGGCAAGGGAGGTTCGGTGACATTTTCGGTATTTCGAAACTCTCCTTCTATTCCTACTTCCTCTATTCATAGTTGTTCTTATGTTAAGCTTGCTAACCCTCTTGTTGAGGAAAATATTTGTGAGGTTTTTAATAGGGTAGCAAGTCATGAAGAGCTCGTTGAAGAAGAGGATGACGAGTTCTTTAGTTGTGTGGATGAGGAAGAGGACATCGAGCAACGTCTACGGGATTTGGAGGAGATTGATGAAGTAGAAGAGGAAAACTCGCCACCTACATCGAATGCGAAGATCTATAAGGATAAGGTGAAGAGGCCCCATGACAAGAAGATTGCCTATGAGGAGTTCAAGCCCGGGATGAAGGTACTTCATTGCAATTCTCGTCTTCGTCTCTTTCCGGGCAAGCGCAAGTCTAGAGGGGAAGGTCCTTACACGGTGGTTCGAGTTTTTCCCCATGGAGCTGTGGAGATCAAGAATGAAGATTCGGGGTACATATTTTCAGCTAATGGTCAATATTTGAAACCGTACATCAAAGGAGAGACGTTGCCTCAAACGGTCGAGACCATTTTTATCTCCGATCCCCCTTCTTTTTATTCTTGATTGAATTTTTGTAAGTCAAGCTAATGACGTTAAAAGAGCGCTTGGTGGGAGGCAACCCACGTTTCAAAAAAAAAAAAAAAAAAAAAAAACTGCATATTTTCGAGAGCGGATTGGAGCGACCGCTCCTGACATTCAGCGCGCCCGCTCCACGGGCGTTGGATTTAAAATTTTCAGCTAACTGGAGCGCCCGCTCCAGTGGTTCGGAGCGCCCGCTCCACCTATGCAGAAACGGGTATATTTTCCTTTCTTTTCTCTATCTTTATTTCTAATTTTCCTTTATCTCTTTGTGCAGCAACCCTAGCCCCCAATTCCTCTCTCGACCCGCCGTCCGTCACCTTCACCGCACCGGAGTCGGCCGCCGTTGTCCGCATCACCACCAGCCTGCACCACCGGAGCCGCCGTCAGCCTTCGCACTAGAACCCAGCGCTGCCATTTTTCTTCCGGAGCGACCGCTCCAAGTCCCAAGCGCGCTCGCTCCCTTCTGTCAGCCGGAGCGCCCGCTCTCTTCTTCTGGAGCGCCCGCTCCAGTAGTCCTGCGCCCTTCTCCCCCGATTTTTCAGTTTAATTTTTCTTTGGTTCCTTTTACGTTTTTCTTCGGTTTTCCTCTACTTTTCAGGTCCTACAATGTCGCGGAGAAAGAGAGCAGCCCCGGTTGTCGGAGCGGCATCATCTAGTATTCCATTCTCCGCTCGGATGTCAGCTCGTCTAGTTGGAGGAATTACACCGGGAGAATACGGTGTCACCTTTCGTGTTCCCTTCGATACCGAAGATGGGTATGAGGTAACAAATCGGTACCTTCATCTCAAAGATATGGAATTGTTGCCCCCTCGCCATTATTCGCCTATGTTTATTGAGGGATTGCGCCTAGGGGATTCACTTGCTCAATATTTAGAGGTCCTAGGCTTAACTCAGTATTTTAATAACCAATGGGAGGGGCATGATATATTGTGCTTGGAGATGTTGTGTACTGCTAGATTAGGGAAAAATACTGATGAGGGTCAAGAGGATGAGACTGCATTTTTGTGTAATTTGGGTGGTATTTTCTGTGAAGTCTCTTGCTATCGTATGCGTGAGATTTTCGGTTTTCACTATTCTGATAATGCTTCCCAATTTGTGCCTCATGATTTCAATTATTTTGCTGCTTGGAAAGAGTTGACTGGTTGTGATAATTGGGGACAAAAGGGTGCCCCTTCTATGTTTATTCGTGATAATTCTCTATTACTGTTGCATCGTTTCCTAGCATTCAATGTAACAGGAAAAATAGAAGGGAGCAAAGTTAGTGGCCCAGAGTGTTACCTGTTGTGGGCTGCTAAGAATCATGTGCAGGTTAGCATCTCCCATTTCATTTGGAACCAGATCATTGGCAACCAGTCGAGGCACAATGCCCATCCCGCCCTCTCTCAGATAGCTACGGGGATAGCTCGTTATATGGCGGTTCCATTTTATTCCAGTCCTCCGATGTCTCTCGTCCCGAGTCGGGAGATCACCCCAGCTGAGCTCATCAATGGCTCATACTTAGCTTCCCCTACTCAGTTCAAGTCATGGCATCTGCGGGGTTCGGTCAGAAACTACATTGCCATCCATGGAGCACCGGCCGAACACGAGGAAATTCAAGGAGATGACATGGATGAAGGAGCCGGAGCTGCACAACCCGAGGCACCCCCCGAGTACTTTCGCGCATATCAAGAGGGGTTCAACACGTTTCAGACCGGGTTGTTCGAGAGATTGGACTCCCATGCCACTCTATTTCAGTCGATGACGACGAATATGGAGAATTTGGGCCTTCAGATGCAGAATATGGGGACGAGAGTCCAAGGGGTGGAGAATCGGGTTTATGACATCGAGCGCCATCTCGCGAGGTATACCGATTTCCATACTACTTCTTCTTCTCAGGCACCTTGGGATCCTAATGATCCAAATGATCCTCGAAATTTTCACCCTTGATAGCTATTTGTTTTTCTTTATTTTTATTTTTATTGTTTTTGTCATTTTAGGAGATATTACGCTTGTTTGATATTTTTGTCTTTGTTTGTTTTGTAGGTACCGCTTGGAATTGATCGAGATTTCAAGTGTGTTGGTCTACATTGTGCGATAAGTTCCTTCTATCCCTTCCTTTTTATTTTCTCGCAATGAGGTCATTGCTTGATTTTAAGTGTGGGGGGGGGGGGGGGGGTCTTTGAAACTTTGGCATGATGTGTTTAATTTTGTTGAGTCTTAGGAGTTAGTTGAGTCGAATGAGCATGTGATGATAGTATTGTGGACTTGGCCAATGATAGAGAATTGCGTTGATTTTTGGAAAAATTCATGATCTTTATTATGCATGGAACCTTGGCGAAGCGACGCATTTTATTCGATGAATTTGATGTATGCTATGATGTCGGGAACTAGTTAGTTTGAACCCGTGAGATTTGAGCTATTTGTGCATATTTATGCCTATTCTTTGATTGAGTGATCATGCTTGCTTCGTTGTTTCTAGAACTTGCCTTGTTTCTCCATCAAGACCTTAGTATATTTACGAACTAGGAAATGATCTTAGGCCATCTTTCTTTAGCCACATGATTCCTATACACTAACCTTGTTCATAATCCTTTGTTTACCCCTTTTGAGCCTTTATTACCCGTTCTTTGTAAAACCGGATGATAGGAGGTTTGGATGGTTATGGGTATCTTTAGTATTTGTGGTTGGTGATATGGAAGGAGTTGAATAAAAAAATTTGGTTGTGGTGAAGAAGGAGGAGAAAGGAGTTTTAGATGCTTGATTTAAGTGTAGTTAGCTATCCCTATAAGCTTAGAAAAAAGAAAAAAGAGATGAGAAGAAAAAAGAGCCTTTGTTCAAATTAGAAAGAAAATTTATTAGTTGAGCTCTAAAAAAAAATTAAAAAAAAAAAAAAGAGAAGAAAAAGAGAAAAAATAAGCATAAGGGGATAGTTAGCTTTGATTTGTATAGTTTAGCATCTTTGAGTTTGTATTTGGTGTGTTGGATGGTAGAAGATGGAGTAAAAATCCATACTTTGTTTGGAGTTGAAAAGAGGTTGATGATTTAGATCTATTTGAATCACTTAGCCTATACTTTCCCTACCTTAACCAATGTCCCTACATTACAAGCTTTTATAAAGACCTTTTTGATCTTAATTTGTAAATATTACATAAGGTGGAGATGTTGAGATTGAAGGCAAGCCTATGGTAAACATGTTGCATGGCATTGATATTGAGTGAACCCTATGATGTGCATTATATTACATCTTTTCTTTGAGAGAGTTGAGTGTTCACTTTCATATTCAAAATCTCACATGTTGGAGAGTGTTCTTTGATGGATTAGCATATTTTAAATTAGTTGTGTAAATTGTGTTGATTGATGCTAAGGTTGTTTGCATAGTTTCGATCATGATCATGAGAGTTTGTTTTCGAAAAGTTTTGAGGCCTATATAGTTCACAATACTTGAGTCTATTGTTTATTTCGTTGTTGTATTGCTTGAGGACAAGCAAAGGTCTAAGTGTGGGGGAGTTGTTTGGTGTCATTTTGTTAGGTTTTAGTCGTTATTTATTATTTGTTTTTGTGTCGTTTTGTGTCTTTATAGCTATGATTTGGGTGTTTCGAGTATTTTACTTGTTAGGGATCATGGGAGCCGAAAGAAGGAGAAAGAACGAGAAGAGGACGGAAAAAGAGTGCAAAAATGCATAAAGTGCGCGGATCAGTTGGAGCGCTCGCTCCAGAGGTGTGGAGCGCTCGCTCCATGAACAGTTCTCGAAGGATTTGCACATGAGCGTTGGAGCGCCCGCTCCAGGTGTTTGGAGCGCCCGCTCCAGTTCAGCAGTTGAAGGATTTTTGCGAAGCCAATATGGAGCGCCCGCTCCCATCCTTTGGAGCGCCCGCTCCACGTCTGGCGTGTTTTCTTACTTGTTTCCTTGTTAGAATCGAACTTCTACCTTGTTATATATATGCCATTAGGGCACGAATTATGAACAAGCTTTTACCTTAGTTTTTCAGTTCTAAATACTTTAGCTTTAGTTTTTATTGCTTTCTTTTGTTCGAATCCGGATTCGTAGTTCGTTGCAGTTTAATTCAAGTTCTTCGTTTCTTCGTTATTTTCGTAAGTTATTTTATTGCTTTCGTTTAATTGCTTTAATTACTTGCTTTAGTTCTAGATTCGATTTCTTTATTGCTTCGTTTAATTTCCTTAGTTTATTTTCGTTCGTTCGGTTTTCAAAGTCTAGTTTAGATTCGTTTTTCTTTCGTTTTCAATTCTCTCGTTTTCAAAGTTCTTAGAGTTAGATTTATTTATTTAGTAGCGTACCCGGACGTTGCGCCGGCTCGGTAGTATTTTTTAATATTTTTGTAAAAATATAATTTATTTAACGTAATTTTAATTTGTGAAGATAAATTTGGAACTTGAAATAATAATTAAGAGAGCATAACTATGCATTTTTATAATGGTGATGAGTATTTATTTGAAATTTCTAAAATTATAAATTTATAATAGTAACAATTTGCTCATTTTCACAATCTTTTTAGTGTTCTTTTCAGAGTGCTAACAACTTTCGTATCATAAAAAATACCTGTCTATATATCCCAACATTGCTTGGAGCACTAAATCATTTTTCATATATTTCTAATGTATAAAAACATTATTAACTCGATTACAATTAAGAATAATGCAAAACGAAACATAACAAAAACTTATATAGAACATTTTGAAAATTTCACAAACATTTGAAGTATATATATAGCAAGCATAATACACATATAGTAGTCTTCAATTTTAAAATAATTTCATATTTTTGGAAGTGAGAAGGCAAAGATCTACATCACTAACTAAATAAATGAATATTTACTAAATATTAATGCACTTAATAACTCAAACATGAAATGGAAGGGTTCAATTCTAATCTAAATCTGGAGTTTTTTTTTTATATTGCAAGGAAAATTGATATGAAATTGGGAATTTCTAAATTAAATAGAAAAATTAATAAGGCTCAAACATTTAATCTTACCTTTTATTAAAATATTAATGCATATATTTTTAAAAACTACGCTAATTGATTCGATATGAACCGACTTTTGACTTGACTTGAAAATTAATAAATAAAAGGTGAACTCAGTGGACACTTCTGAAAAATAAAAGTAAATAAAAATCATGATTGAAAATATATTTGTTATATTGGAAATCTAAAGCAACACAAAAGAAATAAGAATAGTAGTAATAATGATAAGGTGTTGATTTTAATGATGATTTGAAAATGCAAACTTGTTTTTTGGGAGTGAACAGCATCTTTACGGTTGAAAATGCAAACTTAATTGTTATACTTTAGTGGAAAATGCATGATTGTTTTTGAAAATGAAATTTGCATTTAAAGAAAGAGGTGTATGCACAAAATTCTTTGGAAATAGATTTTACTTACATTATTTTGCTCTACTCATGTATTAATAAATGAGCTCAAACATCAAGATTTTAAGAGGGAAAAAAACTTAGCACTGTATTTTGTTTTAGTAATATTATATAGATAACTGTTAAAATATTAAAATTCCAATACTAACCAAATTATGTCGGCAAGAAAATTTATTTTTCTCATGTGTTTTAATATATTATACTCCTTTCGTCACATTTATAAAGGGATAAGTTATATTTTCGTCCGTCGCATTCATATAGGATATTACTTTAAATAGCAAGATTTTAATCCACTCAAACTTATTCACGTTAATTTATCTATCCCTATCACTCTTGTCTTGATTCTTATGAGTGAAAAGTATAAATATAGGACTAACTTCTAGTTAGGTTTAAGGTTTGTTAGGCATTTCATATCCTCACACAACAATGGGTTCACCATCACCCATCTCCGACCCCTATTCCTACCTCGGCCTCGTCAAAAACTCCGACGGCACCTTCGCCCGCTCGCCGGAGTTCCATGTCCCCACCACCGCCGCCTCCTCCTCCGATTCCGACTTATGCAGTCCACCTCCCGTTCTCACCAAGGACGTCCCCATCAACCCTCTCAACCAAACTTGGGCACGTCTCTACCTCCCCCGCCGCGAACCCTCCGCCGCCGCCGGAAAACTTCCCCTCATCATTTTCTTCCACGGCGGAGGCTTCGTCATCGGAAGCGCGAACTTGACCTTCTTCCACGAATTCTGCTGCACCGTCGCCCTCTGCCTCCCCGCGCTGCTCGTCTCCGTCAACTACCGCCTCGCTCCCGAGCACCGCCTCCCCGCCGCCTACGACGACGGCGTCGACGCGCTTCGCTGGGCCAGATCCGCCGCCGACGAGTGGCTGGCCGAGCACGCAGACCTCTCCCGCTGCTACATCATGGGCAACAGCGCTGGCGGAAACCTAGCCCTCCACGTCGCTCTGCGCGCGGCGCGGATCGCCGCCGAGCTGGCGCCGGTGGAGATCCGAGGGCTGGTACTCCACCAGCCGTTCTTCGGCGGCGTAGAGAGGACCCCGTCGGAGCTGAGGTTGGCCGACGACAAGGTGCTCCCGCAGTTCATGGCCGACGTGATTTGGGGACTGGCCCTGCCGATCGGGGCGGATCGCGACCACGAGTACTCGAATCCGGCGAAACTGCTGGCGGCGGAGAAGGCGGTGGTGGGGAAGGTGCTGGTGACCGGCTACGACGGTGACCCGTTGATCGACAGGATGGTTGAGGCGGCGAAGGTGTTGAGAGAGAAAGGCGTGGATGTGACGGAGGATTTTAGAGAGGGAGGGTGTCATGGAGTTGAGTTCTTCGACCATTCCTATACGACGCCGTTTTGTAGCGTGTTGGTTAAATTTATGCTTGCTACTGCGATTTGAGTTTGGGCTTTTATATTAAGGTAATCTTTACTGGGCCGATCTGGGCCCAAGTATTAAAGTGAGGTAAGGCCCAGCCCGTTTTATTTAATTGGGCCGTGTTAAATGATTTGGGGATTTGAGCCCAATGGGGGCATGTCTCCGAGCGTGTTAAAGTTAGAGGTTCGAATCATTTCGGGGACATGTCTCTGAGCGTGTGGCGATGTACTATATTGGTTCGGTGGAGTGTCTTGTTTGGTATCTGTAATAAGAAAACTCGGAGGACCCTTTGTTAAAAGTACTATTTTATTAAGTGTAACAATGTATAGGTGAAGTAGTATATCATTATCCAATGGACTTAGTTATCTTCTCATTTCTAATATTTCATACCAAACACGCATTGTATGCATAGAGAGATGGATTTTAATGTGAGTACTAAAAGTCAATCTGAATCGTTACATATCTTGGTTTTTATAGTCACAACATCGTGAATTTTGAAGGATAACATACGTTGATATTCAGCTACAAAATTATGTAATCTAGGAGTGTTTTTAAGAGTTGAAAAGAGGAAAGTCTAAGAGGGTTGTAAGACCAAGATCATAATCCTCCTAAAACAACTTACAAAGTCGATTATCATACAAAAATCGTACATCTAAAGGGACTCAAACACACACATCCCTATGAAGAAAAAAGGTAATTAGTCAAGTTACACTTTCAAACAAACAACCTTTTTCATAAAATTTTGATTCAGTGTTTATTTTGAACTTTTATCAGTAATAAGCCAGCTAAAGTTGTTGTGACTTCGGAGCTGCCATTAGGCGCTGGGTTGGGTTCGTCTGCTGCCCTCTGTGTCGCACTGTCCGCTGCCCTCCTTTCGCTCTCTCATTCTTTGAAACTAGACTTCAGCCATCAAGGTTGTCAAACATTTGGTGACACTGAGATAGAACTGGTAAATAAATGAGCATTTGAAGGTGAAAAGATGATCCATGGGAGGCCATCCGGGATAGACAATACAGTAAGCACTTTCGGTATGTAACACACTCCTTCGATATCCCTTGATCTTTCTAACTCCCTCAGCATTAATAGAAAATCAGAGAATAGAATAGGATATTACTACCCTATATGTTTGATAATATGAAGAAGCAACTGTATGACTGCGAGCCCTAAATGCTATATATGATGAATGACTATGAAGCCCTTGAAGGAGTGACCCGGGTTCGATTCCTGGAGGGAGTGAATTGGGGAGATATAAGGTGGCTTGAAGATTTTCTTGGAATGTTTGGGAGCTAGGCGTACTAACTCACTACAAGAAATTGAATTTTTTAACCACACATAAATTAATCACACTTAATTAATTATGTGTGTAATTTTGTCATATTTAATTAAAAGTAGGTATATCCATTTGTCAATTTTTACCGGTTATTGACATTCACTATGTTTAGCAAAAATTATTTTGTCATGTTTTTTCAACTTTATTTTTTTTAACAATATTCTTTATTTACACAAAATTTATTTTAAATTTAGATTTACTTACGTGGTTAATCACCACAAAATTTTCATCACACCCACCCAATCCGAATTGGGTCGGATAGACTCGAATCGGGTTGGGACGGGATCGGGTCAATCGGGGTCGGATTGACCTTATTCAGATTAGGTCGGGTCGGGTCATATACATCGGTCTGGGTCGGGTTGGGTCGAGTGTGACGAAAAAATTGTAGTGATTAACCATGTAAGTAAATCAAATTTTAAAATAAATTTTGTGTAAATAAAGAAAATTGTTAAAAAAAATAATAATAAAGTTGAAAAAACATGACAAAATATTTTTTGCTACATAGTGAATGTCAATAACCGGTAAAAACTGACAAATGGATATACCTACTTAATTAAGTGTGGCCAAATTACCACACATAATTAAGTGTGATTAATTTATGTGTGGTTAAAAATTCAATTTCTTGTAGTGACATCTAATCTAACATCTAACATTTGCCCGATCAAAAAAAAAAAAAAATTTGACTTTACTACGATCAGTGTTTATAGGGTTAGTGTGTTGTTGTAGTAGTATTTTAAGTGGTTGAACTTAATACAGATTGAGACCGGCATGCATAAAACTCCAAATGAACAGAGGTGTAGATTTGTGATATGTTACTTGGTTTCATAAAATAAGAGATAAGCATACCTTATTGTATCTGATTGTATATGGAATATTATCTTTAGTAGGTGCATATCCGAACATGGTGTCTTTTTCGAGCTAAAATTGTATGCAGACTCTTAATGGTTTTGAAGTTCAGTAAATAACTTGCTTTACTATGGGAAATTTTCTTAGACTATTTCAGCTAACTTACTCTATTATTACAGGGAACATGATAAAATTTAAGTCCAGTGAACTCACACGTATCAAGACGAACATGCCCTTGAAAATGCTTGTAACTAACACGAAAGTTGGAAGAAATACAAGAGCACCGGTGGTGGTGTGACAGAAAGGGCAAAGAAATATGGTACTGCCATGACCTCTGTATTTAAAGCTGTTGACTCGATCAGCACTGAGGTGGCTTCCATAATCGAATCACCGGTGACTGACGATCTTGCTATAACTGAGAAAGAGGAAAAGCTAGGGGAATTGATGGAGATGAATCAAGGATTACTCCAGTGCATGGGGGTCAGCCATGCTTCCATCGAGACCGTGATCAAAACCACGTTAAAATACAAGCTAGCCACTAAACTAACCGGAGCTGGTGGAGGAGGCTGCGTTCTCACACTGTTACCTACACGTATCCTTTAATGCATCGTTTTCTTCAGTTCAAGATCTTAGCCCTCGTCCAATTTACATATTATCCGTGAATAAAGTACATTTTTCTTGACTATATAATCCAGTATTAGCAGGAACGGTGGTCGACAAAGTAATTGCCGAGCTAGAACAATGCGGGTTCCAATGTCTGATTGCCGGAATCGGGGGAAGAGGCATGAAGATTAGCTTTAGTGGTTTTTCCTAACACATTGCCCAGAAGCAAACACCCAAATGTAAGATCTGTACCTTAATCTCGAAACAATAATTTGCAGGTCTAATTTCTCTATCATACCCTTGTGTTTGTGTACCAGTGCGTTCAGTTTTTTCGTTCTAGTCAATTTCTCCTGTATGAACTGTTGCGATTTACATTTTGCTCCTGTATAACTCGGAAAGAATTGTAATAGGACATCAGAAAATTCTACTTTTATTCTTTTGAATTTGTAAAACAGTTCGAGTGTTGTGTTTTTTCGAGTTGCTAATCAGTAATGAGTTGCTTGAATAGGATGATCTTGTAGGGGTAAGTTGTAGTTTTCGTCCGCATCATGTTAGGAGCCACTATGAAATTCATCACCGCATAAACATTTCCTTCATGGAGCGTATCTTGAAATGCAGGAATCGAGGCCTTTCGGATGCTACCGTGAATTCTATTTCCCTACAATTAACATATAATAATACTATATTAATACATGTAAAACCCTAAACCCTAAACTCTTAACCAGGTGACGGAGCGCACCTGGCCACCGGGCTCCTCCCTTGGAGGAGTGATCCGAGTTCGATCCCTAGTGGGAGCGAATTGGGGAGATATTTGCCCGATATAAAAAAAATAAAAATGTCTTTACATATACATGTTGATTGCAGTTTATGAATTCATATCGTGGAATTGGGGAGATATTTGCCCGATATTTAAAAAAAAAATGTCTTTACATAGACATGTTGATTGCAGTTTATGAATTCATATCGTGCACTAATAAATTGGGTTAGTGGAGGGGAGTTTATGAATTCATATCGTGGAATTGGGGAGATATTTGCCCGATATTAAAAAAAAATAAAATGTCTTTACATAGACATGTTGATTGCAGTTTATGAATTTATATCGTGCACTAATAAATTGGGTTAGTGGAGGGCAGTTTATGAATTCATATCGTGGAATTGGGGAGATATTTGCCCGATATTAAAAAAAAAAATGTCTTTACATAGACATGTTGATTGCAGTTTATGAATTCATATCGTGCACTAATAAATTGGGTTAGTGGAGGGGAGTTTATGAATTCATATCGTGGAATTGGGGAAATATTTGCCCGATATTAAAAAAAAAATGTTATGAATTCATATCGTGGAATTGGGGAGATATTTGCCCGATATTAAAAAAAAAAAAATGTCTTTACATAGACATGTTGATTGCAGTTTATGAATTCATATCGTGCACTAATAAATTGGGTTAGTGGAGGGGAGTTTATGAATTCATATTGTGGAATTGGGGAGATATTTACCCGATATTTAAAAAAAATGTCTTTACATAGACATGTTAATTGCAGTTCATGAATTCATATCGTGCGCTAATAAATTGGATTAGTGGAGGAGAATATCTGCCCTTTTATTATTGTTAGTTGAAAGTTTAGAAAATAATAATTTCTATTTAGTTGAAATTATTTTAGTGGAGCATTTAAATATGGGGCACACTCCTGTGAGGCCGGCCTCACCGTGAGGCCGGATTAAGATTGACACTTTTGTTTATAAAGATTGGCACTTTGAAACATTGACACTTTTGTTTACAAAGATTGACACTTTTGAAACATTGGCATTTTTATTCATAATAATTGACACTTTTACGAAAAATACGTTAATAATGAATATTAATTTCATGTTATGGAAATAAATAATATGTATATATCTATATATATATAATAATAATATAAACCATAATATCAAAACATTATAATAACAAGTTGATAAAAAAAAATATAAATTTTCGATATCAAATAGATTGACACTTTCATTCAGAACAATTGACACTTTTATTCATTAAGATTGACACTTTTGCTGGAGAATTATATATCCTAAGTTTCAATTTATAATCCATATTCAACATTATAAAATTGAAGTTAAATACTAAACAATAATTATAAAACCCTAAATTGATATATGAACCCTATAAAGTAATTTTAAAATTACTACATACATACAAATTACATATAAATTTTTATTTATAAGATTGACACTTTTGTTCATAAAGATTAGCAATATTATTAACAAAGATTAACACTTTACTTAAACGGGTCGGGTCAACACGGACCGGGTCGGGTTGACCCGACCCGAAATTAAGTCAACCTCGGATTGACCACAGTTGGGCCGGGCCGGGTCGGGTTGGCAGGCCCGGCGGGTCAAGTGGATCCGGCCGCATGGTGCGGCCGGCCACATACAAGTTTTTGCCTTTAAATATTAATCATTTGAACATGTGCAATAAAAGTGTGTTAAAGTAACACGTCAGTCTTTTAATTCAATACGGAAGAAAACACTCCTCCACTAAGATTCACGTTCCCTTTTTTAAAATCGATTTTGAATAACTCATTCTTTAAATTATTAATTAAATTAATTGTATATGATTAATTTAATATTGTGCTTGCCCTTCACAACTCATAGTTTTTTAATATTACAAAATTGAATTATTGTTATACAACAACTTATTTAATAATAACTGTTAAACTATTAAAATATCAATACTAACCCAATTAAGTTGGAAAAACAACTGATTTTCTTGTCTTTTTTTTAATATATTATGTAGGAATATTACATTAAATAATAAAATTTTAATCCACTAAAACTCATTCACACTACTCTATCTACCACTATCACTCTCGTCTTAATTTTTATCTTGGAAAAAAATATAACTTTATTAGTGGGAAAGAAGGAGTGGATGAATAAATATTGGACTAACTTTTTGTTAGGTTTAAGGTTTGTTAGGCATTTCATATCCTCACACGACAATGCGTTCACCACCACCCATCTCCGACCCCTATTCCTACCTCGGCCTCGTCAAAAACTCCGACGGCTCCTTCGCCCGCTCGCCGGAGTTCCATGTCCCCACCACCGCCGCCACCTCCGATTCCGACTTATGCAGTCCACCTCCCGTTCTCACCAAGGATGTCCCCATCAACCCTCTCAACCACACTTGGGCACGTCTCTACCTCCCCCGCCGCGAACCCTCCTCCACCGCTGACGCCGGAAAACTTCCCCTCATCATTTTCTTCCACGGCGGAGGGTTCGTCATCGGAAGCGCTAACTTGACCCTCTTCCACGAATTCTGCTGCACCGTCGCCCTCCGCCTCCCCGCGCTGCTGGTCTCCGTCGACTACCGCCTCGCTCCCGAGCACCGCCTCCCCGCCGCCTACGACGACGGCGTCGACACGCTTCGCTGGGCCAGATCCGCCGCCGACGAGTGGCTGGCCGAGCACGCCGACCTCTCCCGCTGCTACATCATGGGAAACAGCGCCGGCGGAAACCTAGCCCTCCACGTCGCTCTGCGCGCGGCGCCGGCGGAGATCCGAGGGGTGGTACTCCACCAGCCGTTCTTCGGCGGCGTGGAGAGGACCCCGTCGGAGCTGAGGCTGGCCGACGACAAGGTGCTCCCGCCGTTCGTGGCCGACGTGATGTGGGGCCTGGCCCTGCCGATCGGGGCGGATCGCGACCACGAGTACTCGAATCCGGCGAAACTGCTGGCGGCGGAGAAGGCGGTGGTGGGGAAGGTGCTGGTGACCGGCTACGACGGTGACCCGTTGATCGATAGGATAGTTGACTTGGCGAAGTTGTTGAGAGAGAGAGGCGTGGACGTGACGGAGGATTTTAGAGAGGGAGGGTGTCATGGAGTCGAGTTCTTCGACGATTCCTGTACGACGACGTTTTGCACTGTGTTAGGTCAATTTATGCTTGCTACTACTGCTATCTGAGTTTGGGCTTTTGTATTGGGCCGAGTTGGGCCCAATAATTAAAGGTGAAGTAAGGCCCAGCCCATTATTCAATTGGGCCGTGTTAAATGATTTGGGGATTTGAGCCCATTGGGCTTGTCCTTATTTTGGAAATTATTGTTGCTGCTAATGTTTCCATTGTTTTTTTCCTTTCAATTGTGAATCAAATTAACGCGACAGAATACTCATGTCGTGGAGGTTCGAATCATTTCGGGGGTGTGTCACTGAGCGGGTTGCGATGTACTACTATATTGTTTCGGAGGAGTGTCTTGTTTGATATCTGTAAAAAGAAAACTATGCTACTAATTGATCAGTCATGAATTGTTTAGGCATCCATATTCGTGTGAGTATTATTCGTCTAAGGAGCGAGACTAGAGGTGTTTGACAAATATTCCCATTGCATCTACATTAAACAAAACAGTTAGTAAATATCAATATTTAAAAAATTGATATATTTTTCTTACCAAACAATGGAGAATCTGGTTTATTCTCCATTGGCACAATCTCGTCGAAACTTTTCAGATTCAAAAAATGGTTTGGGAATGAATCGTCGAGCATTTCCGACGTTCTCGTTTGTTTGAATAAGATGATCTTGTAGGGGTAAGATGTAAAGTTGTAATTTTCGTCCGCATCATGTTAGGAGTCACTATGAAAGTCATCACCACGTAAACATTTCCTTTATGAAGCGTATCTTGAAATGCAAGAATCAGGCCTTTTCGATGCTACCGTGAATTCTATTTTCCACCAATTAACATATAATAATA
Organism: Thymus mandschuricus; assembly: GCA_029379335.1. Classification (NCBI taxonomy): domain Eukaryota; kingdom Viridiplantae; phylum Streptophyta; class Magnoliopsida; order Lamiales; family Lamiaceae; genus Thymus; species Thymus mandschuricus. The sequence goes on along the minus strand of CM057079.1, from coordinate 4,961,076 downwards.
CTATATGAGTACATGTAAATCTATAAAACAAATTAATATAAAATTAAAATGCAAGAAAAACAAGATTAGACCCCATAATCATGGAGCACCTGATAGGATACGGTCCACTTCCCCGGCCCAGGCGCCCAGCAGAGGGCCCAATTGAGATTGGGCCCATCAGTAACCCTGCCTACAAGTTCGGCCTAAAAGGAGTCCTAAACCTAATGGACATAGAAGATAAGGAAGAGATCGATTATGGGAAGATTGGAAGGAGCCGTTAGCGCAATTAGTGGAGATACGCTAATATGGTGGGATTCCATATTAGCTCCTATATATATAGTGGTTAGATGATAGAGGCGGGATATACACACTTTTTGTACTTTCAAGCTAAACCCTAATAAACAAACCATCATATTTTTCCTCCCGTGGACGTAGATCTACAACGTAGATCGAACCACGTAAACCCTCCGTGTTCTTATTTACTGTTGTTATTATTTCTTGTTAGCCATTGATATACGCATCTACAAAATTCATACTCGATCAGCACCATTTCATGAGAATACACCTAGTAACTTCTTATCAACCTTAGACGCAACGCATACTTCAACTTTCCAAACTGTAAATCCTTGATCAAGCCAAAATATGGAGGCATTATATTTAGTGAGTTTGTTGTGAATGAAAAGTAACAATCTTGCGTATGTTAACAACGTATTGTAAATCTTTATATAGGCATGTTTAGGTTGCGTTTGGTAGGGGTGATAAGCCCCGGATAGTGACTGTTAACCGGGCTTATCACCCGTTTGGTAGGCGAGAAATCGGAACATGGGGGCCCGTGATTTACTGTTGGGCCCGGGCTTCGGCACTGTTCCTCTTTAGTGATGTAAACCTCCCAATTTGGGCAGTTTCATAAGCAGCATTTGCACAGTAACCCTGATTTGGGTGGGAAAATACATAATTACCCTTAACATTTTTTAGGTTCTCACTTCATTCCTCTGACTGCTCTTCTCTCTTCTCTTCATCGGCGGCTTATCAAGACGGCGACCCGAAGCAAGTGCTTTCGTTCTTCAACTCTACGACGACGACGACGACGACGACATCGCCGGCTACGCCGCTGCCTGAAGCGCAGAGCATCGGCGGCGACTCGTGGCGGGGCAATCTTCGCGGCGGATCGCATGAGGCTGGGGTTGCTGCCGCCGCCATAGCAGCTTGGGCCATTGAAAGAGAGAGAGTACCTCCGTTGAGCCAAATGACGAGGGGTTTGGAGGAGGGTTTGTCGGCGGCCTCGGTGAGCCAGTAGAAGAGGGCGCGGCCGGCGGCGGCGTCGACGGTGACGTAGCCGAAAAATTGGCTGAATCCGACCTTGGGTTGGCCGGGGAGGGAAGCAATTCTGTCAGCTTCTTCTTCTTCATTATATGTATGAGTTGCAGAAGCTGAGCTCAGAAGCAAGCTCAGCAGTGCAGCAATGGTGAGGAAGCACCACTTTCTCTCTCCTCTCGCCATCAAGAAAATGGCTACTACCCTTTCTTTATTTGGTAGAGAGAGAGAGGGGTATTTTTGACATTTACCATACTAATCCCATGTATTACTTGGTGTAACCAAACAACATTTCTTCTTTACTTTGGACATGAAACATCCCAACCAAACTACATATTACTTACGAAACTAAGGCTCGAAACCTAAGTTTGAATCCCGGGCCGACTATCCGACCCGAGCTACCAAACGAGCCCTTAGGGGTGAGCATAACCGAACCGGGACCGATAAACCGAGCCGAACCGATCGGTCCCGGTCGGTTACGGTCGGTTGAAAGTGGCATTCGGTTTCGATTCGGTTAGAAAAACAAAGAACCGAAATAGTTTCGGTCGGTTATCGGTTATTGTCAGATTAATTCGGTGGAAACCGAAACCGACCGATATTGCAAAAAAGTGCTTCATAAATTTAATATATAATGCAGTCTCTGGTCTTGTCTCTCTCTCTTCTGCATCGAGCCCATCAATATTTTATTCTCTCTCTTGAAATTTATAGTACTCCCTCCGTCCCGCCCGATTTGGCCTAGTTCTTTTCGGCACGATTTTTAAGGAGGAGTAAATTACATTAATTAATAACCTTGAATTTGTGTTCCCAATAAAAGAAAATTAAAACTAGCCAATCAAATTCATTCTTAACAATTTAAAAGTATTAAACTACAAAAGTGAAAGTGATATGTTGGTCCCAAAAAGGAAATAGGCCAAGTCGGCCGGGACACCCCGATTTGGAAAACGGGCCAAATCGGGCGGGACGGAGGGAGTAGTACAATAGTTAAAGTCACTTCTCTCCATTAATTCACACGCCACCACCCACCACCTGTTCTTTCACCCTCTCTCCTAGAACTTTTATTGAAACTCCCACACATGACCCACCTAATATATATCTCTCTACATTTCTATATCTCTGCGTGTTCTTCTCTTCACTATTGCTGCTTCTTCTCGACCCACCTAACATCTCTCTCTCTACCTTTCTATATCTCTTGCATATTCTTCTTCTTTTTTGCTGCTTCTTCTCGACCTCATTCATACAGAGCTATCATCACTGTACCAATGCGCATTGCCGGTTAAGCCGAAAACCGACCGATAATTTCGGTCGGCTCTCGGTTCGGCTATGTACTATGATACGGTCGGCTTCGGTTGTGAATTTCCTAAGAATTCGGTTTGTCGATTCCTGCGGTTCGGTTCGGTTTTCGGCCGAACCGACCGTTTGCACACCCCTAGGCATGTTGATTGCAGTTTTTTAATTCATATGTGTACTGATAAATTGGGTTAGTGGAGTAGACTAACCGACCTTCGTGTATTATTGGTAGTTGAAAGTTTAGAAAATAGTATTAAATTCTATTTAGTTGAAATTATGTTAGTGGGGTATTTGAGATTTGTTAGGCATTTCATATCCTCACACATAATCCCTCCAATTCCACGCTGACTAAAACAATGCCTTCACCACCATCCATCTCCGACCCCTATTCCTACCTCGGCCTCCTCAAAAACTCCGACGGCTCCTTCGCCCGCTCGCCGGAGTTCCATGTCCCCACCACCGCCGCCTCCTCCTCCGAGTCCGACTTATGCAGTCCACCTCCCGTTCTCATCAAGGACGTCCCCATCAACCCTCTCAACCAAACTTGGGCACGTCTCTACCTCCCCCACCGCGAACCCTCCTCCGCCGCCGGGAAGCTTCCCCTCATCATTTTCTTCCACGGCGGAGGCTTCGTCATCGGAAGCGCGAACTTGACCTTCTTCCACGAATTCTGCTGCAGCGTCGCCCTCTGCCTCCCCGCGCTGCTCGTCTCCGTCAACTACCGCCTCGCTCCCGAGCACCGCCTCCCCGCCGCCTACGACGACGGCGTCGACGCGCTTCGCTGGGCCAGATCCGCCGCCGACGAGTGGCTGGCCGAGCACGCAGACCTCTCCCGCTGCTACATCATGGGCAACAGCGCTGGCGGAAACCTAGCCCTCCACGTCGCTCTGCGCGCGGCGCGGATCGCCGCCGAGCTGGCGCCGGTGGAGATCCGAGGGCTGGTACTCCACCAGCCGTTCTTCGGCGGCGTAGAGAGGACCCCGTCGGAGCTGAGGTTGGCCGACGACAAGGTGCTCCCGCAGTTCATGGCCGACGTGATTTGGGGACTGGCCCTGCCGATCGGGGCGGATCGCGACCACGAGTACTCGAATCCGGCGAAACTGCTGGCGGCGGAGAAGGCGGTGGTGGGGAAGGTGCTGGTGACCGGCTACGACGGTGACCCGTTGATCGACAGGATGGTTGAGGCGGCGAAGGTGTTGAGAGAGAAAGGCGTGGATGTGACGGAGGATTTTAGAGAGGGAGGGTGCCATGGAGTTGAGTTCTTCGACCATTCCTATACGACGCCGTTTTGTAGCGTGTTGGTTAAATTTATGCTTGCTACTGCGATTTGAGTTTGGGCTTTTATATTGAGGTAATCTTTACTGGGCCGATCTGAGCCCAAGTATTAAAGTGAGGTAAGGCCCAGCCCGTTTTATTTAATTGGGCCGTGTTAAATGATCTGGGGATTTGAGCCCAATGGGGGCATGTCTCCGAGCGTGTTAAAGTTAGAGGTTCGAATCATTTCGGGGACATGTTTCAGTGGAGTGTCTTGTTTGGTATCTGTAATAAGAAAACTCAGAGGGCCCTATATTAAGACAAGACCCTTTGTTAACAGTAATATTTTATTAAGCGTAACAATGTATAAGTGAAGTAGCATCATTATCCGATGCAATGGACTTAGTTATCTTCTCATTTATGATATTTCATACCGAACACGCGTTGTATGCATAGAGAGACAGATTTTAATATTAGTACTAAAAGTCAATCTGAATCGTTACATATCTTGGCTCTTATGGTTGCAACACCGTGAACTTTGAAGGATGACATACGTTGATATTTAACTACAAAATTTTGTACTCTAGGAGTGTTTTCAAGAGTTGAAAAGAGGAAAGTCTAAGAGGGTTTTAAGACCAAGTTTACAATCCTCTTAAAACAACTTATAAAGTCGACTATCATACAAAAATCGATACAGAACTGAAACGTAACCAAACACACACATCCCTAGGAAGAAAAAAAAGGGTAATTAGTCAAGTTACCCTTTCAAACAAACAACCTTTTCATAAAATTTTGAATCATCAAAGTGTTAAAGAGAGTTGATTCCAACATGGATGGGAGGAGGTTAATTAGTTCCATATGGGATCGACGTGTTTCGCATATAAATTCGACTTTTGTTATTCATAAAGGTTGCCTATCAACCTTTTCTTCCCTCTCTTCACTTCTCAAATCTCACCTCTTTAGGCTTTTTGCTTAAACTAAACACCTCTTTATTTTGTTTAGTACTCGAATTTCTGTTTTTTGACCCCCCCTTTTTTGTAGCAATTAATATTTGGAAATAGATCAAAGCTTTAAAGAAAATTAACTACTATAACTTGGAACAAAATTCCTTAACTCCTAAGCTTTCATCCATACACCTTAGCTCCCAAGAGAACACATACACTACTTTAAAATCTATACTTATGTGTGTGTTTTAAAATGTATCGAAATCGAGGACGATACTCCCTCCGTGTTATTTAAGCATCTCATTTAACGTTCTGTTTGTTTTATAGATATCTCATTTTAAAAATCGATAGTAATAAATAAACCTTTATCATTTTATTCCCGAAATTAATATCACGTGTAAGTTGATGATGTTCCAAAAATATAGACTAATAAATACGATTAAAATATATATTTACATAATCTAGAGATACGTGTATTACGATAAAAATGCCACTTATAAGAACGAAAGGAGTACTATTTTATTACATCAGAATATCATAAAATACATATATATGTGTATATATATATATATTACTATATGGAGGTGGATTTCCAATTTTTGGTAATTTATTTTTACTTAAAAGCAAAAATTTAGAATCTAAATCTTGAAAAAAAAAAAAAAAAAAAAGTTAGGAGCTTTTTTGGTTGATTCTTTTTTCTATTCGAATTCTCTTTTATTGCATACTAGTGCCACACCCGTGCGATGCACGGGGTAAGCTATACTGGGTATGTTATTATTTTTATAAAATAAAATGTTATATATCTGCATTGGTACATTATTATCTTTGAGTTGTAAATATATAGTTTTATATCTCTTTTTAGAGTATGTATCAATGTTTATTGAAATTTATAATGCTTAAATTAAAGTAATGTGTTATGAAATGTATGAAAATGATCAAAATTGTAATACGAAATATAATAAGATTAGTCGGAAAAATATTAAAATTTCATTACTAATTTATAAATCTACAAATTATGAAACACTTCCGTATACACGACATTCGCGCGTGGTATATGGGCTGGCTTTATTACCTTTGTCGCATATCAATATTTTCAAACCACTCCGTCTACGTACTCGTGAAACGGCAACATAAAGTTGGCCATGTGAGAAGACCAGTTTCTTGAGAAAAAGTCCAACATGTGATAGTGACTGTCCTTGACTCTTGTTGATCGCCATGGCATACGAAACAATTATAGGAAATTGTCTTCGTTGAAACTTGAAAGGAAGACGTAGATCGGTGGGAGTTAATGACATTCTAGGAATCAATACCTTATGACCAGCATTACATCCTGCCAATATCTTAGCCTCTAGAACATGGTTACCAAGTTTTGTGAGAATCAAACGTGTGCCATTGAACAATCCAAGAGAAAGGTCAATATTCCTTAACAACATAATCGGAGTTCCGACCTTTAAATTCAACATGTGGTTAGGCAACCCCGAACACTTCAAAGAATTCAAATATTCAGGCGTGTATACATCGTTCATAACATCAAGAATTTCATCCGAGCTGCATATTTTGTCCGAGCTTAAATATTCTCTGCTTTCAGACTTATTCAATGAAATCATGTAACGATTTACCATCTCAACTACATCAAGCGTTGGTGCAAGTATCGCCCTCTCATCAAGGTAAGACAAATCTTCTGGAGAATCTATAGATGAAGGGTACGTACTTTTGACAATTGTTTCAATTGGATCTATTGAATATTTCAAATGAATATCATCCGGTATGACAATTTCTGCATGACCGTCATTTGAGCCCCCAAGAACACCGTCGCCTATGGCTGCAACCCAATTAGAAAACTCTTGCGATTCCGTAGCTTCAAGTGAAGAGTCCATGTTATGCAACCTCATATTTTTTGTTAGCCTCAAAAACTGAACATCTTTCCAAATGTATGAAGCATTGATACTTGCATTGACTATATCTTGTCTGCTTCCAGCGGCTATGACGGGCAAAATTTGTCTGAAATCGCCTCCAAACACTATTGTTTTACCTCCAAATGGTAAACCAATAGCCAGAGAGTTTTTGAACAGCATGATGTCTCTTAAAGTTCTATCAAGAGCTTCAAAACAATATTTATGCATCATCGGTGTGTCATCCCAAATTATGAGCTTATATCTAATGAGTAGTTCTGCAAGCGGGCTTCCTTGTTTGATACTACACATTGTATCTTCATTTGGTTGGACTGAAATAGCAAAACGGGAGTGTGTAGTCCTTCCACCGGGTAACAACAAAGATGCTATGCCACTTGAGGCTACATTGAGTACAATGTCTCCTTTTGATCTTATTGCAGCAGACAATGTTTTCCAAACAAATGTTTTTCCAGTCCCGCCATAACCGTACACGAAAAAAACACCTCCTAAATCGGATTGTGTTTTTTTCAATTATCTTGTGGTACACATGACGTTGTTCTGATGTGAGATCTCTAAGCAATGAAGCATGTTCTATCTCGATTTCAGACCGATCATAGCTTAACTCATCATTTATCAAACTATTATGCGTCTTGCATAAATACTCAGCATCTGGATACGGCATTTCGCTGAACTCACGAAGACTATGACCGCACTTCAATAATATCTTTTTTATCTCAGCCAGGCGTGATTCTTTATTTGTTCTTCACTTAATTGAAGATCTGAAATCATTAGAAAGGGCATTAGTATTTATGACGTATATATGTCTACTAAGAGATTGCGTTGTATTAAATACCTGGGCGACGTAGACGTTTGCGTTCCATGTATAAAATATCATCTGCTAGATATTGCCAACACTTATCCCCAACAACTTCAGGCCTGTTCATAGATTTAACAAAAATTATATTTGCAAATAAATGTCAAAGAGACTGAGCAGAACTCCATTGACTTGCTTCAATAATGTCATCACTGTACTCTCTATCATCATCTAACAGCCCGTATGCAAAGCATGCGTCGCGAAAAGAATCATATTGCACACCATGTACGCGTTTTATATCTTCAAAACACGTGGGCCCACGTACAATATTTAAAAGCAATCTAAGATAATAGATTTCACCATTCCTGGATGAATGTAGAAAATTCTCCCAATAGAGATCCCTTTTTTTCTAGGAACCCATTCTCGAATATCCTTTTTCCAAACAAATAAAGTCGGAAACTCAGAATATGTCAACAATCGAGCTTGTGGGTATTTCTTATTTGCCTCAAACCAAGCTAAGAACATACTATCTCCAACAGTCGAACGATTAACAATATTCTCATGTGCGTCATTTTCAGAGAATATGATTGTTCGTTCATTTGGCAAATGAAAACTCAAACGCTCTACTGCGGGATGTTTGTACTGAATGTCATAATTGAATATCCTCCATGATGCTTCACAAGGTGAGATATATCTGCAATCATAGTACACCTCATCCACAATTTTTCCTTGTGCTTCATCTTCAGTACTTTTGACAGAACGCTAGTGTTACCCAGTCGTCGCCTTTATTTATATACTTGAATAAGTACTTTATGGACCTTGATTGGTTGCACCACTCAACATTGATATGACCTCCATATGTTAACAAAAGTTATTTGATATGGGGTACACCATGTCTATTGTCTAGTAAAACACCACTTTTCTCAACAGTCCGACCGTTATCCCTCCTTCTATAGCTTGGATAACCATCTTTATCAATGGTTGTGATTTCCGTGTATTTCTTCGGGAAATGTTTTGTGCACTTACCACCATCCATACAAGGTGAATTTTTCCTAGCAGCACCACATGGTCCATGAATCATGAATTCCCGAACATAATTGTGGTAACACTCATCTGATGTCTGGTCGGGTATTCAGCCGATATGATACGATCTATGTCTTCACCAGTTGGATATTTATCCTCGGTTGATAGAAAGATAAGAATATGAGCATGAGGAAGCCCCCCTTTTTGGAACTCTATAGTGTAGATTGCTGCATTATTAAAAAGACAAACATGTAATAAAATTAATTATTAATTATTTTATAAAAACCAACTTGATTTAATGAATAATAGAATACATATTTAAGAAAAGTAATAAATGTACCTGCACGGACCGTCCCAAATATTTTATTTTGTCGGATATCTTTCATCAACTGGTCTAACTTCATTTTAAAGACTCGACATACTATATCCGGCCTGTCTTCTGCCTTTAATGAACGACTTTTCAAATACCGAACTATCTCGGGCCATTTAGGATTACACGTAAATGTTATAAACAAATCAGGGTAACCTGCCCATCTACATATTGCCATGACGTCCTGATAGTTCTGTATCTTATATCTTACTCCTCCTGTAAAGCTAGATGGTAATATCACCCTCTTGCCTTGCGTGGCCGGATTGTTTTCTCCTCTGAGAATCGCTTCGCTTAACCCTTTATATAGAACACACCTTAACTGTTTTTGGTTCATCCGAATATAATTCAATCTGCAAGACTCGATCATTGTATAATCATCAACAACAAATTGTTGAAATAATCTTCTCGAAGAAAGAATGTGAGATGACTCATCGTGTCGTTCGTGCAAGCGGTATGAGAAAAACTCCCTAAGGTGACCTTTTTATCATTATTCAGAGGTTTTGTGGACCTTCTACTTGGGGCTGAAATTGATATATCATCTCTGTAACCATCTTCACCATACGGAAATAGTAAAGGATATTGGAGAGGCAAATATGAGGGATGCATCTCGCTAATCCGCTTCAGATCACCGTTTACAGATTCTATCAATATATCCCTTTGGCCTAATGATTCATCGAAATCCCCGACAATCAATGCAACAACTTCAGAAACCGTTGGCAAATTATATGTTCTCCCGTCTGTGACTCTCCTTCCTATAAGTTTTAACTTCAAATCCGTGTATTCGGAGTTGTGCAGCTTATCACGAGCCATTCTAAATGACTTTACCCAAATATTATTGTCATCAAACATTGCCATCAATGTTGACACAACCTCACTCCTTATGGTATCAATATCTTGCACGTCTCTGCAATGGATATGCATACACTAATTATAAAATGAATATAATCTTAATATATTTGAGAAGATCAAATGAATGAGATATTGTGTATACCTTATAGCTAATATCATGTTGGTCACTTCATTATCAGTGTCGTATATGTATAATTGTGCAAATTTTGGAATTCCACCAACCTTTGGCATCAAACTACCTATACGATGATAATTTTGCCCAGAGAGCGTAAAGATAGGCGGAGATCCACCTTGGTTTAGATTTGTCTCAACCTTTGCGCCCAAAGATGTAAAACTGAACATACTATTAAAAGAACGAATGTTGTCCTTAAAATGTTTGCTGTTCGGATGCCGGCCAAACAAAAGATCACCTAACACCCTGGGTGGATCTAGTAGACGTGGCAGTTTTATTTTACCACTGAAACAACATATTGAGTATGTCGGGTTTCGAGGCTTGTAGTCCTTTCTCTGTCTCTCATCATACCAAAAAATAGCTTTGCAGTATTGACACTCATATACAGGATCCCCAATATCGTAATAAACTGTTCCATAAAATAGACATAAAATTTATGTTTTTTTATTATAAATATATCAAATAAAAACTCCCTCCGAACTTTTCAAGTTGTTACACTTTCCTATTTGGGCCGTCCCTTTCAAGTTGTTACATTTCTTTTTTTATGGCAAAGATTAACGATTTAATGGCACAATTAGTAAAAAAAAATTAGGAACTAATTGAACCCTAATTTTTTTGGATTAAATTTTTAGTTCTTTTAATTACAAATTAAAACAAAGGCAAAATAAATAAATATTTAATTAATTGAAAATCAAAAAAATAAATTATTAAATTTTAGTTTTTTATAATATTAATAAAACGGGGCTCTAATTTTTTGTAAAAATAAAATTTGATTTTTTAATTAAAAAAACGAAATATATTAATTAATTATAAATTGAAAATTGTAAATTTTAAATCATTAGAATTTAAGTTTTTATTTTTATTATTTTTAACAAAATAAAATTAAATTATAATCCTAATACATTATTCTCCTCAATTACTAAACTCACTTAAGAAACTTAACACTTCTACATTAATTCTCGTGCCGAAAAGAAATGTAACAACTTGAAAAGTCCGGAGGGAGTATATTTTTTGGACATTTTTGTATTCTATTTTATATTGTTAATTGATAAAATGAAAATCTAATAATATGAAAAAAATATTTTGTCTTACTCTCTCATTATTACATTTGTTCATCCAAGTTAAGTGGATTCGTGAATTACTAAAAAAAGACGATTCCTAATTACATAAAAATTATAATGTAGACAACAATAAATCAATTATGTAGTTTTCCGAATATTCATATTATAGCTCGAGTGCTTATAATAAAGAGTTTGGCCAACAGAAGTCTTCTTGTTAGCTGCTACAATGTTGATATTTTGCAACTCTCTAAAGATCGATACTCACAATAAGCACCCATTCCATGTGCCAATGGCAATAAGTAATATAAAAAAATAATTATGAGATTAATTTGAACATGCTTGTGCCTCCTAGCTTGAATTCCAGCCTCCTCAACATACTAATACAACATTAACTAATCAAGAACAAAGAGATTGGTGGTGACAAAGCACCGAAATGGAAAAGGAAGCTACATCACAAACCACATAATTTTTTTCTACAAATATAAATTCTTTCACTATAAGTATAATTTACAGATCCATCAACTACTTTAACTAAAATGAATATAAAGGAACAAATACACTTGAAATCCACAAAATATTAAACTGTCCTCTACGATTTCAAAAATCTCAATAATTTGTAAAACTACCCTTCGTCTCTTTCACAATCTATATTACACCGTCTCATAAATTTCAAAATTTCCCCTCCGTTGCTTATGTAAGACCTCCGCACATCTTTTGCAGAAAAACACAACTTAGTTTTTGTAGAAAGAAAGGTAATCCACGCCTCACTACCTCCTTTGAGAGAAATTATCGAAATATGTTCGCATCAAATTTGAGTTTTATTCGAATTCTCTTTTATTGCATATAGTATTTTTTGCATTAAAGTCGTGGCAGCCTTCATCGCTAAGTTTTAATAAATGAAAATGAATATACTCTGTTTGCCGTTTTTTCTAAGCTGTAACAATCAATTTTTAATTCCTTATTATCCACCACCCAATTTCCAATTTCATTTATTAATATACACTATTCTAAAAGAATAAAATCATTTACCAAAATTCGAATAATTAATAGTATTATTTTAATAAATACTGCCGACCTCTTTATTTTAAGAAGGGTAAAATGGGGATTTCAAATTTTATATAACTCGATTTCAGTAAATACAATTAATTGTATAATACTACAATTAATTATCCATTGATTAAAAAATATTATCTAAATATCACCGCCCCCAATCGCCAAGTGTATATATATGTGTGCCATGGTAGCCTCGCTAAGTAAAAACTGCTCGGAGATATTTGGATCGCGTTCCAGAACATCGAAGAGAGAGAGAGAGAGAGAGAGGAGCTATGGCGGTGGAGAGTTCGGATGACATCTATGCGCTGCCGGAGGACTGTATCGCTACCGCGCTGTCGCTCACCAGCCCCAAGGACGCTTGCCGGCTGTCGCTGGTCGCCTCCTCATTCCGATCGGCCTCCGAATCCGACGCTGTTTGGGCACGCTTCCTGCCATCCGATTATCGGGAGATAATTTCGCGAGCTGGCGGTGGCGATTCGCTGGTTTCTAAGTTTCATTCGAAGAAGGACCTTTATCTTCACCTCTGCGATCATCCGATCGTCATTGATGAAGGCCGCAAGGTACGTCGATTTCTTCTCCATTTTTATAAAAATCAGGAGTTAATCTGGATGAAATCGTTCTGAAATTAGGTTTTATGTGATTGGAGTCGTTGATGATGCTGGATTTGCTATGTGTACTTCCAATTATTCTTCGATTGTGCGATATTGTTGAATCTGATTCAGCCTCATCGGAATCTTGTTTTTTAGTCCGTGCGATGCCTATACTGTCTGTTCCGTTTGGCTGTAATTCATGCTCTAATCGTGATTTCTTTCACTTGTATGAAGAACAACTCCTGCAGAAACATGTCTAATGGAAAACGGATTCAATCTTTTACTTGTTTGCATCCAATTTGTCTGTTGCAGATTGATTTTGTTTGCATCCAATTTACTGTTTTGATATAAATCTTTTCTATTTGCTAGGATTCCTGTGCATTTTTTGTTTCTGATTTGCATCAATTGATACATCTTCGCTTGTCATGGCCTTTCAACTCTCTAATGGAATGCTTGAAGCAATACTTGGCTACTCTGTGCAACACTTTCTTCATCTTTGAGCATCGCATGAAACACTTTTGCCAATCAAATTTCAATATTGTTGCTACTAGTGTATAGTGTGCACTTAAACTCTTTGCACCGATCGATCTAATGTGCTTTCTGCATATCACTAAACAGAGTTTTTGGTTGGAGAAGGTGAGCGGCAAGAAATGCTACATGCTATCCGCAAGGGACATTGACATCGTGTGGGGCGATACTCCTCAGTATTGGCAATTCGTCAATCTTCCCGAATCCAGGTACTTACCCCATACTGGTTATCAAAAATCTCAAATGCCAAATGGTCCCTCTTTTCATGGAGATGCTGACCGTCAGTCATTTGTTTCAGGTTCGTGGAGGCAGCAGAGCTTCTCGACGTATGTTGGTTCGAAATAAAAGGCAGGATAAAAATGAGCGCTCTATCCCCGAGCACAAAATACGCCGCATACCTGGTATTCACCTGCAAGACAAGGCTATACGGATTCGACCACACTTCCGGAGAAGCATACGTGGGGGTGAGCGGGCGCGAGAGCGAGAAACGCATGGTCTGTTTGGATCCGGAGGGAGAACGGAGGCAAAGGTATCAGATAGTGCCAAGGCGCGTGGGGCGGTTCTACCAGCCTCACAGGCAGAGGCCGGAAGCTGCGATGCAGGAGGAAGAAGTGGAGTACCCGAAACAGAGAGGCGACGGGTGGATGGAGGTGGAGCTGGGGGAGTGCTTTGTGGAGGAAGGGCAGGATGGGGAGATGGAGGTGAGCGTGATGGAGGTGAAGGGTGGACACTGGAAGAGTGGGGTGATTATACAAGGGATTGAGATTAGACCTAAAGAGAGTAAATAGAATATGAACCTCGCCTCTTTGTTGAAAGTTGATAATCATGTCCAATTGCTTGTTCTAAGAGTTGATTTTGTCATTTGTAGATTAACTATTGAATATGTTGTTGGTTCACATTTTATTTTTTTTTGAGGATTGTTGGTTCACATTTTGGTCACTATTAAATTTACAGAAATTGAGGCAATGAAGCTTCTCATGACAAGCTTATTGTAACGAATTGTGATATATTCATCTCACCGAAATTGTTGTGTTGTGTTCGTGTTAGGATATAAAAATACTACTCCATTTGTTCTATTCCATTTGGCCTGCTTTATTATTTTATACTACCTCACATCTATTCACTCTATAAGCCAAATGGAGTGGAACGGAGTATTAATTTTTATTACTAGTTCATTCGTCTGTCTCACTGAAATTGATATAAAACTACTATTATTACTACCTCCGTCTCGGTATATCATTTGCCAAAACGGTCCGTCTCAACTAATAGCCCCATTTCCGTATATAGCAATAAATTAGTGTTAATGGGCCATCCCATCAAAGAATAATAAGGGGGCTAATTACACTTAATTACCCTAATTGGGCCCCTAATTAATTCAGCCCAAATCCTAAAAAAAAGGAAGGGAGCACAATTGGAGGGGTCAAAACCCTAGCACACTCATTTTGCCACACTCTCATTTTCATTTCTCTTGAACTCTCTCGAGCTCTCCTCCGCCTCCCTCTCTGTGAAACCCTAGTTCTCCCTCTCCCTCTCCCGATCTGTCCCTCTCCCTCTCCCTCTCCCCTTCATCTCCGTCGATGGTTGGAGCAAAACTATCCATCCCTTCGGATGATGAAGGGAGCCCCCAAAACCCTACCCCTCCCTCGCCGCCGTCTCCCCCCGCGGGAAATCTCCCTAAACGCGGCCGCAGGCGTTCTCGTCCCATCCCTCCTCCCAGATCTGACCCCCTGGGTCGTAATCGCCGCCGTCGGCCTCGCCGGGAAAGTGGGGCAAAACTGGACGAATATCCAGACTCTCCGTCGTCCCCCCCCCCCGCCTCGGAAAATCCTAGATCTTGGGCTCCCGTCACCGGAGGCGCCGGCGTTGCCCGTCCCAGCTGTTCCTCCATCTCCGGACAGATCTGACCCGAAGAAATGGAGGCGGCTCCCAGATTACTTCTATCGGTACCGGATTCTCCCATCATGGGCCACCGTCGGCGGCGGAGTTGAAGCGGCTGGGAGCTCCGAGGCGGCGCCGTGCACTGACGATGGAGATGGGGTGATCTGAGCAGTAATTCATGGCGGTGAATTCTATATTAATCTCTTTTTATGAACCCTCAGCACTAATATGTTTTATATGAATCGAATTTTCTCTTTTCCTGTAGTGTACTATATCTAAACTAATGCGTTGCTTTTCTGTAACATTTTAGTGCTGAGGGTTCATAAAAAGATTGATAGATGGGGTGATGTGATGCTCTGTTGTTGTAATAATTTGCAGATGGGTGCACTGGAGATGCAAATGGGGTGATCTGAGCAGTAATTCATCTGGGTGAATTCTATTCCTCTCTTTATGTGATTGTGTGAAATCCCCTATGTGATTTTATGTGCATTGTGGTGGTTGCTCTGTATGTGATGTGATTAAAAGTTGCTGATGACAGTTTTTGGTCAAATGATGCTCTGTTTTTGCTCTATTAGCTTCTGTGATGACAATTTCCCCTGATTAAATGTATATGCTGTGATTTAAAGTTGCTGATGACATAATTTTTGGTCAAATGATGCTCTGTTCTTCCTCTATTAGCTTCTGTGATGACAATTTCCTGTGATTAAAAGTATATGCTGTGATTAAAATTTGCTGATGACATTTTGTTGGTCAAATGATGCCCTGTTCTTGCTGTATTACCTTCTGTGATGACAATTTCATGTGATTAAATGTATATGTTGTGATAAAAAGTTGCTGATGACATTATATGGTCAAATGATGCTCTGTTCTTGTTGGTCACATTGTTTGCTGTGATGATAATATGCTGATGACATTTATAATATCTTGATATGGAGGTAGTATGTGGATGTGTGAATTCCCTGCTGATGTTATGTATCAGTTTCAATGTGATGTGATCTGAATTGTGCTTGATATGCTATGTTCTTGGGCAATTGTGGGATTTAGGGCTCTTAATAAGCTGCAGTGATGACAACAGTTGGTAGATTTGTATGATTTGGCCTCTGATTGAAGTGGTTTCAACATCTGTTACTTGGTTTTGGTTGTCTGTGCCTACACTATTTGATGATTTTACAATATGCTGATGACATATCACTAGTCAAATGATGATTTGCCATAAACATGACTGAGAATACATGAGATTGAATGATGTGCATTACTGAATTAGTTGCATCTGCATGATGACATTTACAATTACAAAAACTATAACCTGCTGCTACTAAATGTACTTGAAATGGAAACTTAAACATACACACTCTGAAAACTAATACCTACTGCTATTAGCTGTTGTCTTCATGTCTTCATGTTTACTTTCCCATTTCAGTCTTCACTCTATGCATTCAAGTCAAACATCTTGTTGGGATTATATACTGAAAAGCATACTTTTATGCTAAGTTGTATAGTACTTCTTCCTGTTTTATGAAATAAATAATGTCATATGTTTTTGCATATTTATTCGTGTTATGGTTATGCAAAATATCGTCCTGTAGTATATATTATAGATAATATGGTGTGGGCTCACACGGAAGATCATATTATCGCATTCTTATATACTTAAATAGTGTTCGCAACCTAAGTAATTGTGGACAAATTACTTGTTAAGGTTGTAGTATAAGGCTTGATATTAGCTGATCTTGGCTAAGTAGCTTATACTAATGCATCCAGTTGCATTGAACAGGATCGCGGTGAGATAAATCCTTTTGTACTGATTTAATAAAGGATCAAAGATCTCAGACGATTATTATTTCTTAATTCTAGTCATATAATATTGAATTATATATTTATGATAATCATTACTTTGATTTATCAATGAGTGAGAGTTATCGCAACTCAAAGCATCTCGATATCTTGGGTAATGATATTATAAATATGATAATTAATATTAATGCTAGAAATCGTGTCTCGGCTGAGTCCGAGTTGATGATGTCCCCTTGAGGCGCTCCAAAGATTATTATATTAAACCCTGCAGGTGGATTAAGTTCCGATATAATAATAAGGTCGAGCGGGTACTACTCTCGGAATGAGATATTAATTAATAGAGCTATCAGTAAGCTTAATTAATTAATGGACATGCGATATCTTTAACACGGGAAATAATATAATCCAAAAAGGAGTCCGGTGCGTAATAATTTGGGAGATGGACGGCAGTGCAATATTATTTCTATAGTGGAGTGAAATAATATTAATATAATTAAGTAAAGTATTCGGGCCCAGAGAATACTTGGATTATTAATTATATTATTAATTATATTGGGAGGCCCAGTCCATATCCTCCTTAAGATCCCTAGTGTAGCCCAACAGAAGCAGGCCTGGCCCAGTAAGAGAAACCCTAACCCTAATCTGCCTCTATATATATAGATGGAGATTAGGGATTCCGTCATAAGTGAAATACGGTTCACATACGAGATTCTTAGTGACGGCTAGGGTTTTACTGTGAGGAAAAGAAGAAAGATTTCCGTCCATCCGGAATTCTTCTTAGTGCTCGGGAATACACTAGAAGATCTCGAGGTTTACGAGAATAGCTAGATCTCGTGCGCAGAGATATAGTGCGAGGAATTCTTCACCGAAATCTCATTATTCCGGCTGGATCTGCCCCGGCAAAGGTATGCAATCTAGATCTGTTTCCGCTTTAGGATCTAGGAAATTGCATGATATGTGTTTGTTTAATTGATTAACATCCGAGCGATCTTCACGGATCCAACACATCTCATCTGCACCTTGTGGGGCATTGATGCCCATTTCTTCCATCAAAATGTCTAATCCTTCAGTTCTTTCTTCTGCAATCAAATGATCTATGCATTCCCTAACTATGTATTCTGGAACATCAAGGTTTTGAGGTAGTAAACCCTGCCTTAACAATGAATCCTTGGACATATGTGGCAATTTGAAGTTGTTCATGCCTTTGCATTTCATTATCTCAACTAATACACACTGCAATGATAAAAAAAACCTTGTTTAATGTTTGTGGCTCCATTATTTGGAAACTTTCCTGCACTGCCTTAATGAGATCCTCTGGATTTTTGCACTTTATCTGTCACGACCGGACTTCACTAAGGATAGTTAAGCCGGGAAACCATGACTAGGGATGGGAATTAAGAGTAGGGGAAAGAAAGGGGGTATAAGATTGTGTGTGGAATATGACTCGTATAACTATTTGAACAACACTTTATACCATTGAACGTCTCAACTCGGGATCTCAAATGAGAATACAAGGATACTTGTCATAATCTATTACATGACTTGAAACAATTCTCGAAAGCTCAAGAGTTTGCACAGCGGAAGAACACTTGAATACATGTATGAAGACACGTATTACCGAGAGTCCTAATCTACTTGAACAACGACAAAAGCTCCACTCGGCACTTCACATCATCTTGCTCAACCTGCACATTTAGAAATACATGCAGGGCTGAGTACGAAAGTACTCAGTGGGCACATGCCGAAAACTATACATAATAATTGTCAAGCCATTCAACTGTAAGACATAGGGGTTTTATTGAAAAGAGCCCATGCTTACTAAAACTGTTCTTGTGATCTAAAAGTGCATGCATGCTAAGTTCTTTCGTAATCTACCATATCTGAAACTGTGGTGTCGAGGAGGTGGCCACCTCACACGACACCTGACCGGCCAACCCTGAAGATGACTCACGGTCCTGTGTACACTAGTCCAAGCAAGATAGCAAGTCTTAACAAGGACCCGAAATCGATTAACTTTATTGGCGAAGCCAATTCAGATAGGTGTCATACACAAAACAAAAATGTTTATGGCATGACAAGCTGGAAATAACTAGAACTTAATTAAATAATTTCTCGTTTTTCTTTGAAAGAAAGCCCACCTTAAGTAGCGTGAAAAATGTCAATCATGATAGAATCGCAACGTCAACCTTCCGGTTGATTTCCACCTATATAGAAACGATGATATAAGAATTTCCATTCTTATAAATCTAATAATTCCTCATAAAGAATATTCTTATTCCTTGTTTCTAACCTCTCGTTTTAACTATCGTTCCGTTAATATATCGTGAGATTATTAATCGGAGTTAATGATTTTTCATGGCTAGTGGTAGCCGTTAATTATCCTTGTAAACTTCAAATAATAATATTTTAAAATTATACCTTATTGGATTATTAAATCCAATGTTATGATTATAATTCATTTCTATGAATTAAATCGACTACTTTAGTCTCGAAAATTAATCGAGCTTCAATATTTGACTCGAATTAGTCGAGTTGCTTTGTTTAAATAAATAAACATTTTTCCAGAAATTTTTAACGTCCTTCGTGTCGTAATATAACAGTATTAACACGGGTTAATATTGAAATAAAAGGTTCTAAACAGTTGGGCCAAAAATTAATTAATCATCCCAAACCTAAGCCCAATTCCCGGCCCAAATCCCAACCCATACCCAGTATCCGACCCAAAACTCGACCCGACCCGACCCGACACCCTTAAAGAAATTCCCCCCTCTCCCACTTCAGCGCACACACACCCAAACCTAATTCCCCCTCCTCTCTCTCGCCTCCTTCAGCCGACTGCCGGCACCGTCTTTGCCGCCGGCGAGAGCCGCCGGCGGCCACGCTCTCCACTCTTTCTGTTTCTCGTTTTTACTCTAACTCTCTCTAACCATTCCCACCATTTCTTTTCTTGGTTTGGCAGGACGCTTAGAGCGTCGCTGCTGCGAGATGGCCGATGCCGGGGAATCGCTGTGGCCGTGGAGCCACCGGAGCAGAGATGCTCCCTCACCCCTATCGTCCTTTCTCCCTCTCTAGCTATCTCCTCTCTCTCTCCTCACGACTGTAACCAGCCGGAGGAGGAAACGGCCGGCGCTGACTCCGACCGAGACGCCACCGACGAGTCGCTGCCCGCCGTCGCCGGTGAGGTACAGACCCGGGGCCGCCTCTGCCGCCCCTGTCAGAGCCTTGGCTCCGTTTCCTTTACCCGTCGGGGCTTCGTGCCTCGACGGAGGTTCGATTCGTCGCCCTTGCTGCCCCTTTCTATTTTCTATATGCTTGGTATTTATTAGATTATGAAACCTTCCTTATGCGATATATGTATATATGTATGTATATATATCTATCTTCCTTCAAGGTTCTATGCTTTCATTATCTGCGAATCAAATAGCATGCTTGGTATTGAATTTCATTTCCGATGGATATTTCTCGTACTTCGGTTCCCTAGCTAAGAGAATTTAACTCTGAAGTTTAAGAGTCAATTACATATTCATTCTTATCTCATTTAGTTCGAGAGCATTCTTGACGGACTGAGATCCTAACATGTTTTGTTACTAGCATGCTTTCTACTGCAGAATTATGGAACTAATACTATTATGCTTGTGACTTCAGTTTTTGTATTAGAAGATTGTGATTTCCTAGACTTGATCTTAAGTTCATTCTAGATTGCACTTATAGTTTTGATTCGAAGCATGATAATAGAGTATGAAATCTTACTTGCTAACTTGAAAGGACTTGTAGTAGTTGGATAGGAAAGAAGAATGGAGATGGAGTCTTAAGGCTTCTTCTTCTTCTTCTTCGAACTCTCCTCTTTTGTGGTGTTATCTGCCACCCTTTCTTTGCCTTAATTCTATTTTCAGTTCTTCTTGTATGTGGATTGAAGTGAAACTGAATTTGAGGTGGGTGAAGGGATATTTATTCGACTCTTTTGTTGTGAATGTAATGGATGAGAGTGTAATAAATGAAGCCTCTTGGATAGGCTACAAAAGTCTTCATGCAGGTGATTGAAGTGAGGCTTGCAGATTTTGTGTAGATTTCTTATTGACTTTTCCTTTCTTCTTTTTGCAGGTTTGGAGGGGCTTAGGGTGAGGAGGAGGTATCCCCCTGCTGCTGCCGAGCTAGCTAGCTGCTGCTCTTTTCTTTTATTTTTATCTTTGTATTTATTGCTTCATTCTTATTCAGTCATTTATCCTCCCATCTATTTGAGTGTAATAGCTAGGTCTTGATCATATTTCTTTATTTGCTTATGCTTAACATTCCTCTTGTGGTATCAAAAAGGTATTGAGTAGGGCTTAATACTCTTCCATTATCACTTGCTCTCCTTAGTATACTTATAGTATAATCACATTGTTCTATTTGCAAACAGCTCATCCCAAATCACTTATAATTTGGCTCGGCCCAACTTCCTTTGGTAATGGGCTTGGCCCTATAATGTAATTAATTGAGCAATGATTAACATCGCAACTTATCGGACTCGATAATTACTAAAATAAACTCGTAATAGATTACGACTTAAACATTATAGCATTCGGATTTAAATTACTAAATCGAATTTAAGTACTTCGATATATACTTATAATTACGAATATCATTTGTAACTAATTACCGATAGTTAGATTTTAAACTAACGAAAATGCGGGTCATTACATCCTACCTACCTTAAAAAAAATTTCGTCCCGAAATTTGCGTACCTCTAACTGAACCGCTCGGGGTACTTCTCTTTATCTTAACATCGAGTTTTCACATCGATTCTCCTTGTTTGTGGTGTTTCCACCAAACCTCGAAGGAAGTAGCATACTTCTTTCTAAGATGTTGCACCTTTCGGTCCAAAATTTCTTTTACTTTATTCTTGCAACTAAGCTACAAATTTAAGACAAATTTATCTTGATGAATTTTGCGCATGCTATCAATCACATATCTTCTTACTTGCATACGTAAAATACCACATTATGTATACGTTCTAATTTTTGGAGGTGCTTCTAACTTGTATGCTACTTTAGCATATCACATTCTTTTTGGATATCATAAGGTCTTAGTAAAACGAGTTCTTAGCTTTCCTTCGAATCTAAACATAGTTACCTACACCGAAGGTGTTACCTTCATGAAAACTTTATCTACTATCTCAAGGTTTATCTTTGTTTGACATTTGTCGGTTTAGGACTTTTGTCCACTCTAGCTTCTCTCACTCTCTTACACATTTCCTATCTTGACCCCTTCATTGATCGTATCAGAATCTTAAATCTTTCTTTCACCTATCTTGTCTTTATAAGAGTAGTGTACATAGTCACCTTTATAGTACGTCATATGACGTCACACCTATTGCCGGTTAATAACTATTATTAACAAGTCTATTTCCGCCTTTAACGAGTACGACTGTTCTCAACATACCTTACAGGATCTAAATCCTTCGTTCCCATTGCCTATCGACTTGGAAATGGCAAGCTGGGCTATTAACTAGCTTAGTGTTTAAATCTTTCGTAACTAATCCAGACTCTGGATGTAACATAGTGTCTTTGTCTCAAATGATAAAATGATCACATTGTGTAACACTCGACCCCTTAAGCATATTACCGGGCTAACCTTTATCCATGACTGATGGAAATAAAATAAGGACTCTTTGTAAGTCGATCAATAACTTTATATGTAAAACATTGTTTTCTTTCTTAGTTTTGGTAGTCTCATCACAATCTCATTGTAACGTGTTCGCAGTTTCACTACGAAATCTTTTAGGGGTTGTAGCTTCCCTAAAATTTTGATCATGATCTAATTTATCGTAATCAATTAGTTAACATGGTGGTTAACCATATCCTTGAAACAAGTTTACTTGTTTGACATACTAAAGCACCTTCTGGTAGTTGAGGCTATACATTTCTTCATGTCCCCTACCACAACTTTCTTTATAGGTCTTAATGCATCTTGTATTCCCAGGTAAGCGGTTTATAGTGTATCTTCAGTCTTACTTAAGATTTCATTCTTGAGCTCATCATCGTGTGGTATGCACAACCTCCCTAACAAATATTCTTCGGTATTATTATCCTTAACATCTGTATCTTCTTTAACTTCGTTTCTTTGCTTTATGCCTCTCGTTGACATTATAGTCAATGTAGTAATAATCTTTTCTACCGCCTTGGGCGAGACACTACCTTTAAATTTATATTCTTAAAATCACTGACAATTGTCTTCTCACTCGTGAGAAGAAGTATCCACATAAAGCGTGGTTTACGACTTAAAGCATTGGCTATTATATTGACCTTTGCATTGGTAGTTGATACTACATTCATAATTCCCTACTAGTTCTACCCACCTTATTCGACACACATAAAAGCTCACTGTTCGAATTCGTTCTTGTAATCCGTGAGATTTTGCATTAACTCCATAAGGTTGATGCTTCTAAATTTTCAGGGCGTGCACCACTGAAAAATTTAAGTTGTGGGTAGGGTTGTGGTATAACCAACGTGGTGTATAAATTGTTACATTTCTTTCCTTTCATTGGTACTGGGATGATCCCATTCCCTGAGGCATCTATGTATGTTGTTTATTTCTTTTGTAGTTCTAGAACTATCAGAATTAGCACAACCATCGACTTCCATGTCAACTATTGAAAGCATGAGTGACGCTTAAAGGTCCACATACACTGGATCACTCGCTTTACAATCATGTTATTGGCCTTACTATCTTGGAGAATTCTTGACGAATCTCTGGTAATAACGAGTCACTCCTAAGAGGCTACGTATTTTATTTAGTGTAGATGATTCTCACCCTTGTAAAGCTTCTACTTTTGCTGGGTCTACTTAATATCATCCGACGACACGATGTGTCCAAGTAATGTCACTTTGTTAAGCTAGAAAACATATTCTCTATTTTTTTTTTATGTATAAGCATTTCCCTTGTACTATTCTTTTTAACTTAATTGCTCATGTATAGGTGAGACATTTAATACTATATGGAGTAGAGATTTATAATAATTGGGCAGGTCGTTTCGATTGCTCAATCTATACATTTCAATGAGGGGTAAAAATAATTACCTCTGGTAGCAATGCTACATCTTCCAATTCTTTACTTGCTCAATTCATATGAGTTTTACATGGACGGTCCTTTGATATGCTAATTGCATATACTTTATCTCTACCAATTCTTCCTTCTCTATATCGCCTTCGTTCGACTTTTAATATTTAAGGGACCTTGGCAAGACTTTCTGTCTCCTTGGAATAGGGCTAATTACTTAAAATAGGTTTGAACCTGTATCAATTTACTGATCCATAAAACTATTGGTTATTCGATAGAGTCATAACCCTCCTATTTTATTTACGTACCGTTGTTTCCGTTATGGAGGTTTAAATTGTACATAGTCCTCTTACTTTATACTCTTGTAGATAATCTTGTCTATCCACCATTTCGAATCAATCTTCTAGATTGAGGATTTCCCATATCTCAAATGCTCCTTATTTCATATAGTTTCTTAACTGGAGGAGTTCCTTGAGGATTAGGTTCCTTGGAATGGATTATCTTTCCGTTTGTCTTACTCTGTTACATTCCGTTGCTAACTTTCATTCATACGTCTTTCATGGCCGACCAACTTAAATCTTGTTATTCGAAACTTTATTTCTAGCGAAAAAAAAAAAAAAAAAAAAAAAAATTCGTCTGATCCATGCAATTGTTCTAAGGGGTGTATCACCCGTGATGTATGGAAATCTTAATCTAGATTTTGTCATCAACCTATACCACCAACTACTACATTTGTTAATGTGGTGTTAACTCTTGATCATTTGCTATATATTGTGGGAACTGATTTATCCCGTACTTTAATGCATGCATCCACTTAAATATATATATTCTGCTTATGTACTCATTTCTCCTCTTTACTTATTCTCTTAATATGCCTTACCATTCTCGTAGTTTCGAACATGCTTCTTACTTTACTATCTAGTATCTCTTTTCTTGAATAAAAAAAAAAAATTCTGGGAATTCCAAAAGGTCTTTATTAACTATCTCTCCTCACACCATTATCTACTTGAGTCTTGTATCAATATCTTTACTTATTTAACAACCCCTGAACCATTTTGTAACATACTCAAGATCATATCATTGTCCTTAAACATTTTTCATCTTAAATTTTCTTCCACTAATTGTAAGTCTCTTCATTTCTATCTTGTTCTATTTCATTGCCATGTTTTGGGTAATCCCTGACGGTATCATACTTTAAGTCATACTCGTGACTTGCAGTTGGGCTTAGTAAACTCCATTGCTTGGATAGCTAATTGTATCAAAGTGGAATGAGAATATCTGGAAGGTATAATGACCTTGGTTCAATTTTGGTACAACAAGTAACCAAAATATGTTATCAATAAATCATCTGACAAGCTAGGAAAGAATAATCAGAGGGTAGAAATGAAATGACAAAGGTCAGGGGGAGGAGACCCATTTTGTCGATACCCGTCCGATTTCTTGTCTAATGGTAACGCTACCGAGATTGATATTATGTGGGGTGATCAGTCCCGCATAGACACAATCTCAGTCACACGAAGTTCAAGTACTTTGGTGACTCTCAACTTTTCGGGCGGTGAAAAGAAGCTTTTGCAAAGTTTGGCGAGCTCTTCTAACTCATAATTTTTCTGGACTCTGTATTTTTATAATACATTTTTCTGGGCTTCAAGGGCTCACGTAGGACATCACAACACGAGGTATTACCACGATAAGTTTTCCTTTATAACATTAGCCACGCAATTCTTCTTACTATAAGTACTTATGTACAACTTCACTGAAGTAGTCTTCAATGTTCTTTTATCCCCTATAAGCTTTCACCACTAACTGAATGTGCTATCATTGTTATTCATAACCTTACAAGGGCATATAACCTTGCATTTTTATTCTGATTGTACGTTGTAGAGTACGGGGTTCTCTTTGGTACTGCCTCGCATATCAATCGAGGTGGCCTTATCAATATAAGGTTTCTTTTAAATAGCACTAATATTTCCATATTATAGACTTCTTACGAGTCTACGCTCTAGGATGTCATACTATCGGTTAATCTTA
Organism: Thymus mandschuricus; assembly: GCA_029379335.1. Lineage (NCBI taxonomy): Eukaryota > Viridiplantae > Streptophyta > Magnoliopsida > Lamiales > Lamiaceae > Thymus > Thymus mandschuricus. Next base: position 4,935,208 of record CM057079.1, on the reverse strand, counting down.
ACCGGCCATAATAACTAATTTATTTTAGATATTTAGTCTGCATGATAGTCGCACCTTATGTTGAAACATACAATCTGCTCCATATGATTCTATGGTTTGGTCTTGTATAAAAACCTCATTGGTGTTAACCATACACATTAAAAATGCCTACAATCTTGGGAATGTCGTTTATTAGGTCATGGTAATGTCATCCTGAACGATCAATCTCGTATAATGTCCCCCATCATCCTTACTAATTTGTTGGCGGTAGATTTTTCAATCTCGTAATAACGTCATGTCTTACACCCTGTGATCGTGGGTGGATATTCTAAAGTGACCAAAATGGTACATCAACTTATCTAAACCATTCTTGTAAAAGGACTGATAAATTCGTTATGATCGAACTATCTCTGGTGTCGAAGCACCGGGTTGCTTCTTCCTTTTGGTGAACTTTGTTCAGGCCTAACCTTATTTAGGTTCTGATTGACATGTTCTAATATTTGAACTCTAAGAATTAGAGATCAATTAATGCTTTTATGCTCATGGATATATATTTCCAAATAGGTATAACTATTGTTACTGTCATTCTTTTCTAACTTCTATTTAATCTTTCATTTGACTGCTGTTATATTCTTTTGTTTAACCATGATGCGGTACATCTATGGTTTTGTGGTGGTCTTATCTTTATTGTGCCACAGTATCTTTGTTAACTTATAGAAACTTCATTATGTAAAAACATTAGTGAACTAACGTTGTTCGTATGTCTTGAAAAGCCGTTAAAAGGCTAAGCCCATGTCATCGAGTGACATCTGTCTTCATCGTGTCTCTTGCCTCAATTCTTTTGCACTCTTGCATCTTCATCGCCTTTTCTTCTTATTCTCTTCTTACGAAGAGGAAGGAAATTTCATTCCCTCAACGTCTATTTCTAAGTTCTCCGAGGAAAACAACTAGTTCGAGCGAGCTATGTTCTCTAGCAAGCCTTGTTCTTTTCTATATGTGATCTTAATTCCACTATGTCCTTTCTATTCTTCAACTTCCAATCTCGTGAAAGTCTTACCTTTCCTCGTTGAGCGCGATGTAGTGAAGTGCAGAGCTTTGTCGACTGACTCAATTAGTCAAGTGAATCAATACTCGACTAAACTCTGAAGAAGACTCTCGGGTTTCAGAGCAACCATTGCTCTGATACCACTCTGTCACGACCGGACTTCACTAAGGATAGTTAAGCCGGGAAACCATGACTAGGGATGGGAATTAAGAGTAGGGGAAAGAAAGGGGGTATAAGATTGTGTGTGGAATATGACTCGTATAACTATTTGAACAACACTTTATACCATTGAACGTCTCAACTCGGGATCTCAAATGAGAATACAAGGATACTTGTCATAATCTATTACATGACTTGAAACAATTCTCGAAAGCTCAAGAGTTTGCACAGCGGAAGAACACTTGAATACATGTATGAAGACACGTATTACCGAGAGTCCTAATCTACTTGAACAACGACAAAAGCTCCACTCGGTACTTCACATCATCTTGCTCAACCTGCACATTTAGAAATACATGCAGGGCTGAGTACGAAAGTACTCAGTGGGCACATGCCGAAAAATATACATAATAATTGTCAAGCCATTCAACTGTAAGACATAGGGGTTTTATTGAAAAGAGCCCATGCTTACTACAACTGTTCTTGTGATCTAAAAGTGCATGCATGCTAAGTTCTTTCGTAATCTACCATATCTGAAACTGTGGTGTCGAGGAGGTGGCCACCTCACACGACACCTGACCGGCCAACCCTGAAGATGACTCACGGTCCTGTGTACACTAGTCCAAGCAAGATAGCAAGTCTTAACAAGGACCCGAAATCGATTAACTTTATTGGCGAAGCCAATTCAGATAGGTGTCATACACAAAACAAAAATGTTTATGGCATGACAAGCTGGAAATAACTAGAACTTAATTAAATAATTTCTCGTTTTTCTTTGAAAGAAAGCCCACCTTAAGTAGCGTGAAAAATGTCAATCATGATAGAATCGCAACGTCAACCTTCCGGTTGATTTCCACCTATATAGAAACGATGATATAAGAATTTCCATTCTTATAAATCTAATAATTCCTCATAAAGAATATTCTTATTCCTTGTTTCTAACCTCTCGTTTTAACTATCGTTCCGTTAATATATCGTGAGATTATTAATCGGAGTTAATGATTTTTCATGGCTAGTGGTAGCCGTTAATTATCCTTGTAAACTTCAAATAATAATATTTTAAAATTATACCTTATTGGATTATTAAATCCAATGTTATGATTATAATTCATTTCTATGAATTAAATCGACTACTTTAGTCTCGAAAATTAATCGAGCTTCAATATTTGACTCGAATTAGTCGAGTTGCTTTGTTTAAATAAATAAACATTTTTCCAGAAATTTTTAACGTCCTTCGTGTCGTAATATAACAGTATTAACACGGGTTAATATTGAAATAAAAGGTTCTAAACAGTTGGGCCAAAAATTAATTAATCATCCCAAACCTAAGCCCAATTCCCGGCCCAAATCCCAACCCATACCCAGTATCCGACCCAAAACTCGACCCGACCCGACCCGACACCCTTAAAGAAATTCCCCCCTCTCCCACTTCAGCGCACACACACCCAAACCTAATTCCCCCTCCTCTCTCTCGCCTCCTTCAGCCGACTGCCGGCACCGTCTTTGCCGCCGGCGAGAGCCGCCGGCGGCCACGCTCTCCACTCTTTCTGTTTCTCGTTTTTACTCTAACTCTCTCTAACCATTCCCACCATTTCTTTTCTTGGTTTGGCAGGACGCTTAGAGCGTCGCTGCTGCGAGATGGCCGATGCCGGGGAATCGCTGTGGCCGTGGAGCCACCGGAGCAGAGATGCTCCCTCACCCCTATCGTCCTTTCTCCCTCTCTAGCTATCTCCTCTCTCTCTCCTCACGACTGTAACCAGCCGGAGGAGGAAACGGCCGGCGCTGACTCCGACCGAGACGCCACCGACGAGTCGCTGCCCGCCGTCGCCGGTGAGGTACAGACCCGGGGCCGCCTCTGCCGCCCCTGTCAGAGCCTTGGCTCCGTTTCCTTTACCCGTCGGGGCTTCGTGCCTCGACGGAGGTTCGATTCGTCGCCCTTGCTGCCCCTTTCTATTTTCTATATGCTTGGTATTTATTAGATTATGAAACCTTCCTTATGCGATATATGTATATATGTATGTATATATATCTATCTTCCTTCAAGGTTCTATGCTTTCATTATCTGCGAATCAAATAGCATGCTTGGTATTGAATTTCATTTCCGATGGATATTTCTCGTACTTCGGTTCCCTAGCTAAGAGAATTTAACTCTGAAGTTTAAGAGTCAATTACATATTCATTCTTATCTCATTTAGTTCGAGAGCATTCTTGACGGACTGAGATCCTAACATGTTTTGTTACTAGCATGCTTTCTACTGCAGAATTATGGAACTAATACTATTATGCTTGTGACTTCAGTTTTTGTATTAGAAGATTGTGATTTCCTAGACTTGATCTTAAGTTCATTCTAGATTGCACTTATAGTTTTGATTCGAAGCATGATAATAGAGTATGAAATCTTACTTGCTAACTTGAAAGGACTTGTAGTAGTTGGATAGGAAAGAAGAATGGAGATGGAGTCTTAAGGCTTCTTCTTCTTCTTCTTCGAACTCTCCTCTTTTGTGGTGTTATCTGCCACCCTTTCTTTGCCTTAATTCTATTTTCAGTTCTTCTTGTATGTGGATTGAAGTGAAACTGAATTTGAGGTGGGTGAAGGGATATTTATTCGACTCTTTTGTTGTGAATGTAATGGATGAGAGTGTAATAAATGAAGCCTCTTGGATAGGCTACAAAAGTCTTCATGCAGGTGATTGAAGTGAGGCTTGCAGATTTTGTGTAGATTTCTTATTGACTTTTCCTTTCTTCTTTTTGCAGGTTTGGAGGGGCTTAGGGTGAGGAGGAGGTATCCCCCTGCTGCTGCCGAGCTAGCTAGCTGCTGCTCTTTTCTTTTATTTTTATCTTTGTATTTATTGCTTCATTCTTATTCAGTCATTTATCCTCCCATCTATTTGAGTGTAATAGCTAGGTCTTGATCATATTTCTTTATTTGCTTATGCTTAACATTCCTCTTGTGGTATCAAAAAGGTATTGAGTAGGGCTTAATACTCTTCCATTATCACTTGCTCTCCTTAGTATACTTATAGTATAATCACATTGTTCTATTTGCAAACAGCTCATCCCAAATCACTTATAATTTGGCTCGGCCCAACTTCCTTTGGTAATGGGCTTGGCCCTATAATGTAATTAATTGAGCAATGATTAACATCGCAACTTATCGGACTCGATAATTACTAAAATAAACTCGTAATAGATTACGACTTAAACATTATAGCATTCGGATTTAAATTACTAAATCGAATTTAAGTACTTCGATATATACTTATAATTACGAATATCATTTGTAACTAATTACCGATAGTTAGATTTTAAACTAACGAAAATGCGGGTCATTACATTATCCTCTGCTGTAAACTTTGGATTGCTGTAAACAGTCCTAGATCATTTGCATTACAATCTGGGCTATTTGATGGTTGTTGGACTAGCTGAATGTGGAAACCATTTGCATTTGCTGCTTCTTGGAATTCTGCATCATTGTTGTTGATGTGTGTTCTGCAGTTATCTTGCTGTATTTGTATTCTCTTGCTCATACTTGTTGGCCATTTCAGTTTGATGGCAGGCAAGATCTGAACATGAATGTTGAAGTGTTAGTGTGTTAATAAAACCTCACAATTGATGGGCTTAATGGAAATAAAAAAAGGCAGACTACCTCTTTTAAAATGCAATCTTTCACCACTGTTTTTGTGATGCTTTGAATTGGTTTTAGCTCCACTGTGCCTTTTGGTCTCTTGCTGCTGTTTCTCTTTGCTGTGTACTCCTCTATGAATGGCCATATACCAATCTTTCCATCAAAAACAACACTCTCATCCTCTGCAAACACTGGCCTACTAACTGCACACAAGAACATGCCTTTTGGGATGAAGTTTTTTGACTGTGTAACTCTAAGGGGGTCTGCCTCCATGGGGGTCAGATAATATCTGCAGCTCTTCCTCTGTAAGTAGAACCATTTTTCATCTATATGAATGGTATTTTCCATGGGCTTGAATGTGGGAGTGTTCCTAGTAAAATCGAAGTGTAAGGCTCGTAGACTAAAACCTAACCTCCATTGTTGGGACCGGCTGCTTGAAAGCCGCCCCGACCCAGATCTTGGTTCGGATGTGTCGATTCGATCGTGCACATAAGTTCATGCAAGGGCTCGAGTACATACCTTATGATTTTGAAGAACGTGCAATCTGAGTCGTGTCTGATCGATCTACGGTTCTGATCTTCTAGGATGTGATCCCACACCTTCAGATCTGAGACTTGGTGGACGTCTCAAGATCACTGGAACCTCGATCTCCTTTCTCTCAGACTCGCGGCCGACTCTCTCGCTCGCCTAGGGTTCTGCGCCAATCTCACAAATATCGTGTGACTTGGAGAACTCAATTAGGGTTTTAGGTGAGAGACATGGAGAGTATTTATATGGTTCATAAATAAGGAGATATGATTCCTTATTTATCTCTAACCATATCTTTGCCTATCCCATATTTATTCTCTTTCCATAACTTACAAATCCTATTCCTTTATTAATACGGAATTAATAAGGAATTAATCTGTTCAGTTATGCAACTGTATATCCGGAATTAATTCTAACAAATAGAATTTATTCTAATCCAGTAGAAGAATAATAAATAAATATATACCAAATATATTTATATATATATGATATTTATCCCCACAAGATTTAATTAAATAAATCTTATCTTATTAGATTTAATCATACCCGTGAATAACTAAATAATACGGAGTAAATAATTAGATTTAATCCCATAGGATATAAATCTCAATTAATTATATTTATTATCCATTCACCGGATATAAATCCAATATATATCATATACCGGGCCTGAGTACAATTATTGAGTCCAAACTCAACAATACTATTTAGATCGATTCCTGAGGTCTGTTTGGGCCATCCTAGGGATCGGATACCAGACAGAGTTGGGCCTTATCTAATTCGATATTTCCATGTCCACCCCTGAACATGTATCTCATTAGAACTATGACGCACTCCACTAAAGTGTCATAGCTGAATCACCGCTCTGTCCCAATTATGTAGATTGGGTAGGTAATTTGTATAGTTCGACCCCCGTGTTTAAGACCTTCCATATCCGTTAATCAATTAGAGCTACCATGACTGCTCCTAATTGTTAACATCTATTCCTCAGGTAGTACCCGTTCACTCCTCATTATTGTACCTGAACTTAATCAGCATGCATGACTTGGCATAATAAACATTGTGAACTCCCTGAGGGGATAACGTCAGCCTGCACTCACACAGGACACGGCTTATTGATAACACTTATTAGACATACTATGCATCTTCGTGTTACCCAAAGTACGACATGATTAAGATGAACTAATGAAGTTCATATTTTCTTAAATCAAAGTAACATCGAAGAATACATATACATCTAATAGTTTACCAAGGTTAAGATCGAGCTAGAGCCTGAGATCTGTAGCTCTTCACCTATATCACCTTTGATACAGGGTCAGTATCAGAAGAGCATTATCTCTATTGATCCTCAATACATTCCACCGTACCAGCATAATTAGTGATTAGGACTCATCACTACCATTAAGCTGCAGTCTAGACCGACAGCTCAGCCCAAGCTATCTCGACTGTGAACTGTTTATATCTCATCATTATCAACGACCTTCGTGATCCTCTCCGAACTCAGATCGACACGTGGTCTAAAACATGAGATAATGGGCTTTATTCTTGCTTATTCATATTCTTCCAGATAGGGATTGTTAACAGTGGACCTATGTCGTAACCACAAAAACAACTGGTTTTGCTTTAGTTATACAACAACCCCAACAATCTCCCACTTATACTAAAGTAAAACCTTTTAGTATACCAACGCGTCTACAGGAAACCATATGACTTCATCCATGTACAATGTTAACAATCGCAATCGTTAACAACCAATACACTTTTCCTCCCACTTATACTTAAAGATTTTACCTTTACCTTGTACCTTTTAGTGGGAGGCTCACTAAGACATGTCAGCCACGTACTACAGTATACCTAACATGTGACACTTAGTGAAGGAACCGTCATCGTACATTCCTCTAGTTATTCTATTTTCTCCACGAAATCGCCTTAATTTAAGGTACTCACTATGTTGTTACCGGCATTTCCAAATCTCAAAAATTTGCCACTGCACTTAGAATCCTTCCAGGGGTGTAAGAATTCTAGCAAATTTGAGGTTACTGCCAATTCACGAAGGCAAGCCCTGAATTATCTAGCTCCCTCTCAGCATTTCACTGCGTGAGAATCTTCAAGACAATTCTGCTTCTTACGTGAATCCATAGTAAAAGGTCGATGATGTCGTTTTTCTAGCTACCATTCGATTTTCCGTATCATCAAACATTTAAGAATGATAGACTATATCCGTTACCATGCACACAGCATTAACATATATTTGGCTCTTTATGCAATATCCAAGTGTATTGCAAACTTTGCCACAACAGTAGTCTATGAAGAGTACTTGAATAATGTTGTACTATCCGCAGATATATCTAACATTACTCCTAACCTTCATTCTAAACTGTTCGGATAATCACCACTTATTGTGTCAGATAATACTTTCACATTGTCTCCAAGTGCTAGTAATATTATCTCACAATGTACAAGACAACCAATTCAACGCCTTTTGTGGATGAAAGATATACCATTTGTAAACACATTTCATGAACGAATCTATATGTGTTGTCTGACAAATGAATGCTTTAATCATTGTACTACACATTGCAATGTGTCTGCCCCGAAACATAGAACTTTTGAGAGAATTCTTCCCTTTTCTCAAATTACATCCATGTTTCCTCATGTATGTCCTCAACGAATATGAGCATACAACTTGCAAGTCTTTCGAGTGTTAAACTCATGGACTAATCAATGATAAGCAACTTCCACTATGCCAAAAAAGTTCATACATAACGCAAAATTTGCGTTATCTATGTGCAAAAGGAAACTGCTAAGAATACTGGTGTTATAAAAAGTCTCACTCATACATAACGGTTATGTACCGTTATCTATGTGAGTTTTTCATAACGGTTCAAAATTTAATACATAACACTCATTTACCGTTATGTATAGTTACTTTTGATAACGCTTCGCAACCGTTATTAATTTTTTAAACAACCGTTATGTATAGTAACTTTTGATAACGGTTTAGTGTTATTATATGTTGTGATGTACCGTTATAAATTATTCTTATACATAACGGTTCTTAACCGTTACGAAAGACTTATTTTAATGTTATTTTTTCTTGACTATTTATAACGGTTTTCCTGCTTACTTAACGATAATGTAACATGTACTACATAATTGATGCAAAATGAAACACATCTATTTCCACCAAAACATTGTCTACATAATCCAAAGAGTTAAGCCAATATCCAGACCATCCAGATTCATGAAAATAAAAAAAGCAAATATCATCTAGTTATTTTCTTACATGAGAGTCACTTCCAAAAACTTTCCCTAGGTTTGACAATTCAACCGATCGATTGTGCTCACTCCACCATCTTTCCAACAACTTTACTCCCCACTTGTCTTCAACTTACCAGCAAGCTATTATCATTATGAAATGTGAATCCTTCTTCAATTTTTGACTGCTATGAAGAGATAACCGTGGAGAGCAGCTCAGCAGGCATTCTTGAATATCTGTAGAACAAAGAGCAGGTCGTAGACCCATTTTAACAATGTTGATGCACTGGCGAATCACAATTAAATGCTAATACAAATAATTCAGATCAAAGATTCTACTTATGTCCTCTATCCAAGAAACTCAGAATGCATAATAAAGTCACAGATTCTCTTTCAAAGTAGTGATTAATAAGGATAAAAGCTAAATGCTGAGCAAGCACCAACACCTTGGGATTTCAAAGTAATAGTGCACCAAATGATTAGAGATAGGCAGAAAATATTATTATAAAAAGAAGGTCTAGGGCTTAAACTTACGGTGTAGATGCTATCAAAAGCATTAGGATTTTAAATGACAACGCCAGCAACCTACCGCTAGTTTCATGTTTGATTAGATACAAAGTACCTGCTCAATAAAAACCTGCTCAATAAAAACAAAGTCCGCCGATCATATTGCTGCTCTAAGAGCATTATATTTTAGCAAATGCTTAGTAGAAGAGAAGATTTACTGAAATATGCCAAAAGAGAACCCCAGATCTTATGCAATTTGGATATAATACAATTATTTAAAGCTAATAAATTTGGTCATGATTTCAACAATTCTTTGCTGATTAGCCAATTTGTGTATTTGATCAAAACTGAATGCCTAATCACCTGATATATAACCTACTCTGAATCAACAATGATACTGAGCTCAACTAGATTTCATTTCTACTCAGTAAAAAATCTTATGAGTCATAGTAGCATCACTTAATATTCCGCCAAAGTTGCTAACTTGCTATAATCATCCTAACATTGGAATAAAGAATGAACGAAAAAACAAACTTTTAGGTTCCAGTACCTGAATGAAGTTGCAATAATATACTTTGGAATGTTCTTTACAGTACGTCTGTCATGGAGTATATGCCAATTAAGACCCAAGAGCAACAATACTCTCAATTAGTAAAACACATGCATTTCTATGGGAATGATGAAGTTCATTTAAACACACACACACAAAAAAAAAAAAAAAACAAACAAACTTCTGCTTTCTAGTAGCTAAGATGCGAAACCCTGGCCCATAAACAAAATGGACAAGTATACTCAGTATAAGTGTTTAACATGCAGTTTAGCGAGTAGGTTTACAAGTAAATACTAGATAACAATAATTCATTCAGTTGTACATATGGGAAAAACAAAATTCGAATTAATTATCAGATATTTGAAATGAAGAGAAATTAACCATAGCGTCTCTTCTACAGATGGAGCAAGGTAGAATCCTTTATTGATTTATCATGGCTCAGTAACATGAACATATTTAAGTAGTAAGTAAGCAAATAAACACCAAACCTTATACTTGAAAACAGCTCTGCTTTATCTGTAAACCATTCCGGGATATCTCTCACAATTGTGACATCATCTTTCAAGTAGTCAATGAAATGATCTACATCAAATATATCTTCAAATTTCCTGCAAACAACTATCACACATCAGAGATCCTATATAGTAATAAATTATCTACATCATATATGCCCTGAAATATCTGTAGAATATGCATCACACTGCAAAGCAATTATTGGAGTTCATAAACCCAAAGACCAACTATATGAAACTCGAAAAAACCGAGCATCAAACTGGGACCAATTGTAACAGATAAAAAAGATCCAAGTTGTAACAGCAGCTGGCAGCAACCTTTATAAAGTTATCATGGAAACTTCAGAAACCGGAATGCAGCATGACTAGAATAGATATTATACAGATTTGCTCAGACTAAAAAGTCATTTTGCACCAGCGCTAAAATATTCAAGTACATGAAGTGGGCTAAATGTTAGAGTACCGCTATCTTAGGTATGGGCTATATTTTTGTTCTTATTTTTTCAGCCAGGCACCCGAAACGAAGTCAAAGAAAGAGCTAGGACACATATATAGGTACTGGCAGTTTGGCACAATAAGTATTCTAGTAATCTTGCAGATAATAAGAAATGAATGCTGAGGCAATATAGAATAAAATCCATTATGTAGATTAAACAAGTTTACCCACGTTTGGTCTTTCCATATCTGGTCTTGCTTCAGCACAGGCAAAATAAGAGTAGCATTCATGATCTTTGCCACAGCAACAGCATTGCATATCTGTAGAGACAGAGATAGATACTCATAACCAAGCTCTGGTCTAAGGCAACGAAAACAATGGTACAGCTGTACAAGGTCAAAAGAGAAAGGGAGTGATTCCGAAAAAACTTAAAAAACGATGACTGGAATTAGGAATTCAAATTAAATGGTAAAAAAATATTGACCCATAAAGGTGTATCTTCATAGTTACTAAAAGGATGAAGAAGATGATTTTTGAAAATTTCCCCAAGAACCACTTACAACAATTCTTTGCTGGTTAAGTCCGCCCTCAGCATGAATAAAGATATAGCCATTAGTTTCATTCTCAGCTTTAAGATCTGCAAGAGGATAGAAACGAGAGAATTATATACTTATCCTACCACTACAAAAGCATGTTACAAAATTTTATCCAACCAAAAGCAACACAGAAGTTTTAATACAGGTTTAACTTCGATGTTGATGGTAGAGGGACCGTGCAGCAATTAATATTATGGGTTTCGTTGATAAGCTCGTCTGCATATTTCAGTACCTAAAATTACACCCTCACGTCTTTCAGCACAGGGTTTCCATGAGGTGGTGGCTGAATAAGGATTTTCCCAGAGTGATGGCGGCTCCTTTACCTGGATATAAAAAGCAATGCAATTAAAGAACACAACCAAAATGAAAAGATGATGACATTAGAGAAAGGTGGAAAAGCATTGCAGCTTACATGAGGGCACTGAAGAGTAATACCATCTTTTCTGCACAAATAAGGGGCATTCTGAGACAAAGTGGAAAAGGTCAAAGAGGAGAATGATTTGAACTCAAGGAAAACATGATATCTAAATGCACGAGACTTCTAAATATAAAATGGGAGCAATGAGAACACAGGTTAGATCCCAATTACTCGAGTGAGTTCCATCACGAAGGGTCAGTCAAAATCCTCACAATACCACAAGATGTTATCATGTAATGCAACTTTAAAATGTTCATTTGAAAACAATAACTCCACAAGAAGAAAGAAAGAGAAGGAAAAAATTAGGATTATCACAATTCAGAAGACCATCATCTTCAACAATTAACATCAATTAAAAACAAAAAAAAAACAAAAAAGGAATTACAGAAACCCATAAACTCAAATGGTCTCAAACGCAATCAGAACTGATTCATCAACACCCAAAAACACCAGAAAAATCTTGTCTTTAATCGAAAAAAAGTTGTGCAGATGATGAATTTACAACACAAACGCATAATATAATATCCATTCAACAGCCAAGAAGTCAAGATCATCATGGTCGTATGAAAGAATATCCACAAAGAAAAATGTAAGTAATTATACCATGCTCCATACAACATGCTCCATACGTATGATTCACGAAAGGAAAAATAAAAAATAAAAAAATCAGTGACAATTCTAGAAGAAAAAAGTTAATAAACACGATAGATACAATCAGAAACTACATTAGAATACTTATATTTTGATTACCTAAGCTTAAAATCTTGAAAATAAGTATAATTAAATTCCTTCTGCAATTAATAAAACTAACAAACCAGAAAGAGTTCATACCTTGTCCTATGGAGAATTAGGACGTAACAACTTCGCCAATTTAAATGGAGACAGTGACCATTCTATAATCCTGCAGCAGCTGCTGTTCTGAAATTACAAATCATTAAACTGATAAATCCCTTCCCTTAATTGAATCAAGTATTTGTAATAAAAAACTAAGAAATCACACGCATCTGCTGCAAAACAGGAAACTCGGCATCAGCAAAAGAATGAAGAACTTCTATAAATACCACATCCTACAAAGTATTTCAAAACGATAGCATCGAATTTAAGCAAGAGTCCAAGCACTGCAATATTTAGGAATCGTGTTGAAACGATTTCACAGAATCTGGACCCCTAACTATAGGAACACATCGAATCGAGAAATTAACCGATTAAAACTTCATTCAATTCAACAAAAAAGTAAAAAAAAAAAAAAAAACATAGCAAAAAACATAAATCGAAAGTTTCGACCATTTCTTTCGAACTAAGCATCATTCCCCAACACAAAAACTAAGTCCCCTAATCACAGCATGCACTGAGTTCCCCACTATGAAACTTCTCTTAACATCCAAATCCAAAATCAAGTTAAATCTTCAACTTCCTTACTAGTTACAGAAAATCAAGTAAAATCGAAGCATAAATGAACTAATAAACAACGAAATATCACCTGTCCAGGAGTCAAGCCCAGAATCGACCAAGTGCAGCTAGAGCCCTAGAAATTGGGAGACGGAATGCAAAGATCTGAAGCAACAAGTAAATTAGAAACACAGGAAATTCAGAGCCAGTGGGTGGAATTGACGGAAAGAGCAGCCCAGAAAATAAAAGGCAGGGGAGAGATAGAGATAGAGATAGAGAGAGAGAGCTCGCCTGCTTGTAGGAAGCTAGGCGAGACTGGTTGAGACCGTCGTCGGTCGCGTCGCCGGTCTCCGTTCGTCGCGTCGCCGGTTGTTAGTCGAGGAAGAAATTTTGGGGAGGAAGAAAGACGTCGCGGGAGAGGGAGAGAGGTAGGGCGGGGGAGAGAGAGAGAGAGATGATTTGGGGATGTAAAATTTTAAATGTTTGTAAATAGTAAAAAATTAAAATAATAATAATTAAAATATTATTAATAACAGTATATTCTTATCGCTTTTTATAAACCGTTATTAAAACAAAACATAACACTTCAATACATAACGGTTCTTACTAAACTGTTAAGTATAGTAGTGATTATAGATAACACTCCGTTCATAACCGTTATGATTGATTAAAGCTACAGTCACATACATAACGGCAACTGTTATCTATTTAAAAAGTGTTCACATACATAACGGTTCCGTGAAAATACCGTTATGTATGCAGTGTTACCTATGACAGAATTTGGCATAGTGTTCTTTCATCTAACTTATCCTTTACTAGTCAACTTGGTTTGTTCATTATCCAAGAAATTAGATTTCTTGATGAACAATTTACCATTTTCGAGACACACTCGAAAAAGCTCCCACTGTGACAAGGATCCTTAAATAATCTTGTGCAGATCCTTTTGGTTATCAGTCTTGTACTTCCGGCCTTATAATGTTCCAATCCATAATTTCTTTTTATTCTTGGACGTTAATCAAGAACAAATGATTGTCTTTCCTTGAAAAATGACTACTTGTCCAACCAATTACTAAATCTAACATCAAAATTGCGACACTTCGTGTGCAAATTATCCTTATTTCCGAACAGATTTGATCAATGAAATTTACAATTAGCATCTCCGTGGGAAGGGAAAACGCGATCTCAGCGCGAATGCTAATCAATTCATATTAAATCACAATGAAATCTATGATCAACATAAATGTTAATCATTTCATTTCAAATACGGATAGGAAATAGATTTAGACATAGTGACGTAGTATTTTGTTAAAAGACAATTCTGAACAAGAAGTGCGACATTTATAACACATTTTGGAATATCTTTCAAAATTCACAGTTATTACTCCCACTACGAATGATATATCAAAACAACCAGTATTAAAGAAATAAATCCTTAATACAATGTAAGAAAATAATCATCCATCAATATGCAAAAACATAAGTATCCTGCCGGAACAAGGCAACTAAATGTAGTGTAAAAGTAATAATCCAGAATCTAGTATCCAAAAACCAAGATAAAACGTAAGATAGAAATCTCCAAGTCTGCTAGACAACTGCATCAACTGAATGTTGCTTGTCGAGCTCAAGAACTTGAAGTCGTCCTACTCGTTCCTTGTAGCTGAACCTACAAAGATTGCAACAAACCACAATTAATATCCACCAGTTAAATTCGTCCGTGAGGACTGAACTAGTATAATTTGGTTTTTCATGTTACAAGAGTCTGACATACCTCCATCTACCTTCAACTTCTTGTTCCTCCTCTGATAGACCTTTATTATCGGAGGTCTCTCCTTCCTGGCATCACTCACTTTCTCAGTAGGCTGATCAGGGCTCAGCTCATTCACGTCGTGAACAAGTCTATCAGGCTCATAATCGCCCACTACCTGGATGGATTGATCAGAGTTCAGCTCATTCACATCGTGAACGAGTCCGTCATACTCAAGATCATCAATCCTCAGTGAATGGAGGTACTCGTCTATGATCGTCTCATTATCCTGAGCATTATAACGCTCAATCAAATCGACGTCCTCATCAACAGGCTGATCCCAAAACCTCCTTTCCGCCTCATAGGCAGACTGTAGAATATCAATCCTCTCCCTGTCCACCACGAGCAATTCCCCAATAAGGGCAATTGGATCCTCATGAATGATGCGGTTAGGGACGACTGCATCCCTAAGGGCCAGGAACCAACCCGGAAAACGTGCAAGGAGAACCTCGCACACAGACTTTCCCGACATAACGCATCCATACGACACGTACATGTACACAAGGTTCTTAAACCTCATGATAAATTCCTTGAAGTTGAGGAAATCCTCAAACCTCAGGAAACTAATCTCCTTCCGTGCCAGGAAACTGAGTAGTCGAAATCGGAAGGAATCCGGAACACCATCGGAAAAAGCAAAACGACAAATCTTCGTGCGAATAGAAACAATAGACATCACTACAACAAAATTTGGATTTAACAACACACATACAACAACGGTTTTCAAAAAAACCGTTGTTATTTTGCAAAAAACCGTTGTTGTTTCTTACAGCGTTGTCTATGTGCGAAAACATGCGCTCATAGACAACGGTTTTATGTACCGTTGTTAAATGTATGTTTTTTAATTGATTTTAGACAACGGTCTTCTATACCATTGTTAAATGTATGTTGTTAAATGTAATTTAGACATCGTTTTTTTGATACCGTTGTCGTTTTTATGTTGCCTATTTTCTAACCAAGAAAATTTTCTAACTTAGAAAATTTATGTAGTGGATAATTGACTTTACCAATAATTTCAAAAAACCCCCAAAATAAAAAATCCCAAATTCTTCTTCTTCGCGCTGATTTCTGCGAGGGGAGTGAGCGCCATTCTGGTCACCACCACCATCGCCGTCGCCGGTCTCGTCGCCGGTAAGTTCTCTTCTCGTTTTCTCCACTCTCTTTCTCTCTCTCGTGCGCTCTGTAATTGTAATAGCCGTCACCCACTGCAGTGCCGTCGACGTCGCCGTCTCCCTTGCACTCATACTGCAGTGCGCTCTCGTCGTCACCGGTTTCGTCTCCACTCTCTTTCTCTCTCTCGTGTTTCTATTTGGTCCTGATTTCGCTTCCTATTTCTTCCAATATATACGCGGCCTGGATTAAAGGTGGGAGCTTTGATTCTTGTTGAATTTTTTACTCGAAATTGTTCTTCTGTTGGCGGATTCGGTATGGAGATTTTGGAGGGCGTTTGATTGATTTTTGCAGCTTTTACTTGTGATTTTTATCGTTAATTTTTTATGCTGTTGTTGTGAGAAGCTGGTTAAGTGGTTTGCCTTTAGTTGTTAGTGAAAAGAATTGATTTGACGCTTGTTTGGATAATGTTTCATTTGATTTGATGAGCTTCAACGAGGTTCGGAGGGATAAATCTTGATTTGGTTGAGTTTGGAGGAAATTCTGTGTTTGAAATTCTCTTGTGCTTGGATAAGACTGTTTTCTTTCTTCTTACGTGATGAAATTTGTTGCTTTGTTTAATCAGCAATTCCGTAATTCGTCGCTTCCATTCGGTGCTGGTATTGTTGATTTCGTATGTGTTTACATGTTTCGAGGCAGGGTCTTCTTCGGATATAGTTTGCCTGTTTAGTTCAATTATGAACTCTAAAACTCTAGGAACTTTGTGTTATTGAGTATTCATTTTAGCTGAATCTGTTGCTTAAGTATCGATTTCTTGGTTTATTCTGCTTTTCTCCGTTCACAATTGAGTTCTCACTGGTAGAGTTTTCTTGACTAATTAGCTTTGTTATGTTGAGTGCTGGAAACGGATGAACTGGATGAAGTCTATGTGTATTGTTTCCTTTCTTTGGACTTCAAAAACTGAGATTTAACGTTATAATCGCGAATGTTGTGTATGGGATCCTGGCGTAGTCGCTGACTGTAAGCATTGAGTATGCATTTGTAGGCTTATATAGTTATATTATAGTAAACTGAGGTAATTTCTTGAATGTTTTAAGTTATTGCTTGAATGTGAGTTGATCTAATTGTTAACGCCCTCTCGATGTGAGCAGAGTTTTCCGACCTGACATGGGATGAGTTCAAACAGCACAGACTGGGTGCTGCTCAAAATTGCTCGGCTACACGAAAGGGCAATCATCAGCTCACTAGCGCTGTCCTTCCAGAATCGATACTTACATTTGTTTCGTTCGTCACTTTGGCTCTTCTTCTTGATCGCTTCTTCTCATGCTGAGATGATAATGTGCTGAATCCCAAACTGGAGCCTCACAGAAACCTATATTATATAAAAATCAACTGTTTTTGCACTCTGTTGAATTAGTTTAAAAGACTTCACCAACTTGCTATTTTTCGTTAGAAAGTTGTAGGCAGAACACATAACACAGTAGGAACGAGATAATTACTATTTTTAGGCTATCTTTTTAATATTTCTGATGACGTGGAAGTGCTACTCAATGAGAAATAATTTTTATGGGATTGAGATAATACTGTTCGTTAGGAAACATGTAACCCCGTATGATATTTCATCCAGCTACACCCTGCGAGAATGCCTCTTCAGGAACTTTGTGATGATACTAATTTTGGATGTTTCTTCTTTAACTGTGTTCTTTCACTAAATTGTGTTGGTTCTCGAAATTTGATGATTGCCATTGACATCCTACTCGTGTTGCTACAAGGGCCACATAGTCCTCATCCTACATCATATAAACATAACATAGTAGTCAATAACTCTCTAGTCTCATGATTTTAATCAACTATTTTTTGTAACTAATTTCTAGGATCTGGAGAGATCGGTACTCCACTGTCTCCACCTAAAGTTCTTTCAAGTGACTCACATACTCTCGAAGTTCAGGATAGAGGCGCTGATTGTGTTATTCACATTCCTCCCGTGGTTCCAAAAGGTACTGGAGTACTAATGTTTATAACTTTCCATACTTAATTCATTAGTCTATTATGTATTAAGTATTCCAGCAAAGAACGAAGAAATTAGATGTGCTTTAGCTCTTGATTGTCAAATAAGCCTAGTGATTGTGTCATTTTGTCAAGATCAAAATATTCAATACAACCATTAACACCCTTCCATCCAATATTGATTTCTAAACACTTGTAGGCAGATCACGAGTGCTTAATGTCCTAGTGTTTTCGGTAACACATGCACCATTATTCTGTCAGTTTAACCCAATGCTACACGCACAATAAAAGAAACCCACTTCTGACTTGATGAGATGTTGTTGCTGGATATTTTACTGCTGCTTTTTATGGTTTCGGGTATGATATCATTTTGCTGCTGTTGCCATCACTTCTAATGGAGTTTGTTTCTGCTGAAATTAGAGGTTTAGGAAAGTTCTTTTTAATGGAGTTGGTATTTCGGCCTGTAGTTTTATATGTGAATTTTTGCTTATAGAATAATTATGATGGATTTGCTTTACCGGTAGCCTATAGTTCGTTCTAAAATTGAATGTCTCATTGCTTTTATTTTTATTTTATTTACCCCCATGGTTGTGCCTGCCTTTTCGTTGCAACACACCGTCGTCTCCTAAATTATAAAACAGCTGCTCTCTCTTTATGATACCATACAATATTTTTTTATAGATGAATATATATATTTAATATCACGATGGACAAGTCTTGGATGTCAAAAAATAGGTTGTCTAGGGAGTATTTGGTCGGGGTAGAATCTTTTATAGCATATGCAACTAAAGATTCTCCTACTCAAGACAAAATATCCTGCCCATGCACGGAGTGTGGGAATTTAGTGAGGCAAACTGTCCTCAATATAAGCTTGCATCTGTTGATGAATGGTATAGATCAAACGTACCATAGGTGGATATGGCATGGTGAAATAGATGTATCCAGTCATTCGATGGAATATCCGGATCAGATGCAACATGAGTTTGGCTCAGAAGATTTAGTTGAAATGGTGCATGCTGCCTATGAGAAAGGATCTGACAACCCAACCGACTTTATACAATTAGTCGAGGATGCAGAGAAGCCATTATATTCAGGATGCTTGAAGTTTAGTAAATTATCTGCCATTGTGAAACTATACAACTTGAAAGCAAAGCATAGTTGGAGCGATCGAAGCTTCACTGATCTTCTTGCTTTGTTAGGAGAAATGCTGCCTCAAGCTAATGAATTGCCCTTATCCTTGTATGAGGCTAGAAAAAGTCTAGTTTCTTTGGGTATGACTTATGAAAAGATCCATGCATGTCCAAATGATTGTATTCTCTACCGAAAGGAATACGAGGAATTACATACTTGCCCCACTTGTGGTGCCTCGAGATGGAAAGAGAGCAATAAGTCTAAGTCGAAAAATTCAATTCCGGCAAAGGTGTTATGGTATTTTCCACCCATTCCAAGATTTCAGAGAATGTTTAGAAACAAAGACCTCGCTAGGGACTTAACTTGGCATAATAATAAGAGGCTGAAAGATGGTCTTTTGCGCCATCCTGCAGATTCGCCTTCTTGGAGAATTATAGACCATAAGTGGCCAGATTTTGCTTCTGATTCACGAAATCTTCGCCTTGCTTTATCTGCTGATGGTATTAATCCACATAGTTTGATGGCTTCCAATTATAGTTGTTGGCCTGTTTTGCTAGTGAATTACAATCTCCCTCCCTGGGTCTGCATGAAAAGAAAATTTATGATGCTTACATTGCTGATATCTGGTCCGAAACAACCGGGAAATGACATAGATGTCTATTTGGCACCTCTCATTGATGACTTAAAGCTTTTATGGTTAGGCGTCCCATCTTACGATGCTTATATGAACGAACACTTTCAGCTTAAAGCTGTTTTATTGTGGACGATAAATGACTTCCCAGCTTATGGAAACCTCTCGGGTTGCAAAGTGAAAGGCTATTGTGGTTGTCCTATATGTTGTGAATGCACATATGCAAGACGATTGAAGCATAGTCGGAAGATGTCATATACAGGGCATAGAAGGTTTCTTCCCGACAGACATCCTTATAGAAGGCAAAAGAAAGCATTCGATGGGACACAAGAGTTTAGTACCGCACCAAAACCATTGAATGGTCATGATGTCCTCAACAGAGTGAGTGATATAAAGTGTATGTGGGGAAAGTTGAGTCAGTCAAAGAAGGTTGGGGACAAAGCCATGTGGAAGAAGAAGTCAATATTTTTCGAACTCGAGTATTGGGAACATTTACATGTTCGACATATACTTGATGTTATGCACATTGAGAAAAATATATGTGAAAGCCTCATCGGTACATTACTCGACATCCCAGGAAAAACAAAGGATGGTATAGCATCGAGAAAAGATCTTGCAGATATGAACATAAGGAGTGAATTGACTCCGGTTGTAGAAAAGAGAACATATCTGCCACCTGCTTGCTATACATTAAGTAGAGCCGAGAAACGGAGTGTTTGTGAGACTTTGTCAAGTGTTAAGGTTCCAACTGGTTATTCATCCAATGTATCAAAGTTGGTGTCTTTGAAGGAGTTGAAACTCATAGGCCTTAAATCACATGACTGTCATACATTGATGCAACAGTTACTACCAGTTGCAATTCGTGGGGTCTTACCGGAACATGTTAGATCTGCTATCACTAGGCTGTGTTTCTTCTTCAATATGTCTATGAGCGAAAACCGTTGTTGTTCAGATATACAACAACGGTCAATAACCGTTGTCTATGAGCGAAAACCGTTGTTGTAAGGATAAACAACAACGGTAAATAACCGTTGTCTATGAGCGAGAACTTATAACAACACTGGATACAACCACAGTCGTGTATCTAGTTTAACAACGGGTAATAACCGTTGTTAAAGACGTTTTTTGTTGTAGTGCATATCTGAAATAAATAACAAGTAAACAAAACACTCGTAAGCAAAAATAATTTATGTTATCAATGTTATAAACCCAATAATAACATTGAACCAACAAACGAGTAGCCCGATACTATTTACAAATAGTCCACTATAGGTGGATGCTACCTATAAAATTATCGACCATGACCGCAGTCTATTTTATTTCTTATCCCATCACACGGACCATAGTGAAACAAAGAAATAATAACCCGTGCCTCAGGACCCTGCTAATTCGAGAAGTGACCTCTATAGGAGGATTCATCAATAAGCAACTAAGCTACAACCATATTTTAATATTCCGAAAAATTAATTCTATTAAGAGTAACCCACCCGTTAAGGAGGAATTACCTTTATAAAATCATTTTTCTATATTATCAATTTTGAATTTAACCAATGAACTATAATCAGTGTCTCCTATAGGGAGGAAGACTCATTGTCAACGCGAACACTAATTATTTCATTTTAAATCAAATTATCCTTTTGAAGTCTAAACCAATGAAATCCATAACCAGCATCTCCTATAGGGAGGAAGACTCATTGTCAACGCGAATGCTAATTATTTCATTTTTAAACCAAATATGGAGGTCCTTTCAATCAATTAACCAATAATCGATTAACTATACTGCTTAGTCTTTTTAAGGGTTTGTGTGACAATCGTAGCACATAGACAATTAAGTCCTATCACATGATTTCTAAGCGCAAGTAATAAAACATGCTCGCATTGAAATCATTAAAACTGACATGCTATGACCTCTATGCATGTTACTTCTATTACGCAAACAATGAAAAGCAACTATAACATGCAAAACATGCTAATCATCTCATCGCGTAATTTAAATCCATCCATAGCATGCATAATAATTAAATAAATAAATAGGCTGCCGACCGGGAATAGAAAGCCCTATCTATTACATTTAATTAAAATAAAACCCCGGAACAAGCTCCGGTCTTTAATCTTCGATTTGGAAGTCTACCCCGGTCTTCAAGTCCACCCTCCAAAAATAGCAAGTGCTCGAAATTACTAGGGTGCGGAAAACCCTAATTATCAAAAACGGAAAGCGAAATTTTTGAACGAACTAGGGCACAAAAACTCTAGCCGTCGACGATCATGCCAAGGTTTCGGAAAACCCTAGCCATCGTCAACGTAAAGGGCTGAACGAACAGCCCGACGTTCGAAAATTCCGGCCAAGCGCGACCGCCGAGCCACGCGTGTAGCACACGCGCCGCCGCGGCGCGTACCGGGGACACCGTCTCGGCTCCACGACGAGCCTGACGTGGCTAGGTCCGGGCTGGGTGCGTCCGTTGCAACCCAGCCCGAGCCACTGCTCGTCACCGTCGCCAAAACCGCCGTCGCCCTTGCCGTTATCCGCTGCACAAGGCAGCGCCGCCGCCGCGAGCCACCGCCGGTGGCTGGAACGCCACCGGTCTCTCCCACTAGCTCGCCGGCGTCCCCAGCACCACCGGAGGTGCTGGGTTCGAGCCTGAGCCGCCGTAGCTAGATCCGGCAGCAGCGCGCGCGCAGGGGAAAAGCCCAGCCGCCGCCGCTGCCGTTGATCGCGCCACAGCAGCCGCCGCCGGTGGTCAGGGGACCACCGGACCTGCTGTCCTCCATCGTCCACGCCACCCGCCGCCGTCGAACCACCGTCGAGCCGCGGGCTTGAGACCAGCAGCGCGCGAGCCAAGAACTCGTTAGGGTTTCGGCCGCCGCTGCTGAAAACTCGCCGCCGCAGCCTCGCCGCACTGCCACCGGTCGTCCGGCGCCGTCACGGCTCCGTTCCGACGTCGAGCCAGGCGCTGGACCGCCGGGCAGGCCACGGTTCAGGCCCAGCAGCTCGCGTGCGAACCAAAACCCTACGGGTTTCACGTCGCCACCGCTGCCTTCGCCCGTCCTGCCGTCCGCCGCCGATTCTGCCGCCGCCGCCTCTCGTCTCCGGCTCGCCTGAACCCTAGGATGAACCCTAGGGCTCGGCCGCCGTGAAAACATGACGAGGAGCAGCCGCGCGAATCGCGGCAGATTACGCCACCCGCCGCCGTGTGCTGGCCGACGCGCCGCCGCCTGCGGCCGTCGTGCCTTCGTTTCGTGTTCGTTCCTCGGACCTCGTTCCTCAGCAATTCTTCGATTTGCAGCATTCAATACAATACAAAAACGAAAAATACAAAACGAATCCTATTCTAATCGGCACCTTATTATCTCGCCGATTTTAAAGAAAACGAACAACGATAAATCGAAAAATGACAAATAACGCACATAATTTTCCCGGACAACAGCATGCACACATAATCATGATGACTCGAATGCATGAACATAATACTCGATTCAACACAGAGCCGATCCAAAAACCTCGGGCTCTGATACCACTTGTTGGGACCGGCTGCTTGAAAGCCGCCCCGACCCAGATCTTGGTTCGGATGTGTCGATTCGATCGTGCACATAAGTTCATGCAAGGGCTCGAGTACATACCTTATGATTATGAAGAACGTGCAATCTGAGTCGTGTCTGATCGATCTACGGTTCTGATCTTCTAGGATGTGATCCCACACCTTCAGATCTGAGACTTGGTGGACGTCTCAAGATCACTGGAACCTCGATCTCCTTTCTCTCATACTCGCGGACGACTCTCTCGCTCGCCTAGGGTTCTGCGCCAATCTCACAAATATCGTGTGACTTGGAGAACTCAATTAGGGTTTTAGGTGAGAGACATGGAGAGTATTTATATGGTTCATAAATAAGGAGATATGATTCCTTATTTATCTCTAACCATATCTTTGCCTATCCCATATTTATTCTCTTTCCATAACTTACAAATCCTATTCCTTTATTAATACGGAATTAATAAGGAATTAATCTGTTCAGTTATGCAACTGTATATCCGGAATTAATTCTAACAAATAGAATTTATTCTAATTCCAGTAGAAGAATAAATAAGTAAATATATACCAAATATATTTATATATATGATATTTATCCCCACAAGATTTAATTAAATAAATCTTATCTTATTAGATTTAATCTTATCCGTGAATAACTAAATAATAAATAATTAGATTTAATCCCATAGGATATAAATCTCAATTAATTATATTTATTATCCATTCACCGGATATAAATCCAATATATATCATATACCGGGCCTGAGTACAATTATTGAGTCCAAACTCAACAATACTATTTAGATCGATTCCTGAGGTCTGTTTGGGCCATCCTAGGGATCGTATACCAGACAGAGTTGGGCCTTATCTAATTCGATATTTCCATGTCCACCCCTGAACATGTATCTCATTAGAACTATGACGCACTCCACTAAAGTGTCATAGCTGAATCATATCACCGCTCTGTCCCAATTATGTAGACTGGGTAGGTATTTTGTATAGTTCGACCTCCGTGTTTAAGACCTTCCATATCCGTTAATCAATTAGAGCTACCATGACTGCTCCTAATTGTTAACATCTATTCCTCAGGTAGTACCCGTTCACTCCTCATTATTATACCTGAACTTAATCAGCATGCATGACTTGGCATAATAAACATTGTGAACTCCCTGAGGGGATAACGTCAGCCTGCACTCACACAGGACACGGCTTATTGATAACACTTATTAGACATACTATGCATCTTCGTGTTACCCAAAGTACGACATGATTAAGATGAACTAATGAAGTTCATATCTTCGTAAATCAAGTAACATCGAAGAATACATATACATCTAATAGTTTACCAAGGTTAAGATCGAGCTAGAGCCTGAGATCTGTAGCTCTTCACCTATATCACCTTTGATACAGGGCCAGTATCAGAAGAGCATTATCTCTATTGATCCTCAATACGTTCCACCGTACCAGCATAATTAGTGATTAGGACTCATCACTACCATTAAGCTGCAGTCTAGACCGACAGCTCAGCCCAAGCTATCTCGACTGTGAACTGTTTATATCTCATCATTATCAACGACCTTCGTGATCCTCTCCGAACTCAGATCGACACGTGGTCTAAAACATGAGATAATGGGCTTTATTCTTGCTTATTCATATTCTTCCAGATATGGATTGTTAACAGTGGACCTGTGTCGTAACCACAAAAACAACTCGTTTTGCTTTAGTTATACAACCCCAACATCCATAACATGTTAGGAGCTGTCAATAGAGGCCTTATAGCATTACTATGGTGTCTGAGCAGTAACTTAGCCCATCTTCCCACTGTTGCTCTTGAAATCAGTGGACCTAATGCATCACTAAGTGAGGAAATGGTACCTCTTTTACTGGGCTCAATGGCCTCAATAACAGCAAAGTCACATGTGTGTTTCTTCTTTCTGATTCTGCCCTCCCTATTTGCAGCAACATTCATAGCCTCACCCCTTTCTGTTTGCTTTTTTGCAGAATTCCAAATTCGAGTAACACTCCATCTGGAAATTTGGAAGAGATCAGCAGCTGCATTGATGCTTCCAGGGGATATCTTCCCATCCTTGAAGTGCTGCAACAAGTATTGCATGAGCTGAGTCCTCCTCTCTGCTGGAACATCTGCCATTTTCCCCATCTTCTTCTTCTTCTGTTTTTTGAGAGAGTGTGCTCAGTTTTGTTGGTGTTTCAGTCCAAATGATGGAAACTGATGGATATAGATGTTGTATGATGTGATTTGGGGGGAAATTTAAATGTTAAATTTCCCCCCTAAGATGAACTGATCTGTTTAGCACTTTCTTTCTTTTTTTTTTTTTTATTAATTTTTTATTCGGTGAACTGTAAAATGACGAACAGTAACTCCGCTACAGAATATATTTTTAACAGTAAATGATATCCCTGATTTTTCCCTAATGTTGTACTCTCTCCTTCCCACTTCAGTAATCCTCAATACTATTTTCGTCCGTCCCACTTCACTTGTCCTCTTTCCTTGGTTCTTGGGCCAAATTCTTATCATTTTTTCCTTGATTCTTGGGCCAAATTCAAATGGGGCTTATATCATGAGATGAAGGTAGTATTTTCTAGTGTGGATCATGGCATCGTGATCTCCATATATTAACCCACCCCAAAAATGTCATGTCAAGTAGGTTATAGGCTAGATTAGAAGTTGAAAATTAAGAAATTTATTTAGATATTGCATGCACACTACATATATTCATACACACGTCGTACACATAACACGTACACACATATATAGAGAGAGACAGAGACGATCGCCCCTTCAAAAACCATGCACCTACTACCAAAACCCCACTGTTGAGACGATGATCAGCCGTTGACGATTGTTCCTCCGTTTGGGTGGATCACCTGCCCCGTTATGTACGATGAGTCCGCATTCGAGGCCAGGAACACGTACGCCGGCGCCACCTCCACCGGCTGCCCCGCCCTCTTCATCGGCACCTCCTGACCGAAGCTCGAGCTCTTATCCTCCGAGAACGACGCCGGAATGAGAGGCGTCCAGATCGGCCCCGGCGCCACCCCATTCACCCTTATCCCTTTACCCACCTGCTGCAGCGCCAGGCCCCTCGTGAACGCCACGATCGCCCCCTTCGTCGCCGTGTAGTCCAACAAGCTCGGATTACCCTTGTATGCCGTCACCGACGTCGTATTGATTATGCAGCTCCCCTCCTTCATGTGCTTCAGCGCGTGCCTGCAAATTTATTTCGACAAAAATAAGATCACCAATTTGGATTTCAATTGGATCGGATCGAGGTCAGATTGGAGATCGAGGTCAGATTGGAGAGTAATCGGATAATCGGACCTGGTGACGAAGAAGTAGGAGAAGATGTTGGTGCGGAAGACGCGCTCGAGGCGGGGCTCGTCGATCTCCTCGACGGATCCGGCCTCGTACTGCTCGGCCGCGTTGTTGACGAGGATGTCGATCCGGCCGTAGGCGTTGACCACCTCCTCCACGACGCGGCGGCAGTTGTCGTCGTAGCCGAGATCGGTGGGGATGGCGATCGGATCCTTGGCGTCGCCGTGCTTGGCCTTGCGCAGCATGTCCATGGCGTCGGCGGCGTCCTTGTCCTCCTGCCCCTTCACGTAGGTGAAGGCCACGGTGGCGCCCTCCAGCGCGAAGCAGTGGGCCACCGCCCGCCCTATGCCGGAGTCGCCGCCGGTCACCAGCGCCACCTTCCCCTGCACGTACAATTCAATCGATCAATCAGGTAATTAATAACTACCACATATATACATGTATAGATAAACACCGTGCGGCGGCGGCGGTGATCGGAATGAATATAATACCACTAGCTTGTTGGCTGGCTTGTAGTCGTGGGAGGCGGCGCGTGGGGCGGGGTCCATGACGTGCTCTTTGCCGGGCTGAGCATCCTGCTTCTGGCGGGGAAACTTTTGATCGCCGGAGGCCATTGATCGGATGGAAAAGTTAGAGAGAGGAGAGATGAGTTGTGGTGGTTTAGAGAAAGTGGTGATTGGGTGAGGAGAGAGAGAGAGAGAGTGGTGGGAATGAGGAGGAGTCTGGATTTGTGAAGAAGAAGACGAGAGGGGGAAGAGAGCATAACTTGTAGGGATGGATGCATGGCGGTGGTGGAGATGGAGATAGATAAAGGAGTGATCGGAGGACACGTGGCGGGCGGGGGCGGGGGAAGCTGACACGTTGGCAGATTAGGGACGTAAGGACTACCGACGTAAGGGGAGAAGTGTTCGGGAATGATCACATCACATGCCACAGATCCCTTTCAATCAAATCATTCTTATCGACTACTACTACTGCTACTACTAATTACTCTCTCTCTCTCTCACTTAAAAAAAATAAAATTAAAATTAAAATAAGTATAATACACTATCGTCTCATATTTTGCACAATTTAATCAATTTGTTCTATACTCGAATACAGTATACAATTATCACTTTGTGGGTATATGTCAAAGGAGAATGCATGTGCAACCCTTTTGATTTGCAAGGGTTTCGTTTAAAAAGGAATGTGTAATCTTTTTTTTTGACATAAGAATAACAAATTGTATGTGCATGTATTAGCTTAGCGATATCGACATGAGTTACGTTTCATGATCTTTGATCTTGAATTCAAGCCTCCCATGGTTTCATTTTGATCGAATTCAGGCCTCCAATGTCTCCATTTCCCGTCAACAGATAAATTATTAGGTACTACTCTGTTATGGATAGACGACCGAACCTGATTAACGATTTAAGTAAGGTGTTTTATATATGCCAAGGTACATATTTGAAAGCGATCCCTCTTCTCATCGTTCAATTTCCTTATTTATTGGTTAATTCATCTTTTAACTTTTCATTTGATTAATTAGATGCTTGTGTATAAAAATAAAGAACTCTACCAGGGGTAAAGTTTATTGATAAACTTCTCCTTTTAATTCAAAGAATCCTACACGGTAATAATTCGAAATTGTTACTCCATCCGTGTCCGTCCCCTAAGAAGTGTCCCCATCGTAACAGTAGATTATTTATCGATATAATAACAAATTAAGCAGTGTGCAACTTGGAACAATTTAGGGAAATACATACATGCATCACACTCCATTATACAAACACAAGAAACACCACAAAGAGGAGAACAATAGGCACCTATACTATAATACCCCAAACCCGCCGCCAAGAGGCGTCGAGCGGCTCCGCTCGCGAAACTCCCACCCCGGGCGGCCGTGGTCAGCACCACCACGGTCCAGTCGTCCTCCGTCCCAATCCCGGCCCCGGTGAACTTGGAGTCGTTCAAGTACCTGGCGTTCTGTGACTGCGTGTAGTTGGTGAGCACCAGAGTGGCCACGCGGTGGGGCACGCACACGGGGAGGATCATGCCTTCCGTGGTGGAGTTGACGTCGACGTCGCACTTCTTGAGCACGCTCGGGTAGTCGGACATGAGCTGCGCCTGCACGGCGGCGGCCGTGCTGGAGCCGCAGCTCTTGCCGTCCAGCTTGTCGGCCATCTCGTCCGCCACGCAGTCCGCCTTGTCGTGCTTCGTCAGCGGCGGCGCGGTGGCGGTCTGCCGGAAGCTGTTCAGCCCTTGCAGTAGATCTTCCTCATCTGCAGATATATATACATGCATGTGTAATGAAACCATTAATGAAACACACACACAAACAAACAGATCTAGAGAGAGAGAGAGAGAGTACCGTCAGAGCGAACATGGAGAGAGAAGAGCAAGAGGAAGGCATGCAGCAGGAGAAGGAGAGAGAGACGGGTCCTTACACAATATTCCATTTGTTCCAGTTACTCAAAGATTGATTCTGAACACAAAACTTAATTAATGGATTGTGGAAATTCAAGAAGATGATGTAGGAAGAATTGTGAAGTAGAAGTAATAGTTTTGAGGGTTGTAACGTAAAGTGAGAAGCAGCCACTGTTTCAGTTTTTCTTACATCAACACGTTGCATCCATGCAACCTATACACGTACACGTCAACCTTCATCGACACCTCCTCACACGTCTTCCATTCGCCGATTTCCACTCTACATTATTTTATTTTTAGGTTGCGCTCTCTTTGATACTTAAGAAAAAAAAAGAGAGAAGAAAAAACCACCCTATAAATTCCACCCCTTTTCTCACATTTTCTATATTTTCCACTTCATTTGCACTACAATGGAGAGAAAATATTATCTCTCCAATTTGGTGTTGTAAATATTTTCTCCAATCTAAGAAGTAAAATTCTCCCTCATTGATAAAAGGTGAGAAAATGTGAGAAAAATGGTGGAATTTATAGTGTAATTTTCTATTTTATCTCCTCTTCTTTCGCATCAAAGAGAACGCAACCTTATTGAAAAAAAGTTGAGTATATAAATAGTGTGAATGGGCAATTAAGATATACAATGGTTGTTCAAACGAGATCCTCTATTACCAAATTGTATCACATATTTTATTACATAACAAATTCGGGTTTAGGAATTTTAAATGATTAGGATATAAAATTTAAAACAAGTATAGTCTACTAGTAATCAATATAGTGCTAATACAAATATTCCTATTCTACATTTCTACTCACTTACAACATGGTTATACAGAGGCAATGAATTATGATGGCCTCTTTTCTTGCCTTGAAGAATTTCTACTGTGTTTGTGATGACGACGATCTTCGCTGTACTCGGACCTATGTGAGCTAGATGACGATCTCTTATGCCTACCGGAACTGGACGACTTAATATCTCGTTTATCCTTCTCTTCTTCACTTCTCGTCCTTCTCGGTGGAGATGGGATCTAGTTCACACAGTAATCAATTTCCTAGACTTAATCTGGAACCAAAATGCATATACTATCTTGAAGCAAAGGTGTAGATCGGGCTTAGTTTGCGCACCTGAAAGCGTGACATGTATCTTTCTTGAGGAGGAGGTGGAATACCAAGCCTCTTCAAGTCGTCGAATGGAATTTGTCTCCTGTTATGTCAATGAAATGTATGTATGCAGCTTCAGTTTTCAGATTCGGCATCCAAAAATGTTTCAGACAAATTGAAAAATGAAACAGATTCTTTCATCTCAAGGACATAAATTGGTCATCAGTGCAGTATCGTAAGACATACTCCAAATCTCAAGCACATAAATTTGGTAAAGACAAATATTATACTTAAACAAGTCGAGGAAAACGTACAATGGAGCTCGAAATGGCCTTTCTCTTCCTCCAAATCTAAGCTGCCCTGATTCTTTCTTGCCACCCAGTCCCCCACCTGTCGTAATAGGTACAACTTAAGATACCCAGGGTACGAAAATATAAGGAAGGGTAAGCTTTGGCTTACCTAGCCTTCTTGGAATCCATCCAGGCATCAATTGCTGCCTATTGTAATCAACTATGATTTCAGAATCGTCGATTAAAGTATGATGAGCATCCTATGAACAAAATAAATATCAGATAAGGGCATCACTGAATCTCAAACGAAGATCAATGGATATCATGATCTTGTAGAACAGCTTGACCACTGTATAGTCACAATCAACCACGAAAACAAAGATGAGACATGTGGTGACTGGTGATTGTTTGTAGAAAACACTAGGATAGATAACAGTAAAGAGAGATGACGTGTGGATGCACGCACACGTACACACACACAGATAGGAAAACAGGCAACCAGAGAATTCTAACAAGAATGAGAATGCATAAAGAGCAAAAGTCAAGCACCTTATACGCTCGCCGCATCTCCTTCTCAGTCTCAAACTCAACAAATGCATAACCACGTGAGGCACCCGTCACTGAATAGAAACAATTTACAGTGAACTTTTCATTCGGTAAACAGAAAAAACAAGCGCGTATATCAAGTTAATCTAGAGTAAAGACTGGAAAAAATAACTGAGTAACAATCCAGCAAGTGCTGGATCCTCTAGTCGTAAAGTAACTGCTCAATAAAAAATTTAAGCTGCTACATCAGTATTTAGTCATAGAAGTGTACCTCTACCAGTTACGATATTCAGTCCGCACAGAAAATAAGTAATGATTTCACACATACTATATTTTGAACTTCAATCAAAGGATAAAACTGAGCTAAATTCACACACATTCATGATGTCATAGTGGAAGCTTTCATTTCTAGTAAAACCTGATTATTCAGAGAGCAGGTTGAATTGCACACGAAAAGAAAAGACATGAAATTACTCGGGGGTAGCCGGATAGTAATTCGCCTGTTCTTCTCTATCAGTTGGGGATACTAATTTGTTTGATCTTCTCTATCACTAGGAGAGATAGATGAAATTTCACATCCCAGCCTTAAGAAACCTAGAAATTCGACTTTAATATAGCTCTTGATCACATTTTACACAGGTTCCTATTAACTCTTATAAGTGATTTTCAATTCAGCCAGAATTTTGCTTGCTGCTACTAGAAAAATGGATAGAAACGAGAACATTTTATGAAATGAACAACTTCACCTATGTTCCTAACCAACCGCAAGTTCTTCACTCGCCCATATTCGTTCATAGCCTGAAAAAAGGAACACCAGAAAATATCCAAGCTTATTGCACGAAAAAAAAATATACAGTTAATTTCCAATTTCAAAACGAACACGCACAGAAATTCATAGTATACCTTCCGTAGAGTGTCTTCGGTAGTAAGCTGAGAGAGACGGCCGACGAACAGAGTGCAATAAGGGTCGCCGGCAACTTTTGGGTCGCCGAAGGGATCATCTGCGGAAATTACGAAGCACGATTTCAATCGGAGGGCGAAAACCTAATAAATCATAACCGCGATTAATAGGTAAAACAAAATCAATTACATAGGGCGGCTTTGGAGCAAAGGAGAGCTCGGTAAACGCCGTTGTCGTGGGGGAGAATGTCGGTTCCGTCGATGCTTCCGGCTTGGATAGGATGGTAGGTATCCGCGTAGAAAACTGAGCTCATACTGCCGTCGCCACCGCCGCGGCGGCTCATTTTCACGAATCCGAAATTCCGGTGAACAGTGCTCGAGAGTTCGATTCCTAGTAGCTTCTATTTCGATTTTTTTTTTACTGCCATTAATAATATAAACATTTTATTCGCAATAAAAATATATATATTTAATTTATTTATTTAAAAAAAAAAAAGATAATTTCTCCCAATCTTTAGAGGCACATTACTCCTATAATTTGTTTTATTAGACTCTTTTTGATTTTATTTTCAAAACTTAAAACTATTTTAATGTGAAAGATTGTGTTATGGAAAATTCGAACCCTAGCCATTCAGTTTTCCAACGGAACATATTTTTGAGATTCAATTACAATACAATACTTGATTTGAGAGTCTTCTTAAACCCATTTCGGAAATTTATTGTATAACAACTTACTTTCTATGTATCGATAATAGTCGAACAATTATATATTCTGAAAAGTTATCATATTTATTAGGGAAAAGACTTTAAGGTAATATAAAAAATGCTCTTAATTAACACAATAAGAGGAAATAGTATAGAACGAGATTTATATTTAATCATTTTCAAACTCAATAAATACATTTCCTATTTCAAAAAGTAATTGTGATTTTTGCAAGTTTTTTTTTTTTTTTTTTAATTTCTAACATAATAAGTAGGAAAAGAAAAGAAAAATAGAGCAGAAAATAACAAGGAAACGGATCCAATTAATATTTAATTAGACAATAAATGGAAAGTCGCCGTTTTAGCTACGTTACGTTTCTTAATAAATTCGACCGTTGGAACATCTTCATAGGATTCTGCTATACTATCCGTTACCCCAAAAGGCGTAGTCGTCTCCTCCTTCCTCCAATTATACAAATTTCAACCACTCTCTTCTTCTTCTTGTTCTTCTTCTTCTTCTTCTTCTTCATCACAGAGAGAGAGAGAGAGAGAGAGAGAGAGAGAGATTTATAGGAAAAAACATTGTTTCCTATTTGGAGAGCAAGAAAATGGTCGCAAGAAGCCCACCGAAGCAGCAGCAGCACCATAAAATTGGGGTGGTGGCGCCGCCCATCAGTCCCACTCTCCTCCGTGAAACCGTCAAGAAGGTGAACCTTTTTCCTCCATGTGTGCTGGGATTATGTGGGAATGGTTATCCAAATTTTGAATAATGGTTATATGAAACTGGCTAGGGCATCAACTCTGTTCATAAATATCTAACCTTTTTTCTCTGGCTCCACTATATTGATTTCAAGGCATTTCGTTACCATCAAACTAGCATATATCTAAATCAATGTTCTGATGTGGTTTTGTGTGGTTTTCGATACGAAGGTGGATCGGTGTATGGCTCGACTGCAAGAGCTTCAGCACACGGTAACCGGTGGGACTAAACTCATCTCCGGTACGACGAGCTTGAGCCCTCGAAGTGGTAGAAACTATACGAAGACAAGCCTTCGCTGCAAACAGGAACCATTAAGGTAATCACTTTCTCCTCTTATCCAATGAATTTCGTCGTCTCGACTCTTTAATTTGGCAAAGTTTGTGACTTGGGGGTGTTGCTGCAGTTTGTGTATCTAGAGCATTTTGTTAAGATTATTAGCCTATTCATTCTTGCAAGAACTAGTTTCAACGGCTCTAGTTTGCTAGCTGATTTTGGGATTTGCACCATGAATATCAATGGTTGGTTAAAAATGATGTCTTTTATTGTCTTGTCTGATGCAATGCAAGATAGAGAAATTATGAAAAAATGTGTTTTGGACTGAAATGATCCTGTATAGTAGTACTGTGTTCCCACGAAGTTGTTACGTTTCTTGAATTTGTTGAAATATATGTGAGGTGTGTACTAAACTGGATGTGTTGCTTATTACCTTGAAGGTTAAAAGGTGCCAACTCTAGAAGATCCCCTCCTGGGAAGCTGCCAGTAAGTAAAGGTTGTTCGTCCCTTCTCTCGATCCTTACATACATCGAAAACTCCATTTCATGGTCTCTAGATTCACTCCCTTTTTTGATCCTATGCAGAGGAATGGCGTAAGATGTCATTACCAGCAATGCTGTTGGGAGAAACAGTGGGGGAAATCCTTCAAGCAAGTCAGTTTGCAAGAACTGCAGTCGAAGCAGTCGTCTCCTCCAAGGCTCTAAAACCAGCAAACGAAGATCCGAAAACACCATTAACTCAGAGAAGTAAGCCAAGGCCAACACTGGAGGAGAACTCCGGACTCCATGCTCGAAGAAGGAGAGAGAAGCAGGTCGTTCTTCAGACCATAAGGTCGGATTCCAACGCCCCCTCTCTACGAAGAGCCAAGTCTAAGATCAACTTCAAAGCCGAAAAAAAGTGTGACAAGGAGAACTGCAAGTACGTAGCTAATAGAGTTTCCCCAAGAAATAGGCCATGGGTGAAGAAAACTGTCCTTTTCCCCAACCCTTTGTTCCACTCATCCCCCACATCACAGCACCAGAAGTTTGGCAAGACAAAGTCACCGATCATCTCAAGAGCTCGACAAACCACTCCACACAAGTTCTTGATCAAGTCACCAACTCCTTCCTCCTCAAAGTTCCAAGTGAAAATCAGAAGCCCTCCTCTTTGTATCTCACCAACACGAGCTGCAAAGAAGTCTCCACGGGCATCATCAGCTGCAGCCAGGTTTCGAAGATCATTTTCTCCATCGAGACTAGCAAGCAAGCTAGTGTCACCATTGAAGAGCAGAAAATCTCTGCCAAAGCCTAATGATGGTATGAAGGCGATGAGCGGACTTAAACAGAGGCCGTCGTCCTTCTCAATGAGATTTTCGCCTCGGAGAATTTGAATCTCTGTGTTCTTGGCTTGTTTTCTTTGCTATATCATTTGTGTTATAGATATCTTCTCAATGTCAGCACTTACTCACTTTCTGTGTGCATTCTGCTGCTCTTTGTAATATTTTCTTGGTTCATGCCATTTTCAAAATATTCAAAATAAGTACCTGTAAATACCAAAAAAAAAAATAAAAATGAGATGAGTAGAAAATATTCAAATTGCATTTAAATATAAAAATAAATAAGGGTGGATAAATTTTCAAACGTAAG
The DNA here is from genome assembly GCA_029379335.1 of Thymus mandschuricus. NCBI lineage: Eukaryota > Viridiplantae > Streptophyta > Magnoliopsida > Lamiales > Lamiaceae > Thymus > Thymus mandschuricus. Next base: position 4,900,068 of record CM057079.1, on the reverse strand, counting down.
TTGTGATTTGTGAAGAAGAAAACTCAGATAATTCCAAAACTTGAAAAAGTCTTCTCCTTTTGTTCAAAAATTATGATTTGAAAATCAAAGGAGGGACAAAAAAGGCTACTAAAAAGGGTTAACAGGAAAAGTTTCTTAATCGAGGTTAATTACAAAAATAAATGAATAAAAAAGCAAAATAGTTAAATTTGTGTGACGCGTAGGTTAAATTTTGAGACCAAAGTTCGAATTCGAGTCTTTCGTGGCACAATCTTTGATAAAATAGTGAAATTTTAAAATAGCAACGAATTCGAATCCAATACTCCCCTCCGTCTCTTCCTACATGATCTATTTTATTAATTTATACAAAAATGATCGCTTAGAAAGACGGGGTTGATATTTGACAGAAAAAATGCTTCTTTTTAACTCCTACTTGACATAAGCAAATTCATATTTCTAATCGATTACAAGAATAAGGTATATTATGCACGTTTAAAAGAAAGAAAAAATTACAATAGCAAACCATGCAAAAATGTCTAAACAGTATATGTCAAAGGAAATGAAGAATCCCAGCTTTCAGTAAGCAAGAAGCATACACACACTGGTGGAGAGAATGTACTCTTCTTCTTCTTCTTCTTCTTCTTCTTCAAGTCAACATAGAATTCCTCTTGTTCTTCATCCCTCTCAGCTTCAGGGGGCTCCAAACCAGCTGTTTCTTCTGCAACGCCACGACTGTCGGGTGCTTCGGCTTCCACGAACCCACCGCCGAAGGAGGACTTCCTCTGAACTTGCTGCTTCGGGCGATAGGCGTTGCTTCCACCTGCTGTGGCAATGGTGAGGACACTCTCGAAGTCCGCCAGACCCTCTGTGGGTCCCAGACGAAGGACTGGCGTCCCATGGCACGGTCGGGCCTCAGTCGGGCGGAGGGGTTTGGGAGTGGAGTTGACATGTTGGAGTTGGATTCGGGGCGGAAGGTTGCGATGGAAGCCCTTCTTTTAGGCTGGAAGACTTGAGCTGTAGCTGCTGCTTGAGATGATGATGGTCTCACAGCAATGGAGCCTCGTCTTGCTCTCAGAACTGGCTTTGCCCCCCTGTTGCTTTCCCTCTGCAAGGGTCTCGAGACGTTCTCCTTGTCTTCCCTCACGACCGGGAGGAAGGACATGCTCTTCTTGTTTGCAGGTGATGGAGCTGGCATGTAGTTGTTGCTGATTCTTCGGAGTGGGAGCCTTAGCTTCGATGGGGCCAATGGCGGTTTCTTGTTATCTGTTGGGGGCTTTTGTTCTGCTGCTTGGTTTGATGTTAAAGCTGTTGACTGAGTAGCAAGTGAGGCCAGAGCTCTGTTTTCCTGCTTGATCCTTGTCTTCCTTTCCTCAGCTAGTTGATTTTCGAGATCACGAACCTGTTAATGTCAAGAGAACTCCCGAGAATAAACAACCGAATCACATAAACTCCGACTAATTTATTATTAGTGACTATTTGTACCTTCTCTGTAAGAGTTTTGCAGATATGCTCTCTGGCTGCAAGCCTTAACTGCAAAGACTGCACACTCTCCTGCAACTTCTTGACTTCCTTCTCATCTTGTTTTGCCTTTTCAGCCTGTTTAAGCAATTACGAAGCACGGGATAGAAGATTAGTAGGAAGATTTAAATGATCTAAGCAAATGAAAAGATGTAGATTTGTGCATCATCATACAAGCTGCTTGAACTTCAAAAGCTCCGAATGATCTGTCTGTCTCCGAGCAGGCCCATGTTCAACTCCTCGAACACGACTTGCGAAATTCAAGGAGCAAATAGTTTCTCCAAGGTCAGATGAATTCGGGCTTATTTGAACAAACATCAAAGTTTTGCAATCTCCACCTGCATTGAGGTTTCAGTTCAGCATTATCAATACAAGTTGCTAGGAAGGAAAGAATCATGTCCAGTACACAAAGAATCCAAGAACTAAATGTGATGAACAGTTAAGTTATACAGACCTAGAGAACTTTGCAGCATATGCGTAAGCTTGGAGTTCCTGTTTGTCCAACAGAAATAGTTGATCAGAAAACAAACCACGGAACAGTATTTAAGATATACGTGTATATTTAGAGAGAAGCAGGATATGATGATGCCATACCTGTAAGGAACATGAGAACTTTTGGAGGCCAGAGCTGAGATAACATCTCCTAATGCAGCTAAAGATTTGTTTATGAATTGAGACTCCTTCAGTCTTTCACCTTCAACTTCAATCCTACCAACGCGCTCACTTCCTGCCAGGTCAACCAGCCATAAATGGCTTCTTGTTTTTTGTCCATTTATTAAATTTTCTCCGGCTACAGTTACCCGCAACAAGCTGCAGCAATATTGAAAAGAAATAAGAAATTAGGGGAAAACAATCTCTAGTCCAAATAACCAAGAAAAAATAAAGCAATGTAGATGACAGAATAAGCTCATAATTACCAGTGAGACCGGCTACTGAACTCATTAGCATTGGTCGATCCAACAGATCTCACTTGACTTCCCGATTTGAGCAAACTCCAAACTCCATCTGTATCATAAACACGAGCTTCAACCAGACCAGGTACTTCCTGAGTACCCTCAGCTGATTGTTTTATATCCAACCTGCATTAGGACAATGTTAACCTCTCTCTCCATAAACAACACTAGGAATTAGCTAGGTTATCATCATCAATTGCAACTGAAAATCTTCCATCATTTTGTGAGGTTCTCCTTCAAGCTCAATGTCAGTAGTTACCAGTTACCACAAGCTCAACATTACGATAGAAGAAACCGTCACCTTCAAAATATTGTGTGTATTAATTATCCTATGACTAATCAGGTGCAGAGAATTTAAAATATAACCCTCGTAAAAATACGATGGCTTCTGCAATGTGTAAATTTAGTATATATCCATTCCATTGCATTGCATATAACTTATTCCACCCGAACTTCCTATGCTACTTATGGAATTTCATTCAACTATTCATTTTTTAACAGTTAAGAAATGTATCCAAAATACTTATAATAGCTAGGTACACATCATGCCTACTTTTTATTCGAAGGATACCTGGATAAAAATAAAAAAAGAGACTAATAAAGGCCGGTAGAAGCTTACTTCTTTGCAGGATTGTTTGGGTTCTCAACCAGAAGATCCCTTATCTTTTCGTTGTAGACCTCCAACATGCTAACAAACAATTCATATCTCATGATACTGCTCCTTTCACTGGATATCCTGAAGAGCTCCTTCAGGGTCCGATAGTTTACTCCTCGATTCTCCGTTGTTCCCTCCATTGTGTATGTCTTTCCAGTGCCTGTTTGTCCATAGGCAAATATGCACACATTGTAACCATCCAAGACAGAGGTTACTATAGGCATAGTTTGGTGAAAGACAGCCTCTGCATTAAAGAAAAAACACATGAAGTTATCAAAAGAATTGTTATGCAAAAACCAAGAATAACTATCTACGTGCTTAAAGTAGTAACTCTGGTTTTACATTACCTTGATTGTCCTCAGGTCTGAATACGTGATCAAATTTAAATTGCTTTTTCGAAGAATCAGAGCAAATGACCTGTAGCTCATTTTCTTGAGATGAGTCAAAATCGACGACTGAGGTGGAACCTTTCTCAACCTCATCTTGTTTCAGTGGCCTGCACCTACAGAAGACCCTAATATTTCCTTTCAGCTCAATCACTTCATTATAAAGCTTTTTTCGTTCTGAGCATTCGTCCAGATACTTCTTCTTCAGTAAATCACACTCTTCATGGTACTTATTTTTCAAAAGTTCATGTTCCACACCTGAAATAAAATAAAACACAACATATAAAAGATCAATTATACGTTGAAAACATCTCTTCGGAGACATAAGACAATCGAGAAAGGTGACGCACTCAGATTCTCAAGAGCAGTGAGAGCTTCAGAACCAACTAAAGATTCCACAGACAAGCCCTTTACTTCATTGCTCAGACGCGCATGCTCTTCTCTGATAATCTGCAGAGGGAGTAATAACGATGAGAATTAAACACTAAAAAATTATTGAAATAGTAAGTTAGAGCCCTAAATTATATACCTGTAATTTATTGCTAAGATCTTCAATTTTCTGAATATTAGGAAGAGTCTGCGAACACGATTCTTGAGTGTCATCAGAAGCAACACTGGTATCCACTAAATCACCATTTCCTTCACATTCTCCTGTGAAACATTCCAAAATCAAGAAATATAAGTTTCGCAAAATAATACTCCATGTACAATTAAAATGTAATAAAAAAACAATATGACTCCTATTATCTCAACTATTCAACAAAGAACACTTCAGAGAACTTTTCACAATTTAAATCAATCTGAACTACACTGCGATCGATATTCTTGAAAATGAACCATAGAACTCTCTAACTGCGTCCAAAACGAAGGGAAATACGCAGAATTTCCTAAATTCTGATAAAAGACTTCACATAATTCCATAACCTAATATTTTTTGTTCTACATACGTACAATATCGAGAAAGGGGGGAAATAAGAATATATATATATATATATATATATATATATATATACCTGAATTATCCTGTGAAACCTCGACGGTTTGATCTGCAAACAAATTTTGTTCAAAATCAAAACAGGATCAGATTCAATTTCAAATTCTCTACTCAATTGCAGAATATCAGAGAAAACATCGATATACAACAAAGAATTTCAAAACGGACCAGCACTTTTAGGGGAGAGAGTAATAGCCTGATGAAAACTCGTGCAAAGGATTTCTAGGGCTCGATCTGTTAGAGATAAAAGCCAGAAATTACGAAACGGGGAGAGAGAGAGAGAGCTATAGAGATCAATCGTAAACGCGTGTGCGAAGTGAGAGGCAGTACCATCCATGTTTGTCGTCAGAGGAGTCTCGAGTCTTCTGAAATCGAGTAGAATTGAAGATCACGACCACGAACAACGAGCGCCGAGAGAGAGAGAGAGAGAGAGAGAGAGAGAGAGAGAGAGGAGAATGGTGAAAGAGGAGTAAAACGGTCGAAAAGGGGGGGAGGGGGCAGTGTTCTTTTGTTTTTGAAAGCGAGTTTTTGAATTTCAAAGTGATCTCAGCCGTTCGTTCGAATAGCGCATCTATAACGGCTATAATTTGAGAGCACCAGCTTAGACCGGGCCGGGCCGGGCCGGAGCGTCAACTGTTTGGGCTCTATACTTTTCGGGCTTCAGTATTTTAAACAGTTTCTAATTATGAGATATTGCATTTATATTCATTTATACTCAATTTTAGATAGAGGAATGATCGTCTATCGACAGTGAGCATTCTTAACGCGCCTACAAATGACGTGACGTATTATTAATAAAAAATAAAATCTAAATATATACCCTAACCTATTTAGATAGTAAGAGAAGTGATATGCTAGTCACCTTATGCTACACACCTTCGTGGGCACCTTCGTATTCGACATCATTTTGTTCAATTTTTTCAATTGTAATATATTCTAATACCTTATAAATGAATATTGAAATCACTAAATCTAAAATAAATATAAATATCAATGCTCGTCTTGTTCGTTTTTTCTTCTAAGTTCAAAAAGAGTATAATAAATAAATCGAGCTTTGATCTTTATAATTTTTTTGGATCTAGTGATTTCAATATTAATTTATAAGGTATTAGAATATATTACAATTGAAAAAATTGAACAAAATGATGTCGAATACGAAAGTGCCCACGAAGGTGTGTAGCATAAGGTGACTAACATATCACTTCTCTAGATAGTAATATTACTACTGCCACATCAGCGATAAACACATTAGAGTATCAACGGTGGGTAGGGAAGCGTTTCTCATTTTAGAGGTATATACTCATTATATTAATGAGATACTAATCACATTTAATCCAAAATTTTCTACAAGTTCAAATTGCGACTCGTTATCAACGACACGGATGTAATTTATTATAAAAACCATTGGACTCGTTATCAACGAGACGAAAGTAATAAGATCCAGCCAACAAGATCAACTAGCTCTTTTGTATCTCCCTTCAAATCCATCAAAAAAGCAAAAATATTAACCAAACAAAACCAGAAATCATCAAAAAGAAACATCTAATAATCTAGCCTAGTAGTAAAGGTGCAATGGAGTTGAACGAATTTGTATCATCAATGGAGGCCAAAACACTATCCTCATCATCACTCATGTGTCCAACCAACATCACCAGCAAGCCGTAAACATCCTCGCTCTGCAGATGCGTTCGATCAGCAACGACGAAGCTGTGGATCTCCTTCTCGATTTCGATCCAGCTCACGCCAGCCTCCTTCACCATTCCTTTCTCCTTCATTTGCTTGATCGTTCTGGCTCGGTCCTTCCATCGCCCTTTGGATGAGTAAAGGTTAGCCATGGATATAAACAGGAACGGACTATCGGGTGCTGCCTCGGCTAGCTTCTCAGCTGCGTACTTCCCCACTTCGATGTCTCCGTTGATGCTACAAGCTCCGAGCAGCGTTTGCCAAACTAGTACATCTGGCTTCACCGGTAGTACCTCGATGAACCTCTTGGCTTCTTTCAGTAGCCCTGCTCGTCCCAGCATGTCTACTACGCAGGCGTAGTGCTCCATTCTCGGTCTCATTTTATGTGTTTTTACCATGGATTCGAAGAACTCCATGCCTTTGTCTAGTAGGCCTACATGACTGCAAGCGTGGAGTAAAGAGACGAACGTAATGTCAGTTGGTTCCACGCCGCTCGACTTCATTTCTTCGTATAACTCTAAAGCTCTCAACCCTTCCCCGTGGCGAGCAAATGCTGCAATCATGGAGTTCCAAGAGACTTGGTTCTTCGGAAACATGCAGTCGAAAACGTTTTTCGATTCTTCCAACTCCCCACATTTAGAATACATGTTGATCAATCCATTGTTGACAAACACATTTGAAGAGAATCCTTTCTTGATCACCATTGAGTGAATCTGCACACCAAGATTCTGAGACGCGCCGACACTGAACACTCCAAGAACGGCAGAAATCATGCTGGGATCGAGATAGGCTCCCGACTTCACCATCTTCACAAACAAGCTAATAGCCTCTTCCTCGTATCCATTCTGTGCGAAACTGGAGAGGATAACAGTCATGGACACTTCATCGAGAACCTCAGCAGACTCAAATATCCGCCACGCCTCCTCCACACAGCCACATTTTGAGTACATATCCATCAGTGCACTCTCGATGCGCAAATCCGACTGATACCCAAGCGTACAAACTAAACCATGAATCTGAGCACCCGCCTTGAGCGCCTGCTGCCCAGAGCACGCAGTAAGCGCAGCCAAATACGTTAATCTATTCGGAGGAACCGAACTGTTATGCATTTCCACGAAAAGCTTCAAGCTCCCGGCATAGAACCCATTCTGCGCCATCCCTGAAATAGCAGCCGTCCAAGAAACAACATTCCTCTCAGCCATCTCATCGAAAGCAGACATGCCCGACTCCAGAGAACAGCATCGGAAGTACGACGTCGTTAAAGCATTCCCGACTGTCACATCCTTCTCGTAACCCCTCGCGATCGCCAACTTATGGATCATCTTCACGACATTAAGCAATTCTTTCCCGCCACAAGCCGAGAGCATAGAAGTTAAGCTCGCGTGATCGAACCTGTATTCTGCAGAACTCAATAACAATTTGAAATACCAAAATCCGATCTCCATCTTCCCCTCTTTCAGAAAACCAGAAATGAGCGAGTTCCACGAGACGGTGTCTCTAAGCGGCATATCGTCGAACAGCTTGACTGCATCGCGGAGTCGACCGCACTTGCAGTACATATGGAGTAAACAGTTGTAGATCACCTGAGCATGCCGGCAAGTGGGTGGAGCTCCGACGTCGAAACATGGAGGGCTCTTGATCACGTGCGCGTGGAGGTGAGCGCCCACGCGGTGATCGCCTTCTCTTCCGCAAGCACTGATGAGCTCGCCAAGCTTCGTTTCTGCGACGGAACGGAATGTATCTTCCGATGTTGAGAGGCGGCGCCGTGAGAGAATCTGAGGTGGCGGCGGAGGAAGACGGCGGACTCTCGTGGCGGCGCATCTGATAGCACTCATCCATCAAAGTAATGCAGCGTCGATGTTGAAAAGGGAATGAATAATACTCCCACGGCCTTCCAATTTATTACTCTCGTCTCGTCCCGTCTCGTCTCATTCTACTCATCACGTTTCTTACGAAAATCCATAACACAAATTGGTTAAAATTATTCTTTTAATTCCTAGAAAATGATTTTCTTCTTCAGAAAAGATTGAGCTGTTGACAAATCAAGTACAAGAAAAATTGCAATTTATTCATAGTACATATGTACATGAACATTGATCATAGTCTCTGAGAGAGAGAGAGAGAGAGAGAGAGAGAGAGAGATGTGCTACAACAGCAGCTATAGAGCAGTGAGCCCACTTTGGCAGTTCCAACCATTGATCACAACTCTAGGCGTAGCATTTTGAGGAACCTCAAACTTAAGGGTCACGCTCGTTACCTCGCCCGGCACCAGCGAGAAGTAGTTGTCCGAATAATGAACCGGCAAGATCCGAGTGTCCTCGCCTTCTTCCTCGACTTTCTTCGAAGCATGAACGGAGAGCTGAAGAAAGAAGGCCACCCCAGTTTCAGTCCCGTTGATTTCCACGACTCTTGCACCGCTTTCCTTGGGCGAAATGCGTGTCATCATCTTCTGGAACAAGCTCTGCTCCTGCTTGCTTTCTCCGTTTTCAAGTCTGGCAACGTTGTTGTTCTGGAGAAGAGGTCTTGTATCCGGTTTCTTTGATGCGTTCTCTATGTGCATCCTCACCTCGTAGCCGGAGCCTCGTATGAAAGTTAGGGAGGTAACTCTGAGGGGAACTTTCTTCTTCTTGAATGGTTCGAGAAGCTTGTAGTCCCCGCCTGGAAGATGCAGCCAGTAGAAGTTTCTGGATAGTATCTCGTTGTCCGACGTCTTGTAGAGCTTGAGAAGAAGAAAGTAAACGGGTTGGGGATTCTCAGACTTCGGGTACTTCATCTCAAAAGTAGGCGTCGTTTTTTTAGATGGTGCAGTGAGCTTGTCAAAGACTTTGAAGTACGGACACCCTCCTTCGAGATCCCAAACTGAGACTTCTATAGCCACGTCGGACAGATCCTTCGATGTAGTGTTCACAACCTGCATATAGAGATACATTAAGTTAGCAGCTGGAGAATTTCGGGATTGAAGATTATAGAATTTATTTCGACATTCGTGTTTACTACCTCTATAAAGTATGTCATGAGATTCAGCTGGACATGAATCGGTTCTGCAGCACTACGACAGCCATAAAAGCCGGCTGTTTGGTCATGGAGATGATCGTAGAACTGGCCTCGTAGACCTGTCCAAGGGTTTTGGGTTTTCCAAATCAAGACGCCCGTATACTTGCTCCACATACGTGAGGTCCAGCCTTCCAAGAGAGCTCTATACTGTATATAGTTAACCAGTTGTGCCTGAAACAGATTGTTTTAACATCTCAGAGAACAGAAAACAGACTGTCGACAGTGAGCTTCAGTAAAAAAAACCAAATTGCAGATACCTTGAGACAAAAGTCATCGAGATCTTTAGGCGTTCCGTATGGCAAAATCTGATCATGAACCTTGTCGGGTTTTGAATACGGAATATATGTATGGTACACCCATATAGGATTAGGGACCTCTTCGACGTAACCACTGGGCATAGTGTTAAATAGAGGGATCTGCCAACCCTCTCGAGGCATCGTGGCTCTGATAGTAGCTGCCACTGGCATTCCTACTGAACCAACCTCGGGATTGAAACCGTAGTTGTAGAAATCATCCTTGAAAAAATTCTCCGGGTATTGAATTTCGTATGGACCATCAGTGAAGTCACCCTTCCCATTAGCAAAGCCATCCCACATAGATCCTTGGATGTAAACACGGGTCCCGTCTAGATACTCGCTAGGGTCCTTTGTGATAGGGATAATATCCTCCGTAAAGTGCTTGTAGTTGGAAGGGCCTCCGAAATGTGGATGAAGTTTCAGATCGTTTTTCAAAGCCTTGTTGATATCTTCTGGAGGAACTTGCTCGTTACCTCCGACCCATAGAGCAAGACTAGGATGGTTTCTTAGCAGCTTCACAGTGTCTCTAGCACACAGCATGAAAAGGTCGTGGTCTAAGGGACCGTTTGGATTCGATACTGGAACACCTCGTCCATCAACATCTCCAGTTATCCAGAATTCTTGCCAAACCTGCAAAAAAATCTCTACCGTCATATCTTTTGCACACACGTGATATACAGGAATGGGAAAAAATAAGGGTCGAGAGGAAGAAGCTGACCAGAAGGCCATAAATGTCACAATAATGATAGAAGTCGGGCCTTTCAGCAATTCCACCACCCCAACAACGGATCATGTTGAAATTCATGTCAGCGTGAAACTTAATATCAGTCTCGTAGCGCTTCTTCGTAAGGCGTAGCAATCCATCTGATAGTATCCAGTTACCGCCTCGGATGAATATTGGCTCTCCATTGACCTTAAACAGTCTGAAAGCAATACACACACAAATGGAGTATCAAATAAGGAGGTATTCGAGCGTAAAATCTGTGTCAACTTTGGAAGCTCTAATACCTTCCGCCGGTATTACTATCTATGTGACTCTCAATCTTACGGAACCCAAAATGCTGACTCGACGAATCCGATTCCCCATAATCTTCCACGTCCACTGTTATTTCTACGTTATAAAGAGATTGCTTTCCCATACCGTTGGGCCACCAGAGGTTGGGTTTATAGAAGAATAGCTGTAATAGAAATAATCAAACATTATGAACTTTTTCAAGTATACACTTCATGAGTGAAAAAAACAGAGAATGAGGATAAACCAACCTCGGGTAATGTATATAGAACGTTGGATCCAGCAGGAACGGACAGATGGCGACTCTGAAGATGCTCTACCAGGATCACATCTCCTTCAAGTTCAGTCCCAGCTTGGATTTTCACAGAGCACTCAGCATCTGAGTTGCTCTTATTCACCAACTCTACTGTCGTATGGAGGTACGCCCTCGTGTAATCGTCAAAGAATGCAGCGACTAAGTGAGGATCTACTATCTTCACTGGCTGCATGAGAGCACCATGAATTGAGAATGTTAGAACGGAAAACATTCAGGAGGAACAAAAGGTTTAATACTGATCCTTACATCCATTGTATTTACGAAAATAATTTATCCAACTACTAAGTCACAGCCAAAGGCAAAAAAGCATTAGTAAGTGATTCTTTTCATATCTAGAATTGAACGGGTCAAGCAATGTTAATTGATGAAGTTGAATTTATCACTGCATGTTTTGAAAGGGGATCGCTTACCCCAGTAACGGTGAGAGACACTTCATCCCAGATGCCAGTGTTCCTATCTCTGAAAATAGTAAATGGGAAGACTAAGCATTTGGATAACAAGCATTCAAAGAAACAAAAGAATCAGATCGTTCATTGATCCAAAAATTAAACCTACAACTAACTAACTAAGCGAAGGATTAAAAGGATCTGAAACTTAATCATAAAGGTCAGAATAGAAGCCTTATCGAAACTACCTAGTTTGATGAAGAACTAGGAGAAAAAATAATTGCTGTTCTTTGTTTAGTGCAGTTTAACACTACAATAACAAGCCCCTACTCGTATAATTCTCATTTCATTCTAACATTCCGCTTTCAAAGTGTAGGAGTAATGTGTCTATTGTTCTTGTGTCATGAAGAAAATCATAACTGTGATTAGATAAGCAAACGAGTTATTCAGAGAATATAACATCTTTATTTGACCTTTAACCATAATAGGTACTGCATGAGTTGCAGCAGACAAACAAACAAGAGAAATAGTTATAGCAGTTCAACTGTCTGTGATACAACACCGAGGAACTTTTCGTTATTAGATTAAATTGAAATTTGACAGGAGAAGCGAAAGGAGATTAAAATAGTAGATGATAAGAAATTAACAATCACCTTATAGGAGCCATCCAATCCCAACCCTCTACATATTGAGCCGCAACATCTTTCCCAATCTACATATCACGTTTAGAATTTGTGAGACATGAATCAATATGAATGTTAGCACAATAGCAGAAAAAGGAACCTACAAAACACTTGTTCTTGTTAAATAGTAAGATAACGAGTTTAAGGATACTAAACTCCCAGCTTCCAGTGTATTCCTAAAAACTTTGAAAAAGAAATAACCTCAAAGATAAATGCTAGTTCTCGTGAATAAAAGTGATCATACCTCATGATCACCACCTTGACCACCTTCAGGAGGAATTTTGCCAGGATGATCAGGAGGGTAAATCAGGACAGCGAGTAGATTTTCACCTTCTGAATTCAGGATATCAGTTATATCGATTGAATGTCTTCGGAACATCCCCTTAGGCAGCTCCACTTTGTGCCCGTTTAGATAAAGCTCACCGGAATAATTTATAGCACGAAAGTTTAGGTCCACGTATTGATTCGTTGACTGAAATCATTTTATAAGATTAAGAACCAGACAAAACTGGAAGGCATGAGATTGGATAGCTCTGAGAATATATAAGAGGTTAGACAGGCATAAGACTTTGAGTCAGAACAATTCACTGATAAGAAAATGACAGGCCATGCACAAGATTGACATAATTATCGGAAAAGTAATCAGCTGTGATGAACTACATAAGTCTCGGATTCTCTCTGCTCATAGTGTTACTGTAACAAAGACAAACACCCAGTAACTTATACATAGAGCTTAAGCACAGTAAAAATTAAACTCCCATAGAGTGCATAACAAGAATGCTAACAGATTATTGAAATCTTCGCTTGGCCCCAGCAACAATGACTTCATTGTTATTACACCTTAACTGATTTTCTCTATATGTGATGATATTATGCCGTCTTATACTTTGAAAGGCCAAATATTTTTTCGCCTCATCATTCACCACAATAGTAGAAGTTTTAATTGATTATAACACTAAAGGTGTTCTCTTTTTTCCATTTAAAGGGACAAATGGAGATGTACTACTAATGTGATAGCATAAATAATTATAGTTTTTCATGTTCGAGGTTTCTGTTCAAGATTTATGCAATTCTCCCTGCCACAAGATTCTTCAACTAGAAACTTCTCTTCAACTAGAAACTTCTAACAAAGTACAGAGCTCGAAATATCAATATGAAATCTTTCTATCAAGGGCTACATACATACGGAGTACATTAAGCATAAGAAGTAGATAAATATCAAATAGAAATGAAAGTAGAAAAGAGAACCACAGCATACCAGCTTGCATTCGAACGTGGTGAAAAACCAGAAGGTGTAATATTCCCTTCCGGAGTCGCCTATATCCAATATTGCCTCATTCTCCAAGCCATAGAAGGGATCAGGCACAAGTTTGTTCTTCACTAGGGTACCCAAAACACTGAAAATCAAAACCACCCCAAATTTAGTCGTGAATCCCCTCTATATTAATTAGTTTTTCGTAACGAAAAGGTGATGAGCATAACGTCTAAAGTTCATCACAGAAAACCGCACAGTTCATTAACGCATAGCAATTACACTAGCAGCCAAGAGTTCAATAGGCCCAGTTCTCGATCAATTCCATTTACCCAGAACAAAATATGCTTGAAATCACACAATCTAATTGTACAAGAACATAATAACCTAATTTTTAGAAAAGAGAGAGAAAAAAAAAGAAGTAAATAAACAGCAGTCATTACGTTCCAGGAATGTCAGCCTCCATCCATGGAGGATGATCGGAGGTGGGAGGGGCGGAGGTGGTCAGCTCAACTCCGGTGAGGTGGACCTCCGTTGACCGCGCCGCCAGCCACCCTTTGTCCAGCACTCTCTTCCCAATCTCCGCCGCCATGTGAGCAAAACTTCAAGAAATGGGATCTGGGTTCAGCTGAAAACTGTCGTTCATGCGCAGGCGACAAGCTTCAATTTTTCCTTCATTTCTGGGTATGGGAGGACTATGAGAAGGTAGAGAAAGAGACAAAGATGAAATCAGTGGAATCGATTTTTGTCGGGGCATCACCGCGTCGATTGCATCAAAGATGCAATTTAGAATTGTTAGCTCAAAAGAGAGGGAAAATATACTTGCTTTTAATATCAACAAACACTTGCTTAGATCATAATCTTATCCACATTTGAGCAATTTCATCAAATTCATAAGCTGAATAATAGTAAGAAAATCAAGAAAATCTTTTAATGAGTGTCCACGTGTCTTACCGAGCAGTAGAGGTTAATGCCCGAAACCAAATGTCTGGAGCTGCATCATTTCGTAGCGCATTGTTTTTTTCCGGTCTAAAAATTAAAGTGTAAAATGTGAAAAGGTGGTACAGTTCATATTTTTTTGAAGAGTTAACGTTTTTTTTAACCCAAAAATATGATTATTAATCATTTATGCGACAACCCGATTAAATAAACAAGTGGTTATCTAGATCAAAATAGACTTCATAAACAAAGGGCACTCACCCCACTTGATTGCAATTCATATGATTTGGGCCGGGCTTTGATGTTAAGTGGGCCTTGATATGGACTCGGCCCAACTAATGGGCTAAAGGCCCAAATACTCTGCATGGTTTTAAATTTATAACTATAAAATTAACCTATTAATTGTTATATATTAATATTATATATATATATATATATTTATTATGAATTTGACAATAATATTATAAAATAAGTGAAATTTAACATTTAATTCTAATTCACATAGACTCTGTAACACTCTAGGCATTAATCGGTCCTCCACCTTCTAACTAGTGTCGAGCGATTTTTAGAACATTGCTTACTGAGTGCAATATTAATGTGTTTTGCCAAATACTACTACACTACATAGATGGAGTACTACTACTATATATGATCTTATTAGTTATTACACACACATTTTACTTTATAGGAATAGGCTCTAATCTTACTACATTGACGGTAGGATTTTATCTCTTGGTAATTAATTATCCCTATTTTTAGCATACATGTTTCATTAATTATTGCAAGTATATACAAGAGTGCAAAATTAGATCTGCATACATAAATTAGGGTAGTTGACCCCTATGTCTTATACCCCTTTTAAGTTGCACTCGTGCTATATTTTTTTAAATAACATATCACCGGAAATTTTAAATTTATAATTTTTTTGGAATGTTTAATCCCGAAACTTTAATTCACAAGCGTTAATCCTTGTCGTCCAGCCATATACACGCACAGAACGTACTCTACTTTTTAACGTGTAGGATTAATTAAATTAAACGAGATCGTAGCTATATGTATATGGATTTTATATGCTTCATTTTTGTTTTTTTTAAGCCGTGTGGATCTATATGTTTTAAATTATTGGCTTATTTGGTCAAAATCTTGATCTCTATTATGAATATACACGTGTGTTGAGATTATTATATTATTAATATTTTAATCTTGATCAAAAGCTTAATTGTAACTTTCCCAAATTTAATCTAATGCAGTAGTAATCATCAACTCTTGAAAAAGTGTAGTAAAAAGTTTACAATTTAAAAAAAAAAATCTCAAAAAGTAAACAATCTTTTTTTAATAAATCGAAATCAATATTAATTTAATCAAATTACAAAAAGGGAACCATTTTTTTTAGAGAGAGAGAGAGAAAGAAGAAGGGTGGCGGCGAACGGCTGGACCATCACCGAACTTACCTACCATTCTCCCATGGCGAGGATAAGAACAGTAAATCTGAAATTTTCGAAAAAAACTCAAAAAGAAGAAATCAATTCCGATTTCGATTTTCTACTGAGAGAAAAATAATAAAAATCTAATCTTTGGACAAATTAACGACCCTTATCCTACACCCAAACCGAAAACTTGATGCAGCTTCTCTCCTCTCTTGATATATCTTGAAATTTGTCACCTTTCTTTGAATAGCGTGCCCATCTACGCTTTTACCAAATTTAATATTTTACGTCTCTCTCTACAAATACATACATTCCATAAATATATATTGGCTAACTTTTGATTCAGTTCTACCGCTTTCCACATCCCTTTTTCTTGTTTGGTGTTCGCATTATTTGCGTGAGTTTTTGCAATCCAGAAACACGTGCCTACTGCTTGAGAAGAAGACTTTTTTGTACTTCCGCAGAGGAACAATACCAGTTTTGGGTTACTGATTTATTGCTTGATTTAATGGAGTCGAGCGCTGAACGGCGGCTGAGATTGATTCGGGCCCATCTGGCTCTCGCCGCCGCCGATTCGTCGTTGCCGATTTCTGCCAATCCCACCGCCGGTGAATTCTTCCACGGTAATTTTTTATTTTATTTTAAATGTTGTGTTTAATTTGGAAGCAGCAATTATGTGTATTATCTGAGATTACCAAGGTTTTAGGCATATTCCGCAGTGGTGCGTTTTCCCTTGGCTTGTCTCTCTCTCTCTCTCTCTCTCTCTCTCTCTCAAATGGGCCCTTATTTCACTGTAGCTAAGTTTCCATATTGGAAAGTTCTTGATCGGATTCTGGGGATTTTTAGCAACTTCATCCAATTCAGCATTAGGAATCAATTTAATGCGTTTTATCTTTAGTACTGTGTACTTTCTGCTTGAGCATCTTTATGTGTTTTGTTGGAGATGGGAGATTCGGTTGAAATATCTGGGGTCTTTATCAGTGGGGCCGGGGGAGTGGCGGTTGTAGATGTACACGAGTTGTTCTTTCATAAGATTGAGCAAATTGGCTACAGTGACTTACATTTGGAGGTTAGTGATAGGCGGGATAGATTGATCGAGGACTACTTATGTGTTCGTTAGATTTGCTAAATATTGGAAAGGAATTCGCGAATCAGAGTGCCTCGTACTTTCTGGATTGATCGAGGGCAACTTTCTAAGAAGATTACTTTATTAAGATGTGACCTGTGTATTAGCTATGGAATCATGCTGTGTATTTAGGTGATGACTCCCACTACCTGGATCATGTGTTCGATACATTATAGAAGATTCTTTTGCTTGTTCTTGTCATTGATGCTCTGATTTCGAAAGTAGAGGGGCTTATGCTATGAGGATCTCTATCCTGCATTGTCCCCTGTTTCCTTCACATGTATAGGTCACATAAACATGCGACTTTGCGTTATGGGATATGAGTTCCTATTTTCTATGCTGGCTAAAACACTTCCAAAAGTGCATTGGAGTATAGGAAATAATTTATATTATGTTGGGACTGTAAGTATGTTTACTGCAAAGGCGTCCTCTCATATACTCAATTTCTGGCCTGAGGAAAATAGGGTAACGAATTGATAGCTTCTTGGAGTTGAAAATTTGCTGGAAGTTCTTATATTGAATGCTAGTTATCTCTTAAGTGCTAAGGAGTTTATTATTATCTTCATTCTTCTCTTCTGGTTTGGTTCAAGACAATGACTGAATCTTATATTGTACAGACCAAAGGTATAGCGTAGTTCTTCCGGAGAAACTGGATACAGGGAAATGGAATGTGTACAGGTGAAAGGTTTATTCTTTCCTTGTGCATGGTTCACGTATGTTCTTTTTGGCCTGATTAGGAGTTCCTCCCCTTGCCAATCTGCACCTGACATGAAGTACATTGTTTCTTACATACAGATCTGCACGTTCTCCGTTGAAGCTTGTCGATAGATTTCCTGATCATCCAGAGATTCGCACGTTGCATGATAATTTTGTGTGAGATTATTTCCCCTTTTCCAGGCACTTCTTTGCTATAGATATCTACCCCTATATATTATTTTTTGGTTCTAGTGGCTGACTATACATGAGCTCAGTTTCATTTCGTCGCCTCTATCCAAACTGTTTACCTGATTCATTTAATTAGAGTGGAATGTTGTTGGTGAATTCAGGCATTCTGTTGAAAGTTTCCAAGACTACAAATATTTGGGTACACGTATACGGATAGATGGGACTGTTGGAGAGTAAGTTTATTGGAAATCTTTTGCTTTCTCTGGCTGTAAGGCAATGAAATAGGCTAGTGGCTTTCTTTTGGAAAAAAATTTATCTGTATTTCCTTTTCGAATGATGTGCAGTTACAAATGGATGACATATGGAGAGGCAGGTACTGCTCGTTCTGCAGTAGGTTCTGGACTTTGCCATTATGGGCTAAAACCTGTAAGCCAACTTTTGTTACTTTCATTTCCCGGTCTACAGTTTCTCTCCTTTTAGGAACTGATTGGTTTTTGTATTGATCATATCACTAAATCCTCTGGTGATTCCACTTAGTTTGGAAAGATAACAGCAATATCCTACGGACCCTTCCTTTTAAATCTCTACAAATTTATAGTACTCACACAGTTTTCTTCTATGAAAGAAGTTGACCTTAACATGAATGTGTCTTATACCTGAATCTTGTTCTCACTGACATTCTTTTTCCGAGCAGGGAGCTTGTGTTGGGCTTTTCTTTATCAATAGGCCAGAATGGTTGATCGTGGATCATGCCTGTGCAGCATATTCGTACACATCAGTTCCTTTATACGACACCCTTGGTGTGTAGGTGTAAGTCGGTTGAGCCTTCTCTAGTCTAGGTTAGTCCATTGATTTTGTAATTTTCCGATGCATCTGCAGGTCCTGATGCTGTTATGTATATTGCGAACCATGCTGCGATACAGGCCATTTTCTGTGTGCCAAGTACCTTGAACTCTGTGAGTCTTTTGTTTACATCTCTTTCTAGTTAAGAACTTTTTCGATTGATTTATTGCACGATTGTTATGATAAACCACTACACATATTGCTAAACAGCTGTTGCTTATCAGCTGTGAATGAAAGAGAACAAGTTGTATGTAGCATACGATGCGAACGTTATTTTTCTTATTGGAAGTCTGCTGATTTCAAATGTTTCTGTTTGAAAATTGCAGTTACTAAGCTTTCTGTCAGAGATTCCTTCTGTACGTCTAATAGTGGTATGCCCAGACATCTATTCTCTCAGTATACGTACTTATATTCTTTTAGAACATTGTTCCATATTTTTCTGATATTTTACATGTAATGCTATTCGTGAATGAATAGGTAGTTGGAGGGGTAGACGAACATCTACCATCTCTACCCTCCACTTCAGGAGTCAAGCTTTTGTCATACGAGAGGTTACTTAGTCAGGTATCTATAGCCTTCTATGATTCTTTTCCATTGGTCCTAATAGGTATCTGTGCTCCATCATAGCAGCTAACTTTTTACATGATGGATTTTTCCGTTGCTGGCATACGGTCAGTGGGTACAAGGTCAAGCCTAATATGCTAAAATTGTTAAATTTAGGGCCGCAGCAACATGCACCCATTTTGCCCTCCCAAACCTGAAGATGTGGCGACTATATGCTATACGAGTGGTACCACCGGAACACCAAAGGTAGCTTAGCTCTCTCACTATCAGTATTCAGATGTCGTACCTTGAGACTTATTAACATACGTTGAATATGATATAGCTGTTATGTTTACCTTTTTTCTTCGAATAGGGAGTTGTTCTATCACATGGAAACTTAATATCAAGTGTTGCTGGGACGACCCTAGCAATCAAATTTTATTCCTCGGATATGTGAGTCTCTTGGATAATAGTTATGAGTTATTTTCAGTCTCATCTCAGATTATTTCTAATGTTCCATTTTGAGCAGTTACATCTCCTATCTTCCATTGGCACACATCTACGAACGAGCTAATCAGATCATGGTAGCATATTATGGTGTTGCTGTTGGTTTCTACCAGGGGGTATGTCATTTGATGCTCTTAATTCACAGAATTTTATACGTGTGCACTACATAAGTAATTTTTTCGTATCGTAAATGAGCTGGCTTGCATTTGTAACTGCTGTTACTATTCATGAGCTTTACATTTGCTGCTGTTTTCATATCTACAGGATAACATGAAATTGATGGACGACTTAGCTGCTCTAAGGCCCACTATATTTTCTAGTGTTCCTCGCCTATACAACAGGATATATGCAGGGTATAACTCTTAAGCTTTCTAGAAATGGTTGCTTAGAACTCTTCGGGTCAAGAGCTGAGGTGTTATGCTTGGATGCTTTCTACTTTGTTTCTCGCAGAATAACTAATGCTGTTAAGACTTCCGGCGCGCTGAAAGAGAGATTGTTTAATGCAGCCTATAATTCCAAGCGGCAAGCTGTTATGAATGGTATGCTTTACCAGAAACAGTAGCTAGTTATCGCTTCGAAGCTTTGTGAATATCATTTCGATTGTTACTTACCTAATAATCAAGAAGAAGTAATGTGTCCCTCATAATTCCATCACTAAGGGACCATCCTCTGAAGCGGAAGGATGGGCTTGAATTACTTCAACAAAATTATTGAAATTAAATTTCAAATTCTAGTTTTAAAACTATCTTACTGCTGTTGTTACCTATTTTTCAGGCCGAAAACCATCGCCAATGTGGGATAGGTTGGTGTTCAATAAGATAAAGGACAAACTTGGAGGACGTGTTCGTTACCTGACCTCAGGTGCTTCACCGCTGTCTCCTGATGTGATGGAGTTCTTGAGAGTGTAAGTTGACATATATATATACTACAGTAATCAGTACGGCCCAAGATAACTTTCAGTATGCACTCTTCTGAAAACATGGTATCTACGTATAGGTGCTTTGGCTGTCAAGTAATTGAAGGCTATGGTATGACAGAAACTTCCTGCGTCATCAGCGCTATGGATGAGGGTGACAACTTAACTGGTCATGTCGGCTCTCCTAATCCTGCGTGTGGTAAGTTGTTTAATTTTAATTTTTATATATATTGCATTATAGTACATTCTGGAAGAAAGAGTGTGCTAGTGAGATTTATGGTTTCTAGCTTGTTCTAGAGTTTGACACTTATGCATTGAACTGGTTTTTCATGCCTCCAGAAATAAAGCTCGTTGACGTTCCTGAAATGAGTTATACCTCAGAGGATCAACCTCATCCTCGGGGTGAGATCTGTGTCAGAGGACCTATCATTTTCCAAGGCTACTTTAAAGATGAAGTTCAGACGTACGTATTTAACTGATATCGGAATTTTAATTATCCTGATCATGCTGGGATGTTAAAATGTTACTTGTTCTTGATTGACATTACAGGAGGGAAGTGGTCGATGAAGATGGTTGGCTGCATACAGGAGATATTGGATTATGGCTCCCCGGTGGGCGCCTTAAGATTATCGATAGGTAGGTTATCGTCCGTTAATCCTTAAAAAGAAAGCGGACATGTTTTCTGAGATCTTGTACGAATACCACCTGGAGTTAAATAGCTCTTGTTCACTGTCAACAGGAAAAAGAACATTTTCAAGCTTGCGCAGGGCGAATACATTGCACCCGAGAAGATTGAGAATGTGTATGCAAAGTGTAAATTTGTCGCACAATGCTTTGTGTACGGTACGTAAACAAAAATTGTTTTGTTTATTAAATCAGGCTCTCACTTATTCTCTCAGCTGAGCAATCTCGTGTATGTAGGTGATAGCTTTAACTCGTGTTTAGTTGCTGTGGTTTGTGTTGATCCCGATGTGCTAAAGGATTGGGCAGCATCAGAAAATATCAAGGTAATCTAAACGCTTCCACTAGTAACTGTCAGTGGAACTCAATTGTTTGCCGTGATTTTCTGAAACGGAAAGCTTCATTGATTCAACAGTACTTTTCTTCTGTCGATTCTACGTGCAACTTTTATCTTCTAGCTTTACGTGTTATGTTAGAGCTTCACACATGTCAAGTTTCTTATTTGGGCTGATGCCTTTTGCCTCTGTTCACTACTGCGAAGTATTTGGGCATTCCGTAAATTACTTCAATTAGTCTTAGAAGAAAAATATTCGATTAAGTAGTTGATTGGCTTCATTGTTCCCCTCTCATTTTTCTTCGGTTAAATCCTCTATGCACGAGGAACCATATTGCATAAAACTTGCCCCTTAGTAACTGCATGTCAATCATTCTGTTGATTCGATGCAGTATGAGGATTTGGGACAGTTGTGTGATGATCCGAGAACAAAGGCTGCTGTACTTGCTGATATGGATGCTGTCGGAAGAGAAGCTCAGGTAAATGTTCTTTGAGAACTGTAGATGTTTTTTCGATCCAAGGTTCTAATATATTCTTCACCTGTTTTGACACAGTTGAGGGGTTTCGAATTCGTGAAAGCTGTAACCTTAGTGCTTGAGCCGTTCACTTTGGAGAACGGCTTACTGACTCCAACATTCAAGGTACATTTGCTCTCGACTTCTACGCATAATAACAAGTTCTATAATTGTTTTACATATTTATAGAAGAAATTGTCTAAGCATATCAATATCAAGGAATGTGAAATGAAATTATCTGGGTAAACTTTTAAGGATTGTGGCTTTGTAGAGTTGCCATTCATAGACTAAGCTTCATAACTTTTTTCATGGTTCGACTGCAAATGCTGCACGTGATGAAATACACCGGTTCTGTCAACATTTTACTGTGCTCGTCTGTGAATATTGTGCTCTATGGAACTAGAATAACACTTATGTTATTGTGGAATGTCAGGTAAAACGACCACAAGCGAAAACATATTTTGCGCAAGCAATAACCCGCATGTACGCAGAGCTCTCTGCATCCGATCCAACCGGAGCTCCACAGAAGATGTTGTGATGATCTTTACACAACCATTTGATCAAATGAGTGAGAATAGACAAGACTACTATGTCTAACATGAAACGCAATAATTTGGTACTCAATTCCCAAATCTTTCGTTCTGTATAATCTCGATTCATGTGTTTTTCTTTCGTTTATTCGCTTGATTGTTCAAAAAACCTATAGAATAAGTCATTTCAGTCTATTGGCATCCTTGATTCGCATAAACTGATACTTGTATGGGATCGACGCTAGGATCTCAATACACGCCTACAGGCTCTTTCCGTCTCATCTGAAACTTAACGCCCCATCGCTAGACCTAACACATGCTTACACGCTCTTTTTCGTCTCATCTGATTATGTCTCTTAATATAACATTGGAATACCGGGATAATATGTCATTTACGTACAATGTAGAGTTCCAATTTTTTGCGTGGAAAGTTTATGAATGATTTATTCTCCCAATCAGCAATGAAATTATACACGAAGATAAACGTTTTAAGTTCTTTTGGAGGTATGCATCTAACCGTTAACAAGTAGTTCTATGCTTCACACACATACATGTATAGTACAACACGGATTTAGGCGTATCAAGGCTTCGAAACTGGCCTCGTATTATCCTTTAGCCACTGCTTCGCCGAACCTTCCACCAACGGAGAAACCTGCGATTCAACCAAATAATGGAAAAATGGGGAGTCAGTTTAAATCACATGTACATATATGAATGAGATGTACTCAGATAGCGGAGATCAGCCTGTATTTACCTTCTCCCAAACTTGCTCGTGGTAATCATTAAGCCAATCTATCTCGGTGGCGGAGAGTAGTGACAAGTCGACTAGTTTATTCTGGATTATGCGTAGAAAAACAAGAGATCAAGGATTTTTCAATAATGACATGATTGAAAATCACGTTATGTTGAGAAAAATATAATTGTCATGTCTACTTGAATAACTGAGGAAAAAAGAAGTCACAAATCAATCAATACGTCATAATCGAAGGAGAGGAGCGTCTAAAACTAAATTAATACTACTAACAAGTATAAAAACGGCTAAAATTCTTCTAGGTGCAGGAACTTTCCACGTAGTTGTTAAGTAAGGGATTTGAATTAAGGAATTCAGAGTTGAAATACCTGAATAGGAAGAAATGAGATCTTTTCAAAACCCAAATACTCCACTCCTCCAAATCGATTTGGTGTGTCCACCTCTTTCACATAAACAAGATTCTGAAGGAGGACGGGGAGAAAAATTAAGAGGAACGTCTCAGAAGGAATATTCGTAGTTTTAACTAGGACGAAATCTAAAGAAAGTAATGCACCGACACAATGGTATTCATGGCATAGTATGGTTCCACAAACAGATGAACTTACTTCAATCCTAATACCAAATGCATGGTCTTCATAGTAACCAGGTTCGTTGCTGACAACCATGCCCTTCACCAATGGTGTCATATTTCCAAAGCGAAAGCTGATACTTTGAGGGCCTTCATGAACATTCAGAGCAGCTCCTACACCGTGACCGGTACCTAAAGTTTGCACGGATATTACAGTAAGTAACAAATAAGCAGATCATCTCATGAAAATAAGGGGGTTCAAAAATAATGCAAGCAAACAAAAAAAAAAAGCACGTGAGAAAATACCATGACGATAGTCAAGACCAATCTTCCACAGCGATGCTCTTGCAAAGGAATCTAACACAAAACCAGGGTAATTTTCAGGGAAAACAGCCTGATCAAGAGCAATATGACCCTGGCAAAATTACGGATCATTGTTAGTTTGTTTTCTCATAACCTCAGTCTCTATATAAAAATGCAATAGGCAGCATATATTGCTAAGTGAAAACAAACTACACTAGCCACACAACTATATCTAGCATGAACAAATGAATGATACTATACAATACCTGAAGAACTCTAGTGAAACATATTTTCTCCCATGAAGAAGGTTGGCCAAAATGTACAGTCCTCGTGATGTCAGTTGTTCCATCAATATATTGAGCTCCACTATCCAGTAAGAAGAGTTTCTCAGGATCTACTATGCTACACTTGCCAGGCTCTGGTCTGTAGTGTATGATTGCACCATTCGCACCAGAACCTATAGATACACATTTTAGCAGTCAGTCCCATTCTCCTAATGAGGAAAACAAATCAACTAGTATATGTTCTGCATGAACCAGTGAAGGATGGACATGTATAACTCATGTTGCATGATTCTAGAAGATTGATGATTCATATTGTTCAGACTTAAATTTCAGAACGAAGAAGAATAAGTTCATTTGTTTGTTTAGAACGGTCTAGAGCTCATTTCCCACTGGCTTCCCTCTTCATAATAAGGACCTGATTGATTTAGAGGAATATATATATATATATATTTTCACAAACAATGCAAGCATTATAGTCCAAGTTTCCAACTACCTCCATCATAGTTCACGAGAGACTCTTTAGTGTCAGCATATCACTCGCCCATGGTGATATGTCACACAAAGATGATTTGACTTACAGCTCATAGAAAATTTCAAAGAATTGAAGAAGGAAAATCAACAGTCATCCCATATGTGCCAAAACAGATTGTCAAGGAAAAGTGTACAAGATTATGTACCACTGATAGTGTCGAAACTTGTATCCAGATAACCATCTTGCCTAGAACGGAATTCGAGAAGCTTATCCGCAGCATCTACTTCTGTCAAAATGGCACCACTACCTATTTCCTCCTCCAGCCATGCCCAGAACTGCGCTAGAGCTGCTGCATCCCTGCAAAAGGTTTCCCACAATGAAACTTACACCATTATCTTTTTCTTTACAATGATAGTCAAAATATCATCTAATGCTTGTGAGTTAAAAGATAATTGTAGAGGCAGATGGACATTGAAAAACCAACAGAACAAGCATTTCCAGTTCTGCTATTATTACGTGCATTCACCTCAGATGACAATTACGCATTCCTTCTAACTCAGCTTCATTTTTTATGGCTTTCGCGAAAGAAATAGGTGAGCTCCTATACACTGCAGCAGGCCCCCGTAACTCGTTGACTAAACCATTTGCTGCAATCCTTTTGTTTTTATTAACATTTCCAGCAGCATCGGAGTACTTATCACAGGCAGATTTGAAAGTATTTACAATTGCAACACTAATAGATGACGTGTCCAACCAAAGGCATGCCCCTTTTGCAGCCAAACTGTAAGCAGAAATTATGGTAAAGTCAATCAATATGCTCATAAGAATGTCATGACATCTGCTCAATAGGAGACAGAATGACTGAAAATTATGTTCAAAATTTCTCTGCAAAAAGGTGCCTCCAATTTAATTTTTTTTTAAAAAAATCAACAAATAAAATAAAAACATTTCATTACTAATTACATGTCATGTCAGTAGGTCAGCTGCTGACAATATAAGAACTGTAGTATATGCCAAAAGATTGATAAAATCTGAAGAGAGAATCACATTATTAATAGATTATTGAAGTGGCTTGAATCAAAATAAAGACCTGGGGATATCATTAGAAAAGTTTAGGCCTGTCTAAAGGGCCAATAAACAACTGACTAGCTACAGTAAGCACTAAACTATCTTGGCAGAATACCTATGGTCAAATAATTTAAGTTAACATTCATCTATGTATTAAATAAATCTTTGATAATGATTTTGATCTAGTCATCCATCTAGTAGTAGTGTTAAAAGAGATTATCTGGCTGTCGGAAGATGGAGAAATGGAACTCAAACACAAAGAGGGAACAGGCACCACCTTTCAATTTCAGAAAGAATGGACTCGTATGGTCTCAACTCAATTCCAGCATTCTTCAAATAATGCATTACATCAGAGTTAATTTTGGCATCATTTATAAACAATTTTGCTCCATCAATCTCCACGATTAAATGCGCATACATGACTGGTGAGTGTGGTATATCATTACCTCTCTGTCAAAATGAATTCACATGTTAATAGTGAGGAGACAATAGCGACACTCAGATAAACAATCAAAATTATTGAGGATTCATCAGAACAAAACTAAAATGCCGGTAACCAAGCAGTGGATGATAAATAAGATCCAAATGCAAGTATGCTGCAATTTTTTATCAAAGCATAAAATATGCGGTCGATGAATGAACTGAAAGAGAGGAGATAATTGAAGGTGCTGTGACGACTAAGAAAGAAAATGCATAGGGCACCAGAAATTGCATCCGATCTAGAAAACATAAGACTCAGAAGCAGCTATTTAATCTGCCATAAAAGAGAATTGCGATGGGATCCAAATCCAACAGTTCCAGAACCTTTTTGTGGATCCAGCCTAAAAGAGAAATGGAAACTAGAACGCCAGTTCCAAACACAGATGAATAGAATACAACAAATCTTCTGATATTTTCGATCAATGGATCTTCCATAACACTAGAAAGCCTCTTTAAATGCTAGTTTATCAGAGTTATAATTCAGAGATGCTCGTCCACAAAAAAGAGACCATGCCCCTGCTGAATTTTCTGTTTCCTCTATTATGAGTTGGGAAGGAGAGCAGGCACTTTATTTGTACTTCTGATTAAATGACATTGGATTCAATAAAGAGATAAATATATAGCTTGAAAAATTACCAAGTTCAACAGCCACGCAATCTCATCCAATAGTGAGATAACAATTGCAGATGAACCAGCATCACATAGTTCAGATCTCAATGAAGATAGCTTGGATGACACATCTACACCAGCATATTTCAGGTCATGAATTCTGACAGGGCTCATTGGAGGCTTTGGTCTGGATTCTTTCCATATCTCATCCACAAGATTAACATCATACAAGTATACCAACTCATGATTCTTCTGAGATATGGCCTCTTTCAGTTCATCTGCAGAATCGGAAGAAAACAGGAACTGAACCCTTCACAAAAACCAAAAGAAGGTGGAAAACTGGGATCAGATGAAGAAATATGCAACCAGAATTTACAGATGTCAGAATGAAGGAAAAGAAGGAAACAACATAAATATTCGTTCTAGGGAAAAGCAAGTAAAATGCACAAGAAAATCATTAATAAACAATTACTAGCAGAGGAACTTTTATAAATTACTCAACAAAGCGTCTCTACTGAGAATTAATTAATATAAAAAATGATTTAGTAATAGCTACCTAGATGATTGTTTACCATATATTATTATATCCTACAGAAGATAGTAGCTTTCCATGTAACATATGAAATAATCAACTGCTAGATGCAGTTTAAGCATCTATATCTAGATTTTGGATGGCCATATCAAGAGGACCAAGGTGCCCAGAATATCAGTCCGACAAAAATGAAGCTGTAACAGCCAAATAAGAACTATAGATCTCGTCAACCAGAAAACCCATAGAGTCCCTATGCTCATATGTAACTCCGCCCCAAATATACCGAAAATTACTGATCTGTACATGGGGAGTCAAAAAAGTAATTTAAGGACACAACCCCCCATAGCAAACACTCTCAGGAGTCAGGACAGGCCATCCTGCAACAGAAAGCATCACCAATGCAGTCCGTATGACATTTACCCAACCCGTATCAACTTACCAAGTATACTCTAGACCAGTAGATTAACATGACGAATTCTTATCACGGAAGTAAATTTCATAGATTACAGATAGTCAAAACAATGATATGAAAGAACATGGAATGAGAATTGAGATTTTACTCACAGGGTCTATCCCAACTCTGCTGCCGGGAGCCAGGACTCCATTTAGCCACTCACTTGTCGTAGGTACTCCTAGATTGCCAGCCCTCATCAGAATCCAGCTGGAGGATAACTGCTGCTCAGCCTAGTAGAGACAATACGAGGAAACCATTAGCAACATAAACATAAAATCCCAGCAACAGTTTGTAAAAGCGGAAGAGAGAGATGGTAGCTATCCACATGTCAAACCTGGAGGAAGTAACGACCATCTGTCCAAAGAGCCGCTTTATCTTTTGTGACAACAGCAGTGCCTGCACTACCGGTAAAACCTGATATGTATGCTCTCCTCTTATAACACTCGGCAATCATTTCGCTCTGAAATTGAACACAACACTCATAAGATTGCAACCACAGTTTTCAAGTTAAACTGCTTGATGAATGAATGCGGAAGAACAAACTCTTTCCAGTGCTTGCTTTCATGGAAATCTAGACGTTCTAAATAGAAGCCCTGCTATTTCCTTCCTCGATTAAATTTACAAAAAATAAATAAAAATCGCAGCAAACCTGATGAGCATCCTGAGAGGGAATGATGTAGGCATCGACGCTGATATCCGGCCTGACAAAAAGATCGCGTAACGCGGCGAGCTTGTCCTCAGGCTCCGAGCTGTCAGGTTTCCTCCGTAGCTCCGACGACGGCCTAGCAGAAATGGAGGCGGAAACCTGCAGGGCGTGACCGCCGCGCGATTTGAAAGGAAATCTGGGGAGGTAGTAATTGAGACTGCGGCGGAATCGGGGGCATATGTTGAGAAAACCGAAGCGGCTGCCGCCGTGGAGTTGGGAGGAGGTGCGAGCAAGCAATCTAGCGGTGGAGAGAGATAGGGCAGACTCCATGAATCTAGGATTCCTGCTCTAGAGAGAGAGAGAGGGGGGGGGGGGGGGGATAATCTGAAGACGCAAGTCACGCAACTGTCGATTATTTGCATTAATTATCTTTTTAGATTTTTTTTTTCACTTTGATTAATCCTAACCACACTTACTAAAATTAAACAACGGAAAATTCGGAAAAATAAAAATTTTTATCTATATATAATAATCCAGCGACTTTACTCTAATTATCGTTAATTTGGATCGAGGGAATAATAATCTTTAATGTGCATGTATTTAGTCGAGCGATTTAGATTAATATTCGAAACTATGGATCTCGAGTTCGAAGATGCTGCAGTCTAATATACTACTTGAATATTTTATATTTTTGCTTAACTTGTGTAACAAAAGGTAACATGGCTTTAATTGTGGAGTGAAATTAGTAACTAATTCATGATTAATTAATTTTCAACCTTATTATAGAAATGGAAAAGAAAACCACACACACCAAAGGCGGAGAAACGCACACACACACAAAATCCTCATCCGCACGAAAGGAACCATGGGGTGCTGCGGCGACGACGACGACGACTCGCCACCACCGCCGCCGGCGTCGTTAATATCGCCGCCGCATGACCTTCTCCAGCCGCTCTGCTCCTCATCCTCCGCGGCGGACACCACGATTTCGCCGATGAATTCGAATTTCTCAGCTCTCCTGTGCAAGGACACTCTCCGCGCCATACTCCAGAAGCTGTCGCTCTCCGACCTTGCTCGCGCCGCCTGCGTCTCTCGCCTCTGGTGGTCGGTGGCCTCCGATAGCCAGATGCAGATTCAAGCGTTCATTTCGCCGTGGAAGCTTCGGGAGATCGTCGGAAAACCTAGCTCGAGTGGCTTCTGGAGGGATAATTCGCTCTCGAAATTCGCCGTATCCCACCGCCTTTCCCGCAGCGACTCCATTGCTAGCCTTGCTGTCAAGTATACCGTTCAGGTACTGTATATGGAATCTAAACCTTCGATTTCATTTCGGCGAATTATGATCATCTATTGAGTAGGTGATGTGGGTTATTAGAACTTATCATAGATTATCTTTGAATGTTCTGATTACATTTCTTTAGCAGAATAATAGCTAATTTGAGTACAACAATTGGGTTATTGCCTTTCTGTAAACTGTTACTCGTGAAATTCTTTTTTCTTGCTGATGTATGAGGTTGAGAACAATCATTTTTGGTGTATATTGAGTCCTGTGGATTTATAGCTTGCACGAGGTTCAACAGTCGGGAGCTTGCCTTTAATTTTTGATTCCTATGGCTGTAGCTAACCTTCTGGGCGATGATCCAAAGAATCTCTGAAAGTGTGTTGTAATTTATAGTTTGCCAATAACAACCACAGCTCTGAATAATGTTTCTGAACTTTGAAATTTTCTTGTGATCTTCCTCCTGTGTTCATGTGTAACATGAATAACATTGGGGAAAATGTCAAATCAAGTTTTCGAGCAATGTATAGCATATCACATTTATCAAATGTATCATCCCGCCAGACATAATGTGGTGTGATATCGTTTAGTATGAATTAGCAGTGATAATTCTTCTGCCTCGGCTCTGTTTTCTTGTTTCCAGAGTTTTATTTGCACCCGAAGTTCATGTTGTTCTTGTTAATGGTTTAATTGAAATGACAAGTTTGTTGATGGGTTTTTTCCTGTGCACTCATATGTGTGCTGGTGGATGTATTCAGCTGTAGAACTCTTATAACTAATTTTAATAGATCGAAACTCTTTCAATTGCTTATAAAGGCTTTGCACTGTTCTGTGCTCTGTTGATCAACCTAACATTGACAGGTTATGGACATAAAGCGCTTAAACAATATGATGAGTGAGCACGGAATATACTCCAGGGAGCGTCTTCTAATCCCTATTAGCAACCCAGAAATGCTCGTGGATTCCACATGCTACATTGAAGTGGATTCCCATGCGAAGAGAGAGGTTGCAGTTCTGTATCTTGACGGTGGTCCCGACAGAAATCTGAATTCCCTCCTACATAGGCTGAGCACTGAACGGGGCAAGAAGAGGGTGATAGACTCACTGAAGAGGAGCATGCACGTTGATGATGGCACTGCTCTGTACTACTTATCCATATCAAATGGTGATCCCAGAGCCGCCCTTACTCAATTCTCTGATGACGTGCGTTGGGAGAGGCAGGTTAGTCTCGCATAATCTCTAATATCAAGATGTATGATCCTTGTTTGTGCTAATAATTATGGACTTTGCATTGCTTGTATTTATTAGGGTTTCACTCTGTATAGAATCATCCCATTCACCCTGGGTTATAGAAAATAATTTTACTAGTTCGAACTTTTAGCTAAGAAGCTTCGGGGAATATCTTAAAGGTTGTGTTAATATATTGCATTGCTGCTAATCCCTGTTCTCAGGGATCTTGTTGTTGTCTTCATGCGTAAGTTGCGCCCCTTGGTTTTCATGAATTTCGTTTCTTAAACATCGATTTACATGCACTGATCATCTCATTTGGCACTTATTATTATTATAACGTGCTCAATATGAATGAAAAGGTGCAGTTATGGGTTAGATGCAGAAGATTCAAAATATATACTGTAAAGATAGAAACTATAATTAGATTAAGATTACCTCTGCCCCACCGAAAGAGCGGCGTTTCGTATCTATATTTTATACCTCACATAGATTCAAAAACCTTCCATCTTTCGTTGGGACGGAGGGAGTATTGATTTCAGAACTGTGATGACTGACTAATTGAGATAGTATAGTTATTGGAGTGGTTAGTGTGTATAGCTTTCTTTCCCATTAGTACAACGAAAGACAAGTAGAATCTTATCTAATCTTGTTTTGTTCTTTTATGTGAAAACAGTAATTCTTTATAAAAATTCTTGACTCCTAGCGTTTGAGCTTTAATTTGTGATCACGTGTACTAAATAAAGTAGCATCTATTTTTCCAAATACTATGTACTTGTATAAAATTTATTCCAAGTGGTTGATATGTAGCCATCATCACGTACTAATATTAATGCACTAATGTATGTAAAATTAATTTCTAAATTTGGGAAAGTTGTTTTTATTTTATGTGAATATTGAAGTTTAATTATGTGACAGTCCATTTCCTCCACCTACTAGTCAAAGTCTTTTATTCAAACATAACAAACGTGTTTGATGCAAAATACTCCGTGAAAACGAGAATTTCTCTCCACGGTCAATTCATGTTCCTTCGTTAATTCTAATAACCTTCGTTTATAAAATCATACTTCCTTCGTCCCACTAAACATGAACGTACCACGTAAAAATTAACAAAACAGCTCGAGCTTGTTGGGATAGAGGTACAATATACATTGCGACCTGGGTCGTCTCTCTTAGGAAAGACGACCATCCATTTTGAGTCAACGATAAGCACCTAACAAGTTTTTGGATTGCAAGTTGGGAATTTGTATATTATCACCGATGACAAAACCCTTAAAACAAAACGAAAACTGTAATATCGATGAAGGATTTAACGTGGAAACTACACAGCCAAATCTAAGATGGATACATTCCTTAATCAGGACTTCATCCATTGACTTCAACTTGTATTATATTAATCATACGAAATACTAACACACAACTATTCCACGAATATAAACCATGGGCGGGAGAGCAAGTGGTAAGAGAGATGTTCGAATTACTTACGATTCCCGTGCATAAAAAACGTGCTTAGTGCATTTTTAAACGTAGACGCCCCCTTACCCGTCATTCATCTTACATCATCAAAATCGATTCATATATATCTATATCTCATTTAAACATTCCACTCGTTACAAAAATTAAAACGAGGTGAAATCTAGTAATCAGAAGAAAAAAAATAAAAGCCGACACATCCACTAGTAAATTAAAAAAAGAAATAGTAAAGGGAATGATCTTGTCTATTTATGTTTATTCCTTTTCCCTAAAATTAAATGGAGTAGTATTCCAACTCCACTTACATGGAATTTGGCCCTCTCCCTTCAGTACGGAAACATCTCTTATTAATTTTAAAATTATTATTCTCAGTTCACACTTTGGAATTTTCCCAGAAATATTACAGTCAACCCAACCCAGTGAACTGATTCTCCTCCCACTATAAAATTACCAAATCACCACCTTCTCCTCTTCACTCTTCACTCTCTCCCTCTCAATCTCTTCTCCTTCTCCTTCAAAGTTCAGAATCTCATTCGGAAATCAAGCCGTACGAAATGGAGGAGCTCAGTCCAAGTAAGAAATCGAAGTACGACGAGGAGATCGCCAACGGCGGCGGCGCGATCAGAGGGGTGGTGGTTCTGATGAAGAAGAACGTGGTCGGAGTAAACGACGTCGCCGCCTCCGTCGTCGACCGCTTCGACGAGTTATTGGGGAGGAAGGTGGCTCTGCACCTCGTCGGTTGCCCTAATGTGCTCGATCGGGATTCTGCTTCTTCTGGTATGTTTTTGGATTCATGATTATGGATGGAGATTTGTTGATTATTTTTTATTTTAATTGTCATAATTATTATTGATGATTAACTGCGGAATCTGGTGGATGTATCTCAACCGTTGATTGATCAGTCCACGTCGGCGGATTGGCGAGTCAACGGTTGAGATGAAGCTAGGCTTTTTGTTGATTTTTGTATTCCATGATTGGATATCTCTGCTTAAACTAAAGAAAAGTAAACGGAAGACTGGATAATTTTTTTTATTAATTGATGCTTTGGATTAGGGGTGGGTTGGGATACCGTTATGCCGAAGTACCTAACATACCGTGTCGGAAAAAACTCGAAAATACCGAAAGAGACGGTATACCGATTTTTCGGTACGGTATCATACCGTACCGATAAGGTTCGGTACGGCAACGGTATCCAAAATTACAATACCGCGGTATACCGATAAATACCGTACCGCGGTATATACCGAATAAACGGTATGTACGGTATATACCAAAGTTACCGAATATATACCGAAATTTATCATACTATTAAAGAGTTTTATATAACTATATTCTTTATATTTTAGTACCTACACAGTCATTAAATTATACGATTAATTTATATGCATACTAGTTTAACGTATTACTACTATAAGTTTACAATATAAAAGATAAAATATACTCCCAACATATGTTACTAGTTTAATTAAGTTAAGACATAGTAGCTAAAAATAAAAATTGAATGTAAATAACTTATATGTTATATAAGTTATATTATCTATGTAAAATACTACAAATAGTCTTCATTCAATATTAGTTTGATTTAGATTTAAAGCATACTAGCTTAGTTTATGAATATTTTAGTTTTTAAAGTAAATATATCGAAAAATATTAGTGAAATGTATAAATGTTGATTCTTAAAGTATGTATGTATGTCTTTTTAATTAACTACATAATTATATGTTTTTGGTATACGGCATACCGTACCGTACTTCGGTACGGTACGGTACGGTATAACGAAACGACGGTATGATAACGATATGGATTTTTTCCATACCGAATTTCTGGTATACCGAACATTGGTATGCCGAAAGGTACGGTACGACAACGGTATGAAAAATCCTGTAGCGCAACTAACGGTACGGTATACGGTATGACGAAAATTTTACGGTATGCCGTACCGAACCACCCCTACTTTGGATTTGGGTGGATGATAGATCTTCTTTAATCGCCTAGATTACGTATAATTTCCCTTTTCTGTTCGTTCCGCCCTCACTTACTTTCTTTTTTAATCGGAATGTCTATTTCAGTTGACTTGTTTTAAAATTTCGTGTCAAAATGAAACAAGTCAAGAGTAAGACGGAGAATATAGTATTTTTAATACTATCATATTTCATCGTTAAATTACTATACTCCATCAGGTATCACTTTCTCATTAATATCATCTTATTTATAATAGTATTAAGTTAGATCTAATATTTTATCAAATCCCGTGCACTATAATAAAAATAAAATAAGGCTTATTATTACATCAAAGTATAAGAAAAACAGACGAATATTGTATGTGTATTGAACTAATAGTAAGAGGTTAAATCTCGGGGTCAAAAGTCTCAAGTTCGAGTCCTCGACTCTAAAACTGTAATTACTACTGCAAAACTTGACTCCAATTCTTTGTGTTTTTACAGCAGAGAGTTACAGAGGTAAGCTGGGAAAGAAAGCACACTTGGAAGACTGGATCACAAAAATTACCCCTTTAACCTCAGCTGCAACCTTCAATGTCACCTTCGAGTGGAGCAAGGACATGGGCTACCCGGGAGCATTCACCATCGCTAATTTCCACCACAGTGAATTCTACCTCAAGACTCTCACCCTCGACGACGTCCCCGGCCACGGCCGCGTACATTTCGTCTGCAATTCCTGGATCTACCACGCCGAGCGCTACAACAAAGACCGCATCTTCTTTGCTAACAACGTAATACTTTTCGCATGATTGGACTGTATTTTTGTTTCAGTATGTGTGTAAGTTAAATATACGTGAGGTATAAAATAACCTTTTGTTGCAGACGTATCTCCCCAGCCAGACGCCGTTGCCGCTTCTTCGTTACAGAGAGGAAGAGCTGGAGAATCTGAGAGGAACTGGAACCGGAAAGCTTGAAGCATGGGATCGGGTTTATGATTATGACATATACAACGACTTGGGCGATCCTGATAAAGGTCCGGAGCACGTTCGTCAGATTCTTGGAGGTTCGGCAGAATTTCCGTATCCTCGAAGAGGAAGGACCGGTCGACCTCCTGCTTCATCAGGTAAGAAGCTAAACATGAAGCTTACAACAGATTGCATCTGAGCATTCTGTATGCAAAGTTAGAGGTATTCATTTGCTTACTATCTTTGTAGATCCGAGAAGCGAAAGCAGGATACCGTTATACAACAGCTTGAGCATCTATGTTCCACGAGACGAAAGGTTTAGTCATCTGAAGATGGCGGATTTCGTAGCGTATGCGCTGAAGTCGATATTTCAGTTCCTTGCGCCCGAGTTTATGGACCTGTTTGACAAGACACCTGATGAGTTCGACTCATTCGAAGATGTGCTGCAGCTCTACGATGACAGTAACAAAGTATCTAATGGAGGTTTGTTGGAGAAGATCAGACAAACCATACCTTTGGAGACAATAAAGGAGCTGCTCAGATCAGACGGAGAGAAAACATTCAACTTTCCTCTGCCTCAGATCATTAGAGGTAAATGCTCCCTCTATCCCAACGAACTTGAGTCCGTTCGGTTTTACTATTTTATACCTTACAACTTTATTCTTCGTTTACGTTGTGGAGCAGAAGACAAAGATGCTTGGAGATCTGACGAAGAATTCGGTCGAGAAATGCTGGCTGGACTCAATCCTGTTGTTATTCAGAGACTCCAAGTACACAATTTTTTCTGCTTTTGATCTTTTTTTTAGCTTTAACTAAACAATCATCAAATACAAATAACCTTTATGTGCTAATACTCTTAAAAATGACAGGAGTTCCCCCCAACAAGCAAGCTAGATCCAGAGATATACGGAAAGCAATCCAGCAAAATATCAGAAAAGCACATAATAGACAATCTCGAAGGCTTGACTGTTACAGAGGTAAATTGAACAGAATCGAACTTGAGAGTATAGATGATCAAACATCAACGATTGACTGGAGTAATTTGGTTCATTGTACAGGCAATTGAGAACAATAAGCTGTTTATATTGGATCACCATGATAGCCTAATGCCATACCTGAGGAAGATAAACACTACAACTGCAAAGACTTATGCAACGAGAACAATTCTATTCTTGAAAGGAGATGGAACTCTGAAGCCATTGGCAATTGAGTTGAGCTTACCGCATCCAGAAGGGGACTGTTACGGTGCACTAAGTATGGTATGCACCCCAGAAAAAGACGGAGTTGAAGCAACTATTTGGCAGTTGGCAAAGGCCTATGTGGCAATAGATGACTCTGGTTATCATCAGCTCATTTGTCACTGGTAAAAACAAAAATTTACATACACATCATAACACATAGTAGTATTATTTTGTGGAGTAAAGTTATAACCTTTTGGAATCTTTTGAATGCAGGTTGAACACTCATGCATCGATTGAGCCGTTTATAATTGCTACCAATAGGCAGCTGAGTGTACTTCACCCAATTCATAAGCTTCTGCAGCCTCATTTTCGAGATACGATGAATGTAAATGCACTAGGTCGTCAAACTCTCATAAATGCTGGAGGGTTTCTTGAAATAACAGTATTTTCAGGAAAGTATTCGATAGAGATGTCGTCCACCGTTTACAAGAACTGGGTTTTCCCTGAGCAGGCTCTTCCAGCAGACCTTATCAAGAGGTACATTTATATCAACCTCTACACTTCGATTCAGAATGTTGTAAAAACTGTATAGAAAGAGGTTTAAATCTCACTCTACGTACGTAATTTCAGAGGGGTGGCAGTTGAAGACTCGAGCTGCCCGCACGGAGTGCGCTTACTGATAGAGGACTATCCTTATGCAGTCGATGGACTTGAGATCTGGGGAGCAATCAAAGCATGGGTTCAAGATTACTGCAATCTTTACTACAAGACTGATGAAATGGTTCAGGAAGATCCCGAGCTTCAGACATGGTGGACTGAAGTACGAGAGAAGGGGCACGGGGACAAGAGAGACGAACCCTGGTGGCCGAAAATGGAATCATGCAAAGATCTGATAGAGTCTTGCACCATTATAATATGGGTGGCTTCTGCACTTCATGCAGCAGTGAATTTCGGACAGTACCCTTATGGAGGCTACGCCCCAAATCGCCCTTCCACCAGTCGAAGATTCATCCCTGAAATCAACACTCCGGAGTATGAAGAACTGAAGTCGAATCCTGAAAAGGCTTACCTGAAAACCATCACTTCTCAGATGCAGAGTGTGCTTGGTATCTCTCTGGTGGAAATTTTGTCCAGGCATTCTTCAGATGAGATTTATCTAGGAGAGAGAGATTCGCCTGAATGGACTGCAGATACGGAAGCACAAAAGGCGTTCGAACAGTTTGGGAAGCGGTTGAGAGAGATCGAGAAGAAGATTATTGACATGAACAACGACGATAGACTGAAGAATAGGACAGGGCCAGTGAAGGTGCCTTACACGTTGCTGTATCCCAGTAGCGAGATTGGACTCACGGGTAGAGGAATTCCCAACAGCATCTCTATGTAACTGTCTAGTAGTGTTTCCCTTGTTTAGTCGTGCTAAAAATTCCCAATACGAATCGTGTAAAATCGATTATGTTTGAAAGGAAAGTGAATAT
Source organism: Thymus mandschuricus (assembly GCA_029379335.1). NCBI lineage: Eukaryota > Viridiplantae > Streptophyta > Magnoliopsida > Lamiales > Lamiaceae > Thymus > Thymus mandschuricus. The sequence continues at coordinate 4,861,951 of CM057079.1, read as the reverse complement.
GCATATGACAACAGCAGTACTGCAAGTTCTCAAGCATAATTAGGAGACTTGTGCAGCTCTTTGATTTGCTCATCCAATTGAAGCAATGTGCTGTAAATGAGGCTTCTTTCCGGGTGAGATGAGTCTCCGGCTACGAATACGTTTTTACTCCTCCCCACTTCGATCCAACTACAACCTGCTGGCTTTTTTAAGTCTCTCGTTTTCATCATCTTCCTCATCTCCAACACTCCATCCCACTTAGCATCAGCAGCGTACAGATTCGATAAAACCACATAATTTCCTATATCGCTGGTATTGAGTCTTAAAAGGTGATCAGCTACAATACGACCCGTATCCACGTCTTGGTGTGCCCTGCAGGCACCGAGAAGAGTACCCCATAAATTTGCATTTGGCGCGATAGGCATGTGGTTTAGCAAGGATAGAGCTTCCTTCGTTTTGCCACCTCGACCGAGGAGATCCACCACGCACGCATATTGCTCTAAGCTAGGTTTCATCTGATGCACCTCGTGAATTGAGTTAAAGATCGACAATCCTTCATTAATAAGACCGGCATGTCGGCAAGCAGACAATACTGAAGTAATTACGACATGATCTGGCTTGATTCCGCACTCAAGCATGATCTCGTAGACCTTCAGCGCTTCCTTTCCCATTCCGTGCATAGCAAATCCTCCTACCATAGCCGTGAACACAACAAGGTCTTTCCGGGGAGTTGATTGATAAAGCTTGTATGCAGTGTTTAGACTTCCACACTTTGAGTACACGTCTAGAAGAGCTGCCATTAAATGGGCATCGTCGAAGCAGGCCCGAATTATATAACCATGGCATTGGCTCAGCAAGAGCACCGAAGCCATTTGACCACAAGCAGGAATAACACTCATAATAGTCATGGGATCAGGCCTCAATCCATGATCATGTAACTGATGGAAGAGACGGAGAGCTTCAAGAGGACACTCGTTTTGGGTATAGCCCCGGATCATGAGATTCCAAGTAGTAATATCCCTTTCGGACATACTCTGGAAAACAATATTGGCGTCATCGTGTGAACCGTGTTCCAAGTAACCAGAGATAATCGAATTGCAGGTAACCACATTCCTCTTTCCAGATAAGTTATCAAATAGTTTTGATGCGTACTCCATATTCTCACATTTGGCGTACGCATCAAGCAATGCATTTCCGAGAGTGGGTTCTGCATCATTATGCAAAAGACCCGATCTCAATACATATCCATGAGTTTCTCTAACACTATTAATTCTCGAAAGAGAAGCACACAGATGCACCACAGTTAGGATTGTAACGGCATCGGGTTTTACTCCTTCCCCAAACATCAGACGAAAGAGATCAGCAAACTCAGTTCCAAGTAGGTTTACTCCAAGCGCATCAAGCATAGTATTCCATGATATCAGATCCTTTCGATTCATAAGTGAAAATGCTCTGAACGCTGCATCTGCACACAAGCATTTTGCGTAAAATTTTATCAAAGCATTTCCGATGGATGTATCCTCGTGCAATGCAGGGTGCCTCAAAACATACCCATGTATCTCCTTTCCCACTCGGAGATTGCTTAACTGGGCACAAACAGGAAGAATGCTGATTACAGCAATAGGGTTCAGTAACCCAACCATCTTCCGTCTAACAAAAAGACAAAACGCCTCCAATGCTTTCGACCACTGACCATTTGCAGCATATCCAGCAATCATCGAATTCCAGGAAACCGAGTCTCTGAATTCCATTCTCTCAAACAAAGCCTCTGCTTCCCGTATTCGACCAACTTTCAAATAGAAGCTCAGAATAGCATTAGTTACAATCGTTTGAGCTTCCAAATCAGCACGTCGCAGCACATAACAATGGATCTCTTTCCCCAATCTGTCGTGACCGGCATTCCTCATAGCAGCACAAATAGGCAGTACATTCGCAATGGTGGCGTAGTTAGGCATTACTGTCCCTTTGATCATCTCAGTGAAGAGCCGAAAAGCATCTTCCACGAGGTTATTCTCCGCTAAGCCCGCAATCGCAGCATTATACGAAACCACATCTTTATCATAAATCTCCCTAAAAACAGCGCACGCCCCCAAAACATGACCGGATTTCGCATACATCGACACTAAGGCATTTCCCACCAGCGTCTGCGATTCCATTCCCGACTTCACCGCGTAAGCATGAATACTCCTCCGAACGCCATGCGTGCCGGAGCGCGTGCACACCGGAATAACAATGGCCAGAGACACGGCACTCGGTTTCGGATCACACTCGGCGCGAAGCATGTTGAAAAGCCTCATAACCTTGTGATCATGGCGCCCGGAGCCCGCAAACCCGGACAAGAGAGTGTTCCAGACGACGGTATCTCGGTCAGTAATTTCGTCGAACAGCTGGTGGCAGTGATCAAGAACCCTGCATTTTGCATACATGTTGAGCAGAGCTTTCGAGATTAACTGGCAGCATTTCTGCCCTTGCTTGATAGCATGAGCATGCAAAGATTTCCCCGATTTGATGTCTGATTCTACCGCACATGATTTGAGAACATCGGCTAAAACTTGAAAACTGGACTCGTTACTCGTGAGGTGGTTTCTTCTCTGGAGTAAGAGGGAAAGGGCTTCCTTCATTGTACCCATTGTAACCATCGCCGTTGGAAAGCTGAAGTCAAAGCACTCCGCTCTACGGCGGCGGCGGCGGCACCACCTTTTTTGTTTCTGATTTATTACCCTATATTTAAATCAAGTACTTATATTTTGGTTAGTTTCCGCTAATAAAAGTACAGTACTGTATTCAGGGGTCGGTTTACAAAACCCAGCGGCGCCAAAATCCCCTTCTTCTTCTCTCTCTCTCGAATGGCGGAAGTTGACTAAAAAGAGGGGGCAAATTCCAAACTAGGAAGCGGAATGGGGAGTTCGCAGCCCCAACTGTTCAGCGTCAGATTAGTTTCAATCGACTTCCACATGGCGCCTCCGATTCCCGACTTCGACATCTCCTACAGCTCTTTCCACGGTAAATTCATCGTCTCTTATTATTTATTTTTCTAAACGCAATTCATGAAATTGTGGTTTTCGCGGTCTTCTTCTGGCAATCACAGTGAAGTCTCTCTCGGCCTCTCGATGCGGTTTGCGTTTGATTTTATCCCCCTCTGCTTTCGTTTTTTCTCGTTGAGCATTTTCAGTAGTTTGAAATTGTGTGAGACCGCCATGTTTAGGTGGGAAGGTGATGGAGGTTCCGGTGATACGGATTTACGGTTCGACTCCGGCCGGTCAGAAGACTTGCTTGCACGTTCATCAAGTATGATTATGTTTCTATTCCATTTGAATTTTCCAAACTTATGTTAAAACGTTATTTGAAATATGAATGAGATGGATTGCCCACGCTCTCAAGCTTATGTGGGAATGGACAAACAGTTTCATATCTTCAAAAAGCAAGAATAATAAAATCAATTTCACGGATTAAACTGTCGATGCTTTGCATTTATGAACGAAGGCTATAGCTTAAGCTCCCCTGCTTCTTTATGCAGGTTTTACCTTATTTGTACGTGCCTGCTTCTGATCTGGGCCCTTTGACAAACGATGAAGGTATACATTATCAGAAGCTTCTTTGGTGATTTAGAAAACAATTATCGTTATATTTAAATCTACTTTGATGGCCTAATGCCACAATGGAGAAGCTCAGCTTTTAGAAAACTATGCAATGATATCTTTGTTAAAGGAAAAATTAATTTTGTTGGACAAATTGTAAATTTCTAGAAGTCTGTACTATGCTTTATTGCCTAGAATCATGCTACATTATTCGTATTTTTCATGTTACCCTTTCTTAACAATATTTTGGACTAAATGTAGTTTTAAAATACTAATCTAATCATCATTTATTTCTGTCATGTGATTGAGCAGCTGATTCATACATGCATTCTGTATCTCTTGCCCTTGAGAAGGCCCTGAAGGTTTTAATTTAAACTTAACAACCTTTTGCTTTTTTCATTCTGTAGCTTAGTACACTAGTATAATATAAGACTCTTGTTTCATTTTCAACAGCTTAAAGGGAATACTTGCTCAAAACGTCAGCATGTGCATGGTTGCAATCTTGTTCGTGCAAGGAAGTTTTATGGCTATCATTCTTCAGAGGAGCTTTTTGTGAAAATTTATTTGTATCCTGATGTTTGAATATGTACTCATGTTTACGCATGCATGTACATGTCATGTATTTTTGTGTGTGTGTGTGTGTGTGTGAGGGGGGGAAGTTGACATGCTTTGTGGGTTATCTTTATGTTTCTTCTATCACATTCCATGTAAATGGCCTTGACATAGAGATCAGCTACCACCCACAGGATGTTTCCCGTGCAGCAAATCTTCTCTTGGTAACTACATCATGATTCGTTATCTTTTTTAATATTGATACATGACGGAATTTTTCAGATACTTTATTTTCTATTTTATGTATTATGTTTAAGCCATCTGGATATCTATTATAGCTGATGAAGCTGGTCTCAAGTTTGGCTTCATTGTTGGACTATATGATGTTTTTGACTACTTGTGGTTGCTTTTTTCTTCATTGTTGATTTTTATGTGGATTTGTACGGGTGGGTTCGGTATATGTTCATGTACCTGTGTATATGTCTATTTTGCTTTTCTCTGATATCTGAGTGGAAAGCATTTCCTTATTACGTTACTCTTATGATGATTATTGGGTAGAAAAGATTTCCTTAATACATCACTTTAACAAATTTAGTCTTCCCCCTAATTATTCTGTGAGCCTGAAGGATATCTGACCCTTTTGTTCTGCATAGGCAGGTGCCGTACTGGACAAGAATTTACAGCCATATGAATCACATATACCTTTTCTCCTGCAGTTTTTGGTAAGTATCTTTGTGCACAAACTTGTTGAGTTATTAAGTTCCCAATTTTCATCTTTTGGCTCATATTCACAGTTCTCGCTGAGCAACGCTTGCATAATTGTTGTAGGCTTGCTTTCATAGCACTCACATGCTACTTATCTTATGGTTAAGATGTAATTATCTTGCTAGCTTAGCACTTGACATCTTTATGTTGATTGTGGATTGCTTGTATATCTCTTGCTGATGAATGTTCTAGTGGTTTCTAGTCTTTCGACTCTCTTTTTGTTGATGCTCCTTCAATGAAAATGTATTCACATGCCTTGGATAACATTTGTATGTTTGCCAAATTTTGTTTTCTGAAAAAACGTGACTATTGAAAGTGATTAACCAGTTCAGATGTAAAAGGCTCTTTATTTTTCTGTATCATGAAAAGGAAACAGATTGATTTAAAAATGTTTTTGGTCTTTCCCGGATTGTCTACCCAATAATGAGTGCACTATTGCCTCTCCCGCAAAACTTATTCCAACTTCCATAATTTTCAGATTGACTATAATTTGTATGGAATGGGCCATCTACACATTTCAAAGTTGAAATTCCGCCATCCTGTTCCAGAAGTTTACTCTCACCGGAGATCTAAGTACAATGGTAAACTGAGAACAACAAGAGATGATTCCACTTGCATGGATGCACAGGTTTCTCTTGTGTTCCTTTGGCTGAATAGTGAGTGGATTTCTGAATTTGATTCAGATTTTAGGGTTTTTTCTAATCTAGGCAGATTTAGGTGGTGAACCATCTTTGGCTACACCAATATGGATATCATCTACGATTCCTGATGGGTGGATATGGCAATTTTCACATGAGCACAGTTCTTCAGCAGGCGAAGATAATCCACTGTTCAGGCGCCAAAGTACCTCTGAACTGGAAGCGGATGCTGTAGCACATGGTTGTTGCTCTATTAGTTTCTGAAAATCGATGTGGTCCCTTCCATAGCCTTTATCTAACATATAACTTTTTCATACGTATTGATATGCAGATATTGAAAATCAGCATCTTGTATCATATATTTCCATGTCTCAAACTCCTCCCAGCAAGAAAATGGTTCAGTCGCTAATACCAATTTGGGAGGTACATTTCTAATCAACAATTTCTGTCGGGTGTTTATTTTGATTGAACCTTTTCAAATGATAATTTTTCTTCCTTATAATAGGAAGAACATGAGGGGAATGGGGTAACTGAAGTCACACTTCTTGATCCCGAGAAACCACCACCACAAGATGTTCTAAGGAATCTATTAGGCGGGGCTGAGTTTGAGAAATTTATGGAAGTGAGAGATGATTTAGATAACTGGTCGCTTTTGACTCCAGAGTCAGTCGAATCTTCAGCAGTTTGTGGAAATCTTGTTGACCCTGTGACTACTAACCTTGAAGAAAGCAGTCGTTTGCCTTCCATTTTTTTAAATGCAAATGAGAAAGCTGGACCTGTAATATCGTTAACTTCGCCACTTCAGAAAATTGTTGCAGCAGAAATTAATGAGACCGATGCAACTGATCAATTGCAGATATCTCCCATCACGGAACCATCGACTGCAAAGGTAACTTTCAGTGTTTTGATGGGAAGAGTGTATGTGTCCTCAAACTGCTTAGTTCACTAATGTTAAGTTTTTTTTTAATCCGGTTACTGTAATATTCAGTATAACTGTCATTTTATAAAGAATTGATCCCTTGGAAAAAATATCATTTTACTCTGAGGTTACATGTGAGTCACGTCACAGCATGTTCTCTGATTAATTAACTTTTTCTTAATTACTCGGGGTGCATTTATGTAGCTTTTAGTATTGATGGATTGTTTCTATTAGGATGAAGATGCCTTAAGGCTTTTAAAGTGGCTTGCATCATCTCAAGCTGCAGAAGATATCAACTCCGATGACGAACTTGCTCGCGAAACAATTTTGAGTCCCTTACTCCCATCCAAAAGCATTGACAAAGTGTTAGAGAGAGCCAATGTAGATTATGAGAGTGAATCTCAGAAAGAGTGTCAAGATATTCTTGATTCTATTGATATGCCTGCCGACTACGTTGATCCTAATAAACTTTTGTTAAGTAGGGTTATACCACAAGTGGATGGATCCAGTGATGATCTTCCATCAACTCCCTGCTCAAGTGAGTCTCCCAAAACAGAGTGTAGTAAAGCAAAGTCAAATGTAGAGGAACAATCATGGCCGGGAAAAACCTCAAACTCGAGCAATAAGCATCTGAGTAGAAGATCTCGATGGGGTTCCTTACCTGTTTGTGGTCAGAAAGTGAATAAATTTTCACCTCCCAAGATAGAAGAAGGTTTAGGACCATCTTGTGCTGGAAATGATACGGATAAACTTCTGCTTGGAAACACTGATAAGAACAAAGATGTGTGTCCCGCCGGGAAAGCTAGTGTGATAGCTGAATGCTCTACACGGGATTTGATGAGAAGAAAACGGTCTTCTCGAGTTGAACTCTCTGATTACAGGAGCCCGTCAGAAATTGGGGATGCGGAATTAGGCTCTGATGAAAACAAAAGGGATCTATTTTTTCAGGATGGCATAGATGCAGAAAATCCTCCTAAGGATGGAAATACAGAGGTTGTTGATCACAATATCAGCCATTCTGGTGAATATTCGCGCAGCACTGCTGACGTTAATTTGAATGTTGCTGTCAGCTCTTGCAAGTTTGAACAGGCTCATGTTTCAAACATGGAAACTTCTGGTGATGTTTCAGCTAATCATTTGAATGATGATGTAAGTGAAACTACACACTTGAAGTTTGGGAGTTCACCAAATTGTGAAAGAGATCCTGGTATGTATGAGGATTATGACTCATCCAAAGATGTTGACAAGGAAGCTGGAAATGTAAAACTAATTGCTATGACCATTCCCAAGAAACCTCCAACTATAAATTGGAAAGATGAGGGCTGCAACCAAGCTCCTTTGCTTCTTAGAAAAGAAGTTAGTGATATAGGAGTACCTATTCAGGGAAGATCTGCAGATGATTTGCTGCCTTTCTTCGAGAGGAACCTCCAGGAAGAACAGCCTCCAAGTATTATCCCTAGAAAACTTGAGCCTGTCGATAACCATGAAGCAGTAATGGGTGTTCCTGTTCTTTACCAGAATGATGGATCATATTTATACATGCTGACTCCTGCAATGTCACCTCCATCAAGGCAATCTGTTGATAGATGGCTGTCATCAGGGAACAGGATAGACTCACCATCACAATTCCGTCCAATATCTGATGGATTGTCACAGTGTTCTCAGGCTGATGACAGTAATTCCATCCTGCCTGAGTTTGCTTCTACGCCCATGTCCGAGAAAAAGCCAAAGTCAGAACAAACGCCAGAGCATAATCAAAAGAACATTACCATGGAAGATAAGGCTTTCACTGAGACTAAGAGGAAAATTGAAACTAGCTACTCACCAGATGTCTCTCAGATATCTGGTCCTGGTAAAAAGATTAGGCTAACTCCGTTAAGTCAGATTGGTTTTCGTGATCCCGCCAGCGTGGGTCAAGGGCAGCAGTTAACATTGCTTAGTGTAGAGGTACATGCTGATTCTAGAGGGGATTTAAGACCAGACCCTCGATTTGATGCCATCAATGTTATTGTTCTTGTTCTTCAAGAGGACGATGAATCTGTGTTTGATATTCATGTGCTTCTGCGCAGTGATTCTGCCAATTTGAAGAAGGACCTCGATGCAGTTTCAGAGTCCAAGACTTTCGTTTTTCAGGAAGAAGTTCAACTGTTTAATCATTTCACAAAGCTCATCCATGCTTTTGACCCGGATATTCTTATGGGATGGGATGTTCAAAGTGGTTCCGTTGGGTTTTTGGCTGAGAGGGCAGCACATCTTGGAATTGGTTTGCTGAATGTTATATCAAGGACACCACCTGAAATTAAGATATCTTCTACAGATTTTAGGGATTCTAATAAAGAAAAAAACCCCAGATCATCAACTTCTGAAATGTCCCATCTCCAGAACTCCATAATTGAGGATGAGTGGGGCCGAACTCATGCCAGTGGTGTTCATGTTGGTGGCAGAATTGTGCTTAATATTTGGAGACTAATGCGTAATGAAGTTAAGCTTAATATGTACACAGTTGAAGCTGTTGCTGAGACAGTGCTGAGGCGAAAAATTCCATACATTCCCGGGAAAGTGCTAACAAGATGGTTTTCAAGTGGCCCTGGAGTAGCAAGGTATAGAGCTATTGACTATACTATTGAAAGAGCAAAGTTGAACCTACAAATTCTGAATCAGCTCGATATGATAAACCGAACGTCAGAACTTGCTCGAGTATTTGGTATCGACTTTTTTTCTGTACTATCTCGAGGTTCGCAGTATCGCGTTGAATCAATGTTTTTGCGCTTAGCACACACCCAGAACTATCTTGCAATTTCCCCTGGAACTCAACAGGTTGCAAGTCAACCAGCAATGGAATGTATACCGCTTGTTATGGAGCCGGAATCTAGGTTTTATTCAGATCCTGTCATTGTTTTGGATTTTCAGTCTCTTTATCCATCAATGGTAATTGCATATAACCTTTGCTTTTGTACGTGCCTTGGAAAGATTACTCCTCCAAAGGCACAAGGTCTTGGAGTCAGTTCATATTCACCAGATTCAAATACGTTGCACAATTTGAAACCTGAGTTGCTGGTAGCTCCAAATGGTGTTGCCTATGTTCCTTCAAAAGTCCGGAGAGGGGTACTACCTAGGCTGTTAGAAGAGATATTATCAACCCGAATCATGGTGAAACAAGCAATGAAAAAATTACCTCCGTCTCAGCTTGTTCGTAACAGGATACTGAATGCTCGACAACTTGCTTTAAAGCTCATTGCAAATGTCACTTATGGCTATACAGCTGCTGGGTTTAGTGGACGCATGCCTTGTGCTGAACTTGCAGACAGTATTGTGCAGTGTGGCCGTAGAACTTTGGAGACTGCAATATCTTTCGTTAACTCAAATGACAAGTGGAAAGCCAGAGTTATTTATGGTGATACGGACAGGTATGTGCATTTTATTCATTGACAATCATTTTAGTGAGTTTCGTTGGAATTTGAGAAACTCATGCTCTCTCTTTTTAGCTTGGCATATCATCGCACTTTACTCTAGATAAAATATAAATATATCTCTACATCTGTTTTGCTGTCGTTTCTTAGCTGAGATACTCTCTTATTCGATGCAGCATGTTTGTACTCCTGAAAGGGCGATCTCTTCAAGAAGCATTTGCAATTGGACGAGAAATTGCATCAGCAATAACTGAAATTAATCCCAGTCCTGTCACATTGAAAATGGAAAAAGTTTACCAACCCTGCTTCCTCCTTACAAAGAAGCGATATGTTGGTTACAGTTACGAGAATCCTGATCAGAGCAAGCCTATCTTTGATGCTAAAGGCATTGAGACAGTTCGAAGAGATACATGTGCTGCTGTATCTAAAACCATGGAGCAGTCATTAAGGACCTATTTTGAAAGTCAGGATATATATAAGGTATGGTGTCAACTCTCTCTGTCCTCACCTGACATCTTGTCTGAATAACGTGAGAGATTTATGTTACTACTTCGTTGCGGCTATTGGCTTACGTAACAGGAAGCCAATGGCTTCATTTTCGATCCACTGTCTGTATTCTCTATTTTACGTAATCTAGTTGAATGATAGGCAACTAGCATCCGATTGCATGCAAGTAGTTATCCTGTCACATATCTGTCGGTTGAGGTGACTATCTATATGACGTAATATCAAGCTGCTGGTTGTATAGCAACTTGATTTTTGTAAAGATCTAACTACATATTTGCTATTCAATATTCCTGGTTCAGGTAAAAACTTACGTGCTGCGACAATGGAAGAAAATAGTATCTGGCAGGATCTCCATACAAGACTTCGTTTTTGCTAAGGAGGTTCGCTTGGGTACTTATGCTGAACGTGCTTATTCACTACCACCAGCTGCAATCGTGGCCACTAAGTCACTGCACAACGACCCTCGAGCAGAGCCTCGGTATGCCGAGCGGATACCTTACGTAGTGGTTCACGGTGAACCCGGAGCCCGACTAGCAGACATGGTGGTCGATCCACTCGAACTCCTATCCATCAATTCCCCTTTCAGATTGAACGATACTTATTACATCAGGAAACAAATTATGCCGGCTTTACAGAGAGTGTTCGGACTGGTTGGAGCTGATCTGAATCAGTGGTTTCTGGAGATGCCCCGCCCCATGCGCGAAGGTGTTGGGAAACGACAGTCGGTCGTGCAAAACCCACAGAGGATGAGAATCGACTATTACTACGCATCAAAACATTGCATACTCTGCGGTGAGTTGGTTCAGGGATCGGCTCATTTCTGCCACGAATGCTCCAAGAATGAATCAACTGTGGCTATGGCTTTGGTGGGAAGAACTTCAAAGCTTGAAAAGGATATCCAACATCTTGCTGCTGTGAGTAATCCTCCGCCTTCGTTGTTTCTTGCTGTTTTCTGTGTTACCTATCACATTACACCCGTCTCTCTCGTGCAGATATGTCGTCATTGCGGGGGAGGAGATTGGATAGTTGAGAGCGGAGTAAAATGCACATCGCTTTCGTGCTCCGTTTTCTACGAGAGGATAAAAGTGCAGAAAGAATTGCAGTCGGTGTCTGAGGTAGCTACTTCAAATGCTTTCTACCCAAAGTGCATGGTAGAGTGGTTCTAACTCTTGAAACTGTTTGTAAATAAAGATGTACTAGTATATTATATACATACCTAAATTAATATAAACTATACTAAAATATTTGGCACATATGCATACTAAATACTGTTAGATTAGATTTGTGCTGTAGGAAAAAGCATAGAGAAATATGATATGAATTACTTCCCGTTGAATTTCGACGGATGCTGCACTAGTTGTATTTATATATAGTGATCTTCGGTGGAAATTGGTTGCCGCGGTACGTACGTGTGATTACTATCGAATACGTTGTTTTTTGTTTCATATTTCAGGTTTACTAGTATTAACCTTTTATTAGTGTGTCGTTATCTAGCCCAGCACATCTTAAGGAAAATAAAAGCAGTATTTCCGTTCCATCGAGTTGTAGACTAGGCGGACATTTTTATATTTTATTATTTTACATGTGTTGAAACGCTTATAATTCGATGGAGGAACGAACGAAGTACTACCTCTATGGCTCCATCCCATTATATTAGTACACATTTCCGTTTTGGTACATCTCATCTATTAGTTCACTTTCTAAAAATAGTAAAGAATGTGTGGCCACAATTAACTCTCTCTCCTCAAAATGAATTACAACCACATATTCCTCTTTGCATTGACTATTGTGCCAATCCTAATATGGACTAATATGGTGGGATGGAGGTAGTATGTGTTAGTAAGAAAGATTTAATACTTAAATATGATTATTTTTATTTGATTCCACTTCATCTATGTGAAATTATAAGCATAATGCAAATTACAAAAGTCATCAAACGTCGACGTATACATTGACTAAAATATATAATCGTTACATTTCGGCATGAAATTTTATGTATAATGCTAAAAGTGAAATGTAAGAGTCCACGTTAAAAGCTAATTGAAATCGGACGAGTGAATCGGAATGGTGGAATTACTATTATTCTATTTTATGTTTGTTTTTCGCTCCATTACGCTTTAATAAGCCTGCGCGGCAGCAGGGTTTAAGCTCTCTCTCTCTCTCTCTCTCTCTCTCTCTCTCTCATGGCGGTGGTTTATTAGTTTCTCGATTCCCATTTCCGCGGCACTGAAATGGCGCTCACCCGTCTTCTTCTCCGGCGCCTCAATTGCTCGAAAACCCCCTCCATTCTTCTCCTCTCTCAAATTCCGAACTCGCTGCACTTCTCTTCGTTCTCCGCCGCGCCTGACTCCACTCCCCAACCCCCGCCCGCCGCCAAACCTACTTCCCTCTCTGCTCGCCTGAACTTCATTTTCGAACATATCGATGAAACTAGTAAAAGCATCGAAGAGAAAGACCAGGCGCTCCAGCGAATCCGGGCCTGCCGCGAATCGCAGAAGCAGAAGGACCCTCCGATTGCCGAGGCGGCGCCGGACCCTCCGGTGGTAGACTCGACGGAAGAATTGAAGTTGGAACTGGAGAAAAGCGAAGCGTTTTTGGGGAGTATTGACGCGAAGAAGGAGGTGGAATTCGTGCACCCGTGGCCGGAGTGGATAGAGCTGATGGAGAGGCTGGTGCAGCAAAATTATTTTGATCATAAGAGGAAGGACGAGGATGGTATGATGCGAGGCATCGGTTTTGATTTGTCGGCGTCGTCCGCCGTGGAGGAGGAAGATCACCGGCCAGATTTTGCTCGGGATTTCAAGACTGTCCAGGCTGCTCTGGTCAATTTCGGTCGGGATCGCTTCGACATCTTGAGGTTATGTTTTGAGTAGATAATAATTCACATGTCTATGATGCCTTTTGTACATGTTTTACTTTGGTGTTTGAATTTATAGAGCAGAGAACACTCTGGTTTTGGTGCGATACATGTTTGATAAAATGCCTATGAGAATCCTTAGAGTGCAAGTCTTCAGTTCATAACTTAAGCCGTATATATGTTAACTTATGTGTTTAATATGTCATCCGGGTATTCGGTTGAATCAAATTACAAGCTGGGGATGTGGTCTTAATTCGGGCATGGATTCATTTATCGTTTTTTACCTCTTACAGTAAGGAACATTTCGGTTAAGGCTTGCAATTGCTTTACATAAATACTCAGATATGAATATAATGGTAATTAGTTGTAATCTCGTTGTTGCCAGACGACCTATTGAAGAAAAAGAGCAAGTATGGTTGTAGGGATATCTAAAGATTGTTACTAAGCTTTCAGATTGTTATGCTGGTGTGTTTTTTTTGGGGGCGGGGCAGGGGGTGTGTAAGTATATTTGAAGGTGCTGCTGCTTGCTTCAAAATGCAATTTGATAAATTGTTGATTTATAGTATTTCTTAACCCAACTGTCTTTGTTTGAATTATTTCAGGGCATTGTCAAGACAGGATCTTCAAGTATTAGTTGGTTATGGATGCCCTAGTACAGACAAAAGATTGGTCTATTCCGCCAAATTGTTAAGGAAACTTGTCCATCTGGATGAAGGAGATGTAAGTTATAAGACTACCAGTCCATTTTATTAATTCATGAACATGTTTTGTATTTGCAATTTTTTTTAAACTCACGCTAAAAGCTATGTACTCAAATGCATAAATCTGAGTACTCTGAATTTTGATATAATTATGGACATGGTTTTGAGGGGTAGCTATAAGCTTCTGTTGCTTCTTGCAAATTGTACACATTGCGGATCCCATTGGCACCATCATCAGTGGGCTGCATGTTTTTTTCATGGATATTTGTTGCAAATCGAGTTTGCATTTCTGTCTCTGCATGTTCATGGCTTTGGTTGTCGCTGTTGCTATTGAACCAATTTAGCACATCCTAGAAAGGACTTACCAGAAAACCTGTTGACGAATTAGTGACAGGGGAACATATCATTTCGAGTAAAGTTAAACCGGTCTTATAATGCAATGTGCTTCTGGATTTAACAGAATACCCAAATAATTGTGTCAGTTTCCTATCAACAGCCAATTCATGGCCTTCTCTATTTCATGAATCAGGTGTGCAGTTCGTGCAGTCTGAGGGGAACTTGTGAGAAAGCATATTTGCTGAGCAATAAAGAGGATGAAGCACGAACAATGGATGTCATGCGTATGCTACTTGCATATGGTTTTGATCCAATAGATGGATCAGTTACAAATAGATCCCTTTTGAAGAATAAATCTGTGAAGACTGTTGTTCGGAAGTTGCTCCATCAGGTAGTCAAGCTGAGTGCAGTTCCAATAGATCCAAATCTCACCCCTCCTGTTATTAAAAAGCCACCACCGAAGGTGAAGCAACCACCTCCTCCTCCAAAAAGAAGAGTTGGGCGTGATGATGTTGAAATGAAAAAGGGCGATTGGCTCTGTCCAAAGTAGGTTTGGCGATGTTTTGTTCTATTTTATTTATGTTAATTACATCACTGTTCCAAATTTATACTCTCCGGTAGAGGTAGAATATCACAGCAACGAGCTCAAGTGTGGCTCATGGGCAAATAGACGTTGTGATAGGGTAGAATACAAGGAGAATAACTGGTCTATCCTAGGGATGTAAACGGGCTGAGGAGTGTCCTGCTCGAGCTCGGCTCGATTAAAAATAATTCTGTTTGAGCTGGCTCCAAGTTTGGCTTGTTGGATATTCGATTAGGAAGTATACAAGCTCGAGCTCGGGCTTGAGCCTGACTCGTGAAAGAGGTCGGGAAATAGGGCTCCAGAACATGCTCTTGGCTCCCAAAGAAGCTCGATTAAATAAATAAATATGAGCTGAACATGTTCATGGACCTAATGAGTCGAACATCTTAAGCCTAGAGCTCGGCTCGGTAACTCTGTCGAGCTCAATTTCAGGCTCGAGCTCAGCTCATTTGGTAACAATTTGCTTATTTTTTGAGCTGATTACTGAGCAGCTTGGCTCATTTATATCTTATACCTGACGTTTATCCTACATTTCTTGCCTCTTGAAGTCTGCTAGTGTCGATATGTTAGGTGATATCTATCATAATGTTTGTTATGATGAGGTTCCTGTTATGGTGGAAGTTAATTTCAGCATATAAATTATAAGAGTAACCCTGGAATTTCCTAGTTGCTGAGCTCTACGTATTTTTTTGTTAGATAGTTGAAAAACTTCCTTTTGATTTTGTTTAGCTAATATATATGTCTTGCTCAGGTGCGAGTTCATGAATTTTGCGAAGAATACGGTCTGCCTGCAATGTGATGCAAAGCGCCCGAAGAGACAGTTGCTTCCAGGAGAATGGGAATGCCCCCAGTATGTGCCTCTCTCTCTCTGACATACGCATACACACACTCACACCCCTTACATTGCAGTGGAGAATGCTTTAAAATTCTACAGCTTGATGTGATGTTTTGGTTATGTGATGCTTGTGCAGGTGCAATTTCCTAAACTACAGGAGAAATACAGATTGTTTTCACTGCGAACATAAGCGCCCAGCTGATACATATCCTGAAAATCACTTCCCAGAAAAGCAACATGGTTCTCACACGAGAATGGAAAAGAAAATTCCGAGGGCCGATGTTTCCAATGCATGGAATTTTGATTTTGATGATAATGAATCCGATGGGGCAGATGTTGCTGCTTTTGAGTTTGCAGATTCACGGAAACTAGATGAAGACTTTCCCCCTCGTGAAAGCTCTAGAGGATATGGATTTGATCCAGAAAGGAGCAGACCTTCAAGGGGGATGGAAATGGAGTATTCTGATACTCCTACCATAAAACCTAGTACTGGATTCAACGATTTTGATGAAGACGACGATGATGATGATGTCGACAGTTATGAAGTAGTGGCCCCGAATGAAGTGACGAAGACCCCTCGAGTACATTTATCAGAACTTGAAGAAGACTCGGAATCAGAAGATCTAGAAAGCAGTGAAGGTAACTGGCAAAATCGCGGGAAATCTAAATTTCCAGAACGTGGAAGAAAGCAAATGAATCACCGAAAATTCTCAGATCCTGAAGATACTGATGATGACCTTCCAATTCATCCTGACTGGAAATCAAGTCATGTGGCTGATGCTAAACGACAGAGAGGAGGTCGAAACACCATGAATTATGGTTCGGACGTTGACTCTGGCTCTGATGATGAAGAAATAAGATCTCAGAACAGAGGAAACAGAGGAAACAGACGGGGCTCTAACAGAAAAGAGTTTACTTCTACGAGAGGCGGAGGAAGATCCAATTTCAGTGATTCCTTTTCTGAAGGAGATTCTGATGATGATCTGAGCTATAAGAGCGACCGGCCAAGAGACAAACGAGGTCTAAATCACCCAGGAAGCAGAGGTACTAGGCGGGGCTCTAACAGAATGGAGTACCCCAATACAAGAGGGGGAAGAAGATCCAGTTTCAACTCTGAAGCAGATTCCGATGATGATCAGAGCTACAGGAGGGACAGGCAAACAGATAAACGAGGTCTAGATCGCCCAGGAAACAGACGGGGCTCAAATCGAATGGAGTTTTCAAATTCAAGAGGAGGGAGATCCAATTTTAATTCTGAAAGAGATTACGACGACGATCTGAGCTACAGGAGCGACAGGCAAAGAGAGACACGAGGTCCGAGCCGCCTATCCCGAGGCCGTGGCGGCATGACGGGTGACAGGAGAGGGGGCGATTTCGGCAGATCTTCAGGTGCAAAGAGCTTTGACAGAGGCAGTCGCGAGGATTCCTATGGCGGGAGAGGAAAGAGCGGCCGAGGCGGGTCCGGAAAGAGAGGAGGAAGAAGGGACAGCTTCGATGATAGGTCAAAAAGTTATGACGACGACGGAGTAAAGCTGAGACCAAGAGTAAACGTCAGATGATTATCGGAATCCTGCATGAAGAATGCAACTGCTTAATTATTTCTTCAGAATGGATGGCCGTCGGAGGACCGGTCGGTTCCCACGAAGCGACCGGTTAAGGACACGCTTCCGGTTTCCATATCAGCAGCCATGGGAGGAATGCTGCTTGTGCAGAAATTGCAGTGTGGAAGTTGATGCTTGTTTTTTTGTTAGGGTTATAAATAATGTTTACATCTACATGCACCCTTGATTTTCTAACAAGGTGGGGTTACCTTTTTTGTAAAGGATTTGCCCAGATTTTGTTGAATCTGAGATAAAAGAAAATTGCCTTGTTCGATTGTGAACAAGATGATAATCTGACTATAATTTACACCGTCCCATCCTATCGGATTAAGCACAATTTTTCTCTTTTGAGGTCGTCCCATCACCCCCGCCTTAAATTCGTATATTATGATATCATAAATTACTTTATCTTTACTTCCGATCGTCTCGATTTTTTTATAATAATACCACGCGACTTAATATGCAT
Organism: Thymus mandschuricus; assembly: GCA_029379335.1. Taxonomy (NCBI): domain Eukaryota; kingdom Viridiplantae; phylum Streptophyta; class Magnoliopsida; order Lamiales; family Lamiaceae; genus Thymus; species Thymus mandschuricus. The sequence goes on along the minus strand of CM057079.1, from coordinate 4,844,224 downwards.
TCAACTAAAAAATAAAAAGGGAAGGAAAATGACACACATAATGTGGAAAAAAGAAACGAAAAACTAAATGGTGAAGTTGCTGAAAAAAAAAGGAAAAAATGCATTTAAAATCGTGAACTTTACCTGACATACCGTTTTAACCGTTAACTTTCAATTTTTTCTATAAAATCACAAACTTTTTAATTTGTCCAATTTTCCCTTAATTTCTAATTTTTCCCAAATCAAAGCTGACGTGGCTTTGATGTGTCAGTTTGGAAATTGACATGTCATCCACAGGCAAGTGCGATGCTAAAGACGTCTTCAATGAAGACGGCCTGATCCACTGTCCACGTGTCATAGAAGAATAGGCTATAGGATTTAAGCGTTGTAGGCAATAATATATTCTACGGTTTCCAATGCATAATACGTGTCATGTGGGCCACAATTCCAATCTTCCCCTCATTTTCTTTAATTAATTATACAAACTCTTACTTCCTCTATATTTTTATTGTTATTTGTTTTATGAATTTTGAGAATTAATCAAACATTAAAAAAAAAAAAAAAAACATACAGTAATGTCTAAAAACAATTATATACTATAACAAGATACTCTCGTTTTGCTTTTTATGATTTTTCAAAATATTACGATAAAAAGTATTTCTTCGTTTATTTTAATTTGATACCTTTATATATATTTTATACCTCATATTTTGAATATAAAGGGCCAATTAAGAATAAACAGAGTATTAGTTATTTATTTAATTAAAAACTAGTGTATACTCTAAGTAATAATTGGGCTAAGAATTTTCTTTGTAATTCATTGAGCTAGTCTGCTCCTGCTGTTGTATGGTACCTCCGGTATCTTTGTTTAATTTTTAACTAGTTTTGCCAACCCGGCTTCGCTCGGCAACCTTATTCTGTTATTTTTGTTAACAAGTTTGTTTATAAATATATTTATGGTTTTTTATTTATTCAATTTTGATGATTCCTCAAGATTGTCTGTCATCTCCGATGCTATTGGTAAAAAAAATAAATCATCATACACGACAATATTGATTTAACCTTTTGTAGAACATAGTGAATGTAAAACACAGTGAATGTAAGAATGTTAGGCATGCCCTGAGATGGTGGAAGTACCCAAAACTCTTCTTAGTGTGACGTTTACGATTCAATTTACACGACAAAGTGTAATATATTGTATAACTTTTCTCACATTTATGTGATAAGAGTCCCACCAATGTATAGAATAAATTTCATATCATAAGTAAAAAGTTTGTTTTAATTGTTAAACATATATTTTTTCTTCATTACTAATTTACAATTAATTTAGGATAGCTAAGCACATGTATTATGAAAAGAAAAAAAATAATAATAAATTTGTTGAGAAAATTTAATACATAATATTAATGGCGCACTCGGGACAAAAAAAAAACATAGAGAAGGGAAAAAAATTTGAATCCCAATAGTCATATTAAAATTAAATAACTGCTTTTAAAAAATTAACTCCTCATAATAAAAAGACAATTTTATCCTTAATTTAGAGGGAAAAAATAACTACTTTTTTATTTTGTTTAATACGTATATTATAGATATAAGCTATTTTACGGAAAAAGAAAAAAAAAAACTCTAAGTAATAGTAGTAACTAAACTTATGAATTATAAAATTTTCTTCAAAGAAATTTCTCTAAAAATTGGAACAGATGAAAATGATAAATGATACTTCCTCTGACCCACGATTTCTTGTGCGTTTTCCATTTTGAGACGTCCCACGATTTCTTGTGCGTTTCCTTTTTGGGAAATAATTAACAGTTTAAGTGCACAATTAGTGATCCCTTATTACAATTAACAAAATCCTAATAAATAAAAAATAATTCACAAATAATTTATAAAAAAAAAAAAATCAGAAAAAACAATAAAAAAATTTTTCCACAAAAATTAAAAAACCCTTCTATTATCCAACAACAAATTATCTCCCACCCACCAAATTAATTCCCACCCAACTCATTATCTTCTCACAACAACTCTCTCCCTTTCTCTCCTCTCCTCTGTTATTGCTCGTTTCCTGTTCGGAGGAGGTCGAGGAGGACGGCGAAGCAGTCTGGGTTCCGATCGATAAACCGCTCCACGCCGGCGGCGGTGGGGTGGAGATCCCAATTCTCGTCGAACATCGCGCCGAAGAGGGAATTCCGGCCGGCGATTGCGAGGGTTGTCGCCGTCGTTTCGAAGATTCTGCCGCCTACGTTCAGCTTCACCCTGTCCTTCTGAACTCCCATGGATTGAAATTGAAACAGAAATTCAAACTGAAATTATGGGGGTTTATTATCCAAAAACCTCGAATCAAAAAACTGGAATAAGAAGGGGAGAAATCGAATTCAAAAATTTTCTAATCACGAGATTCTCGCCGGAAGATCTCCGATTCAAATCTCAGAAAATTCAAATTCGAAAACGATTTCGTAACGGAAAAAAGGATCGTACACATAGAGTTTGAAGGAAAGCACGTATTTCCTTCCACAATCAACGAACTCGAATCAAACCAGCTAACATCAATAGCATCGAACTAGTATTTACAGAAATAAGAAAACACAACCCAATCAAAAGTCAAAACGCGATGAAAACTCGATCGATTCCGTCGCAGAAACTGCCCAGAAGAAGAACAGAGCAACGCGGCCGATTACAGCAGCAGAAGATGAAGAAAACTTTCCAGAAACTGAAAAAAACAAAAATAAAAAAAGTAAAAAATCTGGAGTCGAAATTCGAGATTTGGATTCGGAGGGAATTGGATTGAAATCAATCGGAAAATGAGAAATTGAGAGCGGTTTGGGTTTGGTTTTGAGCTTAAAAAAATTACTATTCATAAATCGGAAATACATTTAATTAAATAACAAAAAAAAATATTGCATTATTTTTAATATTTATTCAAAATTAATTTATAATGCAAAACAAATAAACAAAATAACATCCCTAAACAACATACTTAAAACACTAAACACTCTCGCCATAAAAACCGTGCCGAAAAGAAACGCACAAGAAATCCTGGGCCATAGGAAGTATTAATAAAATAGGACCGGGGAGTAATTAATAAGTTTAGCTATTACGTAAAGTATACTTTGGTTTTTTAAATCAAATAGGTATATAATATAACTAATACTTTTTATCGTACGGTAATATTTTGAGAAATGATACTCTTTTTGTCCCATTTTATTAGCCTACTTAGGAAATGACATAATAATTAAAGAATATAGAGATATAGGAGTTTTAAAAGTTGTTTTTGCGTATTGTTTTATTTTCCTTTCAGGTAATGGAACATACGGAAAAAAAGAAGTAAGACTAATAAAGTAAAACAAATAAATTACAAAGTGAAACGAGAATACTATGATAATTGTTTTTAAAACTATATATTTAAAAAAAAATTACTACTATTAATTATCAGATACTTCCTCCGTCCCAGGATTCTCGCCCCATTTCTTTTCGGCGCGGGAATTAAGACGGGAGTAATTAGTGTTTTAAGTGGATGGGTTAGGTATTGAGTGTAGTTTAATGTATTTATGTTTAGGGTATTTAATCCAATATATAATCTGTAATTAAATTTTTTTTATTTCCAGAAATTATTTTTAAAATATTTACTGCTTTATTTAATTAAAATTTTAATGAAATATTTTTTTATTAAATATTTTTAATAAAAAATAAATTATTATTGTTAATATTTTTTTAAATGAAAAATATTTTTAAATGAATCAGTTTTTAATGAAATATTTTTTTTATTAAATATTTAATGAAATATTTTTTTTTAAAATGAAATATTTTTAAATGAATCAGTTTTTAATGAAATATTTTTAATGAAATATTTTTTTTAATGAAATATTTTTAATGAAATATTTTATTTAATGAAATATTTTTTTTAATTAAATATTTTTTTAATGAAATATTTTTAAATGAATCAGTTTTTAATGAAATATTTTTAATGAAATATTTTTTTTTTTAAATGAAATATTTTTAAATGAATCAGTTTTTAATGAAATATTTTTAATGAAATATTTTTTTAATGAAATATTTTTTTAATTAAATATTTTTTTAATGAAATATTTTTAATGAAATATTTTTTTTATTAAATATTTTTAAATGAATCAGTTTTTTTTTTTAAATAAATTATTATTGTTAATTGTAATAATGGAATTACTAATTGCACACTTAAGACCCTAATTATTTCCCAAAAAGGAAACGGGGCAAGAATCCTGGGACGTCCCAAAAAGGAAAACGGGGCAAGAATCGCGGGACAGAGGAAGTATAAAACAATTATTAACAATAAAAATACAATGTCCGATGACCCCTTGGCCTGGTGGCAAGGGTGAGGTACTTAGGACTCTCCTCTTTAGGAGGTTCTGAGTTCGATTCTCACTACCCACGTGGTATGTGGAGTAGCTTTCGCACCCTTGGGTGGTGTAGGAGTCCCACATTTGTGTGGGTAGATATACATGAGTAGATGTTGAGCTATAAATTGTAATATAATTCCACTTTCAGTGTGGTGTCAGATTTCTCATATATATGAGTTGTATATATATAGTTGTAAACTTTGATATAATATAAAAATAAAAAAAAAAAAAAAAAAAAAAAAAAAACAATGTAATAACACGAATTTACAATTGAGATTTAGTAATAATTAATTAAAGGAAATGTGGGGATAGTTGGATTTGTGGCCCACATGTTACATTGGAAACTGCAAAATGATTTTTAGTAGCCTACAACACACAAAACTAGAAGTTTGTTTTTATATTACACGTGGATGGTGGATCAAGCCTTCTTCATTGAAGACGTCTGTGGCATGGAATTTGCCGTCATCCACATAGCTTCCACGTATATTTTATAAGACACATAAACATCCACATAATTATTTTTATTTAAATAATAATATATGCAATTAATAGATCTGCACCTAGAACTGATCGGTGGGCCGTATTTTAGCGAGGGAGGAGATAAATCTAAAAAAAATAAAATTAATTGCATATATTATTTTTAAAAAAAAATTATGTGGATGTATATGTGTCTTATAAAATCTACGTGGAAGCTATGTGGACGACATGTCAATTTCCAAACTGACAAATCAACGTCACATCAGCTTTGATTTGGGGAAAATTAGAAATTAAGGGAAAATTGGACAAATTAAAAAGTTTGTGACTTTAGGGAAAAAATTAAAAGTTAACGGTTAAAACGGTATGTCAGATAAAGTTCACGATTTTAAATGCATTTTTTCCAAAAAAAAAAAAAAAAGTAAAAGAAAGAAGAGTTGGTACAGTACTCTCACTCTGCTCCGACGCGGCTACTTCCATGGCGTTGCTACTTTCCGTCAGCTTCTCGATGCCGCCACTCCACCGGCGGAACCAATTCCCGGTGAGATTTCAGCCGGATACGTTTTGTTTTGTTTTCTTTTAACAAAATTGATGTAGTAGGACAAGGGAAAACCCTATTTGATTTATGAGGAGAATGTGTTCGTACTTTGGATATCTTTACCTTTCTGTGTATGGTATGCCTGCGCATTTCTGCTCGAAGTGGAGATGGAACACGGAAAATATTGCCTATTCCTTGAAGCACTTGCTATTAATGAAAATCGAATGTTAAATTGTGCTTGTTTAGTGCTCTTTGCTTTTGAGTGCAAAGATAGCTGATGGTGCTTGAATTTTATGTTTCTAATCTTCTTCCTTCCTTGGTACATGTAGTATGGTTTCGATAGGCTTTGTCCAAAGCATTGATATACACGCTAGTGACTGCAGCTGGAGTTAGACTCCTCTGAATCTTCTCCTTTCTCCCACAACCCAAATCTTCGTTATTGACCGGATACTCGTTCTGTCTTATCTGCGTTCCAATTGTTCGTGTTTATCAACTCATGGGAATGTTTACATTGTTTAGATTTTGGTTGCTCCTTGTTCTGCATGCACAGAGCCTGAATATGTATATGTATATGGGTGTTTGACTTTGATTGTGGTTGCTGTCTTGAGGCTAAGGTCCTCCTCCTGTACTCTCATCATTCGTTTTTGCTTGTTTTTGTTTTGTGACTGTATGTCATACGTTTTCATTTTTTCATATAATTGTAGCTCACTCTTGCTGTAGGCATCTTACTTGAGTAGATCACTTGGTGGAAGACCTTTAGATCCCCTCACCAGCAGAACAGGTACGAAACAATTGAATCTTAACATAGGATCGAGAAGCCCTCTTATCATATTGAAGTATCGCTGTCCTGTTTTACTTGATGATAAATTGTTGACTGGTTGCAAGCTTAAGGTTATTTCTTCATCATTTTTATCACTTGGCTCTATGTGCAACCGGTTTAGGCTGTTAGGATGAGATGCAATTCTTTGTTAAAGCTCCCTTCTTACTCAGAAATCGAAATGGTTTAGCCGTTTAGATAAAAGTAAATGACCACTCAGAATAATAAGCCATAACTTTCTGCATTTGTTGACCAACTGATTAAATAATGAAACCGAATCTATTGATGCACTCCTTAGAAGGCCTTTTCTGAAAGATAATGTCCTCGTCACTTGCTCCAATTAGTAGTAGTGCCTTAGATTCAAGAATCCAGTCTCACTCTTTGGCATGCCAGTTGTTTCAAATGCCGACTATCTTTCTTCTCTTTCTCCATTGTATAATTTATTATATTTTGGGATTTCAAACCTAACTAGTTCAGGCGTTCCCCTTCGTCCAGTCTCTTTACCTCTTCCACATACTTCCTGTTTCTAGTTGGCTTGAATTACATGCTTACTCTTTCCAACTTATATTCAATTGGAAAAGAAAGAAAAGAACATTACTTATGCAACGGTTTAATTCTCAATTCCTTGTTTAGGTTGCTCAGATACACACTCCAGAAAACTTATGAACTACTAAAATATGCAATGCAAGAATGTGGTGAAACAGAATGGATTTACGGTAAGACTAATAGCTTAATTCTAAAGCATTAGCAGAAGCGATTAGTTGATTACATAGGCAGTGGAGACGCAGTTTGAGCTGGGTGATTATAATTTAACGTATTTTGTTTTACTGTATACATAGAAGGAACACAAAACTAAAAGGGCAAATCTTTTCTGGAGTGATGGAAATAATGAATAGGGCATTGCTTACATGTTGAAAATTCGAAATCTTGCAAGCAGAGACGATATAATAATATGCTTTGTATAGCTGCCTCTGATTAGACCTGCTCTATTGACTTGGTTTAAATTTGAAGCCACAGTGAGAAAGCATCTACAGCCAAAGTCTTTTGGTGGAGGCATAATTTCATCGAAAGAGATCCGTCGTTGCAACGTCCATCCTTCCTCAAGACAGTGCCTCGAGCCCGTTTCGTGTCAGATTTCTGGGTTTTGGATGGGTCCAGATGTAGAAGATGGATGGGGTTTCATCCAAGCATCTGTACTCATACTCTCTTCTTCCAACCTAACATGAATGTTATGATTAGAATTGTTTCTATTTTTTACTACAGTATATTAGACTTCACTTTCGATATTAATTAACAAAATATAGTACCTATGTTTATTTACTTTTTACACGACGTATTCTCAAGATCGTGTGCATTGTTGCATATATAGAAGTAATTCAATCTATTCAATTTATAATTAGTGTAACATCTAAATTCAATATTAGAAGATGCAAAAGCAGCTAGAAATACACCATTATAAATTATACGAATATATACTCTAATCTATCTTAAAATGATAAACCCTAATAGAAAAGTTTAGACGTGATAGCGCCACAACATCGGTGAACATATTAAGGACATGTCACGGATGACTCGAATTCGAGACTTTTGCCCTCGAAATTTAACCTCGTCCCTACCGCTATGCCAACACACGTATACATACATGTATAATTTATTATAGTAGCTAGCTAGTGTGTAAGTAAAAAAGGTGTATAAGAAAAGATATTGGAGAAGTGGTCCCAAAAGTGATGGTGAAAACCCTAGATACGATGCTTAAAAACCCTAACTTTGACACAAATTAATGGTGTAGGATTTAAATAAAAAACAGTGAGTAACGTAAATATAATTAAAATTATACTCTTCATTGGGATATCACAGTACTTGCTGCATCTCTAAATCTTGTAAAAAGAGTAACATCCATGCTTTGTCGATTTATACCTTCAAGGGTACTACTATGCTTCTACCTTTCCATGAACCCTAATTTCCCCCCACTTCCAATTCCGATTCCTTTTGCAGAAAAAACCCAAATCTAGCTCATAAGTATCAGATCAGATCAAACGACAGAGAGAGAGAGAGAGAGAGAGAGAGAGAGAGAGAGAGAGAGAGAGAGAGATGCTGGAAAAGGTTACTATTCCGGTCATCAATTGACCTTCTTGGTGAAACTATTGTGTTTTGCTGGGTATTCCGCATACCCAATATTTTGAAATAATTTTGTTACTTCGCTCTTTCCGGCAAATAAGATCGTGAGCGAGCTTATTGAAGTCGAATAGAACCGATCCCCTTCCCACTCTTGGACATCACTAAAGTGCACGCGCCTAATGCGACAATGTTATGTATCCTATATATTTTGTTCAAACAATGTTGGTTTTGGCATCCAAATCGAAAGTAATTAGAGTAAAGAGTATCTTGATTTGTGATTAATTAAATTCGTGAAATGTTATCTCTTCTTCATAAAATGTTTTATATCTTTAGAAAAATTGTTTGGTGAGAAATCATTCTCAATATTAAGCATTTCAAATGGTAAAGTGTGATTAATCTTTTTATTTTAAAACTAATACTTATGAATATCAAGCTTGATAAGTGCATATATAGAACAGGCACTCGATCTTATCTTATCCAAATCTTGAAATTAAATAATGTTAATTTGTGTATGAAACCTAAATTAATGCCTCTTCAATTCAAATTAGCAAATGAATAAGAGTCATATGCATTCATTCATATGCAATTTTCTCAATTAAATAAAAAAAAAAAAAAAAAAGTTGGTTTTGGTGGATTAATTAGTTGATATATAACGTCAAAATTGATTGCTTGTTTGGAGAATTTGGGAAAACCTACCCTTTTGTAACATGAACAGATTGAATCACAGATTAACTTCTTTTTTTTTTTTTTTGAAAAAATCAGATGATTAAGAGAAGCTCAAAATCACACATTCAGATTGAGCAGAAAAATTGGTGCAGGAACTGTAATTTCTGTGACTTTTGCGCGCGGATAATTAAGAAAAAAATGAATTAATGAAAGATAAATGTTAATCATTACTTAATCACTTGATATTTATCATTCAACAATAAATGTTATTTGGAGATTTAAATTTAAAAAAAAAAAAAAAAAAAAAAAAAAAAAAAAAACTACAGAAGTTTGTGGTGTGCAGAAGCAGAAGCAAAGCAAAAGCTGGTAATGTCTCAAAGATTAATTACTCAAGAAAAACAAGTTTCCAATAATCCAAATCTGTTTCTCTTTTGATCCCAACAAGAATTAACTAAAAACCCAAATTAATTAGAGAGAGAGAGAGAGAGAGAGAGATTAAAAGATGAGCCCTAAATGAGCTCAGATCCTGCACTACACTAGTTACAGATGTAAGAAGAATTACCTGTTTCTTCCTCAATATACACGTGCTCTTGTCTCGTTGCCACTTGTATTTCTACCAGATTCTTTTATTCCATATGTAGGGCTTGCTTTCCTACAGAAGAAGAAGAAGAAGTATATGAGATATATCCCTCCTCTGAGTCCTCTCTCCCTCCCTCTCTCTCTCTCTCTAGAATTCGAAATGGATTGATATGGTGCTGTTTTGTTGGGCACTGCAGCTGCTTCTTTCATCTTTGCTAGCTAGTCTTGTTGCTTAGCCCTCTGCCTCTCAAACTCTCTCAATCTTTGCAAATACCTCAGCATCGCCTCCGAGTAGTTATCAAACCCGAGTGACCTCAAAGCCCAGCAGATATCGTCTCCGTTCACTGTTTTCCGGTTCTCCTTGTGGCACCGGTCGGAGGCCTCACCGGTGACGAAGCATATGAACTCAGAAGCACATTCTTGGAGTGTTTCTTTGGCTTCTTTAGAGATCTTGGCACTTGGGGGGAGGGCCTTCTTCATGATCCTCCCAACATTCGCGATCGGGAGTAATTTATCGTGCTCGTCGCTCATTCTTAAGATCAGACGATTCACTAAGAGATAGACACGTCGCGTTCACTGACTGAATCTCTTTATAGCAGTATTTTCACACATCTGGCGTAACAGTCACGTACTTGTACATTATATAAATTTATCTCTGAACGCTGATCGAAACGATCTACTAGTATGTATCTACTAATAGATGTACCCACAATGCATATATTAAATTAGATAAGTATAGATCTATAGAAACATTGCATAAACACTAGTAGTATGATAGATGATTGGGAAGCAAAAGTTGGTGGCTAAAGCATTAGCAATTTGGCTATAGTCATTGGCCCTATGAGAAATGCCCTTTGCCCCTTTCTCATAACTTCATAGTATTTTGTCTTTAATTATAAATGGATATTCAAGTTTAGGGTCTTGCTATATGTGAAGACTAAAGGGCTAATTAAAGATTACTATCTATAAACTTTTAATCATGTCAAGATTAGTATACATAGGTGGAAAACCTAGCTAATTATTGACTCTCGCATCATTTCAAGTGTCTTGTTTTCATAATCGGGGTTTTGTACACATGAATTGGTTTGTTTTCTAAAATAAAAAGATTTATAACTCTTACGTTTCAACGCAGACCTCTTACCTTTTACTTTTAATATTACGCCTAAAATCATGCATCGTGATTTAACATGACGATTGAAGTGGGACGAAGAGTATTAATCAAGATTAGTAAAGTTGGATAATTTTGGACCAATGGCTTAATCTCACACCCTTTTTGTTTATGGGAAATGAGATAAACTTTTGGACTGTTGAGTTGATAATGGTGGAATAAAATGTGGTCCCAAATACTTATATAATATTAATGTATTAATTAATGGAGTATCAACTAAATATTAATGCTTAGAACGCTGCCTCCAATGTGTTTAAAGTATATAATTATAAAATTATATCTATAGTTTGAAAAAGAAGTGGACTAGATTGCTGCACGTTTGCTTCTTCATTAGTTTATACAAACCCTAATTTTTGATTTCTTGGGTTGCCATTGTATTTGCCACCTTTAATTCTCATTACATTACTCAAAATCTTGATTTAAGTACTTGAACATATTATTAGTTTATTGGCTATATATACCCTCCTTCCGTCTCTCGTATATGAATAGTTGATTGTCTTTCCATCTCTGTTCCGCTCATATAAATGGATTAATCACTTGTACCCTTTCTTAGTTATTACATTTCGACGGCCGGGACACTTATTAGAAGACTGAGAGAGTATAATAAATCCCCATTCACCTAAAATCAATCTTGAAAGAAGAAATACAATGATTAATAAATACAATGACTACTACTAGTATATTGGAAAATAATTTGACCAAAGGCCATATTCTAGATCATTCTTCAAGTGTAAACTATATCCATATCTAGAAATGTGGACCTTGAGGCTAGCCCTAGCCCTAGCTTGTGAATCCAAGAAAAGCGTTATATTTTAGGGGAAATTATTTAACCTTTCTTTCCGGCAGTACTCATCCCGTTTCACTTCAATTGATTTGTTTCATTTCGATATGAAATATTAGGTGCAACGTTAAATGTGAAAGTTAAGGGGTTTACATTTTTTAAAGACAAGATAATTGAATTGGGACGTCCGGGTTAGGAAATGGGGTAAGGTGAAGTGGTACGGATGGAGTGTATATTATGAATGCATGCATGTTTAAAGGTTAATAATGGTACAACTTTATCTAATTTCAAATACATCTGAATTTGGGCCTACACTATGATTACGGTGGGCTCGTGGGCTTTATCAAAACATAAGTAAAAAGCCCATTAACAAGCAAGCCCGGCCCAATAACATAAGTTAGGCCCATATCCAATTTTAATTCTCTCTCATTTTCTGAGGGAATTAAACTCTGTTCATAGATATTTTCCCCCAAAAACCGCCATTACTAGCCGTAGTTCGAAGGAATTTCCGAATTGGTGGAAATTTCCATACATACTTAGGGTTTGTTTCTGCCGATTCTTCAATCGAGTTTCGAATTCTGCAATCATGATTTTCTCGATTTTGCGCCGGAATTTCGTCCGTTCGTTCTCGCGGAATCCATGGTCGCCGGAAAAATGCGCAGCTCCGTCTTACGCGCTTTACTTCTCTACTCGAGCGGAGAGAAAATCCTCCAACGCCTCTGCAGTTTACGAATTGCTGCTGCAGAAGCACGGATTCTCTCCGGCGGCGGCTTCGAGCATCGCCGCCGCCGTGCCCGAATGGAAAACCCCCGAGAAATGCGATTCGGTACTGTTATACCTGAAAGAGGTCGGATTCACCAGAAGGCAGCTGGAGAAATCGTTCACCTACTTGCCTAAATTGCTCTCATCTAGCCTCGAGAAGACGCTCAAGCCGAAGATCAAACTCTTCCAGGACCGCGGATTCTCCGGCGAGGCCATCGGCGCTATAATCTCGACGGATCCGAGGCTTCTGCACCGCAGCGCCAGCGAGAAGCTAATCCCTAGGTTAGATATGTTGAGGAGTTTGTTGAGGTCCGACCATGAGGTTGCCCTAGTTCTGAAGAAGGGGAAATGGATGCTCAGTTCCGATCTGGAGAACAACCTGCTGCCTAACGTCGAAACTCTCAGGAGCTGCGGCGTATCCATGGACCAAATCGGCACGATCTGCCGCTACGCTCCGAGAATGCTCCTCAACAGGCCGGAAACCGTGCGGAAATTCGTCGAACAGGTCGACGAAATGGGGGTGAGCCGGAGCTCGAGGATGTTCGTCTACAGCGTGGCCGCCATCGGATCGCTGGCGAAAGGGAAGTGGGAGCAGAAGGCTCAGGCCCTTCGAGATATCTTCGAATGCACCGAGGAAGACATCTTGAGGTTCATGAAGTATTCACCAATGGTGTTCATTGTGTCTGAGGATAAGATGAGGAAGGTGAAAGAGATTGTAGTAGGGAGTGGAAAGTACTCTGTTTCCTCCATTATCGAATGGCCGAAATCACTCATGTACAGCATTGAGCAGAGGTATGTACCAAGGTTTGAAGTGTTGAAGGTTTTGGAGAGTAGGCTTCTTCTTCAAGAATGGCCGCTTCTTCAATCTCTGTGCTTGATGTCTGATCGTGTTTTTCATAACAAGTTTGTGAAACCTCATTTTGATGACATTGGTGAAGCTTTCTTGGCTAGTAGAGTACTCAATGCCAAGAGAGATCGCAAATGAACTCATTTTTTCTTGCTTGGAAATTGGCTTTCTTTTTTGTAGCTAAATCAGTACTTACTTTCTTGCTTGGTATATCATTTTTGGTTCTATTAGTGTCCTGAATACACCCTTCGTTCCGCCCCATTTGATAATTGATACGTTTCATTTTCCACACGAGAATTAAGAAAAGTGTAGATTTGTGCATCATTAACGTAGAAAGTCATGTACAAATAGTGTCGTTTTCTTTAGTATTCGTTATTTCCAATATAGGAAACGTATCAACCAGTGCTAGACGTTCCAATAAGGAAAACGCATTCACTGATGCAGGATCACACACATGATGAATCATGAAATAAATCAACAGTAACAGCAATTTTCTTTTGCTGGCAACAATTCTTGAAATCAAGAACAAACTAAATGATGAAAGGTGTATAGAATTACAATGATCTAGGGGGCTTCTCAAGCAATGCTGAGAGAAACACTTGATCCTTAGACTTGGGAGCAATGACCCACTTATGTTTCCTGTACCTAAACTGCAAGAACATGTACATGAAATCATCTAAATCTTTTTTCTCGCAAAAGAACCGGTCGATCCACAGCAAGCCCCCCGGCCTCAGGACACGGTCCCAATCGAACAAGATGAAGTCGAGCAGCTGCAGATCGATCCACCCGTCCATGAACCCGGTCGAGTGAATGATGTCCATCGTGTTATCGAAAAACGGCAAACGTTGGTTCAGTGTTATGTATAAAGGGATCAACCCTCTCAAAGCGATCATCTCATTGAAGGGCGCCCCGAGGTTTAGAGCTGTGGTGATGACGGTCACGTTATGCTCCCTCATCCGAGCAGCAAAGGTGCCGGTCCCCACCCCGAAATCGAGCCCGACACGGATCTCCCCGGGCTTGACGGCCAACACCTCCTTGATCTTGAAGTCAGCGGGGAGGGAGGAGTTTACCACCCACTTGACCTTTTCCTTCTCCATCTCGAAGCACCCGGTGCACTTTGAGTATCCCCTCTTCGGGTTCTTGCTCGAGAGGCACTCAAAGTTCCGGCACTGGTAGTTGCTCCACCTGACGTTGCGTCCTTCCGGCATCCGCCACAGGGACTCGTTTATCGGGAATGGCCTCAAGTAGAGCTTCGAGGCTCTACTCAAGCACCGCCTCCGCGGCAGCGGGTCACACCCCCGGAGCATCAGCTTCTGCCCGAGGATCCAATCATCCTTACAGTACGCTCCCACATCGTAGTCCATGTACTCCTCCAGCTCATCCTTCATCAACACGCAAGCATGCCCGATCGTGTTGTAAACCTTCTCCGTCCCATAGATGTTGATCCTCCCGACCCTGTTCTGTTTCGGGGTGATGTACTTCCTCATCTCCTCGACCACGAACGCGTTGATCAGCGGATCCTGCTTGAGGGTGGCGTTCTCCATCCTCGGGAGCCGGATCTGGCGGAGGGCGATGTGGGCTGTGTAGAGCGGCCGGATGACCTCCTCCTCCAAGAACTTCTTGTGCTCAAACCTCGACATGGTGGTGTTGTGGAGAAGTTGCCCGTCCTTGTTCATACTCTGAACGGTGGATTCGAGCTTGTCTTGAAGGGCTTCCATCTTTTCAAGAACTTCGCTGATTCGGGCCGTCAACGAAGCCATGTCGATACCTTGGTGGACGACGTTGGAGTTGAAGAAATGCCGGCATATCTCCTCGTTCTGAAGGAAGAATCCGGCGGTGTAGAATCTGGAGAGAGTGGAGATGCTGACGATTATGACCAGACCTCCTAACACGATCTGAATCCACTGCATCACTCTCCCTAACCTGCATTTGGGAAAGCACGATTTCGCCATGATTCTTCTTCCCTTTCCCCAGATTCTTGGTAGCTCTGACTCATACACATAGAAAAAACTGGAAACTCAAAGGCAGTACAGTCAAGATTGAAAGAACGCTTGTTAAGTGGGATTTAGAGCTGGAAATCCGTAAACTGCAAGGCTAAGAGCACCGAAACTGGAAAGTGTAGAGAGAGAGAGAGAGAGAGAGAGAGAGAGAGAGAAACCTTACAAGTTGGGAGCATATTTTATAAACTAGTTGCAGATTCACATGCAAAAATCCCTGCACGATAAACCGCGATTGGTGTGTAAGTGTTGACCCATGGGAATTGAAAATTGTTTTTATTGCATATTCTATGCTCAGACTTGGTTATATTAGGTGTGTTGGTTGACTAAAGAAAAATGTTGGGATTATGTGTCGCCGTTGACTCTGGAGATTTAAGCGGCGAGCCGACGCCGGCGCCGGAGTCTGAAAACAATGCCTAATTTTGAATTTCAAGTAAAGGGAGCTTCTTCTCCAAAGTTTAAGCAATCCTATTTTTTTATGGTTTCATAAAATCTTTCAATGGATCTTGAAGCTAATTCAGGAGTGATTCACATGGATTTATAATTTTAATCTTGATTTATTACTGCAATTCTAATTTTTTAAGAGGAAGAAAAAAAATGGATAATCCAGTGGAGAAATATGAACCACAAGAACTGGATCTCAAAATCCAGCGCTTTGATTCAACCAGCCAGCTCCGAATTCGAATTGCAGGCTCATAACTGAGAATAGTGAAAATGATGGGGGCGCGAAATACCTTTCAATCACGCGCCGTCGGCTCGCGGTGCGGGATGTGCGTGTCGCAGTTCTCCTCCGACGACGACGATGCGACGGCGCCGGCGGAGCAGTTCAGGCCGCTCCAGGCCGTGTTCCGCCGCCGCCTCTTCACTGGAGTCGGCGCCGCTTCTCTACTGGCTGTTGGCGCGAATTTCGGAGGAGTGACGAGCTTCCTCTTCGGCTTCTCGCCGGAGGCCGCTCGGCGGCTGAAGCTCGACGCGATCTATCCTGTCGGCGGATACTTCCGGTACATCGACGCCGACGAAGGATACGGTGAGTAAGTGCTGCTGCTATGATATTCATCTCTCGATTAGACTGATTGCAATCTAAATCGCAGAAATTAGGGATTTATATTATTGGTGTGTGGCAGAATTTGTGTACCCTGAGAGCTGGTTGGGGGATCAGACATTACTGTACAGAGCGGCAGGGAAGGCGGAGAGGTCGCTGGATCCTCCTCCCTTGAGCGGCGGCGGACGGCGGCGGAGCAATACGAATCAGCCGGTGGTGGCGTTCGGACCGCCGGGATCAACCGGAGAGCTCAACGTCAGCGTTATCGTGTCAACAGTCCCCATTGATTTCTCGTAAGTAAATCGATCATCATCACTCTCTCAATTTCTGCTTTCCATACCCAATCGAATTGCGAAATTTATCAGGATCGAGGCGTTTGGAGGAGCGGAGGACATCGGAGAAGGCGTGATCCGAAACATAACTAGATCAGGGAAAGCCACGGATGTGAAGGGGAGACTGGTGTCATCGAGCGTGAGAGAGGATTCGGAGAAGAATGTGAAGTACTACGAGCTCGAGTTCGAAGTCGAGAGCTCCGTTTTCCGGCGACATAATGTAGCTGTTTGCTGTGCTCGGAAAGGAAGACTGTTTACCTTGAATGCGCAGGCGCCAGAATCTGCTTGGCCGCACGTGAAATCACAGCTCTACACAATCGCTGATTCATTCGATTTGATTTAATCTTCAATCTGATTATAATGTTTACTATTTTCAATCATATAATCAAACTCCATTTGAAGGGGTATACATGAGTAGAATGGAAGAATTCACACTATCAAGCAAAATATATTCTCTCTTCTGTGGCTGAAAATCCTGATACTAGTAACAGAAAGAATTTGAGTCTCAAATATGCATGAAAATCGAGATGATGCACCGCCATTTTTCGTTTCATGGCGATCCATCCAGCACCATACTCCACCGGAGCCCTGCCTCTGTTTCGGATCGAGTGCACAGCTTGTCCGAAGCAAGCTTTTGCCGCTGGAGGATTTCCAGTCCCTTGTGTAAGGTCTCCATTGTTTGTAGCTTCTGTCTTAGCTCCGAAACATCTACCTATTTATTAGCAGACAACTGACTACTGAAACGCGCAGCGTAGCGTTGTTTGTGGAACTGCTACTACACAGAATATCTAACCTTTTGAAGAAAAGGATCGTTTGAAATTGTTGTGGAATTCCATTTCCACGAATGATCAACCTGGAGTTGAACTGCCCAAACTGACTCCCCCCATCGCTCGACTAATGGATTGCAGTCAGCCAGTTCCACCTTCTTAAGGGCCGGCCACTCAACAGGGATCTCTTGCAGTTTGTGGCAGTTTTTCAAGGTTAGGAGCCCAACGCTTGGAAAAGTTCCACTATGTCTAGGAGTGGTCCAGCACACAAGATCTGTATTTTCAATCGACAGAATCCTAAGTCTTCGGAAACGCATTTCTTCATCTGCTTCCCACTTTTCTCCACGAAAGGCGTAGCTCTGCAGTTTCAGCACTCTAAGGCAGGGCAGCTGAGCAATTATGCTCATGTCTTCCCATGGATATCCGAGGCCGCTCAAAGTTAGCTTACCAAGACTAGGTGCTAGAATCGAGATAAGACGAGGCAGTGGGGCCTTAGGCCTACGCAAGAAGCTGGGGTTCGTGACTACAGTAGTAAGGGATACTAGCTTCTCAAGGCAGGAAGTATGATTGAAGCAACTATTGACTTGACCACCATTGTTGCCATCGGGTGCTGACTCGATCCGAATTCTCAGTTTCTCCAACTTGGGAAGGCTTTCAAGAACTTGCTTTGTACATGTTTGAACGCCAACATCCAAAAGATGTGTGAGATTAGGCAAAGCTGCGCCGGGGGGAGGATGAGGTAGGTTTCTTCCTATGATGTGAAGATGCTCAAGATGCTGCAGCTCCCATATCTCAACAGGCACGTAAGACGGGTCAGCAGCCTCACCACGACTCCTGCTCGAGTCGTACTTGATGATCCTGGAGTGCTGATGGACAATCAGGTACTCCAGGAGCCATAGCTGGTTTATGGACGGAGGGAGACTCGCATTGGTCGAGAAGGAGAGGTACCTAAGTTGAATCAGCTCCACTAGTTCCACTGGGAACTCGTAGAAACGGATGCTAAGTGCATCCAGCAACCTCAGCAGCTTCAGCTCAGAAAATATGGGCACTTGGTACTGATGATACGGGCCCGTGCACAATAGAGAACGCAAAGTTGAACATGATGCTACTGAGCTGTGCACCTCCTTGATGGCCAGCAAGGTGTTGTGGTGGATGGCGAGACGTCGCTTCTCCTCCGTGCGTTCATCTCCTCCAATCGAACCATCAGCAGAATAAGTACTCAAGATGTGGAGGAACGCGATTTTCTCGCCTTCCCGCCTGCTCAGATACCTGTACACCACATGGAGGTTGAAACCCTTAACCTTACCAGCTGAGCTCAGCTGGCGCGCCACAACAATATGATCTTAAGCAGATAATCAATGAAGTCGCTGCCGCCATTATCAAGCACAGCAAACCTCTCGGCACGCCATAGGTAGAGGATTCTGGAATACCGGGCTACATAATCCTGAGGGAAAACCCCCATGTAGAGAAAACACGCCTTTGCCTTGAGCTCCATGTAATGGTAGCTCGGTAGGAGTATTTCGTATATCCGATCGATGGCGTCCTCCATTGCTGAGTTCCGCTGCTCTGACACCTTCTTCCAGTACTCTAGACTCTTCTCGACCTCGGATAGGTGTTTGGCAACCGCGACGATTAGGAGAGGGAGACCGTCACAATTCTGTGCAATCTTCTTCCCGACTTTCACAAGTTGAGGAGGACAGCCGTCTCCTTCTTTGCCGAACACCTCCCTGCTCAGTAGCTCCCAGCTTTCATCTTCATTCAACAACCGCATTTTGTAAGAGGATGTTGGATACCAGTAAACCCTCATGCGTTCTTCAATCCTACTAGTTGGCAAGATGTAACCATTATTTGGCAACATTTTTGATAACTCATCTTGAAAATCAGTGTCCCATACATCATCCAACACAATCAGAAACTTTCTACCCTTCAAACTATTCTCCAGAAGCTTCCCAAAATCTACATATCCATCTCCCTCTTCCGCAATCACTTCACCATCGCTCAGTTGAGATATAATGGAAAACATGATTTCGTTGTACCCGTACTCCTCTGGCTGCCCCAGCCTCACGAACGCCCGGCACTCGAACTTCTCCTTCACCAGTGAATCCTCTAGAAGCTTCTTCGCCAGAGCTGTCTTGCCGATCCCCGCCATTCCGGTGATGGCGAAGCTACTGACGTAAGCAGACTCGTCATCGACGATTCTGTCTCTGATTTTGAGGAACAGATCGGATAATCCGACCATGTCACAACCGGTTGTTGATGAAGCGGCAGCTGATTCGCGAGGAGGCGCTCTTTTCACTTCATGCCTATATTCCGCCTTCATCGTATCCGTCGCATCCACGAAGCAATCGACGTCGTGTTTCAAGTGATCGAGGTTGAGGGAGACTCTGCCATGGCTTTCGCTTTCAGATCGCAAGGCAATTAACTGAGCTGAAGCTGCGGCTTCTATGGCGTCTTCCAATTTGCGCACGCTGTCGCGTATCCGTGCATCCACGCGCATCACCCCTTCGCTAAAGATTCTATATCTCTCGTAATCCAAAAGTTCGCGGCGAAGCGATTCGATCCGCTTCTCTGCTGATTTCAGGATTGCTTTGGTGGAGGAGGCGAGTGAAATGCGAGGAGAAATTAGAAGGCGGTTTATTGTGCTAGA
Source organism: Thymus mandschuricus (assembly GCA_029379335.1). NCBI lineage: Eukaryota > Viridiplantae > Streptophyta > Magnoliopsida > Lamiales > Lamiaceae > Thymus > Thymus mandschuricus. The sequence continues at coordinate 4,824,340 of CM057079.1, read as the reverse complement.
GAGAGAATTCAATTCAGGAAAAGCCATCTCAGATCTAGGAAGAGAGGCGGGAGGGCTGAGGCTGAGGCTGAGGCTGAGGCTGAGGCGGCAGCGGGTTGACTCAGGTGGAGAGATGCAGTGGGGAAGAAGGAAGAACAACTCTGGTTGTTGGTGACTACTGACTAGGCAGTTATAGCTATGGAGTCTTCGGAGACTTTTTATTTTTAATTAATCTTTTGGTCTTTTTTTATTTTCTTTTTTGAAACGTCTTTCTTTTTGTTAAAAGCTCAAAAAAATACCCTGCTTGACAAGACCATTTTTTTCGAACATGAGAATTAAAACGATATTTATTAGAAGTAATATGCGTAATTTAGTTTTTAATACTAGTATAAATTGTATTTTGCTTACATACTTCACAAATGTTCAAAAAACGTCTCTGTTTCTGAGGAACACGGAGAGATAGAATAGTTGAAATATTCTACCATAATAAATAAGAATTGAACGTGCATCTCTTGCTTTTAGTATCATAATTAGCAGGGAGTCCAAACATGGATATTCATAGTGGAATAAGAATGTACCAAAAAAAGAAATGAGTTACCAGAAAGAGAAATGATAGTTCAATCATCAATATCTATATTTTCAATCATATATAATCAAAATCCATTTCTAGGTATACATAAGTAGAACTCAAGAATTCACACTATTAAGCAAACTATGGCGCTGACAACCCTCCTGAGCCTCGACTGACCTCAACATCCCCAACATGCTCTTTTGTGGCCCCGGTACGATCTTTTTTATTTTGTCGCAAAGTCGAAACGGACTTTGAGACTAGTAACTGAAAGAATGAGTCTTAAATATGTATGGAAATCAAGAAGATGCACTGCCATTTTCGTTTGGAGGTGATCCGGCAAGCCAGCCCCATACTCCGCCAGAGCCTTGCCTCTGTTTCGCATCGAGTGCAGCTTGTTCTGAAGCAGCCTTTTGCCGCTGGAGAATTTCCAGTTCCTTCTGTAAGGTCTCCATTGTCTGTAGCTTCTGTCTTAGCTCCGCAACATCTACCTGTTAGTCCAAGAAATTAGTACAGCCTCTCGAGCTTTTTATGCAAAACTAACATTAGTTTCTTGCATGTTACAGACCTCAAGTTTGAAGCATCTTGACTGTTCAGCTAAAAGCTGCCCCCGAATAGATTGAAGTTCCTGAAAAATCATATAGCATTCTTCAATAATTGTTACATGCATAAAAAAGTTAAAAGCCATCACATGTCTAAAGATATTGTGCATGTGTCCTTGAGGGAAAGAAACAGTCATAATATGCATATGAAACTCTATGCAAGTGGTTCCCTAGTTTGTGCCTTTGATTTCCCAATCAAGTGTATTTCATTCTTCGAGTGCAAGAGTATAAAATCTTAGCTAGATCATGCTCAAAAATAGTCCAACTTGTATTCAAGAGCCTCGGGTATAATGTTTTTACAGTTTTACTTGATCTGGCAAAAGAAATATACTTGCTCGGCGAAAGTTGTCATTTAGGCGATTGCTACTGTGAAAATGTAAGACCTCATAATGCATGTACCAATATTACATAGTAATCCTAACAATATAAACACAAAACAGAACCCTGCTCTAGAGCTCATCTGGCAAAAGATAAGGCAAGCCCCTCGTTAAGCATATATTGATCAAATTGAATCATCTGTATATTTTTATAGAGTTGGAGCATTAAGCCATTACTTGACACTTGACTGAGTATTCATAGAATAGTAGAAGATTTACCTTGTACATATCTGTGTTCCGGGTTTCTGCTTGTGTAAGTTCTTGCTTTAGGTTGAGTGTATGCATTCTCTCCTTGTTGAGGGACGACTCTAATTCGTCTTTCTCTGTCTTGAGAGCTACCAAAAGACGATCATTTGTTTCAACTTTGGTAGTCTGTAACACAACAACACAATTTAAAATCTTTTCAGGAAGAGTGATTGCAATGGTTCACAATCTCAGCAAGCTATCTGGACTGAAAGATCAATAATTGTTCCACAGTTCAACCTTTCTATTCATTTCACTTTCAGTCATGCTCACAATAAGCGGAAAATCCTTCAAGTCACGTACCAATTTATATGTAGACATAATGTTCTAAAGGTGATGCACTGATAAGTAAAAGAATCATGAAGGTTCTATAAAACTCAGTTCACTTTTCAGAAGTTTGTGAAAATCTCATAAGAACATAGAGAAGGCGTGTTCATCAATTGGTTCATATTTCAAGAGTTGACTTGATGTACATGCTCAAAAGTCAGAACTATCATGGTTACAAGGACACTGATAATGGTGAAAAGAATAATGCTTACCTTCGCTTCTACATCATTATTGTCCATAATAATTTCACTTATTTTCCGTTGTCCTGTTTCAAACTCTGACTGTACATCTCTGGTAGCACTGGTAAAGTTTTGAACAGCCGACACACTATCAGCTACTGATGTCTCGTTCATCTTTGATTGCAGAGTTGATTTATGACTTGGTTTGAGTACGTGGACCTGACAGCGTATAATTGAAGCCCTTTGAGGGGTTGAATTTATAAAACAAATCTTATAGTAAAAAAAGGGACGAAGAAAAAAACAGTTGTCCTGACCTCATTGGTATACCTTCCATTGTACCCTCCAAATGAAACTAGGATGTCTTCACCACTGTGGGAGCTAAGGACCACACTTGACCCCTGTAAACAATTTTTGTTATTGACTCAATTCTAATTGTTAAAAAAATCAAATAAATTTTGTTTTAAGCATATGTGAATAAATGAGCTTATGTGTATTCTTCTACAGCTTCAATCAGGATGTGAAAAATTATGCGTAGAGTATGCCTCCATACCTCACTCGCAAGAGGAACACGTCCTTCGACAGTAGTAACAACTGACCAGACTAATGTGGACATGTTGAGGACAACTGTCTCAGAGACTCCTGCATGCATACATAAATGGGAAACACTGAGATATGAAACACGGTGAAACTCCATGAAAGGAAAAGATAGGAAGAAAATAAAATATACAAGGGAACTTGATATCTCAATATTAAGGTTGTGAAACAAGCGGCAGAATCAGAATTTATTGGGGAAAAGTGAGTGAGATAAGTAACAGAAATAATAGTATAAGGAGACACAAGTGTAACATAGATTTTCAACAACAATCATCTAGATTATCAACAACATTCTTAAATTATTCATCTTATCCGTACCACTCTTGTTGTCGCCTCCACCAACAATGAACCAACTCTCTCCCAGTGTGACACCTGCATGGCCAGCACGAGGGCTAGGTATTTCACCCTGCTGTGTTGGTCTCGACCATTCCATCTATAGCACCATATCCCAAATAGCAAAATTTTGCATTAGAATTAGCTTTTCAACTCAAGAACAAAAGAGATATCAATCAAGTCGTCTGCCTCACAGTTTGAAGATCGAGGACATGAAGGTCATTAAAGCAAGTTGCATGTGATCCCCCGCCAAAGATAAGAAGGTAGCGATCTGCATGCACCGCAGCAGCATGATCAGACCTTGGTGTAGGTGAAATGCCCCTGAAAAATTGGTAGCGGTTGAGTTAAGCCATTGCAAAAGGGATGACTAATCCCCAAAAGGATAAAGCCGTAACTCAGATAACTAGCAAAGCTTGAGACCAAAGACTAGAAAATACACAAGCTGTATCGTTAAAGCAAACTCTAAGTGAGCTGAGCATTAAAAAGTGCCTCCAAAAACTGTCAGACATGCACAACAATCATGACAATTGACAAATCTTCATAGTGAAATGCTGCCTCTTCAAAAAAGAGTTATTGAAGAACTGTCAAAAGATTTGCAGCAACTAGAAGCAAATACATGCTTTACTTTTGGGGATACTATTACAAGCTAAACTCTACTTGACCTCATGGAAAGTACATATCAATATGTAAACTATGGAAATGCTGTTTTCTTTAATGACAGAAACAACCACATAGTGGGTAAAACTACATGTCATTTAGGAAATAAGGAGGTCATTTCTCAAATAATAGTCCAGAAAAGTAAACTAATGATACCATCCTGAGGAATCTCCATATTTAAGGCTTCAAAAAATTCATCATTCCATAATCATCTTCTAAATGGCACAAATTCAGAAAGCCAAGCTTGTCTTGCATTATCATGGATAAGAAATCTTACACTGTCTCCATTTCATCCCAGGTCAAAGTTTCTAAGTCTAGAATGTGCAGGTCATTCAAAAGAGAACTATTCGCATCTTGCCCACCAAATATGACTAGAGTCATCCCCACAAGGGTCACTGACTGCCCTCCACGAGACACCTACGAAATGAGAGACAAAGAAAAGAACCAAAATTATAGCATACTAATTTCTAAGAAAAATCTCCCCTAATACTCTTTCTAACAAAGTTGTTAAATACAAGTACTGGTATATGATAACCTAACAGAACATATCCTTCACATTTGAACTACAAACATCTAATATTTTATGCTTTACAGGATCACCTTGCAATAGAAAGCTAATTGTAAAAGAGGTGATAGAATCATAAAACTCCCAGAACCAGTAAACAAAAAGTTAGAAAAACAAAAACAGGAGAGCAACAATTATGATAAAAGAATTACTCAGTGGAAAGATTTTTAAGGTACCAAGAAAATATACCGGAGGCTTCCCGTAAGTCTTCAAGGTGGACCATGTACACGTTTGCAGATCGAAAACCTTTACTGTCATAAAAAGTTAATAAGGCATTGAGAAGCTTAAATAATCTGAAAGTGAAGTCAGGGAATCAATTTTAGTTGGAAAAAACTGCCATGGTAGCAATATAGAGAAAAAACACTGGCATAATAAACTTATGGTTCCAAATAAGGTGGCAATTAACCTTAGGCGAGAATGGTGCATGAAATATATACCAGCAAAATGAAAAGGTTGATAAGTTTTTTTTTTTTTTAATTCAAATTATCTAAAATATGTAACAGGATAAATTGCAAAGGTATAAACTAGCATGTAGCTCAATACCTTGCAAAGTTTCAGAAGGATCCTTGGTATGTCCAGCTACTGAAAGAAGCTTCCCATCCCATGGAATCTGAAAGAGAGGACAACCACATCATATTTGACAATGTTCAGGCAGTTGATAACTTATACGTAAATGTTATGATATAGTGAGATCAGGCTTTCATAGGACAGGTAAACCATTAGTTTTGGTCCTAACCAATGAATGGCCAGCGCATGGAGTCGTCCCTGTCCCTGCTTGAGCTTCAACTCTAGACCAAGTCCAGCTTCTCATATTCAGAACCTAATTCCGGTAGGAAAATAATTTACATAAGTCACGTCTCAAGCAACATAAAGCCAAAACTATAGAATGTCAGCACAGCTGGTGGATATGGAAAAGTTAATAAGACATGATCCCAAGAAAGACTAGGGGAGAATACGAGACTACAGATACAACAAATAGAGTTCTTTTCTTTTGACATTTTGCCATGTATTGGATAACTAGATGCATCAGCCACCAGCTATTGACCCTTTCTGTATTAACTTGCTTTCATAGGCCATAGTACAAAGATAACTGACACACAATGACACAACACAAGAGGATAAACACCTTTATTTCAGTACCTGGAGATCACTTAGGTAGCGACCGTTGTGGTTACCACCAAATATATACATCTTGTCATCAATGACCGCTGCTCCATGCTGTAAATCCATAAATAATATTAACTACTAAGGAGCATGTGTGTGTATAACATATGTATAAAACATAACATTCAAAAAAAAGGTGTACTGCGCATAATATACATGCAAAGAAAAGTGATAATAAAAATTCCAGTACCTCATATCGGGCTTTTGGACGTGTGCCAGATACTGGAGGTGAAACCCACTGGTCATATACATTAACAACTCCATGTCCTTCAGACACAACATCTTTATCCTGGTTTTCTGAAAGGGTTCCATTTTCTGTAGGAATTGTCTTTGCCTCTACAGCGACATGTCCATTATCAGAGGCTGCCGCAACTTCTGTTTTATGCTGAGCCACCAGAATGAGCAAAGAAAAATTCAGAGACAGAATAGCATGAAAAGAGTGTAAAACACATGTGCAGGCTTCACATGCATATACTATGGCATTAACCATTTCTTTGTCTCCTTTTCTTTATCAATTCAAAAAATTGCATAAACAATTGCTAGATTAAGATTGACTTGTATTTAAGAAATGTAATAAACATGCAAAAAGGAGTGAATGCAATAATGAAGCATAAAAGAAAGCCAATGGAACAATGTTGTTAGAATATCTGTCACGTAGCAGAAGAGATACAAAAGATCCAAAACAACAATTTGTAACAATATCAGCAGTAGTTACAAACATATCAAAAGCTATGCTTCCTGGACATGACAGTTAAGAATATAGGAAAAAATAAGCAAAGAACTTTCAATGGAATATCAAACATTATGTATTCTGCAATTTAAACTCTTTCCCTGAGTATTCATCTTGAATAGGTGATACCAACTAAGTCTAAAATCAACCTTTAGAAGATACTTTGGAAACTATGAATGCACCACAACCAAAACCAGAAATTCAGCACAATGTAAATTGCTAAATGAGAATTGTATATGATCAAACAAAGGCTTGTCACCAAAAAAAAAAAAAAAAAAACATATGACAGTTTCAAGTCACGCATGCTCCAAGAATAATTCTGGTAACAAATCCAGGAAAATGTCAATCAACAATTAGTTGAATGAATACTCAAAAGACCAAATTATAGAAGTGGCAGAACCATGACTTACTTTCATTTCTACATCTATAACAGGCTCAGCAACAAAGTCTGGTACTCTAGAATACCATCCTGGATCTTCTTCCTGTTCAGAGAATGGTACATTTTAACGTTCTGGAAAGTTTCTTCATGTGATTTTAGATTTACTAGATCAAATTTATACAAACCTCCAATATTTTGACGAAGAGGCGCATAGCCTCTGTGGAAGCCATGTTTCCAAGCCCACTCCAGCTACAGCACCAAGAAACAAAAGTTGGGCATCATTTTGAGGAATTCTAATAAGTTAGTAATGAACATAGTTTATATTTTCAGAGAAGAACCCGCTCTAACTGATCCAAGATGAAAATTATCATCAGTATAGTTTCATCCAAAACTGGAAGAATACTGGCAAAAAAGTGAGTAAATATTGATGTATGTGTGTACTGTCCAGAAATCCTGAGATGGATTGCTATGGGACAAGGTAGAAAACTTTGGGTCATTTTGCTCAACAAGCTCGATCAAACAAACTGATACTTCAGTCATGGAAGTAAAAACACACTTTAGTGTTAAACCAGCATAGTTTCCTCGTAATATTGACGAGTGAAGTGAATCAAATTCACTATACAAGAGATGTACAAATTTACACCCCATAAACATTTATTGCCACTTTTGCTCTACTCTGTCAGTACTGTTTTATAGTATATCAGTTTGTACATAAAATGAGCATGAATTGATTCTTAAAATATAATAAGGCTCCATTAGAACCCAAGAATGTAAATTAGTAAAACATGGTTTTAGAAACATATTAAAATCAACGTTGAAGAGTCTGATAGCAAACCTTGTCCATTTGCTTTGTTCAATGGGATTCCATCCTCTTGGCTTAGGAATGTTACAAGGCCCTACAACTGCCTGAGACCATAAAATGACAGTATTTAGCAACCAAGATGTGGAGTACACCCAGAATCTTATGCATAGACTGGATGGAAAAACCACATGCAATTAGAGAAGACGCTTTAACGACACCAAACAATGCTGAAATACAGGAAACATGTGAGCTCTGTTTCAGTGCACAGAAAAAATCAAAATTGAAACCAAAAAAATGAATACAGATCCAAGTATATCGGTATTTACGAAGATGGCATGTTCTTTATAATTGCTTGAATAGGTAATAACAACTGAGATGCTTAGACAAGAAGAAAGCCCGACAACAGAGGTGGATCAAGCAAGCTGAACCTATAAACTAACTAACAAATCAAGCGTTACGATTGCTGAAATGTGAAAATAAAGCGGATTTACAAATAACCAATCAGAAAAACATCCAAATTTCGGTAGGAAAAATCCCAATTCTTGCCATCAGAACTGCCAAGCAGATCGATCAATATAACTCCAAAACACTCAAAACGCCCGCAATTTAGCAAGAAACCGTAATCATCCTGGGACAAACACCCAAGAAACAAGCCACAATCCCAAATGCAACAACAAAAACAAGCGGATCGATCGAAATTGCATCAATCAACTGAAAAACAAGCGCAGCATGCGGAAGTGCGACTAATAGGAGACCAAATCGAGCGGAGCTAAAAACCTGCTGATAGAGCCCGTAGAGAAGCAATGCCGCATCGTTGGAGAACTTCGACGCAATGCCTTTGGCAGCGGAGGTCGGAGATCCACCGAAGCCGACGTAGGACGCCGCCGCGTAGAACCGGTCCGGGTAAGCGAGGCTGGAGCCTCCTCTGGCCAACGCCGCCACCGCCGTCATTCGATAATTCTCCGATCGGAACCGGAAATCTCAGATCGGCGAGAATTTGCCAACGGAGGAAGAAGCGTCGAAAATATTTAGAAATTAAGCACAAATATTATTAGAAATTAAAATATATTTCGTGAGCGAATGGGTTTTCGAAGGTGTAATAATTCTAACCCAGAAATTTCTCGTTATTTACAAAACCGCCCCTCGTGTTTTATGAAATTCAATTTCTACCCCTCCTGCAACACTCGGCTCATGCATGAAAAATGTAAGAAGTGGAAATGGCCTTAAAAAAAGGAAATAAAAATTGCCAAATTGTGATATGATAACTTTTCTCCTTTGCAATTTGCAGATTAGGTGAAATTCAGCATGGTGTTTATTTCATTCATCGATAACAATCGAAGAAACTTAGATCGAAGAAACTTAGACGTTGTTAATATTGGCGAATATAGGTTCAAAAGGCAGGTGCCTAGGGCCCTAAAATTTAAGGGGCCTATAATTTCTATTCATTTTATGCATTCATTTTGTTGGAGTGAAACATTGTGAAGGTTAAAGGATATACAAATACAAACTTGATTATGAATTCAACGAGTCCATGAATCAGTTTTAATGTGGCACCTATCCTTTAAATACATAATCGAGCATGATTTGAGATGAACTTGGTTCGTCTTCAGACATAAATTTTTAAAAAAAAAATCTCTTAATAGTATGAGTTTGGTCTCCGAATGTCTATATATTTAATTCGAAGATCGAAAGTATCCATTTTTTGACTCGATTCAAAAATCATACATATACCGGACATGCCCTACAAAATAAATGAACGGATTAACCACGTTTATCCGATTTAAGGACATGTTTATTAAGATTTTACAAAGGTCAGACTAGGGGTGGTTCGGTACGGCATACCGTAAAATTTTCGTCATACCGTATACCGTACCGTTAGTTGCGGTATGAAATTTTTCATACCGTTGCCGTACCGTACCTTTCGGTATACCAGAAATTCGGTATGGGAAAAATCCATACCGTTATCATACCGTCGTTTCGGTATACCGTACCGTACTTCGGTACGGTACGGTATACCGTGTTCCAAAAACATACAATTATGTAGTTAATTAAAAAGACATACATACATACTTTATGAATCAACATTTATACATTTCACTAATATTTTTTTGATATATTTACTTTAAAAACTAAAAGATTCATAAACTACGCTAGTATGCTTTAAATCTAAATCAAACTAATATTGAATGAAGATTATTTGTAGTATTTTACTTAGATAATATAACTTATATAAGTTATTTAAATTCAATTTTTACTTTTAGCTACTATGTCTTAACTTAATTAAACTAGTAACATATGTTAGGAGTATGTTTTATCTTTTATATTGTAAACTTGTAGTAGTAATACGTTAAACTAGTATGCATATAAATTAATCGTATAATTTAATGATTTTGTAGGTACTAAAATATAAAGAATATAGTTATATAAAACTCTTTAATTGTATGATAAATTTCGGTATATATTCGGTATATGCCAAATGTTCGGTATATACCGTAAATTCGGTATATACCGCGGTACGGTATTTATCGGTATACCGCGGTATTGTAATTTTGGATACCGTTGCCGTACCGAACCTTATCGGTACGGTATGATACCGTACCGAAAAATCGGTATACCGTCTCTTTCGGTATTTTCGGGTTTTTTTCGACACGGTATGTTCGGTATTTCGGCGTAACGGTATCCCAACCCACCCCTAGGTCAGACTGTACAACAGTTAGTTAGTTAAGGGCAAAATCGCATTTCGAGTCATAAATCGCATTTTGCTATCCGTAGACAAAAACGCGACAAACATTACTAGTATTGTATGGTACTAACTTTTTCCATTTAAAAAAAAAAAGAGGAGAGAGAGAGAGAGTACTCATCGATTAACGAAATAGTACTATCGTGTAGCTAAGGCCACTCGTACTTTTCCATGCTTCACCCCCCACCTCCTAGGGTTCTAGTTTTCCCCAAATTCGAATTCGAATTCTAATTCTTGGTCCGTTCTTGATTGGGGGAAGTTATTCATCGATCCCTGTTTGAGATTTCTGGCTACTGTTTTGGGCTGAATAGAGATCGGGCTCTCGGTGTATGGGACGCGATGAGCGGTAGCAGCAACGGTGGTCCCGCGTCGCCGTCGAGCGGGGGAAACGACGCCGTACAGGAGGACCCCGCCGCCGCCTCTACCAGCGGCGGTGATTCCAATGGAAATCCGGGGTCCGTTCCAGCGAGTTCTACTGCGGAAGCGGCTAGGGTTTCACCTGTCGATGAGGATAAACCAGTCGAAGCGAGGTTTTCGAATGATTCTGACTATGATGCAGCTTCGAGGCTGGAAGATGGGGATTTTGGAATCAGTGATGCGAACGGAGGAGATGCCGGGGATCAACCCGATTCTTCGGTATCGAGATTGCAGAACAAAGAATCGAAGAAGATGAAGAAGAAGAAAGTGAAAGCCTCTGTCGATGATTATGATTCGATGTTGTCGGAATTCGATCAGTTCGCCTCGAAAGGAGCGAATGAAGCTGTTGGATATGGTTATGAAATTGGAGATATGGTGTGGGGAAAGGTGAAATCACACCCATGGTGGCCTGGCCATATTTACAATGAGGCACTCGCATCGCCATCGGTTCAGAGAATCAAGCGTGAAGGTCATGTGTTGGTAGCGTTTTTCGGGGACAGTAGCTATGGGTGGTATGATCCTGCAGAGTTAATTCCCTTTGCAGAGAATTTTCTGGAGAAGTCGCAGCAGACTGCTTCAAAGCCTTTTCTGAAGGCAGTGGCAGAAGCTGTAGACGAGCTTTCCAGAAGAAGGGCCTTGGGTTTGGCCTGCAGGTGTCGGAATAAGTTCAATTTCTGGCCTTCCGATGTTGAGGATTACTTTGTTGTTGATGTAGGGGACCTTGAGCCGGTTGTTTATTCGTTGAGTCAGATAAATAAGGCAAGGGAGAATTTTCATCCCAATGAGATGCTGTCTTTTGTCAAACAATTGGCCTTGACACCAATGGCATCTGCCCAGCATCAGACTATTGAGTTTATCAAGAACAAGGCCACAGCATTGGCGTGCCGGAGAGCACTGTTTGAGGAGTTTGATGAGACATACGCGCAGGCCTTTGGAACTGTACCAGTGCGCCCGTCCAAGCCCACCACGCCAGTGGCTGTGAATCCATCCAAAGGTATATTTTCAGAGAGAGCAGTGTTTTCTCCTCTTGTATGGAATTGCATACCTGTCAATATTTACTCTTATGTTTTTACCCCAGCTAAAGGGTGACCTTACATGTTTATTACTTTGTTTGGGTAATACTTCAGAAGGCAGGGTAGGATATTAGACCAATTGAAGTACTTCATTTATGAGATTTGGTTATTGTACTTACACAGAACATGTAAGATACTACACGAAAAAACTTCGAGTTGTTTTCTTATTGTAAATGTGAGGATGATGTTGTATTGTTGTGTATAGTTAAGATTAAGGTACAAATATTGTTCTCCACTGCCTTTTGAGGTGCATACTTCAATCCTTTGAATACATTTTATCTGTTGATTCAAAATTGTCAGCTTTGTTGCAGCATCTACAATTTGTTATCTTTATTGTTACTCTTTTCCCTCCAGCACATTTTAAAATTAGTTTTATTGCCTTTTGCTATGGATGATTTGATCATAAGTTAATTAGTGCAATAGCTCTTATGCTATAAAATTTCACTATTCATGTATGCTGGTCTTGGAAAGGATAGTCTTAAGAGTCACCATTGTCATTAAAATATGTTCGATTCTTGGCCTAACCGCCTAAGACTTGGATGTTGGATTAACCCTCCTATCAATAACTGAGAATGAGACTTTTTTTACTCCATATGAAGGGGCATAGAATAACTCCTTGAGGAGAGTACCTTGTTGAGTAGGTTTTTATGTTCAGAAATTAGAAAGTGACTTGTACCTTTGATTGTTGGCCATGAAATGGGAGTATGTAGGTTAGGAATGTGGCTTTTTGGAAATCCATCTTTGCCATGGTCTTTGAACTTGGGATAATGCAGACAACTACGTAACTCATAGCAAACTACTGGAGCAGGAGCATCACTAAGATGATCTGGAAAAGAGTATATTTTAGATAGTTGGTGCTCTAAACTTAGGTGAACTGAAATCATTGATTTGATCTACAAATATTTTGCTAGGCAGTTAAGCAATTAAGCTTTTGTCTGATCTGTTGTGCGTAATAAACGGTATTGAAGATTTTTTCCCTCTTCATGTTTGACCAAACTGTTGATAAGATGAGCTATTGACAAAAGGGTTTGGAAGGCTCTTGTTTACTTCCCTTACGAGTTGCTTTCTGTGATCATGTTTCTGATAACGTTTTCAATCAAATTGTCAACTGAAATCACCTTGAATTGAGTTTATCCTTGGTTTCTTAGCCTATTCTGGATCTTGTCTATGCTACGATACATCTAGTTGTTTGGTATCATTACACTTAATTGTAATCTTATGTCAGTTTTCCACCGCTTTCTGATCTTTTCGTACGAAAAAGTAACTGTTCCATGTTCAAGCTATTTTTGTTTGCTTTAAAAATGATTGCATTCCTCTCTGTGTTATTATTTGTTATATTTAGTTATTGGCCAATAAAAATGATTACATTCGTGTGTGTTTTTATTTGTTTTACTTAGTTATTGCCTATATGTACTATTCTTCTCATCCTATTTCTTCCTTCTGTTGCTCAGCTCCTTTGAGTGGCCGACTGGTGTCGGGTGAAACCCTTGGTAAGAAGAAATCTACAAAGCCCACCAAAACAAAGGATCAAGTGGAAAAGGACAAATATATATTTAAACGGAGAGATGAGTCGATCCAAGTCAAAACCAAGAAAACAAGTACAGGCCCTTCTTATCCACTTTTGGTAGATGGATCAGGGATATCTGAGACACCTCTGAATATTAGTTCTGCATCTGAGATCAATGATGGCCAGCATCAATCTACAAACCAGGCATCCATGGTGAGTGATATTAAACCTTTGGAAGGTTCCAAGAAACATGTAGAAGGTGAGGCCAAAAAAAAGAAGATACTGAAGCGAAATGCTGGAGAATTGGGCGGTGAAAATGCAACCATGGGCATGAAGAAGAAAAAGAGAAAGAAAGAAATGGTGACTGAGACACCATCTGGGGAATTTAGTACTGAGAATGTGAATGTGGATGTGAATGTGAAAAAGAAGAAGAAGAGAAAGAAAGAAATCTTAAATCAGGCCAGTTTGGATGCAGTGAACTTGCACCATGCCAACAATAAAAATGGAGAAGCAGTGGAAAGAGTCTCAGGAATGTCACTCGATATTCCGCTCAGTGCTGCTGATAACAAGCTGGAGAATCAGAAAAATGATGGTTCGGTAGCCATGTCCTCGTCGTTGGAAGCAATGCTAGCGATCGAGCTTGGGAAGAAAGAGCTTCCGCTGCTATTGGAGGACCTGCGTTCTCTTGCCATCAATCCCTTTCATGGAGTGGAGAGGAAGTGCCAAGACACTGCCGTCCCTTTGTTCTTGAAATATCGCTCTGCTGTGTATCAGAAGAGCTTGGTTTTATTTCCACCAGCTGAGAATAAGAAGGGTGAGGCCAACTCCAGTAGGCCGCCTCCTACTGTTGAGAAAACTAGTGACAAGTCGGCTATGAAGCTTAAGAGAACTCTCATCAGGCCCGATGATCCAACCAAAGGTGGTAGGAAACATGGCCCACCCACTCGCCCAGATGGTATCAAGAAAAAGAGGAAGCCCGATGACTCTGAGGATACTAACCCAAGGAAGAAGCTCATCAAATCAGAAGACATGAAGGACGTTAAGAAGAAGAAAGCAATAGATGACTCAAAATCATTCCCCACGGAAAAGAAGATTCTGCAGAGGCCCTACGAACCACAGAGAGGAGAAGCAAAGGAAGTACGTCCTAAAAGTTTTCTTTCAGCATCATCAAAGGCAGCAAAACTAGAATCTGGGCAGCGGATGCAGAGGCCAGTAAAAGTGGTCGATCCGACAATGCTAGTGATGAAGTTCCCACCTGGCGCATCGCTCCCCTCCGGCGCTCAGCTGAGAGCGAAATTCGCCCGGTTCGGCCCATTAGACCACTCGGCCACCCGAGTGTTCTGGGAGACGTACACATGCCGGCTGGTGTATCAGTACAAAGCCGACGCAGAAGCCGCCCTAGCATTCGCTGTCGGAAGCGGCAATCTATTTGGGAACAGGAACGTGAGGGCGTACATCAGGGAGAAAGAAGCAGAACCGGTCAAGCCTCCCAAGGAAGCTGCACCCCCCGTCCTGGCTAGAATTCCGGTGCTGTCACAGCAGCAGCAGGCGCAGTTGAAGTCGTGCCTGAAGAAGGCGACGAACGAAGAAGCAGCCGGTAATGGCAACGGTAGAGGTACACGTGTAAAGTTTGTTTTGGGAGGGGAGGGGGCCGAACAAGTATCTAGTTATCCCGAGGGTGGAACATCATCATCATCATCGTATACACATTCTTCTTCAACAGATGTTTCAACTAGTAAGAATTTGGCTAAATTTGGTCCAGACACTATCGTTACTACCCCTCCTCAGTTGCAGAAACCATCACCACCTTCTTCATTGTCATCGTCAGTAGTAAATATGGGTGGTGTCGTTGGCGTAGAGCAAATACCTAAAAACGACATTTCGCAACAGCTACTGAATCTGTTAACTAGGTGCAGAGATGTGGTAAATAACCTTACCGGAGCTTTAGGCCACGTTCCGTACCATCCTCTTTAGGGAAACACACGCCAAAATCATCAGTTGAAAAAATCGAGATGGGCAATATACACACTGAAACGAAGAAGATACTGAGATGAAGGTGAAGAGGAAGACGACGATCGAAATTTTGATGAGTTTATTTACCGGTACTGCACCGGTGATGTAATTTTTTGCCTGTCGTTCTTTCCCCTCTTCTCTTTATTTATGTATGTGTTGCTTTTGTGATGGCGAGAATTGTCTAAATATTTATATTAGAGAAGAAATAGTTACTGCTGCTGCTGCTGCTCTGTATTGGAAATTAGAAAACCATTTTTCTTTTTTTGTTCCTTTAGCCATTTCTAATTTGCGATTTTGTGTTTTGTATTTCTGTAAAAATTACCAGTAATAGTGAGCTTTTATTCATCTTCACCTTCAAAAGTTTGCCTAAATGCGACATTTTAGACGAGTCTAACGTGAGATCTTAAACGAGACGAGCGGTCCGGAGGAGTTGTACTGGATATAGAAAGTGTAATCTAACGAAATCCTTTTCCTTGAAAAATGGGGAAACAAGTAGAGTCGGTGTTGACGTGTATATCCGTTGTTCATAAAAATCTCTTCGAATATAAACATAGACCTCGACTCGGCTTCTGTTATAGTCTTTGTCACTCTGTAATTAGACTTCTTCTCTCTCTCTCTCTCTCTCTCTCTCTCTAACTTCTCTCTCCATCTCCAAAACTGTGTTCCTTAACCAACGATCACACGCAATGGTCTATGTATACTCTTAAACCTTCAATGGCGACGAGCTCTCCCCTCCCCGTCGCCTCCGGTGCCTCGCCGCCGTTGTACGACTCCGCCGCCATGCCTCCGTCCGCCGAAGTTGGAACCGCCGATTCTACGCAACCGACGTCCGTCCTACACTTTTCATCCAACCAGAACGCCGGCTGCTTCGCCGTCGGCACGACCGACGGTTTCGTCGTCTTCAACATCGATCCTTTCGGCGAGGCCTTCCGCCGCGACTTCCCCGGCGGCATTGGCGTTGTTCAGATGCTGTTCCGCTGCAACATCTTTGCGCTGGTCGGCGCGGCGGAATCGGAGCGGAATAAGGTCGTGATTTGGGACGATCATCTCAACCGCTGCATCGGCGAGCTGTTGTTCCGGTCGGAGGTGAAATCAGTACGCCTCCGGAGGGACCACATCGTGGTCGTGTTGTTGCAGAATATATACGTGTATAATTTCTCTGATTTTAAACTGATACACCGGATTGAGACCCTAGAAAATCCGCAGGGGCTGTGTGAGATTTCCTTGAAGGGGCCGATGGTGCTAGCTTGTTTGGGATTGGAGAGGGGGTATGTGAGGGTGGAGCTATACGCTACGAAGAAGTGTAAGCATGTAATGGTGCACAATTCGAGTGTGGCTTTTGTTGCTTTGATGAATGATGGTAGTCTCATGGCAACCGCAAGTAGTAAGGGGACGCTGGTTCGCGTGTTTAGAACCGCAGATGGATCGTTGCTTCAGGAGGTACTTGGCTTGACTCCCTGTTTGTTAAGACTGATTTTCTGTTCGCAGAGTGTTTGGATTTTTGTTAATTGTTTTGAGCACATGTTTATGTAGATTATTAACCACACTTGTAGGATAATTTTGATTGATTCTGCATTGTGTCTTGTGGTGATTGCTTGCACTGAATGCTGCAGAGGCTAAGTTAACATAGAGTTGATAGTGAGAATGAAAAAGTTGACTCATCAGACTACCACATACCAAGTTTTTTTTTGTATGTTGAGACCATCTGGTAGAATTATGAATCGATAGGCGGAGTTTTTGTTAATTTATTGGACAACTCAACATAATTTGTCAAATTTGTCTGCCTTTTGTGCGTTTACTTATACCATTAACATGATGTATCCTATATTCGTTTTACAGAATGAATGGGAACAATCAGATCGATGAATAGCTCATTCTATTGAGTGTTGGGAGAATGAATGCTCTTCATGACAAGTATAGAAATGCCAGTATATATTAATCACCGATGAGTTACCAAAGTATAGTAGTAATATAGTAATCATGTCTTTTGTGAGACATGGACTGATAAATCATACGGGCTGGGAATTCTCACTTCTCTAATCTAATGACTTCAGTTATCTTGTAAATTAATGTCAACTGAAAAACGTGTATATCGCAGTTCCATTAAGCATTTGTTCATAAGTAGCATAGTCAGTAGCTTGTTACCCTTGGAATGAAATGTGGCTTGGCAACTGTCTCTAGATTATGGTTGTCGTTGGAATCCTGTTATTATAGTAAGTAACTGAACTGTGATCTATGATGGTATTTACCCTGCTGGAACATAAACTAATCTCTATTAGATAGTTTATAGATTTGGGAAAAGTAAGCAATTGAGGCAAAAGTATGCAACAAATCAGGTTATAAATGTACCTTATCCTTGTTTCTTGACTTCAATCTCGGTTACTAAAAGCTCCTCTCATTTATATGCAGCTGAGAAGGGGTTCCGAAAGAGCAGTGATTTGCAGCCTTTGTTTCTCTCCGACTGCCCAATGGCTGGCCGTTTCAAGTGATAAGGGAACTGTCCATGTTTTTAGATTAAAGGTTGACACGAGATCTTTAAGGACAAGTCCTTTACAGGAAGTTGAAACAAATACCTTTGCTCCACTTTCCCCATCACGGCTTTCCTTCATTAAAGGTAATTTATTTAACATTACCCTATGATGGTAAATATTTGCTTTGTATCAATGCCTATAAATTTAGCTAGGTGATTCCACAATTATTTAGAACTTGGTAGGATGTAGATTTGACGTCATGTTCATGTACTAAGAATATGATGAGATGGGGTGATATAGCTTCTCTCAAAGTGGTTCTTGGTCAATACCGGAATACATGTAACAGAAGGTTTTTCCTGGTACTCTTGAGGAACTCATACATTCTATGGATCCTCATAAAGTTTCTTTTACGAGAACAATACAATAAAGGTGTCTACTTGTCCATAACGTATCTATAGTCAATACCCTCGTTAGCATATCATATGAGAAGCGAATATGTAGAATCAGACTACATTGCAGCTATGTGGTACTATAAATTTCTAGATCCGGACATGTATTGTGACATGATCGGTTGCAATCTGGTTCAAAATATGCAGGTGTTCTACCCAAGTATTTCAGCTCAGAATGGTCAGTAGCTCAGTTCCACTTGCAAGAAGGGTTGCATAACATTCTTGCTTTCGGGCAACATGAGAACACACTTATCGTTCTTGGCACTGATGGAAGGTATTAGCTTTTCCATTAATTCTGAGATCATTATTTTATCCTCTTATGAATGCATATACGTTAGATCCATCGATGTACATTATTTTTCCGTGCAGCTTCTATAGATGCAAGTTTGATCCAGTGGTAGGTGGGAAGATGACCAAACTTGAATCGCACAACTTCCTCCACCCATAATCCAGAACCCTCGTTCACATCTGTATATATATGGGCTGCTCGTCGCCTAGATTTTGCCATTGAAACTCACTTAACTGTGAATATATTTTTTTATTAAGTGAAGCCAAGAGAATTAGAATAGAAGCTACACACAAATACCATCTTAATCTGGTGTTATAGTTAGCTTCCTTGTTTTGTCCATTATCATGTGCCTGAGTAGTAGAAATTTTCGATTTTTGAGGAAGTGTAGATTTACTGTACTCTCGTCACACACTACACGAATGCAGAGCTTCCCTATTCTTCGCTCGTTGCTAACTTATGCTGTCTGTGTGTACGCGCGTCCGCGTGCATTCTATGGTTTCGTTGCTTTAAAATTTCAGAATTAAAGTCTTGCTTCTTAATTAGATCATCTCCGGCGGTTCGCGCCAAAAACTTACTTGGTGAAGAGCTTACTTTTACTAATTTTGGGTAACTTAAAAGTAATTCCAACTCAGATGGTTTGCACTATATGTTTACCAAAATGGATATTATATAATCGTATGATTTTATTTTTTTTAAAGAATGTAATAATAAATAATCGAAATTGTAAATGTGTAATATATACAGGAAGAATATACGTTTCCTCCATAATTCAAATCTCATATATAATTCGTACATAGATAAGATGTGAATATTGTGAAATATAAAATACTCAAATGGACTCTTACCTTACTGAAATTTGAGTAACACGGCAAAATAAAGAATTTTGGATACCAATCTCTCTCTCTCTCTAAAGAAACAGCCATATATATATGCCTTATAACGGTCAATCAATTTCTTTTTGGTTAATACCTTTTGTTGTACTGACTGAGCCCAAATTTTGGCAAGAGAAAGTAAAATTTAAGATAAGATGTGAATTTTGTTTGTGTGTCTCATTTATTAGTTCACTTTTCTTAAATTAATACTCCCTCTGTCCATCTTATCATGACACTTTACTATTCATTCTGTGTCTACTTTATGAAAAAAAAGTGCCATGATAAACTGGACGGAGGGAGTACTACATTCGTCCCGCCAAAGACGTTACATTTCTTTTTGTCAATTTCTGGCACGTTTTTCCACGCTTCTTGATGATGCATTTTAAAATAGATTTTTAAAGAATTTTTTCTTTTACGGGATACTATGATAGTTGTATTATCCCGCAAAAGAAAAAAATCTTCAAAAATCTATTTTAAAACACTTCATTAAGAAGCGTGGAAAAACGTGTCAGAAATTGACAAAAAGAAATGTAACGTCTTTGGCGGGACGAAGGGAGTACAAAAAACACACCTTTTAAAATCCTCATATCTCTATTTTTCTTGATTACTGTGCCAAAAGCAAAGTGGAACAATTAAGTGCGACGGAGGGAGTAGTAATAAAATTCAGAGACTCCATGTAAAAAGTAAAATTCAAGGAACGAACAGCATTGGGGCTTTGAGAAAGAAGTGAGAATAGTGATTAAGAGCTTCCACTAAAATCTACCAAGCTTCTGCATGTCTTATACAGACAGACCTCTACACAAACTGACAGTACCTCACCTCAAAGGGAAAGACTACCAAGAGACAGAAGGAGAAGCTCACAATGCCGGATTTGCTTCCTCCGGAATCACAGTTAGAGTCGCGGTAACGTTGTTTGCCCTCTTCACCACAGCCACGAAAGGCTTTCCCACTTTATCATTCATAATATCTATCACCTGAGGACAAGAATCGGGGCCGATTTATTGACACAGCGAAATGTAAGCCACAGCCATAATTTAGCAGGTCAAAGAACATAAAGAAAACTAGTAACATAGATTAGAACGTCAATTGATAAAAGAAGACTCTGGCAATAGATAAACATAAAACAACAATCTGATAAACAAGTACCTCTTTAATGCTTTCGATGGGCCTTCCACCAAATTCAACTAAAACATCTCCAGGACGAAACCCAGCACGGTCACCAGGGGAACCTGGTGATACCTGTTTAGGGAAACAACTCTCATCACTATTTTAGTTGTCATGAAATAAAATGAAAAGAGAACCATAACGGTCATGCTCATACACGAACATGTGAGATGATTAAAAATCTGTAGCATATATTCATATCTGTATGCAATGAAGAGATATAAACTAACAGCACAAAAGATTATCGATTGAGTCAACAATGCGAGGAGTCCTCTTCATCTTTGCACCAGCTTATTAAATCATCATCATGTGCCTCATGAGTTGCATTAAGCAAAGCCCTCTCCAATTTGCATTCGTGGTCAATTATAATTTATGCAGCAAGAAAATGAGATTATACAGTCAGCAAAATAATCTCACCATCGGTATAAGAATTCCTCTTCCAACATCTGGGAAGGAAGCATTTCGATCCTTAAGATGTGCAACGATCATGTCATTGAGATCAATCATTTTCAAACCAAGCCAAGGTCGAACAACTCTCCTGCATTATAAACTATTTTATCATTTCAATCGCATAGAGATCTAAAAGATTTTGATTTGCTATTGGATGGAAACGAATACAAAAAATGTACAAATAAACAGGACCAAAAACAAAATGCTTAACAACAAGCAAGACAAGGAGTACCATGCAGTGTATATATTTTAAAATGCAATGAATATTCTACCCTTAACTGACGTGACAATCTGATGCTACATGTTCAGTGCGCATATAGGATACTTTCACCCAGTTCCAGGAAAAAACGGTCACAAATCGAGAGTACCGTACAGAATTAGCAACTACATTAATTCCAGAAAAATAAATAGGAATTGACAGGTTCATATGTGCATATTAAACATAGCTAAGCAAGATTTGTATTATAAATTAAGATTCTCATCAGCTCTTTTGGCTCCCAAACAGAATGTTTAGTGAAGAGCATACCCATTTGTTTTGAAGTGCTCTATTATTTTTGAAACTGAATCAATTGGAACAGCAAAGTTCAACCCGTCAGCTCCCAACACTTTCATGATGTTAACACCTACAACTTCCCCATCAGCATTGAGAAGAGGACCACCAGAATTACCCTACAACCGAGGACAAAACTGACCATATAAATTCGCATTGCATAATAATTAGTTTTGGTAGACTATAGACGCCAAGAAGAACAGCAAAGTTGCCATATCTTCTATTAATTCAATAAAGTAAGTTTTGGATTGGTATGTGCAGGTCCCGGAAGTATGAAAGAACATGTTTGTGTCCAAAGATTCCTTTTACTGTAAATTCTATTAATATGTAGCTTGCTTCTAAATGCCGAGGTCTAACGGTGAACACCAATAAGAGAGAACTGAAAATCTATGTTAATTCAAGTAATGTATTTCACTTATATACATGTTCTCCAGGGTAACTGTAAAGCACCACACATTAAAACCAACTTGTTCTCCCAATCTAAACAGGAGCCAAAATTGTAGGATGCACCAGTGAGTATGATTTCCATTGGTACAAGCCACAGAATTTTAGATAACCGACTTTATAACAAACAAAAGTTGCCTAGATGTTTTGTGTACACACATGTTAAATAACTTTATCTTCCAGCCTCCCCCTCCCTCAAGTGCATACTGAAAAAAGTCGAAAAACCAAGAAGAAAGACGATTGAAAGTGCAAAATGTTCTACAAACAAACAGATAAAATTACCCTATTTATTGCACAATCAGTTTGCAGATATTCCCTGTGCATGCCTCCAAGACCCAAATCACTGGCTTTACGATCAACACAGCTAGAAGCAAGAAGGGAAGCCACAAAAAAGGCATTAGAGAAACTATATTGCTAAATATTAGCAAGTGGCTCATAATAATATCCAGTTTCACATGTATGAGCAAAAGCACTATACACATTCAAGAGATGGACAGGATAAATTACCTTACAATACCTGCTGTAACAGTATTCTGAAGGGAAAGGGGACAGCCCATAGCCACCACCCAATCCCCAGGCCGAAGCTTACTTGAACTCCCAAGTTTTGCTGCTGGTAGCGGAGTTTTAGAATTGATCTTCAGTATTGCTATATCGGCATGTAAATCAGTATTAACCACTGTTCCCTCAAATGTCCGGCCATCTTGCAGAGTCACTTCAACCTGATACAATGATCAAGACTAAATGAGTCAGCTATAAAACAAAATTCAGGAATGTGCATTCTGTAACCCCTTAAGAAGTAGTGTAAAGTAAATGTTGAGCATGATAACTAGTTGTCGGCTGGTGTCCGACATAGCAGATACAACAACTTTAACTGATATTGCACAAAATTGCTTCGGTATGCAAAGTTCACCCTTTAAAAGGCTACATGGTGATAACTATTACATTTAAAAGGCTTCCATTCTGCAAAGATACAATTAACTGAAACTCAAAACGTGGACAAAGGAACATGTTTGATAGATTTCATTTCATGATCATGATCCAGGAAGAATTCCGCTACATAGATTGAGAAGATTCATGTAATCCTTCCAAAAAGAAACATACCTTTCCCTTGGATGTAGATTTCAATTGGTGATCAACCACCACGTGAGCACAGGTCAAGATTGTACCATCTTCATCTATAATAGTTCCTGATCCCATACTTTTACCTGTATATATACCATAGAAACCTACAAACAGAGCATGGCCATTGAGCAATGAACTACCTAAGATGTTATTTTTACTCTACAAACTGACACAAACACGAAGAGGGAAGAGCAGATGAAAAGGGAAAAAAACATGCAAACCTTGAGGTACAGACAAATTCACAACAGCAGGTCCCGTCTTAGCAGCTGCATTTGCAATGGTATCGCGACCAAGACAGTTGCAGGAGTGTTTTGGACTGTCCCCCACATCAGAAGCAGCTCCTTCACTCGTATCAGGATCTGGAAGAACATCCGGTTTCGACAAAGATAGTGGAGAAAGACCTGCATTGGACAATATACCAGTTCAAAGGGAAAGAAACCAGATACGGACAAACAAGAAGAAGACAAGAGCCAGTTAGAACTAGAGAAATACGAATATACCATACTGCGATTGGTCAGAGCGTTTAAATGAAGAAAATGGGCTGCTCCCGTCCAAAGCTTGCAATGGCCATGCTAAGGGATCCCGAAAGAGCAACGGCATTGAAACCGATACCGATGCATCTATTCACAGACAAAATATTAATAACTAGAAAAGTATTCATTCATAGCTAACTGCTCGAAAACTACAAACGCGGGCTTCAGGTTTTCAAATTTATCAACTACAAAGAACATAAAGGTCATGGAATCATGAGAGGAATCCTTACTATGATCTGAAGAAGTGGTGAAGCAGAATCCCCCCGAACCAGCTGCAGCCAAAGCCGCCGCACGAATAAGCGTGGTTTTGTTCGAGAACTTTCTCTGCCAACACAACGTAAAACACACCCCCATTGAAGAAGAAGAAGAAAGCAAACAAAATAGTTACGAGAGTTCTCACAAGCAAAACATCAAACACTTCGCAGGCAATCCGCAGCATTCAAGTTCACTACTAAAATAACCGACGAAATGCGGAGAGTAAGTGATTCGACATACCAGGAAATGCATCATCTTGCAAAATGACTGTAGTAGATTATTACAAACACAAAATTGCTCCTGTTTTGGGTGAAATTCTGCCAATCCTTCTACTCCTTTGCCAATTCTAGAAGCAGGTGATCATTTTTTTTCTTTTTTCTTTTTCCTTTTTCTGGTTTCTTCGTTTGAGAGAGAGTTAACGTAAGTTCGCCCAATTTCTTGGTGATCAAGACATTCACCAAATGGGCCGGCCCGGCCCATATCTTAACTTTCTTCTTGAAACGGCCCAAATTAATTTTCTGTTTTTATTTTTTCTAAAAAAAAAAAGAGTTTTCCCTCGAAATGAATTAATATCGTTTATCTGAAAAATCTAGTAAGACGGTACTCCTTCCGTCTCATTCATATAATGATAATTTTTTTACGGTACGATATGAGTGATAGTGATGAGTAAAGTAGTGTGAATGGTTTTAGTGAGTTACACCCTCTGTCCCATATGATAATCGTTCACTATGGAAACCGTACAGTAACCAATGCAGTAAGAGATAAAAGGGTTTTATTATATTAGGTGTGAGAGCATAAAGTTTCTATTTTGGATAATGGATTATTGAATGAGACATCTCAGTGAGGAAACAGAGACAATTATTATGGTACAAGAAAGTATAATTTTACCATTTAAGATAATATTGCTATATCAGTAGAACTAATGAAATAGAACTTATTCCTAAATAAATCGGACATAGGGAGGGAGCATAATCTACAAAAACAATAAGACCAGACATTTTGATGAATAAAAACGATACTTATATCTTTTTCCTCCGTTTATAACATACTACCTTCGTCTCGTCGATAATGAGTCCACTAAAAGTGCAATCACGCCGTCATCCCAATAGCCATGAAAATGTAAGCTCATGGAATTTGAAGAAAATGTAGCAAACTTCAGTTCGTCCAACTAGATCCCGGTATCTTAACAAGGCCCTTCTCTCCTACACCTCTCCTCATTCTATCAGCATCTTCCCATCTCCCCACAGAGGCGTAGATATTGGCAAGAAGGGAACGATAGCCACTGCTCTCCGGCTCCAGCTCGATACATTTACTCGCAGCGATCTCTCCGAGCTCTACGTTACTATGCAAGCTACAGCCGAGAAGCAAAGCGCCCCATACTCCAGCATGCGGCTTGCTAGGCATGCCCTTGATCAGCTCGTAAGCATCTTCGACTCTTCCAGCCTTTCCCAAAAGATCTACCATGATCGAGTAGTGATCCTGCGTTGGGACGAGGCCGTGCTTTTTCATGGACATGAAGCAGTGGTAGCCTTCCTCCACTAAACCGGCATGGCAGTGAGCAGTCAGTATTCCGGTGAAGGTGACCTGATTTGGGACGATGCCACTGTCGATCATCTCATCGAATAGATTGATGGCCTCCTTTGCCCTACCGTTTATGCCGCAGCCTAAGATCATTGCAGTGTAAGCTACCAGATCCCGCCTCTGCAATGCGTTAAACAGCTCACGAGCTTTATCGATGTTTCCACACTTGGTGTGCAAGTCGATCAAGGAGGTGATCAAATGATCGTCCATTCTGATCCCCGATTCTCTGATGTACGATTCTATCCATGTTCCGTATTCTGAATCTCCCAGCTGAGAACACGCGGAAATAGCACTCGACAGTGTCATTTTGTCGGGCTGAAACCGTGCATTCGGCTTCAGCATCTCATCAAACAACTGCAGGGCATCTTTTGCCCTGTTATTCTGAGCATAGCACGCGATCATCGCATTATACAGAAGCGGATCTTTCTCGGAATGCTGGTCGTAGAGCTCTTTCGCGAGCTCCACGTCCCCACACTTCGAGTATGCAGAAATCATAGTGATATAGGAAACGTTATTCCTCTCTGGCATCGAGTCGAAAAAGCTGCGAGCTTGCTCCGTCATCCCACACTCTAAGTAACCAGTAACCATGGCATTCCAGGAAGCCGAATTCCTCTGTGGCATTTGTCGAAACAGTTCGTACGCCTGCTCCATATCCTTCTCCCTCGTGTAACCCGAAACCAATGAGTTCCAAGACACGACATCCTTCACCGGCATTTCGTCGAAAACACTCTGCGCCGTAGCCAAGTCTCCGATCTTCAGATACCCGCCCAACAACGAGTTCCAAGAAACAACATTCTTCTCAGGAATTTCATCAAACACCTTGCGCGCAACCACCATCTCCCCCAATTTCGAGTAGAAATCCAGGAGCGCCGTCTGCACGAAAACCTCACAGAAACCCAACTTCTGCAACTGCCCGTGAATCATCAACCCTCCAATTTTACACGAAATCCTGGCGCAGGACTTGAGCGCCGACGATACAGCAAAAGTGTTGGGTAAAATTCCAGAAGCGTGCGATTCCGAATACAGAGCAAGAGCATCTCGAAACTGGCCGTGCTGAGAGAGATAACGGATAGCGATCGACGCGGCAAAAGCGTCGCCGTTTCTCATGCGCCGGAGAATCGACCTCACGTAGTGAGCAGTTCGTGGAGAGTAATGGGCGGCGCATTTCAAAATCTGGCGAATTAATAGCGCCTCGAGATTGGGAAGATTGTTCACTACAATTTGGCAGTGGATCTGTTTCCCCTGATTAACAGTGACGAATTTCTCCAACAGATTGCGTAAATTTGGAGCTGTCATTTGAAACTTGTCTAATCCCTTCTCAACAATTTGTGTATTTTAACCCTTTTCGGTGAAAATATGCTCCAAGAACAAATTTTTATGTTTACTCCTTGTTATACACACACAAGCATACGAAGAAGAAGAACAAGGGCAAGATTGGAGAACGGAAAACAGAGCACACTTCTATTGAGAGATTAGATTATTTACTTTTCATGGCTGGATTCCTACCTAATAGCTACAAATATCAGGGGAAAATATGCTAAACGCAAAATCTGGAAAAAACTGGAAAGCACAGTAGCAGAATTAAGCCTTCTTCGGTGACTTCGCCGGTGTTCCTTTCTCCTCCGCCGCCGCAGATTTCTTCGGCAGAAGCACGGGGTTAATGTTGGGCATAACTCCACCATTGGCAATGGTTACTCCGCTGAGCAATTTCCCCAACTCCTCGTCGTTCCGAACCGCCAGCTGCACGTGCCTCGGCACGATCCTGCTCTTCTTATTGTCCCTGGCGGCGTTCCCAGCCAGTTCCAGAACCTGCATTTTTCAACATAGATTCATCAATTTCCGTCCGGCGACAAAACAATTGATTCAATTAAATCGACGAGATTATAAGTGTTAATTTACCTCAGCGGCGAGGTACTCGAGAACGGCGGCCATGTAGATCGGCGCTCCGGTGCCCATGCGCTGAGCGTACCGCCCCTTCTTCAGGAACCTAGCGATGCGCCCCACCGGAAACTGGAGCCCCGCCTTCACTGACTTCGGAATCGCCTTCTTCCGATCGCCGCCGCGCCTGCCTCCGGTGCCCTTGATCGGGGTGGAATTCAAGGTATCCATTGTCGGGTTGAAGATTTTTTGGGGGGAAGAATTCGAAAAGTATTAACTGCAGTTTGCGAGATTTGCTGGTGATGAAGATGAGTGAGTTGAGAGAATTGGATGAATATATAAATACTGCGCCAGCCACGCTGGCGATCCGAGTAGTGGTGCTTCGACCAATGAGAATGCAGAGATTTGCGTTATGGAAAAAAGGGGTGCGATCGTATCGAAAATGATCCAACGGCCATGAATCGGCGAATGTTTTGGCGATCCGCGTGATTCTTATCCGACTAATTAAAGGAGTACAGGTGGCACACCTAGGCGGGAAGGTTTGATTTAGAAATTTTTTTTTGAAAATTTCACCATCTTCTTCACTTCAAAGGTGAATTTTTTTAGAGCCCGCTAAATTAGAGCTTTTCTTTCTTTCTATTATTTCACTTCAAAACTTCGTCGAATGAGAACCACTCGGGAAAAATAAATCGAAATGTAGGAGCGTGGGTCAATTATCTTCGTAAGAAAAAGCTTTGAAATGCAATTTAATAACAGAATCTTAACCCATGTGATATATCTTGTCTTATCATATCGTTTTGCAAAACTTTCAATTCGCGTGTTTACTTTATTTACCTTGTGTTGTCTTACTATGGTTTCTATAGATTTCATTTATGCGATTACTAACGATACATGCGAGTTCCAAGTATACGGTTTAATGTAATTTTAAATTTTATATGGAATTTCAATAATTGTATACTCTTATTGAGAACGAGTCACGCTTAGTTTTCAAAATACACTTAGCAAAGATGATAGTGTATTATTTCGAAATATGAACAGTCAGTTAATTCCTACTAACATTCAAATTAGTGTTTAAAAAATATTCATGACGAAAAATATGTTTAAAGTCTAATATCATAATTAAAATTCTTTACTCAAAATTTACTTTTGATTAATGTAATTTAATGTCTTAACGTGTTTATTTTTTTAATTTTTTTTTGTTTTATCAAATGCAAAAATTACAAATTGTTTTAATTATACTTTTATTTATTATAATTACATATATTATACTCCCTCCGGTCTTTCCTAGTTGAGTCGAAACTTTTCGACAAGGAAATTAAGAAGAGTTGTTTAGTACTTTAAGTATGTTTGGTAATTGAGAAGAGAATGGAATTATGTTTATAATTACTAAGTACTGTATTTTATTTTAATTAATATAAAAATGTTTTTTATTAATTAATATTTTTTTTGTTTTTCAGTTTATTTTAAATTAATTTAAAATTTTCTGGATTTTTTTTATAAAATTATTGTTGATGTTTAAAATTAAAATAAAAAACTTTTCTGGATTTTTTTTTATAAAATTAAAACTTTTCTGGATTTATTTTAAATTAATTTAAAATTTTCTGGAATTTTTTTTTTATAAAATTATTGTTGATGTTTAAAATTAAAATAAAAAACTTTTCTGGATTTATTTTAAATTAATTTAAAATTTTTCTGGATTTTTTTTTATAAAATTATTGTTGATGTTTAAAATTAAAATAAAAAACTTTTCTGGATTTTTTTTTTTATAAAATTAAAAACTTTTTTGGATTTATTTTAAATTAATTTAAAATTTTCTGGATTTTTTTTTATAAAATTATTGTTGATGTTTAAAATTAAAATAAAAAACTTTTTTGGATTTTTTTTTTTTATAAAATTAAAACTTTTCTGAATTTATTTTAAATTAATTTAAAATTATTTCGAGAGAGACGGCAATGGCGATAATGGAGAAATTGAGAAATTGGGGCGTAATTAGTATGTTAATTAAGTAAAATAAGGGGTACAATTAGTTGTGTGTTTAATACTTAATTTTTACCCAAAAAGGAAACGACTCAACTAGGAGAGACCGGCCCAATTCGGAAAGTGACTCAACTAGCAAAGACCGGAGAGAGTATTTAAAATTAATTAAATAATCGATAAGTAGCCCCTCTAGGCCCGCGGCCCTTAATATTCTTGGGTATATTCTAACTAGTCTCAGACCTTCTCCAACCCAGTACTCTAATTTACAGTATACTATACTTTAAAATGAAGTATCACATGCTCTATTTTAAAAATCTATTAGACCATCTGCAACCCATACTCTTAAATAGAGTATTACTTCATTTTGAAGTACGGAGGGCATTCCAACCGTACTCTATTTTACAGCAAGAGTATAGAGTATTGAACAGTAAAACTCTATATATGGAGTTTTACTGTTCAATACTTCATACTCTATTTTCACTATTTGAACAATATTAAACTATAAAAAAAAAAATTACATTTCATTAATATAATTTGATTTATAATTTATTGTATTGTATATTTTATTTATAACTAAATTTTATAATTTTTATTTAATTTAACATATTTAATTTTATATAAATAAAAAATTAGCAATCCACAATATACTTAAATTATGTTATTTAAGGTACAATTTTATTAATTATTTAATATTTATGATACATTAGAAATGTTAATTATGTAAAATAAATGAAAAACTACAAATAGAATATATATATAAAGTACGTGGTTGGAATGAATTTCTAAAATAAAGTACGTCCTTCAATTATTTTGGCATCTACTAATCTTTTGCCCTATCCTTTTCCTCAATCCTCAGTATATTGAAGTTTTGTCACCTATGGACAAGTGCAGGCGTCTGGAACAGATTTTGAGATCTCAAGAACCAGGGTCGAAGATAATAATTTTCTGCTCGACAAAGAAAATGTGTGACCAGCTTGCAGGTACGACCTTGACCCGGCAATTTGGAGCAGCTGCTATTCCATACAACTCCCCACTCCTGTCATTTTGCTGAATATGTTTCATTGAAACAATGTGGCCTGGCAAGCTCTTTTGCAATGATAACCCAATCCAGTTTCTGTTTATACTGATTAATTTTTCTCATGTTTATGCTGTCTGTCTCATTCGGTAACATTGCCCGTCGAGTAAACTTCCGTATAATCGGTTTACTAAAAATCTCAGAATCGATGCGGACGAGGCAACGCCGTTCCTGTCTCGGCGAGATTACTTGTGCGTTATAGTGTTGTAGCTGGTAAGTGGAAGAAGTAGGGGGATTTATTGGTGATATGCATTAAAATACACTACTTGTTTAAGATTATAGAGTATATTATTCTCCCCTTGAATTGAATATATACAGTTAAATGTTGTGTACTGATACTTTGCTAAACAGTATATTATTAGACTTCTTCAGTTGTAATGCCATGGATACTTATGTACCACAAGTTTCTTTCTATTTATTTTCCTTTACTACTCCTTCCGTATCTTCCTAAGTGACCCCTTTTATATCCATATGTGAGGTATATAATAATAAAATGGGTCACTTAGGAAGAGACGGAGGAAATATATCATTGTTTGGCTTTATTCTATTCCTTCATGAGGTTGAAAAACAAGCTCAATTTTGTCTCGATCGGTCTATACTTATCTATATAGTAAACAAAGTCACTTAGAGAAAACATAACTTATATACTCTCTCTGTTTATCTTTATATGAAACATCTCTTTTTGACATGGTGTGTAAAAAATCTCAAGTTTGTGACGTAAAAGTAGAGATAAGTAGAGTGTTAAAGTCATAATTAAAGGTGAAAATAAGTGTATAATGGAGTATCAAAGTGGGATGTTGGACTCGGAATAATGGAAAGGGCGTCAAATGAAAATAAACGTCCCAATAAAAAGACGCGGCCAATTGAGAATAAACGGAAAGAGTACTAATAAACAAACAAGTCACGTCACGTCACATACAACGGAGGGAGTAATTTTTATTCTTTGTCTGGTCACTTGACGGGCCGAACGATAATTTATTATACTACCTCCGTCTCGCTAAATTAGCCCCAGATGTCATTTTGGTCCGTCTCATATATTAGCCCCATTTCCGTTTTTGGCAAAAAATTAGCCCTAATGGGCCATCCCATCAACACATAATAAGGGGCCCTAATTACACTTAATTAGCATAATTGGGCCCCTAATTATTTCAGCCCAAATTAAGGGTGAAGGAAGGGAGCCCATTTTTGAGGGGTCATAACCCTATCCCTTCACTCTCCGCCTCCCTCTTCCTGCGAAACCCTAGATCTCCCTCTCTCTCTCCCGATCTGTCTCTCTCCC
This sequence comes from Thymus mandschuricus, assembly GCA_029379335.1. Classification (NCBI taxonomy): domain Eukaryota; kingdom Viridiplantae; phylum Streptophyta; class Magnoliopsida; order Lamiales; family Lamiaceae; genus Thymus; species Thymus mandschuricus. The sequence continues at coordinate 4,792,702 of CM057079.1, read as the reverse complement.
TCTCTCTCCTCTCCCGACGTTCCGCCATTTCTCCGCCGTGGGCGCGGCTCTCTCTCTCCGCCGTTTGTTTCTCGGCCAGAGCTGCTGCTCCTCCCCAACGCGTCGACTCTGTTCCTCGCGTCAGCCGCCGTGTCTCCTGCTCCTCTGCTGCCGGCGCCGCTCTCGCCGGCGGCGAGGGGCCCCGGCCGTGCCTCTCTCTCACTCGACTATCTCTCTCTCTCTGATTTCTCTCTCTCTCTCTCGGGCCTCTGACCTCCGCCATCGCTCTTGCCGACGGCGAGATCTCCTGTGTCGAGACCCCTCTCTCCTCCTCTCCCTCGATTACATCCCCTCCTTGGGATTCTCGGCGCCGTCATTCGCCGCTGCTGTCGAAGCAGGGCTCGACCCCTCTCTCTCTTTTCCTTACCTCCCTTCTCTAACCCCTCTCTCTCTGATTTTCAGGGAACCCGTGGAGCACAGCCGCCGCGAAGCAGCCGGCCAACGCCGCCGTCTGCCGGAGCTGCAAAGGCCACCGGAGACCTGAAGGCAGAAGCCAGGGCCGCCTTTGCTGCCACTGGTCTGGTCCTCTTCACCCGTCGGGGCCTAGTGCCTCGACGGAGGTTCGTTCTAAACCCTCCCTCTCTCGTTTTCGAAAATAGAAACGCATTTTAGGTGTTTCATTAGGTTCAATTTTTTAACAATGCAAGAATCTAGATGAGATAGAAACTTATGCTTGTTTTGATGTTTAGGTGTTTCATTTGATTCTTGCCCCTGTTCTTCATGAATGATTCTTTGGTAGAACTATGATTGTAACAAACAAATTATGTGAGATTACCTCTCTATGACTTTGCACATGTTTTGGCCGGTACTACCTTTATTATGTGTAGATTGAAGCATTTTGAGGATGTATTAATCTGTATTCGCTATTACTAGCTCAAGTAGAGCATTCAAGTTCCTTCAGTTATGAACCCCTCAACCAAAGACAGATATAGTGAAGTCATAGTGCTATATTCTTATAGTTGTACTTACTCTATCTTTAGTAATGAAGATGCTTGATATTTGAGAATGATGTTTTCCGCCTCTGTTTCAGATAATCTTCTTCTTCGTCTCTTTGTACTTGGTAGCATTTGCCCAAGGAGGGCATAGGCCCTGTGTCCAAGCCTTTGGGGTTGACCAGTTTGACGAGGAAGACGAGAAAGAGTGCAAATCGAAAAGCTCCTTCTTCAGTTGGTTGTATTGTTTCAGTTGGTTGTATTGTTGCTCCTTAGTTCTGTTTTTGCTAGGTATAAGGACTTCTGTTTAGCACTTATGTTTTTTTTTAATTCATTTTTTATTCGTGAACAGTAAAATGATTGTACAGTAAACCCCGCTATAGTGAAATGTGAACAGTACCCGAGAGTTTAATTTCAGCTTAAACTTGTAATTAAAAAGCCCTGATTTTTTTTCCTTGGTTTTTGTGCCCAAATGGTTTGGGGCTTATTTCATGAGATGGAGGTAGTATATTGTTAATGATAACAATAAGATAAGATTGGTGCAATTATGTTCAAGACATAAATAGAATTTATCAAACCCCTATCAATTGCAAATTACCACTCTTTTTTATCAAAACTAAATAATTGTTTTTAGTTTTTAATCAACTGTCACAATAATATACTCTTCAAGTGGCATTTTGGTGGTTAATTATATACCCCTCGGTCCGCCATTTTTGTGCTTCGAATTTTTTTGCGTGATTTTCAACGTGTTTAAAAATAGATGGTGTGATAAAATTTAGATCTCGTTTGATGTAGTTTAACATCCAGTGCATAGCACTGAATAATAGTACTATATCATATCAAGTGCGATCTGAATTTTATTGTAACCTTTTGACATGTTAAAATGAGTGTCAAAATCATTAAAGAACAAAGATGGACAAAAGGGGAGGGTGTAATAATTTTCATTTTCATTCCAATAACTAACTATCATCAATAATATATTCCATCTGTTTCATTCATAAATGAATAAGTTATATTTTCGTCCATTTTATTCATACAGAGATACTACTATTATCTAATCATCATGTAAAAGTTGTAACATAAGAAAATTAAATTTTTATAATTTGCTAATATATCAAAAACTATACTCCCTCCGTCCCGTGGCATTAGTTCCATTTGGATATGACACAGTAACCAAGACATGCAGAGATAAAGGGGTTTTAAAAGGTGTTTTTGTGTGTTAAATTATTTCCTTTTAAGGAAATGAGACTAATAAATGGGACAGACAAAAAAGAAAGTGAGACTAATGCCACGCGACAGAGGGAGTATTATATATTATAGACACATTGTAATCTCCTTTAAAAAAAATACAATAAATAACAAAAAACTATTAAAAAATGTTATGTGAAATGGAAAAGAGGAATGCCACGTCACAGCCGCCCATCATTTCTACCAGCTCGGAAGGCCTATAAAAACAGAACCCTAACCATAAATTTTGTTCTCAACTTCACTCAGCAGCAATTCTTGAAGCTAAATAGTCACTCCTCAGTCATCCCCTCCTCTCTCTCTCTCTCTCTCTCTCTACACATCAAATTAGCCATTGTTTTCCAATAAGGAAAATTCCCAGAGAATTCATTTCAGAACCTTAATACTCTTTTTATTACTCATCACTTTGCACATTTCTCTCCTCCAACCCTACTTACACCCCCTCCTTCCCTTCCCTTCCCTCTCTCTCTCTCTCTCTCTCTCTCTCTCTCTCTCTCACAACTCTGAGTTGAGTGTTCATACAAGATTCCTCATGGACTTCGATACGATCCAGAGAGAAAACCTCGCCATGTACACAAAATTCTTCGAAGAAAATCCCTACACTCCAAAAATGGAGGATCCCTTCAACGCTGCTGCTGCTGCTGCTGTTGCTTCTTCTTCGAACCGATTCTTCGCGAATACGAATAATCTCGACTTTTTCCCGGTCGACGGATCCTTCAATTCTTCTCATTCTCTCTCCTTCCCTTCATTCCAAGATCCCTTCGATCCCTTCCAAGCTTCCCTCTTCAGATTCAACGAAGAATTCTCCACCTTCGGACAAGATTCCCCTCCCCAGAATTCTTACATGCATGGCCGCAGATTCCTCGAACCTTCGAACTCCTTCCCGGCAGCAGATCGCCATTTTCAGACAAGCCAGCAGCCCTTTGAGGACTACAGTCTGCAGAACACGAATCTCGTCGAAGACGAAGACAACGCCGTCGTCGACGAGGAAGGAAATCGGAAGGGAAGCAATGGTGGTAGATCTCAGAATAAAAGGAAAAGAATTGTTGATAAGAACACTAAAATCATCAAAGGCCAATGGACTCCAGAAGAAGATGGGTAATTTTTATTTTATTTTTTTAATTATTTTTTTTAATTTTTTTAATTTTTATTTATTTATTTATTTATTTATTTTTTTATTTTTTTAGATTGTTGGTTGAATTGGTGGAGAAACATGGAGTGAGAAAGTGGTCTTCAATTGCTCAAATGCTGCCTGGGAGAATTGGGAAGCAATGTAGGGAGAGATGGCACAACCATTTAAAACCTAACATTAAGGTTTATTTTCTTCTCACTCAATTCCATCTTTGCATTATTTCCTTCCCTTTTGATTCAATTTCTCGTTCTTGCCTTTTGATTTGAGTTCATGACTATTCCATGATGGGCTAATTAGGAATGGAGTGTGGGGGCTGGGGTTTTCACCCCTTCCGAGGCGTAACTAAAATAATATTAAAACTCGTGTTGAAACGTCCGTTGAAAGTCCGGGAGCGTAATTCCGCCCTGGCATTGTGCTTTTGTTATTACTGCGGATAAGTGTGTATGCGTGTGTATGGTATATTTAAATAATATTTTAATTTGTTCTTTTAACTTTATATAAAGTGCGGGAAAAAAGCTGGATCGAAATAATTAGGTAAAAATAATATTAAAACTCGTGTTGAAACGTCCGTTGAAAGTTCGAGAGCGTAATTCCGCCTTGGCATTGTGCTTTTGTTATTACTGCGGATAGGCGTGTATGGTATATTTTAAATAATATTTTTGTTCTTTTACCTTTATATAAAGTGTGGAAAAAAAGCTGGATCGAAATAATTAGGTATGGACAAATCTTGAATCCGTTGAAAGTCCGAGAGCGTAATTCCGCCTTGGCGTTGTGCTTTTGTTATTACTGCGGATAGGCGTGTATGGTATATTTTAAATAATATTTTTGTTCTTTTACCTTTATATAAAGTGCGGAAAAAAAAACTGGATCGAAATAATTAGGTATCAGACAAATCTTGAATCCGTTGAAAGTCCGAGAGCGTAATTCCGCCTTGGCATTGTGCTTTTGTTATTACTGCGGATAGGTGTGTATGCGTGTGTATGGTATATTTAAATAATAATATTTTTGTTCTTTTACCTTTATATACAGTGCGGAAAAAAAAGCCGGATCAAAATAATTAGGTATCGGACAAATCTTGAAATCCTGATTTCAAAATTCAAAAGATGCTTCACTATATATTTCTATACTTTGTTTTTTATTTCATTAATTTACATACTCCTTCTGTTCCGGCTTTTCGCAGAAAATGGTACATCTCTTTCCATTTAAGACGAAAGGAGTATATGTGTGTATATATTTTACCTTTATATATGAAAATTATATTTATGCATATTAGTTTGGCTATTCTCCCTAAATTAAACATTTTATATAAATACTAACACATGCATTGCATGTAAATCGTGCATTCCAAAATAATTATACCATAAGTAGTAAATTAATTACCAACAAATTTTTTGCCTAAGAATCTTATAATGACTACAATTTTTCTTCTTTTGTCACATGCTTATGATGGAAACATATATATATTTACATATTAATAACGATAAATTAGTTATTTTTCACAAAATTAAGTTGGCCAAGTCAACAATTTTTGCCAATTGCATGGGTCGTTTTATATTCAATTTTTTCCTAAATTAAATAAATTAACATTTCTATAAGTCTATTAATTTTTCAGCAGGTTCTACATTTCTCAATAAGGGGATTTAAAAAAAATAAAAAAAATAAAAAAATTAAAAAAAAAACCCCTCATTTAATCTATTTTTTTTTTATTATTTCACTAGTGCACGACATTTGTACAATACTACACAAAATTGTCACTATTTTGCACAAATTTGCACATGTGATTCTCTCTCTACAAATAATGTTCAATTCAACTAAATTTCAAGCATGATAGCATATTCATTTCATTCTAATTGACACGCTTCTCAAATATATATAAGTGTAAAATAATTGAAACGTGTCGAAGTCGGGTGAGACAGAAGGAGTATGATGAAAGAAGGTTCATTTTTCACTGTTCAGGCTTTTCTCAAAGAATGATACGTACGTTTCGTTTCATTTAAGACGAAAGGAGTATTGCTTGTAAAAATTGCATACCTTTCGGCCTCTCTAACGTACGTGTGTCATCGATGCGTGGTGCAGAAAGATCGATGGTCGGAGGAAGAAGACCGGATTCTGATCGAAGCCCATCAAAACCTAGGCAACCGATGGGCGGATATCGCGCGAAGCTTGCCGGGGAGGAGCGAGAACACAATAAAAAACCATTGGAATGCAACCAAGAGGAGGCAGCTCTCCTCTCGCAAGAACAATGCAAATTCCAGTTCTGCCCCTACTCCCCTGCAGAACTACATCAGAACCCTCATCCTCGACAAGCCGCCCACTTCATCGGCTTCCGCCTCCGCTACCCCCAACTTGGCCCCGCCTCCGGCCCCCGCCCCCGAGGAGAGCTACTGCAGGCAGCAAACGGCGTCGTTGGAGACGCAAATGCACCTGCAGTTTGATTTCCAGAAGGAGATGGATTTCATGGAGATGCTCTCCTATGGCTATATTTGAGGGTTTTCTTTCTTTCTTTTTTTTCCTTCTTCTTTTTTTGTAATTTTTTTTGGACAATTAATTTATATCGATTTTATTTTTCAAATATATGATTTAAGTCGGAAATTATGGATCCATTGATTTATTGTTTATTTTTCTTCTATATTTATTGTTTATTTTTGTTTGGTATAAAAAAAAATTAAGAGAGAAAAATTCATGCAGGAATGCACTCCAAGATTTTTGAATAATGTTCATACATTCCAAAAATGGATCAAAGCAAAGAGAGAATAATGTGTTTTTCCTAATTAATCAACTCCACACGAGGTGTCTATATGTATATATAGTATGTGCACAAATTTGCACATACTAGATTCGATACTCCATCCGTCTTGCATTATCATATTTTTTTTCCAATTCAAAATCGAGTTTTTTAATAAATATGTATAATCATTCAGGACAGAGTAAGTATTAACTTGTATACATATACAAATGTGTGCTTCTATGCTCATATATGTGATCAACTGGCTTCTTCATCAAAATTTTCGTTAATTACATTTATTATTATTATTATTATTATTATTATTATTATTATTATTATTATTATTATTATTATTATTATTATTATTATTATTATTATTATTATTATTATTATTCATCCCTATCAACAAAATTGAACAAATAACGCACATAAACGAAGTATATACATGTATATATAGAGTTCGGTTCATAGCAAATAAAAGAAAGCAGTACGTACGTGTATCCAAAATTGAAAAAGTAGGAGAGAGAAAGAAGATCGTGACAAACCATGAACGCCGAGCATGAATCGAGCAAGACTTTGACCGTGCAAAGACATCGTTACGTTGCTTATGAACAACTATATGAATTGAGAATGTATGTGGTACGAATAGTAGTAGAAGGTAGTAAAGAAAAAGTAATGAGCAAATTATAAGGGTTGTATGTGATGGAGCACGTATATATACTATAGTAGCTACTCCCACAATTTGATTTTTACTATGATTAGAACTTCCTCTACATATATATATATATATATCGATGTTTATTGGGGATAATTTATATAGAAATAGCTTATTTATTATCCTTTTATTACAACTCAGGAAAATCGACCTACACTCGGAATAAAAATAGGCCTATTGGGCTTTATTAATTGGAATGTTCAATATAGGCCCAACCCGATCTACTAACGGGCTTGTAGCGAACCGAGCCGTCTTTATCGTGGACCGACACAAGCCGTTCCGGTTAGACTCGTCGTCTATTGTACAACTCATTCACTTTAAACAATCATCTACTTTACGGGTTAACTAATCTTGTCCAACATTAATTTTATATGTAATCAGTAGTTTCATCAATGTTCTGGTTAGCCTCACATTTTTCGTTTATCTTCAAGACTAATGAGGAGATATGAGCTGCATTAAAGGATAAAATATCACTTTAATCTTGTATTACCTTACAAATCATCCTAAAATTCATCAATGCCAAAATTAAGTTATCCGGCTCATAGTAAACGCTCTTTTTAGTGATCGAGTGCGGATAGAACAGGGACAACGTAAAGGAGTGTATTCTTCCAAATAAGTGTACTAGTGAATCACGAGAAAATAGTAAGAATTTGTCACGTAGTTTGCTAAATTATTATATAATGCAATGTAAAGAACAAATATACAACATTGTGTGTCGATATATAGGAAGTGGAGAAGTAGGGACAATGAAAGAGCCCCATACGAATTTCGTAAGGATGCATGGGAATGGGAGCAAATGCAAATGGAGAGAGAGAGAGAGAGAGAGAGGGCGTGACAACAACATATATAATTTTTCAGAGGATAAGAGATATGCACTATTTCCATAATCTTTGTTTTATGTTTCCATTATTTTTGTTCTCTTCTCTATTTTGTCAAATATGTACATTGGAAACAAGCATCTTTTTATTCTTCTCTATACTCATGCTTTGTGTAATATAGTTTTTCTATTTATAAAAAATAAGAAATTTATTATAAAAAAATACGCGCCATACCTAGAAGAGTTTCAGTAGAAGTTTTATAAGGTCCTACTCCCTCTTTTACCCGATAGAACGGAACAATTCCGAATGAAGTGGTTTTTGATACGAGTATGCATAATCGTGGAAATATCGAATCGTGGATAGATTCTTGACCAAATGAACTATGTCAGCTTACATTCGATGAACGTGCGTGCACCAGACTCCACTACCTCCCCATGCACAATACACCTCGTAACAACGAAAATGTGAAAATTGAAAGAATGAACATATATAGCGTTTCACCCTTCTACAAATTCGAGCTTTTATCCAATGGAGATCCCGGGCATTAAGTAGGATCGATGGGTGTGAATTTATGTTACAGCTGTGACATTTATATGTATCTGCCGCAGAATCATAAATGCATATTTTACATTAGTAGTAGAATTTTCGACAAGAAACAAGTCAACATCTAATACAGTAATACCCCAATAGTTTATGTTACGCACGTGCCAAATTAAATTCTCTCCAAACTTTGACTTCCCATTGCCAACAACAATCATATGCATACTTTAGTTGACCCCCTCAAAAAATAAAAAATAAAAATAAAAAAACTATTTACTCGTGATTAGAGTTTCGATCATACATTACTCAACAATCAGTATATAAAAACAATAATAATAATAATCCACAAAAGTCAACAAACAAGTCAACCAGAAGTCAACGACCAACGACCAACGACCAAGAAGAATCTATCTAAAGGGCGCGAGCGGATTCTGTCCACGTGGCGCCTTGGTGTTCCTCAGCTCCTTGCACACATGATCAAGCATACTCAAGAAATCCCTCACGATTACGAAAATCCTCAACGGATTCGACTCCTCTTTACTCACGTCGCCATGGAAGTACTCCGTGATCTCCCTCACCTGCACCAGCACCCTCCCCTCGTCCCCCTTCAGCTCCCCGAGCTTTCTCTCTCCCTCTCTAACGAACCCCCTCATCGACCCCGCGAACCCCCCGCCGCCGTTCGGCATCGCCGCTACTAGGCTCTTCAGCCTCCGCATGCCCTCCGAGAGGTTGGCCACCGAGGTCCCGAGCACGTCGAGGTCGATGGTGGCGGTTTTCTTGGCGTTGCATAGCTCGGTGGTTAGGCCGGAGACGAGCTCGAGCCCCATTCTTCGGTAGGTTTCCTCCTTGTCCTCGATGGCGCCGGACTTCTGGTCGATCTTGCCCATGATGCTGTCGGAGACGCGTATGCCTTCGGACCGGACGATCTCCTGCACGACGAAATGGAGGAGGGTCGTCTTGCCGTCTGTGCCCTTGATGTCGGAGAGCTTGAGGAGGGTGTCGAGCTTGAACGCTCTGGCGCCCCCTCGGATGGTGCCGATGTTCATCCTGTTTCCGGTCTTCAGCACTGCTTCGAGGAGCTTGAGGAAGAGGCGGCTCGACCTCAGCTCCTTGCAAGCTTCCTGTAGATCAACGTACAGTTCGTGTTAGTCTGAGTCGAATCAGATCCTCTATTGCATTTTAATGTGACGTTTTCTACTGCAATGACTAAAAATGCTGACTTTGGAAATATTTTTAATATGTGCTAAACATCTGACGATACAATAGAAGATGTCACGCCAAAATGCAATACGCGATCGTACCTCGAGTATCGAGAACGATTTCTTGAGGTGGAGGACCTCGTCTTCGAAGGTTTCTCTGTAGAGCATGGCGTCGATTCTCGAGAAGGCGTGCGGGATTTGGAGCATGGCCTTTACGAGCTTCTCCGCCGATCCTAGCTCCGTCGGGTCGCCTTTGTAGCTTGCTAATATCGCTTCTTCTTCCTTTGTTGGGACCATTTTTGAGAGGGCTTCTAAATCTTGCAGGGACAGGCCTTCCCCTGCTTCCAAACAGGGGCATTGTATCAAATTATGATTATTTGTTATACAATTTAGATTGAATAATGAAGAGAATTACGTACCTCTGATTAATGCAACGCATACTTGTTCGGAGGTGACGTTCAAGGCCTTGGAAAGAATGGTGATGTTGTGAAGGCGCTTCGGCTCGAGGAGGTGCTTGCTCGGGGACGGGGTTTTGCTCTTCGATTCTTCGTTTTTGAGGGTGTTTTGGAGGTTGTAGCCGAAGAGGGACTCGATCATTTCCTCGTCGAACCTGGCGAAAGGATCGAGTTAATTAGTTTGTTGCATAATGAAACGACTCGAGTTCGTTGCTGATTGTTTTCTTACTCGAAGGAACTGGAGCGCAGCTTGTCCCACACCGTGGAGCGGTTTGGGGCGGCTCGGACTTTGTCCCAGTGGAGGGGCTTGAGCTTCGGCAATGGGGATCCGTCTTTGCCTAAGGGTACTTGTTGCGACGGCGGAGGCGGCGGCGGTACCATCAGAGGGTTCGGGTGAAGTGGCGGCGGAGATGGAGGAGGCGGAGCTCCCGGTGGCGGTGGTGGTGGTGGAGGAGGAGGAGGTGGAGCGGAGGATGGTAAGGCTGGCCGGATTGGTAATGTGGATGCCGGAGGAAATGCTGGCGGTGGTGGAGGAGGTGGTGGTGGTGGCGGCGGAATTTGTGAGGTCGCCGGAGAAGGATGTGTTTCGTTGGCTTCGTCGCCTGAGCTAGAAGCAGAAACGTTTGAAAGCCTCGGTTGTGAAGAACGTGAATCGGAAAAGGAATGGAAAGATTCATCGTCGTCGTCATCATCATCGGAATTGGGCTGAAGATGAACCGCTCCGCCGTCAAGATCGTGAGTTTCCGCCGGAATTATTCTTTCGCCGCCGTCGTGGTCGTGATTCAGGCACTCTGAAATCTCATGCACAGTAGTAATCTCCCCGGACGAAGAGAACCTCCCACTCTCTCTCTCCGAGTCCATGTACTCCGACCCTTCTCTCTCATCAAACGCTCGGACTACCTCGCCGCCGGAATTCAGTTTCAGGCTGCATTTCTCCGGCTCAAGCGCAGATTCCAACGAATGGAGGTAAAAGAGATCGGGGCCGGGATCTGACGTCACCTTCTTCACCGACGCCTGAGAACTCATAAACTTCGACAAACCTCTGCTCCCGCCCCCCCTCCTCTGCTTCCTCCGCCGCCTCTTCATCCTCCGGCACCAAAAAAGCACCGCCGCCGCGCACAGCACCGAACCCAACCCCACAGAGGCGAGAACCGCCGCCACAACCCTCTTCCCCCTCCCCCCATCCCTCCTCTCCACCTCGTCCGCTCGAGGGAGAGGGTGGCGGCGGTGGCGCAGCGGCAGATTAGAATGTCGGTGCGCCGCCGGAGAAGGTGCCGGAGCACCGCCGTGGGCAATGCCAGGCCCCGGAGCCGGCGCCGGCGACCAGGAGAAACGCGGGAACCCTCCTTTTTCCGTCGATTTCGAGGTAAATCCGAGCAAGACTCTGAATTTATCAAGCAAAAAGGCCCTTTTGGAATGGAATCGATTGCTAAAACTTTTGGGGAGGGAATGATTGGAGTAATCGAAGAGAATGTGGGTGCAGTGGAAAGAGATGAGGAAGAAGATGATGATGGAGATCACGTGACAAGTGTGCCCCCCCATTCTCACACTAAATCTATCAAATCTTTTCTTTTCCTTTCCTTTCTTTTCTATGGGGTATAAATCTATCTGAATTCTGAAGTAAATTGATGAGAGAGAGAGAGAGAGAGAGAGAGTGTTGAAGCAGCAGTGGAGAAGAAGAAGAAGAAGAAGAAGAAGAAGAAAGAAGGAATGGAGGAAATGAAAGTGGAGTCTTAAATGCTACTCCAAGGAACCCCTGAGCAATGGCAGTTGTAGTTGTTTGTACTGGTCCTGGCTTCTTTATTTCTTTCTTCTAAATGTTACTGGCATTTCCAGTTAGCTGCACTAATCTTGCTCAATGCAACTAGTGAGAGAGAGAGAGAGAGCGAGAGAGAGAGAGGCTGCGGATTTTATGACCGAGTTGATAATAGGTTGTTCAATGTGGTCTATTAACCCAATTAATGACACTATCAGATCAACGACGGACACGTTAGTGGTGTTCACAGTACGTAAGAGAAAGAGGTCAGCCGTGATGACGAATGTTAATTAGTTAAAACCTTTTGGGGGGCTAAAAAAGAGAGGTATAATGCAAATTAGATTCATGGGACTTAGAATTGAGTGAAGCTCTTATTAAACTATAATGTAATGATGATTGAATCTAAGTAAATAGTAGTAGTAAGTAAAATAGTGTTGTTGGTGGTGTGGGGGTATGGATCTGTTAGTGTTTGATAGTGTAATTTCTCCAACCCTATGTTGAAAGAGACAAATTTCTTGTCCATCACTTTCTCTTCTCATGTGACACTCTCCTCCCCCATTTTTATAGTTATTTACATATGTAACATTAACATGATACATTCCTATATATGTTTGTGTGTAATATCAAGATTTTGTGTCTCTTTCATAGATTTTGTTTTCAATTTAGTAGAAAGTGAAGCATAATTAGTTGATTATATATAGTTTTTGTTTGGTTGCTGCTGTCAAGAGCAGAGACTCCAATTTCCATTTAATACAAAAAACTCCCCTCCTTGTTTCTTGCCAAACCACATGAGAGAGAGAGAGGGAGGGAGAGAGAGAGAGATAGTAACCGACAAATAGTGACATGTATTTAACGAATTGGCTTGGCTTAGCCGCTACTTGGAAGGGAGGCTCATGCAATACCCATCTAATTTAATTTCATAATTCGAACCTAGATAAATCGACTTGTTTTATTACAACACATTTAGATACTCCCTCCGTCCCTTTCAAGTTGAGTCATTTCTTTTGTAGTTTTTTGGCACGCTTTTCCACACTCTTAGATCACGAATTTTAAGATGTATTTTTTTTAAAAATAATTCTTTTTGTAGTATCCCGTAAAAGAAAATTTTCTTCAAAAATCCATTTTAAAATTCATCATCTAGAAGCGTGGAAAAGCGTGCTGAAAAAATGGAAAAAGAAATTACTCAAATTGAAAGGGACAGAGGGAGTACAACATTAAAAGTAAAAAGCACACATTGAAAAATAATTGTTACTAATTCTTTTCATTTTAGAAAACAAACGAATATGAATTGACTTGTTTCATTTCAAAACGAGATTTTAGTCGTGATGTTAAAAATGAAAAGTAAGGGGTATACATTGAAAAATAAAAGTTAATTTTTTTCATTTAAAAAAACAAGTCAATTTGTGGAACGCCCCGATTGACGGGAGGGAATACATATTTTCGTATTGAGATTGAATTACATGTTTATTTTACAAGACAGTTATAATGATAATAGTTTGTAATTGAATTATAATTGCAATAATGCTATTTGGCCATAATGTGGTCGGCCACACAACGATATTTTTCATAATATACGTAATTTTAAAAATTGTAAATGATAACTATAATTTATTAGTTTAATATTTTAATTTAAAAATATTTTTTCCCCAAAAATTACATATTTTTCTCTTTTTTTCTAGATAAAAAGGTAATAAATCCTTTAAAATAGTAAAAATTATCAAATAATTAAAGGATTAATTTTAAAAAATACGCAAACAATATGGAGTATCGCCTTTTGAGTTTTTTATAATCTATAAAAGTTTGGCATAAATATATAAATTATTTGATACTAAAAAAAATAAAAAAAATTAAATTATGTCCGACCACATTATGGCCAAATAGCATCACTCTTATAATTGTACTAAAGTCGATTTTAAATAAATCTTATGAGTACGTGACTACGCCGACATAACGTAACGCAAGACAAAAAAATAACATAAAATAAAATAAAAATAATTGTATAATAATTGATTTGATAGTAATGTGGAGTATTCCAGAAATAGTAATGCTTTTATCGTTGATGTTTGCGCAGCTGTTATTTTCATCCATGTGCATTTCTGCAACATTTCTTTGGATTCTTTACTTCTATACACTCCTTCTTTGCCTTCTAACAAGAGCACATCTTCAAGCATAATTAAACAAAATACTATACTAGCATATGTCACATACACATGCTAGTAAAAGGAAAAGGGCAAAAATGTATAGTACGCGCCATTTATCTCGTTTTTATACTTCACATGTATTCAAGAAAATGCGAAAAATGAAATGAGACCGAGAAAGTAATTAAGATATAATTAAAGAAAGGGGCTCATTTAATTCATACTTAATTGGGATAATAATACATGACATAATTGTTCACTAATCTAGATAACAGAGAGCCTGGTTAGGCATGAGATATTATTTTGTTAGCTAGAAAATACAATAATTTGGAATAGATATTACTATTATACTATTATGCACATGATCAACAGATTATTGCATAGTAAAAAAAGAAAATACTATACTATAATATAATATTACCTCCGTGTCATCAATATTATATATTGTGTAATATAAGTGAACTCATTGTTAACGAGATGGATTGAGTATTAAATTTTCTAAAAATTAGCTGAATGTGATGGATTTGAAGTCCATGATCAATATTACAAGTTTACAACACCATTATATAATCTAAAATGAAAAATAAAAAAGTAAAAAAATGAAAGCTAACCTTTTGTGAAAGAGAGGTGAAGAACTCTTTGAAGCTGCAACTCTCATACTCTCTTCTTTAAGGATTCCCACATCACATCCAAATCAACATTCCCTCCAGAAACTATGATGCCCACATTCTCACAATCTTTCCATCTCGGATTATTCCGAAAACTCTCCGAGAGAACGGCAGCAAGGCCAATCGCTCCGCTTGGCTCCACAGCCACCTTCAGAATCTCATAACACAGTCTCGTTGCTTCTATGATCTCTTCATCATCGACAACTATGATATCATCCACCATATCTCGAACAATAGGCCTGTGATTTGGCAGAAGGTAATGAACCATTGGACTAGCTAGAAGCTTCTTAAAGATGATGGAGGTGCTTACCATGTACAACTTCCAAGAGAAGCTCGAAGGCCATCAGCTATGGTGTTCGTCTCGGGTAAAGTTATTATGGTGCCTGCTTTTTTGGATCGAGCAGCGTCGTCTGCTCCCTTTGGTTCAGCAGCCAGTATTCGGATTGAAGGGTTCATTGACTTGGCAGCTAATGCCACCCCTGAAATCAAACCACCTCCTGCAATCCAAGATTAGTAGTATGTAAGGGTGTAAATGAAATGTGTGATGCAGGTAATAAATGGACTCGTGAGAGTGAGAGCATACCACTTATTGGAACAATTATGGTGTCGATTTGAGGAATCTGTTCCAGCAGTTCCAGAGATATGGTACCCTGTCCACTATAAGCTAATTCTCTCTTAGTACTAATGACTTCCGATTTATCTCCAGGCTTGTAGAAATTAACATTATCACAAGCGAAGCTCATTATTTATTTGTCCTGTTTATAGAGTATGGTAAATTTTACGCCGTGCACAACCAGAAACTATGGAAAAATGAATGGCGCTATTTAAATTTTAAGGCCTTGTTTGGTAAGACCTTGAAAATAAGGCTAGATTAGATAAGGGGTGAGATAGTTGTATGGGTTGAATAGTCCTTATCGTTCTAAGAATTACTGTTCATATGCAAGATATGTATCGGATGTAATTGGTGGGATAGTAATCAGGGGTATTTACTAAAGTGAACAGTATATGCGATGCGGGCCGGATATAGATCACGGGCCCCAAGTTTAACACTCATGGCTACCAAACACCTTATTAAGCCCATATATGAATACTTATAAGGGCTTCTAAGGCCTACCAAACAGCACCTAAAGGTATTCGAAAATATATCTGCATGGTGAATCGCGGAGAAGCATTTGGATACGAATTTACTAACTCAGCTCGTAGCTAAGCAGTTGGATAGATTTACAATCTTCTTTTCCCCCCAAAATCTTCAACCCAGCCATGTAAATAACATTTCAATGCCAGCCAAAATGAAGTTCTTTTTTTTTCTCTGTTCAGGAAAAATTACATGTTTCCACCGTATTAACACAAATGTATGGTTTCTTTTACCGATTGAATGGAGTTCTGTGTTTCTCTTCAACAAATTATAGAGATCTATCAGTGCTAATCGAGGAAGAATGTCTAGTTCCATATTCGGCCTAGCATTTCAAGAAATAACTTATGAAATGAGCAGTGAAAGAAAGAACCCAACCTTATTATGCGCCCATCATTGTATGGATGAATGAGAACGGCGCCGGTATCTTGCAAAACCTTTGAAGCAACCTCCTCCCTCGATTGTAAGGTTGCCTCACTCCAAATAACCTGACCACCATAACGAATCACATTCTCAACTTTGCATTTCGGAGCATTTTTTGGAATGATTATATGTGCTGGTATTCCCCGTAGCTTTGCAGCCAAAGAAAGCGCTGCGGCATGATTCCCACTAATTGTTTGCACATAGAATCAGGCAGACTCCATATAAATAATATATGAACAAAATATCAACGAAATCATATAAAAGAACCTGCTATGTGTTACGACGCCCCTAGCTGCCTCATCATCTGTAAGTGTGTATACAGCATTGCATGCACCTCTGAATTTGAAAGCACCACTGATTTCACAAGGAAACGAGCCACAAGTCAAAATTGTACTAACATACAAGCTTTGCTCAGGAAGGAGATTTGAGCTGAGGTCTCACCCTTTCTGAAAGCATTCACATTTGAAGTAAAGCTCTCTTCCAGAAAGAGAATTTAGAGTTTCTGAGGATAAGACCGGAGTTCTGTGCACGTACGAGCTGATGCGATCATGTGCTGCCTTTATGGATGAAATATCAGCAGCATACTTATCACCAGGTGCTTGGGGCTTTCCTTCCATTTCTCACCCTCAAGTTTCACAGATCGAAAGCACTGAAACTATAGAATCATGAATTATCTCTAACGAAATGCAATATCCATGGAAGATTTTATACATATCAAATGTAATACATCATATCCTCCTAGTTAAACCAGGACAAAGAGTAAATTTGCAACTGATAAGAAATCATTCGAATGACACCTTTTGCTACTTATTACCACAATTGAAGCGATGACGCATGAAAAATTGCAGCAAGTTTTTGCAATCAAAACCATTTTAGAATGTTCAGATCCTCCATCCATCACATGAAAAGATCGAGAGTAAACTATAGGCATACACCGAGGTGGCGCTTGCTTGCTTGTAAGAAACTCATCCCAAATTCTTTCTTCCATTAAAACCCTCAATATCCAATCAATAGCAAAATAGTACTAATAATCACTGATTATTATCCTTGAGTTATTCTGTTTATCATCATCTACCATAAACTTTTCACAAAATTCACTCGGAAAACAAGCTGCACAAAATGGGAACTCCAGTTTTCACCACACCATTGATAGACCGAATGAGAAATCCAGAAACAAAGAGTGTGTGAATTAGTTTCACGAGACTATCAGCAGAAATGTGTAGTTCAATAAGCAATCAACCCTCTATTTCAAGCAAGCATAGAGTAGTAACACAGATAGCTTATCCAAAACGAATTTTGCCAAATACAACTTCACGTAAAACGGGGTTACCATCAAAGAACGAAGTAGGTATCAAACAATTGCGATGAACAAGAATAATCACCGAATTCAAGGGCTGGAAATATTCAGCAGAAAACCCAGAAGAGAATCGAGCAAGTTGGCGTATTCAAGATTGTTCGATAACGAAGTGTAATGGGTTTTTTCCTATATAAAAGGCGGAGAACCGCCATTAAAGCACAGACAAATCTAACACTAAGAAATGAGAAGAGATTACCTAGTCCAACTTCAGTTTATCGGATTCGAGATTCAACTCCGTTCTTCCATGGAATACAATCGAAGCTGATTACCGGACTCTCTCTCTCTCTCTCTCTCTCTCTCTCTCTCTCTCTCTCTTTTTTTTTTTTTCTTTTTTTTTTTTTTTTGCTTATGTTATGATTCAGATAATTCAAATTATACATTTTTATAAAATATTTTGAACTTAAATCACTGGGCCCTGAAATATTTTGGGCTAACTAAATGGACGCACTCCTCACGAGATTAGCTACTACAGTTTTTTTAGATAAGTCTTAAACCTATATTCGAGTACATAGAGTTGGTCAGGAGTTTCGAGATCGGGCAGCGAGTCGAGGGTAAGGGGGGCAGCGCTCTTTTGCCTACGCTCCCGGTTCGTTGGTAAGGATTGTTGCGCTTATGGGCGTCATCGGACTGAGCCTATTTGCTACGTTCTTTTCATTAATATATAACCTAG
The DNA here is from genome assembly GCA_029379335.1 of Thymus mandschuricus. Taxonomy (NCBI): domain Eukaryota; kingdom Viridiplantae; phylum Streptophyta; class Magnoliopsida; order Lamiales; family Lamiaceae; genus Thymus; species Thymus mandschuricus. The sequence continues at coordinate 4,774,758 of CM057079.1, read as the reverse complement.
CGTCATAGCCTAACCTTCACTAATACTATTTGTTCTATTCTACTACCTGTGAACGCACATTACGCTTCTATTTGTTTATCACCCTTTAATCCTAATCCAACCCACCAATTTTAATCACTCAAACCCAAAATTAAACTAAAAACTAGTATCTCAACATTAAAGCCTGATTAATTAAGATATAAAGAAAGTAATTAAATTAAATTTATTTTTTAAAAAAAAAGAAGGCAGAGTTTTTAAAACAAGGGTACATGAACTCAAGAACAAGAAGTGTGGTGGGAGCTGGGACAGTTGTGTTGACTGCTCCTCCATAAAAATTCTTCAATTTCTTGTTCGAATCCTTTATTCATGACACCCGATTGCTTTCGCAATACTTCCCACAAGCGCTGATGAAGACGACGATCTCGCCTCCCTTTCTTCACAACCATGCCCGCATTGAACCCCCGAATCCTCATAAACCCACTGCGGCATTTCGTCAAACACTTCGCAGATGCATCGGCGCCCCTCCTCTCCCGCTCCCTCGCATCCTTTCCTTCAGCCCAGAGCACGGGAATCAGGAGCCACCATCACTTCTACACCTCGCTCTTCTGCACTCTCATCCACCTCTTCCTCCGCTGCGGCCGCCTCTCCAGAGCCATAGCCGCTTTCTCCGCCATGAGGGATTACAAGTTCACGCCGGAGCTCCCTGATTGGAACGGCCTCTTGCACCACTTCAACTGTACTGGGTTAGTCCACCAGGTAATGCTCATGTATCAAGAAATGATCTTGTGCGGTGTAAGGCCCGATGTGGCTACTAAGAACGTTGTCGTTCACTCTCTGTGTAAGGTTGGAGATTTCGATCGAGCGCTTTCCTTTTTGAGGGATAACGAGGATCATAGGTTTATGAGTGATGGTATTACTTATAATACTGTAATTTGGGGGTTTTGTAAATGCGGGTACGTAGAGATAGGACTCGGTTTGGCGGCGGAGATGGTGAAAAGGGGTGTAAATTTTGATACCTTCACTTGTAATATATTGGTGAAAGGCTTTTGTGATAAGGGTATGTTGGAAAATGCTAGGTTGGTTATGGACATGATGTCTAGTGGCTTAAATAGAGATGTTGTGGGTTTTAACACCTTGATTAATGGTTATTGCAAGGCTGGTGAGGTTATCGCTGGTCTTCAGTTCGTGGGGCGAATGACGAAAGAGGGAGTGTTGCCTGATATTGTTACCTATAATATTTTGATACATGGGTTTTGTGAGACAGGCGATTTTGATTCTGCCAAGAGTCTCTTGGATAGAGCCTTAGAGTGCAATGCTTTAGATGATGATGAAAAATGTGGTGTAGGTGCTGAACTATGTCAGGGAGCAGATCACATTACGTATACTAATCTGATCGGTGGGTATGGCAACAAAAACCAGATAGGAGAAGCATTGGCAGTATATGAGGAAATGCTAGGAAAGGGAATCAAGCCTGATGTAGTTACCTTCAGTTCTGTTATAAACCTTCTTCTTAAGAGTCGGAGGTTGGCCGAGGCCAAGTATCTATTTTATGAGATGATAAGGGTAGGTGTGAACCCAAACCATGTTACCTACTCAAGTTTAGTTGATTTTCTGTTCAAAAATAGAGATCCAATGGCTGCATTTGGCTTGAAAAGTCAAATGGTGGTTCGTGGGATCACGTTTGATGTGGTGGCATTCACTACATTCATCGATGGTCTTGTTAAGGCGGGAAGGGTTAGAGAAGCTGCTGATATGTTTCAGAATATTGTGCATTCTAATATAGTGCCAAATTGCATCACTTATACTGCCTTGATCAATGGCTTCTGTAAAATAGGTGACATGAAGGGTGCGGAACGTCTAATGCAGTTAATGGAGGAGCAGAATGTGTTACCAAATGTGGTAACTTATTCATCCATAATTGATGGTTACATGAAGTGCGGAATGCTGGAAGCAGCTCTTGATAAACTGCGAGATATGGTTAATCGTAACATTTTGCCAAATGCCTTCACGTATGCTTCCTTAATAGATGGCTGTCTTAAAGCTGGTAAGAAAGAAATCGTTGTAGGTCTCTATGAAGATATGAAAATGCAAGGGTTGGAAGATAACATTTTCATCCTAGATGCTTTTATGAACAGTCTGAAGAAGGATGGAAGGATGGAGGAGGCTGAGGCACTGTTCGAAGATTTGGTCCTTAGGGGATCGGTACCTGATCGTGTTAATTACACGACTCTAATGGATGGACTGTTCAAAACAGGGAAGGAGTCCTCTGCCCTCGAAGTGGCTGAGGAGATAACGGTTAAAAATGTAGGGTTTGATATTGTCGCGTATAATGTGTTAATCAATGGATTGCTTAGAGGTGGCCACTATGATGTGCAGTCTATTTATAGTGGTATGCAGCAGTTTGGGTTAACTCCAGATCATGCCACATTTAACACCTTAATTAAGGCGTATTGCAGAGACGGGAAATTGGATCATTCTATTCGTATCTTGGATGAGATGAAACGTCATGGCTTAAAGCCTAATGCAATTACCTGCAATGTTTTGGTGGAAGGGTTTTGTAAGTCTGGTAAAATTGACGAGGCACTTAATTTGTTAAAAGAGTTTTCTGTTGCTGGGTTACCTCCAACAGCAATTACTCACAGACTTGTGCTTACAGCTGCTTCAGAGACGAAAAGGGCTAATAATATCTTCATGGCGCACAAGAAGCTTGTTGAAATGGGACTTAGTTTAGATTTAACTGTTTATAGTAACCTAATAACTATTCTATGTGGGCTTAATATGACTAAGAAAGCAGCATCTGTACTAGAGGAAATGAGAAAAACCGGTCTCCGAGCAGACACTATCATCTACAATGCTATGATTCAAGGCCATTGCAAAAGCTCTCATTTAAAGAATGCTTCCGATGTTTACTCCCGAATGATAGCTGAAGGAGTTCTTCCCAATGTTATGACATATAACATTCTTCTTGGGGGTTATGCAGCAGCTGGTTCAATGCATGTGGTAGCTAAGCTCCAATCTGAAATGGAAGAAAGGGGCTTTGTTCCAAATGGCACCACCTTTGACATTCTAGTTTGTGGCCATGGGAAGATTGGGAATTTGAAGGAATCGATGAGACTTTACTGCGAAATGATCACCAGAGGTTTTGTTCCTCGAACCAGCACTTACAACGTGCTTGCCAGTAATTTTGCCAAGATGGGAAAGATGAAACAAGGAATGGAGCTTCTCAATGAAATGCAAGCTAGAGGAGTGACCCCTAATTCCTCAACCTATGACATTCTTATAACTGGTTGGTGCGACCTATCTTATCATGACGGGTCCAAGAAGAGATTTTGTGATGCTGAGGCTAGAAAGTTATTCACAGAGATGAATGATAAAGGTTTTGTCCCGAGTGAAACTACTATTAGCAAAGTAAGTCATGTCCTTGCAAAACCAGGCAAAGCAGCTGAGGCACGAAGAATATTGGATAAAATGTACAGAAAAAGGAGATAGCATGGCAAAAGAAGTATAAATAGCTTAAAGAAAAGACAGGGCTTTCGAGAAGGGCGCACATCCTTGTGAGAAAGCTCGAGTTTTCCAACGTGAGAGTAAGTCTTTCTTCTCGAGTTTTTATCTTATGCAACTACCCATGGCCTTGGTCGTTTCATACTTGTATGTTTTAATTTAGTTTGCATAGTCCTTTGTTGATGAGCAACACAGTGCTCGGGTAATTCTGGAAAATAAATACTCCAGTACTCAGTTTGACTGTCAGATAAACTCTACCGGTGATGAACAAACTTTTTCATTTGATGTTCTAACCGGACATTGTAAGCTTAAAATAGCTTTTGAAGATAAATGGTATTGTCCTACGATATAACTCACACCTCTATATGTACTCCTTGTTTGTGATGTCTTGACTGGTTGTTTCATGAACTCCTGCATCATGATAGTATGTTAGTGCTCTGTGAAGCTGATATGTTTTTATGTTTTATCGTTGTAATGTTCTCAAAACTTAAAAAAGTTCGGTCTGAAATAAGTTGTGAATGATATCCCCCACCTTTTGTACAGATGAGAGATTAGGGTACGAACCTCAATCTCATAAACAAAAACTTATATGGTAAGAGCAATAGTAGCATCACATGGATGCAAAAAGAAACCAACATTACTAGGTTACTATGTTTATAGAACTGGGCTATCTCTAGTATTTTCTCTGCTAACATCTACGAATATTTTTTCAGTGTTCTTAACTGCATCTTGATCTGCATGTCTTTTGGTGTACTTTCCTCATATTCTCATCCTGAGGTACTTCTTTTGTGTAGTAACTGCTGGGCCTCCACGGCGATCCCCTCTCTCCCATCCAAAAACTGCAAAAGGCAATCAAACTCCGCAATTCTAAACATCGCAGCTCTCACACACGGGATGGCAAGAGGTGCCTATGAATCACAGTGAAACATGGTACTTGTCAGTTATTGGCTAATGATGCTGACGAAGGCATTAGCAAGCATGGAGCTTACCAGCTACTGTGATAGGAGTTGGACCTTCCAAAGTGATGGAAATGGAGTGAAGAATCTGTTAATTGGGGAGGCTCGGCTTTGGAATTTAATTGATCAGGAGGCCTAAGATCGTGGTGATGATCGGATATTTATCAGCTACGAGTGTAAAGGTATGCTGTCCAATGCTTTATTAATTTCCGGTATATATGTTATTAACCTGGCCTTTAAGCTGAATTCTCAAAATACAATGTCATCTTCACACCTTCACAAATTCAGGACTGGAGCGAATATCCGGCATCCGAAAACTGAGACTGCTAGCCATATCCGTAGACGAATTTTCGACACAGATATAATATCTCCAGTCTCTCTCTGGCCATGGTGACTGATCAGAATGCATCTCAAAACAACTCCAATTTAACCATCGTTAAGGCTACATCATCATCCACAACTTCATAAGGCCTTGTTTGGTAAGACCTTGAAAATAAGGCTAGATTAGATAAGGGGTGAGATAGTTGTATGGGTTGAATAGTCCTTATCGTTCTAAGAATTACTGTTCATATGCAAGATATGTATCGGATGTAATTGGTGGGATAGTAATCAGGGGTATTTACTAAAGTGAACAGTATATGCGATGCGGGCCGGATATAGATCACCGGCCCCAAGTTTAACACTCATGGCTACCAAACACCTTATTAAGCCCATATATGAATACTTATAAGGGCTTCTAAGGCCTACCAAACAGCACCTAAAGGTGTTGGTACCTTACATCAACTACTGGTTATTATTTTCTTGTGTAATTAATAATTGTTGTTGTTAACCAAACTTCATTACTGGAAAGAGACTTGGATTAAATTTGCAGTAACTTCACGTTCCTCTCTCTCTCTCTCTCTCTCTCTCTCCTCTTTGAGCAATAGCAAAATTTGATTATGTTTTCTTTATTTTTTTCAGAACGTGACATGGAAATTCATTTTCCACCTAATTTTTCCTAATTAACACACACAGCTTTCGTAATTAAGTAAATAAGTTATGATATCAAAAAAGAATACTTGAATCTAACTCGAAATATATTAGTTATGTGTGGTCAAATTATGCAGCGAGGAAGCATGCAAACAAACAGCAACGTCACATACAAGGAAGCAAGATACATAGCTGAAACTGTGAAATTTTAGGAGTGGTGACTTTGCCATAATTCTTGTTCGATTCTCCGTCCCAAATTTTGTGTACCAAACATCAAACTTCTATTATTTTATAAATTTTTTCCACCGATAATTTTATTTTAGTATGATTCGGGATAATTATTTACAAATATTTTTACAGGATTCACATATACTTAAATTTCAATTTTATTATGTAACGTTGGGTTGCTAAATCGAAACTTAAAGGTAAATTATCTTTTAATTTTCAATTATAAATATTTATTGTAAACTCCTAATATGAAATATATACTAAAATATGCGGTAGGTAACCCGAAATCGAGACATGGCCTTCATGTTTTATATAAATTATGTCACGATATCGAAAGAACAACACCAACTAATCACAATTATAATTTCCTAAAAATAAAAACTACACTCCAACTACTTTGTTTAGTAACGGCAGTCCATCTACTATTATCCAATCCCATCAATTTATTACTATCATACTAATTATAATAATATCGTTAACTATACGTTAAATACATATTTTGAGAATAAAGTCGAAACAAAAGAGACGTATTAAAACTAATAAGCAAAAAAAAGTCCTTGATTAAATTGGAATCTATTGATTTATGGAGAAGATTAGCCCACATATTCAATAACTAAAGCCTCATTATCAAGCTATTGTCGTAATTAATTGATATATAGCGTAGAATTAAAAGAAAACAAATTAGGAAACACTGCATACTACACATAGCATCTAGAATTGCTTGTTCAAACTTCAAACCAAACTTTTCTCCCTAGTAACTTCCTACTTTGAAAATTCAAAGACGAAAATGCACACTTACCTATATTTACAGATGATATGACGACACCGATGATAATAAACCCTAAAATTAAATAAATTATATGAAAAAAAAACTACCCCTCCGTCTTTAATTAAGTGTCCCGAGTCGTCAAAAATTTTGTCCCTAAATAAGTGTCCTATCACATTTTTCCAAGCAAAAATTACACAAAAATACCAAAACTACCCTTCTTGAAAATCTAAAAGTGGGAGAAAAACAAAATAAATAAATAAATAATCAAGGATTTTAAGGGCATAAGTGTCATTTTAGCATTCTCCTTGATTTTTTCAAATTGGCGGCTCGGGACACTTATTTAAAGAGTGAGGGAGTAAACACTACATGGAAATTTTAATGATGTGACATTGTTACTATCGTTCGTCGACACATTAAGTATTAAGTACGCCAGCATTTGTGTGGTTACAAAATCTATAAGTATCATCATGACCTTAACTCAAGTTCATCACAAAAAATAAAAATGGCGTTCTTGTCACCTTCAAAATCCGTTGCTATGGCAATGGTGGTAATAGTCATGGTTTCGAACGTGGCGAGCTCCGACTGGCCGGTTTGTCCGCCGGTGTTGCCGGAGCACGGAGTCCCGATTCACGAGGGGGATGTGGATAGGCTGCAGTTTGCTTTGAATCTGGAGCACTTGGAAACGGATCTCTTCCTGTGGAGCGCCTTGGGCTACGGCCTCGATGCGGTGGCGCCGGAGCTCGCCCAGGGCGGCCCTCCGCCCATCGGCGCGCAGAAGGCGAACCTCGATTTCGTCACCAGAAGAATCATCGAGGAGTTCGGCTACCAGGAGGTCGGCCACCTCAGGTAATTATATAAGTCGAATTCGATTTTCGCGGTTTTTTTTGGGGGAAATTTGAATCGGACCTGATCTGATGTGAATTCAGAGCTCTGAAGACGACGGTGGGGGGATTCCCGAGGCCGCTGCTGGATCTGAGCGCGGGAAACTTCGCGAAGCTTCTAGACGAAGCGTTCGGTTACGAGCTCGATCCGCCGTTCGATCCCTACCGGAACTCCGTCAGCTACATGATCGGAGCTTACGTCGTGCCCTACGTCGGGCTGGTCGCCTACGTCGGCACCAATCCTAACCTCATCGGATATATCTCCAAATACGTACGTCGATTTCTTCGATTTTAATTTTTTTATTTCGTGATTCTGATTTGAATTGATTTGATTTTACTGTGGCGGCGGCGGTGGCAGCTACTGGCGGGTCTGCTGGGGGTGGAGTCGGGGCAGGACGCGGTGATAAGGACGTACCTGTACGAGCGGGCGGATGAGGTGGTGTGGCCGTACAATTACACGGTGGCGGAGTTCACGGTGAGGATATCGGAGCTGAGGAACAGATTGGGAAGGTGCGGGATAAAGGATGAAGGAATCATCGTGCCGCCGAGCCTGGGGGCGGAGAATCGGACGGAGAGCAACGTGCTGTCGGCGGACTACAACTCTCTCTCCTACAGCAGGACCCCGCCGGAAATTCTGAGGATCGTGTACGGCACCGGCGACGAGCACAAACCTGGCGGCTTCTTCCCCGAGGGAGGAAACGGGAGGATTGCTAGAGAACTGCTTCATGCTAAACCATGAATACTTTTATAAATCCCCATGCATATATTCCCTCGTCTCTTTTTAAGTGACCCCTTTTATATTCATATGTGAGGTATATAATAATAAAAGGGGTCATTTAAAAAGAGACAGAGGGAGAGTATTAATTATACGTACTGTTTTCTGCACGTTATTAATGTTCATAGTTGTGTTATCAACTATTCTTATACTATTATTATCCTATTATGAAATAATTATCAAGGCTATTTTATACTTATTCTATCGTTCGTGTAATTTTGTCGTATACTCTCTCCGTTTTTTTTTTTTTCAGATGGCCTATTACCTTTTAAGGCCCAACAAACACCAATTTTATGTTTAACATTACATTTATCATTAACTCACACCACATATTAACTTTTTTATTATATTTCTTAAATATCGTGCCGCGAAAAGAAACAAACCATCTGAAAAAAAAAAAACGGAGGGAGTACATCAGTACATATAAGTACATTGTGGAAGGAAGAAAAGAAAAGTTCATTATAACGTAGTAAATATGGCACATACAATAAGAGGAACGATTTCAAATATAATTATGAAAGACTCAAATTCATAATCTTTGATCTCGATCGAAATTTAACCTGGCTATCTAACACACACACGGATAAAATACAAATACTACTAATCTATCAGTTCAATCCAAACATTTATTTGGTTGCTTCAAGCACAAATCCAATATAAATGCTACACATATTTATTCCAAGTAATATATCATAGGTAAATATAAATTAAAGTTTGAGGTTTAATGGTTGACTTTCTTGAAAGCAATCAACAGGGGTTGACCGCCCAAGCCAAGCCACCTCCTTCCCTTCTCCACGTAGACTCCAACAACCCCACACTCGACTCGGCACGTGCTGCACACGCTCGGGCAGTACACAATCCTGTAACCCTCCCCAACTCCCTCGATCTTGAACCAGTTCCTCACCGTCGCCGCCCCTGGCCGCCCTACCTCGCCGTTGCTCCTCACGTAGCGCCGCCCCGTCGTCCGGTCGTAGCCGCCGAGCCGCCACACGGTTCGCTGCACGCAGACGGTGGCCGCCATGACCACGACGTTCAAGTCGCTCTGCAAATCTATCTCCTTCTTCCCGTCCGCCGGAAAGAGCTTCAGGGAGAGCCCGGCGGAGGAGCCGCCGCTCTCCTGCACGACGTTGGGCGGGCAGGGGTCGCGGCGGTCCCTGATCGCCAGGGCGACGCCGCCGCGCGTCGCGAGCAGGTGGTATTTGGTGTTGGATTGGAGCTGGTTGCCGTCGACGTCTAGGGCTGAGGTGTTCGAGGCGGCGGCTGTTCCCGGACGAAAAGAAACTGCGATGATCGCCGCAGAAATAATCGTGTATCTTATTATTGTTTCGGAATTCATTTTGATTCGATGCTTGAAAATTATAGAATTAGTGTTGCTTCTACTTATAGAAGAGGATTGAAGATTGATTGTGTTATGCATGTTTGTTTATTAGTACTAATTATATATGTGTAGTAACATTTTCACATGTTTTTGTTTGGAATTTTGTTTGACGTATGCATGGCTGCGTTTTCAAATCGAATGTTAATACAGTATAATATATAAAGGATTGGATTGGATTGGAATGAGGTAGGTAGAGGATTTAGGGAGATTGACAAAATAACCACCGCTGATTAGGGTTTAAATGATGACATAATAATACTCCCTCCCTCTCCTGCCGAACTCGATGCGAGCATTTGTCGAATATACGTGAGTTCGGGAGGAGGGATCGGAGGATGTACAGAAGTACTCAGTTCGTACATATACCGATTGGTCTATCTCCGTTTTCTTGTGGTTGCTTCACAGTTTGAAAGAAATTACGTTTGATTGATACGGAGATCTCGGGCAGAAACCTGATCACTACCGTTATTCCAATACATTATACATAGATACGTATACCTACATGATTTGGGGTTTGCTTAACATAAATCAAGGAGCACTTCACTCGTGCGTGCTGTCGACATTTATATTTAATTTTATTTTTCTATTAATTGTTTGTCGGTATGAATAATTTTGTTTTTTTCTATGAACGCTCTCCATCATTAATTGAAAGCGGATGTCTCAGCTCTATATGCACGTAAATAATTATAATATTTGCAGTCACGAATATCCTCTAATAATATAATGCGTACGTGCGTGATCTTGAAAAATATTTCGATGAATTTTGAAGTAACTTTCAAGTTTTCACGGATCTATATATTTTGTCTTTGCTTTAATTTTATTCGAAATTACACTTCCCAATTTGTTAATAATAATCAACATGAGAATATCCAAAGAGAATAATACAGCTCATGTTGTGGGGAAGGATGTAGGTATAGCCCGCTACGCGCTTACACCGACTTCGGGGCCCCATTCAATCACTAATCACACGCCCTCCCTCCCTGTTCTCTCCCTCGGCTCGCTGCTGGCCACCGTTGCCACCGACACCGTCGACTCAACGTCGATTTGAGAACTGATAACAAGCCGTATGGTTTGGACGAGACAGAGTAAGTATCGTACTATCATTCGATTAAAAACACGTTTTACTAAAATAATAGAGAGAAAATTAAATTTTTATAGTTTAGAATAGGTGGTTGAGAATTGAAATGGTTGGAGCTTTTTCGATTATGGGCCGTGACCACAATAAAGTGGAGTTAGGGGCATATTAGTGGATCAGGTGTTTCCTTTTCTTAATCTTTGGTTATGGGCTTATAATCCAATATGCTTCCCACTAAAAAAGTAAAGTGGAATCCAAATATTCCACCACATATATCAACTTTGATGCTCATAGCCATATTTAATCTAGCTCTAGACTCCTCCCTTTTCTTTGCAAGCTTTGAAATTTGGTTGATTTTCATCAACTCTTTACACATCATATATAATTGGACTAGCTTTGAGCAAACTTGCATCATAATCACTCACTTAGATATATATCATATACTTCTTCCGTCCCGTCTATTCAAGCCTTTTTTTTATTACTATAATTATAAAAGACATAAACACCGGACATTTGGAGGGTGTTTGGCTAAGCTTATAAGATGTTTGACTGCTTATAAGCACTCCAAATGTGTTTGGCAAAATAAACAATTAAAGAGCTTATAAGCTCTCAAAATAAGCAAAAAGTGCTTATAAGCACTCCAAAAAATAAGCTCCTCCACCCCAACTTATTATTATTTTTTTTAATTTTGCTTATTTACCACTATAATTCTATTTTATTTTTATTTTTATATTATATACACAAATACACTTCCATTTGATGTTATAACATTATGATTTCAAAAAAATTATTATTATTATTATTTTTTTTCAATTTTCAGATTTTATTTTTTTATTATCTCCTTAAGCTTATAAGCTCTTTTATCCAAACACTTCAACAACTTATAAGCTCTTACCCTCATACATCTTATAAGCTCTTAAACATCTTATAAGCACCTAGAGCTTATAAACATTTTGATATAAGCTTAGCCAAACGGGCCCTTAGTGCTTATAAGCATTTTGAGATAAGCTTAGCCAAACGGGCCCTTACTTAAATCTTTTAATCTCATTTAAGTTGAGAATTTTGAATGGAAGTAAAATAAAGATACGTGATGTATCTGAAGAATTGGAATGTAGAATTAAATATGAAAGCCAAGTTAAAGGCCGACTGCCTGGCTGACCCCTCAACGGTCACTTTCACTTTCCCCAGTTTTTTTAATGCCAAACGCTCTCTCCCTTCATCCCTGCCTTCTTAATTTTATTTATTTATTGAAATTGAAATTTACTACTCATATTTATTCAATTAACATGCCAAAATTAGCTTTAAATGTGAAATAGTAGCATTGACTAAAACCCCAGTACTTAAATTAATATTAATAGCATTAGTAATTGTATTAAAATTTATACAAATACATTTAGGCAAAATAAGAAAATATAAATAAATAAAGAAAGAATATAGAAAAGGGCACTCGCCTCAATTATTTTAAGGGTGAAAATTAATACTACCCATTTTCAAACACTCCACCACAAAAATACCCATTTTCAAATACTTGGTATTTAAAATACCCATTCCCTTTTTTAATTAAAATTTTAAAACCAAGATTCAACGCGTACTCGGAAGAAATGGGTGATTCAGACGAAGAAATTCCGGCCGAAATTATGGTAAAGCACTGAATTTGTCACTGGAAGCCGGAAAATGAAGAAACCGGTCGACAAAGTCGCCGGAAAGTTGAAACCGGTCGACCGGTTTCAACTTTCCGGCGACTTTGTCGACCGGTTTATACATTTTCATGATTACCGATCGACGAGGATGCCGGAACCATTGAAACCGGTCGACCGGTTTCAACTTTCCGGCGACTTTGTCGACCGGTTTATACATTTTCATGATTACCGGTCGACGAGGATGCCGGAACCATTGAAACCGGTCGAGAAACCGGTTTCAAATTTCCGGCGAGTTTCTCGACCGGTTTCAATGGTTCCGGCATCCTCGTCGACCGGTTTCATGATTTATGGCTCTAATTGTTGATTTTAGTTGACTTACGTATAATTCAATATGATATTGTTGAATTGTTGATTTTAGTTGATTTTAGTTGAATTACGTATGATTTTAGTTGAATTACGCATGATTGTAGTTGAATTACGTATGATTTTAGTATGATTTTAGTTGAATTACGTATAATTTTAGTTAACTTGCGTATAATTCAATGTGATATTGTTGAATTGTTGATTTTAGTCAAATAATTATCAAATGGGTAGATTTAAATGAGGAGAAAAAAAATGGGTAGTTTTGGAGTTGTGTTATTCAAAATGGGTAAATTTCAATATTTCCACTTATTTTAATGGGCCATCTTTTCTTTATTGCATATATAAAAATTCAACGATCTGCCCTTCCTTCCTTGTCTGTTCCTCTCTCTCTCTCTCTCTCTCTCATACCCCCAAACAAGCAAGAGAGAGAAACCCCAGCCCAGAACGAATTCCGCGTAAATCAGCGCTCAGAAGCTCCGAAATGGCAGCCGCCAACCGATTGCTGCTCGCGCTCTGCCTAATCGCCTCAATTCTACTCTCGCGAGCGTCGGCGGGCGCCTCCGCTGATGGATGGATGATGCCGGCGGTGAGATCCGGCTGCACGGGGACCATCGCCGAGTGCCTCGCCGCCGGGGACGACGACTTCGAGTTCGAGCTCGATTCGGAGTCCAACCGGCGCATCCTAGCCACGAAACGCTACATCAGCTACGGAGCGCTGCAGAGGAACAACGTCCCCTGCTCGCGCCGCGGCGCGTCGTACTACAATTGCCGCCCCGGCGCCCAGGCCAACCCCTACCGGCGCGGCTGCAGCGCCATCACTCGCTGCCGGAGCTGAAGACGGACGATGAGGACGAAGAAATCCATTCATTTCTCAGGTGAAATTTGCTAATTACTGAAAACTATCTCTCGAATTATGTACTATTTTTTTTAGATTTGATTTTTGGAGAGGAGGAGCGTATGGTATACGAGAAATTAACTGAGGAAGAAGAATATTTGGTGCTGTTTGTGTTGGTTGTTTGTTGATGAATTATTATTCTGTACAATTTTTCATTTCAATTTTTTTGTGAATAATAATTCACATTTACCGATTTCGATTGCTACTGTATAAAGTCAACCCAGTAGTTCCTTCCTCCCTTGGTGATGAACAGTATCTTTCACCATTTTAGTTATGAGTAGTCATCTGCATACTGCAATTTTTTTGTTGGGAAATGGGAATTTGGAAACACCAACAGATTTATTTCTTCATTTATTGTATTTGCTTTGATTTATTTATATTATGAAAAAAATGATATTCCGTATATGCTTCCATATTGCTTATAAAATGAATTATGAGGTAGTATGAAATAATGGAGGAATGGGCAAGAGATTTGGCACTTGATTTATGGGAACTCCAGCCAGGTTCCACCTAGAATCCAGCTGGGCATTTGGGTACTAAATTTTTGCTAAATCAACTCTTCTTTATTCTATTTTGGACACATTCGTCGTTTGTTTACTTTTGCATTTTAGTTTGATTTTCAATCGTATAAATTCTAGTATTTTTTCTGTCCAACTTTAATACAATCTACTAATTATTTGCATATAGCGTGAAAATTACTATGTAACATGATAAAATTTACAATGATCAATATTTTTTATGACAAAAGATTAGAGTAAACGGATGGAGTACGAGGTTATATCGAGTCATAATCTTGTTCTCTAGTATTCAAGACGCCTCATATTTATGTAACTTTACCAAAAGGCATTTGAAATATGTTTTCTTATGAACATAGGTAACGTCTTCTACAATTTTGAATTGCTATGATTGAACTTTTTGTGACAAAAATAAAGGTGTGTGTGGTCAATAAGCAGCTTTCGGTTTGTAGATTTTATGCTACTGATTTTCGTATCTTTTTTTTGTCGCGTCTTTTTTGCTGGAACAAGAATAATACTCTTTCGTTTCGTTTAATTATACGTCTTTTTATTATTTTATAAATTAGTTACAATAATTTTTTTTTAAAAAAAGTAATTAGGCAGGACGAAGAAACTGCATAATTTAATTTCTTTAAAAATGTATAAATGAATAGACATGCCATTAAATTCGGTTCAGTTTAAGTTTGAAGAGATGATACAAATTCAAACGCAACAATCTGAATTACTCTGGGAAAAAAAAAATTGAATCGAAAGGGCCACACAATAAATGAGGGGGGTTACCTTGTTTTGAAGTACAAATGACATGTAGCATTGAAATTGCACATTTGAATTAATTCCCACCAAACTATTCTCTTTTCGTCTCATTTGAGTACGTCTCTTTTTATTTGAAATTACAAGAAGACACGCAAGTCAAACTATTCTCATCACTATCGCTAATGAACGTTATTTTCGTCTCGTCTGAATATGTCCTTTTTATTTGAAATTACAAAAAGACACGCAAGTAAACGGGATGGAATAATAATTAACTCTCCCACTTTTTTTTTTTTTTTTTTGTCATCATAGTAATTGCCGGTATTGCTATTGAGTGTTGACCTTGTGTGCAGTGTAATTGACTAATTGATTCGTAGAACATACTCTACTAAGTTTTGTCCACAACAATTGAAATAAAGAAAATAAATAAATAAATAAAAATTCTTTAATATAAAAAGCTTACACGAAACTATGATGCCAAAGTTTTAATTAAAGAAATATATAGGGAGTGGTTCGTGTGCAAATAAATCCTTGCGTGCTAAAATGCGAAAGATGTTTAAAACTATACAAAATCATGCTTAAATCAGTATATATTTATGCTTACAACACCATTATGCCTTTTAATGTACAAATTCATGCTTAAACCTAGTCATGCTTATGATATCTTATAATCATGCTTAAATCAATTACAGCCACAGATCAAATCAAGATCAATGGTCCAGAACTATTCCTATTTCTCACACCAGGACTTATAATTACAATGAAGAAAATAAAAAGTTGCGACTCTAAGGAATATCCCAATTTATAACATTACATCAATTGATGGTTAAATGAAAATGAAAAATTAGTGATACCGTGTCACTTAGGGAATTTTATTTAATTTCAGTATGAATCAACGATGTTGTTCTTAGCAGAATTTACGCAGAGGATAGCGCCAATTAACTCTCTAGTCAAGAGTCCAAAATTTGCTTCTACACGTTGAGTATGACTCCATGAGAGCTTTAGGGGGTTTGTTTTGGACACATACTTAGAATTTATAGGGCCCAAATCAAAATCTGGATCTATGCAGGCCGCTTAAGTTAATTGTCCTAACGTATGTACTGTATTTGGTTCGACTCGACTCGACTCGATTCGATTCGGCCTATTTGAATTATAAAACACAAAATTAGTCGCCTCAATAATCAAAGATATTGACAAGAGAAAAGTCGAAAATGATTTTTTTGGCTTATCATGTTAGTCTGATCTATAAGAGCTCGTTGACTATTTTTTTATGTTTCGTTTCTATCTTACGAAAAACAATCAAGTGACTCTTATAATGTGAGACGATGAAATATTTTATAAAAGACTAGATGGAATTGTTTATAGGATTAATGGCGAAATAGGTCTGGACGAAGGTGAGGCAGAGAAGAAGAATGGCGGCGACCATGGCGATTACCGTCCAGGGGCTAGCGAACCGCGTGTGGATAAGATCGGCCATCCACCTCTTCGTCCTGCTCCTGCAGTGCTCCTCGATCTCCATTTTCACCTCCTTGAAGATGTCGTAGTTGTCCATCCCGAACGTGTCGACGCCGCGGATCTCCTCCACCATCTGCTGCTGGTTCTGGAACCGGTTGATCAGGATCCCCTTCTCCTGCATCTCCCTCGCGTCCTCGGCGCTCCCCGTCAGCGATTTCATCAAGTTTGCGTACGACAGCACCTCGAACTCCGACACGGCGTCCGGCGACATCTCGTACGCGATCAGGTTCGAGAGGATGCTCAGCGTGTTCGTCCACACGATCCGCGGCGGCAGCAGCAGCTCCGCCGCGAAGGTGGAGCTGCTGGATCTGAACGTGATGTCTCGGATCGAGTGCGATGATTGGTTAGGGCGGATCTCGATCCCCTTTGATTTCAGATCCGTCGCCGTTCGGGCCGTGATGTCGCGATCGAGGTGGCTGAATTTCAATCCGGAGAGAAGATGACTGCGAGTTCGATCGGTTTTCGATGTGGAGTTGTCTGCTGCGATGATTCTGTGGCAAGCTTCGAGGAAGTGGAGGGGATCGTCGGCGGCGGCGGCGGATTTTGCGGAATTTTGCTTGAAATCGCCGGAGAAGAACCAATCGGCGAAGCTGTTGACCAATCCGATTCCTTCTTCTCCCCGCCGTAGGGTGACGACCAGCTTGAGCACGGGGTAAGGGAGCTGATTCTCGACCAGCATTAGATCGGGGAATGCGAATTGCAGAGTCGCGATGCCGAGGCACTGGTGCCAGATCAGGAACACGTCGCCGTCGCCGGCGAGGCCTTCCATCAGCGCCAGCATGAAGCTGGCGTCGAGGAGCAGCATCGCGGCGAGTTCTCCGTCGTCGAATTCGTCTACGCAACCGTCGGCGTAGAAATCCCTAAATTCTCCTATTCGCTCGAGAATCGTGTCGTGGAGCTGCGGTCCCTTGGCGTCGCCGCCGGAAGTCAGACGGTTTAGGAACCTGCGTTTGACCTCCTCCGCCGCGCGGAGCTCCAGCTGGCCGTGGTGGTAAGGTCCTATAGAGACGACAGTGGGGTCGTAGCACTCTGTTCGGTTCTCTGCCCTCCGCCGCAGCTGAGGCGGCACTCGGTGTATCCGGCGGCGGCGTTGAGGCTCGACGGCATGAGGTTTTTCCGGCGGTAGCAATTCTATGGATACATGTCTTTCAGCTGAATCTGCAGAGACATTGCTGTTCTCTGCTGTTGTCTTCTTCGTTTCCATGGCAGAAGCCATTGCTATTTTGATTACTACTCAACAATGGTGGTGATTGTTGAACTTAGAACAGTTGAAAGGGTGTTTACGTATAGTATATTTGTGCATGTTGCAGCCTACGTGGATTTATTTATCCATGCCTGTGACAGACAGTGACAAATTATTGGGAATCAAGTCATTTTTATTGTGTATAGATGTACGCATACATGTTTGATTAATAAAAATGTAATTTTCGTTACACTTTAGTTGACTTTTTTTTTAATTGAGACTTACATTTCAATTAACTTATTTTATAAAATAGGAATAATTATTTCTTACTTTTCAATTTGCACCATTTATTTTTAATTTGTCAATATTTTAGGTCATCTTTTGCAGTTCGGACCCTCTATTGTCTATTAGTGTGACATTCTCTACTGTTACAGATACATAGCATAATCAATAATTTAGGATATAAAATTTAATTAAGGAAAATATATACTCCTTCCGTCCCACTTTACTTGGGTTTCATAATCGGTATTATCCCATTTCAATTGGTATGCTTCCTAAATTGGAAAGAATTTACTCTTATTTTTCACTCTTAACACTGCACATAATATATCGTGTCAAAATAAAACAAGTTAAGCGAAGTGAGACGAAAAGAGTAACTTTTAAATTTCTAAACTCTAAAATTTTTTACCTGTCAATTATTTACAAATGTAATATTTGTCAATTATGTTGATCAAGAATTTTGAACTATCTATTTCGTCCACAAATAAGCGGTTTGGGCCAGGTTGGAATTATAAAGGCCCATGGTTTTAACTGAACCGTTTGCCCTATTGGGCTGAGGTGGGGCCCGCCTCAAGTGTGAAAATGGTTGTAGGCCATAAAACCTCGCCCGTGCCGTTAACTTAACCCCCAAATCCTCACAATACGACGCCGTAACCATAACTCCGCACGCGTTCTCTAGAAGCATCGCTTCCTTAACCCCAAAGGAGTCAACGGTGACCCACCGCCGTTACCTCTATAAATACCCCCTCCCCGCACCCTCTAAACCATTCCGTTCTCGACGTTAACATTTCCGTCTCCTTCTTCAATACTTCTTCCCTCGCACTTAAAAAAAAATCACGAGCAATCGTCTGTTACTCGAGCAATCGATCATGGCCGAAGCTAATTCCAACAGCAATCAGCAACCTCTTCTCGTAAGGATCGGATTCATGTTTTCTCGCGGTCTACAATTTTTTTCTTTGAATTTTGGGCGAGTTTTGGATTGATTCGGTTTTTTCGTTTCTGTGAACTTTTTCAGGAGAGCGAGGAGGAACAGAGGCTGAAGTACTTCGAGTTTGTACAGGTCGCGACCTTGCACGCGCTTCTGTACGCCGGGAAACTCTATACTTACGCTAAGGATAATTCGGGCCCTTTGAAGCCCGGAGTCGATACCGTCGAGGGGACGGTTAAGACCGTCGTCGGCCCGGTTTACCAGAAATTCCAAGGCGTTCCTGTTGATGTTCTTAAATTCGTCGATCGCAAGGTAAATTCCTGATCGTTTCTGGTTGATTTTGTTCTTGATCACTCTAGGGTTTGTTTCCTTCGAGTTTATGTATTTTGGGGATCACTGTAGGGTTTGTTTTCTTGATTTGATGGCACTCTGTTATTTGTGAACATGTTAGTAATTTTTAACCTAAATTTTGAAATAGATGCTGGAGTCAAGTAGTGGCTGGATTTAGGGATGATTAATTCGATCACTTGATCGAATTCTTGAGTTCATATATTGATTCTCCTTATGTTATGCAAGTTTAAATCATTATCTGGATTTACCCCGATGCATCCGATGAATCGAAGCATGTATTTAGCCGCATCCTTAATTGATTGATCAATGATGTTGATGAATGATAACCTCGTGTGTATGTGATATCTAAACAAGCAAAATCATTCTGCAAATGGAAGTGTTTTGGAAGCTTTCTATTAAGGTGCAATTTAGGGGAAGGAGTCTAGCATCGGTGTCGATCCTTTTCCGTGTTTGGTGCCGATTGCATGTAGTGTGTTCTTGACATTAGCTAATTCGTGTTGTAATTGTTGTCACAGGTCGATGAGTCTATTAACAAGGTGCAGAGCCGTGTCCCTCCAACTTTGAGACAAGTCTCGACTCAAGCATTCGAGGCAGCCCAGAAAGCCCCTGCTGCTGCTCGATCAGTCGTCTCAGAAGTGAAGAACACTGGCCTAGTTGGAACTGCATCAGGACTTGCACATACAGTGTATGCCAAATACGAGCCTGCTGCCAAGGATCTCTACACCAAGTACGAACCCGTGGCTGAGCAGTACGCCTCAGCCACCTGGCAGTCATTGAATCAGCTGCCACTCTTCCCTCAGGTTGCTCAGGCTGTTGCCCCTACTGCGAGCTACTACACGAAGAGGTACAACGAAGCTGTGCAGCAAGCTGCTGAGAAGGGGTGGCAAGTTGCCTCACATCTGCCGTTGGTGCCTACTGAGACGATCGCCAAGGTTATGAGTGCACACGAGTCGACTGTCGCTGTTGAGTGATTCTGTTGGTTTCAAAACTTGTGATGAATGGAGTTGTGGTTGTGTTAAGCACATTGTTAATCTTGGACTGATTATGTTGTTTTATTATATGGTGGTATTTCAGTATCACCTTTTTATCTTGTTGGATCATGTTTCCATCGCATTTGGTTATGAATGTGTAAAGTGCAGATTTTGTTATTATTTTTGTTGAAGCATTTCATCAGTTTTTAGCAAATATACTAACAATTCAAATATAATGAGATACTGGAAGAAAAAGTATAAATTAAATAAACTTAACTAAAGTTGAAATACTCATAAGAGTTCTAAATAAGAGATCTTTTTATTCTTAGTAGTATGTGTACTAAAGCTCATGTGTGTTGTAGAAGTCTGAACTAGAATAACTGAGAAAGGAAAACAAGTAGTCGTCTCACATTATGATAGGGTTTTAATCCTATCAAGTGAAGAGCGGGCGCGAGATGAACTCGTCGTACGCGTTCGGTAGGGAAGAAACGGTACAAAAGGAAATTAAGGTTTTGTATTGCGAGATGAACTCGTCGTACGCGTTCGGTAGGGAAGAAACGGTACAAAAGGAAATTAAGGTTTTGTATTAAGATGATGAATGAATAATACAAATCTAATTCCTCTATTTATAGCTAGGGACCCTAGGGTTGATTCGACCTACGATCCGGAAAAGAATCAACAAGAAAACCGAAAAGGAATCTAATTCCTCTATTTATAGCTAGGGACCCTAGGGTTGATTCGACCTACGATCCGGAAAAGAATCAACAAGAAAACCCGAAAAGGAGCTAATAATGGGCTCGACTCGAAATAAAAAGGATCGGGCTAGGCCCGATCAAGAATTACATAAATTAACGATATAAAATAAAGTCGTCGAACTTCTTCGACTCTCGAATCCTCCGTTTAGGCCTGCTGCTACGTTCCTCATCTTCCTTTTCTTCCACTTCCAATTCTCTAGTGTCGTACACAGCTTGCTCACTTCCCATGCACTCCTTCGGCTCATCCATACTCATCCCATTTGATACGATATTCGTATCAACTCCCCCCTCGTTAACACGGTCCTTGTCCTCAAGGACTAGAGAGGGAAAATGACGTGAAATTACTTCCACCGGCTCCCACGACTGGTTACGACCCTCATCATCATCCCATAACAGCAAGCCTTCCTCCACCGCCGACCCGTTGCGCCACACCGTCCGCCGTGCAGCCCACTTAGTCGGGCGAGCAACCACACGACCCCTCGCAAATAATGAAGGAAAAGCCGAAGTATCAACTACACTACCCTCAACAAAGGGACGTAAGAGACTTGCATGGAAAACATCGTGAATTCGACTCCCCTCCGACAATTTCAATCTATACGCAACCTGCCCTATCCGTTCAAGCACTTCGAACGGTCCATAAAATCGGCGGCTCAACTTCAGCGACAATGGTTTTGCCACCGAGTGTTGGCGATAGAGCTGCAACCGAAGTAATACACGATCCCCTACTTGAAACTCCACATGCCGACGATGTTTGTTAGCCCCATCCCGCATTCTTTGTTGAGCCTTCTCCAAATTTCTTCGAAGCTCAACCAACAACTCACCTCTTTGACGGATAATCTTGGCAACCGATGTAGGACACGACGAAGAAGGCGAGGCTGCCACCAAAGGTGGCGGCTCTCGGCCGTATAGGGCATGGAATGGCGACGTCCCAAGTCCTTCGTGGTGGAAACAATTGAGTGCTAACTCCGCCCACGGTAAAAAATTCGACCACTTGTTTGGACGATTGGCAACAAACGCCCGTAAATATTGTTCTAATCCTCTATTGCGCACCTCCGTTTGGCCGTCGGATTGCGGGTGATAGGCCGTTGTAAAATGGAGCTTCGTTCCACTCAATTTTAACAAGTTTTCCCATGCCTCATTCAAGAAAACCGAATCCCGATCGGACATCAACGATCCCGGGAACCCATGGTGCTTGACCACCGTATCTATGAACAAATTTGCAACCTTCCAAGCATCAAACTTCGTAGGTAATGGCGCAAAATGAGCATATTTCGACAATCTGTCCACTACCACCATAATGGCCGTAAAGCCCCGCGATTGTGGCAACCCCGTGACGAAATCCATCGACACCTCGTCCCAAACTTGGGTAGGGATAGGCAGCGGTTGAAGCAAACCCCCCGGCTTTTGAGTAGAATATTTCGTCGTCTGACAAACTACGCATGCCGCTATGAACTCCTTCACGTCTCGACGCATGCCGTCCCAATAAAATGACGATGCTAATCTGCGAAATGTGCGTTCGACACCGGGATGGCCGGCCGTAGGTGTCGAATGATGCTCATATAATAATGCCGGTTTCGCCACGGAAGAAGCGGCTACCATAAGTTGCCGACCCTTATATATCAAACCATCACACAAAGTCCAACGTGGGGGTGCCGTCCCTGCCTTGATTTGTTTTGCTAACTCTTGCAGCTCGGAATCCATGATGACATCGACACGAAGGATCTCCAATATGTCCGGTAAAGGGTGTGACACCAACGCGAAAAGAGACCCCTCCTCCAATGAAGCCGCGTTCGATTCATCCCTCCGAGATAACGCATCGGCCACTTTGTTAGAAGCTCCCGACTTATACTCTATGCGAAACTTATACCCCATTAATTTTCGAACATAAAGTTGCTGATCCGGAGTCTGTATAACAGGAGTTCACGTAAGCTCTTTTGATCTGAACGAATCACAAATTCCCTACCGAGCAGATACTAGCGCCACTTCTGCACAACCTCGACAATGGCGTATAACTCCTTATGATAAGTGGACGTCACCCGCCTACGAGGCCCTAATTTCTTGCTGAAGAACGCAATCGGGTGGCCGTCTTGTAACAACACCGCCCCTACTCCAAAATCCGAGGCATCGGTCTCGACAACGAATGTTTTCCCGAAGTCAGGCAGCCGCAAAATGGGTGCCTTTGTCATAGCCGTCTTGAGAGCCTCAAAGCTCTCCTCCGCCATCTCCGACCATTCGAAAGCTTCCCTTTTGAGGAGATCCGTTAAGGGAGCCGCCAACATCGCATATATGGCTACGAAACGACGATAGTAGCCAGTCAATCCAAGGAATCCACGTAATTGCCTAACTGATTTTGGCCTAGGCCAAGCTATCATGGCCTCGATCTTGGAGACGTCCGCCTTAAGGTTCCCGTCCGAAATAACGTGCCCCAAATACTCCACCGTCGCGCTTGCAAACGAACATTTCGACATCTTGATGAAGAAATGGTGTAACTGCAACGTCGAAAAAACCTCCTGGAGATGCTCGGCATGCTCCGGCATAGAACGGCTATAGATTAGGATATCATCAAAGAAGACGATGACGAAACGCCTTAGCATCGGGCAGAAGATGTCGTTCATAGCGGCCTGAAAGGTAGACGGCGCGTTAGTAAGGCCAAACGGCATTACTAGGAACTCAAAATGCCCGTCATGGGTACGAAACGCCGTCTTATAAATATCTTCTTCATGCATCCGGATTAATTTGATGGTAGCCCGAGCGAAGATCTAGTTTGGTGAACACTCGAGCCGCCCCTAGTTCATCGAACAACTCCTCAGTTGTGGGAATCGGGAAATGATCTGCTACCGTAACTGAGTTTAGGGCCCGGTAATCAATGCAAAATCTGAACAAACCGTCCTTCTTCCGAATCAACAATACCGGAGAAGAGAAGGCGCTACAACTCCGACGTATAATACCCGAATCCAACGTTTCTCGCACTTGCCGCTCGATCTCGTTCTTCTGAAAATAGGGGTATCGATACGGCCGGACGTTGACTGGTTTCGAGCCGGGAAGGAGATGAATCTGATGATCAAAAGCTCGTGAAGGGGGTAGGCCCTTCGGGACCTCGAATACCGTGGCATGCTGAAGCAAAACATCCCGAATGATGGATGGCAAATCCAAAGGGAGCTCCAACAGCTCCGTCCCTCCTGACGTTGTGCCGTCGATAGGAATAATCTCAAAGCAATCAGCAACTTCCTGATGCAACAAGCACGACACGAGCATATGAAGAGAGATTTCTCGCGGTTTCCGAGGCGTGACCTTCAACCGCACCGGTCGACCCTTGCACTGAAACTCCACGATTCCCATATCGTAATCCGTCGTCACTCTATGTAAGGATCTAAGCCAATCCATCCCCAAGATGACATCCGTGCCATGAACCGGGAGCACATATAAATCCATCATCATCGAATGCCCTTGGATTCGAAGCTCGATTTGAGCACACATATAAGAGCAAGTTAGAGTTTGACCATTACCCACGTAGATATTAAAAGGACGAATGGACGTGAGAGGTAACATCACCTTTTCAACAATGCGAGGGTGCACAAAATTGTGAGAACTCCCTGTATCCACCAAAACGAATACCTCCGTCGATGCCAAAAACCCCTGAAACGCCAACGAGGAAGCCCGAGGCCGCCCCTCCAAGCTATACATGTGCGATAAATCCTCCGCTATCACCTCCGAAGACGTCGGAGGTTGCTCCGAATCAAGCTGCTCGTCCTCCTCATCGTCAGACCCCATGTACGCCAAAAACTTTCCTTTGCAAACATGGCCTTTTCCCCATTTCTCCGAACAGTACCAACACAACCCCAGACGGCTCTTCTCTGCTTTCTCAGCCGTAGATAAGCGCACAATCGACAACTTTGAGTAATCTCTGTGTTGGTCCCGGGAAAGAGTAATTGGTGTATGGGGGGAGGGGGGGGGGGAATACACCAATAACCAACCGTTTTTTACTTTTGTAAATCAGGTCGGTCTAAAGGTCGATTGTCAAGGTCGATCTTTATCAGAGACATGTTGATCTATCAAGCTCGTTTGGGAACAAGCTTGATTTATCAATCTGTGCATATGCGGAAGTTGGTGGAGGTTGATTTACTCTTTGAAAAATCTTAAGGCTGGTGAACAGTTGCAGGATGATGAGTGATATGCAGGTTGATGCTCGTCAGTTTGATAATAAAATATGAGGGCGATAAATAAAGAGAGAGAGAGAGAGAGAGAGAGACACCGCGATTTAGCGTGGTTCGGAGAAACCCTCCTACATCCACGTCAGGCCGACTCGACCTGAGAATCCCTTTTCTTTTGGATCCACCTCTCTTATTTATACTGACTGAGTATCAGTTCTAAATACACTCTAACTTGAATATATCTAGACACGAGTTTTGGGTCGTGACCCTTACAACCTTTCGTACTGAAACGTACAAACAACATTTCGCTAATTACAGAGCTTGACTAAACTCTACAATGGCGAAGAACACAAACAAACTTTCTAACTTCGAACTAGTCGGAGAAGAAGTTGTTGAACCAACGACAAGCAGCAGTGAACGCTTCGTCGTTGTGGTGTTTATCGGAATCGGAAACCTCTCTTCGTCAAGTGTTTGGGAAACTAATCGGATTTCGAACACTTGAATGGATATGAACTTGAGAGAGATTTTGGGCAGAGATTTGGCGTTGATAGCTTAAGTTTCCCTTACTTGAATCCGATAATGGCTGAAGTATTTATAGGCAGTTTTGAAAAACTAGCCGTTGGAGTCAGGCTGACGTGGCACTAGCCGTTGGAGGCTGACTCACTTCTAGCCGTTGGGAAGATTCGTCCTTGCTGGCACACCACGTGGCAAGGATCAGGTCGTGATGTTCCATGAAGGCGGAGCATCAACCTTGATATTGAAATCCAGCACTTGAAATCTTCTAAGGCAGTGCAAGCTGGAAGCTTGATAAGGAAGGTCGATAGATAGCAGACATGCCAGCTCGATCCGAATGAGGCAGGTCGATAAACGACCTTTCTCTTACAGGTGGATCGAACTTGCATTTGAACATTAGAGGGCATCTGTCACACCCCAATTCCCGAAGGAAGGCGCACGTGCCAAGGGCGTGACTAGGGGTTGGAATAAAGAAGTGGGAATAGAAAGGGGATCGTTACTATTCAACCATTTAATGAAGTTCCCGAAAAGTTGGGCAACATCTCGTTTGAAAGAGGGAATAAACCGGAATGAAATCAAGCGGTATTAAACCCAACATAACAGTTATATCATTCATCATAGGATCGCATAAGATTCGATGGCTCGGCGAATCAACATAAGACCATCATTACAAAACAACGAGTTCAAGTTCTCGATAGTAAGTGAATAAGTTCAGAGTACAATGTACTTAACAAAAGAAGTACGAATAGCGGAAGCTTAATAGAAGAAACACGTTGCCTCAGCTCCGCCTTCGTCATCACAATCCCCGTCAACCTGTAAACATTTTAAACATTTTGGGCTAAGTACTAATGTACTCAGTGGGCTACGCATTTTGTCAACAGTCGAGAAACATAGCATATTATCCATCATTATAAGCATGACTTAGAAGGTTTTAGAAAACAAATACATCTAAGCATGCCAAAACATTTCATTTGCCATGGCCTCATGTCGCACTCTACAGTTACTCTTACTTTGATCCCGGACCTCTAGCCACCGTCGGATCCATTCATCATTCATCATTTGGATTTCGGGCCGAAACCCAGAGAATCCCAGTCAAAGATAGAACACGAGAGAGATCAACCTCCGCATTACTACCAGGGTGTATACACAGTTCAAAGTTAGCGTTTTAGACTGAACTAAGAACCTCGATCGATTAACTTCAGAGCATTAAACATGTAGAGGGCACATTAAACATTTTATGGATAATAAGTTTTGCATTTTAAAACCATTGAGCATACGTGGCTCATATACTTTTGGAAAGTAAGCCCACCTCTTGAAGCGTAGAATATGGCCGATCTTGATAGGCAACAACGTCAGAATCCTTGTCGAAATGCGCGATTAGTGTGGATAGATTCTGAACGGAATGAGTGTAGTGGAATGGTTCTTCCTCCTTAGCTTCTTCTTCCTTTCCTTTCTTCTTTATGCGCTGTTGCTCTGATCCTTGGTGTGGTATTTTGGTTTGTGCAGTGAAGGGAAAGAAAGGATGATGAAGAAGATATTTGTGAAGGTTTAAATGTTGGGATTAATTGAAGGCCACGCCCTCTTCTATTGTTGTGGAGGTGGTGTTTGTTTCTCCTACATTCATCAATTTCCTTTTCTTATTTCTTTTCTTTTATTGGCTAATTTGTAATTAGTTGGGCCATTAGTTGGGCCCTTTTTAATAAATATGTTGGGCTACCATTTTATTATTTGGTAAACATAATGGGCTTGGCCCAATACTTTTATACATTACGATTTAATTATCGATTTAATAATTAATCGTTTTATTCTTTATAACAATCGTAATAAAATACGAAAGTTTCAATAATCATTTTACGCGATTTAATATCACGAGAGATAACATATTATCTCTATTTTACATAAATCAACAAAGTGATTCTTCCATTCCTATGAAACTATAAAGTTTCGAATTTCCTCACATAAATCATCTAAAAAAAATCCTTCCTCATCCGTCTATATATTGAAACTATAAAAGTTCCGAATTTCTTTACATAATATTTATATATTACGAAAGTCGGGGTATTACATCCTACCCTCCTTAAAAAAAATTTCGTCCTCGAAATTTATGCTTGTGGGTACTCTAATTCTGGATATAATTCCTTCATATGAAACCATTACCCGTATAACTTAACCATCACTCATCTTAGATATCCTTTAACCTTTAACCATAGTGAATCCCTCTATGTGAAACCATCATCTATGTTCGTTAATCATAACAAACCTTAGACTTTCATAAGTTCTACGTGAGAAACCTTATCTTAAAGCATTCTTTCTATGTTCAAATTATATACTTAAACCATAATCATTCTTAAAGGTGTTCATCATTTCTATCTTAATCTATTACTCTCTTATGCTCATCCTTTATTAGATAACATGTATAAAATGGATGATAGGAAACTATTGATTCATAAGGATAAGTATCCAAGCTATCAAGGAGTTTGAACTTCAAGTTTATGAGCTTAGCCAAATGGCAAATTGATCATGATCCAAAGAATTGATCATAGAGGCATCAAATGATGATCAAGTAATGGCTTATGACATTTTGGATGAAAGTTAAGATATGTGTCTTGATCGTGAAAGAGGATTCAAGGAGTTTCAACGAGCCAATTAATCATAATAATTAAACCATAGGATCTCAACACGCATCAGAGCTACAAGGTATAAGTTCAAAGAATAAGTTACTTGAACAATTAAGCATCATTCTAAAGTGATACATAAGCTGAAGATCAAATAACTTGACCGTTGGTACAAGAAATCAAGTACAACGATGCTTCAATAAATGATTTATTCTCACTGATGATAAATCAGACCAAAGAATGATTTGAAGTTCTGAAAAGCTGACATTCGAGGATACATCACTAAAATCTCAGATTTTTACTATGAGGGAATTGAACGTTGTAAGGGCTTGAAGTACAAACTGATTCTGGAAAAATGATGTATGGCAGATTCACTGCTCAAACATTGAACAACCATCACTCTCTCATTACTTGGAGTTTGAAAACGTACTAGCTAGAAAAATAGAGTTCAGACACATTAGAACAATCTTTCTCCAAAAGATCTCATCATTCAAAGCTAAGGAAAGATCTTGGAAACATCGATGAAAGTGAGAAGCAAAAGCTGTTCGTCAGACTTTGCAGATTGGCCATACAAATTTTGAAAAATCACAATAAATTGATACGAGCTCTGTTTTGAGTGAACAAAATATGTATGGAAAGACAAGGAAACGAACTTTCACATGGAAAAGGAATCAGGGTCAAATTCTAAACGAGTCATTCTGGAAGTGGCTCGCAAGTAGGCTGAATTTCCAGAATTAAAGAGAATGAGTTCCTTCCCATTTCAAAACATGAATTCACTTTCAAAGGGTCTTAGATTAGGAACTAAGTTTTGTATTAACCAAAATGAACACGAGTAAATCACATGGAAGGTTGTAAGAGGCTGATGGTGATCGATCAAAGAAGTATCCCTTGGAAAATTTCATCGACCATTTCATGAATCATCTTTGAATGGAAGTAGAACAAGAATTTATCAAATTTGGAGACATGTACGAACGTAGCTTAGTATGGACAAAAGTTGGTCATCCTCTAAGGGTTTCAATACTTCATTCTAATTATTATTTCTTGCTCAAGAAATCATGAGGGTCACTGGCTTACCGCATACCGAAGAGAAATACTTTCTCATGGCTTAACCGATTTCAAAGTGTGACCTATAAGTTTAAAGCTGGAACAACAAGGAACATTTTTCATGTGTGGAACTTATAGAATCGAGCAGGGGAACACAATAGGAACGGGATTCAAAACTGTTGCCGAATAGTTTTCTGAAAATTGGCAGATTTGCCACACTGACTTCAAAACATCACTACACTCACGTATGAGCTCGGATTTGGGTGTATGACATATCCATAGAAAGCTGAAACAACGAGCTACAACTTTTATTCAGAAACTATTTGATTTTAACAAGTGGAAAGGGCTCGAAAATACAGATCAACCTATGCACAGAGGTGTTCGATGAAACGCCCGACCTGAATTCGTAACAAAAGTTCAAGAATTCAACTTTGACACCTCTTAAACTTTCACATGAGTATGAAACGTGAAGAACATCAAAGAAAGGTGCATACAGTAGTTGTACACACTCGATAAGGAAATAGAAAGAATTTCAACAATCTACTCATGAATACTCATCAAAGATCAAGACAATTAATATTCGGATTTTATCTACATTCATGGTCATTCTTCACAAGAACCGAATGTGGAACGTCGTGAATGGGGTTTGAATTCTAATATAATTCGAAATCATACTTCTATCATCAAGAGGAAAAAGGGTTTACTTCAAGGAAGACAAGAAATTCAACTTGCTCTTTAATAACACTCTTCTTTCCTTGAACTTGATCCATTGCTTCGTTGAAGCCATTACGTTCCTTTTCCCCTCGTTGAAACCCTTCTTGAAACCCTTTTACTCGTTCCTTTTCATGGTTAATTCGACGTTAGTCGAGAATAACCATCATTAACGTTATTGATGTCTTAGTCCCTACCTCGTGGGATCATAAAACTTCATTCATAATCGTATGGTCATGAAACCAAATACGAAACATTTCTTTTTGTGCGGGGATTCGGGGAATCCAACGCAACATCATCATTCATCTTTCATTTCCTTTCCACGTGGTACACAGTCCATTTCATTCCTTGACATTCGCAAGTATTATGCAATAAGCAGTAATACATAATTCCCATATTCAAATAAAAGTTGAAGAATTCAACTTACCCGTGTTGATGGTACTGTGATGAAGAGCTGAGGACTTGAATAACATTTATGAGTCTAGAGAAACGATTCTAGACTCGACCTCAATAATCTTTAACTATCAGAGCCATGAAAGAACTTGTGCTCTGATACCATTCTGTCACACCCCAATTCCCGAAGGAAGGCGCACGTGCCAAGGGCGTGACTAGGGGTTGGAATAAAGAAGTGGGAATAGAAAGGGGATCGTTACTATTCAACCATTTAATGAAGTTCCCGAAAAGTTGGGCAACATCTCGTTTGAAAGAGGGAATAAACCGGAATGAAATCAAGCGGTATTAAACCCAACATAACAGTTATATCATTCATCATAGGATCGCATAAGATTCGATGGCTCGGCGAATCAACATAAGACCATCATTACAAAACAACGAGTTCAAGTTCTCGATAGTAAGTGAATAAGTTCAGAGTACAATGTACTTAACAAAAGAAGTACGAATAGCGGAAGCTTAATAGAAGAAACACGTTGCCTCAGCTCCGCCTTCGTCATCACAATCCCCGTCAACCTGTAAACATTTTAAACATTTTGGGCTAAGTACTAATGTACTCAGTGGGCTACGCATTTTGTCAACAGTCGAGAAACATAGCATATTATCCATCATTATAAGCATGACTTAGAAGGTTTTAGAAAACAAATACATCTAAGCATGCCAAAACATTTCATTTGCCATGGCCTCATGTCGCACTCTACAGTTACTCTTACTTTGATCCCGGACCTCTAGCCACCGTCGGATCCATTCATCATTCATCATTTGGATTTCGGGCCGAAACCCAGAGAATCCCAGTCAAAGATAGAACACGAGAGAGATCAACCTCCGCATTACTACCAGGGTGTATACACAGTTCAAAGTTAGCGTTTTAGACTGAACTAAGAACCTCGATCGATTAACTTCAGAGCATTAAACATGTAGAGGGCACATTAAACATTTTATGGATAATAAGTTTTGCATTTTAAAACCATTGAGCATACGTGGCTCATATACTTTTGGAAAGTAAGCCCACCTCTTGAAGCGTAGAATATGGCCGATCTTGATAGGCAACAACGTCAGAATCCTTGTCGAAATGCGCGATTAGTGTGGATAGATTCTGAACGGAATGAGTGTAGTGGAATGGTTCTTCCTCCTTAGCTTCTTCTTCCTTTCCTTTCTTCTTTATGCGCTGCTGCTCTGATCCTTGGTGTGGTATTTTGGTTTGTGCAGTGAAGGGAAAGAAAGGATGATGAAGAAGATATTTGTGAAGGTTTAAATGTTGGGATTAATTGAAGGCCACGCCCTCTTCTATTGTTGTGGAGGTGGTGTTTGTTTCTCCTACATTCATCAATTTCCTTTTCTTATTTCTTTTCTTTTATTGGCTAATTTGTAATTAGTTGGGCCATTAGTTGGGCCCTTTTTAATAAATATGTTGGGCTACCATTTTATTATTTGGTAAACATAATGGGCTTGGCCCAATACTTTTATACATTACGATTTAATTATCGATTTAATAATTAATCGTTTTATTCTTTATAACAATCGTAATAAAATACGAAAGTTTCAATAATCATTTTACGCGATTTAATATCACGAGAGATAACATATTATCTCTATTTTACATAAATCAACAAAGTGATTCTTCTATTCCTATGAAACTATAAAGTTTCGAATTTCCTCACATAAATCATCTAAAAAAAAATCCTTCCTCATCCGTCTATATATTGAAACTATAAAAGTTCCGAATTTCTTTACATAATATTTATATATTACGAAAGTCGGGGTATTACAGCATCGACCTGCATTAACAGGTAGCAGGTCGATCTATCGGCCTTAACCCTAAACAAGTAAAATATGCCTAAGTGTGGTTTCGATAAACATCATCAAAATCAAACTGCAGGGGGTTCCCAACACTCTGGGACGGGAATTACTTGTCTGAGGTGAAGGCTGAGGTTGTGCTATCGATGGTACCGAAGATGGCGCTTGTAGCGGCACTGGCCGCATTTCCCTAGGCTGCCACGGCCTCTTCTGAAAGCCACTTGCACGCTCAGATGTTGTATCGAATTCCACGGCCAATGCCATCGCCCCTGCTACTGACGACGGGTGTTGGAATCGAACCTGGCTACGCACTGGATTGCGTAAACCTCCCATGTATATAGGCAACAATGTCGACTCCGGTACCCCTTGAATCTGACTCAACATTCTTTCGAACTCCCTATTATACTCCATCACCGTTCCCGTCTGGGATAATTTCGCTATAAGCTCAATGTAGTTTACGAAATAATTCGGATCGAATCTACGACGCACATCCTCGAGAAATTGCCCCCACGTAGCCGTTGGATTGTTTGCACGATAAGAAAATATCCAGTCTGAAGCGGGGGGTGCGAAAAGCATAACCACATAGTGCAATCTCTAGTCCTCCGGCAGTCGAATATGATCGAAAAAATACTGGATTCGCGTTACCCAGCTATGAGCATCGGTCCCATCAAACATCGGTGGCTCCATCTTAATTAAACGGCCTGGATCATGCGCCGTATTTGCTGGGCCAAAGCGAGGCCAATTTCCCGACTGCTCATAAGTCGCTTGGGACGTAGGGAGGTCCCATGCAGTAGTATAAGAAAATCTAGGGTTCGCATGCCCTTGTTGAAACCCTAAATTCCCACGAAAGGGATCATGCAAAAACTGCTGTCCTCCCACCGCCGCGGCCGACATCGAAGTCGGTAGTGTAACGTTGTGGCTCCATGCTGACGGAAAGGACGGCGGCACGGTGGATGCGGTCGGAGGAGTCGCCGCAAATTGTCCCCACGGCTGTGAGACGGCCGATTGGGCAGCTGCTGCAAACGTGGGCGACACCGTGAACTGAGGTAATGCTGTCGATGCCGTGAAATTAATCCGGCCCAAACGAATCTGCTCCCCCTGGATTCCATGACGTCGACTTCCACGAACGAGGCATCCCGTAAGGTGGATCCGGATCTGGGCGAGGAATCGATTGCGACGCCGTCGGCCGAGGGTCGCTATCCAGGCGAGCTTCTAACCGCCGAAGCAAGGAAACCACCGCAGCTGTAGAGAGAGGCTGCTCCTCCGGTGGCTGGGAAGCCTCGACCGTCGATGTCACCACAGTGGCTACCGATGAAACCGGTATCGAATTCATGATAGTCGTGGATGGAATTGCCATGGTTCAATAGATGAAAGCACCAGTTGATAGGGTTTTAATCCTATCAAGTGAAGAACGGGCGCGAGATGAACTCGTCGTACGCGTTCGGTAGGGAAGAAACGGTACAAAAGGAAATTAGGGTTTTGTATTAAGATGATGAATGAATAATACAAATCTAATTCCTCTATTTATAACTAGGGACCCTAGGGTTGATTCGCTCCTACGATCCGGGAAAGAATCAACAAGAAAACCCGGAAAGGAGCTAATAATGGGCTCGACTCGAAATAAAAAGGATCGGGCTAGGCCCGATCAAGAATTAGATAAATTAACGATATAAAATAAAGTCGTCGAACTTCTTCGACTCTCGAATCCTCCGTCGTTTAGGCCAGCTGCTACGTTCCTCATCTTCCTTTTCTTCCACTTCCAATTCTCTAGTGTCGTACACAGCTTGCTCACTTCCCATGCACTCCTTCGGCTCATCCATACTCATCCCATTTGATACGATATTCGTATCACATTATTGCACAAAACATGAGAAAAACAATCACAATACAGCCATAGTAAAGTTGAATAGTAAGAAAACATAAGTGTAAAAGAAAAGGAACAACGCACGACAATAACACGAAGCAAACCATGCACGAGCGAACAGATGAGAAATCCACACGAATGAACAAACACATGCAGTGTGACGATTTCATGCTTCATTTAGAACTTTTAATGGTGAAATACGTCTGCAGCAAGGTGAGGCAGAGAAGGAGAACTGCGGCGAGCCATGCGATGACCGTGGACGGGCTTGCAAATCGTGTATCGATTAGATTGGCTAACCACGTCCTGGCCCTGTTATTGCAGTGATCTTCCATCTCCATCTTCACCTTCCTGAAAATGTCGAAATTGTCGATCCCGAACGTCTCCAACCCCCGGAGCTCGTCCACCAGCTGCTGCTGATTCTGAACCTGTTGATCAGAACCCCCTTCGCCTGCAGCTCCTTGGCATCTTCAACGCTCTCGGTCAACGACTTCATGAAATTGGTATACGATAGCACCTCGAATGCCGTCACCGCCCCGGGCGACATCTCGTACGCTATCACGTTCGAGAGGGTGCTCAGCGCCTGTGACCACACCATCCGCGTCGGCAGCCGCAGCTCCGCCGGGAAGGAATTTGATTTGAACTTGATGTCTCTGATCGAGCACGACGAGGTCGGCCGGACCTCGATCCCCTTCGATTTCAGATCCATCACCGATCGTGTAGTCATGTCACGGTCTTGGTTGCTCAATTTGGGTCCCGATGCGAACGGTGTTCCGATTTTGGAGGCGGCGCCGCCTGTGATCATTCTGTGGCAAGCCTCCAGGAGGTGGAGGGGTTCCGGCTCGCCGCCGACGTCGGATTCCTGGAGAAGGTGTGGCTTGAAATTACCGGAGAGGAACCAGTTTAAGAAGCTGTTGATCATCTTGCTCCCTTCGTCTCCACGTCGTAGAGTGACGATCATTTTCAGGACGGCGAAAGGGAGCTGGTTCTCGAGCAGCATCAGATCAGGAAATGCGAACCGCATCGTCGCCACGCCGAGGCACTGGTGCCAGATTGAGAACACGTCGCTTTCTCCGGCGATGCCCTCCATCAGCGCCACCGTGAAGCAGGCGTCGAGAAGCATCATCGTAACGAGTTCCGCATCTTCGTATTTTTTGAGGCATTCCTCGTCGGCGTAGCAGGCTCTGTATTCCCCGATCTGCTCGAGAATTGTGTCGCGCAGCGAGGCTTTCATGGCGTCGCTGCCGGAAGTCAGCCGGTCTAGGAATCTGTGTTTCACCTCCTCCGCGGCGTGGAGCTCCGTCACGCCGTGATGGTACGGTCCCAGCGACACGATGGAGGGGTCGTAGTCTCTTCGGTTGGCATTCCTCCGCCGCACCGGCAGCGGCACTCGGTGTATCCGGCGGCGCTGTTGTGCCAGAGGTAACGTTACGGTAGATACATCCGTCACAGCTACTGCTACATCTGGGGATAAAACTCTTTCAAATTGGTTTGTTTCAGCAATCGTGTTTTCCATTGCGAATGCAGAAACTATCGAGAGGGCTGTAAGTATGGTATACAAATTCAATTTACATATATTGGATGTTGGCGCGTTTTTTTCTTTTTTAAACACTAGTAATTCACCCGCGACCTCGTGGGGATTTTTTAAATTGTATGCTTAATTGATTAAAATATGTAAATGTTAATTAAGATTCAACCGTACCGTGAAGCCGACCTAACAGAGTTTATACAAATTCAATTTACATATATTCGATGTTGGCGTGTTTTTTCTTTTTTTAACATTATTGAAGAATTTTAAAAGTCACATCACGGAGGATTTGAATTCCGAAACCTGTAACTCTGAAACTTAACTTCCTATTATTAGGCCAACACATGTACACGATATTGGCGCATTTTAATACTACACCTTGCAGCCTAAGTTATATATTACTATTTTTATTTAGCAATGGCATACACGTCCGAAACAACTGAGAATTTATCAGGAACGAGTACATATTCTCCTAGGAGGAAAGCCAACATATAGTAGTATAAAACTAGCAACCAACTCCAACATCCAACCTGTACTGTACCCAGTTTACTTCAAATTTGTATATGATGTTTTGACTTTTAATCCACACCAACCATGTTTATATATTCACACCCCGTGTCAACATGCCTAAGTCAATTTTCCTAGCTTTAGCCTCACCATTCGTAGGGAATATCTTATAAGCGATATCGTTAAGCTTAGCGTTATTATTTAAGTGGAACAGATGGAATAAGATATATTGTCGTAGTATATTATCTTTGTTTCATTCTAAGTGATTTGTTGTTTATTTATATGTGAGGAATATAATACTCAATTTGTTCCATTAGTTTTATTTTCATCCGTCCCACTTATATGAGGATATTATCTTAAATAGCAAAATTTTAACCCACTAAAATTCATTCACACTACTTTATCCACTACTATAACTCTCATGTTGATTCTTGTGCCGATAAAAAGTTATCACTATATGAGTGTGACAGAGAGTAATAAAATAAGTTATTTAGAAAGAGACAAAGGGAGTATAAATTAGACTAGAATACATGTTTCTAGTGAGCTTTTATAAACTTTTATATTTTGCCCCTTAGAAGGTGGCTCAATGATTGAATGGTTAACCTATGAATTGATAGATCACTGGTTCATTCCGTAACATTGCCCGATAAAAAATGATAAAAAATATTTCTAAATGCAGCCCTCATTTTAGGTAGACCCCTTAATAGGATAATAATTTTTTATTTTTTTTAAAAAAAGAAAAAGAAAAAAAGCTTAGCCCACAACCCTTTTTCGGATTACCTTTACGAATGATCCAATAAAGAAATCGAAGTGTGTTGGGCCTTAGCAAATTGAATTGTTTAGGGCATGGGATGAGGCGGCCCAGTTTAGAGGCCACCTTTACTATTTTTTCGAATTTCGAATTTTTTAATTTCGAAGCATGACTCTTACTGTTATGCCAACACGCACATAATAGTTCCTTCTAACTTTTCGATCGTGTTTCCATGTTAGTTGATGTTGTGGGATTTAAACTCTTCGATTCGATCAGTGAGAAAATGTTGCCAACCTCGTTGAAACTCAACGGACTCGAACACTCAAATATGAACAGCTAACTGGGTCGTACTCAACTCAACTAAGGTTTTAAGTATTAGACGAGCACAGTCTGTAAAATACTTCCTTCGTCCATGCACTCGCGCGATTGTTTGATTATTATCCGTTTGAGATTTATTTTACCGTAAAATAGATGACAGGGAGAAGAAAAGGTATTCGATTATACTCCCTCCGTCCCATTAGGATAGGGACCTTTTTTTTCGGCGCGGTAATTAAGACGAGAATGATGATAGTGGATAAAGTGAAAGATAGTGGGTTAAAGTGATGTGTCAGAATTTTATTGGGTTAGAATTTTCCATTTTAGGAAAGGTCCCTATATCAGTGGGACATCCCAAAAAGAAAAAGATCCTTATATCAGTGGAACAGAGGGAGTACTAATTTTATTTTATCGATTGCTTGCAAAGGTAGACTCAGATTGTTCTAGAATGACCTCCGTGCGAAGAGAGTACAGTAACATCATAATCTCGAGCAAACTGCACCTAACGACGTGCCACGTGGGCGCGTAGCCCATAGAGATATTTTTAGATCATTATCCAGTTTTGGTAAAGCTCGCACCGTCACTGCGTGCGCCTACAACACCTCTTGCCCTAACGCTGCCCCTTCACCAAGTTAAACAACATCTCCTTCCAAAATCCAAACTATTCTGTTTCTGCTGCCTAATTGCAAATCGGAGCTAAGCCTTGCGATCCCCAACCCGTCTCTCTCTAGCTAAAGCAACATTGATTCAACGTACTGCTGCTCAATTCGCTGATTGCCTCAAAAAATTCGAATTGGCCTTGCGGCGTCCGGTCAAAATCTGAGAGAGATGGTGGCGACGGGGCGGTGGCTGGAATGCAGGGGCGACCTGTTGGCGGAGGGGGCTAAATCGCTGCAGCTTAGGCTCAGGAACCGTTTCAGAGTGGCCGCGGTGGGCTATCAACAGCGGCGGCGCGACTTGAGGATTACCGACGGCGGCTACTTGTCCTCCAGCGTGCAGCGCTGGCTAGATCGCTTCTCTGAATTCCGTCGCGATTCCCTGCCTTCGTCTTCGGCTTTTTACCGGAAAAGAGGTTTGGTGATGTTACGTTATTTGTTATGTTTCAGGAACTGCTTATAGATATGAAGTTTGAATTCAACTGGTTATGAATTTGGTTTAGCTTAGCACGAATTCTTTCGTAGACACGGATGCGACATTCTTGGTTTTCTTAAATCAGAAGCGTGAAAAGTATTTTTTGCATCCATTTTTGTGCTATTTCAATTGATAGTTGAGAAAATGTTACCGTCAATAGGTTATTAACAAAGTTCGGATCATTAGTTGGAACAAGATAGTGATCAGTCGTGGAATAGCGTAGCCCTGAGGTTGGAATACTAATTAGTTTGAAATTACTTTGGATCATTCAATTGGTTTTTTGGCTTACTCTGAAGTTTACCTACGTTTATAAAATGTTTTGAACTATTGATATTTTACTGCAGTGAGCAAGGATATTGATGCAGAAGATGAGTCCGTCTTGACCCGCATGCTACAAGCTGTGGCTGTTCCTGTGCTTGGAAATGTTTGTCATGTTTTTATGCATGGTCTCAACCGTGTTCAAGTATGTTTTGTATTGTCATTTTGAATCAGAGTCCATCCCTTGGTGTTGCATTTTGGAAAGATAACATGATTTATCGTCTTCTATGTAGATATTTGGAGCTGAAAAATTGCAAGAGGTAGTACTTCATAGGCCAGAGAACAAATCTTTGATTACGGTAAGCAACTTTCGCTTATGAGGTAGTAAACAAATTCTTAGAGCATGATGGAATCAGTGATTTGTTAAATTCTCCTGATTTAATCCAAAGAGGGAAAGTACTTTTAGGCCGTGGTGCAACGTTTAGTAACACTGCTGTCACTGCATACTTGCCATTTTCCTTACACCATGAGTCTTATATA
Source organism: Thymus mandschuricus (assembly GCA_029379335.1). Taxonomy (NCBI): domain Eukaryota; kingdom Viridiplantae; phylum Streptophyta; class Magnoliopsida; order Lamiales; family Lamiaceae; genus Thymus; species Thymus mandschuricus. The sequence continues at coordinate 4,735,933 of CM057079.1, read as the reverse complement.
TATTTCAGAAATACTTATACAGGTATACCATAATGCTACTAAATAACTGAACACAAATTGTACCGTTTATTTGGAGGTCTTGTACATGCACACTCCGCATCCATTGCATGTGTGGTATGGGTTTATATTGAAGTTTGCAACAACTATAAGCTATCTGAGTTGTGATTTCAATTACGAGATCTAAAAAAACAGTATTGCTCTGTAAACAATTCTCAAAGCTGAGAGAGGAACATTATGGGGAAAATATTATTGATCCCCGGGAGAATGGTGGGATGAATAAGAAGAAACCAAAAGGAACTGAGAAAAGAATGAAAAAGATGTATATCCCTGTATGCCTATGGTCTAGGTGCCAGTCATAGCGGAAAACATGTCCTTTGATGCTAGTCATTCACACTTAGGGGTCTTAGAAAAGAAGTGATGATTCTGCAATTAGTAATTGTGGTTCTCTCTATTCAAATCCTTTCAGATTGGATTATCCTGGGTTAGTTGGTAATCTCTTGCAGCATTTGATGAATCTTATGAATCATTGTTCTGTTCTAGGTTAGCAATCACGTTGCTTCCGTGGATGACCCTTTTGTCATTGCTTCACTATTGCCCCCTAGCATGTTGTTCGATGCAAATGGTTTGCGGTGGACACTCTGTGCATCTGATCGGTGTTTCAAGAATCCAGTTACATCAGCATTTTTTAAGTATGTGAAAGTGCTTCCAGTTTCTCGTGGGGATGGGATATACCAGCAGGTAGATTTCTACAAACCATCTGTTTATGTTGGTTTTCGATGCTTTGGCACCTTTATGTGGCTTTGTTTGTTGAGAATTTGGTCTTCTGAATCTCATTTTTGTAAACTGGATTTATGGAACGACCAATTGCATGTTAGGTTACTGTAGCTTGTTCCTCTATTCTCATTTTTTTTTTTTTAATTACTTGAGCTTGAACCCGTTTTTCCTTCATGAATTTATATGATACAGTTGCAAGTATTAGTCTTAGCTATTGTCGTCATAAGCTTATACAATGAATTAATGTACTAGCTTGGTGGAAGTATAAGTGCTTCCCATTGGGTTCAAGATAATACACACTAAGGGCGAGTAATTTAGTTCTTCATAAATATTGAGGTTTCATTATGCCTGTTAATTTGGTAAGTAAAGTAGGGGGAGTTGGACCAATTTTGTCGTCTTTGAGTTTACCAAATCTGGTTTAACAAAGTGGTTATTCCAATTTGTTGTGTTCTCATTTTCCTCTCTTGTCAATCCTTTATTCAATTTTCAAATTATGGCTTCAAAGATCTTTTTTCTTAAGTATCTGTTTTGGTTTTTTAACTCATTCTTTGTCTCTACCGAAGGGAATGGACTTGGCTATTTCCAAACTGAATCGTGGAGGGTGGGTTCACATATTTCCTGAAGGTAGTCGCTCTCGAGATGGTGGCAAAACTATGGGACCGGCTAAAAGAGGCATAGGGAGGTACTTATCCATTTTATTGCATAAGCCTTCTTGAATATTTTGTTTAGTGACCCTCTTTGACTCTGGAATTTTAGTGTCATCAGCAGTTGGCGTGGCTGCAATTTTTTCCCTCCCCAATGCCTTCCCTGCAGTACCTTACTAGCAAATGCATATGCTCATATAATAAGGCCAGGTGTTAAGACGCATATCAGTAAAAAATTAAAGGGGATAGTATTGTGTCAGATTAATTGCTCCTTCACTTTGCTAGTGTTACAAATTATCTCGCTGCAGAATACTCATGTTGGTGCCCTCTGATGGGAAAAAATATAGTGTGGTGGTGTTTTATATTATGTTGGATCCCTTTCTTAATGTTAAGAATTTGAGCTTCAAGAGTTGAGATGATCTCTGTTCATATTTTCTACCACTTAAATATTCATCAGAAAGCTTCCACACTGAATCAGGATTTTAGCTGTAGGAAGTCTTTTGGATTTTTGTAGAACGGTGTCGCTTATGATATGCACCTTACTTAAGAATATTCAGTCTCTGTGATGTTTTGTACGTGTTGTCTTGATATCTACTGCTTTTGCTAGCTATGCTTGTCACTTGTGAGACTTGTGCGTGTTAGATTATCCTAGCATCCTATCCATTGCCATGAGATTTTTATCTGATAACCACCCTCTTGGTCATGCCATATCCAAGAAGATTTGAGAGTAATTTTCTTAAATTTCATCAACTACCACTATCAAACTGGTGATGCAACTATTATCATGCAACTATTATCATGCTATATCGGGCAATAGTCTTGTCGCAAATCAATATTGGAGTTTGATGCCTACATGGATTGCTCTAGACTTGTAGGCATGCAAATAGGCTGGATCCTCGAAATAATTACATTTACCTTTTATTTTTTGTAGGTTGGTATTGGATGCCGATAATATACCTTTAGTTGTCCCTTTTGTGCATTCTGGGATGCAAGAAATTATGCCGGTTGGAGCTAAGTTTCCTAGGGTTGGGAAAACTGTAAGTATTCTTCCTCCTTTCCTGCATAATCTATGTTTCTCGGGTCATCATATTTCTAATGCAGTATTGGCATGTAAACAGGTGACTGTAGTTGTAGGTGATCCCATCACCTTTGATGATCTAGTCAGCGAAGGAGCAGACAATAATTTATCAAGAGGAAAACTCTACGATGCCGTTGCTTCTAGAATCGGCGATCGGCTCCAAAAACTGAAGGTGCAAGTCGAAACATTAGCAGTCGATCAAGCGCTAGAATTAGAAAAGTATCCCTCACGGGTGACCGAGAGAGCAGCCAGACTCTTGCAAAACATTGACTGGGAATCACTCGGGATGGGTACTTACATGGGTCTCGAACCCGATGACAACCTACTAAAGGAGGATCTGTTGCCCGAACCAAGTGCTGCTCAGCACCACCCACAAGAAAATAGCCCCGAGGAGCGGTGCTTCGGAGGAGCAGGCTACTCTGCCGGAGGTGGGTTCGTTTCGAGAATACGAGGCTACATGGACTCCACCGAGTTGACAGTTTTCGGCGCTAGAGGTCTATATGCTACGAACCGAGGTAACAATGACTATTTAGGTAGGTTACGTGATGCTAATAATAGACCGTTGAAGGTATGGTATGATTTTTGGAAGTCGATGTATGGAAATGTACGATTCCCTCCAAACTTGGCGTTTGCTGGGGGAGTCTGATTTTGTTCGCTTTCATGAGAGTTTGCCGCCAATTTTGTATATTTTTGTCTTTTTTAAAAAATTTCTAAAACAAGCCATGTTTTGCACGCGGATAAGGTATACGACTGTGTTTAAGGAGACTGAGGGAGTGCATATTTTGAGCTCTAGTTTTTGTGAGTGCACAATATTCAAATAACTTAGAATACATGTGAATGCTATAGTACTAGTTAGTAAAGTTAAAATACGAAAAGGAGAAAAATCAAAAAGTGTTGCAATTAAAAGTAAAATGCTCTAGAATGAAAAACCTATACAAGCCATCACAATTGCACTTACATTCATTCATTTCATCCAAGTGTAGTTCATTGCTATAAATACTATTACTCCGAAACGATGAAGCATATGAAAACTAAAATAACCACATATTTAAATAAAATCGTATTTATTTTTCAACTAATTTTTCCTAATAAGTATATCAATCAAAATAGTTGCTTAAACACTACTGTAATGAGTTTTAGAGTAATTTACAAACTAAATATTCATTAAACTATTATAATATCAAATTATTTATTAACTAACCAATTATATAACAGTCGTTACGGAACGCCCGTCGTTCAGCCTTCAATATGATTGATCATATTTTAAAAAGAAAATAATTGAGTTGTTCAACAGGTTAACGGGCCGGTTAACAAGGTCAATGGGTCGGTCAACGAGGTGAACATAGCGCTCAACGGAGTCAACGGGCCGAGTCATCCCGGCCCGTGCGCGCCGCTCGGGCTGGGCGCGCGAGCCTTGGCCTGACTGTTGTGTGCGCTGGGAGGGCTTAAATTATTATAAATTTATTGTATCATATTGTTAGAAATTTATATATTTTTTTAAAATATACTTTTCTTTCACATGTCTAAATTTTTGTTAAATATTTCGTCGTCACACTTTAATTGACATGTTTATTTTATCACGATTTTAAACGTAATGCAAAAGTGAAAAGTAAGGATCAAAGATTATAAATTAAAGGTTAATTCTTTTTATTTTATGAATTAAAACAATTAAAATGGAATATTTCGACTAGAAATGAAGTCAAATAAAGTGGGACGGAGAGTGCAACTCCCAATTTATCTTTCTACACATATTGTAATAGGTTCAAAAATAAAATTTAAGATAACATCTAAGTATCACTTAACTCAGTAATAAGTCAAATACTCTAATTTGTGTGGAAATAGTTAACATTTACGTAATTTCATAATTTCATGTTAAAGATAAATATCTATTCGTTTTATATTAATTGTTTTGTTTCTTTTCATTATTCAATTTTCTTATACGAAACTTTAGGCTAAGTATTAAAAAATGAAAAGTAAGAAGGATTAATAATAAAAAGTATGTGTTCGTTACTTACGTTTAAAAAACATAACAACTTATTAAAAATGACTGAATTGAAAAAACATGACAACTGAAATGAAACGTGTAACGAGCAATATACATTTTTTGTTTTGTTTTCGAGAGTCTAAAAATTAGAGAAAGCATACATAATCCGTGCCCTTCATTTGACGTTGAAATTATTTTCCGATTATATTGAAACTCCGAAAAAACAATTCAAATTGAGAGCGAAGAGTTTCATTTGAAACCCTCATTATCCACTTGCAATTTGTAGATAATTTCAATGCTTTGATTGTGTGTGCCTGTGCGTGTTTGCATCATTTGATTGCGATAACAGAATTCCAAAACCCTTTTTTGGGATCTAAGAAAATGTCGTACGAAGATGACGATGCGGCGTCGCAGCTCACTGATAAGCAGAAAATCGACATCGCTAAATGGTTTCTCCTCAATTCCCCCGCCGGCGAAATCCAATACATCGCCAAAGGTACAATCTGGAATCAATGCGCATGCATGTGTAAGGATGCGTTTTGGAAGAATTCCCTAATTTTGATTTCACTTGTGCAGATATGAAGGCGGTTTTGAATGATGAGAGGCTGTACAAGACGGCGTCGGAGGAGGCGTTTCCTCTTTACAACAAATCCCACATGATTTACCTGGAATTTCCTAATAGAAGCGGTGAGGTAACGCCCATTGTTGCGATTGATTTTTGCCCTAATTTTGTTTCCAGTGCAATTGATTAGATTGTTTTCTCGAAGAGGAAATTTCATGGACAAGTTGTTTTAGGCATTGTTTGGACTCAATATATGCACTTCAGTAATGGTGGGGGTTTGATTGGAATCTACCCGTAAAAAGTTTGTGAAGATTGATCGAACCCATAAAGAGAATGTGAAGGTTTTACTCCATTTAGCATAGTAGGCGCTGGCACTTTTAACGAGGAAGAATGATTATTTGTTAGTTCATTATTGCGAGATTTTATCCTTTCAGCTGTATTGCTACGTATAGGCAGAAGTAGAATGGAAATGTGATTTTATTAATTGTAATTGTCTTTAAAAGATAATTTTAAGTGTGTTGTTTTCCAGTACGCAATGGTAAACATGTATATGCTCTAGCCAGTTTAATTTTGGTGTTCAATGTTTGGCCGAACAGTTCAGGCAGTTTTCTCGAAAGAGCTTCTCCAGCTTTTATACCGATAATGTAATGAACTCGCATAGACAATTTTCTTTTCACGTGCTTGTACCATCCTTTTCTTTGATGTTTGCAGGTTATGGTTACACCGTTTAACGAAATCAGTAGTAATGAGTATATTGATCCTAGGACTGCTCAAGTTGCAATTGTTGACCATGTGAAGCAGGTAGAGTTAGCTGTTTCTGTGTGCATTTAATTCATGGATCTGCAGGACTTATGTTGTTCTTTTAACTAATCTTCAAATGTGCCTTGGCAGCATGATTAGGCCTTTTGTTTTGCTTTATTTATGAACTGCCAAAATGGGTTTGATTCAGGTGTGCAATAATTCGAGACCTGCAAATGATGAAGAGCTTCCATCGCCATATATTGAGGACTATCGGTAAGCTTTGGTGTTTCTTTTGTTGCTATATTAATTTGCAGCTTCAGAAAGAAAAAGGTTGTCATGCTTATCAGTCACTAGCAGCCTGATCAAACATAGTTCTGAACCTATTTGGATGGCTAGAAATCTGTTGTGCTATTCCTTGGAACCTCATTGCACTAATTTTTTAGCTGCAAGAAGTGAAGCACAACTGTATTCAGATTTAATTGTGTTATTTTGAAGCTATACACCATCAGTACGATAGTAAGTGCTACAAGCTTTACATTATTACAATACTGCATACTATTATACAGTGCTTCCCCTGTCCCAATTTGCATCCCCATATTAATTGAGATTTTAGCTGATAGTTAGTGACCAGACATTCTGGGATCTTAGAAATTTGCTTCAGATAGTGGTGGTGGGCATGTTCCTTATGGGAGTTACTGATGATGCTTATGTTTCGTATTCTGCTGGTCTGAATGTTTTTCTCTGCAGGTATTGCTTGGATTTAGAAGTAACTAAGTATGTTAGTGAAGCATACCCCAAAGGATTCTGTTCAGTTTATTGTGTTCATGGGAAAGATGTGGAAGAAATGGGTGAGGATTTTGGACTTGCTGTGGTAATTTCTGCTACTAGACTAAGCCCCCAGAACTTTTGGTACGTTCTGTCTTTCGTTGCTGCAATTGCTTATATATGAACATTCTTATCTACCGTGCTTATATATGTGTTGCATTCTTTTGTTAGTTATAACTTATAATTGATGTTAGTTTTATTTGCTAAGAGATTCTTGATACACTGAACATTAAGAACGCAAAATTTCAATTTTCAGTTCGCCCAGTAAGACCTGGGCACAACTATGTAAAAGTAATTCAGGCTGTTTGGGATCTTTTCTCTTTTCTGTCCATTGGGTAGACCCCGAGATGTCGTAGATAGGATCTATTATTTAGTTGAACGCCTTGCAGTTTTAAAATCATTCTAGATGTTGTCAAATTGAAAGTTATGAAACTAGTATGTAGATTTGCGGCTTTGTTTTTGCTCAGACAAACATGTCTCGTGTATTGGTGAAGCTGTGGGTGTATGGATGTTATGTGACTATAGCAGGCAAGTCACAAGTCAAATCTTTGTTAGCTCATCCTGGATTCTGCCTCGGCAAGCTTTCTAAATTAGAGATGCTTTGACCACATACTATATTATGCCAAATGACTTGAAGGAAGATATTTGGAGATGAATCCTATAAGTCATATTTGGCGGTTAATGTTTAGTTCTCCTTGCCCATGTACCACTAAATAATTCAGTCTATACTTGGTGTGTTTGCTTGTTTGTTTGATGTTATAGTGACAGAAATTCTTTCCTGGTAAAGTCATCCTACTGGGACATGATCGTCTCAAGGTTGTCATTTTTTGCTTGCCTTACACTTCCATTGGTTTTTCTAGTAATGGAAGTTGGCGGTCTATATGGAATTTCGAATTCAAGGATGAGCTACAACTTGTGGAAGTTAGAGGTAAACTTAAGGTAGTCTTCCTTCCATTCCTTTATGTGAAGAGATTGTGGGAATTCATATACTATCTCCAATTGCTGTCATGAATCAGAGTAACATGAATTTTATATTTTATGTAGGTTGGAGCCCACTATTTTGAGGAGGGAAATGTCCAGTTAGACGCGAAGCATGAGTGCAAAGATTCCACTATGTTTATGGTAATGCTTGAAACGAAACACGCAGTAACATCCTCTGTTCATGGGTGGTTGATTTACCTATCAATGGTCATGATACTGGCAGCTTAGATTTGGATGTAAACTCATGCATTCTTGTCCATCTTTAATTAACTGTGAATTATATTGGTGACATAAATCTAGAACGTGATACAGTATCGAGTCAGCGTAGAGTGTCATATGGCTTCATATCATGAGAGGATTCGAAGAAAGTTGTGATGACAAAAGAGACATTATTTGCTTAGATTTTGAATATCACAGAATGTTGATGACTTGTTGATTTCTTCAGTCACCTGAAGACTGTGCGCATGCCCTGACCACCATTATACGCAACCACGAGACAGAGTATCTAAATTCCCTTCAGGTTTCGCCTTTTCTCATTTTGTCTACTATATATTGTTTTGTCTAAAATTTCTTTATAATAAAATGTATTGTATTGGCAGAAATCCTATTCAAATTTGCCCGATGCCACCTTCAAGGTACTCCTCTGAATAATTCCTTCCTGCAGCTTATGACCAACTCATGACATGCTCCTATCGATTTCATTTTTAGCCTTGTTTTCTACGTTATTGTGTCGTCTGCATTTGAGTTCATCTACTACGGTCTTTTTAGTTCATCTACGGTCTTTTAATCGATCATTTACATTTCTGCATTTTAGGACCTTCGGAGGAAGCTTCCTGTTACACGAACCTTATTCCCGTGGCATAACACCTCGCAGTTCAGTCTCAACAGAGATATTAAGCAGAGCTTGGGAGCCGAAAAAAAGAAATGACTTCTTCTTCAAGGTTGAATGTTGTATCCTCTAGAATACTATTTCCAATGATGATTTGCTTTTGTGTTGTATCTAAGGAACATGTGTTTCCCCACACTCCCTTTCACCTTTGGTTTTTGGTATATATGCCAATTGGCTTGAAATTCTGAGAACTTATTGCATATCTTTCGTTTGTTCGTGTCGAAAGAACTCGTTTCTTCCGTCTTATCGAAAGATTAACTTAATCATAGTATTATTAATTATGTGCATCGTTTGTATAGTAGTTTCCAATGGAACTTGATCATTGAACTTGTCATAACCTAACTAAAACTTAACAAAGAAACTTAAAGGAAAAAATCGAAACCTAACAAAGAAATTAAAACCTAACCAAGCAAAACTATAAAAGAAAACTAAAGCTTCCATAGATCTGTCCTCAACACTTGACCTCCTTCAAGCCTACCGCCAGATACAGGAAAGTCGGATCGGTCGCGCCTTCCTTGTAGTACGCAAAAACCATCATCCCGTCATCGTGCATGCTCTCCCCAACGAAGCTGTGACATAAGTCGAATTTCGCGTCATTAATTGAATAAAAGAACATTATTTGCAGAAAAGAGTGCCTAAAATAACCTTGAGATATAAAGATTGTTAAAAAACGTGAATTCTTGCTACTGTATTTGAAAAATACTCACAATTGCAAGTCCTTGAGCTTAGAAATAAGGTACTTTGTGGCTCCTTCGATGCCTTTCTTGAACCGCTCTTGTTTCTCGGCCTCTAGGACTGCGTTTATGTTCTTGATATACTTCTTCATGTACGCGATGAACTGTTTCTTGTCGAAGGGAGGTTGCTCCTGTGATAATAAACCAGTTAACATACTCTAACTAGTAATAAGACATGACAGTAGTCGAAATAAAACAAAGTGCAGCATAGTATCTCTAGCCATGTTTTCTGACCTGAAGCCTGAAAGTGTCTTGGATGTCGACAACCTTGACAGCTTGATCATCGACACCTTCGTCTTCATCGCTCCCTTCGGCTGAAGGGTTGGCCCCGATGTCGACACTGACTGCCCCTTGAACAACCCACTGACATTACATACATCCAAGAAGGCCTTGTTAGATTTGTGACACATGAAACTAATCTAATGTAATTCACACAGAGTGATGAATGAATATATATACCTTGCCTTCTACTTCCCACAACATTCCATTCTCAATTTCCTTGAATGGGAATGAATCAGAGAGAAGCTCATCACCTGCATAATATATATTAGTACTAGAAACTTAAGTAATCAACCAAAAAGCATATATACCCCGACGACGACTCAAGTTCGTTGGGACGGAAGGAAGCAGTACTATACGAATGGCAAAGAAAAGCACCTGACAGGAGATCTTGATAAACCAACATGATTAAGGCAAACCCCTTTTTTCTTGAAATCCAACACACAAAAAAGATTCGGTAGGTGTTCGAGAAAAGGTGCGAGAGAAAATCTAAGGCAACGAGAGAAGTACGAGGAGAATAGTTGGGGCTTCTTCGAGGTTTTATAGCAGAAAAAGTTGAGACTTGTGTTTTTCCTAATTTGACCATGATTCTACTTCGAATAATAGTATAGTTTTTTTTTAAGATTTTAATTATATTCCTAAAATAAGTCGGATTGGTTCTGGTATTTCCTATTTCTTGAAACTTTATTATTCGTATTAGTATAGGATCTGTTTTGAATTTGGTAAATTACCATCTTAGTTTGATGCGAGTGGGAATTTACATTCATGCCCTTTGACCGAATTATAGAGGTATAGTAATGGTGGGAAATTTGAAAGTGATATTCGATTCATGCACAAATCAATAATAATAATAATAATAATAATAATAATAATAATAATAATAATAATAATAATAATAATAATAAAAATAAAGGACAATTTTTTTAAAAAGATAAGTAAATGAATGTTAGCATAGCAATGGAATTAGGTGTAAAATGACAGCATGGCATAAGCTCGACTCCTTTGTTTCCAAAGTGTCCAACTACATTGGATCACCCAATATATGCATTCATCATCTCATCATTTATACAATGTTCATAACTAAAAATAATAAGACAATAATATAAGTAATAACTTTACTTCATTAACGTGTTTACTGCTAACGTGTATTCAACAAAATTGTAGTATATATATTACTGTCATATAACTCATATCAACGATGAACATAGTAGTATTAAATATGTTCATGGTGTTTCTGCCTGTAGTACTAGCATCTCAAATTCTCATTCATATTTGTTTTGGAGTTTAGTGAGGGAGAATTTTTCATATAGGTGAAGTATTGCAACTATGGTTTCATCCTTTTTTTTTTTTTTTTTTTTTTTTACTTTGTTTTGACTTTATCTATTTTCCCCATACTTCTATTAATTATTGATTTTTTCAACCTCCCACTTCTTACGTCACGCTCATATTTATTTTCACTATTGGAAAATTGTGCAAAAATCCCATAATATCAAAAAAGTTTCACAAATTGCATAATTAGATCAAACCAAAAGACTACATACTTATGAATTTATTTATTAACTTATATACTTGTTATTAAAATCTAAATATTTGAGAAATTTTCTCATTTAATACTTCCCCTATCTCATGTATATCACGATTACTAAAAATATATATATCAAAATTAATTAGCAGTGAATAATAAAATTATTATTATTATTATTATTATTATTATTATTATTATTATTATTATTATTATTATTATTATTATTTGGATAAAATTATTGTCCTAAGTCCTAACGCATAGTAAATTCATTACATATATATTGCGTAAGATAATCCCTCTTCTCTCTCCCTCCCTCTCTAAAACTTTCCAACGTAAGAATCCAGCGGCGAAAACAAATCGAGAAAGATTAGGAGAATTGCAATAAAAGAAAAGAATAGCAAAGGAAACAAAGTTGACACTTCCTCCTCTCTCTCCTCTCCCCCTCTCTCTCTACTTCCCAACTCCCCTCGCACTTCCTCCCCTTCCTGCCTCCGATTCCTTCAATCGTTTCAACTCAATTTGCTCGATTTGCTTTCGCCGATCGATTTTTTTCCGGTTAGGTTGCAATTACTTAGGGTTTTTGTGGAAGTCGTTTTAAATTATGGGATTGGGAGATGCGGATCTTCTCGACGACGGCGACGGGGGAGGATGCAAGGCGGCGGCGGCGGCGGTGTCGTGCTCCATTTGCTTGGACGTTGTCGCCGACAATGGAGATAGATCTTGGGCTAAGCTTCAATGCGGCCATCAATTTCACCTAGGTGAGTCATACTTTTGCAATTCGTTATGGAGGTTTCGTGATCTAGTTAATTCTTCCTGCTCCAGATGTTTTATAATTTGTTGATTTCATCTTCGAGTGGAGACGAACTCGAATTTGATGGGGGGTTGTTGTTTGTTAGTTTGCCTTCCCCGATCAGTTATTTTGCTAAATTTTCCCTAATTAAACGCTACTGTTCATACCGTCGTTAGGATCTGGGAATGAGGTGTTGAGTTTCTGGAATTGTTGTTGGGAACTGTGAGTTATGGATGTTGGAATTATAATTTGCTGGCTCGGTTCTTAATAATTTGCTGGAGGAGGTCGTTATTGTGTGTAGATGCAATCGGTATCCGGTGCCGTTTAGTTCTTTGTTGAAGACTTAGTCCACTGGGGTTTCTGAATGCAGAAAAATCATTGCAGCCTTAGTTTAGTGTCGTGTTATTTCCCGTTAAAAGTTTGTAGGAATAGCTGAATAGTTGTTCAACATACGTATGCATGAGTAAAATCTGGATTCGGATTAGTAGTGCAGTTGTGCTACACGTTTTAACTGTTATTTGTGCTGGGCAATATGTTGAAATTATGTAGGGAGATTGTGTTTATTAACATATTTACCGGAGAATATTGGTCTGACCTTTTTTTTGACAGATGAAGCCTCTAACTAATTGTCAGGCTATGAAGCTATACTTAGAAACTTTTTCGACAATGTGTTGCGATATACTATTAGTAATAACGTCATATAAAAAATAGTACAAAAATAAAGTGGTCTGATGAATTAGTGATGACCTAGAGTCAAAAGTATGTGGACCTCAACCTCGATATGTCTGATAGGTTAATGGATGGTTTTACCTAGTAGGCATAACTTAACTCATGAAATTGGTTTAGACAAATCTTGGGTCGTAAAGTCTTTCATTCAAGTGGGAACAGATTAAGAATGTAAAATGGTGGTTAGGATCTACTTAGGAATTTTGTCACTGGCTGATGCAAATTCCCAGCAAAATCATGTGCAAAGTGTTGATGTCGAAAAGTTAAAAAGGTTGAATATTTCTTAACTGGGTGTTCGATTTAATGATATTTTATAAAATGTTGTTTTATCATCTCTGGTGTAGCTTAATTGTAATCTGGTTGTCATCTGTCTTGGCTTGTCTTTCAGTGAGATGGTTGGGTAACCACATTATGTTTCTTACTCTTTATGATGCTGCTTCAATAAATATGCAGATTGCATAGGTTCAGCATTTAATGTAAAGGGAGCCATGCAATGCCCCAACTGTCGAAAAATTGAGAAAGGACAATGGCTGTATGCAAATGGTAGTCGTCCACTACCTGAGTTTAGTATGGATGATTGGGCCCATGACGAGGATATCTATGATTTGAGTTATTCTGAAATGGTAATTCTCTAGAATTATCTCTTATTTCGTTATATTATCTTCTGCTGTCGTCAATTTTTCTCAACTTTATTAGTAGAATATATGTTTCTAAACTGCAATATCAAAGCATTAGTGTTATTTCCTTTTGAATAAGGCCAATCATATGTAATGTTAAATGGTTTTGATTTCACAATATAAATCTTTACTTGCTGTTTCTTTGACCTCTTGATTTGTAGTTATCCACAAATCTCTGCCTGTCACATTCTCATCCTGTTTACAGAGATCTATGTGCATTTAACGATCCTATGCTAAAAATTTTACGTACTCGAAACTGTGTCGTATATGAGTTCAGTCATCTAAGAATATTACTCTGTCCGTCCCAAATTTCTTGATACATATTTCCTCCTTTGAGCCGTCCCACATTTCCTGGCACGTGTCCTTTAATAGTAGTAATACTTAGTTACTTTATCAAAATCTCCTTCATTCCCGTGCCGAATAACTACTTCATTCCCATGCTGAAAGGAAACGCGTCAAGAAATTCGGAATGGAGGGAATATAATTTAATCATGGAAGCTCATATTTTAGAATTGACTATTGTCTGACCATTTGGGCTTCTTTTGGTTTAACTTCATTCTCCTTTCCACTTTTGAGCATCTTCCTATAAGCTTACTTACCACTTTATACAAACTATCTCCTTCGCTTGTTATCTATCACAAAAAAGACAGTGATTCACCAAAGACCACCAAAACGTACATGTATATGAGCTGGTTTTGTGTGGGATCTAACTTGGGATGCTTGAGACGAATAATCAGGAATAAAGAATAATAAAGGGCATACTTGGAGGGAAGTTTGTTTTATTCTGGATTTCCTTGGTGTGAACTAGTTGGCATTCAAAGAAAGGACTCTTGGCTGCAGTATGATATCATTGTCTCTGCTGCATAAGTTGGCATGATCCGATCCATACTTAGAGGTATCAATGTAAATCACTCTATGCCTACGCATGTATGCTGTCAGATTAACTACTTACCATCTATCATCTTCGTCAAAAACCTTGCCTATATTGCCATTTTGGTCAGTTCGCCAAAAAATTGCCTGTTTCTTTTTTGGACCTATGCCCCACAAAGCCCCATTTAGTATTAACCGCGCTATACCTTCTTTACATAATATGCCATTGGTGACCCTACCTTAATCCACTTTAAGTGGGACCCTCATTACAAACACAATACAACCAATCAATTAAAACTACACTTTAAGTGGGACCCTTATTTCTCAATACATTCAGGCAATACATTAAAATCCATACCGGCCTTTCCGAGGCAAGTATTTGTGGATGGATGGAGTATTATTTTAATAAACTCCAACTCTAGCCATGATCAAATTGACATCTTAATAACATCTTGAAGTTTGATTGTTTGTGTTTTTGCCGGGTATGAACAAGAAGTGTTGGTCTTGATAGAATGCATGTTCTTGTCCCACTGGTTTGTACTTTCCCTTTGCAGCCTACTACGTACTCAATTAGTTATGTTCTGGAGAGATTTTAAAAGGACAGTTATGTTCTTTGTAAACTGATAGTAGAAGTCAGGGAATGATTTCAGTTGAGGAGAAAACCTGTGTTCCCCTAAAATTGGCACTAGCTTTATTCAGATTGTTGAAATTGCAGCATTGTATTGAATAAGTGGGCTTGAAAATTGTACCAATTCACCTGATTTTTAGGATCTTACATTCTGATGACTTTTCATGCCCTTCGTAGTGGAACAGACTTGATTGCTAGTTGTACGTATAAACAAGCTTTATTTGCATGTTCATAAATTTTACTGAACGTTTTCCTCAAATTACTGTTGCAGTCATTTGGAGTTCATTGGTGTCCGTTCAATGGGTTAACCAGGCTCCATTCATCTTTTGAGTAAGTTCCTGTCTTACCTAATGTGTACTTTTGACTATAAATTAAGTGCAAACACTTGTTGGCTTAGTTTATTTTCTGACACATAGGTG
This sequence comes from Thymus mandschuricus, assembly GCA_029379335.1. Taxonomy (NCBI): domain Eukaryota; kingdom Viridiplantae; phylum Streptophyta; class Magnoliopsida; order Lamiales; family Lamiaceae; genus Thymus; species Thymus mandschuricus. The sequence goes on along the minus strand of CM057079.1, from coordinate 4,720,807 downwards.
AAACATAATAGAACAACTATGATTTCTCTCTTTTCAACCTAAAGATACGCGTAAGGCTGAGAGATTGTTAATCACTAGAGCTAACATGTCACTTACCTCTATGAACTAATATGATATTCACAGATGGTTATTGCTTTATCTTGCTTCACTTGCCTAGTTGCCAGATGGAAGAAAATGGCTTTTTTATGTCATATATTTGTCATTGTTTTACGTATTTCATCTCTTCATACTTGTTTTATTTTTTTACTTGTAATCACTTTTTTGGGTTCATACACGGGTTGCTGAGTTGATGATGCATTCTTTTTGCAGTGAAGGAGAGTTTTCGTCAAGCACATGTAAGATTTTTCTCTACGACTCTACATTTCTGCTAAAGTTTGGATCAAGCTTGTAATAACTGTACTATTTGCTATCTCATAGATCATGATCTTGTTGGACATAATGCCGTCTTTGCTGAACATACACCTGTTTCATCCACAAGTCATCCTTGCCCATATATTGCCTATTTTGGGCCCGTCCATCCATCTTCAACAACATCAAGTACCAGCGTTTCAGATGGATCTAATTATAATAACCATTGGAGTGGCCCGTCAGTTCCAAGTGAAGTTCCAAATTCATACGCTTACCCTTCAATGGATGTGCATTATCATAGTTGGGATCATTCTCCTCCTTTTGCACCTGGTAACCGGATTGGTGGAGCAGAGCAACCCATGATTACACCCATGACACAAAGAACAGCCAGGAGTAGCTCTGATACCCAAAGAACTGGAATGCATCCCTTTATCCTTGGTCACAGGTCAGTACCTTGTTTACCTTAATATCGTTCAAAGTCGTGTCAGCATCAATATATACATTCATGACGGAGTGTTTTTTAATGATAAATATTGAATAGTGCTTAGAATTTTGTCCCTTACTCTGTAGTGGTTCCATTGTGCGTATATAAGGAGATGTTAGAAAAGTCAGAATATGTTTAATTTGCAAAATTCGACATCTGAAAATCGGGCTTATGCATAACAAACGGTAATATAATTTATTGATTTTTATACATGGGAATCTTGTGATTGTTCGAGTTTTGGAGTTCATCAAGTTGTAAGTTTTGTTACAGTTCTGCCAGCAGAGCTCCCACCTCAGCAACCTCCTCTGTCCTTCCAGTTCCACCACATCCAGGAGCTGTTGCTCGGGCCCGCGACCATCCATCTCTTCAAGCATACTTTCAGCAATCTGCTAATAACCCTTCAGCACGTAACCCTGTCATGTCCACTGCACGAAGGTCCACCAGTCATCGAGGTTTAGCTCAAGCTGCCCCAATCGCCTCATCTTCCGACCAATCTGGTGGTTTTTACTTGTTCTCCTCAAATACTTCTAGAAATTTCCATGAAGTGGAAAATCCCCATCACGATGGTTTCCATGGTTGGGACCGAGAACACCAACCATCATTCTCCACAACCCAGGTTGAAAGAGATTCCATATGGGGACCATTCCACCCCCCACCACCAGCTCCTGCTGCATCCGAGACCGGAATGAGGTCAGGTAGCTTCCGGCAGAGGCACGGATCTGAGAGGATGCCATCTCAACATCGGTCATAGGTACGTAATTATCATGTTGTGGTGAAAAAACTGGGTAATGTATGCTTGTGCAAACGATCTATAATGGTTGGAATCTGCCAAGTGTGGCAGAAACAAAACTAGTGTGGCACTCGAAACTATCGCTTTCGTTGGCCGCCAGCTTGTGTGATGGACTTTGGCCTGTTCATGTTCCTATGGCCCCCCCTCTGGAAATAACATCTCTAGCTTTAAGTAAAGGGGTTCGAGTTGAGGTTCGCTCGTGACTCTGGATTTTTAAATCAGAATTTGGTACTTAAAAAGGGATATATCCTTAATTTCTAATTTATTTTTATTTTTGAAAAGATTTTAAAGAGATTCTTGGTATTCTTTGTTTGACTGCTCTCCTATTTCCTACCCTAGACTAGACAATATAAATAAAGCTATACCGAGAAAAGGCGTGGACTTGATATATAAAAATAAGAAACGAGAATAATATAATTAAGACTTGATTGTAAATCTGCTATTTTTGCGCAAGGATTTAGTTTAGGCTTGTACTTTGTCGGAGCGCTCAATTCTTTTATTTCTTCCGTGAATTCCAAGGCCGAGCCCAATAATGAGATGGGCCTAGATCGGGATATCAGAGCATCAGGCCCATTTTAACCCTTATGGGCCTGGGCTTGCCCAGTCCTGGCAGTAAAGGCCCACCAAATTTTGGGCCTAGGCCCAATAATGTACTGGCCTGACCCTTATTTGGCCCACCTCAAATTTAGCGGGCCCGCCTCGGATCCGGTCTTGGGCTTGACAGGCCCAATTCTTAGGGGAATAGCCCATTTGCTGAGCCGAGCTGGGCCTGAACCTGTGCCGAAGTGGGCTACTGCGGCCCGGCCCAATTGAAAACTACATTCAAATGTATTTTCTGTTATTTCGTAGAAAGTCTGTGCAGTTGCATATTTTTGTTATTAATCAACCACTAATTTTTGAATTTTTTCAATCCATTAATTCTTTTCTTTTATTTCCCCTTCCGAAAAGTTCAATAATTCAGTTGATAGCAATTATTGTGTAGTTACCTACACCTAATGATTCCCAAGACGAAAGAGCATAAGAATTAATCTTAAACACAATAGTACCTACTCCCTCCGTCCCACATGACAAGTCCCTTAATATTATTTTATACCTCACATTAGGGGACTTATCATGTGCGACATCGAAACGAAAAAACCCATAGTTTACTGCTGGTGCATGCAATAACACCATCTCTAAACAACAGAGTTACCACCCGGCTCACTTAATAACACATCGATAGACTATTAGACTATTACATGTCACCTCTTAATACTACATATGATTCGTGCTCGAGTTCATCCGGTTAGCAGCTCCATGAATCGAGCTCACTGCACTGAGATAATCATTGTCACAATTTGCATATTTGCTTCAGTACGATCGCTCCTGCCAACACCAACCAACAGTAGAATTCAGAGAGGATACAAAAATGTTATTGAGCATGTTGTTATATGTCGAAATGAAGAATTGTGGTGGCAGACATACAGAGGGAGAGGGCGAGCGCGAGAAGGATCTGCTCCTGATGGGACTTCGCACTGGACTCTCACTGTCCATTCTGCGTCTAGGCAGCTGCATAATTCCGTAGTTAGATAAAATCATACACGATTTAGATAAAATTGCATTATAAATATATAATAACGATGCTGTCAAAAAATATATATATAATAACGATAATTATAATATATTGTTCACTTACAGATGATATCGGAGTCCTAGATCTTGATCGGTACCTGCACCAAGTCACGTAAAAAAATCAAATGTAAGTATAGGGTATTTCCAGCCTAACGAACACGAGTGAAGTTATTTGTTGGCAGCAGTGAACACATTGGAAATCATCTTTGTCTCGAGCAAATATGCATGTCAGCATAAAGTGGATAATACTCCTTCATACTTGCACCATAACTCTAGCCTTTTGACTAATGTTGCAAATTCCATTTATTGCATAAATTAATGTTATCTTTGGCTCCAACACCACTTATATAATGTTATAAAAGGCTCTGACCACACATAGCATACTAGAATGAGGTTTTACCATCTTGATGCGCCACAGGTGCTCATTGACCGCCAAAACGATTTGAGCACGCGTATTTGAGCATTGCATAGCATCACGTTTCTAACATGCAATCCCCAGACCACGATGCAATCTATAGAGAAATGAAGGGGAAATCTCAAGATGAAGGTAGTGTAACCTTAAAAAAGCCTCTACTTCAAAATGGTCCATCCTCCATGCATAAACATTATTGGAGCAAAATACGTTGTGTTTCAAAGATACAAGGAATTATAATGAAATCGTCCAAACTTCAGACTTTTTTTAAGGCAACCAAGGAAAAATCGAGACAGGCTTCTCACTCGGTATGGTTACTATAACAATCAGCCCGGTATCCAAAAATATGACACACTAAGGAGCAGCCTCGTTTAGGCTTAAAAGAAGTGTAAGGGCATCAAATAGAACAGATTGGTAGTGGTACTAAAGTCCAACGTGATATAACAAAAAATATTGAGAAATACAAAAAAAAAAATAATAATAATAATAAATAAAAGTTAGAACTGAGTTTAAAGGAAGGACAATCCTGCATGTATTACGAGCTCCAACAGAAGGAAATGATGGAATAAGTGACGAGCAGGTCAAAGCAAACTCTAGATGAATATAAGTATGTTCTGCTGTTTCAAGTATTACCTTGTGGTCTCCTTATTTGAGAGAGAGACATAAACGTGATACACATTATATTTAGCCTAAAAAGGGCTACGTGCTTCACAAATTACCCTGACTTCCCACTGCAATTGAACGTCCACTGCCTTGTTATTATTCCCCATTCGTTTATTTTCTTTTTTGAGAGAGAGCTGTTATTATTCCCTATTAACTATTGAATGTAAATATATTATATTCACACAAGTACATACATGCTTTTTAAGAACAAGTTCTGCAAAGTTTTTCACATAAAATCAGCATAGGAGTAATCAGTGACAAAAAAATAAAAATAAATCATACCTTGGCGCTAAGGGTGATCGGGACACGGATCTTGAAAGCGAAGCAGAAGACCTAGAAGAAGACCTGAATGAGTTAGATGCCGGGCTCTAGGAGAAGCATTGCAGAATTAATTCAGTATGTTTATTTCTAACATATTAAGAGCCATTCTGTATAAATACACAAGTCTATTTAGCCGCCCGAAATAATCAAGATTGAAGAACGCTCTCCTCTTGGATTCTCACACATGAAAGTGGCGAAAAAAGAACTAGCATCTAAAATTGTCACCGTTATGCATATTATCATACAGATTATTGCATTATACCTTGGAGTCCTGTAACTGTAGCTGCGGCTGGGACTTCTGCTTCTTGAGTAAGCACTCCTACTAGGGCTCCTTGAAAAACTACGTCTACCATCATACTCCTCCACCTAGAGATTGTGGGTACTTATGTAATTAAGAACATCAATAGTTTTGAATTCATAATCAAATCCTATCTTACCCTTATATAAGCCCGAGAAAACTGGTTCTTGAAAAGAGAATCATCAAGCTTTCTTATCTGTGCAAGGTGCATTATGTAAAAAGTTATTCCCAGCAGAGAGAATTCTCATAATTCAGAAGAATAAAATATGATAGATGAAAATATAAAGATAATTAGCTTCACAAACAAATTAAATGAGCATACCGCATATTTCATGTCATCGTAATTTGTGTAGTCAACAAAGCCCCGCATGCCTGCAATAAATTTTGATTTCAACAATGAGCGACATATGTTAACATCTCGAACTAAAAGTAGAATTTTATTTAAAAGTAAATCACTATCAGAAAAGTATTCCAAAACCCGGAAATTAAGAGTTGGATAAAGTGAAGGAAGATGGCAAACCATTACTTTAGAAAACAACTGATGTTCATTACAATTTCTGCTATAAACACTACATACAACTCACTTGGACAAATCGTTGCATCAAAAACAATTGTTATTGACTTAAATTCATCTGTAGACACTGTGACATAACTTGTCTCTTCAATTAACAGAGGATGGATTATAGAATAAAATAGTAAGGTAAATATAATTGTAGAGTTCTAGATACGTCCAATAACAAGTTGCTTACCATTGCGATCACGAAAAACTTCAGAAAAGCACACATCTCCGGCTTGACGCATGTGATCCTGCACCAGTAATCAAACTAACAATGAGATGGGGGAAAAAAAAAAAAAAAAACATCTTCTCCCATCATATCTCTTTAGTAAGCTCGCCCAGAGATGCAAACAGGATTACCTTCAAGTCTTGCCACGAAGCAGAATGAGGGAGTCCAGTCACCAAGACTGCAAAGTAAAAAATCTCAAGATGTCATCAAGAAGTTTCATGAGAATGAGCAGACCAAATGTAGAATCAAGGTCGCATAAGAATCATGCAAACACACCCCTGTAGTCGGAACGCCTTGAAACTCCACCACGGCCACTTCCACTGCTGTAACTACCGTAATGATCGTTTGGTGATGACCCTTTCCCACCATGCCCACCATGTGCGAGTTCAACCTATATTAAGAAGAAAATGATGCAATACACCTGAGCTTGAAATAAGTTACTATGAAGATGATCATACAGCAGACAACATACCCGTAATCTATAACCATCAAAGTCATAGCCATCTCGTCCACGAATGGCATCATCAGCATCGCGAGGATCTTTAAACTATAAAACAACAGTGATGTAGAAATTCATGAGAAAACTGAAGGTGCAAAATGAATTTCAATAAAATTTATGTTTTCCCGCACAGCATGACGAATTGGTCGGATTGCCTACCAAAAACTGGAATTTTTGTTCAACTAAATGTGGAGGCTCTTAAGGAAACAAGTAATAGAGTACTGCCTCAAAGACTGCTCACCTCAACAAAAGCAAAAACAGGCGGCCGTGGAGGGGTCTTCAAATCAATGTCAACTATTGGTCCATACTGCCATGAGAAGAAAAAAAAAATGATAAAATGAGGAGCAAGTCAAAAACTAGTAAATTAGCAATGACATGAAACTATTCTAGTACTACTATCTATGTCTAATATGACATTACCCTTTTGATCTATCTAATAAAGATCAAATAAGATCATGCACTGTATGTCAAACATGTCAAATTACTCGCAAGTTTGTTGAAAGTAGCAACCTAATAGACCCCATATAAAGTTTGATTTGGGTAATTGACTTAAATTTGAATGTTCAAAGTCCCAGTCAAGTATAACAAGTAACAACTACATTCCTGAGGACACGTTTCTGCTTGATTAAAGACACTGTGAGTCGGAAAAAATCACCTACCAAGGCCCATGCAAAAACATAAGGACAAATAAGAGCTTCAGTACAGTACACATAGAAAGCGCACAACCATAACAGAAACCCTTTGTTACTGGAGAATACAATTCTATATGACTTTCCAACATGAACTACTGAAACAAACTTGCAGACCTTGTAAAATAAATCTTCAACTTCACTCTCACGAACATCTCCAGGAAGATTACCAACGAATATAGTGCCAATTGAGCGTCCTATTAACCCATGGAACCAAATATTAGTATTTACACAATGGAAGTAAGCCACATAAGTTTAAGATGTCCTCGAAATCTGGGAATGTTGAAAATTCTGTATCCATGTACATATGGATCATCTACAAAATTCTGTTACTCATTGGTCATTTAACAAAAGTGAAGTAGCCTAAACTGCTTGTCAGGAAACAAAATTCTCCTTTACTGAATATCCTGTTCTCTGACTAAAATTACAATTCCAAACATAATAAAGGTCAGCAGAAACAGCTGTTACCTTTGCTGCCAGAATGTCTTGAAGCTCCACGACGACCACTTTCACTATAGGATGATGATTTCCTCTCTTCATATGCAGGTTCAACCTACATAAAGACAGAAGTAAGAAGGATAGGCCAAGTTGTCAGGAGTAAATTATTATAACAAACAAATACAGCACCCTACTCACCCGTAATCGATAGCCATCAAAATTATAGCCATCACGCCCATGAATGGCATCTTCAGCATCACGTGCATCTTCAAACTATTACATAATGCAGTCAGGAACATTTGAGACACGATTAAGAATAAACAGAGTATCACAAACATTAAACATATAAGCATCGCACGGCCTATCTCAAGACATTCCATCTGACCCTTTTAAGCCACTTGCATCATCTCACAATATAATATAATCTAGAAATAAAAGTCTCAGAAAGTTGCTCACCTCAACAAAAGCATAAGCAGGTGATCTTGAAGGTGTTTTCAAATCTATGTCGACGATACGCCCATACTGTCATGAAAGAACCACACTATGAGTTAGAATTCAGATGGTACGGATGACCATTTTACGAAATTCAGAAACATGTTTTATTTCAACCAGCAACATACACAAACAAATTAACTGTCCCAGGTACAGAAACTATCATCAAACAGGCTGCACAAGCTCTGTAAGTTCACGATTGCAGAGACTGCAACTTAAGTAAAGAAACAATGAAACAAAACCAACAAACCTTGTAAAATAAGTCTTCAATTTCGCTCTCACGAATATCACCAGGAAGGTTACCTACGTAAACTGTTCGACTAGAACGACCCATTGTTTTGAAAATGATCACAGAATTTGCACTGTCATAACACATGTAAAGGAGAATAATTCAGATTATCAGGGCGGATACAAAATTCACACGATGAAACGACAGATCAAAAGTAATATACATCCATAACCCTAAAATAATATACATACATCAGACACGACATATTCACGACTAGAAATTCAGGAAAATTAAAAACAGAAATTCCACCATAAGTACTCCGCCCTAATTTATTGATTCAGAACAACTGCAGGAAATCGACAAACCAAAATCATTTGACGAGAAATAAAACATTTCTCGTTCTCGCAGTCGGCTACATACAATCACGATCATGAGTTCAATTATTACATGAACACAAACAAAAAAATTTACAGAAACACAGTAAACTTAACGTGAAAGGTATAATCAATTCACTCCGAAACCCCGATATCGAACGACTGATAAATTTATGGAGGCAAACGAAAATTCAAACTCTACCTAAATCCACAGATATTAAACCCTAGTTACCGTAAAATCACGGAAGAAATCGAGGAATTCTTCAAATCATACGCGAGAGAGAGAGAGAGATGATTACCAATTTGGAGAGAAGAGGAGGGTTGCGAAGGAGTTGTAGAGTTGGAGACTTCGAGAACATCGTAGAAACAGAGCTTAGACGCGGGCTATTTATATGGAAGAATCAAAATAATAATAATAAACTAATTTTAAGAAAAATCAAGCAGACTCGCGGCGGGCGGTTATTCGTTAGACGGTGACGTCACAATCTGACAGGCTGACACCTGTAAGATTGATTGTGTTTGTTTGCATTTCATTCCTCGTAGTTTTGTCTTATTACTTATTCGCCCCCCAAAGGTTTTCAATTTTTCACGCTCGACTGTGAATTGATTGTTGGGCTCTTCGTGGGCTTCGACTGGGCCCAAGTTCGAAGGTTGTGCTCCCCTCTACAAATGTAGTCTGGTGGGTTCTGACCTCTCGACTTTTTATTTGGAGGGAAACGTGTCTAACTGATTGAGTTGCGTTCCGTTGTCGGACCAGTGGTGACGTGCCACGATTTATATACTAGATTTTCTTTATTAATGAAAAGTCATCCCCAGTTTTAGCTTTTACTATTACTGTCATGGATCAAATATTCTTTAGTTTTAACTTACAAACTCCTAGCATCAATACTTTTAAGTTCTTTGTTTTGTTCAGTATTTATTCCTCGACGTTACAAATTTTGTTTCATAAAAAAAAGGTAGGAAAAAACAATATGGTGTACTTTATTAGATATGCTTAGAATATATGGTCGAAAACTTTTGAAATCTTAGGTCTAGTCACTTTACTTAGCCCCAAACTGTTATGCGGCTATGCCTTGTATACTGACGGGTTTTTTTTCTCAATGTAATAATCATGCACTATCACGAGAAAACTATAATGCAAACTAGTTTCTCCGATCTTGTATCACGAATCGAATCATCCAATGTGTCTCTACATGTACTGATAATCGTATTCAGAATATTTCTAAAACGTGTTGATTATCCGTTGATACAATAGAAGATACAGCTAAGAAATGCAATATCGTTGTATTTTATTCTGATTTATAAACAATGGTTTATTTATTTTATCTTTTTGTGTGTTGCAACGCAACTCCACAAATTAATAGGAAAAGTTGCTTTCGCGTTAGTTACCGGTTTATATTCATTTTGGGCAATTGAGTTTAATCATTGTAAAACGTTGATAGTGACTCATTAACTATACAAATACCTTTCACAAATTAATTTCCAAATAAATTTCATCAATTCAATAAGAAACTTGATGCAAAAGTTGGAAATTTGAAGGCGACATAAAATATAATTCTGGTATAGAGGATAATATACATGAGTTAAAACATAATGATTAAGTAGCTAAACCCATAATGAAAGCTTGAGTAAGAGGCAAAGCCAGGCAATCAAGCGGGCATGCTTCTTGCCTTTCATTATCTTCCCAACATTATTACGAATTTACGAGCAACACTCCTCTGAATAAATTAAGGGTGTGTCGATAATATATATCATAAGACGAGCATATTAATCGTATTTAAGGTGATAGGGAAACACTTCTAGTGACAGTATATTAATGAAAGGAGTTGATTATAGTAATAGTATATTCAACGTCCAACGTGCGTTACTAATAAATATTCATCGACTTCTCGAAATTATAAAAGTAGACATTATAATATATGTGTTGCATTATTATCAATACACGCTTGAGCTTGAATATTTTCAAACATGATAGTATTATACTAATATCTTTATGTAAAGTGGGTAGCACGATGGACCCAAATAAACATATTGTTTTATCCTATGATGGTAACATTCTTCCAATTAATTATAGACATACAGAATTTGAAGCTTTGGCCCCATATGTTATGTATCTTTATTTTTTTATGTAAATACAAAAAGTGTATAGGAAAAAGTTAGATGCCCTAGCAATTTACTTGTCTACTAATCCCATGATTAGCGTACGAGCTAAAGTGTTAAATTGGAGAATACGACTCAAATCTCTTTGTCCCCAATTACTTTATTAAGCGAAAGCCCGAGCTTATTTCACTGTTCGGGTTAGATCATTTGTCTGGCCTCTAATGTCGAACATTTTAACAGGATTTGAATCGTAACATCGATTTATGTTTTATACGAACTTGAAGTAACACGTAAAACTTTTGCCTCTACATTTCCAAAATTTCCCTATATCTATAATACTTCCTCTCTCCCGTCCCGTCCTGTCCCGTAAATTAAAGTTTGAATTCGAAATCAGTGTTTAAAAAAAAAAAAAACGGCCCCCAAAATAAGTGATTTCTTAAACCCCCTTTGCCCCCTCAACGGTTCCATCATTTCTCCCACCACTACTATACTCACGCCATGCTCCTTCTCTCACGCTAAAAGTAACGGAAATGGAGGACATTTCCCCCTCGCCTCCCCTCCGCCGCCTCCGCTCCTCACTGCGCTCATCTTAGGTAAGTCAAAAAGCTTCTGCAACTCTTTCGGAAATGGAAATAGTATTGTTGTTTCCTCAGCTCTTCAATTTGGTCGGATTTTTTGTTTTTGTTTTTTTTTTTTTTTTGCGAAATCGGTATGCTTAGCTGATTCAAGGTGTGGAGGTGGTTGCATTGGGGAAATAGTGGATTACTGGAGAGTTTTGAGTTTTGAGGAGCTGACTTTGGATGCTGGATTTGTATAATTAGTTATTACCTGGCGATCTTTTGATTATCTCAGTAGTGACGTCGATGTGTTGATTTTTTAATGCACTGGTGTTATACGGGGGCGTTGTTTTAGTGTGATTGGACTTTTTTTGCTTGTATAATTTTGGTATGAATAGGTGCTGTGTTATTTATGTGCATGTGAATATGGAATGAGGTGTAGGGGTGGATGGTAATTGATGTATGAGTATTGATGCTCATGTGTTTGAGGGGTATCTCTTGTTCCATTTGCATTTTCCTAAACTGATTTGTACAAATATTGGATTTCGAAGAAGGAATGCTGTAAACGAGTCGAAACTGAAAGATTATGATCATTTTTTCTTCTGGAGTTTCCACTCTGGGTTCAGTCCTGCATATTACAATCCTAAGTAGTAGTTTCACAGAGCTTGCTGATAACGAGAAGTCGGAACTTAAAAGGTTAAAGCTGTGTTAAGTGGCCTCCACATATGCCTAATATTTTATAATGGAAGTGATTTACCATCTCTGTAGACTGTAGTTACTGTTATTCCTTAGATAATGTTGTATAGATCTTTTACAATTAATATCTTTAGGGCTATAATTTTGCTATGGCTGTTGACTGTCCACTTCTAGCTTCTTATCACATAGGTGTTTTGTTGATCTTCATCATTTCGAAACTCAATCTTTGCCTAGCTTTGATGATATTGTGATTTGTGCCTCAACCCTCGCAATATATTACGTTCTGTTCAGTATCACAAATACAATCATATTTGAACTAGCGATCAACTTTTTTGATGGGCCGATGGCCATCTCTTTGTCAAATCTGTCTTAGTGCGTCTTTGAAGATTGAGTTAACTCTAATTATTTGTTATCAGGCTCAACTGTTGGTTCCCTGTTCATGCATGGTATATGCAAATTGTATTGGTTCAGCGTTCAATAAGCAGTAAATACAGACAACATACACCCTCCTTTCCGAGACAAAGTGAAGGGAAATGGAAAACATTTCTCTGTCACTCCCAAAGAGGAGCTTTGCTTCCAATATTGCCTTCAGCTCCCACAAGTCCATTTACAATGATGTTTTTGGTGGCCCTCCAAAGATGGGCCTTCCAACTCTGGCCCCACGCTTTGAGGATTACACTGAGATTTTTGGCGGCTTTCACACCTCCCAATTGTCGTCTATCCCAGTGCTCCAACTCCCACTCACTGCCAGTGATGACTCCGGCCTCCATTTTGATGTTGACTACAGCGAGGTCTTTGGGGGCAGTGAAGGCTTCGATTGTACAGCATCAGTTGAGGATTTAGTTGGCGACTCCAGCGGCGGATACGACTCTGACTCCTCTGGTGACCCCTGGTATCTATCTGCCTCCACTAATTTATTATCTTCCCTTGTGCATCACATTGTCTATTTTTAAGACCTTTTATTTTTGTAGAGTATAGAACTCAAGAAAATACTATTTAGGTCTAGTTTATCATGAGGAAATTAATATCAGATTAGGTAATATGTGTACACCATAATCCCGCTGACAGTTACGTTGGCTTTGAAACATCATAACGAACAATGAGTATTAACAAATTTTCGACTTCAGCTTCCCTCATGAATTCCCATCTTTATGTTAGCTTCATATGTTCAATGTATTAAAACAGTGCATAGTTGAAGAAGAGTGTAAGCATCTCCTCTCTGTTTTATTTTGGGGTGAAGAAGTTTGGTCATGCTATGCTGTAAGTTTGATCTGTTTTTGGCTATCTTTTCCACAGGAGTCCTGCACAAAGTGGGTCTCTATCGGAGGAATTAGACCCGCGGGCTGGATCTGATAAGAGCCAGATATTATCAGATGGTGATTTTCTCCAGTCATCGGAAAGCATCAGCAAGCAAACTGCATCTTATAATAAATCTTGTCATATAAGTGCCGAAACAGTGTTATCTGCGACTGGTCATGTGACTAATTTCAGCGCTGTTCCTGGCTATACTTTCTCACTTCATGAAAGTCCTGCTTCCTGGGATGGAGATGATGAAGACTCTTCCACGCGAGTGACTAGTAGCACCAACTACAGTAGAGAATATGGTGCAAGAGTTAATGGGGAAAAGCAATGCAAGTGTTCATCAAACCCCTCAAGCAGTGGCTCCGATACACAGAGAAATGATTCTGAACCTTTGGAAATACAGGGGAGTTCCGTTTCTCAAAATAAACCATTTGTTACAGTATGTGATATCAGTCTTCGAACTAAACCTTCACGACTGCCACCCCCTTCAAGACCACCACCTGCTTTAGTTGTTAAAAAAAGTGAGCCTGACAAACTAAATGCTGGACTGAAGTCCATTCAGCATTACACCTCTGACAGAGTGGCTGATGAGACTGCACCTCCTTTCTTTGATGTGGAAATAAATACTTCCACGTCATCTGAAGGTAGGGAAAGTGAAAATAGGAATCATCAAGTGAAGCATCGAGGTACTAAAGAGCTGACCGAGAGAAAGTATTTCCGCAGCCACAGTGCTGCACGAGTGGAGGAGAAAATGAATGTGCCTGTCAAGGCACCCATTGGCATTGTTGAAGAAAGGATAGAGTCGACAGGGCCAGGGGGCACTCAAGAAATATCAGAGCCCCAAGGAGTTCAATGCTGTGACAAGAGTGCCGATAAATCTGCTGAGGATGTTGCTTGGAGGGAAGAAACTGGATACTTTGAGTTGCTGGCAGAAGCTAAGGGGAATAAGAATGAAGTGGTAGCTAAATTAAAGCGCAAGGGTTCTTCCAAGAGAATAGATATTGAGGAGAAGTTTGTTGATCTTCAAATAGCAGAACAGACTGGTCATAAGCACAGGCCAAATATTCTCATAGAAGAATTTCAGAGAAGTTCTGAAGTTGTCAAGGGAGCAGAAATGGGAGAATGTATACAAGAGAGAGCAGAAGCTGAAGGAATTCAAACACAGGACAGTGGGGTTTCTGAAAACGAATCTGATAAACTACCTGAACGGACTTATGATATAAAAGAGAATGATGTCATCATCAGAGATTCGAAGAAGCACACAAAGAGAAATGATATCTCGCGTATAGCTGCAGGCTTTGATAGAGGTGCGGATAGACACCTTGACTGTGAGAAAGATATGGAAGCTGGTAAACTGATGGGGAACAAGTCAACGTCTAGAAATGCTCTTGGTCAAGCCAGACATGACAAAGATCAAAAATTGATTCATGTATTAGATGTAAACAGAGAGAGAAATGAAGACGTGTCCAAAAATGATCACAATTATTTACGGTCCAGATTGGCTGAGGCAGAAGCAAATGACGAGGAAGGGGACTTGGAAACAACTGGAAATATGAGATTGAGTACAGATAGTTGTTTTCATATAGACCTGAGCGAGCATGCTGAAGAAATTGAGCCAACCGAAAGGAATGGATATGACGCAAGAGACATAGAATTGGATCTCGATAGTCTTCTCCTTCTAGATGGAGATAAATTGAAAGCATCAGAGGGAGGATGTAAAGTTGATGAGGTGAATGCAACTAAGGTTTTGGGGAAGCATGACAATGTCCAGATGCTGAAATCCGCTCAAAGAGCAATTTCACCTGAAGCAAATGGAGACATGAAAAATAAACCTATAAGTAGTACATACGAATCTGAGACTGTAGCAGATGATAAAGTGGTTGTAGGTGGATCTCATCAATTCAGCAGGAATAAAGATGAGTTACAAGATGAAAACACTCACAGTGCATCAAACGACACTGTCAAGTCTCCTTGTGTACCTAAGCAGATGTTAGATTCAAAGACTTGTGGTTCGGACATGGGAGTTTCACATCTTACATCGGGTAAGATATCCTCTGCATTTAAATGCAGTCATCGTGAGGGTCAAAAGATGAGTGATGCTCCATTTACAGTTCAAAGGGTAGGTATCAATGATAAGTGCAATTCACATCAAGTGATAACAGAGTCTACTGTGAGTGAAGGAAAGACTGAACATATTCCATCATCCTTGAAACAAAATAGTGAGAGACTACCTTCTAAAAGAGATGCTACAGGCCCACCAATTGAAGTGAAAAATCCAAACACGATGGGCAATCTTGTTGGCAGAGACAAAAAAGTAGGGGAAAGAATGAGAAGCGAAACTGCACCTGAAGATGAACACATGAGAAAACTAGAAGAAGAAAGGGAGAGGGAAAGGGAAAGAGAAAAGGACAGAATGGCAGTTGATAGGGCAGCCCTCGAAGCTCGTGAAAGATCATATTTTGGAGCTCGTGAGAGAGCAGAGAGAGCTGCAGTGGAGAGAACCACTGCTGAAGTAAGACAAAGAGCTTTGTTTGAGGCTCAAGAACGACTGGAGAAGGCATCAGCTGAGGCAAGACTGCGGACTGATCGAGCTGCTGTGGAGAGAGCAACTGCAGAGGCTCGACAGCGAGCTTCCGAAAAGTTAATGGCTCAAAGGGCTGCATATGATCCAGTGGAAAGATCTTTACCTAATAGGTTTACAGATTCTTCTAGATATACTGATACAAGACAGAGCTTTTTGTCATCTGTGAGTGAGCTTCCTAAAATTTAGACCTGACTCGTGTTGATTGAATATTCATCTGGCCTTTTATTTGCCTAATTGTCAGGAATATTCATGTGGTTTTATGTTTTCCTAAATTGTCAGGACATTTACTTCCAGGGTACTGGAGTCTCGAACCGTATGCGATATTCGTATCCTACAGCATATGATGGTAAGTATTTATATTGAAGTATTATTTTCATCAGTTCTATTTGAATATTAGAGACTTATATGTTCTTGTTTCTATTTTTGAGCCTAAAGTACATAGTATTTATACATTATTGCTTTTGAGGCAGTGTGCTGAAAACTATCATAACTTTGTAGGGGCTGAAAGTGAATCGCCACAGAGATGCAAAGCTCGATTAGAGAGATATAGAAGAACTTCTGAGCGTGCAGTGCGTGCTTTCTTTTTCATCTGATTACTTCGTTACTATTGTGCAGGATTATCCTGATATTCATTTTTGCTTTAATTTCAGGCAAATGCCTTGGCTGAGAAAAATAGGCGCGATCTTCTTGCTCAGAGAGAACGAGAAGAGAGGAATGTATGAACACTATACTGCCCTAGAGATTCTTTTCTCTTGTCTGATGTCGCCTATTATCTCATAAAAAGTATTTATGCAGAGAGTCGCAGAAACTCTGGACGCTGAGGTCAAGAGATGGTCAAGTGGAAAACAGGGAAATCTTCGGGCCCTGCTTTCGACTTTACAATATGTACGATTTTCTTTCCATACATCTTATATATCAATCCAGCAACATCAATGTTCGTCCCTGTCCAGACTACTCTTTCTGAACAGTTGTTGAACACATATTCATTTGGCAGATCCTTGGGCCTGATAGCGGTTGGCATCCGGTTTCATTAACCGAAGTCATAACTTCTGCAGCTGCTAAAAAGGCTTACCGGAGGGCGACTCTTTGTGTTCACCCCGATAAATTACAACAACGTGGTGCGACAATCCAGCAAAAGTACATATGCGAGAAAGTTTTTGATCTACTAAAGGTTTGCATATCAGTTGTTTTTATTCTGAATTTTCAGTAACTCTTGCTTAGCACACTAATGGCATCTAGGCTACAATAGTCGCAAAGACCAAGACGTACCCCAATCCGACTCGTTTCTAAACATAGAACCCGGGCTTCCTTAGAAAAGTCCCTTGTATAATTTGTACATATCTATCTATAGAATTGTCGATAAAAGTTCGAAGCACAAATGGATCGACACCAAGAAACGCATAAAAATGCCTTTTAACATGCATTTCTTCCGTCTCAGGAAGCTTGGAGCAAGTTCAATTCAGAAGAGCGGTGAATCAAGACGCCCCTTCTGATCGGTTGTTATTTTTGTGACCGTTCCTCCCCGTATTAGTAGTGAGCCGGAGAAAGAGACGGAGTTGGACGTAGCCCCCTCTCTCCCCGTATTCACATATTCTGTTCGTGGGAGTTCAAGATCGACTCCGTCCCTTTTCGATTACATAATTTCATTTTAGTGTTGTATTAGTGTGGCTTCGTTATATCTGTAAATCTCGATCGACTTCTTAAAAGAACGGAGGAATTCACATCACGATACATTCAGGGTTTTCCTGTGTGATATATAGAGAATACTAGTTGGTAAAAACTATACTTAAACCTTCTCCAGAATCAAAACTCGTAACCAGATTTTACACAACTGCACTTGCATTGAGCCTAAAGAAGAGAAACATATTTACAGAAGCAGTTACAACACAAGATAATTCCTCTCATGAACATGCTCTCAGAAATCACACGTCGTAAGCAGGAGGAGGGCTCCTGGATCGTTGTGCCTTCTCGTAAGCGAAGGACGCCGACCTCCTCCGAAAACGAAAGGCCTCCTTTCCTCCTCCGCCTGATCCACAAATTTACCTTCAACTTAGCTACGATTATGCAAATTGAAATACTCATCTAAACCTACATGTTTGCAGCATGCATATTCATAATCTCAGCAACCTACCTAACCTAACTGTATTCAACGATTATATCAATCCTACAATCTACATTATGATTTCTCGGAGTATTAGAACACACACGGTACCGGAGAATGACTGAATTGCCCCGGCCCGATCGGAGACGTCGACGGGTTGGTCTGCAGCCAATACGTACCTAACCAATACTCCTACTCAGTTCACTCTTCACTATCTGATTACTAATCACTGAGTTTCGATTATAATTTTCCAATGCTTACCGGCGAAAGGGGACAGCGGCGGAGTGGAGCCGGCGGGGGAAGCCGGCGGCGAGTCCCTCTGGCTCCCCTGCGGCGGCCTCGCGATCATTATGCTTCGAGTAACCCTCACTGCATCCGCCGCCGCTGCCTCCTCTCCGAACGATCTCCGGCCGTTCATCATCGCTTGCTCGGATTCTGCCACACCAAATCACATAAAATCAAAACGTCGATCCATAATCAGTTTCAAATCGCGACGAATAGCTCATGGATTCTTAGAAATTAGTAGAATCGAACTCCGATTACTGATTTACTAGTAGCAGATTCAAATTACAGATTTCGAATTAAGATTGTTGATTAAAGAGTAGCATTAAACACAGTCCCGGCGTAAGATAGCGAGCGAGGGGGCGTACCCTTGGATCGGGAGCTGTAGGCGGCGTTTATCCTGAGTTTGCCGAGGCCGCCGTCGTCGGGGCGGGGGCCGGCGACGTTATCGTCCCAGAGGTGGTCGAGTATTCCCATGGGGGGATAGGTTAGTGAGAAGTGGGCGCAGGTTAGCTGTTCTTCCTCTTCTTCGCTCTCGCTTACTGCACTGGTGTTTGTAATTGGAAGTGAGAGTTTGAGGTGATACTTAAGGACGGAGTGGTGGTTAAAGGTCGAGCATCTCTTGGGATGGCGATTGGATATGGGCCGTTGGATGGGATCTGGGGTGACTGGGCTGAAAGCGATAACACGTGAGAAGCAGATAAGATCGAGTGGGACAGGACAGGACCGGACTCATTTTTATTACAACTACTGCTTTGTGGCATTATTATCTAAAATACCACCATTAAATACATTGCTTTGAAAATAGTTATTACTAACATATTCATTAAATAAAAAATTATAATATGAATAGTAGTAGTTTATAAAATGTCGTTATCTTTTTTATTATGGGAAAAAAATGCACTCGCTTCGTTCTTAACATTAGTGTGAATATTTCAGGTTCGGAATGTCCCCGTATTAATGTGATGAACTAAAATGGAAGATTTTCTCTACAAAATGACTATTTTACTCTTAATATCCCATAAAACTTGCCCTGTTGTTCATGTGGTGGGATGTTTATTCCACTACTACTTAATTTTCTCCGCTTTTACCCATCATCTTCTTAAGATCCACGCTAATTCAATTCCGAACAGATTTAAAATTAGAAATCTCAATAAACGACAAGTACCAACTCGTAATTTCATAATATACATTCCAAATTTCAATTTCATACTGATAGAGTATTCTTTAACACCTAGACGAATTGAATATTAGTCAGACGATGGAATACCAACTAGCATTTAGGCAAGGATTTGGCGGGCTTAAGCTCAGATTTTTATAACATTGAACCCACATAGTCCAATCACAGTTTGTAGCGACGGTAGAGGAACAAATTTAATAGTAATAATGATTTGTTACCTTAATCAATTTGAACATGTGGAACTTTAATAATTTTAGTAAAGAAACATTAATTTTAAACTAAAAAAATGTCACGAAATATGGGAGACGAAGAAGCCGCAATTGAGCTTCCATTATTATAAAAAAAACAAAAAAAAAAAAAAAAAAAAGAGAGAGAGAGAGGGAGAGACTCCATTTTTTGGGATATTTATTTTCCATTAAAACAATTTATGGCGAGGGCCCCACTTATCTCTACTTTTTCTAGATTTCTTATCCTGTTTTGTCTTTTGATGGAAACAAAATAATTTTAATTTTCTGATTTTTATTTATTTATTTATTTATTTATTATTTTTTTTTTTGTAGCACTATATTGTATGGGGCCAGGATGTGAATATCTTGTCGTTTATACTAATAAATAAAATAAATATCGTATTTTGGAAAATAAGGTAGCTGTCACCAATTATAAATAACTGTTCAAATATACGATGTAGAGATAAAATTAATAATTTTCTCTTCATTCATTCTTTCTTTTCATTTTTATTTCTTAAATCTTTCTCTTACAGAAGAGTTAATGGATATATTCTGTTGTGGGCCCATCAGGACTTGGTCCGACCACCAGTAATTAATCTATAATCCAAACTTTAGTGCTTTTGCTAATATAATAATTTTAGGATTTATAAAGTGTAATTTACTCTATTTTTTATTATTTCTTTTAATATATAAAATAAATTGCGGATATGTTCCTAAGAGTATTAGATTGTGGCCCAAGATCTGTGACCCAATAGTGATCTTCAATAAGGGTAATTCTATACACAGCCCCCATTTTACTTCACACAGCCCCCTTAATTATTTAAAAGGAAAATGAATTTGGAATTTACTATTAAGCCCCCACAGCCCCGGTTCATTATTTGCTTTCATTGAAATTATGCTTTTTTCCTCTCTGTCAAAAACTGTTAATCGACGCCGACGGAGGCTCATTCCCCGAATTCAACCCTCGTCGTAGCTTTACTTTGCCTCTCTCTCGAAACCCTCTGCCCGACGGCGTCGCTTTTGTCAGCGGCGCTAACTCCGTCTTGTATTCTCTCTCTCATCTCTTCTATCTTCTTTCCCTCTCTTTCACTAACTCTCGTTCTTCCTCGGACATCACCTGTTGTTGCCGAAGCTTTTGAGAGCACCACCGCTTTCGACGTCGCCATTTCCTCAATCTATTTTCTCTACTCTCTCTTTGTCTCGTTCTCCCTCTCTTCTCTAGATTTATTTGTTACAATAGCAAAAAAAAATTATAGATCTCTAATTTGGAGGATAAAGGGTATAAGAGTACATTTCCTAATAAATTAAATATTATAATAATAATGGGGGCTTTAAGGAGTAAAATGGTGGCTGTGGATAGAATTACCCCTTCAATAAAGCCCATATCATTTTTAGGCCCACACCTTATTGAATAAAATACAGCTACTAATTTACTAGTACTATTTTTTTTAATTTTTTTTTTTTTTTTTTTTTTTTTTTACAAACATGAAACTCACAATGGTGCGAAATGTCCATTTTGACTTTCGGGAAATAAATTATGTCCGGTAAGATAAGTTACATAAAATATGTCCAATTTTTGCTTTTTTGGACGAAAATACCCTTAGGGTTTTGCATTTTTCCTCAGCTTTCCTCCAGCTTTTACTCCCACTTTTATGAGAATTTCCCCCCCTCTTCCCCTCTCTTCTCCCCTTCTCGTCTCATCTCTCGAGTCTCTCCACATTATTCTCCCCTTTTCTTTTCCATTTCACTCGATTGAACAATACAAGAAATGAATCCAAGTGCGTCTTTTGCCTTTCGCCGGAGCCGCGGCCGCGGCCGCGACCGTCTGGTTCTTCGCCGTCGTCGAGGAAGAAGCCCAGCCCTAGCTCCCTTGTTGCTGGTTGATCCCTGCGTCTCATCTCTCGTCAGCAAACACCTCTCTCTCTCTCTCTCTCTAGTCTCTCCACATTCTTCTCCCCTTTTCATCTCGTTTGAACACTACAAGAAATGAATCCAAGTGCATCTTCTGCCTTTCGCCGGAGCCGCGACCACGACCACCTGGTCCTTCGCCGTCGTCGAGGAAGAAGCCCAGTGCTAGCTCCCTTGTTGCTGGTTGCTCCCTGCTGTTGCCGACTCAGGAGAAAAGGTAATTACATTTTATAGCTCTCTCTCTCTCTCTCTCTATTGATTTGTTCTTTCTATTTTGCTTCGATTTTGAAATCGATAATGGCTAGTATACCAATAAATTAATGTTTCTCGTCATCAATTTTTGAAGAAAGGGGAGCAAAAGAACCTAGAAGAGGGTAGTCAAGTTGGTTCTCATATCAAATTGGGCCTCTTTAGCCCCTTTATTTACCTTTGTCTCCCTCTCTTTCATGTCTCTCATAGGATTTGAAGAAATAGTATATGGTTGTAACAGATGAGGTAGGGTAGTAGAGATTTCCAGGGTGTATGAAGAGAACATAAATTGAAACAAAATTTATCTTCTTTGATTAATTTGTTTCCCATTTTGTTTGAAGTATATTTCTTTCGGTGTTAGCTATCTTGAGGTAATGTTGTAGTTTTTGCAGCTCTTTTAATGTTGTACTAATCATAAGTATTGAATTTAAGGTTAGAAGAGAAAATGGGCAATGCATAAAGTATTCTGCAGCCGCTTCCGCCTTCTTTTCTCCGCCGCATGCGGCTGCTTGCTCCTGTGTATTGTTTTTGTTGCCTCCTGTCTCCGACCAAAGCGGACACCGCCACCTCACCCTCATGACATTTGTATATAGAGTGGGAATCCACATGAACAATGTTGAGAAAGAAGACGTTTTCCGAGTTCCGATGAGTTGGTAAATATTGATGGAGTCGTAGATACATATATACATGCAATTAATGATCTATGTTGATTTGATGATGAAAGAAATTGTACTCTAGTGCAGAGGAGTGGAGGAATGATGATAGGGCGTCAGTTGTGGACTTCAAATCAATTAAATTTGTTCCATGGATGCAACAACTCCTCTCACCACTTTCTATGTACGTACTACTTATCTCTCCCTCCATTTTCATGAACATGATGTTTCAATGGATGTAGCTGTTGCTTCTTCTTCTTGCTTTTTTTTTTTTTTTTTAAAGTAGTCCATCCATCTGCACATGGTGATGTAGTATTCTAAATTTTAATACAAAAGTTATGTTAGTAGCCTAGCTCTCCGTTTGCGTTATGTGTTTTTTAGGGGAATTTAACGGCGTTTGTGATTTGTTTTGCTAGAAATGGAGAGCTACGTCAATGCCAAAGGCAACTTCAGTTGTCTCGTTAATTTCCATTCTGCAGTGAAATCCTTTATGGGTTTAGGCCGTAAGGGGCAGATTTCTTTTGCTTCTGTTGAAAAATCGTTGGACCAGTTCGGTTAGACATGTAATTGATATCAATCATTATCTTTGTTAATAGTTTTTGTCTAATAAAGTTGGAACTGTTGTGTACGTATGGTACTTATATTTCTAAGCTAAGACATTTGTTGCGGTAGTTGGAACTATTTATTGTAATTGTTTTAATAGTACCATTTATTATATTTGTCATCACACATGAATGTATTTTGTAGAATAGTTCTGGTTAACACTTGGAACTACTGTAACTATTAGCAAGCATAGTTTTAATTGTTCTAAGTGTACTAAGAATAATAGTTCCAATAGTCCCAATAGTTCCAGTTGTTCCAAGTGTACTAAGCATAATAGTTCCAATAGTTCCAATTGTTCTAAGTGTATTAAGCATAATAGTTCCAATAGTTCCAATATTAGCAAGCATAGTTCTAATTGTTCTATGTGTACTAAGCATAATAGTTCCAATAGTTCTAGTTGTTCCAAGTGTACTAAGCATAATAGTTCCAATTGTTCCAAGTTAACTAAGCATAATAGTTCCAATAGTTCCAATTGTTCCAAGCGTACTAAGCATAATTGTTCCAATTGTACCAATCAGACTCAATGTCAATAGTGCTTCCATCCATGCTAAATAGTTCCGGTTAACACTTGGAACTACTGTAACTATTCACAAACATAGTTCAAATTGTTTCAAGTATTTCAATAAATAGTTCCAACCAATGTGGAACAGTTGATACTATTTATTAAAATAGTTCCAATAGTTAAAGTTGTAACATGTAGAAAAGTTACCAGGTGGTAGATAGTTGCAAAATGTTCTAACCATCAAGAGTGAATCTTTCCATACGATCTATCTTTATCATAGGTATATTGTAATGCAGCATTAATAATATTAACACTACAAGTAGAAGACATTTATGCATGATTTAATAATCCAACAAAAACTAAATGAAATAATTCCAAATATTTGTGTCATTTTCATATATTACAAAATTTCCAACATCTGTAGTTATAAAGTTTAAAAATATGTTAGGATTCTAGTACTACTCAATACACCTACAATAGAGGCGGCTGTTGTTTCCTGTGATACACGAATCTTTGATCACCCTTGATAGCACCCTTGATCTTCAACATTGCCCTAGCTCCAAACATTTCTCTCCAATAAATTGCTTACTATTTCCACCTGCTTCAAGAACCGTTAATTG
This sequence comes from Thymus mandschuricus, assembly GCA_029379335.1. Lineage (NCBI taxonomy): Eukaryota > Viridiplantae > Streptophyta > Magnoliopsida > Lamiales > Lamiaceae > Thymus > Thymus mandschuricus. The sequence continues at coordinate 4,696,810 of CM057079.1, read as the reverse complement.
TTACTTGTTAGGAGTTGGGAGATAATAATAGCAATGGAGTAGAAAACAAAATCATCAATTTGTGCAAAAACATGATAAAGGAGAAGGGGTGTATTAGTGTATACTTATAGCACAAATTCTTATACGAACATAAGCCGCAATTTGTTCACCTGCATGAGTTTTAATGCTTTGTCTCCTTAAAAAAATTTAGGATAGATAGCAGCATAAATCATCATTAGCCGCAATTTGTTCTTTCTTCTTTCTTCCTGAAGGGTAAAACAAGAGTTAATCTCACAGAAGAACCAGGAATATAAGTGCCGGTGAACTATTTCAATTTAGAAATTAAGAAAGGACCTGGTTCTTTCTCGGAAAATTTATAACCTCCTTTGTTCCTGCATCACCAAATACAAGATCCTCCTCAAGTTGCACCATTTTCTGGAGGTCTCTCGTGGAAAGCTCACTACCATCTCTGTACAGAAGTATGTATGAATGAGAGAGCTCAACAATCACATGACTCTACACATATTACTATTGTAATTTGCTCGGTGTCTAAGCTAATCATGTCGTAGATTATTTGATTTACTATGTACCTGAAACCTTCACAAGTTCAATGAAACGCCACCTAAGAGAATGCATATGTTTCCCTAACTAGTAAGACAACAGTCAGTAGAAGACTCCACACAAATGCAAGACGACTCAGAGCCTTGGTAGGAAATTCAAAATTATAATGATTGTTTTTAAGGGGTTAATTGAATCCTTCAGATTTTAAGTAAAATCATATCATAAATAGAAGCGAGCCAAAATCGTAAACCCTAAAACTCAAAAATCAGAAATTAAAATGCAGTTTGTGTTATGTTGAAAACAAACAAAACTCGAATTAGATTTCGAAATCACAAAAATTTTATGCAAGAAGCCAAGATCAAATACTGATGTATATACCTCAGCTGATTTGTAGAAATTGTAGATTTCATCGATATATTCGACAACTGCTAGATGGTTATTAGCAGCTGCAGCATCAATGTCCACTTTCTGCTCCTTTGGCCTATTAACCACCCCACAAGCAGCCTAAAACATCACATAAACATGCTATTCAGCCCTTCAACTCACCAAATTAAGCGTTCGAGATTCGATAAAAGCCATCATTCAACACCTTAAATCACCAAATAGAGGGTTCAAGAACTGAGGAAAACACCAACTATATGAATAGTACACTCCACATGAGCTAATTAGAACCCATGATGCCATTTTCTTTCACTACTCGTACCTAGTGTGTATCAATTAAGCTTATGTCAAGTACGTAGTTTTATTTATTCATTTCGGCCCTTCTTCTACATTTCGACTTTGATTAAAAAGAACGAAATCTAGTGTAATTAGATTCTTAACCTGAATATAGGTACCGAGAAAACGACTAAACAAGGATGGATTGTGGTACAGACTTAATGTGATGAACTACCATCAGCAACACATGAAATGAAGAGTGGGGCTTGTACGTACCTTAGAGGATAAGAGGAGCACATGGCATCGTTGGTGTGAAAACAGACAAGTTTGTGACCCTCGATTATTGGAAGAATGTCGAAAATCTAAACACCAACAAGGTTTATAACCAATCAAATTCAAAATAGATATTAGTTCTACATATGATTCGGTTTGATAGTTAAAAATAGTTACGAAGTGATTATAGTTTCACTACCTTCTTACATTCTTCCTTCCCACTGAGAGAAGATTATTCAATTGAGTGTCGGAAAACAAAATAGAATCCAAATGTACGTAGTACTGCCTCTGTTCCATTCTACCGTGATGAGAGTAGACGGGTTGAGAACACATTTTACCGTGATGAGAGTAGACGAAGCGTCCCCTCCAAGTGTAAATGTGGTCCCCTGACCTCATCTTCATAGAGTCTCTTTCTTCTGAATCTTGATTCCGATCAACTGCTTTTCCTCTTAAAACCCATCTTCTATGTCGTTCCTGTAACATATTTCAATTTCCAAGTACAAGAAATTGCAAGAGATTGAATCATTAAACAAGAAGCGATGAAAAGGTAACAGAATTCGAAGGTACTTGAACAAAACGAGAAGTGTTGGGGGAAGCAGGGGCTAGGTAGGGCTGAAGCCACCAAACAGATTAATTGTTTACAGAAGAAATACAATTTTCTCTCCAAGAGCTGCTATCAAAATTCGATTACTAGCCCAACCAAATCGAAAAATGTTAAGTATAAGAACAGTAATGGTTGGAAGCAAACCTACATTTCCAGCAGCAACAGCTCAGCCTCCCATGAGATCCATTCTGATAGTCAACAGAGCCTTGGCATGCATCTTCCACAGTTTACAATGGTAATAGATATTCGATTCGTACCATGACAACACCAAACAGGCAGATGAACCATGAGCATGTAGTTAACTTGTAAACATACGTGATATGGAAAAGCTTTCAACTTACTAGCTAATTTCCGATGAAAACCTAGTGATAACTCAAAATTTGCACTAAGTAAAATTATATTATTGAGATAACAAATACAACAGTTCGAAACCTAACAAACCTTAGAGATCACAAGCTGAAAACTCTAGGGCCGAGCCTTATCAAAACCTCTTTGACAAAAACCCTGTGGAAAAAAAGCCAGAGCAAGCTAGAGTACTCGTCTAAATACAACAATTGAAGGTTGGGAACCTAGCTTTTTACTCTAACTTATAAATTCAATTTTTTCAACAGCTAAAATTCAAACTTCAAACTGCAAATTCAAGCAAGAAGCAAGAATGCTAAATTTCGAGCAGAACAATCGTCACCATAGAAATTCAAACTGAAAATTCAAGCAACCCTAAACCATAATCTCACACTAACAACCTCAAGTCTGAATTCAAGCTGAAAATTCAACAGCTAACAACCAAAATCGTAAACACTAAAACCCAAAAATCATAGAAGCAAGGTCGAAGGAAGAACACTACAAAAATCATAGAGTCTCAAATTTTCCAGTCTCAAATTAATTTGTGATTCGTGCACAATCACAAATCAAAGCAAACCATACACTTCAAATCTGAAAAAAAAAAAAAAAAAAAAATTCCAGTCTCAAATTTTGCAGTCACAACTCAAAGCAAACCATAATCCTAACAATTCATCATTAAGCTTACAATAAAACTTACAATTAAGCTTTAATTCAAACCCAAAAGGCTGAAATTAAAACCCACCTCATTCGAACTTGAAGCTGCCATCTAGGGTTTAGAGAGAGAGAGAGGGAGACAGCAACGATGGTGCTAGATTCCGGCGACGGCGACGATGATGGGCGGCGACAGCAACTGGAAGAGAGAGGGTTCGAGAGAGAGGGTTTGGGAGAGACGGTTTGAGAGAGAGGGTTTGGGAGAGAGCTACGGCTGGACAGGTTCGCGACTGGACGGCGACGGCGATGGCTGGACAGGTTCGCGACGGCGACGGCGAAGGCAACCGAGACGGCGACGCGATGAGTCAGAACGGGTTTGGGGGAGAGGGTTTGAGAGTGGCTGCTGCTCGTTGAATGAGATTGAATGGGGGAAAAGAAGCCTGCGTCCGATTTTTAGCAAAAAAACCCAATTCAAAATTTCAAGGGCAATTTTGTCCTAAAAAACAAAATATGGACATGATTTATTGAACCTTAAGTTTGTGGACAAAATTTATTTTTAAAAGCTGAAAATGGACATATCAAATAATGCCCCAACATGAAACACCTCATTTAAGAAAAACGCTCACATGAGTTACAGCGGACATTCTTAATGTGTCCACTGCTTATGTTAAAGTTTATAACAAAAGGATTATACATATTTAGAGTTTGGTTCATTATTTCGTACTCCCTCTGTCCCACCAATAAAATGACATTTTTCTTTTCGGGACGTCCTACTGATATAGGGACCTTTTCCAAATTAGAAAATTCTAATCCAATAAAATTCAGACACATTACTTTAACACACTATCATCACTCACGTCACGTTATAATTTCCGGTTGAAAAAAAAGCTCCCTTTTCCGGTGGGACGGAGGGAGAGAGAGAGAAACTCGCGCAGAACACGCAACATTGAATTCTCTTCCCACTCCTTATCTTTGCTCTTTGCTTGCTTGCTTGGGCTCTCTGCTAGCTGCTCCTTTTCTGCACTCTTATTGCAATAATTATTAATTATATATTTTTCCATTCCATCCATCCCTACTTCTTTTTCTGGTCAAACCTTTGATCATTGTTGGGCAAATCCACATTTTTCATCAGAACTTATTATTTTATGTACGTTGCTGTAGAAATTGTTAGCCACGAGCATTTAATGGGAACCCCAATTATTCAATTTGGAGATTTTGTAGTAGTTTTAAATTAGCTAGCTCTTACGATCCAACATTTTCTACTCCGTATTATTTTATATTGGAACGTGTCAAGAAAAACGGAAACGAGAGCAGTAATAGTAGTAATTAATTACTTGTTGAAGCTTTGTGTATGATAATATTTGGAAGTAGCAGTTAAATCAAGAAGAAAATTGCACGCCATGCCAGCAGGGCCACCTTGTTCTTGTCTTAATTAAGCAGAAAATGTAATTAAATTGGAAAAGACTTATTAATTGCTTAATTAAATTAAGGCACATACGCCTTGATTAATAATTGTTTTGGTTGGTTTGAGAAGGTTGTGCTGACGTCATTAACTGCCTATTATATTTAATGTACTACAGAAAATTAAAGAAATATATTGACATTCCCTATCAAGTATTTCCTTCTCGTTTCGTCCATAATCTTTAAGGCTTCAACTTAAGAGACTAACATAGCGTTTAGTCGATGTCTGATAGAATTCCGTCACGTCTAAAAGCTTGAAATTGTAAAGGGGGTGAGAGTCTTGACGTTGGCCAAAGGCTCTGATACTATGACAAAATTCCGTCTCATCTGAAAGCTCGAAACTTACGGAGAGAGGGTGAGAAAAGAAAAAAGAGAGGAGGGGCCGAGGGGGTCTCATCTGATCTCATCATGTCAATGCTCTCTCCATAGAATTGAATAATTTTACTCTGCTGTGTTTCTCATTGATGAGTTTGCATGGGCAAAAATACACACACACACACATTATATATGTATATGTATATTAAATATTAGTAGTAAATATTTCCTTCACTTCACTCCAAAGCCACAACCAACAACAGCAGCAGCTTCTCCCTTGTCTTGTGCTTCTTCACTTAGAAATCAATCAAAAGCTATTTATGCATAGGCCTTAGTTTTCTTTGCGTGATGATGATCATCATAATCAATTTACACAATGCCCTCTCTCTCTCTCTCTCTCTCTCTCTCTCTCTCTCTCTCTCTCTCTCTCTCTCTCTCTCTCTCTCTCTCTCTCTCTCTCTACAGTCTGCTATAAATACAGTAGAGCCCAACCCTCCATTCTTGCTCCTGGGGTTGTGAGGAAGATGATATGTAAGCTACTATGGGTGTGTAGCCCTCGTTGGAGAAGCAGGGCACGTGCATGTTCATGGATCATCACGTGCTGGTGTTTAACCATGCACGTGCTCCCCTTCTCCAACATGGGTTCCTCACCCTTTCTTCTCCGATGCTTGTTGCTTGTTCTATTCTCTCTCTCTCTCTATCAACAAGTTTTCCATTGTTTCCTCGATCAATCGATCGATCGATCTCACATTTCTTGAAGGCGGTGCCCATTTTGAGAGCTAGCTACTGATTTTTTGATGAATCACTATTATCTAAATCCTTTGTATGTGTATTTGTTCTTTGATATTGTACTATTAATTCTTACGATATGTAACAAGACAAATTCTTGCACTTCCTCTTTACCAAACGAAACGCATCATTTTCCCATATATCTTTAAGCTCTCATGGATTTCAGATTAATGGTACATTTCGTTTTTGAGACGTCTTGTTTGAGACGAAGATAATTTTACCTTTTAACCGGATCCGAAGAAATTACTCATGCCCATCATCTGTATGGAAGAGGTGGCGTGAGAAATTTATTAGAGAATTAAAAGTTACAGTAGTAAATTATGCAAAACTGATAGAGCATGTTTGGTTTGATTTGGTTGTGAAAGTGGGGGCTTGATTTTTGATGTTTGAAATTGAAGAGTACAATTAATACTATGGAATAAACCATTTCTCTCTCTCTCTCTCTCGAAATTTCAATTTCAACTACTACTCCTCACATGCAATGCACCCATTTCAACACACACTCATGCCCCCTCCATTTATTTCAATTTAAGATCACAAACAAATACTACCAACGTCTAGTCGAAGACGACACACTTATATAATATATGTGCTAATAGAAATGTAACATTTTGGATGGAACGAAGGGAGTAGCATATATAAATTCATACATGTACTGACATTAGACACCATATTATATTTATTCATATACCATTAATTCAGAAATACACCACTGTATAGCATCGTTAGAGACATTCGCCGAGAGTTTCATAGATTAATAATATAGCACTCCATCCGTCCAGTCTAATTATACCTTTTTATAATTAAATTATATGTGAAAAAAATAATTCAAAAAAGTACAATTAGACGGGACGAAAAGGGTATCAATTAATGTACTCGATGATCCTCCCAAGCGTTTGCGCCCCGTTGCACTCATCAATACCTGCAAGTGCCATAAGCTTACAACAAACAAGAAAAATAACAACGTGTTAGTGAAATACTCCAACCTAAAATCAAGAATGAAAGTCATGAGTTAGAGAGAGAGAGAGAGAGAGAGAGAGATGTTAATACTTACAAGGATCAAGTGTTGTGATATCAGCAATTTCAGGATTACAAACGCCCTTAAGCTTGTAAAAGGCATTGAGGCAATAGTTTGCATGAGCCGGTATCAAATTCGGTTCGAAACACGACCCCCCCGGTTTGATCTCCGAGCAGTCCAGAAGCGAACAATAGTAGTCGATAAATCCCTGCATTTTCTCCGGCCGCGCCGTTAGCCTTGCGATGCACCATTCCTTCAATTCAACAACACAAGTTAATTCACAATCCAATAAAATATAAATCTGAAAAAAGAAAAAATGAATGGACTCACTGATTTGGTGGACACAGCATTTAAAAGAAAACAAACAAGAAACAAATAGTACAGAATCCTTTTCTCCATAACAGCCATTTTTTTTAATAATGAAACTGGATTAGGGTTTGATATCTATTTATTTTGGATGGGAAGAACTAATATATATTCAAGATTTAGAGAGTTATGCATGCGTGATTTAGGGCATTCATTGTGTAGATTATTTGTAATAAGTTCTAATTATACACAGAAATCCGATGCATTGTATTAATTATATATGTGTTACATATATATTATGGGAATAAATCATTATTGATCTAATACATATATATATTTAATTGATCTGATTCAATTAATACAATCCTATCCGAAGATTTTGATCTAATTTGAAGTTATAAATTTGGAAATTATATATGGTTGAGTTAATTTCTGCATGTGTACGTAATATCCAAACAAGAATTAACCCAGTCTCGTTTCTCAAAATGGAAAAAATTAGAGACTTTTAAAACTACAATATTAACTTATTAATCTAATATATCAATTCCTATCTATCACCGATTCTCCATGCATTTCAATATAATTTAAATCTTAAATTATCATACTTTGTTCGTTTCTTTGTCAAATTTTGCAAGTTTTATACTATCAAGTTTAAAGATCCTGATCCAATCATTCGTTCAATATCAATTGTTAATATACTTTTATTGATATACAATTAATGTTTTGATCCAGTAAACGAAATATGTATTAAAATATTAAACTACACACTCTATTTTTGGATGGGATCCTCTGTAACTAAATTGGTATATTAACTGTATATTCAAGTCAAAACTACGTATTTTTGTTTATTTATACTTTTAACTGTTGTAAATTCAAAAAATTTCTTAAACTATTGTAACTACTTAATTTTGACTTTGGTACACCATTAAAACACGGGTTCAGTTTAGATATAGAAAATCTCATCCATTATCTAACTAAAAGTTGCATAACTACGCATACTTAACAAAAATGGACTCAACGGAGGGAGTATATGTATAGTGGGCTAGTTAGTACTCCTTCCGTCCCAGTCACAAAAGGATTTTTTTTTTTTACGGAAATTATGACGAGAGTGATATTGATATATAAAGTACCGTGAATGAGTTATAGTGAGTTACTTTTTTTCTATTTAAGGTAATATCCCTATATAAGTGGGGCGGACGAAAATAGAACTTATCCCTTTATAATGAGACGGAGGGAGTATTTGATTAGTGTCGATTGACCAATTCCCATAACTCCCTACTTATAGAATAATGTATCGATTTCTTGAATATACATAAGGTATAAATTATAGAAACACACTTTATTTGGTGGATGTTGTTTTATTAAAATCAATTAAGGCGAAATTAAGAATCTAAGTGTAGAGAATCTCCGGCACTTGTACAGGATACATATGAATCTTATTATACCACACATTAGTAGGCCCCACCTTAGGCTTATTCACGCACTTCCACACCGCAGTGTTGCACTTGAACCCGCTCCCGAAGGCCAGCTGCCACACCTTATCGCCCCTCTTCACCCTCCCCTTGGCCTCCAGGTAGGCCAGGGAGTACCACGTGGAGGACGACGACGTGTTCCCGAAACGGGACAGCGTCATCCTCGACGGCTCCACGTCGCCCTCCCTCAGGCTCAGGCGCTCCCCGATCCCCTCGACCACCGCCCTCCCGCCCGCGTGGATGCAGAAGTGGTCGATCGCCTTCTTGAAGTCGGGCACGCGGGCACCCTTCTTCCTCGTCGGCTCCCACACCTTCCTCCACAGTATCGAGGCCGCGTATGCCAGTTGCTCCGAGTACGGGAGGACCCGTGCCCCCAATATCGTCATGTTCGCCTTCAACGCGTCCCCTGCCACCTGCAGTATGAACCCTATTAGAGAAGATCTACTCGCTCTGTCCCATTCATATCGTACAATTTCTTTTAGACATGAGTATTAAAGAAAAACAATGAAATACAAAAATAGTTGACTTATGTTTAGTAAGAAACAAAACTTGAATGAAACTGCCAAATCAACCGTAAACATATTGAGTATAACAACAGATTGACAATATGACTGTCTTAAAAGGATTTTATTCGTAAATAGTTGACTTTTTTTTAGTAAAAGAACAAAACTTGAACAAACTTATGAAACCGACTAAAAGTCAAACTGACACATCAATAGTAGACACATTAAGGTATAGCTGACCTGTAAGATTTGCCGGGAGAGGGTGACGCCAACGTGGCCCTGAGGGTCGGGGGCCTGGACGACGCAGTCGTAGGCCGCGTCCCTGGCGCCCAAGTGCGTCCTGACGACGTGCGCCAGCTCGTACTTGGCCCGACCCCGGTCGCACGCCCTGTTCGACACGAGTATCCCGGCTCCCCCCATCCGGAACAGGCAGTTGGCCAGCAGCATCGACTTCGTCCTCCCCTCGTAGAAGTTCGCCGCAACCGACTCCATACTCAAAACAAGCGCAATCGAGTTCTTCTGCACCCTCAGAATATCCCTCGCCAGGTTCACCGCCAGGATCCCGGCGCTGCAGCCCATGCCGGAGAGGTTGAAGCTCTTGACGTTGCTCCGGAAGCCGAACCTGTTGATGAGCATCGACGCCAGCGACGGCGTGGTGGAGGTGAGGCTGCAGTTGGTGATGACGACGTCGATGCTCCGCGGGTCGACGGCGTGCTCCGCCAGGAGGGAGTCGACGATCTGGAAGAGGACGGACTGGATCTCCTCGACGGTGGAGGAGAGGGAGTTGTCCATGGGGAGCTTCTGCATGCCGTCGGGGACGTAGGTCTCGTTGCCGATGCCGGAGCGGGAGATGACCTTGTGCATGAAGTCGACGGAGTCCGGGGCCCACCGCCCGATGTGGTGGATGTGCTCCATGAGGGCGGTGACGGGGACGCGGTAGTGGGAGGGGGGCTGGTAGCACTTGAAGTCGACGAGGTAGAGCTTGTTGGGTCTGTAGGTGAGGTAGATTAGGGTTGCTAGGAGGATCACGGCGGCGGCGGCGGCTGGCGGAAACGGCAGCGTTTCGGAGATGGAGGGATCCATGTGTTTTTCTTTTTGGTGGGATTAATTTAATTGTATGTATGAAAGAGTGATATTTATAGAGGGGATATTAGTGAGGCATGCATGAGTATTTGGAAGCTTAACCGTCGGAGGAGAAAAGGGTGCATGCAAGATTTATTGAAGGCTGATTTTTGCCGGGAAGAAAGCCATAATGCTAAATACAATTTCTTGTTTTTTTCTTTTTCCAATGGGCTTGGGTCGGCCCATTTAACCCGAACATTTTACACTATAAATTTCTTAAGGGTGGACTTGAATATTTATTTTGTAGTCTGACGAAATTTTGGTCCTGAGATTTTGATAGCTCTAAGTGTAAAAATATATGCACTATATTTAGCATAAACACTCTCTTGCTCGTCGTGGACACTCTTAATGTGTTCACTGCTGATGTGATAGTCATAAGATGTACTACTCTTTTTCTTTTTCTTTTTTTAAAAAAAAGATTGATTAGGGTGTTATTTAAATCTCTTGATTTCATTAATAATATGTCACGCCATTAATGAGTACATTAAGAATATCGACAGTGGATAGAGGAGCATTCCTCGTATATTTAGAGTAATTGTTTTGTTTTTTGTTAGTTAATCGAATTCAATGGCAAATTAGAAGAAAAGATACTAATTTCATCAAATTAGAGAAACAATTTTATCCAAAATAAATGAGCAAGGGAGGAATTGAGCAAAAATAAAAGAATAGGAGTGGGGACGAACAAAGTGAACCAAAATTAAGTGGGGTGTAAGGTAAATTGGCCCAAATTATATTCCGATTTAACTTGGTATACCAGTGCAGTGTCTGTCGAAACCATTTTACTATTATATGTACATTGATAAGTCCCCGTTTGTATCTTCAACTGTTGGTGATAATTAGGAAGAGTTGGTAAATGATTATTAATCAATCAATAATAATGAGGGGAATTAATAATATTTAGATTTTAGTAGAATTAAAATAAAATAAAATAAAATAAAATAAAATAAAAAGGGTAGGGGGGACAGAGTAACGAGGATAGCACGCATAGAGAGAAAACGACACCCAATCAATCAAATATTCTCTCTTCCCTTCCTTCATACGCAAGTTTACCCACCAAAACCAAACTGACGCATCAAAACAACATTCAGAGAGAGAGAGGAGAGAGAGAGAGAGAGAGATTGCTTCGTAATCATTATCATTTCCCTTTCAATCCCAAAATTCCACATCCGAATCCAATCCTCTAATTCATACTATTTGATATATTGATATTGTGATCGGCGAAGGATGGCAACGATTCGATTGAAATCCTGAAGAGAAGAAGAAGAAGAAGATGATGACAATGGAGGGTATGATGGACGCTGGTGTGCTCGACGACATTATCAGGCGCCTTTTGGAAGGGAAGGGTGGGAAGCAGGTGCAGCTTTCCGAGGTCGAGATTCGCCAGCTCTGCGTCAACGCCCGCCAAATCTTCCTCTCTCAACCCAATCTCCTCCCCGTCCGTGCCCCCATCAGGATCTGCGGTCTCTCTCTCTCCCTCTCTCTCTCCGATTTGCATTTCGATGTGGTTGATTGGATTCGAATTCCGAAGGAATTTTGGTATAATTGGGTGGAATTGTTGTGCAGTCAATTTATTCGTTTATTTTCTAGAATTGAGGCTGTGCAGTGTAATGTGCTTTGGTATGATGAGGTCTGTTTCTTCATTTGATTGTTCTTTACCAGAAAATCTCCGAATGCCTATGGAATTGTTTATGATGAGTTTAAATTGAGGCCTTTATTCTCAAATCACCCCATTTCCTGCAAATGTATTCAGAATGCCTTTCCTTTTGTATTGCCCGGAAAAGTTCGTATTTTTGGGTGTTTTTGTGAATATGATTTGCTTGAGATTTCTCAGTTGATTATTCTGATCAGTAATTTTTGACCGTTTAAATGACGAAATACGATTGATTTTTCCACTACTTACTACTGCCTTGTTATGTTGGCTGATGCGTTCATCGGAACCTTCGTCATCATTGCTTAGCTCCCACGTTGCTTGTAATATTTTCTTGGATTTAGTTACATCTATTCATGGATTGAGTGAGAGTAGAAGATAGGGGCTATGGTGAAAGCAATGCAATTTCACCCTTCTCTCCTTCGCTATATGCAGAAAGTATACGAGATTAGGTTGCCTTTATCTGTTTGGAAGTGTCAATGCATGCATTTCTTTTAACTTGATCACTTCTCATTGAATGTATAACGAAAAAGTAGATCAAATGTGTAGGTAGTTGAAAACTTTGAATTTTTAAAACTGTATTTTCTGTTTATCTAGTGACGATCTTCATACCCTTTTCGAATATATTTATTTTCTGTTGCCGTGAATGGAAAAGATTTTGTGCAGGTGACATACATGGACAGTACCAAGACCTTTTGAGGTTATTGGAGTACGGTGGATATCCCCCGTCTGTAAATTACCTCTTTCTTGGAGACTATGTTGATAGAGGCAAGCAGAGTTTAGAAACAATATGCTTACTGTTGGCCTACAAAATAAGGTATCCCGACAAAGTTTCACTCTTGAGGGGGAATCACGAAGATGCAAAAATCAACCGTATCTATGGATTTTACGATGAGTGCAAGAGAAGATTCAATGTTCGGCTTTGGAAGATATTCACCGACTGCTTCAATTGTTTGCCCGTGGCTGCACTCATAGACGAAAAGATACTTTGCATGCATGGAGGGCTTTCTCCGGACCTCAAGAATCTGGATCAAATCAAAGAGCTTCCTAGGCCAACTGAGATTCCAGACAGTGGTCTACTATGTGACTTGCTCTGGTCTGATCCCGATCCGAAGACAGAGGGGTGGGGTGATAGTGATAGGGGCGTTTCTTGTACTTTTGGAGCTGATGCAGTTGCTGAATTTTTAGATAAGAATGATCTGGACCTCATTTGCAGGGGTCATCAGGTATATATCTAGCTTCTTCTTACCATGTTTTCTCCGGTTTTTTGCCTTTTCTCGTAAATGCCTCTGTTAATCTAAAGAATTTCAAAAAACTAAATAAATGCGTACAACATATAAAAGCTGCTGATAGATGCTAGAGACGGAAAGAAATGTTTTTTTTCCTGTTTTCTCAATATCTGGTCAGCACAAATTTTCAGTTGCACGAAGTTATGTTTCGGAGCCCATTATTGTTGTCTCGTGTCTTGTAATCATGTTTATGTATCCAAATTAATGCTTTCGTGATGTTTATGATATTTGAAGGTTGTCGAGGATGGATATGAATTCTTTGCCCATAGGCGACTTGTGACTATATTCTCTGCCCCAAACTATGGTGGAGAATTTGACAATGCTGGCGCCCTTCTAAATGTGGACGAACAGCTTATATGCTCGTTTGAGATACTAAAACCTTCACCAACCAATTCAAAGGTTCCTCTGAAAAAGGTATGGCGTCCCGTTTCTTCTCTTGGATTAGATGGCTGCTCTACGAAATCTAACTTCTATTTACAATCTATTTTGCCTTTTTCTTTTCACAGCCTCCCAAAATTGGAGGCTCGTAGGGGAGAAACCGTAGATGAATATTCTTTAACAGTGAGTAGGATGAGGAGAATGCACCATTTCCATTCATGCTGTTCTCGTGCATGCGTAGCTGACATTGTTAATGAATGACGAAAAGAGAAGACGTGTACATTGGGGAAGGAGGAAGAAAGCATATCAGTTGGTTAAAGAGGTATTAGAGATTTACGCAACGTTGTTCTTCGTTGCATTTGGCTAGAGCTCCTGGTACAGTGTTGTGAAACTCGAAAGACAGTGGAATGTGTTCCGTGTATTCGTTCTAACTCATTGTATCTTATTTTTCTCCATCATCTCACTCAGTCTTAGGGTTGTTGTATTTGCAGGAACATTTTTCTTGTATATGCATTATAAATTTATATTTACTGTCTCCAGATGTGTTCAGATACTTTTTGTGCTGTAAAATACGAGTACAAATTTAACTCGATAAATTCTTTCCTGATCATTTTCTATAGAAAAGGAAAATGAAACACGGCCTCTTCCATTTTTACAGAACACAACAATGATCATCGATCGGATACCCAACTTTCACATCCCTCAATTGTAAAATCGCCCGAAAAAAGTAATGAATTCACATAGAAGAGAGACCAAAAGGCAGCAGTGGATCTTTGTAGTGATGGTCTGGTTCTAAGTGGTCTGAATCTGATGGTTGAGTGTTATAAATCGCATAGAGAACCAATTGGACTATTCCCAGCAAAAATCCCATCCCATTTGGCACCTGTCGAATATTATAATTATAACGAGCGTTATAAGTACTATTCTGATGCATCGTTCATTATAACACATAAATATGCACGAAAAACTTACCCCGAGGAACCAGTCTTTGGCGAGGACAGCGTAAATTGTCCAAACGCCTCCGTTGAAGAACAAGAACAATGTAAGAAGGAACGGCATGTACTCTACGCTCTTCGTTGTCACTACTCTTTTCTGCATAGCACATGTTGTTATCATTCTACGACAATTTTAATTTACGATTAGTCGAAATTCAATAAATAAAAATTCTGTAATTTACCACGACTGCGAGAGGCGAAGCGTACATGACGATGTTAAGCGCCGAAGCGACGAAGCCGATCGCGTCGATTCTGACGTCACCTTCGAACAACAAGTACGTCATCAACACGGCCGCGCCAAAAAATCCAACGTCTACCACTCCAAAAATTACCGCCGTCTCACCCTACATTAATTTAATTATTAATAGTAATAAATAAATAAAGCACGAGATTTTAAGCGAAAATGACCAAATTACCCTTTTGGAAGGAGAAGCATAGAAAATGAAGAGAGCCACGTAGACGATCTCGACGACGACGCCGAAGCCATTAACGGTAGCGACGAGGTAAGCACCGGGCTTAATAATCCCGTAGTAGGTCCACAGGCACGAATTCAGCAGGGTACATATGTACGGAAGGCTCGAGAATTCCTCCGTGGTGCGGTGCTTCACTATCCGAACAAACGTCTTCCTGCATCAATCGATTCATTAGCTAACTTTACGAACGAAGACTCAACTTCGCTGGGACAGAGTGAGTACGAAATTAGCTTACACCGGAGAGAGAAACACGAGCACCGAGATAATGTTACCTATAACACCAACCAAGAAAATTAGGCCCTCCATAGTATGATCCTTTGCTTAAGAGAAACAAAAACACATTATAAATTAATGAAGAGGAGAAGTTGAAGAAAATAGTTTAGTATTTTATTAATTATTTGCAGATGGGAAATGGTGCTTCACGTGGATAATATATTTATCAAAAGTGGACTTTTTTTTTTTTGGGTGATGAAGAGAGGTTAATTGTATAATTAAATTCTTGGTGATTAATCTACGCATTATATTTTCTTTAGTCTCGATCGTGTGATTGAGTTGGGCATGATAAATAATAAATAAATACATACATATATAAAATATTAGTCATGTCAATTCAAAAAAATACTCATATTTCTATGAAATAATGCCTCCTTCCCATCTCAATCGTCGTGTTTCGTTTTGATATGAAATTTTAAACGAAATGTTAAAAAATAAAACTTAAGATTAATTTTTCCCTTTAAAGATTCAGAATAATTAACGTAGATGAGACAAACTGATTATAAAAATATGACAATTAAAGTGGGACGGAGGGAGTAACCAGGATCACGATAGCTGGATAGGAAGAACGACTTTATATATTTTTAATTTTAGAATTGAGATACGAAAATCTTTTTGTACCCCATCACCTCAAAATATCATTTGTAATTTGATTAGGAGTGTAATTTAATTAGATTATATATTCCCTCTTACTTTTTAATACACAAAATGACAAGTGCCCAAAATAATTGGCTTTGTCTGAATTTCAACTCAATTTAAATTATAGAAATACACATACATGAGAACTGGTCTAGTCGTGTTAACGTTAATCATATCTCCCCACACTTCATTTCGTTTTTTTAATTATATTTTCGAAGTTCCATTTCGAGCATTTTCAATCGCTGAATCTATTTAACATGTTCACGACTGTTATAAACAGACAAAAACTAACACTTATACATTCAAAAATACACGATCGTCATAATTTACGTGCAAATGCAAATTAATTAACGGCGAACACATTAAAAGTGCTCACGACTGACAGAAAGAAGCAATCACAAAACTTAAAACTCACAAATGAACAAAATTAACCGCACCATTATTAGTAATGTGCAACATGCTTCTCTATCTACTTAAAAAGGGGAAGAGAGAGGAAGCTAAGGCCCATTGGGCCTTGAACAAAAGCCCAACATCTTATCGGGCCTCGTTAAAGCCCATTTCAAGGTCTTTTTCCATGGTGAGTTCCTCCAGTTCCTGTGGGGTCAAAGAGCGAGCTTTCTTAACACTTTGGCTATACTGCCTATTAATGGATGGCTTGGGAAGGCTATGCCCTTTGTACAAACTCCTACTCTTCATCCTTGCCGTCTCCTCTTCGTTTCCCTCCGATCCTTGCATTTGGATCCCGATCTTCACGAGATGGGCCGACCCCTCGTCTTCGTCCTTCTTCCCCTCCTCCTCTGACTCCTCGGAGCCCGACTTGTTTTTGTACACCATGTACAATGATAGTTGGATCGAGCCCAGTATGAATCCTACTCCATTCGGCACCTACACAAATTTTATCCGTATTTTAGATTATTTTTTAAACAATAAATAAATAAACGAGGTTATTTAGATTTTAAAAAGAAAAAGAAAAAATAACTTACTCCGATGTAGTAATCTTTGACTAGGACGGCGTATGCAGACCATACGCCGCCGTTGAGGAATTGGAAAAAGGAAAGGAGAAAGGGCATGTACTTCACGCTTTTCATCTTTATAACCGTCCTCTGCAACAGAATTGCAAATCGAAATCATGCTTAAGTTGTTCATCGATGATGGAATTACTATTTTTAGATGAAATTCACATGCTCCTTGTGTGCCTCGTTGGTAACGCCTCGTGAGACGTTACTAGTGGGACAGAGAGAGTAATCGTACCATGGCAGAGAGGGGTGCAGCATACATGCCAATAGTCAATCCAGCACATAAAAGTCCAACCAAAGTGATTCTAATTTTGCCTTTCAGAGCAAATAGTGTGACAAATACCACTGCCCCAAGAAATGCAACATTCACCACTGCCACCAACTTCAAAGATTTTATCTACAACCAAATAACATTAATTTAATATTGCTCGTCCGTCCCGTTTCATCTGACCTACTTATTATACTAATAAATAATACAGAGTACGTAAAATGGAATTAGGTGAATATGAATTACTATAACCTTGATGTTTTGGGGGGCGTAGACGAGGAAGAGGACGACGTAGACGACGTGCAAAGCAGCTCCGGCGCTGTTGACGGTAACGACTAGCAAACCGTCGGTCTTGAGAAGTCCGTAGAAAGTCCATAAACTTGTACTAAGCAACGTCGTTATGTAAGGGAGGCCTTTGTAATTCTCTGTTGATTTCTTCTTCACTACCTGCTTGAATGTTTTTCTGCAAAAATGATTTACTCTCCACGTCAGCTATTTTTATATTACCAAACAAATTAGATCCTTCTAAAAAAAATTACCAAATCTTAAATGAATTAAAAAGCTGTTGCCCGTCAGCAACGAGTATATTAAGTACGATCACAGTGAGCGGTGTAACGTTTCTGATTCTAAACATACAGGTAAAACTAGATAGAACCTTTCTCAGTTTTGGGCTGTTTTGATAATGAATGAGTGGCTGCAGATTGTTTCCTTTTTTTCCTCACCATGTTCTACACTACATATACATATTATGTGTATATTCTATCCTTCTAAAAAAAATAATACCGTCGATTTTCGACGGGTAGTGAACTAGTAATAGAAAAATAATTAATTAAAATGACATAATAGACATGAGTAAGGAGTAAACACAAGTAGTTTTCCATAATTAGAGAGAGAGAGAGAGAGAGAGGGGAGAAAACGAAAGCTTACATTGGAGAAGCAAACATAAGTATAGAAATCGCATTTCCTACAATCCCAAGGATTAAGCTTAAGCTAGCAGCCATGGAGCTCTCCCACAAATATTTGAATAATTTAAGAAAACAAAACTTGGAGAAACAAAGGAGGCCAAGAAGAGCAAGAAAATGTTTCTTTTTTGGTGAAATGTGTTGAGAGAGAGAGAGAGGAGATGTTGTGTAGAAGCAATGGAGGAGTAGATGAATATAGCTTACATAAAGTAAGCTTAGCATTTATATGAATGTGTACTAACTATAACTACTAGGGATGGGATATATTCTTCAAGAATTCAACATATTGTCGCCACGTGTAACTCATTTTACTACTGTTACTTCAGATAGTACTCTTTCCGTCCACGATCTATAGATACTATCGATCTTTTAGTTAATTTTAGGGTTTTGAAGCTATTGATTTTAAGATTGAGTTTTGTTGCAAAGCTACTAAATCCAAAAGCCAATTTTAAAAGCAGCCGTTACAAAGTTCTAAAATCGAACCGGCTAAAAAAATCAACGAAACGCATAATAAAAGCGTGTTCCTTTTTATCCATATTTTGGCTTCATGTAATCATACAACCACTTTCCAATCACCACTAGATCTCCCTTTTCATTTATATTGCATTTTGTATAAATAATTAACACTAGTTCATGATAATCGTTGTCGTTTCATATCTCCCAAAGAAGAACTCTCTCTCTCTCTCTTCTTTTTCTTTGAGGAGATGTGAAAATGTCCATTACATTTGGTGAAAGGGAAATGAAAGGGATAATTATTAATTTCACCCAATGAAAAAGAATTTAAGTGATGCACATGGAACTCAACTCTCGCCATGTGAAAGGTCTCATGTGGAGCCTACTTGGGCACCGGTAGGTAGAATCAAACCACCCATCCACACAAACTCTAAATGGTAGCTAAGAACCATAGGTGGCAAAAGATCGGGCCGGGTTACGTCGGTCCGATCCCATCGAGCTTTAAGAAAGAAACAAATCGAACTTGGCCACATACAAGTTACAACGAGTGGAAGCCCAATCTAGCCTCTGCAAAAGTAGCAAAGGTGTAAAATGATCGGGCCAAATCGAACCAGCTCCTACAGCATCAACTTAGTTCGCAATTCTATTAGACCTGTAATTTTAGGTTTTAACCCGTCGGACTCGAACGCGCCCTAAATACACGAATCGAAAATGGATTGACCAAGTTCAAAGTAGTCTAATTTGAAAAGAGAAGTTGAGATGGATTTGTTTGCGAACCCTAATGATGTGATAGCCATAATCAAATTAGATAATTGTCGGTACGATTTTTATGTCGATTTGATTTCTTCTCGATACGAATGGCCATGTCAATTTAGGTCGGGGGAGAATGGAAATAGTTGTTTTCAAACTTTTAAAAAAAAGGTGCAAATTAAGTGGATTATCAATGACAAACGTAAATAATCTTATCTCTCCAAATATAGACTACATAAAAAATATTGTGTAGACATTTATATTTGTTTTTACTATAGTCGACTATCTTGGGCATTTTATAAAATGATGGCATTTTGTATGTTTTCATTAATTTTGTAAGTTTAAATTACATACTACTCCGTTCAGTTTATATAAGAATAAGCTATATTTTCGTTTGTCCCACTAATAATATATGTGACAGCTTTTATAGGCTATGTACTACCTTGGGGTCTAATAATATAGCAATACTATCTTAAATGGTAAAATTTAACCCATTAAAAACTCACTCACACTACTTTATTCATTATTATCGCTCTCGTCTTAATTCTCGTACAAAATAAAATTGTCTCTATCTGAATGGAAAGGAAGGAATATAAAAGAGTATAAAATAGATAGAGTAATAGCTAGATACCACCTTCAAGATTCTATGCACATTAACTTGCTTTATATTCATGTAAAGAGTAATTAAATTTAAAACACGTTTTGTATGTAATAACTTTAATTTATAATCAATTACTCGTTATGGAAAGTATTCATCGATATATATACGCAAAACGAATAGAAAATATCAAAATCAATCGATCAATTTATATTTCGTTTACTTTGATGTAAAAATAAATTCGATTACGGTGGATTAGTTCAACAATACGATTTTCCTATAACGTACCGACTTATATATTCATCTAACGACGAGTAAGATATTTTTTTCCTTTTACCATTTTTGAGCATGTGATATGTTTTTGTCGGTGTTCTTGATTAGGAGTCAACTAGGCGAATTTATCTTAGTATAAACGATGCGTTTGAGTTTGATCTTCATCGATCTCTAATTCAATCTTTCCCGATATAGAAATAAATCAAAATGGAGTGGTTAGAATTAAAAGGGAATTGAATTTGTTCATTACTAAATAAGGAAACTTTAGCGGTGGGGGTTAGTCTGGGCATGTTATTAATTATTGTGGAGCATCTTTTGCCTAACCTTGATGTTTTCCTAATTTATCATAATTAGTTCATTATCTTGATTTATTCTAAATTATGTTCTTTCTATCGCTCTAAATTATAATATAATCGGGCCTATTATAGTTATAATTTTGGATCGTATTATTTTTTAACTCAACTAATTTTTGGGCTCAGTTCCAAAAAAACCTTTTAGACATGTCAAGAGACGGCTCATGTTGATCAAAGAATATGAGAGTGTAATCAACTTGCATGATTAGTACATTTTTACAAATAAAGATGTTATTTCAATGGATATAAAATTTAGTTTTTGTTCATTCAATAATCGGAGCAGCACATGACGTGAGACGAAACGGATACGAAAATATTTTGCCAATTTCGTGATAGATCATATGTGTTGTACTAAATAGTTAGGCAATGTTTGAAATGTGAAGCAAATTAGTTCTTTGATTTGTGCTTAATATATTGCAAGTAATCCAAATACAAGAATAATGGATGGGATGCTTTCGTGCCGAATGAGAATATGGCTTCTTCCTGATTAATTAGGCACTTCCATTTTCATCTCAATTAAACACTAATATTCCTGGATTATAAACTATGAATGGAGACTAATATTAGTAGAAATATATGCTTAATATAAGAAACAATTTCAAGATATATACTGTAAGGGGCGAGATCCGGTACAAAGTAAATTTATCGTAAAAAATAGAAGATGATGCATTTTATATACTATAATGCATGCAGTGGCGACTCCAGAAATTATAATTCGGGGGTGCGAAAAAAATTATTTAGCATCATGTCATATCGAAAAACTCTCTCTCGACACTTGCAGTAGCAACTGAATCAACTTAATGAGCAAAAATTAATATATACTTCCTTCGTACTACTGAATAGTGGGCATTTCTTAAATATATGTGAGAAATAAAATACAAAAACGGACACTATTCGGTGAAACGGGAGAAAATACTAGTAATAATTTTTTTTTTGGGGTACAGTTGTACCCCCAATGCCCCATGCTGGCGTCGCCACTGAATGCATGATATCTACAATTATAATGCATCGTGCATCATAATGGCATCGTGTATACTCTTATAATGCATCAATCGTCATAATGCATTTCCAGTGTAATTAAAATGTGCACAGGTAATCACACTAAGATCAATAGTTCAGATCACTTCTCATTCTGTATGGAATCTGTCTTTTGTACGTGCTCTCTTCGCTATACGTTATATATAAATAATTATCATTATAACATACGGAGTATATAATAAAGCTATTCGATGGACATTTATCTAATTAAATTAGCAAAAGGGAATTATCAAAATTCTTGTAATTTATCACAACTCAAATGTCAAAAATAGCTAAGCCTTTTCTATTATGGCACCTCCTCCTATCTTTGCCTTCTCCACATCTTCTTCTTCTTCAACTATTGCCAGTTCTTTAGATTTGTTCTTGTACACAATGTACACTATGAGCTGCAACGAACCCAACACTATTCCAACTGCATTCGGCACCTAAAACACGACGATCATCGAGTCGAATTTCGTATTAAATTAACTAACATACATACAAATTCGTACTAATTAATAATTAAGTTAATCTAACTGGAAATTAAGCTTACGAGGACATAATAGTCTTTGAGAAGAATGGCGAAAGTGAACCAAACTGCAGCATTCGCCACCAGAGAGAACGATAGGAAGAACGGCATGTACTCCACGCTCTTTGTCCGCACCACGTTTCTCTGTTCGTCCCGGTCGTCATATACCATATAGATTAGTACCTTCGTTCGTTTCATTCTATTTGACACAAATTTAATAACATTTCATATATTCGAGAAACGTACCACGGCTGATAGGGGCGCAGCATACATGGCTATAGTAAAGGTTGCGCACAAAACTCCAACAAAAGTACGCCTCATTTCTCCATCAAATACTCCCAAATTTATACCCACAACTATTCCCAAAAACAACACATCCAACAAAACAAGCCCCAAATACTTCACCTATAACAAAATCATGCACACATTTCAATAATCAAACTTATATAAAGAAATTAGAAGGTGTAGTAATAAGTATAATGACCTTTCTCTCCTTGGAGGCGTAGAAGAGGAAAATGAAGAGGTAGGCCGCCTGCGAGGCGACGCCGACGGCGTTGACGGTCATGATAAGGATGCCGTCGTCCGGGTCTAGTGCACCGTAGAACGTCCAGAGGCTCGTGCTGAGAAGCGTCGTCACGTAGGGCACGCCTTTGTAGTTCTCCGAAGATTTCCTCTTCACGATTTCTTTGAACGTCCCTCTGAAAAATCACACACGTTACAACTTTTTTTTTCATATCAAGCTTATCAAAACTACACTACTAATTGATAGTGTTTTACGTTCCAACACTCACATTGAAGAGCCGAAGCTTATAATCGACACGATGTTGCCTGCAACAAGTTAATATCGTAATTAATTAACGATTTCAAACACTAACATTTTTCGACATAACATAATCAAACGAAATGGAGAATTTGAGATCAATCGATCTAGGTGATAAGAATAATGATGCAGTTGGATTAACCTATGATACCGACGACGAAATCCGCGGCAACCATCGCAATTAATCAAGATCACTCACACTTAACAAACTAAAACAAATTGAAGAAATATTAGTTTGAAGAACTTAATTTTCTATCTTTGTTGAATGGAAATTTGAAACCGGTGTTGTATTAATTTATAATCTTTTTTATTTTATTTTATAATAATAATTATTATTATTAGCGATGCCAATATTTGGATGTTCATAGGCATAGGTGTGGGACAAAATGTTGAATTTAAATGAAGTGTTAGTTATACCAAGCTTGTTTTATTCTAAATATATATAATCACTACATAACCAATGTAACCAAACTTGAGGGCACTAGTATCTTACACATACCTAACCTCGATCGGCTAGTTTTAAATTCCCGACTCCGTCCCTGCTCGTTTGGGAGCCAGAATCAACAATTCCGACTTTATTTGACAAGAAAATCTTAATCACAGCGTCACACACCAATAAAATAAAAAATAAAAGCAAACCAAACCAAACATAGTAAAAGAAAGCAAAGCATAGATCGTGCATGCATGGCGGTTACTTGCAGAAGAAGGCACAGTCTAAAATTCTACTAAGGTAAAAACTTGGAGAAGAAGCCATGGAGGCAAGCGTTGACCTCCTCCGGCCTCTCCTGGTTGATGAAGTGGCCGGTCTTCTCCACCACCACGCACTCCTCCAGCAGCGGCACGTCGCCCTTGAAGCCGCCGCCGTGGACGTACTCCTTCACCCCCGGCGTCGTGTACACCATGTCCAGATCCCCCACCATGAACTTCACCGGCACCTTCACCTTCGCTCCGTCCCACGCCGCCGTCAGCTCCCAGTTCCTGCAGTTCATTAACCGTAATTAGGTTTAATTAGTTTACGGCGAACGGATTGAATTTATAGCCAGACTTAGCGTACAGATCGAGGGCGCGGTAGTAGTTGAGGCCGCCGGTGAAGCCCTTCTGCTCGTACTTTTCGGCGTAGAATTTGAGGTCTTCTTCGGTGAACCAGGCGGGAAGCGGGATGGCGTTCGGGTCGGGCCCGAAGGGGTTTTCTCGGGGGAGAATGGGCGGGCCGGGTTTGCGGTCGGTTAGGATCTTTTTGATCACTGCTTCCGCTCCGACTTCGGCGATCTCGGATTCCACCTTTCCCGCTTCCTGTTGCTTTCATACTGTTTTAATTAGTTGAAAGTCGATGCTACATCCGACTCTTGAAAAGTCAGGAATTAATATACTGAAAGTGATCAGATATTAAACTAATAATATGTGTGTGTGAATGCAATAAGGAAAGTGTAAAAACACTTCACATAGCATCTCCGAAACCTCACATGGGAAGATGCCGAGATAACGAATGACTCGAATTCTAGACGTAACAAATATTTAGCTAGGCCAGTTCAAACTCACCAACGTATTATTTTGGTGTTTCAAATAGAGTTACTGTATGTTGGGCCCAACAACATAATGCAATAATTAATAATGTGGACCTTAATTAGAACAATACAAGAGTTCTTGAACGCTATATGGGCCAGCCCAACGTTATAGGTTTTGAAGAGCATACTACAAATATGGTACTACTATATACGAACAATACTCTCTTCGTCTCAATTTCAGTCTTACTTATTGAATATATACGAGATATGAAATAATAAACGTGGGATAGGAGTAAGTCGGAAGTAGTATTAAAAACCACGTGGTTGGTCGAGAAATTAATACTCAAGCACTAGGAAATTGATGAGAGTAGATTCATGAAGCATGTACAAAATTTAAACTGGAGTAGGGAAATTATATTTTTCTTCTAACGTTAATAGATGTAGCATATGGACTATTAAAAAATAGGTGAAAGTGACACTTATCTATCTGGGTGTTTAAATTTAATAATAGACTAATTAAATCGACAACTAAATCAGTTGAACCATGAACGAGTTACAGTTTTTTTCGATTTCAATTGATTCAACCATGGTTCAACCTAAAAATCCGTAAAACAGAGGTTTCGCCGGTTCGAGCTCGACTGAATTAAATAAAAGGAGAGAAGGGCCACGGGAGGTGGTTGTGGAAAGCCATTAAATATGAGACTCCAAAACGAAACACAGAGACAGTGACAGACAACACACACACAATCAGAAATTTTGGAAATGCCAGCTGTAAACTTTTATTGGAAATTACTGCCTCCTAATTCCACCAATCCTTTTTCATTATTTTTAATTATTTTTCCATTAATGGTGGTGACGGTTAGGAACTATCTATTTCATTCATTACTCGTTATCTATACACGATTTACGTACGATAATTATTTATACGGAATTTAATAATACTATGAAAAATAGCAAAATCGAAATTTTGTGAATTTTTTTTGGCTAAAAAATGATGTAAAATAGAAAGTGGGGGAAACGGAAACGGAAACGGGAACCTGGAAACGGCACATGTAGTATTCATCACCGAAGAAGGCGCGCATTCCGTCGACGGGCTTAACGGAGGGATGACGTGGACGGAACGGCACCGTTAGGGATACGAAGGCCTTGACCAGATCGGGGCGGAAGAGGCAGAGGTACCAGCCGACCATGGCGCCCCAGTCGTGCGCCACCAGGAACACCGCCTCGCCGCCGACGAGCGACTGGATCAGGGCGACGATGTCGCCGACCACGTGGAGGCAGGAGTAGCTGTGCGCCTCCGGCGGCGCGTCGGAGTCGCCGAAGCCGCGGAGGTCCGGCGCGACGGCGCGGTAGCCGAGGGCGGAGAGGGCGGCGATCTGGTGGCGCCACGTGTACCAGAGCTCCGGGAAGCCGTGGAGGAGGAGGACGATGGGGCCCTCGCCTTTCTCCGCTACGTGCATTTTTATGCCGTTCACGCTCACCGTCCTGTGCTCGACGCCCTCCATCTCTCTCTCTAGATTTCTCTCTCCAAATCGCGCGGGTGTTTATTTTTGAGAAGTGAGTGCTTACGTGAAGTGAGTGAAGGAATGGGATATTTATGATGTGATCCTATGATGCCAGGTGTGATATTATAGAATGTACGAAAATATAATAAAAACGAGCGTAATCAGACGAGACGAGACGAGATAACTAATACTTATAGTAATTAATCGACTAACCATGCACGACATTGCAATTGATCGGCTAACATGATTGAGTATAAAGATAAAGGTTGGATACGAGCTATCGTGATTTATGAAATTACTTACCAGTTACCAGACTTCTTAGGTGGAATACGTAATACAACTCAGAACTCGGGACATATGGCCCGAAAAGTTTAATTCTCTACCGATAAGCTAACACAAGCTCGTACTACCATATTAATATTTCAATATGAGAGTGGTGATTCCGCAAAGGGATCATAAATGCGAAGTACAGAAAAGGGAGAAAGTCAATTAGAGTGATTCATAGGCAACAGTATAGTAAATGAAACAGGTGAGACATTTTTTTAAAATTTAATATTGAATTTAATTTAAGAGGGTGAGATGGTAATGAGGGAATGCATGTGGCAGTGGCTGAATGAGTTTTGATTTGTTCATGAGACAACTCCCATCAACTAAATAGTAAATGTCGTGTGTGTTAGCTAGTTTAATGGTACCGCATTCATTCTTAGATCTTTGTCGAATGCAAACAACATGTCTCACATCGAAAATACAAATACGGCGAGTGGATCTTGCGGTCATTTAAAGAAACTATTGACATGAAATTGGTGAAATCTTGTTCATTTAAAGTTATAAAATTGGAGAGTAGCAATCTGTTGAGCTAGATTTTGTACGGTACAGAACAGTATGTTCTCTTTTATTTGGTCAATGGTGTAGTATAGGTAGCTCGATTAGAGAGGAGGAATCTAAGGTTGATTAAATAAACTTATTGGAAAAGTGAAGTCTCTTTGAATTGCAAATTTATTTTAAAATAAATACACACGCTCGACTGTATTAGGGCTTCAGTCCGCGCTTACCCCAGCTAAATTCAAGCCTTTTTGACTGAACAAGAAACTTGATATAATATTCAAATGTTTTCTACGGCCTAATAGGATATAACATAAGAATCAATTGGAGTATATCAAGTTTTCTTCTTCTAGTATCTTTTTTTTTTTCCATTAAAAAGAAATACTCTAGTATCTAATGATTAGTACAATTAGTTGGAGTAAAGTACTATGTAATGAGCAAAACAATTACTAGTATTATTAACTTTTCCAAAAAGTATTGTTAGGTTTGGGCTAAGACGTGGTTGGGGGTTAGTGGTTGTGGAGTCGTGGTTGGGATTTGATTAGTGAATTTAAGGGTTGGGTCACTTACTAATAATGGAAGGGATGGGATTAGCAAATGTCAAATGGGAAATATTATTATAGTGTTGAGTATTTTCTTTCAATATATTTTTAAAATCTTTCGAAATCTTATTTTAGAAATGCCGTTCTCCATTTGTAACGTCATTCTATTCATAAAAAACAATTTGCTATTCTTAGTAAATATTTTGATGTAAATCCATAAAATTTCCCCAGAAACCATTAGTACCATTTGATCCTTGATAAATGAAAACCCTAAATTAACCAGAAAATAAACCAGAAGCAAGAACAAGAGGATTTATTGAAGGAAGTTTTGATATCAAAAAGCAAAATCATAAATCATATGCCTCCTCCATGAATACAACATGAGGATTGACTCTTCATAACAGTAAACTTCATGGGGGGAGAGAGATTAGTCTAGTCATCATCCGACACAAACATTAGTATGGAAAAACTAAAATTGCTTTGAAGATGACATTAGTTGAATCAACAAATGGATCTAGAGAGAGAGAGAGAGAGAGAGAGAGGAGTGTTTGTTATCCAATTTCATTGAAGCGCAACTCCAGAAAAATACTCCGTATGAGTATATGGAGAGGGCTCAAGCAGATTGGAGCAAACTTTTTACAGTTATTCGATTTACGCACAAATAAAATCCCCGGAATCACTGCTATAAACATTCCTGAGAAGAACTATGTGCGCATTTTAACCCAAAACTAAACTGTAACGAAAACAATCAAATTCTAAATAAAATTGTAAGTAGTGAACTTGAAGGAGTGGAAACCCCTAATCCAGTTTTACTTCTTTATAAAGAGAAAACTCAGAGAGAGAGAGAGAGAGAGGCGGCCAGGTGAGGCCTTTAGTGGAACCCTAGATCTCAAATAGGGGAAGCGAAGGAGAAACTTTTTCTCTCTTTTTTTAATAGTATAGTGTAAAAATTCACATAATACATAGTACAATTATAATTGTTTAATATTGTAGATAGCATATGAATATGAGATTATTCAGTATTCACCCTTAAGGCCTTAATGTGCTAATTAGAAAATTATTCAATCCTTTCAATATATTTCACGTTTGTATCATCTTCATTCCCTTGAGATCGGAAATATTTCATCACAGATCTTGCATACAAGTAGAATCAAATTCCATCTTAAATAGTTTACATAAAGAAGGAGAAGTTTAATAGAAGCAGCTATGAATAAAAGGTTCATTTTTCAATAAACAAGTCTCTTTTTGCATGACTGTCGATATAAAGCTCCAGATGATATACTACATTAAAAACGAAAGGCGCCCGGAAAATGTTTGTATAACGTATGTTACCCAGAAACGGCATTCAAGATAAACGGGATACACGTGCTGAACATCATCAATCGTAACTGGCATTCAAGAACTTCAACAGTTCGTTTCGGTTGTTCTCTGCCATCTTGTCTTCCTTCGTTTTGTCTAACTTCAACAATATCTGGAGAGAATGCATCACGAAAAACATAAACTCGTAGTATTTGTTAAGTTGATTGCGTCAAAATGCAGTAATGATAGCTTTCTTCAATGAAAGAAGATAGCTTGCTTACACCAGCAATTTTGATTTTATATTGCCGGACAATAACATAGCATGTTAGAAGAGGTTCTACAGAATTAAAGGGAATTCCATGCGATTCTGTATAAGTTCAAGTAAACCCACTCAACCATTTAAATTAGTCACCTCCCTCAAACCAATAGCATCTAGGAAACTACTGGATTCCTTCAATTACGGGTAGAAAGTTGAAGGAAAATGCAAGTAATTATAACATCAAATTGCCTTTAGCAACTATCAGGTACCTCAAATAACCAAGTTCTAGAGGAACTGTTTCTTAAGATTTGAATATAATCATAATATCAAAACGAAGACTGTCCAGTGTACCAATCTAGGAGCAACGGCACGTTTACAAGAGGATTTGTAAGAAGGGGCCCAAAAACTGAAGTTCTTGCAAACAGAATGGAAACTGGTCCAATATAGTCGTGCATAAGATTTGACTTTAGAGGAAGTGGTTATATCTAAACGGGATCTATAGGGTTCTGTACCAAACCCAAGCCAGTTTAATATCAAAGCCATCATTTTGACCCATTGCTGATAAAGTTATTCTTATATTTTATACAACGCAAATTATGATATGAACCCATCCAGGGTCTACGACTGGGAAAAAGCCCTAAAGTTCATTCCAGTTTAATTTTTCCAAATGCAATTCCTAGACAGGAAGATCAAACTTATGAGGTTCATGGGAATTACTGTGCACCATAAAAATTGCAGAAGTATGTTGATATTTGAGAATGTAGTTGAATGGAAGTAACAAATAAAAGTGTTCGTATGCGCATTTGCTAAGGGAGGGATAAGCCGAACCTTTTTCCCGGAGACGGCACTACGACGAGCACTGTCATCTTTGTCCTTTCCCAAGAACTGAATAAAACAGGGTGTAGATGAGTTCTACTGTATAAATCATACAGCATGGCATATATCATATAAGAAGGTGAGGGTGCGAACAGAATTTATTTTAGATAAAAAGAAATAAAAACCTTTGAAAGCTGCACAGGACCACTATTCTCCTCCTGCTTCTTCTGTATAAGGCTCGCATTGGCATGACAAAACCAAGCCAGAAACATCCAGGATCACCATGTCACAGACACCAGCTCCAATTTCGAAGAGCCATTAATGAAAGGCAGAAAGTAACATAAGAATCTCATATTGAGGAATAATGTGTCAATAGACAACGGTAAGTACACCATAAGATCAATCAAAAAAATGTGGTTTACAATAATTTATCATCACGAAATGAAGATCCAATCCAACGAGCATATGAAACCATTTTCTACCTCTTTAGCTTTTAGTTTATGACGTTTATGGCTGTGACTTTTCCTTTTCTCCTTGTCTTTGTTCTGAAATGCAACCAACCAGTAAATGAGCAAAAATGTGTACAAGATGCTTTATATGAATAGTAGGAAAATTTCATAAAAGTCCACCTTCTTTGGTTTTTCATTCTTTTTATGCCGCTTGGAACGATGGGATGAATGTTGCTCGCCATCAGAAGAACTGGAAATACAAAAGTAAATAACATGAATTCAGAAGAGAGAGATATATATATTACCATTCCCATTCATAGCTAGAGAAAAACACCGTTTTCAGTTACAGAAGAGCAAAAGATCTGAAAAGATTAGCTGTTGATTTCATAAATGTAATAACCCCACACAGCATCTCTCATTATCAATGCTAACATAAATTTATTGCACAAAATATAGTTCAGTTCCTTATATACTTAAAACTAAGTTCAGAGTGAGCTCAGTTAGTATTTACCCTTTCTATTCATCCATTAATATCGTCTGGCAAGTGTTGCATTCTCTTAGTCATAAGACTTCTTACCAAGCAATAAAATATTTTTAAGTGCTTGGCCGACCCTACTCATCATGCTTAATTGGCAAGATGGAAATGGATAACTAGATATTGTGCTTTGATGCATAATTAGCTTGGTCCAACAATGAAAAACACTTACATACGTATGTACAGAAAACCAGACTGAGTAAGATACTTTTATTTGAAGAGTTACTAGGAGGCCCTTGAATACATTAAATTTTATCCATAAGTTTCAATGATATGTACGCTATTCGCAATTTCCGCTAATCTAGCATGAGCACAAGAAGATACGATATAAATTGATAAGAAGTGGATAGACTGTATATTCTATAAAGTAAAGGATCGCATTGTTGTTGCAACACATTGAAACAAAATCGTGATTAACAACAGCATGTCAGCATCAAACGTAACCTTATTTAATCCTTGGCTTTATCATCAAAACCACTTCCTACTTTGTATTCTTTGTCTGTAAACTATGAGTAAATTTAATAAACACGGGATGCATCTTCTTTACTTGTAGCTATATCCACTGACTTACAGTCGAATTCAAACTCCAAAAATAGCCAGATCTTACGTTCCCTAATCTAAGGAAATCAGTACTGTTTGATTCATATTGCAAACACTTTTTAATCTCATCCATGACATCAAATATAACATACATCATCTTCTCCACTACATTTCCCTAAACATAGATCAAATTCAACAAGACATCCCCTCTTATTCCCAACAATATGCGCGACAGCAACAAAGTGTTTCCTCTCTTTTCTCACAAATAACAAAAGCAAATCCGATCACACCCATCAACAGTTATAAATCAGCTTGGACAAACAAATACTAAGCCACAAGCACTATTCATCTAAATAGACAAATCCCAAGCTAATTCTGAGACGAGTAATCTGACCCCGTCATATGAAATTTAAAATCAGACCCTAAACAACAAAATCACCATCACTAATGTAACTCACGTAGGTAGGTAATATCAATCGAGCAGAATTTTAGCTTTAAATCGAACAAAACTAAAAAAACAAATACGTACAAGGAAAACCTAAATTGAGATCCGTCAAAAAGGAGACTCAACACGAAACAAGATATAGCATAAATTTAAGTGTATAACCTGTAGTCTTCTGATGAGGAGGTGGAGGTCTCAGAAGAAGAGGGCGAATGACGCCTGCTGCGGCGACGTTTCGTGTGGGAGCGACTCTTTTTGCTTACTTTGAGCGGATCTTCGTCGGTTTTGTGGCGGCGACGACTGCGGCGTCGGCGGCGAGAACCGTCGGAGGAGGAGGAAGACGACGTCGCAGAGGAAGAAGGTGCTGCCATTGCTTGCTACAAGGAGGAGGAAGACGAATAGACGATCGTCGATTCGTCGCTTCAAACAAATGCCCTAAGAATAACTTGGAGTAATTTTAAGGGGCTTGGATTGAAGGTATGATACGACGTTGTTCTGATCTTTGACGGGTCAACGACTCCAAGTATATCGAATTTTCTCTACAATTTTACGAGTAACGCAAATTTATTATTATTATTATTATTATTATTATTATTATTATTATTATTATTATTATTATTATTATTATTATTATTATTTGTTTCGGACCTCTTAAGAAACTTTATATATTCACCGTTAATTTATATAAAATTTACCAAATGTTAGTTCAAACTCGCTATAAAGATATAAACATACAACATATAGTGCGACTCAAGCTCAAACTCGCTATAAAAACATAACATACAACATATAGTGTGACTCAAGCTCCATTACAAGCATACTCAACAAAAATTAAAAATCATGTCGAATCCTATAAAATATATACTTTGAAGACTGAGGGTATTATTTAGTAACAATCATTAGTTGTGCATGTCCATAATCCTATACAATACTCCCTCCGTCCACCTATTTCTGACACGTTTGCTTTTTGCACGGGTTTTAAGACGGGAGTGGTTAGTGTGTAAAGTGTATTGTGTTTATGGATGTAATGTATAAAGTGTATTTTATAGGGAATAAACATATTTTTGAAACAGAGCATCATATATGCATAAAAACATGTTCTTGTCTGATCTTAAATGAAAGATCGTATAAAGACCTTTAATTTGATATAAAAATCATAAAATTCCGATAACAAACGAGCAAGTTATAATAATTTAAACTTTCGAAATTTAAATTATATTGAACTACGTGCAGAAAAATGAGTGGATGAGATTTAAGTATGGAATGTTAAGTGTAATAAGGGATTTACTAATCAACCTACTTAGTGGCTAATTCTTTCCGAATAAGGAAACGTGTCAGAAATAGGTGGACAGCCCAAAAAGGAAAGCGTGTCAGAAATAGGTGGACGGAGGGAGTATATAATAGACGACACATTTCTTTTGAACACGATAATTAAAAGAGAGCGTTTAAGAATTTAAGTGTATGTGTTACATACGTTTAACTTATATTTAAACCCGAAACACATATTAATGTCTGATCATAAATTTTAAAAAAAATACATACGGTAAATTCTTTTAACTTGGTATTTAAATTGTAAAAATCGAAGATGAATTTAAGTTTTAGGGTGTGTCTCCTGTGATTATTTTACTGATAAAAGTTCGATTTTAATTTTGTCGTATGATAAAATGTAAAATGTATAGACGGTCATGATTGAGTCTCGAGTTCGAGACCCTCGTACCGCTACCTTTAAATTTTACTCTTATGTTGTAAGTGTTTTTAAAAAAATGTTGAATGGTTGTATTAATTAATTTTCAAACAATTTGGGCGCCACAAACGATCCATTACTTCTACAATGCACCGCCGGCGGTAGGAGACGGAGCTAAAGATGATTGAGTAGGAGCCGGAGCCGGACCACCTCTTGGTGAAGCCGCAGCCGCACTCGATCGAGGAGACGAAGCCGGAGCTCTGCTTGGTGTAGATGTCGGGGACGCCGCCGCAGTGTTGGCTGGCAATGCAGCGGTCGGGCTCGAAGCCGGAGCTCTGCTCGGCGAAGCAGCTTGAGGGGCTGACCGAGGAGCCGAAAATGGACTTCCGACGGGAGAGAGAAGCGGAGATTCTGACTCGTCTGAAATCGGCGTAGGCGCCGGAGCCGGAGAGAGATCGATAATCACGTCCCCTGCTTTCATATCCGAACCGCCGTACGGCGCCGGAGCGGTTGAGCCACCGCCGAGAGAGGCAGGCGAGGCGGCTCCGGCCTGCGAAAGTGTAGGCGGAGCAGCTGTGTTCGGCTGAGGAGCGTCGGCTGAATTAGCCGGCCCTGACGCCGGAGGCTGCGGAGGAGTTGGAGTTGGCGGTGGCGGAGAGGCGGTGGCATTGTTATTCGAATCAGGCTTCTTCTTCCTCTCCGCTGTCGACCCCAAATCCTTCGTCTCCTCCGTCGAAACCGGAGAATACTTAATATTCGGATCCACCTTCGGCACCGGAAAGATGAACCCCGCCGCGTACGGCACTCGCTGCTCCGGTATCCACCGGTTACCGTCGAGAAACTCCTCCGCCGTGAACCGCTTGATCCGCTCCGGCGGCAGCTCCTTCACCCCCGGCCACTTCACGCGCTTCGCCTTCGGCGACCCCGGCCCTCTGTTGTTGAACTCAGTGTAGAACAGAGTCTGAAACGCGAAATCGCCCTCCCACGGCATCCAGCCGTCGGAGTGGATGAAGTCGCCGATGAACGACTCCATAATGATAGTTCTAGAATATTCCTTCCACGGCCGCCCCAGATACGACTGGTACTCGTGCTTCACCGCCTCCAGCTCAGCATCGGCCTTGAAGGTGCAGTTCTGCATCACCACCCCCGTCGGCTGCCGCACGTCGACCCTCCCCTGCGCCGTCACGATGTTCTGCTGGGCCTCCAGTGGCTTCCGGAACAGCAGCGTGCAGTCCTGGAAGACGGCGGCGCTGTCGCCGAAGACGAAGTCGATGGTGCCGGAGATGAGGCAGTCCTTGTAGAACTGGCGGTAGGCGTGGGCGTAGAGGGTGTCTTGGTAGGCCTCGATGTGGCAGTTGTAATAGATAGACTTGTCGGAGCTCGCCCGCAGCGCCACCGCCTGCAGCTTAGCAGCGCCGGCGGTGTTCTCGAAGCCAATGTCCCTGGCGATGAAGTCGTCCCCCTGCACGGCGACCGTGGCAGACTGGAAGGTGCCAGTGCCGTCAGCGAAGTTGAGGCTGCCGGTGATCCTCGTCTTGGTTGGACCGTCGCCGATGATCATGATGTTGGTGAAGGAGGTTTTGATCTGAACCTGCTCTTTATAGATCCCTTCCTTGATGTAAATGACGAACGTTTTATCGCTGCGTTCGGGAATATGCTTGAGAGCTTCATTGATCGTCTTGAACCTCCCGCTCCCGTCTTTCGCTACGATTATATTGGGCCGGATCTTCTTCGTCGGGACGGCGAGGAGCCTCCGCTTCTCGGCGTTCAGCCAGCTGCCATGTTCCACCACCACATTCGAAAGTAGACGGCGGCTGCGTACGTTGCTGCTATTAGTACCACTACTATTCTGCTGCTGCACTCCATTGACGCCCATGGATTCGAGGAAGGTGGAGATCTCCGCCACCATAGCAAGTGCATTGCTCGTCATCTGCATGGAGGTGGTGAGGAGCTTCCTCATCCTCTCCCCGGCGTCGCCGGGGAGCTTCTCGAAGCCGTCGAGGCAAGTCTCCTGGTGTGTCATGGCGCCGCTGATCCATGTCTTGAGCTCCAACAAAATGTCATCAACGTTGGTTATATCAAATTGTCGGAACTTGGCGTATGACCGGTGGAGATCATCGACAGCGCGGTTACCGAGCTCAGAGCAGAGGTCGAGGGCGGCGCGGGTACGGGGTTCCGTCTGAGCCTGCTTGATGGCGGTGGAGTTGTGGAGGGCGGACTGGATGAGGACGATGGTGGATTGCATCGCCGCCGCGATGAGGTCCTTGGGGTCGGTGGCGTTGTGGCCCTTGAGGCTTTCGTAGCACGTGTCTTGGTAGTCCGTAGTCTGACAGATGGCGGTGATCGCCTTCTGGGAGGCGGAGGCCTTGACGTGCTTCTTCCCCTCCGTTTCTTCGAAGACGACGAAGAAGAGGCCGAGCAGCGCCACCAGGAGGACCGAGCTCACGGCGATGAGGGCAATCTTGTTCTTCTGCTGTCCTTCGTTTCCCATATTCGAATCTTTCGTGATTTTTTTTTTTTGGTTTCAATTCAAGGAATAATGAAGTACGTTAATGGCGTAGATTTTGAGTGGAGAAGGGCGTGAGAGGGGTCACGTTATCTTCTCCATCAAGAATATGATGTTGATGAAGAAGAAGAATTTTTTTTATTTGGTTTTGATCTAAGCTAGTTCAGAATGGTTTCATTTTTTTTGGATTATAGCATTTTTTTTTTTTTTTGAGGGAAGAATTTTGAAAGGCAGTTATTTTCTGGTATGTGAGTTTGAAAGGAAAGTAAATTGACCGGTCAATTTCTATGTGGAGCCGTGATTTTTGGATACCAAATTTCGTCGTAATCCACTGCGTAGTACTCCCCATCACATTTATTTAGAGATAACTTTTAGAAATTAAGACGAAGGTAATTGTAATAAATAAAGTGTGTGTATAGGTTTTAGTGGATTAATTTTTTAATTACTATTTTAAATAATATTTCTATATGAATGTGATGGACGGAAATTGAACTTAATTATATGCATATTAATGGAGTGGATGGAGTATTTAAAACGCATAATAACATATATGGTTATTCTTTCAGTGGCGAATATCTATCTCGGTATATATGAACAAAGCTACTCGTGAGCTATTCGAAGTTCGGCTCGTTAAAAGCTCGTTCGTTTTAAAAATGGCCGAGTGCTTCAAATCGAGCTCGAACTTTTTCTCGATCGGAGCTCGAGCTTACATATATCCGGCTCGAAAACTGTTGAAGGCTTGAACTCGTTCGATGTTGAGGCTCAAGAACATGTTCATGGGTTTTAGTGTCGAACATGTTCGCAAACATTTGCTTGTAAATATTATATTAATATATAATATATATAATATATTATTCTTAATATTATATAATACTAATATTTTAGTAATATACTGTATTCGAGCTTGGATTCGAATTCGAAAAACAATCCCAAACACTTCCAAGCCAAACTCGAGCTTAAATTGTTTTAGGTGAGCCGAGCTCGAACAGGGTGGTGTTCGGCTCGATTCGACTCGTGTACACCCCTAGTCTACCATACAACAACAACAACAACAAAAAAAAAAAAAAAACCAAGAAATTTATTTACTGATATTAACTGAATAAATATACCAATTATACACATTAATTACTGAAATAAGTAGGGGAGGTAAAATTAATTAATAGAAACTAAAATTAATTCGATAAGCCGATGGTGAACTTGATGCCGGTGGCCGGCAGCCACGCCATCCCATCGATAAACCGACCGGCCGTGAAGAAACCGGCGGTGGCCGCATCGCGAATGACGTGGTAGCCGGGCCAGCCGACACGGCCGGAGACGGAGGCCCCGGGGCCGTAGTTCTTGTACTCCCCGTACCATAGGGTGGATACGGCGAAATCGCCGTACCACTCGAGCCAGCCCCTAGGCTGGACCATGGAGCTGAGGTAGGTGTTGAGGAACACCGTCCTCGAGTACTCCTTCCATGGCCGGCCGAGGTAGGTGGGGCGCGTGGCGTACACGTAGCTGTCCTGGATGGAGAATCCGGTGTTCTGGTGGGGGCTCTTCCGCCCCTGCGCCGTGATCGTCACCTTCTGCTGCGCCAGCGGCTGCCGAGTGTAGATCTTGCAGTTCTGGAGGACGGCCGCCCCGTTCCCGAAGATGAAGTCGATGGTGCCGGAGATGGAGCAGTCGCGGTAGAACTGGCGGAGGGAGTGGGCGTAGAGGGTGTCTTGGTAGCCCTCGATGCTGCAACGGAAGAAGGCCGATTGGTCCGAGTCGACCCGGAGCGCCACGCCTTGGTGGTTCTCCGGCCCCGCCGTGTTTCGGACCGTTATGTCCCGAGCGATGAAACCCTTGCCGGAAACCGCTGCATGCATGCATGTAAAATTACTCTCTTTCAACAAAGTTGATTATTTTGTTAAAGACAAAAAGACAGTCGACTATCCCTTTATAAATTAAATTACGTACCGACGGTAGCCGTACGGAACGTGGTCCATCCCTGCATGAAATTTCTATTGCCGGTGATGATAGTTTTCCCTATTCCGTCTCCGACGAGCATAATATTAGTCTTCTTCTTCTTCATATCGATGTTCTCATTATATACTCCCTTCTTCACGTAGATCACGTACCTCCTCTCACTGTGATTCGGCGCCTCCATAATCGCCTGCCCC
This sequence comes from Thymus mandschuricus, assembly GCA_029379335.1. Taxonomy (NCBI): domain Eukaryota; kingdom Viridiplantae; phylum Streptophyta; class Magnoliopsida; order Lamiales; family Lamiaceae; genus Thymus; species Thymus mandschuricus. The sequence goes on along the minus strand of CM057079.1, from coordinate 4,658,972 downwards.
ACCGTCCGGTAGCGGCCGCTGCCGTCCACCGACACCACCGCGTCGACGTGCATCCCGCCGGCGCCGGCCACCACGAGCTCCTTCTCCCCCTCGCTCATCCACTCGGGAAAGTCCGGCCTCAAGGCCTCCCGCTCCGTCGAGTTCGTCGGCCGGAAGGGCAGCGCGTGCATGCGCGTGTAGAGGGTGAGGACGTTCCCGATGAGTTGCGTCACCTGCGCGAGGCTGCCGCGGACGAAGCGCTGGAGGCGGCGGTCGGTGCCCTCGAAGCCGTCGAGGCACGTATCCTGGTTGCTGAGGGCGGCGCTCAGCCACGCCTTGAGGTTGCCGTCGGAGTGGGGGGTCCGGTGGCCGCCGCGGACGGCGTTCATCTCCGACAGCGACCACCCGAGCTCCGACACCGAGAAGTCGAGGAGCTCCTTGCAGTCCTCGATAGCAAGGTTCTCCCGGTACGTCACCGAGAGGGTGTTGAACGTCGTGATCTTGTCGATGGCGGACCGCGCCTCGTTGATCGAGTTCTCGAGGGCGGCGGTGAGGACCGAGACGGCGGCGCTGCGGCGGCGGGGGTCGTGGGTTTGGATGCGGGATTGGAGGGTGGAGATGCACGAGTCTTGGTTGTCGACCTTGTCGCAAGCTGCCGACATTAGGGTTTCGAGGGTTTGGTATTCATCGACTAATCCATGAGAGAGGATGAAGAGAGAGAGAGATGGTAATAGGATGGAGAGGGGAAGGAAATGTGTTAAAGTAGCCATTGATTAGGTTAAGATGTAGAGAGAGAGAGAGAGATGAATGTGTTTTTGTTGGGGGAGATGATGAATAAATATAAATAAAATGGGATTGCTTGTGAAGGATGAAAATAGAGGGAAAGGAATTTAGAGTAGATGTTGATACAAAATATACTTTAATTTCCTTTTTGGCAAAGTTTGAAGTTTATGCTATCTTTTGGTGAATGTAAATATATTATTCTCTACCTATTTTGAGATAAAAATAAATTAATTAGGAGACGATCAATTTATTACTCGCTCCATCCTTTTTAAGTTGAATCATTTTCTTCTCTCGACAGTTAATTTTAAAACAAATTGAATTAGTGAATCCACATCATCACTTGAAGATGAACTAGCTAGAAAGTTATTCTTTCTCAAAGAACTAATTTTATTACTTTTTTTCTAAAAGTTAATTATACATAAAAGTGTAAAACATATGACATTCAGAAATAAAAGAATAAAAAAAAAGTTTCATGTTTGCATTACTTTCTTGCTCAAGTTATTAGGTGCATAAAATTAAAAGGCACTTGTGTGTTGGTCAATCAGTAGAGGGTTAAGATATGGAACCACAGGTCCCGAGTTCGAGTCCTCCGTTGTACGACGTTTAAATTTCTTGCATGTTCGATTGCATCAACGGCTAATCAATTAATTGAAATGTTTTACTAGATTAATCATAAATACATTGACTAAATTTCAAAGTAAATGATTTTAAAACCATCGTTAGACATAATAATCCCAATTAATAATTATTAATTAAAAAAAAATACAAAGGCAAAGTAGCTCCCCAACAAAGACTCTCAAACAAATTAATTATTATCACAAATCACTAATTAAAAAATATATATAATAAAATCCATCTCAAGTAACAAAGTATATATAAAATAAATTAATAATCATACACAAAAATAAATCTCAAGGAAATATTCCACTTCTATACAACTTATCTCCACCTTCAGCCTGTGAATAATTCAAAGAAGAAGATGATGGAGCAATGCCTTCATCTTGAGATCTCATCACCATCTTCGCATTCCAGTACCAGGGCCGGAGACTCGGCCCCGATATCGAGGGGAAACTCGACGACGAGGGATGCAGCATGACCGATCCCCAGTCTCTCTCCCCCATCGTAGCTTCTCGTACCCTCCTCCTCACCAGCAAGCTCCCCACGTCGACCCTTCTCATCTCCGATAAACTCCGGAGTATACAAATGCCGACGAGAAGTACGAGGACCACATCTTCTTCAGGCAACACTTCCAGTAAGAGCAGCTTCCAGTTGATGAGAGCAGTAGCTTTTCCACCCGGGGTCTCGTCCGAGTACCTAACCATGGTCACGTAGTCTTCTTCCTCGGAGCTGTGTTCGTGTTCGACTCCTTCTATGCCGGAGTTTCTGACTTTATACTGCATATGTCTTCCTTGCAACAGCTGCACCTGAAAATTTTGTGTCGAGATCAACTGTCAGTGCATTGTTTGTATTTGCAGCGTCGTTTTGAGGTTTTTTTAACACTTCTTACCGTCAATTCAGAAGAGGTCTCGTTTCGCAGATCGAACCTTGTTCCAGAGACCAGTCTCGATGAATCCCATTGTATTGTCAATTCGTTCCCGGTCGAGAGTTTCCATGAAGCTTGGGACTCTTCTTTCGGTTCCTTCGGAGTAGCGGTTCCTACACATTTCTCTGCTCTAGATGCATGAAAATTCATTAGTTTCAAACCAGAAAGAGAGCTATGCATAGCTTTCTTGTTTATGAAGTTCGTTCCTCGATTACAAAGTCGCAGAATTGAAGAACAAGTACACATACCTGGAGATCTTCCAATGGAAGTGGAACCCATAACATAAGTCCATGAGCCCTCATATATCTGAATAATTCTCTCATCCCATTTCACAGCTTTGGGAACTTCTCCCCCTCTTCTCCAGAAACCTCCTCCCACTCTAGACGACAAACGAAACTCCGTAAGAAAAGGATTCGTAATTAATTCACAAGTTCGATCAGCACGCGTGTAATTTCTTACCTCATCCGAATAACGAAGCACTCTCTCCCTCCATGGTCGAGAACGGTGCGAGAGAGCCACCTCCCTTCCTGTGGGCGGTACTGGTTCATTTTCAGAATCACGTCCGAGATCATCGCGCCAGAATCATCCGTGACCCGATCCGGCACGCATTTCAGCAAGTAGGGCGCTTGTACTGGCGGAGTTATCGAAGCCACGATCCTCCCCCTCTCGTCGACTTCTCTCTCCGATGAGAGAGTGGGTGCGCGGAGTAATTCATTCCAAGAGAGTAGTTTCCTGTCTTGGAGAGAGCTTCCTTTGGAGCAGAAGCCGCCACGGTGGCGGAGTTCGAGTATTAATCCTCTGGTCCCGAATTCGCAGTAGAGATGCCACGCTCTTTGCCAGGTTCCGGAGATGAAGTGTGACATCGGTTTGTCCATTTTCAGCTCCCTGTGACACTTTGCTAGTCGGAGACGAAGAAAATCCCGAGAAGGGTTTCTTTTCGCTTGCTTGATGTTAGAGAGCACTTTCACTGTTACGCACACCTGAGGTCGAACGTGATTGTGTTTTCACTTCAAGAAAATAATCAATTCGTAACTGAAACTAAAAGTACGAATAGTGAACTAACCTCGAACAAGAACCTCGGTAACAAGGACTTGTATTTCGTGTTGACATCAGTTGCCGTTACGTCCCAATAAAAAGGCGGTTCAGAGATAGGCCTTGCAATGGCTGCGGCCCCTGCTTTCTCGTATGGTTGATCGAACGTTCTCTCCCATAGAATCTTGGTCTCTTCCACGTCTTCTTCCTTCAACGCATCCCCGACTCTAACTATCTTCTTCATATCTCCCTCCAACTCCTTAAAGTCTACTGCATATACCGTTGGATAGCTCTAGTAAATCCAAGTTAAACACGGCTTCCATCATTATTCTTCTCAAGAACGACAAACGGAAGTCATATACTTTTTTACATACACAGGTAGATTTAGCAAAGCATGAAAAGCAAAACCTACAGCATAATTCTACGGTTTCTCGTCTTCCATTCTACGTACGGATATACATGCTCATGGTCATACATCGGAATCACTCCTATCATAAGTCCAAAATCGGAAAATGTTAAACACAAAAGTCCACATACTTGATAAATCCAAGATTGGCCGTAAATAAGATGCCGAGCCATAAATCTAGAAAACAATAGTTCTAACCTCGATTCAGTGAGACGTATATCAAGACAATTTAGTCACTACTAGTGTTGGATTCTACCATAGTTTTGCATAACAAAATAAATCAAAATCGAATAGTACGAAACCTCCATCAGCATAACGTCCCTATTGTTCATTCGTCCGAGGATACATTTCATAGAATATATCTAGCAGAACATGCTTATGTCAAAATAGAACAACCATAACAAGCTTGCTTACATATACACAAACCACTCAATCGAAATCCACAAGCAAGCATCCAATACAATCGCATCAAAACACACAACACGAACGAAATCTGTACTATTCAAGTCCGAGAGAGTTCACCTGATGAGTAAGCATCATCAAGAAAACATCCGAGGTGGGAACAATGCAAGAACACTCGTGACCAAATCTACGAACCATGTAAACGAAACCACGGTATCTCTGCTTGGCTGCCACTAAATACACCATCTCACAATAGTAAGGCTCCCGATACATCCTACAAAGATCCCTACATTTCCACACTTTATCAAACAGATATCCACTCAAACTAGAAGGCCGATTTTCCGAACCCTCTTCGGCCTCGTTTTCGAAGGGCTCGGAGACGAACTTGCCCTCCCAGATTTCTCTACATCTCCCTAATGCATACTCCTCATTCTCCTCATCAAAGATTTTCGGTTTTCCTATGAGTTTCGAGAATCTTGAGTCGCAGTAATCTCTATAATTGGCCTAAAACAACAGTTTGAAAACCAAATCCCTACTCAAAAATCACATCTTTCCCCATGAAATCAAACAAGAAAGAAGAACAATGAAGGAATCGACATTAGATTACCCAATCAAGAGAGTGGCAGAACCAAACCCACTCAACATCGAGAGGTGGAAGAATCATCGGAGGCTTCGAAGCAGTGGTGAGATCGGCGATCAACGGCATCCATATCTCATCGTACCTGCAACAAAAACAGCAGAATCCCGTCAACTTCAACACCCAGAAAAACCCAGGAAAATCAAGAAATTGCTATTAAAAAAAAAAAAAAAAAAAAAAAAAAAAAGATTCAATCTTTTGAGCAAAACCCGCCTTCTAATGGCTTCCAAAATGGTGGGTTTGTGATTCAGCCACTGGCAATCCGAGACCAGTCGCAGAATGTTGAGGTTTCTCCGGGCGGCGGCGACGAGATCGACGCCGAAGCGCACGGTTTCCTCCTCGGATACCTCACTGAGCGTTCTCGACGGCGGCGGCGACATTTTCTTTCTTGATTGTTTTGGTGGAGAAGGGGAGATGGAGTCCGAGGTTGGTTTTGATTCGTGAAGGGAGTAATTAAAGAACACTTGTGTATTTATATATTGTAAAGTGGCGGAGATTGTTGTCGGAGCGGGTGATAGGGACGCGCCGCCGCCAGCCGGGTTTTGAAGTGGTTTGACACGTGGTGACTTTGGTCTTGCCATACTAGATCTTTTGGTGCCCGAATGTGGGCCCGCACTACCACGCTTTAACAATAAAACATTTTATTTTCATTTTATTTTCACACTGTTTAATTACTCCTTCAGTCCCGTCCCTGGTAAAAGAAGATGTTTCGTTTTTTATACGAAATTTAAGAAAGTGTGGGTTTCCGTGTTAAAGTGAAAAGAATATATTTTCCCTTTAGTAAATTGTTACCCAAGAAGAAAATATATCATCTTATTGGAGACGCACCATAAAGAAATATGCATCCTTTTACAAGAGACGGGGAGAGTAAATAAAAACAAAATAAAATTACACTAAAAAAACCCTAATAAAATTAGTCCCTCCGTCCCAGATCAGCCGTTCTGTTTCTTTCACTTCAGCGCCTAATTTTAGGTGCTTTTTAAAACTGGAACATGACAATCCATGTATGACGGTCGATTAAGAAAGTAAGACAAACGAAATAAACGACAAATACCGTGTTTGATGAAATTGTAGTATAAACAAATGGCCGCGTAGATGATGGAGAAAAGGGCAAAAAGTGAAAGTTAAGAACTCTATAGTAACATCAAGATTGTGACAAATAATTAGGTCCAATGATTAATTAATTAGTTAATTAATTGATTAATTAGGATTATCGATTAGTGACATCTGACTGGTTAAACTCGGTGTTACGACTACAACAAAAAATTCAACTCTAACTTCATTTTCAATAAATTATTTTATTAAAATTACTCATTTGTCCTAATCGTAATTCGTTCACCTACCACTAATCTCTTTTTCAGGTGTAGTAATTTCATAAATAATAAGGCTAAGCACTTGTTCTAAATACAAACATTTTGTGCATTATTTATTTGTTTTGGATGAAGTAATCAAGTCATATGAATCATAAAACTATGATAAAGATAATATTTACGGATGATACACGTTTCAATTTTTGTAATGAGCGAAAATTAGTTAGTGAGCCGTAAAAGACGAATCCATTTAGATTTTTTAATAAATAACTAGTGTAATACAGATAAGACAGTCGAGAAACAAAAATATCAGTCCACCTACTGGTGTTCAAAAGAACCGAAACCGGCGGTTAAAACCGGAATCGGAATCGAAACCGGCGGTTTTTTAACCGGAATCGGAATCGGCGGTTCGGAACCGGAAAAGGAACCGGTGGAACCGTCGGTTCGGTTAAGGTTCCTAAGGCTTGGAACCGTAACCGGCGGTTCGGTTCCGGTTCCGGTTCCAAACCGGCGGTTCCAAATTTTGGAACCGTCCAATTTATATAAATTTTATTATTTTTATTTTTTTTTCCTTAAATATGATTTCTAAACAAATATAACATTATTTGTTAAACTTCATAAATAAGAACTAAATATATAAATTTTAGATTTTTTTTCAATTATATAGGTATTACTCTCAAACACCCATTTGTTATTTTTTAATTGTGGTGAAATATGCTTATTGCTTTTATAATAGTATTACACTTCAAGTTTCTTATTTTTTCGATGTGGGATATCTAACACATCCTAAACTATGAGAAGAGTAGTATATCTCACTATCCTACATTGAAAAACTATCAAACTTGAGAATAGTGACACCCTTATAAAAGAATATACATTTGTCCCACATTGAAAAAATAGCAAATAAGGGTGTGAGAGGAACATGCACCTATATAATTGAAAGAAGGTCAAAGCCTTATGAAATAAAAAAGTTTAAAATGTGAAAGAAAAAAAAAAATGTTCGATTTTTTCCGGTTAGAATCGGAACCGGCGGTTCCAAAACCGTAACCGGAACCGTGTGTTGGCGGTTCGGTTTCGGTTCCTCCCCCGACAGAACCGTAACCGGCGGTTCGGTTCCGGTTAGAACCGGAACCGGAACCGTGGGCACCTCTAGTCCCACCTCAGATATTACGGACGATCGAGAAAAAAAGAAATGTGCAAAAATATCACGGACAAACATGTATTTTTTGTTTGAATGTATGGAATAATATGAGTCATACTGTAGCTTTTTTTTTTTTTTTTTTAAATAAAAATTTGAGGCGATGACAATATCCAAGTGGAAATCAATTATGAAATTAGGTCAATTTGTATTATGATTAAATAAATATAAGACGACAATTACGTAAATAATATGCTTATTGTTTCTTGATCAATCATTTGTTTTTGTCCCACCAATCGATCACTCTCGCCTTCCAAAAACAATTAATTGATTTAATTTGACTTTAATGAGTGTTTGGATAATTCATTAATCCATTTTTTTTTTTCCAAAATTGGAAAAGAACCCATCAAAGTCGAATTATTAATCTCACTCTATACGACTTTATTTTACCTAACAATTGTGTTTATATAAGTAGACGATTTATTTAATTTTGATAATAATAATAATATGAAATAGTCCACTTTTGATTGTAGTTATGTAGGTTGGCGCAACGTGTAAAAGAATATTATCCAATCTGTATATGGTTAGTATAGCTTTCTTCAAGATAAGCTTTTTCCCATTTCGTTAGTATAATTCTGGTTTATGATAAAATACTATTAATTTGCTTTTTCTAAATTAAGATACATTATCATGTAGTACAAGGATTGTGACATGTACTCAACCTATATACGAATGCCACTATCATAGACTTGTAGCTTAATTTTTTCATCTTCAGTTTTCTTTATAAGCGTTATACACAATGTTTTGAAAATCGTTAGATGCTAGTAGGGCTGTGGGATGGAGATTAGTGTCTAGTCGGCTAGACAGAAGTCTAGGCAACACTTAGACGGACGAGGCGGATTAGACTATAGTATAATTGTACAAACTATGCAAATAAATATTAGTCATGATATCATTTTTAAATTAATGATTAATGGAAGGAGAACAAGACATGAGAAAATAAAGTTTTGGTCAGATACTGTCACTTAGTGCTTAGGCAAAATCAAACATTAATAGAGTGGTTAGGGATGTCAAACGGGCCAACCCACCGGGTTTCGGGCTAGCCCTATCGGGTTGCGGGCTTTTCGGATCGGGTTAATCGGGCTTTTTTTTCTTTCGGACTATTATTTTTTGACCCTAACCCTAACCCTAACCCACCGGGTTTCGGGCTAGCCCACCGGGCCATTAAATTTATAAAAAATAAAATTGATATCGTATAAATATAAAAATAATTATTATTTTAGCACATACTTGTATAAAAAAATTAAATAAATTATTAAATATTTTTGAATGTCAATCTTTATTTTACTTTTCACCCAGCGCCGAAGTAAAATACGTATAGAATTTAAAATGAAAGTTATATTTTTATTAAAACAAATTAAAAGTACTCAATAATAATTAAAAACACAACCTAATTTATCAAATTTATAAGTAGAGTAATGAAATATGTCATGAATTCATAATTTATGGTAACCCACCGGGCCAACCCACCGGGCTTTCGGGCCAGCCCTATCGGGCTCGGGCTTTTTTCAGTCCAGCCCTATCGGGCTTTTTTACTTTCGGGCTATTATTCTTTGGCCCTAACCCACTATTTTTTTCGGGCTAATCGGATCGGCCCGTCGGACTCGGACTTTTTTGACATCCCTAAGAGTGGTGGTCTACTGTCTAAGCAGGGACTAGGCAAACCTTGACATAGACTTTTAGAACAGTGGTTATAGAGGCTGATTCAAATTCGGAACATTTAATTCTAAAATTTAATCCCCTTTCATGAAGCCAACACACACATACAATTCAAGCTAATTTAATAATTTTGTCCATGATCTTTAGATCCAAATATCAGTCACAAAATTTAATAACAATTGGGCCAAAAAGTATATATTCTTTTCTTAGAGCTTCAAATTGTGCTTTTACTTTTGAATTTCCAACTTCGCAAAAACGAAAATATGGATTTCTTGATTCTCACATCCAGTTTTCCACATTCATTTTTATATGAAAAAAAAAAATTATTCAATTCTTTAAAATTGTTAGATTAATATCTAAAATTAAAACTCCTTATCAATGAATTGACATCTATGGTAATTGATAGAATATGAAATCCAGCAATTTCACCTCAATAATATCATCTCCCAAAAAATTCTTTCGATTTTGTAATATATTTGACCTAAATTATCATGAGATCGATTAATCCAGTATCCCAGAAAATGAAACATGAAGATAAAAGGAAAAAGGGGGGGAATGGCTCAGAAATAGAATTGAGAAAAGAGTAATATCCCTGACTTTCAACAAATGAAGGTCTCATCGAGCTGGGATTAGTATCTAATCATCACCGCCATTTTTTTCCAAAAACAAATCAAAAACAAAAACAATTGCTGCAAATTTTACCTCGAATGATTCAAATTATCACGTTAATCGGTTGAAATTCTATAAACTAATTCATACCCTCATCTCCGTTTAACGGAGAAGAGATGTATGAAGAAATAGCGACTGCGCTAAAAATTGATTCGAGAAAAGAATTTGAGAGTTAGGGTTTTATAGAGTAAAGGGGGCTGAGATTTAGGGTTTATTATAAAAGAAAACGCGTAAATCCGCATCTTGGGCTTGGACATAATTTTGGATTTGGGCTTTATTTTCTAAGTGGGCTTTATTCGTTTTCGTTGCATTATATTCCTGGGTAATTCTATACATAACCCCAAATTACTCTTTATAGCCCCTCATTTAATTTATATTCCGAAAATTACTAATTTAACCTTATAGCTCCCATCTATACCCATGTTTATCCTCAATCTGCAGATTTCTTTCTTTTCATAACCATTATAAATGATAAACACAAATACAATAGTCGACTATAATTTCATAGCCCCAACAACCGTAAAACATGAAAAATATTCAGGAATTCAACAACCAATGTCGAGATATTTGAAGAAATTAAGTGTCACTTTGAAATTGTGTTCTACTTAATTTCAAATTATGTTAAATTGCATAATACTATTGATATTCTCCCGAATCTTACAAAGAAATCATCAAATCTTCAACAGCAATACGAAGATGAAAAATTTTCTTCCCCAAAACAATTACATTTTTTTCCTCTTTTCAATTGATTCTAAAATAATTGTACCAGGATTAGGAGGATCGAGAAAAAAAAAAAAAAAAAAAAAAAAAAAAAAAAGGTTCAAATAAATTTTCTTAAAAAATGAAGACCTATATTCTATGGCCGCAATGTCACGAAGTTCTGTAAAGCTAGATCTTCGATTAATAACATAATGAAACTGAGAAAAATTTGCATTACAATAGATATTCATGAGTCAATTACGTAGATGTAAAAATTTTGAATTGTTGTGAAAAATATCGCCGACAAGATTTGACGACGACTTATGGAGGGTTTTCGAGATTGAAAAGATTTTCACCATTTAACATAGTTGGACTGCAGCTGAATACTACAGCAGAAAGATCAAATGGGTTTGTATTATGTCTTCTTTGATTGTAATATGGGGGCTATGCGAATTTTTCGTCTTCAGTTGTAGTCTCCTTACTTGGGGCTACAAGGACAAAATAGGAAATTTATTATTATTATGTGCCACTTAAAAAAAAAAACAGTCAAAATATCCCTATATGAGTTAAACGAAGGGAGTAATATTATTTAGCATGTCTATAGTTTTATGAGGTGAACATTTAATGTTTTTCGATTTATGATATGAACTTTGATTTACTTTCAAGCGTGTGTTTTATCTGATACGAAAAAAAATGAGGAAAAAAAAAAGGTAATCATCAGGCTTGCTCCTAAAACTAAATAAAATATTTATAACATCATATTGGTAATATAATATTTTTCTCTCTATTTTAGAGCAAACGAAGGGGAAATTGAATCCAATTCTTAATATACCCGAGTAACAAATCAACAAAATTGGAATTAAAAAAATAAAATAAAAATGCATACAACTTATTTCTCTTTGTCTCAATTTTTGGGTCTAAGCTCAATGCCTTCAACAACAATCCCCCCTTTGAGATGAACTCCCTTGGTTTCTCTAAACCACATATTCACCTCCTCTCCCCCTTCCCCTTCCCTCCCACTACTCTCAAACTCTCCCAACTCCACCTCCAACCACCCGTCGCCACGTGGACGAATCACGTCGTCCCCTCTTACATTCATATCACGCCTTTTATATTCCTCGCACTTTAAATAAAACGTTCTCTTCGTTTTATAATTCCCAATCTCAATTGAAGCCTCGCAAGCCATCACATCCAAGCCAAAAGCGCGCTCAACTAGTTGAAGCACGAGGTACGCTCCATAAGTCGTGTTTGGTGACAACATCCAGATCTTTATCTTCCCGTGCAGCTCGAGCCAAGAAACCATTATCAGCTCCGCCGCCTCCGAAAACCTCGAGTGAAGGAGGGGTTTCCACGACCAATACAAAGAATTGGTAGACCAAGCAATGTATAGCTCCCTTGCACTCAACATGTAACTTTTCTTGTTCTTATTTTTTTCTATTATAAATGTCTGCAATTTTTAAAATATATAAATTATAAAAAAAAAAATAATTAGAAATCGAAAATATTGACGTGGACACAAAAGCAAAAACACATGCAATTCACATTTCAAATAGTAATTAATTAAATTAGAATGAGAAATTGATTGATTCCGACGCAGGAAACTGAGAGCATGTGTATGAGATATCAAATGACCTTTTTGCCCCCGTCGATGAGAAGCGGGGCGGAAGAAAGCCGGCGAAAGGCGCCTTTCTTCGAAGAGAACTCGACCGGAGTAACCGATCGCGACATGATATCGCGATAGTCGGGAGGCAGAAAGCTCTCCCACACGGCGTCGGAATCCGCCGCGGCGCGGAAAGCGGCAGAGACGGACGCCGACAAGCAGGCGTCGCAGGGAGAGGTGAACGAAATCACGAGGGACAAGCAGTCCTCCGGCAGAGCATCCACCGTCGCCATTGAGCTGAGATGAAACGATGAACGGCGAAGTACGGCCTTGAATTTAGTTTGATGATTTGTGTAAGAGATGCATATGGTTTTTGCATTAATGCAGGTGGAATAATATGTAATGGGGGGTAAAGATGTCACATGATTGTAGTATCATTTTCGTGTAAATGGCGACACTAATTTGACACATGACCACATCTTCTTTCGTCATTGACGAAATCCCCGTTTTGCCCTTATTATCTTTGGATAATAATAGTGCCTTCTGATTATCGATTTTCAATAGTATTTTTTTTTACGTTCGTACTTAAGTTTGATTAATGATATGAATAAGATGGTGATGATAATGACGAATCCTAAGTATGGTATCAATGATTTGAATTTTAGTGTCATAGGTCGGTCATCACGGGTCATTTATTCCTTCCGTTCCGCTCCAATTGACCTATAGAGTGAACAGATGCGAGACGACATAATGGAGTGAAACATAGGAAGTATTTATTTCTATTTTAGGATTGACAAACTATGTCACTTCATATTCGATTTGGTTGAAATTCGATCTCCAGAGAAAATCGGAAAAAATATGCTAATTATTGTTTAGAACGAAAGTATACAGAGTAGTTTGAAGAAGGTTTATAGATTTAGATACATAGTGGAAGAAATCAAGAGACTAATTTAGTCATTTCTTACCAGATCAAAGCTGAGTTTTCAGCTGAGCATCCAATTCCTGCAAGCGCAATGAACTTTAGCGAGCGATGCCATGTAGTCATCGGACCTGAAATCATCCACGGTAAGCAAAAGAACTGTCAGGCTTTGCTATCGAGAAGAAATGGTGATGAAAACGCTGAAAACGAACCTTGAACCATAAGCAGATTTGCATGCAGCAATCATGTGATGTTTTGCTTCTTCAGATTTTTTCTGCATTCAGAGATTATAGTCAAGCTTGCAAGTAAACATCATATATATAATTATCACATAGTTTATCAAACACCAAGTCCTCGAACGATGGGATTAATATCACTGTCAAATTTGTGCACCTAAAGCTGCAATCTGTGCAAAAGGAGCAAAAGAGAGTAGGAAAGGAACATAGGTATATCAGACACCATTGTTTTCAGGAAATAAGAAGCTCTATAAAGTGAAGGTCTCTTGCAATGTTCAACAAATTATGACGTAGTAAGAGATACATATATGCGTCGTACAATACAAATATTATCTTACTATGGCTTCAACTTTAATGGCACGTTTACAGGAAATTGTATCATTTCCCTTCAAAATGTGTGCCTGAATCAACATTATGCTCCCTGGTTGGGAAATGAACTCCGATAGGAGTATTGGATACGCTTGTTGCTTTTGCTAACAAACTACTGTATGAAGGGGTTTTGGTGAATTTCTCTCATTCCTAGATTTGGTTGCACGAGTAACTAGCACAACTACGGGTTTCTTGATCAAGGGTCGTATATGTGAATTTATCCCTAATGCAATGAACAAGTCGCATACAAAAAGGACTCAGAAGAAAACCTCGGATTCATAATAAAGGCCGGCATACAAAGACGCATAGAAAAAATCGCTCTCCCGACCACTTGAAAATGCTGCAACAAGCTGCAAGGAAAAACCCAACATATAAGGGATCACTCAAGAATCGCCAAGAAATACACAGTCAGCATTTCAACTATATCATGAATCATGATAAAACAAATTGAAGTAATTCGAAGGATACCACTGAAGGCTGAAGCCAGTGTCAGAAAAACAAATAATAAACACGTCCTGAACCAGGAATTAGATAATCTACTTACTGTTTGAATTCACTCCAAAGCAAAAGGTGCACAAAAACAAGCTCCCGACACATTAAGGTGCTAAGACAAAATTTTGACCCAGATTATAGGTAATCCACTTTTGCTACAGTTCAAGAACAACTTAAACCAGTTATCTTCAAAAGGATGTGTTAAGGGTTACGAAGTTGTTACTACTAATATTAGGGAGTTCAAGAAAGAGAGCTTAAGAGCATTACAAGAATTCAGCAACCGAAAGTCCTTAGGGAGATCGAATTTGTTAAGGGATTTGTTTATTTTCTCTAACAAGTAATTTTAGATGTACTACTAAGTGCATATTAGAAACAAGAAAACTATCCAACTTAATCAACACTGAGCAAGGAAATGTTGGAGTATACTATCATAAAATGACTTGCTGAGCTATAGAGGTACAAACATCATTTAAGAATTTGTGTAAACCACCTTTTCTGGGTCTCCGCCATCTTTAAACATGTTATATGATACTCTCATGACAGGCCGAGGATCTACACCAACCTGAATGCATAAAATAAGCAATTGAGAGGTCCATGATGATCTTTCTGCATCACATGGTGGTAACTTCATTCTTTCAAAGTGATGACACGATAATTTCTGAAATCGTTATCTGAGTAATCAACAACCAAAAAATAATGGGTATGTGTATTCTTGACTTATTCTCAGGATGCAAGCTGAAAAATCATCTTATTAACTTTCCCGGTGTTTTGAACTTCAAGATAATCATCAAAAAGAAGTTTAGTTCAAAGTTTCAAACTGAAAAAATAATAAGGTAAACAACTCAAAAAATCTTAATCACATATCCAGTATCCATCATTTCCAAGGCACTGCCACAAACATCCCTAGTCGTTTACCTCCAAAAATCGTTTTCTAGCTTCATCGACACCGTACAACTGAGCTTCACAAAGAAAGCACCATATCGACTCTTCAGTGTCATTTGGGTTTTGTGCAACATCTATCCTGAATTGCTCTGCACCTTCTTCAAATCTAATAAAAGGAGACAGAATCTAGCCACCAATGTTAAATGAAGACCAAATAACACTACAGTAGCTCAAGAAATACGCAACGTTTAGCAAAAAATAGTACCTATCAAGATAGTATAGTGTTAATCCTCTCTGCCAAAGATCTGATTACCTAGCAAAATGTTATTCTTATCACCGAACAATAAACAAATTTGTTATGAGCATCACACATTAACAACCAAATTTCTGAAGTTAACGCTCGATTAAAGCCAACTGCATAAATTCCCAAATCATACAACCGCAAATTAGATTAGAGAAAAAGGATCTAATCGCCAGTAAAAAAAAATGTAACTTTCTGAAATTTAACAGAACTAGTGCAGCGTTCATGACTTCCAATTGTCCTAATCTCTCACCATCAATACCAACAACAAACAACATTGCTTCAGAGGATTTCATTCAATCAAATACGAAAGACTCACATGCTTTCTGGCGAGGATCGAGATCAATAGCCTTGTCAAACTCTACTAAAGAACCTTGAACATCACCCTTCACCATAAAATTCACCATGAAAGATTAACGTAGCATCCAATTCCGGAGAGAGAGACAACAACGTTTACGAGTATACCTGTCTAAATAGAAGCATTCCTCGCCGAACAGCCGCGACGGCATCGCGAGCGGATCCGCCGCCGGTTAAGGCGTCGAATAGGCCGGAAACTGAGGCCAGAACGAGCCTCCTCGACAGCACCGGAGCCGAGATTTGGTGACTATAAATTGTAGAAAAACTACCGCCGAAAATATCAGAAACGTTACTGTTTGGGAGTTTCGCCGGAAATGGAGGTGGGGATGAGGTGCACAGCAAGCAAATTGGATTTGGACTCAGAATTTTGGCAGTGTGGATTCCCGCCATTGACGAATTGTGAGAGCAGACTGAAAGCAAAGGAAAATAGCGATGATAAGCCGCGCTTCTTCTTCTTCACTAATCACTGGTTAAGATATTTTGTAATTACGTATCTTTTTTATAGAGAAAAAAGGAAGTACGAAACATAATTATTAAAATTAATTTCTTAATATAAACTAGAAGAAAGTTGGGCTTTATTAATTACAAGGCTGAAAATTAAAGCTTTGGGCTGAATAGTTGGGCTTTATGAAACTAAAATCTTTGGGCTGTATATTCAATCTTCGTTTACTACTCCCTCTGTTCAGAACCAATTATCTCGTTTTATTATTACGATAAACTCGTTTCATAAAAAGCAAGACGATTAGTTTGGGATGGAGGGAATAATAGTTTTTATGCTATTCTCGCATTCATGTTTGCTTGAAATTACAAGATTATGTTATAAAAGTCACAATCATTTTAACTAATTACTAAATTGTTCACAATTTAACCCTCTATTATCATATCTCATGCTGCCAACAAACACATACAGATTAGGGCTGGGTCGGTACGGTATACCGAAAATTTTATACCGTACCGATACCGTACCGAAAATTTTCGGTATTCAATATTTCATACCGATACCGTACCGAAGGTTTCGGTATACCGTGTACCGGTATACCGCAAGTTCGGTACGGTATTCGGTATACCGAAAATACCTATTTATACCGAAAATTCAGTTTCATTTTTCAATATCACATCTTAATTCCAATTCCAATTTAATGAATGTAAATTAATGAATTAGAGTTATATAAAAACTAAGAATAATACTTCTAGTGGAGAAGAAGGTCAGAGAGTAGAAATGGAGGTGAACTGGTGGAGTGCGAACTGCGAATTGGAGTTGGAGTAGCGGCGTTTTTTTCCTTTCTAATTAGGATTTAAAGCTTTTCAAAATAGAAGCATCTAATTTACTATTTCTTTTACTTTTTATTTATTTTACTTTATATTTATTTAAATATAAAATGAAATTGAATAATAGCTAATTAATACATCAAATAAATATAATACATAAATTTAAGAAATTCTCGGTATATACCGCTGTATACCGAAGGTACGGTATGTACCGAAGATACGGTATACGGTATGTTCGGTATATACCGTATCTTCGGTACATACCGTACCTTCGGTATACCTCGGTATACCGCGGTATGAGAGATATTCATACCGGTACCGTGCCGAAAATTTTCGGTACGGTATAAATACCGTACCGAAAATTCGGTATACCGTTAATTCGGTTTTTTCGGGTTTTTTTCGACACGGTATTTACGGTATTTCGGTATTTCGGTTTTTTTTCCCACCCCCAATACAGATTCAAATTAGGTGCAGTTTTCACGTGTTGAATATTAAGAATATATATATAAAGAGTGGTTGAGAGTTTACGTCACATTACTCTAAATAATATATTTTGGATGGATTACTCCAATAATAATGTTGTAGTGCAAAATATCAATCCGTTGAGCCTTTTGTGTTTGTACAATTGCTACAAAGCGTTTCGGAAGATAAACACGTCGTTATGTAATCAATATTCAGTTCTATATAGCGTATAGATGTGTTAGCGTTATTTATATATTATATTATCGTGTCAATCACAAATACATGGATATGCGAATTCCAAATGGTTTATCTACTCTCCCATATGCTAATTAATGGTAACCAAATCAAAGGGATTGCCCGAATCTATAAGGAATATACCAAGAAATGTATTGATCAAATTACAAGCATAAAAAAACCTTAATTAATAAATTTGGCAAGATTACTTCAACTTGTGCTACAATAAATACAACGTACTTACACAAACTTAAATATTATAATTATTCCGTGCAAGTAAAGTGCAATGCTCGTAAGATGGTCATTTTCAAGATTTCCAATTTTACATAAAATAAAATAAAATACTTTAGATAAGTCGGGGGCGGGACCCCTCAATGATAGACCACGGGGGCATATGGTATATGTGATGCATAGCATATTCGCATGGCGCAGGCGCCCACTCGGATATTCTACCATCGATGCTTTGCTTCTCGCCAGATCCAACCCACTTCATATTACCAAAATGCCCCTCTTCATCACCAAATTTACTTACTTGGTTTAATTTTTCAGTTACTTTAATTCCCAAGAGTTTAGGGTAGTTTTGTCATTTTAGCAATGATGGGGAGACCATCTTTGACGAAAATTACCTCAAAACTTTTTACCTAGACGAGATCTTATGTTTCAAAACTTGTATTCCAATCGTGTATTCAAATCAAAACTATGCAGTTTTGATAGTTTATCCTTTAACTGACGCAAATTCAATAATTTCTTAAGCTATCAAAACTACGTAATTTTAACTTGTTACACGATTGAAACATAAGTTCGAAACAGATGATCTCATCCGGTTTTTTACCACTTCCCCACACAAAAAGTAGCAAAAGCAATATTAATGTGCATGCATGTATCAACTGATCAACATAACGGTAACGGATTAAAGGTGCTGAATTCGAGTTCAACGTGGCAAAACCTTTAAATTTATGTCCTTTAACAATATTATTGTCTCATTAAGGGAATACATTAAGTAGTTCTAGTTGCTTGAGCCAACCATTAATTGAAATAATTCCTCAAAAAGAAAAACATTAATTGAAATAGAAAACCTAGACTCCAATACAACCAGCTCAACGAGCGCCACGTCTCGGCTCACTCCACGTGTCAGCACATGAGCGAAGGTTGCACGAAAATCCCATGCACCGCTGCCCACCCAAACGCGCAACGACCATAATAAGAATTTTTTTTACCAGAAAATAAGGCACTTTCAGTTAAGAAAAGGAAAAGTAAAGAAAAGAAAAGGCGAAACCTCCGTCTCATTTTCTATGGCTGTTCAGTGCGTGAAAAAAACACACACAAAAACACGCACGCACCTATACGTATATATAAATATCTGAGGAGAGGAGAGGAGCATGCACAGAGGGAATATTTCGGTGATTCCTGATTCGATTCCGCAATGTCGAGGGAGAGGCTGATTTCCGCCTACGATCGGTCGGCGTGCTCGTCGTCTCACTCGCTCCGTTTCAGCGGCGGCGACGCGGCGACGGCGCCGGCGTCCACCAGGATCTTCGATCACCTGCCGAGGGCGACGGTGGTGTCGGTATCGCGCCCCGATGCGAGCGACATCACGCCGTTGCTGCTGTCGTACACCATTGAGCTCCAGTATAAACAGGTAGAGCCTGGATTTGTTGTGTGTGTGCTCAATGCGTGTTTCTGTGTGCATGCGCTTGCCTTTGTTTATTTTATTTTATTTTATTTATTTTTGTTTCTGGAATTGTGTTTCTGTTGCTGAGTGCGGGTGGGTGAATTGAGCCCCAAATTGAGCTTCGGAATTCATCATTTGGTGATTTGGATGTGATAATTGAGAATTTGATTTCTCATCTATTACTTGCTTAGTTGGTAATCTGCTGTCGTGATGTTGTGTTGAATATATGGATGCCTTATTCAGCTCGCAACTTCAGTTGCGCAATCAATTGTATTTTAGTATTACTTTATTTGGACGATATTCATTTTTGTGGAATTCCGTTGCGTGGTGGTGGAGATGGAGCTCTGGTGCTTGGCTGACTAGATGAGGGAAAATGAGTGGACCTTTTAATATCGAAACCGACTTAGGCTGCTCCTTTTTAGATATAAGTGGAATTCCTAGCTTGTTTTTTCCTGACATTAGCTGGGATGCTTGTAGTTTTAGAACTTCGTAACTTGATCGAGTTGAAATTTATAATTTAATGCTGTGAAGAAAGTTCTACCTAATTAGGGTTAGTGTAATTGATTCGGGATGATATGTAAAGGGGAACCTCGGAGTTCTACTATACATCATTCATCAACTTGCCTGGCAACAGAAGCATTAGTGATAATGCATATTGTGGACTTATTTTGCAGTCGTTAATCTGTAGACTGTATAATTTGATTTGCTTGATAAAGAGAATCACATATTTAATTGTTTCACTGCATACGACCATGTTCACATCTTTATGCTGATCAAATCCACTCGTTGCCGCTGTAAATCCTACTAGTCTGGTTGAACTAGGCACATTGAATTACATGGTTTCACCAGCACAATCTGAATGGATGAAACAATTAGAATTTTGATCCTATCACACCTTTTTCTTGTGATAATTTGGTCCAGCATTTAAAAAGATTATTTGATACGGTCAACTTTGCTTTTTCTGTAGGGTGAATATCATTACTATTCATGTGTATGAGAGGATTAACACTGCATTAGGTTAATTTAAATGATTGTATAGTTAGGAGTTTAAGGGGCTAACAATTTGGATCGTTTGTTGTAACTATGATTGAAGGCGCTAGCAATTATCTTAAAATATTATTGTCTTTTAAGTTTCTTCTCAGGATATCTTTTGCATAGTATGGATATATGGCCTTAACTTTTATTTAAAATTCATTGTGACAGTTCAAGTGGCAATTGTGGAAAAAGGCTTCCCAAGTTATTTATTTGCACCTTTCACTAAAGAAACGGGCACTGATTAAAGAATTTCATGAGAAGCAGGAGCAGGTTCCCATTCTCTCCCATATTTCTTCACTGGCGATATGTCTTGTTTGTACATTTTCGTATTTCCTTTTCATTTTCTCCGAGTACAGTCGTTGGTAATGATCCCCATGGTTTCTTCTGATTCTTGTTGCAACTTGTGTCATGTCATAAAAAAGGTTAAGGAACTTTTACAAAACATAGGAGCTGGAGATCATGGAACAGTAGTGCATGATGAGGATGATCCTGATAGTGGAGCCTTGCCAATGTATCATGACGAAAGTGTTAGGAACAGGTAATGAAAGTTATCTTTTTAACTTACAGACCTTTACACTTCCTCAATTTATCTTCAAGATATTTTCTTGGGCAGAGATGTTCCTTCAAGAGCGGTCTTTTCAGTTATTCGTCCAGCCATTGGTAAGCAGCAGATTTCAGACAGAGGAAAAGCTGCAATGCAAGGTTACCTGAATCATTTTCTGGGAAACTTGGACATTGTTAATTCACGAGAGGTGAAAAGTGAAAACTGAGTCGATTTCCCTCTACTACATAACCCTTTTCTAATGAGAAAAAGTTTTACAAAATTCAAATCAGTTCCTCGAGTATTTAACATTTCATTTATAAGATCGTGACATTACATATACAATAACCTTTGTATTGCACTTGCTTCGAAAAGGTTTAAAATAGAAGAAAGTTATCTTAGCGAAATTTAACCCACTTGGATGCTTGGATAGTCACGTGCCTACTAATTTCTTGCCATTTCTAAGTGAAAATATTCTCAATCATTTTCAACCCTGTGAAAGGGGTGAGACTCAATACTTAAAGGGATACTCAATTATAGATTGGTGAATCAGTGTCGTATTCTACATCAGTCGCACTTGTATTGCATTTTGCTTGCTTATTATATTGATATGTTGTAAACTACGGTTCGTCAGAAAGCTGCTTGAATTTTCTGAATGCATTTTGAGTACATCATAAGATACTTCAGTATGATAAGTGATTCTACATGCAATTACAAAAGAGTCTAAACTCATATGTGTTCTTACTTATTACTCCAGGTATGCAAGTTCTTGGAGGTATCTAAATTATCATTTTCAGAGGAGTTTGGTCCAAAGCTGAAGGAGGGATATGTGTTGGTTAAGCATTTGGATAGGTCTAAAGAGGATGTTACATGTCCAGGATCTTGGCTATGTCTCTGCTCTTGTTGTTGTGGCAGAAATTGGCGAAAAGTAAGTGATCTTGACTTGAAAGAAGTGCTTTATGTTCCGACTAAAAGTGACGATTAAGCAGAGTACCGAATTCTACAATGAAAAATACACTTAATATCTCATGTCTTGATATTATATGCCAACTTAGGATTTCTATAGGCTGAAGCATACCAGATCTAGCAACTTGAAAAAACATCTGACTGGGAGTGGGGAAATTGCAAGACAACTCAATCACAGTATCATCATTTGCCACGCTGAACAAATAATCAAGAAGAAATAGTTTGATCTATCATCTGCATTCATTCTTTGAATATTCTCAATTTTCACCCCAAAACAGGCAATTGCAAAAATTTAATTATGCAAAACATAGCAAGCTGAATTACTGGATGTTGCATGAGAAATCTCACCTTGCGTGTATTAATGGGGCATGGTTAGGTTATAGATCTGCTTATTTAATTCAGTGGGTTTCCTTTAGCAAAAGCAGAAATTTCTTCAACTCTGCGCACAGTCATAAGGAAAAAAATATCCATCCTCAGAGGATTCAATGTAAGGATCTGATATATCAGCACCTTGTCTTGTGTCCTTAATTATCTAAAGGGTACTACTACTACAGAGGCCTTAATAAAATTATATCATTGTAGGAAGATCCAACTTGATATAAAGTTGTTTCCATAATCAATTAAGGTTTCATGACTTCTTAGTGTGTAGTAGTGATTGCAATCAAAAGATTTTGCGGTTTTTCAGATGATATTGTGCGGATTTACTATTATTTCATTTCTGTTATTGTTGTTTCTTTAGGTTTGGCTTGTTCTTAAACCAGGTTATCTGGCATTCCTTGGAGATCATTTTGATAGCAAACTTTTAGACATAGTTGTTTTTGATGTCCTACTGGCTTCAAACAAGAAAGGAGATGACGAAGTGCATTTGGCGAAAGTCTCAAAGGAACGGAATCCTTTGCGCCATGCATTTAAGGTCAGCGTCTATTTACATTGAATTTGGCTAATGTGTATTGCATGACGATATGATGCCATTTGATAGTTTCACTAGCTTATCTCATTGATACCTATGTTATGTTTCTTTTCCACTAGGCTTTGCGGTGTCAGTTTATCTATCCTTTACATGCTTTAAGTTGTAGTTACTTAATTTCATCTCCTTGCCTTAATTGGTCAAAAGGTTTCTAGTGGGAACAGAAGCATAAAGATAAGGACTACAAGCAGCGCTAAAGTTCTAGATTGGGTATCTGCAATTAATGCCGTTGAGTCAAAGCGTTCTGAAAGTTGGTGTCATCCTCACCGCTTTAATTCATTTGCGCCTACTAGAGGACTGGCAGACGATGGAAGCTTTGCTCAATGGTTTATAGATGGAAAAGCAGCATTTGAATCAATTGCTTCATCCATAGAGCGAGCTAGAGCTGAGGTTTCCAGACATGTGACTTGATTAAGTTTCTCTAACATTTTTGGCCATTCAAATATTTAATTAGCTGGAGTAAATTTGCAGATATACATAACAGGATGGTGGCTTTGTCCAGAATTGTACTTAAGACGGCCATTTCACAATCACAGCTCCTCCAGGCTTGATATTTTACTTGAGGCTAAAGCTAAGGAAGGGGTTCAGGTAGAATTTAAGCATTCAGACTCAAGAGGACCATTATATTGATAAATTTCAGCAACAGTGTTTCTCTCTACTTCTTCCATCTTGTCAACCATGTCATCTACCACTTACCAATCGTCCATGTCTCTTGTTGTTGACATTTGATTCAAATATCCAACTACAGTATAGGTTGAATAGATTTTGCACGGTATGGGAACTCGAACCTCCAAATTAATATTTAAAACTCAGACCAAAATTCATATTTTGTTGAAACTAAGATAAATGAAGGTGCATGCAACTTCAGTTTTACTTTACCACTGAAACTCAGGCAGACTACCTCGGCTGACAGCACATCATAATCGTATGGCACTTATAAAAAAAAAAAAGCAATTGTCTTTTTTATCCTGAGTATCACCTCTATGTTCTGGTTCCGTTTTCTAGTTTAGCCATGGAAGCAAAGCTATACTGAATTTGTTTGTTTCTATTTCATCCCGCTGTAGTTCTTCTCTTATATCCTTATATATGTTACTCTGCAGATACACATTCTGCTCTACAAGGAAGTTTCTCTTGCTTTAAAAATTAATAGCTTATATAGTAAGAGGAAGCTTCAAAGCATTCATGAAAATGTCAAAGTGCTACGCTATCCTGATCATTTGTCAAGTGGCGTTTATTTATGGTAGGTTGTTGCTTTAGAAATCCTACACGGGAAAAATAAAAGTTTTTTATTATTATTATTATAATTATTATTATTATTTATGGTTTTTGAGAAGTTCATTCAGTCTCTTCCAAGAAATTTGTCAAATCTTTTCTCAAAAGGTTAGTTATTGTTAGTGCAGGTCTCACCATGAAAAGCTGGTTATTGTTGATAACAAGATATGTTATATCGGAGGGCTAGATTTATGCTTTGGCCGATATGACACAACTGAACACAAAGTAGGGGATTTCCCTCCTCTACAATGGCCTGGAAAAGACTACTATAATCCAAGGTAAATTATCTTGTAATTAAAAACTTTCATGTATCCAGAAAGTATGGGATTAGAGCCTGAGTACTTTACAATACTCATATTATGTCTATAAATATTGGTGCTAGAGAATCTAGGTTGGTTACTGATTGGAATAACACAAGCTTTTTTTTTAGCTTTTTTTTTTTTTAGTTCGTTCTTGGCTGTGGTTCATCAGTGAAAATTACTACATGTGATGTTCTGCTCCGTTTCCATGTCCCGCTGCCTTTCTTATTTGTACACAGTAGTAGGATTTTAGTCAGCAGAGTGTAGAGTCCTGAATTTTATTGAATTTCATATTACCTCCCCTGTCATAGAGAAGCATCCAACGGATAAATACATTTAAATCATTCTCCCATTATTATAGATCCATAATAACTTTTACATGTGTACTGTTATAGAAAATTCTCTCATAACACATAAACAGAGAAATCAATGACACCTTGTCATGAATGCAAACAACAAATTATCAAGATATAAAAGCTATCTGTGTCTATTTTCTGGTTTCACATAATTGTTCTTCTCAATGTTCATTACTCCTAGAGACTTTGATTTTTAACACTTCAAATGGAATATTCAGAGAATCAGAACCGAATTCTTGGGAGGATACCCTCAAAGATGAACTAGATAGAGAGAAATACCCTCGGATGCCATGGCATGATGTTCATTGTGCCGTATGGGGGCCCCCTTGTAGGGATCTTGCTAGACATTTCGTTCAACGCTGGAACCATGCAAAGGTTAGCCTTCGTTGTTCTGCGTTGTTCTGGTGTATTTAAAAGAAAAACTATGTCCCTAATGTATCTCCACCATCTAACCAGAGGAGTAAAGCACCAAATGAAGAGAAAATACCGCTGCTTATGCCACAACATCAAATGGTTATACCTCACTACATGGGAAGAAGCAGTGTTATAGACATTAACAGGAAAATATCTGAAGTTAATCCAGAGGGAATGAGTAGGAAAAATTCATTTTCCTCAGAAACACCACCTGATGATATCCCACTACTTTTGCCTCATGAAGCAAATGGTCCAGAGTCTTCCATCATGGATAATATATGGAATGACAGCAAATCTAGTAAATTTACTTCGAATGAGAAGAATGGACATGATAGAAGCAGGTCATTTAGTTTCACAGATGACCATGATGCTGCAGATAACCAAAGCGCAATCTCGGCGGTGACGACCTCAGAATCTGATTTGCAAGTCAAAGATAATTGGTCTGAAACAATTCAGCGAAGTTTCCATGTTAAATCAGCAAATGAAGTAACAGAAGTTGGTCCACGTAGTTTATGCCGCTGCCAGGTTAGTTACATAAATTGACAGTTACTAAGATATTAATTTAGGTGCTTGTTTGAAAAGTCTTGCTGAGAATGTGGTCCTGCCACATCTCTCTGTTGAAGCAAAAATTGAGAATGTTGTGTAATTTATATCTTTCTCAAAAATATAGAGAGATAGATCATGCTTAATAGAAAGAAAATTGTGCATGTGTTTTTTTCTAATCACGTTCCCAAGTTAGAAAATTTAATTTGCATGAAATTTAATCGGGTCTTAGGTAATTTCTATATATCATGCTATCAATACTTTTGGATCTTAGAATGTACCTTTCATTAGTAGTCGAGGAGATAAGATGAAAATGATAATGTAGTAACCAGGTAGAATCTTGAAGAAAATAGAAGTGACTGAGCAGCCGCAGCTTATTTCATTGAGATTGGTCCTTATACAACTACCTAGGAATGTTGATTTTTAGCTTAACCCTAACATGAGCATCTGGAACAAACTCTACTCATGATTGGGTGACTCAACTAATTAACATATACGCATCAGAAAATGAACTTAGGAGGCCAAACCCCTTTTATATGGGAAAGTTAAGTAACTCGGAGCATGACCAGCCAAGCTGGATTTATTAGCCTCAGAAATGTCCACTGAGTTGTATGTTCCACTGGTACAGGTCGTCAGAAGTGTGAGCCAGTGGTCTGCTGGGACAAGTCAAAATGAAGATAGCATTCATAGAGCTTATTGTGCTCTCATTGAGGAGGCAGAGCACTTCATTTACATTGAGGTGAACTTTGTGTTACTTCGTCTCTTAGGTTTGGTTAAACTAGTTCCTTCTGAGTTTGTTGATTTCATCAGCATGATAGGGCATTTAAAAAATATATGTTGCATGAGGCCTGCCTGCTCCTACTTGTACTAATAAGTGTGCTTCTATTTTTAGTCAGACATGGTTTAAATTTGTAGAATGAGGATTTTGTCCTTGTAATTCTACAATGCTTCGATCTCACTTACTGTTTCTTCAGTTTCTAACGTTAACTCAATTATGCAAGAACTGATTTATCACATTCGTGACTTGTCTATCTCCAGAATCAATTTTTTATATCGGGCCTTGCAGAAGATGAGGTTATACAAAACCGTGTCCTCGAATCTCTGTATAACCGCATAATGCGAGCGCACAAAGAGGATAGGTGCTTCAGAGTCATAATTGTCATTCCACTCTTACCGGGGTTTCAGGTACTTTTCCTGCTGAATTGAAATCTTCCATCCCGATCTGGTTTACTATATTTCTCAGTAATTATTTAATAAGCAGGGTGGTGTGGATGATGGAGGTGCCGCTACTGTTAGAGCAATAATGCATTGGCAGTACCGTACTATTTGCAGAGCAGAAAGTTCAATATTGCAGAAACTTAGCTCAAAGCTTGGCCCCATAGCGCATAACTTCATATCTTTCTTTGGTTTAAGAAATTATGGCAGACTTTCTAATGGCGGTCCTCTTGTCACAAGTCAGGTACATATTGTTCATTTCTGCTAATGTCATTCCTTTTCATCCAAATGGAGCTATCATCGTTCCTTGTTCGGGATATTTTCCAAGCCAATCTATACACCTTACCGATCTCTCATGCCCAGTCAGTTTCCGTATGGGCATTTTAGACTCGCCAAGCTTTTTGATGAACCGATTCTGATTCTTATCTATATTTCAGGTTTACGTCCACAGTAAAGTCATGATAGTAGATGATCGGCGTACTTTGATTGGATCATCCAATATTAATGATCGCAGTTTGCTGGGCTCCAGAGACTCAGAGGTGAGTGTACTCCAGTGTTCCCCATAAGTTCAATAATATAGAACTTCCACAATATAAAATATTAGATGACAGATTCATAGAAATATTGAAGCACCTCGAGAAGAATGTTTTCTGGAACCTATAACTAGAATGCCAGGGTCATTTTTTAAGATCATAATATATAACTCCTTTATCCTACCGTCGTATAAGAAAAGTATTTTAACGTATGTGGTGATGATGCGTTGTCCAGATTGCTATCCTGTTAGAAGATAAAGAGTTTGTAGATTCATCCATGGATGGGAGCCTATGGAAGGCTGGAAGGTTTGCTTTTAGCCTTAGACTCTCCTTGTGGGCGGAGCACCTCGGTCTAAATACTGAAGAGGTGAGCCTAATTTCTTTAAAAGTGTCAAAAGCCTTATTTGTATGACCATACGGCTTCTTTTGAGTCTTGGTGTCGTTAATCCAGGAACTACATGATTTCTCTCTTCTTATTCTTTGTTTATCCTGCTCGTAAATAAGTTATAGTGCTATTTTTTTTTCTCGATTCCAGGTTGCTAAAATAAAAGACCCAATAGCTGAAACTACATACAAAGATTTCTGGTTAGAAATTGCCAAGGTGAGCAAATGTTACTACATTCGGTACTAGGTATCGAAACATGCATGTTTAGATGTGCTAACCATGCAGCGAGTTTTTTTCTCTTTTCCTCTTAAAATCAGTTTATCTCTAACAATCATGTCCGATTTTAACTCGACAGTCGAATACAAAGATCTATCAGGACGTATTCTCTTGCATCCCCAATGACACCATCCACTCCAGGTACCATACTATAAACACACATATATACCATTCTCTCTATCTCATGTTTGCTCCTTCACATTCATATTCGCAATCATTACTGTCAGATCTGCTCTTCGACAAAGTATGAACCATTGGAAACAGAAGCTGAAGCACACAACAATCGACTTAGGAGTGGCACCAGAGAAACTCGAAGTCCACGAGAACGGGAAGGCCATCACAATTGATCCAGAGACGAAGCTAAAATCAGTGAGAGGGCAACTCGTTTCGTTCCCACTGGAGTTCATGAAACAAGAAGAAGACCTGAGACCAATGTTCATCGAGGGTGAATTCTACACGTCGTCTCAGGTATTCCACTGAGTGTATTTTGTACATGTTAACACGACTTGTAATCCATTGAACTTTCACTATATACAAATGTACAAAAGTGTAAGTAGGAAAAATGGCGCGAGATAGTAAGAAACAGAGACATGAATCCTCCTGTGTGTTAGCTGCTGAAGAAAGGGATCGCATTTGGTCCATTATAGGTAGAAAGGGTTCATGTCCATTGTATTTCAAGATAATAAGTACTTACATTTGTAAAGTTTGAAAATTTAATATTTACGTCGTGACCTAATGGTTGAGGCGTCAGCTTGTGATCCGATCAATAGGTCTCGTGATTTAACTTTTTCTTGAGAGCAAAAAACTTTTCCAAATACGTGTCGTTCACCTCGAGGTAAGTAGCGTTGCCGACATCGACATTTTTGAAAACATGAAACATGGTCAAACTCTGGTAGTAGATTTTTCGTTTATAGAGTTGTCGATACATTTCCTTATATAGTAAAAATTTGTGTCGTTTAGAAAATGCTAGTATTTTATTCATCGATTGCCGAAGTAAACTGTGGCGTTTTCCTCGTTTTTTCCTTTGGCCCCACGAAGAAATTAATTAGTCACGATTTTGGCTATATATAGCAAAATGCTTACACGTAACTACAACTATTTTTGGGTTTATTATTGATGCGGCACTTTTGATGCACAAGAAAAAGACGTAAACAAGTGTAAATCTAGAGAGAGAGAGAGAGAGAGGAGCTTTTACAAGTTACAATAATATTATTACTTGAGCGTAGATACACATTGAATTTGATCATCATCGGAAGAAGAATGAAAAAAGAGTACAATTGCAGAAATATCATCCATCGCTATCCCCCTTCTCTTCTTCCTCCACCCGGCGGCCGCGCACGCCACCAGCCGTTTCGCAGCTTTCTGCCGATCAGGACACGTCCACACGATCTTCACTGCTTCCTCGTTCGAAATCACATCCCATACCTTCGAACAGAACAAAACAAATGAGTAAATTTAATCGAGAAATGACAAGAGATATCGGAAATGTGAGGGGAAAAGATCGATGCATACCCCGTCTGTGGCCAGCACCACGAACTGGTCTTTACTAGTTATATGCCTGTGAGTGACTTCGGGCACGGAAATCAGGCCGAAGTCTTTGACACAGTAGTCTCCGAATGCTCGAGACATTGCTAGCCCTGGCGCGTCCTCGTGTGGCAACCACACTCTGTGTACTCCTGGCTCGTCGGGTAGGCAGTACACTCTCCCTCTGTGTTCCGTTATTCGCTCCGTCTCCTCTGCAAACACACAACTCCCAGTTAGATTCATTATTACATCAGAGAGAGAGAGAGAGAGAGAGAGAGAGACTTACGAGGCAGATTGGGCTTGAAGTCCATGGTGAGCTGCACCGCCCCCATATTCCCGTTTTCACAAGGCGTACCCAGCACAGCGCGAGAGTCTCCCACATTCGCTATGAACACGTTATCTCCCTGGCAAAATTCAACCAAAAAAAGGGAATAGAGTTAATACTGATAACACTAGACCACTCATAACATATCCATTTACAGATGCAAAGTGCAGAGGTGTGGGAGTTATCTCACTAGATCAACGAAACAAATTCGTAGTTCGAATAAAACACAAATTCAACCTTTTAATCTACTTAATTTTACCAGTAGGATTCCACATGCGGTACGAACATGAAACTGGGTAAAAATATCACATGCAACTAAGCAATAAACCAGCTAAAGATTAACATCCTCATATAAAGCTGGTCCCCTCTAAATTCATGCATGACTACGATCCCTCGAACCGACACTACTTTTCCGAGGACCACACCTCACACAAACAAAGACTATTCCAAACTTTGAAGATAACACGACTTTGAACATGTCCTCGGGTCGATTGTGACATACTTTAATGCAGTAACTATCCTAGTTGCACTCTGTAAAAAGATCAAGAACCGGTGTTCAACGAACCTATAGTAGGAGGAAGTTTCAAAGCCAAACCTAAACTCAATCTACCACAAGACAGTTGAATAATCGTATCGAATAATAGGGGAAAGAAACTCGATTATTTACCTGCCTAACTATTGTCAAGGCTGTGGTACCGCTATTGTAGGCATCAATCTTGCGGTGGCGTTCGAGCTGCTGATCAATGGCAGCACACGTCTTCAAATACGAGTGCTTCCATATATTGAATCTTTCGTGCTTTTTCTGCGAACCCAAGTCGAAATCCGGATCGACCGAGGCTTCAACGAGCGTCTCTTGCCAATTGCAGAGAAGAGCCGAAGGCATCGAATCCCTAACATTTTTAGCCACAAAATGTCCCCACGGACCGTGCCCGTCGAAAATCCCGCAGAATATCATATCTTCTTGACATCCAAATTCCTAAATTACACAATGAAAAGGAATACACCATTAAAATTATTCAAGAAACCAAAACATATAGACTCAAAAAAATGGAAGCATACCTCCCACACAATACAACAATCTTGATTTGCACCCTTCTCTCCCCTCTTCGAGTGAACCGAAGCCAAATTGTTCGAACCGTCGACATTCACAATACCCGAAGACCTCAGTATCAAATCATTCCTCTTCGCATCCTTCGCCATAGCTTTTACCGCTTCTTTCCCATCGCTACTCGCGCAAGTGTTCTTCAAACTCTTCGTCTTCTTGATCGAGGAAAGCGACCTCGCTAGCCCGTTGAACATCGACGAAAAGTGCCCCATTTCCCAACTCCAAAAACACCTTGCTCACAACCTAAAGAAGCAGAATTCTCTGAGAACACCCAAACCACAGCAGAAAACAGACATCCACACACAAATCCAACCCCATTTTCAACCCATATATGTGCTTGAAGAACAAGCACATGATGCACATGAAAACTTATGCAAGTTGCAAGGGAAGATGTGATCTGACTCAGGAAAAAGGTGAAACTGTCTAAGGTTTTAAGCAGAATATACCCAAAAGGGATGAAAACAGAAAGGGATTAACAAACCTTCCAAAAGTCTGAAATGTTAATGGAATTCCAACAACATGAGTATGTCACCATGTCTACCAAATGTCAGAGAAGCAAAAAGGGCATCAAAACAAGAATCCCTAATTTCTAATTCTTTAATCTAATCTAAAATCTTCCCCCAACTCAAAAACAACAAGCATGAATCCAAGAAAAAGGTAAAAACCCTTTTCCCCTACTCTCTTCAACCAAGATTCCCAGAACCCAACTCAACCCATGATCAAGTTGCAATTTTTAACCCAAAAAGAAATTCCCTACACAAAAAATCAAGAAAACCCCTCCAAAATTTCCTTCACCCATATTCTTAAAAAGTAAAAAGAAACGATTTTTACACAACAAACAGCAAGAAATCACTGAGCCGAAAAAGACCCAGACCTTGAAAACCTTCAGACGGCGGAAAGCGGGCGGAGGGGTGAGGTGGGTCGCCGGAAAACGGCGTGATTCCGACGAGTAGGGCTGAGGAATCGAGAGGGTTGGGGAGGGGGAGGATCGAAATCCATGGGGTTTGTTTGGACGTTACTTTAAGGTGGAGGGAGAGGAGAAGAAAACAAAGACGGCACACATATGTAGAACTCTACTCGATTATACGCGTAAAAAAAATAGTATTTCACCATGGATGGATTCACTCTCTCATTATTGGAGGGAGGCAACCAACTGTTTCTTGCAACGGCTGTTTGCTTCCACCCGTAATGACGGTTTTGCCCCTGCATTATCCATTTTTTGCCCTCAATTTTTTTATTTTTTGCATGAAATATGTAAAATTGCTAGAATAGTTAGGCTATTCGGATGTCGACCGTGATAGGGATGGAAAGATTTTTCTTTTTTTGGACTATTAATTTTGTATTAATATTATCTTAATTAAAATGCATGTGTATTATCGAGGGTATTTTCGTAATTACACATACGAACTGATCAAATGATTTGTATTGGATTTGTAATCATGAATCGTAATCTATTTACGGTATTAAACCATAATTAACCTATACGAAAAAGTATTATTACGCATGAGAATTACTTAATTTATACCATCATTAATTAATTAATTAGTTTTTATTAAATTGTAATAATTTACGTTAAATTATGAATATATTGTATTATGGGAATCTTTTACTCCTGGAAAATAGAAATTATTGATAATTAATTAATTAATTAATTAAAATTGTTTCCCGAAAAGACTTCGTTATTAACAATGATATTATACAAAGAAGATTAGGTTAAGATGTTATGTGTCAATTATTTTTTAATTATTAGTATTATTTAAATGGGTTTATGTCGGAACGGTGGAATACGTGGCTCGAATTTAAAGTATTTTGCATCAGAGTTTTGCCTCTAATTAATTGATCCAATATTAAAAAATTAGAGGTCAAACTAAATATTTAGACTAATTTAATTTTTATTTTATTTTAAGATTATGATGGTAGCAAACGTCGATTAATTCGAGTCGAAATCAAAATTGCTAAATGACGGTTTTTGAGCACACGTGGCAATTTTTTTTTTTTAATTTTTTTTGTAATAAAGTATTATTTCCACCAATTATATTGAAGTCGTACTCATCATCCATCAACAATGATATCACAAATTTGCTTTAGAAAAAAACAATGATATCCAAGTAAAAGTTATTTACTCTCGTAACTCTTTTATCCACTGTGAACATTTTTAATATGACAGCTGATCGGGTTTTTTTTAGATAAGTTATGTTATACGTATGTTTTAATTTTTTTTCCACACTGAAAAAAAAAAGAAAAAAAAATGTGTTTCACATGTCCCAAAATGTGACATTGATCCATCACATATCAAATGTTCACACTTATGAAAATGGACTACCTAAATGTGATGATATTAATATCCAAAATAACAAATTCATAGACCATTAGTTTTCATGTGGTCCATCACTTAAAAAAAACATCAACACATTTATTCTCTTAATAATGTCTACCTCTAATTGATACTTATAGGTAGGTAATATAATCAAAAGCTACTCATTGACCACTTAGAATTATGATATTAAATTCGTTATACTCGTTCCGTCCTGAAAAAATATGACCTCACTTTATAAATTGTATATATCGAAGGTTAGATGGTCGTAAAAGTTAAAGAATTAAGTGACAGTCCACGTCCGAAAATCAGATATGCATCGTTCGCAGATGCTCGAAAAAAATGAATAATACCTTTTTTCGTACCTATATTTTAAAGATTCCTAGAACATAGTACAACATAGTCTAATTGGAATAAATTCTCTAATTTAATTATGTCTTAATTAATTAAATTCACCACAAAATAATAATTTAAAAGGGCAATATCTTTATTGTAAAGGGGATTTGACCGAAATCATCAATTCATCATCACTAATAATTGTGTAACAAATACAGTAGATCCCTTTTGCAACTTTGAGAATAATAATTTTTGCATTGCAATTTATTTTAATTAGGTGTGTGGCCGTAATTAATTTAGTGGCTAGAATGAATTATTCCTTCCAGAAAGTGCACAAGTCTTCCAATTATTTAGTTCATCTATACCAATTCCATTAAATAAATAAATACTCCAACAAGTTTTAAATTGAAACCACTAAGGAAAAGTTTTAATAAATCGTGTCAAAATAATACGACCTAATTAAGTTCGAGTCATTCGTAATGCTATCGTAAAATAATAACGCTATTTGGCTATAATGTGGTCGGCCACACAACGACATTTTTCATAATATACTTAATTTTAAAAATAGTAAATGATAACTATAATTTATTAGTTTAAAATTTTAATTTAAAAATATTTTTTCCCCAAAAATTACATATTTTTCTCTTTTTTTCTAGATAAAAAGGCAATAAATCCTTTAAAATAGTAAAAATTGTCAAATAATTAAAGAATTAATTTTAAAAAATACGTAAAAATACGGAGTATCGCTTTTTGAGTTTTTTATAATCCAAAAAAGTTTGGCATAAATATATAAATTATTTGATACTAAAAAAATAAAAAAAAAAGTTAAATTATGGCCGGCCACATTATGGCCGAATAGCATCACTCATCGTAAAAATATATTTCGTTTCTACTTTCTACATAATTGATAATTCTAAAATTGAGGCTTATTATAATTTAGATAATATTAGACTTTTTTCATTTTTTTTTTTTTTGTGAATAATTGCAGAAATTTCAAAAAAGATGGGCAGCAATGCAAATTATTGTGGTGGGCCCTTGGCATGCCAAAAATATCCATAGTGGTTTCAAATAATTGAATTTCATTTCATTTCCTCTATAGTTATTTTTAATATATATGTATAATTAATTGCAAACATAAATTAGAGTCGACGTTATAATTTATTTTATAAACAATAAACAGCCAAATAATTTATTGGGCTTCCTCACGCAAGTAGGGCCCCAACTTGTCATTATCCAATACTTTTTTATTCACCATAACAAGGAAAAAAATAATAATAATTCCTTAAAACAAAAAGTTAAAAAAATAATAATAATAACACCACCATTTCATAAATTTCTCACAAGTAACTAATTCTGTTCATGGAATTCTATAAATTTTCAATTTAATTATCTAAAGACAAAAAAAAAAAAAAAAAAAAAATCAAAATTGTTGTAAAGAATATAATATTTATAAATAAAGTAGTAATAAATCCAAATAGAAAGGAACATATATTTGTTTTTTTAAAAAAAGTTTGAAAGCTCACATGTTAATGTCGCATTCAAAGGCCAAATAACCACCTGAAAATAAATGGAAAAAGGCATAAAACATACAATGAAAAAATGAAAAAAGTAATGGATGAAATAAAATAGGGGCCACAATTAATTTAACTTGAGAAAAAGCATATACTATAATTAGACTTGTTGGCAAATATAATTATGGGCCATAAACTATTATTCTTATTGGTCCATTTTCTTGCATGGGCCCACCACATCTCTTCATTGCATGGTTGCTTACTCACTAACCTAATTTAACATCAACCTCTCCCCTATTAATTAGTTTTAGTTCTAGAAATAGCTTTTATTTTTATTTTTTTTAATCAGACAAGACATAAGATCGTTCGGAATATTTGAATCCACGGCCTTATCGATCACGGACTGGTTCCTTAATCACTAAGTCACCCTTAATATAGGAAGTCCTGGTAATAGTTTGATTAACTAATTTAAGTTGGAATGGAAGAAGGAAAAACATTATAAATGCATAACACTTTATATGTGGGAAAGAAAGATCATATTTCGAATTGAGTTTCCGTCCATATATCTCACGTCGACTTGAAAAGATCTCAAATTTTGTATACTAAGTAGGTTCTAATAGTTCAATCTCAATGGGAAAACATGATTTGTTGATTTTTATATAGTTTATAATTATCATAAAATCAAGAAGAGTATACCATAATTTTTTATTTTATTGTGTGCATGACGCATTTTGGAATATATGAACATAGGGCAAAGGACAATAATAGATTGGATTCGATAGAGATTTTCACAAGACTAACTAAAGTGGAAACCGTGACTCTCGAAGTGTCGGTCCCCCTCTCTCTCTCTACATTCATTGGATTTTTTTTTTTTTGGAATTTTTCATTGGATTTTTAGAGTTGTCACACAATGAGATGATTTATTAATCAAATCATAATGATTTTATTCACATTGGAAAATAGTTTGAATATTTTTTTAGTACCATTTTTCATTCCATTGAATATTTGAGAAACGTATCATCTTAAACCAAAAAATATTACTTTAGAATGATTCAATATCTCTTTGTATATAAGAACTCGAACTAAAAAACATGGATACGTC
Source organism: Thymus mandschuricus (assembly GCA_029379335.1). NCBI lineage: Eukaryota > Viridiplantae > Streptophyta > Magnoliopsida > Lamiales > Lamiaceae > Thymus > Thymus mandschuricus. Next base: position 4,622,843 of record CM057079.1, on the reverse strand, counting down.
TTTCGTAGGCTGCAAACGAGCCAAACCTCATCGAGTATTGGTCTGCTCGGGTTCGATTCGTTTAGTATTTTACATGTTCGGGCTCGGGTTCGAGTTCGATTCGAGCTTTAAATTCGGGCTCGAGCTCGGTTCGAGTTAAAAATTTTGAGTTCGAATTCGGCTCGTGTTCGGTTCGAATTTCGCTCGTGAAAAGCTCAAGTTCAAACTCGTTCAAAAGATATGATTCAAGCATTTTTTTTAACATTCCATTTTTTAACCTATAATTTTTATACATAAATGCTAAAGCTCGTTTACAGGCACGATTAGAGATTCAATTAAGAGTTCGTGAAACAGGCTCGCGAACATGCTCGATTAATATACGAGCCGAACATGTTCGCGAGCAAAACGAGTCGAATACCTTACTGCTCGAGTTCGGCTCGTTAAGTTAACCGAGCTTAAATTCGGGCTCGAGTTCGGCTCGTTTGTTAACGAATTCGAGCTTGAATGAGCTTTTACCGAATCGAACACCGAGTAGGTCCCGAGTTGCTCGGCTCGTTCCCAGCCCTAGTTTTTCGTGAATGAAGAGGGACCAGATTAAATTGAAATTGGTTATCATATCAAACCTCCGATTAAAAAAGTGCTAGATAATTACCACTTTTGGACAATAATTATTATGTTAAGAGGATTTGAGCCAAACATTTAAGATAATTTTCATGTTTATTAAATTTAATACTCCCTCCGTCCACCTATTTCTGACACGTTTGCTTTTTGCACGGGTTTTAAGACGGGAGTGGTTAGTGTGTTAAGTGTATAGTGTTTTGGGGTGTAGTGTATAAAGTGTATTTTGTAGGGAATAAACATATTTTAGAAACAGAGCATCATATATGCATAAAAACATGTTCTTGTCTGATCTTAAATGAAAGATCGTATAAAGACCTTTAATTTGATATAAAAATCATAAAAATCCGATAACAAACGAGCAAGTTATAATAATTTAAACTTTCGAAATTTAAATTATATTGAACTACGTGCAGAAAAATGAGTGGATGAGATTTAAGTATGGAATGTTAAGTGTAATAAGGGATTTACTAATCAACCTACTTAGTGGCTAATTATTTCCGAATAAGGAAACGTGTCAGAAATAGGTGGACGGCCCAAAAAGGAAAGCGTGTCAGAAATAGGTGGACGGAGGGAGTATTAAATAAAACGCGAAAAGGTAGGCAGTGAGGGTGGGCGGTGGGAAAATTCGGGTAATGATAGTGGGTGTGAAACTGTGGAAAAGGTTACCCGTAACTCCAACACCCACTCACCGAATGACACGTACCACACGCCCAACAATCACATGTGGGGCGGCGCACTGGAAAGCGACGCATCCCACCGCTTCTATTCCACACGTGTCACAAAATTACGCCATCATTATTGGGCCTTGGAATTGCACTAGAGAGCGGCCCAGCTTCATGTATCTTCTATCCTTTTTATTCGCAATCGTAATTGTAGATTTACCTCTAGAATCGACGCGGTGTATCATTTTATACTGCCTATATTCCATTGATAAAAAAAAAACTTTTTTTTCCAAAACATTCCTACTGATATAATGACCTTTCTAAATGGAAAATTCTAACACAGTAAAATTTAGACATATCACTTTTACACACTATCATCACTCTTGTCTTAGTTCTCGCGCCGAAAGAAAATGTCTCTTTTCAGTAGGACGGAGGGAGTATGAATTAGTATATACGGAGTATTATATAATACACTATATTGAGTGAGATGTAAAATTTACTTTACGATACACTAAAATATGTGTCGAAAGATTCTAAACATGAATGGGCAGCCCAAAGATTCTTCTTCCCCAAAATTTTGTAGTGTTGCTACCTATATAAGTTGTGACAAGATACACTCAACTACTTCATTATTAAGGTGCATGGTACCTTAAAATAAAAGATTGCAACAAGTTGATGAATAATTTAAGGTTCTCTCAAGAAAAAAAGAAAAATGGAAAAATAACAACAATTGATGTACAAAATTGATTCCAAACATTACATGCATGTACAAAATAATTGATTGTACATGAGAATTATAGGTCCACATAACTATGATAAATGTGTGACAATAACATGACCTGTCTCCTAGATATTTTTCCATATCATGCATTAAATTAAAAATAAAAAATAAATTGAAAAAGATACTTTATCAGATTTTGTTACCTATAAAATATTTTTGTCTGACTCCCTGTCTAAAGTAGCAGAGTGTGGATTCTTCATAATTTCATTAATTATAATTTTTATTTATATTATTAGCATTTGTTTTAGGTTTGAGATTTATTTCTAACACTTTTACTAATCTTGAGTTTCCCCATAATAATTATAGGGATATAGAAAGGTCTAAAACAATTCAAGATCTCCCCCACATTGAATTTAGGATTTAAAAAAAAAAAAAAAAAAACTTTGATTTTATATTATTTTATTCCTAAATTAATGTTCTAGGATAAAGGGTCTTTCCAGAAGTAATACGTTGATTTTCGTCTATTCCATTGTTGTATGAATATTAACTAAAATTAAAATTTTGTAAACTATTAAAATGGAGTATCACTTTCGCTTAAATTTTTGTGTCAGGAAATAGTTATGCATATATAAATGAGACGAAGGGAGGATATGATTATATAGAGATAAAGATGAAGCCATGAATTTATGACTCATGTTTTGAGATTCCAACTATGTAATGTAATGTCCCATCTAAAATAATATTTGGATTTTTGTCTAATTTTACAATAATGGCTTTATTAATTTATAAGTAAGTTGCATTTAAGTTATAGATTTTTATAAGCAAGTTGCATTTATGACTCATGTTTAATTTCTAGTTCCAACTCACTTGTCAGCTACTTTAATTTTATAAAAAAATAAAATATGCATTGTTCTAGAAAACCTCAATTAATTATTAATAATCAATTTTAAATATCTTTTGCCCCCATCATTTTGATTTTGATTTTGATTTTGATTTTGATTTTGATTTTGATTTTCCTAATATGAATAATATCTTGATGTTAAATTTAAATATATGTTTTGTTACAAAAAAATTAATATATGCCTTGACATTAATTAGAGAATCTTCATTGTTCATAGACTATGCAAATTATGACCAGACAAAACAGTGACAGCTAACCAGCAAATTTAAAATCAAATTAAAATTTAATAATTAAAAGCTCTTATATAACTACTTATTATATAAGGGAAAATAAATGAGGATCATGTGCTAAAATATTGTTAGATATGGTCAAACTACAACTTACAATTAAATAAAATAAAAATACTGTCAAGAATTAATTATAGTTGTGCTTATACTTTAATCTAATAATTGCCAAGAATGTACATACGTACAATATTGCAAAAATAATTGAAGAGAAATCAAATCAAATTAAATCGTTTTTTGTTTTTGTTTTCAATTTTGTTGGACTATACTTAAAAAAAAATAAAAAAAAAATAAAAATAAAAAAAAATGGGCCTGTTTCAATTTTGTTGGGGTGAATCTTCACTCTTATGGGCTGTAGGAGCCAAGTGCATGAACCCGCAAATATTATTCCGTCTCACTGATAAAAAGATCAATTTATTCAAACTGAGTTTATTGTAATAATCAACGAGCTCATTATTAATGAGACGGAGAGAAATTTTTTTTTGACAGTGATCTCAAAACAACTTAGATAAGTAAAGCTACGGTTGGTTTTGAAAATTGGACCTAATTATAGTGTTGTAGCCCAATAAGAAAAATAAATGTTGGCCCAATAACTCTCTTATTGGGCTTAATATATAAAAAAGCCCAATTAAGCATGCGTGAACTTTCTCTCATTGGGCTAATTTGTAATTCATGTTCATATCAAGAAAGCCCCAAATCCTTTTCTCTACGCAATTAATTACTCCCTCCGTCCACAAAAGTCGATACCCGTGCTTCGGTACAAATTTTAATAAAACGTCGGTGGATGTTTTCATAGTTGAAAATTTGTAATTATTGCTAGATAATGAGAATAAAAGGTACTCTATTAGTTACCATAAATTACTTGATATTTAAAAAGTGTGCGTGTGTTTGGTCGAGTAGTAGAGAATTGAGTTTCGAGACCAAAAGTCTCAAGTTTGAATCTTCTGTATGGTCTTTAAATTTCATTTAATTAGTTTTTTTTTTTTTTTTCCCAAAAAAGTAGTAATAAAGTGCTTGATTTGGAGAAGTATGGATAGTACATTAGTTACTCTATTATTCATACATACAACGTTGCGTACCTACAAAACTACTATGCACCTAGGTTATCGTATTGGCTGAATTAATCGCCAATTAATAGTAAGTGGGTAAACTAAATTTAACTAAAAAAGATAATTCATTAATTCTCATTAATCGTTTTCGACGTTTTAGTGCATAATGAAATTCGATAATGAAAGCTAAACCACGATAACATTATTATATGAGTGAATTCCAACTTATTATCATTAATTATACAAATTTGAATAATTATTACTCCCTCCGTACCATTCATCTACGGTTAATTTCAATTTTCGTCTGTTCCACTGAATCACTGCTACATAGATATTACCTCAAATGACAAGATTTTATCCACTATTATTATTCTCGTCTAAATTTATTTTTATCGGGAATAAATTATCTCTACGTAAATGGACGGAGGGAGTATTAGTGTCCCGAGCCGTCAAATTTCAATAACTAATAAAGTGTTTAATTTTACCATATTAACCCATAATCATTATATAGAAAATTGAAAAAGTAAAAAAAGTGTAACAATAATAGGGGTAAAATTGGTAGTATATCTAAACTTTTACATTGAAATATATGATTATCACTTACAGTATTATGGAATACAAATTTTAGCGGTTTGGAACATTTATTAGGGTCGGAGTGAGTAATCAGTAGAGTCAAATCACATCCCATCTCCTTTTTTTGGGGTTAGCGCAGCCCTATCTTGGGAGCGTGGCGGAGACGCGGTTGGACGAAGCGTGACGTAGAGAAATCCAAAAGAACATTAATCAGACAGGTGGCCACAAGGAGTAACCTCAGCTGGGGGGCCCACCTGACAGAAACACTTCTCACTGAACTCTGTAAAAAACTGTGTCTCGTATTTAACAATTTCTCGCACTTCGAGACGAGATCTGGATAAAGACAAATTCAAGGGAATATATCCGCGCTTCATTTAAATCCCCCTCAGAATATCGCGATATTTTGTTCTTATCTCGCAACGGTCTAATTATCGGCTCCTAGTTGTGATTGAATAAAAATATTCCCTCCGTTTCATTTAAAATGATGGTTTTCCCTGGTTGTTATCCCGATTTCTGTTCTCAACTCATTTGTAGTTTATACTGCCTCCGTCTCATGACAATTGTCCATGTTATCTTATTGGGACGTCCCATATAATTGTCCACTTATCTAAAGTGGAAACATTACACTCTCACAACCAATATATCTCTTATGACATTGGTTATTGTGCCACTTTCCAAGGGGACAATTGTCATGGGACAGAGGGAGTATTAAAATCGATACCTCCATCTCAGATAAGTAGTCTCATTTGTCATTTATGTCTATCTCAGTTATTAGTCTCATTTTCTAAAATGATAAATAATATTTTGCTACAATTAACTCTATCTCTTCACAATCAATTACGCCACATGTTTTCTTTCTCGTTGGTTATTGTGTCATTTTCAAATGGGACTACTTATATGAGATGAAGATACTACTGTATTTTAGTTGACTTTTCAGATATAAAAAGTTGCTACCTTACGACGGGTTGTTATCGACTATTACAAACAGGGAAAGGAATATATTATGCACAAATATTATAGACGAAGATATAGTATTAATAAAATAAATAAATGATCTGATTAATTGCGAAATTACTAAAATTGTGTGATCCACGTTTTGTACAAACCGGGGTCTTACCTAACAATGTGATTACCATTTTTCGAAAAAGGAAAATGAAAAAATAAAAATAAAAATAAAAATAAAAATAAAAATAAAAATAAAAATAAAAATAAAAATAAAAATAAAAATAAAAATAAAAATAAAAATAAATCACACACGTCATTATCAGCTTTATCTAGAAAAAAGGAAAAGAAAACATTGTGATTTCCGTGTCTTCAAATTTATATTTCTTAATAATAAATTAATTGTGCATAAAATACGGGCATGTCCTAATTGTTCAATTTCATCATCCTTACGGACGTCATTAGGGAAACAGATGTAGAAGAAAGGCATCGGGTTTAAGTTTTCGAGTCAAAGATCTCGAATTCAAGTTTTATGTATCGCGATCCTTAAAATTTATATTGTTGAAGCTTAGAAAAGAGGGGGAAAAAAGAAGGAAAAGAACCTGAGGATAGAAATAAAGAGAAACGCTCTCCTACTTACCGTGGGCACGCTTAACGTGTTCACCGTGTTGTAACAGTGTTAGGATTTCATTTTTAAGGGGTTAGACCGTTAGAGTATATATTATACCCCATCAGTCCTCCATTTAGTGACATTGTTTTCTGGGCACATGTTTTTTTGCATTTTTATGGTATAATAATAAATTAATGTGTTAAAGTGTTAAAGTGGAATAATTGTGGGTCCATTTGAATTTTTTAATAGTATTAAAATGTTAAAATTATAAAAAAATAGATATATAAAGTGTTAAAGTGTTAAAGTGATTGTGAGGTCTACGTCCTAAAACGGAATATGTCAGTAAATGGAGGACGTCCCAATATAGTAATAATGTCACTAAATGGAGGACGGAGGGAGTAATCATTTCATTCATAAATAAAATGTTACGTCATTCGTGGGCACATTAAGAATGCCTACGATGGGTAGGGTAACCACTAACCACCTACCTTTAGAAATAAAATAACCCTTATTGTAGAGACAATTAAAGAAAATAAGTAGCAATTTAATAGTGTTAATTATATATAGTTTCCATAAAGGATAACAGTCAGTGTCACCATTCAAAACAAATAAAAACTCGTTCAATGAATCACCGTTGAACGTAATTATCGTCAAGTGGTTATTACCCACATCATAGTAATGAATCTATACCAATACGTGAATTACATGCATTGGCTGAGCCACGAACTCGAGGGCGGGCTCGATCGGCAGATGACATGGACAAGTCGAAAAGTTTTTTAATTTTTTCCTCACAATTAGCATAACTTACGATAAATATTTTCAAGGGAAATAAAAAATATAAATTAGAAAAAAAGTGAGCAGGGTCGTTTATTAGCATGCCTATAGTATTCTTTAGAACGGCCCCCCAAAAATAATGAGATCCCAAAAATAATATGATCCAAAATCAATAATAAGCCCAATTTTAAAAATACAATTTTCCACATCTCTCGTCATGATTTGTTTCAAAAAATGTCGGGGTAAACATGTATGAATAAAAGGTCAAACCATTTGATCGGTTGTTATGCTATTGTAAGACACTATCGAATATAATTATTATATATAATTGATATTTTGGGGAGAAAAAAATTAAGGATCCTATTTCATGGTAACGCAGGGCCTTAATATTGATTGAGACGGACGTGACAGTGAAGTGGGCTTAAATTAAGCCCACTATGACTTATTCCTTCAATCGTATTGTAACATGTGCGTCAAATGCTATTGGTCTTGATTTCGGGAGCACGATAATTGAGTGAGTCGTCATGCATGTAATTAACCCCTCGTAATTATAAACCGATTACATAATCAAAAATATTAATCTAATTGATTAATAAATAAGCCACGAAACAAGCATCTAAGTTGAGCCACCTACGACGTGATGTAAAATTCTAAATTAGTCTACATTTTATATAACATAAGTGTTACGTCAATACCATACTTATTTAATTAATTCACTTGTGTTGTGTGAGCCACAATTTTAGACCCACTACTATTCAATTCTTCATCTTAATTAAATTAACAACTTTTCCACTTATATACCCGCATCATTTATTTAATGGCCCAAGAAAATATATACTCCCTCCGTCCTTAAATAAGTGTCCCGAGCCGCCAAAGTGCAATAACCAATGAATTGTATAAATTTACCATATTAACCCCTAATCATTACATTGAAAATTGAAAAAGTGAAAAAGTGTAATGATAATAGGGGTAAAATTGGTAGTTTAGCCAAAATTTTACATTGAAATATGTGATAGGACACTTACTCCCTCCGTCCTTAAATAAGTGTCCCGAGCCGCCATTTTGTGCAAACCAAGGAGAAGGGTAAATTGACACTTATGCCCTTAAAATCCTTGATTATTTATTTATTTATTTTTGTCTTTATCCCACTTTTAAATTTTCAAGAAAGGGTAGTTTTGGTAGTTTTGTGTAATTTTTTCTTGGAAAAATGTGATAGGACACTTATTTAGGGACAAAATTTTTGGCGGCTCGGGACACTTATTTAAGGACGGAGGGAGTATTATGGGACAAAAATTTTGGCGGCTCGGGACACTTATTTAAGGACGGAGGGAGTAGTAGAATATATTCATATTCTGGCCCACAAACGTACATATCATACATTTCCGCTTTTGGAATGGTACGTGTTAATGATATCATTGTGAGTTCATTATTTACTGGATGTATGAAGTTATTTATATTTTATATATTTTGTAAAAAAAATACGTTTTTCGACAGATACTTGTCACGTGCTCGCTCTACGCACAAATTGATAATTAAGACTGATACAAAAAATTAGTATAGTTAAATTTAGGTGTAAATTGTCTAATCTATGTATATGGAGACCCTCGAAAAGTAAAGTATACAATAAGGAAGAAATTCCTACTATTTTTGTAATTGACTATAAGTACCTATTGGCTATATTCGTGCCCAATTCACACGGCACAGCCTATAAAAGTACATCTTTTATTTATTTATTTATTTATTTTTATTTATGTTTTATTATATTTCAAAAATCGTATGTATACATACGTTCTATCGAATTTCGATATATTCCTTCACGTATTTTAAGAGTAGTTTGTTGATTTTAATGAATTGAATGATAATTAAGAGATCGCCTCAAATATTGAAGGGAATTGAATAGTGAATTCCTCTATAAATTAATGAAATCTTCAATTATGATTCAACGTGTCTACGAAAGAGTCATTCAAATCATTATTCCTACCTTCCTTCATAAATTGCATGGTGATTTTATTGACTTGAAAATAAATCCATGTAATTCAAAACAATACTATATTACTATATTAAGAATTCTATCACTTGCTTAAAAAAAATTATATATCAATTTTACCATATTAGAACATACTAGGTAAGTGTCCACGATCTACGCACCATAATACTTAATCCACCCCATAAATAACATTTCCTCTCTGGAGACGAGACGAGAATTAAGGAAAAATACGTGAAATATAAAAAGCTGGTAGAATACACACTTTTTGCAAAGCCAGCCTTTTTTCTAAAAATAGAAACAAGACATTTTTTATTGGTAGTGCAATTAAAAAAACATAACGTTATTTATGAAGAGGAAATAACATTAGATTTTCGGCTAATCCAATCGGATAAAAGGAAAAGGATCGGTGGAAATGAACACAAAAAAGAAAAAGGAAAAAGAAAAAAAAAGAGAGGAAATTTTGGTGAAGCGTGGTGGATGACGCAATAATTCCTTTTTAGGCGAGATAAAGTTTCAATTTATCTCAAAAAAAAAATAAAGTTTCAATTTATCGCTTGAAAATGTCGTTGGTTCAAATTCAAAGCGGATCTAAAACGAGAAAATCAAATATCGCGATAACCGCGGCGATTTCATTAAATGGGACAGCGACATCAGTACCGCCTGTAACTCAAACCCGAATATTCAACTAGATTTGAACTTCCCATTTCAAATCCGCCAACCCCTACAACCTTCCCCTCCACCTCACGCAATGATAACCTAAGCGATAACCAAGGGTACTTATCAACGATAAGCCAACTTACCAATTATAAGGACAATGGCCTATCACTGATAGGTCAGTGGAAAAAGATAGACTCCTGCCAAACGCATCGAAGATAGCGAGACCAAGTCTTTTTTCCCCACCACCACCTCTAATTCTACTTTCTCTTTCTCTCTCTATATATACCTCTCTCTCTCTCTCCATATATGCTTGTGTGTATATATATAGCGAGTTCTATCTCTTTCTTTCTCTCTCTATACCTTTCCTTCTCGTCTCGTCGCAGCCCTGTGTTTTTAGAGAAACCCTAGAAAGAGGATAAATACTGGGGAGGAGGTTTGGAGTGGTGAGCAGTCGGAATTTGTTGACCGGAGGCTTCGATCTGTTCATTTTGGCTCTGGATTTCGCGAAATCTGAGGTCGGAAAATGTCGTCGCTCAGCAGGGAATTGGTGTTCTTGATTCTTCAGTTTCTGGAGGAGGAGAAATTCAAGGAGTCCGTTCACAAGTATAATTTTCTCGCGCCCTCTCTCTGTTTCTATGGAATTTTCTGCGTTTTTTTTTTAAAATTTAGTTTTTGAGTTATTTCTGGCTTTTTTTTGTTGTTTCCGTTGGAGATTGTTTTCTGTCGTATGTGCGTGTCGCTGTATATGCAGGCTGTACGTTATTGAGAGGTTTTAATGGTGAAAATGGATTAGGAATGTTTTGGCCTTTGGTTGGGTAAATGTTTTTTTTTCAGTTGGAATAAGTAAAGAGGGAAATGGATGTTGTAGTTGGCTAATTGATGCAATTAAGTTAATCGAGGCTCTGTTTTAGTGGTGAATTGCTGCTTTTGGTTGGGTTTTCGGAATTTTCGAAACGAGGATGGTAGTTTTTACTATCTGATTTTCTGGCAATTGTTCTCTGGTTTTACTGGATCTAAGAATGTATGCGATTTTACCTCTCAACGGTAAATTAATTGTAACAGCTCTAGATTTTGGAAAAGACCCGAATAATCAAGTTGAAAGTTATAGGCTGTGCCATTTGTTCAAGAGCAAGCCAAAATTGCATTGGCATCTTTTCAGGGTTGTTGATTGTTGGATGATTTGGAGAAATGCTTTAGCCCCACTTGAATGAAGCGGGACCCATTGTTGCTCGTATGAGATGCTCAACTGTAATAATGATAATGGATTGTCTTTTTGTAGGCTTGAGCAAGAATCGGGGTTTTTCTTTAACATGAAATACTTTGAGGAGAAGGTGCATGCCGGTGAATGGGAGGAAGTTGAGAAGTACTTGTCTGGATTTACTAAAGTAGACGATAACAGATACTCAATGAAGATATTTTTTGAAATCCGGAAGCAGAAGTATCTTGAAGCTCTTGATCGGTAATCTTACATGAGTGACGTTTCTTGGAAACTTATGAATTCATTTCGACATATTTGACTTGAATCTTTCATTTGTTTGCTCATTTCGCCTCTAATTCTGCTTCTTACTAATCATTGCTGGAATCACCAGGCAAGACAAAGCAAAGGCGGTTGAGATTCTGGTGAATGATTTGAAGGTCTTCTCAACATTCAATGAAGATCTATACAAGGAAATTACCCAGCTATTGACCCTTGGAAATTTCAGGTACTGAGTATTTCCTTAGCTTGGTTCAGGGACTATCTGGTCATTGCATAGTAGTTCTTATTCGATGATAAATACGATTACCCACCAGACAAATACTCTGCAATAATGAATGGAGGGTCGCACTTAAACTTTTAATCATATTACTACTTAAGGTTGCTGATTTTATTGCGTCTATACAAATGGGTTCATTTTGTAAGCTAACTGTGACATTAAATCTGGTTACATTTTGATTATGTAAAAAATATATGATGCCATGTTACATTCTAAATGGATTATTTTCCTCAATTGTGGTGGAATTTAAGTCTTAGAAAATTTCAACTTTGGTAGTAGTTATATCCTGTCTCATGATCAACTTTGGGGTTCCTTTGCTTTCAATGGAAATCGATTTTTTTTTGGATGTCTCTTGTCTTTTCTCCTAATATGCCACTTTATACCTTTAATGCATTCCAAGTTTCCAAATGGAGCCTTTATTGCAACTTACCGTTTATTTGATTCACACTTATTTCCTGGCATTTATAGTGGTTTTCTTTGTGTTTGTTATACTCATTTGTGTATAAATGACAGGGAGAATGAGCAGCTTTCCAAATATGGTGACACTAAGACTGCTCGGAGCATAATGCTAATAGAGCTCAAAAAGTTGATTGAAGCGAATCCTCTTTTCCGTGAAAAGCTTGTTTTCCCTACATTGAAGTCATCAAGATTGAGAACACTTATCAATCAAAGGTACAGTTCCATGATTCAACATGGGTGCTGCTTTTACTGATGTTCACCAATCATTTCTTGTTATAATCCGTTTAGTTGTGCCAATTCTTTAGTTTCTCGTTGTTCAAGCTTGTAAGCTAGTTCTGTTGTTGGCATTCTTATGGTTGCCTCAAACTCATTGTCTGACTGTGTCATTCATGCAGTTTGAATTGGCAGCACCAGCTCTGTAAGAATCCTAGACCAAATCCAGATATTAAGACCTTATTTAATGACCATACATGCAGTCCTCCAAATGGGGCTCTTGCACCTACTCCTGTTAATCTTCCTACGGCTGCAGTTGCAAAGCCTGCTGCATACACATCTCTTGGAGCACATGGGGTAGAGTAATGGCTACTTCTTTATAATATTTGTTATCTGACCTCATAGTATCGTGTCTGCTAGGGTATGTTGGACAATTTGTAACATCTCTGTTTTTGTTTTGGCAGCCTTTCCCACCTACTGCTGCTGCAGCCAATGCTAATGCCTTAGCTGGCTGGATGGTGAATGCAGCTGCATCTTCATCTGTTCAAGCAGCTGTTGTTACAGCTAATTCCTTGCCTGTGCCACCCAATCAAGGTAATACTGGTGCTTGCCTTGACATGACTTTTCAAGACGCTTAACGTAGAAGAATATGTATTTGTCTTTTGACCTTATGTCTTTACATGAGTTGTGTTCGCGCAATATGCTGATACCTTTTGCATTTGAAATAGTTTCGATGTTGAAGCGCCCAATCACTCCTCCAGCGACACTTGGTATGGTTGAGTATCCAAATGCTGCTGATCATGAGCAACTTATGAAGCGTTTGCGTCCTGCTCAGTCAGTTGAAGAGGTAATGGTGCTATTCGTGCTATTCTTGGACGCAGCTGGATATTCAATGAAAACTAGCATGTTTCCTTCACATGCAAAGCATTCTACTATGTTAATACACGTTTCTATACTCTTCCAATTTGACAAGATTAAGCCACTTCTTATTTATCACAAGCAACACGAGTACATGCTGACTTTTCTTCTATGTTCAGGTTACTTATCCTTCAACTCGTCAGCCGGCATCTTGGTCACTTGATGACCTGCCAAGAACTGTGGCCTTTACTCTGCATCAGGGTTCTGCTGTAACAAGCTTGGACTTCCATCCGTCGCACCATACACTACTTCTAGGTACTGCCTCTCTTCTTCCAGAAACTAAACAATTTCCTATTTACCTCTGAATGTTGTAATCAATAGTCAATACTGTTACTCTATAACATTGAAAATATCTCTTAATAGTGGGCTGCAACAATGGTGAAATAACACTTTGGGAAGCTGGAATGAGGGAAAAGATATGTTCAAAGCCATTCAAGATTTGGGAAATGCAAGCTTGCACATTAGCTTTCCAGGTTCGTATGTTCTCTTCCAGAATTGCATTTTATATTTTATTCCCAAATTCTTCACCTTGCTTGCACTTATTCATCCTTCTTTATCACGTAAACAGTTTATTTGGTGAAATCTGAAACATAAGTAGTTTCTAGAATGTTAGAATTAGTTGGCTGGACTTTATGATTCTTGAGGTTACTACCGTCTTCTTACTTACCAAAATTCTTAAATAGGCTTCTGCTGCCAAGGACGCACCATTTTCTGTGAGCCGTGTTACATGGAGTCCTGATGGAAGTTTCTGCGGTATAATTTCGTGGATTACTCACTGAGTTGGTGTCTATGATTTTCATATCAAATTCTAATATGTCTCATGTTTCAGGAGCTGCATTTTCCAAGCACTTGGTTCATTTGTATGCTTATGCGGGGCCAAATGATCTACGCCATCATTTGGAGGTGTGCTGTGCTTTATTACTAAATTAGTTATGGAAATAAGAAAATTTTCCTCATCCAAATATGTTATGCAGATTGATGCTCATTCAGGAGGAGTTAATGACATTGCTTTTGCTCATCCAAATAAGCAACTCTGTGTTGTGACTTGTGGGGATGACAAACTTATAAAGGTGAGTAATGAGTATGCAAACTTCATATTTCTTTTCTGAAAAATATTCAGATTCTTGCTGGAGAGAAACTAAGGATGAGAGACTGTTGCAGGTGTGGGATTTGACTGGAAGAAAGCTCTTTAACTTTGAGGGTCACGAAGCACCTGTTTATTCAATTTGTCCTCATCAGAAAGAGAACATTCAGGTATAGTTGCAAATTGTGTACGAATTTGGATTTCGAAACAAGTTATTTGGTCTAATATCTACAGATATTTTAGGTAGATTGTGACACTTAAAGCACTTCAGAGCATGAATTTTCTCATTTACCTATCAGAGCATGCCAATTTCTGATTTTACCAATTTTTAATGAGAAGACTGAGCTCAGTGTCAAATATTCTTCTCTTTTGCCTGCAGTTCATTTTCTCAACTGCTGTTGATGGTAAAATCAAAGCTTGGCTCTATGATAACATGGGTTCTAGAGTTGACTACGATGCTCCTGGGCATTGGTGTACCACTATGCTGTATAGTGCAGATGGAAGCAGGTAATATTTATTTTCTCTTCCTGCTCATCTATTTCCTGTTTAGTTACGCTAGGAGAGGGTTTTAGATGACATTCGAGCTATAGGAAGTATTTAGAATTGTTGCTTTTCACATTTTCTCGGAGAATCTAATTTAGCATTACTTCTCTTCAGGCTGTTCTCCTGTGGAACAGGCAAAGATGGGGACTCTCATCTGGTGGAGTGGAATGAAAGTGAAGGGGCGATAAAAAGAACATATACTGGATTTAGAAAGAAGTCTGCTGGTGTTCTGCAGTTTGATACTACACAGAATCATTTTCTTGCTGTTGGTGAAGATAGCCAGATAAAATTTTGGGACATGGATAGCGTCAACATACTTACAACTACCGATGCAGATGGTGGTCTTCCGGTGAGTCTTTCTTTATGCTTTATCATGTGCTGAAACCGTGTTGATTGCCTATATTCACCTGCAATTGCAAATTTGCAAAATTAGTCAATAAGCTCGTTAACTTTATTGTTGATGATTTTGATTCATGCAGAGTCTTCCGCGCTTGAGATTTAACAAGGAAGGCAACCTGCTTGCTGTTACGACTGCTGAGAATGGAATCAAGATACTCGCAAATGCTACTGGAATGAGATCCTTGAGAACAGTGGAAGCCCCGCCTTTTGAAGCATTGAGGTCTCCTCTGGAGGCTGCAGCTATGAAGGTGTCTTTTATATTCATCAGTGTTCTTCATGACCTTTCGCTCAGTGATATCATTATGTGACATTTTCTTCCATTATATTCAGCAGGCTTCGGGATCTGCAGTTGCAAATGTTGCTCCTAAAGTAGAACGAAGCTCTCCTGTCAGGCCATCTCCCATCCTTGTAAGTATATGTTCTTTGTTGTGATTAACCATTTACAATTAATTCTTTGGTTTACTAGTAGTATTTGGGTAGCTCACAGTCAATTACGTTCGACTCTTCCTCCTCCTGAAGACATTATTATGTATAGATGCTGCATATGTCTTGTGCTCTCTGATTACAAATTTGCAACATTTGGGCTTTTCTTTCAGAATGGTGTGGATTCCATGGCCAGAAGCATGGAAAAGCCTAGAGCTTTGGAAGACGCTAATGATAAGATGAAACCCTGGCAGTTAGCTGAAATTGTGGACCCGGCTCATTGCCGAATGGTGACCATGCCAGATAGCGCTGATGCTACCAACAAGGTAATCTTATTTGACCAGTACTTCTCTTGTGTATTTCTTTTTTCAAACACATGATGCATTAACTGTGATGTTTTCTAGGTTGCTCGCCTTCTTTATACTAATTCGGGTGTTGGCATATTGGCCCTTGGGTCAAATGGCGTCCAAAGGCTGTGGAAGTGGGCCCGCAATGAGCAAAACCCAAATGGAAAGGTAACAAAACGTGTGTCATTTTCGTCTGTTTCACACTTATGCTTCTCTGATTGTTTTATAGAATGAAAACTGATTTCTTTTTTTCTTTTTTCTTTTTTCTTTTTTTAAAATCAAGGCAACTGCGAGTGTCGTCCCACAACATTGGCAACCAAACAGTGGTCTTCTTATGACTAATGACGTCTCAGGTGTTAACCTAGATGAAGCTGTTCCATGCATCGCTCTCTCAAAGAATGACTCCTATGTAATGTCAGCCGCCGGTGGAAAAGTGTCATTATTCAATATGATGACGTTCAAAGTAAGTGGTACTCATTCAGATCTGTTCATTTGGTATATGTGTAGTTTCTGACGACTGGTATATAATCCTCAACAGGTAATGACAACATTTATGCCGCCACCACCTGCTTCTACTTTCTTGGCTTTCCACCCACAAGATAACAATATTTTAGCAATCGGAATGGAGGACTCAACTATCCACATATACAACGTGAGGGTTGATGAGGTAAATAGTCGACTCTCTTCAATGGAATTTCGGTACAAGTTTGCTTGCTTTGTTTATGGGTCTACTCTCTTGTAAATTGCTATTTAAAAGATTGACTGAAAATTTAACAGGTGAAATCAAAACTAAAAGGCCACCAGAAGCGCATTACTGGATTAGCTTTTTCTACCACCTTAAACATATTGGTGTCGTCTGGTGCTGATGCTCAAGTAAGCAAACTCTTATACCGTTAGTTGACATAAACGTCTTTTGTAGGATTGGAGGAGATTATGTATGTTGAATTTCTTTCTTCCCTGATATATTACCCTTTTGTTTGCAGCTTTGCATATGGAGCATTGACACTTGGGAGAAGAGAAAGGCAGTTCCGATTCAACTCCCTGCAGGTAAAGCACCTGCTGGTGACACCAGAGTACAGTTTCACACAGACCAAGTCCGCTTGCTCGTAGCCCACGAAACTCAGTTAGCAATATACGATGCTTCCAAGATGGAACGCATACGCCAGGTAAATACCCATGCTACCGTTGTCTGCCTTTCCGTTAGTCCTGACCTGCAGCTGAGCTGATGGTTTCTTTCCATTGCAGTGGGTCCCCCAAGATGCACTCTCGGCTCCTATATCATGTGCAGCCTACTCGTGCAACAGTCAGCTTATTTTCGCTTCCTTTTGTGATGGGAATGTCGGGGTATTCGATGCAGACACCCTGAGATTAAGATGCCGCGTTGCTCCAACCGCATATTTGCCCCAGTCAGCTATAAATGGGTAAGAACACCATTTTGTGCTTTTCTTCTCTGAACTCTTTTCCGTGCTGCTAGAAATTTCCAAATATCTTTCGAGTCTCGGCACTAAAAGGTATCTCTCTCTCTCTCTCCCCACAGAAGCCAAGCCGTGAGTCCGGTGGTAGTCGCAGCACATCCTCAGGAAGCAAACCAATTTGCAGTAGGATTGACAGATGGTTCTGTGAAAGTGATAGAACCCACGGAATCAGAGGGCAAATGGGGAACATCGCCTCCCGCTGACAACGGACTGTTAAACGGGAGGCCCGGTTCGTCGTCGGCGCCTAGCAATCATCCAGCAGATCAGGTCCAAAGATGATATTTTTTTTCTTTTCTTTTTATATCTTCTACTACAATTGGTCATGGTGTATCTTATTAGGGTAGTGTGTAGGTTTTGAGTCTCTCTTTTGTATTTCCCTTGATTAATTCAAAGGAATTGACATGGCTTATTAGAGTCTTTAGAGATAAATCATAATTTGTGTGCAATATCTTTTTTTACCATCTTATTGTGTATTTAGCCATTCTTGAATTAATTCATGTAGAGAGAGAGAGAGAGAACAAGTACTTCAAGAAACAAGTAATGGTCATTCTCCGGCATATATTCATTGCTATATTATGCAGTAAGTGTAGGTGTAGTTGCCATCTTCCCTTCCATGGCATCCTTCTTCCTACGGCAAATTGTGCAGAGGAAAGGCCCTTCCCATGGCTTCGGTGCAGGCGAGAAAAACGGGCCTGAATTTACTGATAACCCCTCACCGGGCGCCTGATCTGCTTGGCATACAGCACATCTAAAAAGCCCCGAGTTTGAGTCCAGAGGGAACTCCTTACCCAGCCTGCATACCAGTTCGACAAATTATTAGAACGAATGCACATTAACCATCGATGCTTCGACTCCAACTATACTAAGATACACAAGCATTTAACAAACTAAAATTGTATAAACTGAAACAGAATACTATCAAACAAAAATGGAATGGAGAAGAGAAGAGAAGAGAAGGCGTAGCTATTGAAACATCGAAAGAATTGCAAAGGCACCTCTCAGCAAGCATGGCAGAGCCCTCCTCGAACAGTTCCTCTACAGCTCCGAGTGCAGATAGCCTATTGCTTCCTCCTTGGGCGGAGTAGTGGTGCTTTTTCCCGAAGATAAGTGAATTCAACGGATTCCGCTTCTTATTAGGTGTTGGGGGCAAGATACGATGATCGTAAGGAATGATATCAACAACCAAACAAGTCGTATCGTCCTTTAAACCTCGTGATCTGAGTGCCTCCTACATTTTATCAGAGAAGGCGGGACGAATATTCAACAAGATCGTTCCAAATCAGAAAAACGGAGATTGAATTTATGATGATTGAATACCTTGACAACTAACTTTGCAGCGAGATCAGCAGGAAGGCCCCGGCATGACTGAGCTGCCATATCTGACGACAAAGCATCCCATATACCGTCGGAGGCGATTATCAGCCTTCCTCCAGCATTCGAAAGCTAGCACAATTAAGAATTCCATGAAGTTTCAACCTTTTGTAATGTAAATCTTCAAACACTTTCATGTCTTTAAAGATACGATGATATGTTAAAAACCTTGACTTGCTTCACATGAGGAACCGGCACAATATACTCGCCAACGTCAGTATCACCAATGGACCTCGAGAGGCATAATCCACCAGGCCAGCATCGTAACGGACCAACCTACGCATCCAAAATTCAGACCACCTCATAATATGGAAACTAATCGAGAGGCTATAGTTTTGGGAGCTCTGCTGCTTAAATGATAGTAACAAATTACGTCACTTCCTCCACAAAGATTGAGCCTCCCTACTTCCCCACCACTTGCAGTGACACGCTCGCGTTCTTCAACATTCTCTTCCAGCCTATGATCGACTGTCAAGAGAGAGACGACCCCTCCTTGTGTGTCCAATATGCAGCGAGAGTCTCCAACAGATGCAACGGTCACAGTCCAACCATCAATCACAACAAACGTAACTGTCGTTCCAGAAGTTTCCCCTGTCATCACCAACAACCAACCCAATTAGGGACATTCATTAAACGAAGAAACTTTCTGCAAACAAAATCTAAACTAACATGCCTTGCTGTTGAAACTCAATGTCGGTTTTCACGAATCCTGCTACTAACGCCCTCGGAAGGGCTTGAAGCCACTCTTCTCTTCCAAGTGACTGAGGAGTGGCACTTAGAACATTGCTTAGCAAATTCTCCTTAGCAAATATAGCAGCCGAAATCCCATTATGCCCATCAAAAATCTGCCATTGAACAAATACATCACCGTCAAGATCATAATCCGAACACCACCTTCATAAAACCATACATAGATATCATCATACTGCAAAAACTGCAAAGGAGGTGGAGGGGTCGCCCGGAACTCTGTGGAACTCCGGCTTGATCAAGAAGCAGTCCTCCCCTTTCTTGGCTAGAGCAGCTTGCCCGTATTTGAGCATAGGCTTCTCCAAATCCTGGACTCTCAACTCGCGACCAATCAAGGTCCCGAGTGGAATGGGGCGTTGTTCTTGCTCCATTCTAGATATCTCTGTCTCTCTCATTCCACATTTCCCCTTTTC
The DNA here is from genome assembly GCA_029379335.1 of Thymus mandschuricus. NCBI lineage: Eukaryota > Viridiplantae > Streptophyta > Magnoliopsida > Lamiales > Lamiaceae > Thymus > Thymus mandschuricus. The sequence goes on along the minus strand of CM057079.1, from coordinate 4,602,937 downwards.
ACCATTTCTGTAAGCTCATTAAAGCTCCTGATCACATACAAAGGAACTCAAATTAGCAAAAAGAGCTAAGCAAATCTCCTTCCACAATCCACATTCAATTCTAAAAGCAGTACTCCCTCTTGTCCACTTATATTAGAACGAGTCTATTATAGAAATATTCAACGGGACGAGGGTAGTACTATATAATTTAGTGCAAAGCTCAACTAAGGAATACATACTAACTCCAATCACTTTGAAACAAACTCAACCGCAACAGAAAACAGCATGAAATCAAAACACACACACACATACACGCATCCCTGTGTGTGCGTACTTCAGTTTCCAGTAATCCAAACAAAAAACTGCACTTCATCCGCATTAAACTCAGAATCTAAGATAAGTTTGCACATACATTGAGCAGAACCTACTAGTCACATTTTGGAGGGAAAATAGAGATACAGAACAAAAAGGCGGTAAAAAGGAGAACAAGAATTTACAGCAAATGTAGTGAAGAAGAACCGAAGCAGAGATCGATAGGGCCGTGAGTCAGAAACCCTGATGATTTTTGAGAAAAAACTCTTTTTAGAGGAGAGAACGCGGGAGAGAGAGAGAGAGAGGGGGAGAGTTTGATGGGATTGATTTGGTGGTAATAATAAGAGTAAGACAATTTAGTTGGTAATATTAATGTTAATTGATTTCCTAAACTATATGAGTTTCTTGTTTAATTCACCCCCTTTTGTCATTTTCTTCTTCTAAAATTACCATAAAGCCCTTTATATATTCCTCCCTAATTTCACATAATTTATGGAGACTAAGAGGGTGTTTAGCTAAGCTTATAAGATGTTTGACTGCTTATAAGCACTCTAAATGTGTTTGGCAAAATAAGCTCTTTAAGAGCTTATAAGATGCAAAAATAAGCAAAAAGTGCTTATAAGCACTCCAAAAAATAAGCTTCTCCACCCCAACTTATTTTTTTTTTTAAATTTTCTTATTTACCACAATAATTCTATTTTATTTTTATATTTACATTAGAGGATGTTGGTCCCGGGAAAGAGTAATTGGTGTATGGGGGGGGGGGGGGGGGGGGAATACACCAATAACCAACCGTTTTTGACTTTTGTAAAATCAGGTCGATCAAAGGTCGATTGTCAAGGTCGATCCTTATCAGAGACATGTTGATCTATCAAGCTCGTTTGGCAACAAGCTTGATTTATCAAACTGTGCTTATGCGGAAGTTGGTGGAGGTTGATTTACTCTTTGAAAAATCTTAAGGCTGAAAGTAGATAGCAGGTTGATGCGTGATATGCAAGTTGATGCTTGTCAATTTGATAATAATAATAAAGGCGATAAATAGAGAGAGAGAGAGAGGGACACAGCGATATAGCGTGGTTCGGAGAAACCCTCCTACGTCCACGTCAGGTCGACTCGACCTGAGAATCCCTTTACCTTTGGATTCAACCTCTCTCTTATTATTTATACTGACTGAGTATCAGTTCTAGATACACTCTAACCTGAAAATATCTAGACACGAGTTTTGGGTCGTGACCCTTACAACCTTTCGTACTGAAACGTACAAACAACCTTTCACTTTTACAGAGCTTGACTAACTCTATAATGGCGAATACACAAACAAACTTTCTAACTTCGAACGGGACGGAGAAGAAGTTGTTGAATCAACGACAAGCAGCAGTGAACGCTTCGTCGTTGTGGCTTTTATCGGAATCGGAAATCTCTCTTCGTCAAGTGTTTGGGAAACTAATCGGATTTCGAACACTTGAATGGATATGAACTTGAGAGAGATTTTGGGCAGAGATTTGGCGATGATAGCTTGAGTTTCCCGTACTTGAATCCGATAATGGCTGAAGTATTTATAGGCAGTTTTGAAAAACTAGCCGTTGGAGTCAAGCTGACGTGGCACTAGCCGTTGGAAGCTGACTCACTTCTAGCCGTTGGGAAGATTCGTCCTTGCTGGCACACTACGTGGCAAGGATCAGGTCGTGAAGCTCCATGAAGGCGGAACATCGACCTTGATATTGAAATCCAGCTCTTGAAATCTTCTAAGGTAAGGCAGGCTGGAAGCTTGATAAGGAAGGTCGATAGACAGGCAGATATGCCAGCTCGATCCGAATGAGGCAGGCCGATAAATCGACCTTTCTCTTACAGAGTGGATCGAACTTGCATTTGAACATTAAAGAGCATCGACATGCACTAACAGATAGCAGGTCGATCTATCGGCCTTGACCCTAAACAAGTAAAATATGCCTAAGTGTGGTTTCGATAAACATCATCAAAATCAAACTGCAAGGGGTTCCCAACAATTTCCCCCTTTTTGATGATGTCGAAACCATACACTTTACAAATAATTCCTAAGATTTTAAAACAATGAAAGATCAATTAACCATTAAGGTTGATAAGGAATTAAATGAAAGGCAGATAATAACATAATTAAAATAAAGCTGTAAAGGCAGATGCCTGGACAAAGAGATATTGTCGTCAGGTCGAATGATGATTTTTGCTTCATTAAGCTCGATAGCAAAATACATAGAGAATTTACAAGACAGGCTGAGAGCATAAATGAATAACAAACTACAAAATCATCTAACTACATCTGCTGCAGCTTGGCACGGGCTGCTATGCGCTCTTCCTGGATCTGCTCCCTCGACTTCGTCTTCATGCTTGCGTAAATTCCATCCCTGATACGACGAAAGTCGGGATCGGAATTTGACACATTGACGTTCAGGCCGATGGCGGTCTGTGCGATGTATTGGTCAATTCGGGAGTAATCCAAGTACCCCGAATTACCAAGAAGCAAGGGCGTAAAATATTGCTTTGCTGGGGCCCTTATCATCACACCGGCCTCTGCAGCCTTTTTCCGAAGCTCACCAACGAAATCTTGGTGCGGGAATTTAAGCATGTAGGCTGCATAGGCGTCATCGGCGTCGGCAGGAAGGGAGGGGTCCTGGATCCAGTAGTGGAGGAGGATGAAGCAGCTGTTGAGCTCCCGCAGCAGGGCGTTCTGGCGTTCATCAAGCCACGCCACGGCCTGTTGCTGGACTCCAGCCTCCAAAATGAGGGCGGAGGCGGACTGGCTGATCCAATCCAACTCCTTTTTCCTCCTTACTTCAGCAGCCCGGCGTTCGGCCTTGAAACGCCGCTGCTCTTCGGGATCTGCGGCCTGCTCCGGCGTCGCTCCAGCCAGAGTCATAGCAGATATTAGCTCGGCCTCTGCAGCCAATCGAGCTTTGGCGGCGGCGGCCTCGGCAGCAGCAGCAGCGGCCATTGGATCGGCCTGGAAGGCAACGGCCTTGGAGGAGGCGGCCTGGGGAGCAAGCTTCTTTTGAGGAGGCGGAGGAGGAGGAGGGGGAGGAGCCAAGGAAGATGAAGAGGTTTTCGATTTGCTTGTCTTCTTCTTCCTTGAAGCGACAGCGGCTGCTCTTTCTTCTTCCCCCTTTTCGACATCATCAGTCAGGGCTTTGATGAGGGAAAGAAGAGTTGCATCCTCCTCCTGCAGCTTGGTCACGGCATCCCTCAACTCCTGTTGGCCATTGAGAAGGGAGGAGAGAGTGCCGTGGATGGCGTTGATTTGCTCGTTGGAGGCCGATGCCGAGGTTGAGATTGATGAGGTCAAGGTAGACACACGCTGATCAACCTTGGCAATGTCCTCCTTTACTTCCCCGATCTCATCGAGGGACGCCATTCTGTTTGCAACGAGCTGGGTTGGTAGGAGCTTGTCAGTATACTCCTTCAAGAGATTGACAGCAAAGTCCGTGACTCGCTCCCTGGCAGCTTCATCGGCCTGGGTCTTGGCATCGTTCAATATATTGACCCGGGCCTCTGCTACGGCCTGCTTGATTTGCTCGGGAAGGCTGATGATGATGGACTCGAGCTTGGCAGATATGGCATCGAGTACAACCTCCACATCAACCTTTGAAATTTTGGGAGACGGAGCAGCAGCCTCAAGAAGCTGATCACCACCCTCATTCCTGGGTGGCGATTGCTCTGGAGTTTGAATCACATCAAACTCGTCTCCAACATCGGCGGCGGAGTTGTAGAGGGCGCGGGAGTGAGTGTAGAGAGGGCGAAGGTCGATACCCAGAACTTTGGCCTCGACCTTCATGCGGCGCAGCACTAGAGATTGGAAATTTGAAGCCGCATCCTCCACACTGTAGAACCCAAACTCTGCTTCCAGCGCCAACTCCTCGACCTTCAGGTCGTCGAGGGTAACGACCTGTAGCAAGGCCTCGAATACATAATAATAACTCGACTTACAAACCAGATAGAACTGGAGGCGAGTAGCGAGGTCGAGGGACTTAGGGAGTTGAGCAATCCCCGGCATCAGGTCGATCACCTTCAGCCTGGCCTCGGCCTTCATGGAGGCCACCTGGGAGTGAGCAGCAGACATCGGCTGCTCAGAGAATGGCTGGATCGGCAGCACGACGTCTTCCTCCACGGGCACATGCCGAAGGGGGAAGACTGGGAATCTTCCGCAGTGAGATCCTGGATCTCTACAGATCTAGCTCGTTGGACTGGGGGGGACCTCACAGGAGAGGAAACGACGTCCTGCGGGGGAGATGCAGGACGTGGCTGTGAGGTTGATGGCTCCATGGCGGAACGGACTGGAGAGGGGGTCCGTTCGGCTGAGTGAGAGGTCGATGGGGAGGGCGAAGGCTCCCTTCGAGATGCAGGATCCTCGAACTCCACGGGGAGAATCCTGTGAAGCGGCCTGGCCGGTTCTCCGGAGGCCGACTGCGTCCTCCGTGGAGGAGTCTTCTTCACAGATTGAGACTTCTTGGCAGGGCGAGAGGGAACCAGGTCGACATCGGCCTTCCTCTTCTTTTGAATGGGTCGAGCTGGAATCCTCCAACCGACCTTGGATTCGCCGGTCTTGGCGAGGTGCGCCCTGACATTGTTTGGGGAGTTATAGTAAATCTGCGGCGCCACCCCAATCGCCATCTCCAGTTGGTGGAGATCTTTTGGAATAAACAGAGGGGGGAAGGCGGGCTCATTGGACCATTTCCTATTTTTGAAGAAGGAAATGATAATGCAGGTGGCCTTCGTCCCAAGGCGAATCGGCCTTTTCTCGTTGTGGAGAGATACTTTCACCACGGCCTCTCCCTCTGTCTCGCAGACGATCTGCCTGGCTTCTTCCCAGAGCAGGGAGACCATTAACTTGGCCCAACTAATGGGCAGGTCGAGGATCACGGCCGCCATTAATTGAAACTTCAATGGGGTGACCTGGTCGTGATTCCCTATGTGCCCTAAGAAGCACTTCTGCACGAAGTCCATCAAGAGTCGGTATTTTGGGCGGAGCTCGTTCCTCTTGAAGGATATCGATACGTACTGCCTTTGCTCAATCAAGACACGGTCTGCAACCTGCTGCAGTTGATCTCGAGATATTTCTGAGAGCTGCATCGTCCCTCCTTCCCCAATACCAAAAGCAGCCTTCACGGCATCAAGAATGTTGATGGAGATCATGGCCTTCTGGGTTCCGAGGGAGACGGTGTGGGTAGACACGGAATCGCCTTCATTCCAATTGTAGAAGAAGGCACCCACAAGCTTGGGAAGACTCTTAGCCGGCCGGGTGGAGATAATCTGATGGAATGGAAAGCAGGTCTCCACCAGGGCGAACATGGAATCAAGATCGCGAAAACCGAAGTTTTCGCGCACCATGTAGGGCTCGAATTTGATGCGAGCCGTCAAGTAGTCCTCAATTTCTGACCACTGCATTTCCTTTCGACCGGAGGTTGATTTTTCTGCCATTGTTGTTTTTCCTGCAATTTTTCGAGAAAGATTAGAAAAAAAATGAAGAACTTGAAAGAAAATTTAAATTGAATCGGTGGAAAGAGCACAAACCACGACTTGTGATTTGATACAGAGAGAGAGAAAGTAGAAAAACGAAGAACACGATGGCGGCAGATTGGTTTTTGCAGAGTATGAAAACTAGGTTTTGCAGAGAAGAATGAAGAAGGCAAGTAATGTTTTTGTGAAGAAACTGCATGACATATATAGAAAATTCGAACGGTTGAGATCGTTCGAATTTGAAAGGGTTAAAGTTTTCAAAATACACCACGTCCGCACGATTTAAGCGCGTGGAATGTGAAACGGTTCACATCCGCGCGTGAGATAAGGGAAACGTGCGAAATATGGTACTTTTTCAGAAAAGAGGCAGTGAATTAAATGCAGCATTGGTCAATGTGTCAATATTTGACACTTGACTAGATGTGTTACAAAAATGGTAATCATTACTCCCTTTTTTCCTTATTTTCTGCAAATTAGCAGACCCTTAAATAATGTAAAGCATTGAGAAATAAATATCATAATAAATGAAGAATTCAATGCGTATTAAAGAAGTTATAAGACAAAAGGGTGATACTGCCCTTTTGATTCTCCCTTCATAAATGCAGTTGCATTCAGGTTGATATCGGCCTGATGATATCGCCCTTGCGACAAAGAACGGCCTGTCGAATGATCGGCCTGGACTTGTGATCTCGGCCTGGCGAAATAAGACGGCCTTTGTGGTATCGACCTGGATAAGCAAACGGCCTGGACATAGACTTTGGCCTTTTTGTTCCCCCTCAAATGATGGATCATTTTGGGCAAGTGTTCCCCCTTAATTGAGGAACACAGGTCGATCTGTTGAATAGTCAACGGCCTGTTGATAAGGAAACGGCCTGTTGAAATGGTAACGTCTTGTCAGCTCGTGAACGGCCTGTTCAGTCACGAACGGCCTGTTCCCCCTTAATATCGGCCTGTCTAATTAGGAACGGCCTGTTGAGATGAAACCGGCCTGCGTAGACTATGAACGGCCTGCTTGTTGGTCCCGATTGTTGGTCCCGAACAAGCTTTTGAAAAAGATGACAGACTGATTAGAAGATGACAGCCTGTAGGCTTACGATCGGCCTGATGACTCAACATTCAATAACCCTAGCTTTCCACATAGCATTTTGAATCTTTCTTCAGCTAGAGGTTTGGTTAGGATATCAGCTCGTTGAATGTCAGTGTGTATCTTCTCAATAACCACATTCTTCTTTTCCACGTGATCACGAATAAAGTGATGTCGAATATCCACGTGCTTGCATCTTGAATGAAGAACTGGGTTTTGAGTAATGGCGATGGCACTCGAGCTGTCGCAGAATATAGGCACTTCACTGACTTCAACTTCATAATCTTTGAGTTGTTGTTTGATCCACAAGATTTGGGCACAACAACTTCCTGCGGCCATGTACTCGGCCTCTGTGGTGGAGGTGGCTACTGAAGTTTGCTTCTTTGAAAACCATGATATCAGCTTGTTTCCGAGAAAATGGCAAGTACCCAAGGTAGATTTCCTATCGAGCTTGCACCCTGCATGATCAGAATCTGAATAACCTGTAAGCTGCAAATTATCATCACAAGGATACCAAAGACCTAGATTTGTGGTTCCTTTGATGTATCGAAGAATTTTCTTTGCTGCTTCCAAGTGTGATTCCTTCGGATTAGCTTGATATCGAGCACACACTCCAACTGCAAAAGTGATGTCAGGTCGACTTGCAGTTAAATAAAGTAATGAGCCAATAATACCCCTGTACTGTGTTATGTTGGCAGGTTTTTCTTCGGGATCCGGGTCGATCTTCCCACCAGAGAGCATTGGTATTTTGACGGGCTTGCTGTCTTTGACACCAAACTTGTCAACCAGCTCGTGTGCGTACTTTGTTTGGCTAATGAAGATTCCTTCATCGGACTGCTTGACCTACAACCCTAGGAAGAAATTCATTTCCCCCATCATAAACATTTTATATTTTTCTGTCATGAGGTTACCAAATTTTTCGCATAAAATGGGAGATTTAGATCCAAAAATGATATCATCAACATAAATTTGTACTAAAAGGATATGTTCATTCACTTTGATAGTGAATAGCGTTTTGTCGACTGAACCACGCTTGAATCCAGATTCGATGAGAAAGGATGATAGCGTCTCATACCAAGCTCGAGGAGCTTGCTTAAGTCCGTATACGGCCTTATGAAGTTTGTAGACTTTGCTTGAATCACCCTCCTCGAATCCTGGAGGTTGTTCCGCATAGACTTCCTCTTCGAGAACGCCATTGAGGAACGCACTTTTAACATCCATCTGGTAGACTTTGAATCGTTGATGAGTGGCATAAGCTAGAAACAGCCTTATAGCTTCTAATCTTGCAACGGGGGCAAACGTCTCATCATAATCGATTCCTTCTTGTTGGCAGTAACCCTTTGCTACCAATCGGGCTTTATTTCTGACAACTTCTCCAGATTCATCTCTCTTGTTTTTGTAAACCCATTTGACTCCAATGACGCCCTGATGATAAGGACGATCAACTAGAGACCATACTTCATTTCTCTTGAATTCATTGAGTTCTTCTTGCATGGCTTGAATCCAGTCAGCATCACGAAGAGCTTCAATGGCATCTTTGGGTTCAATTCGAGAGAGATAGCAGCTTAGTAGTGCGCTTTCACCAATCGTCCTTCTTGTTTGCACTCCTTGGTTTGGGTTCCCAACAATGAGTTCTTTTGGATGAGCATCAATCCAACGTCTGCGTCGTGCTCTTTCTTCATTTGAAATGATTGGGTCGGGCTCATTAATGGGTTCGTCAAACTCCGGATGAGTTGAAGGTTGATCAGTGGGCACATGCTGTTGCTCGGGCTGTTGATCAGGCTGCTGTTCGGCCTGGATGTTGAGCTGCTCCATTGTGCTATCGAGCTGCTCGATTTGGGATGTAAGGTCGTGAACAGCATCAGTCTGGGGGACTGAGAATGGGGGATCAGCCTGGTTAAGTCCGGCTGATGTATTACAGCTCGAAGTATCATTTGCATCACTTCCCCCTTGCTGTGTGACCCTTGGATCAGATTGATCCTCTTCCTCCAAATCATTCGGAGTCCACACTAGCAGGTCGTCAATGGGGGAGTTAGACGGCCTGTTAGCAGCAGACTGATCTGAACCTGTACTTAACTCTCTGTACAGACAGGTAGATTCATCAAACACAACATGAGGTGTTACCTCCACAACTAGGGTTTTCTTATTAAAAACTCTATAAGCTTTGCTAACCTCCGAGTATCCTAAAAATACTCCTGGATCGGCCTTGCTATCAAAAGTTTTTAATTGTGATTTCCCATTGTTATGAATGTAACACAAGCACCCAAAAGCTTTAAAATACTTTAACCTGGGGAGCTTGTTGTTCCACAGCTCGTATGGAGTCTTTCCATGTCGGGTAGTGATGATTGACCTGTTTTGGGTATAGCAGGCTGTGTTAACGGCCTCTGCCCAAAACTTCTTTGGAAGGTTGGTTTCATCCAACATGGTACGAGTTGCTTCCTTCAGCGACCTGTTACGGCGTTCCACTACGCCGTTTTGTTGAGGTGTGCGTGCAGCTGAAGTTTGATGATGAATTCCACTCTTTGTGCTATTCGATCATCGCATTGATAAATTCAGTGCCTCGATCGGATCGAATGGAGATAATGTATTTCTCCTTTTGATTGCACAGTTTGCTCAGCAACGCAGGTAGCTTCTCCAATGTCTCCTTCTTCTTGTACATGAAAATAACCCACGTAAATCTAGAATAATCATCTATGATAACGAGAGCATATTTTCTACCGTTTATACTCAAGGGAGTGACTGGACCAAAGAGGTCGAGATGGAGAAGCTCAAGAATTCGATTTGAGGCTTGTGCTGTCACGCTTGGAAAGGATGATCTTGTTTGCTTTCCAGCTTGACAGGCTTTACAGATATGGTCGCGATCGAAAACTTGATCTGGCAGGTCGTTCACCAGCTTGTTGCGTGCGAGCTTGTTGATGGCCTTGAAGTTCAAGTGACTCAACCTCTTGTGCCATAGCCAGCTTGTCTCGGAATCAGCCTTTGTGACCAGGCAGGTCTCTATCCAATCTGTCCATTGAACAATATAGAGTCTATCCTGCAAAATTCCGGTAAGAAGTGTTTCTCCTTCCTCATTTTTCACGAGACATTTGTTAGCGGTGAATTCTACTCGTTTACCACTCGAGCAGAATTGCGACACAGAGAATAGGTTATGATTAAGACCTTCAACATAAGAGACGTTAGAAATAGTTGTTTTACCAACTTTTAGATCGCACTGGCCTCTCGTAAGTCCCTTAGAATTTCCTCCAAAGGTTACAAGTGGCCCGTCTCGTTCTTGATAGTTTGATAGTAGCGTTTTGTCACACGTCATGTGTTTTGAGCATCCACTATCAATGATCCATACAACTCCACGAGCTGCTTGGCTCCTTCTTTGAGCCTTCCCGACCTGCAATTAGTTAAACTTAGCAACCCATTTGAGATTGGGTGCTACATCGGTTGCGGGAACGACCTTTGGGACCCAGATTTGTTTTGCCGGTCTGCTTCTATCCGAGGTTGAGGACGAGGCAGTGGCAGTCTTGGGCTTGGGAGCCTTGGATTTCTTTGAGCGAGGACGGCGAGGCTGATAGAACTGCTCATCATGAAAGCCAGATTGATACTGCCAGTCTTGATAGTTAGACCGTTGAGGATAGTGGCAGTGACAACCTTGATGAGCATGATAGAAGAATTGAGGGTGATACGGCCTTTGATAGTACTGGCCTTCATATCGCCCTTGATGAACAGCCTGCTTTTGTTGTGAGGGGGCAGGTCGACGATGTTGTGCAGGTCGACTCTCTTTCTTTTGAGGAACAGGCTGTTCCTTCTTGTGCTGCTTTAAGAGAATGGCTTGGGGCTATCGAACTGGGTTCTTCAGCTTGACCATTTTATCTGGAAGAGCTTGATGAGCTTTCCGAACATTCTTTGATTTTGACTGCGCCTTCACGAACGTGATCTCGCAGTCTTTATCTTTGCTTTCTTTGGATTTTCCATGGAATCCAATACCAGAGTGATCGCGCGGATTGCGTTGCATGGATTGGACTTCTTCCAGCTTCTTTCCGCTTTTCTTCAACTGACTCAAAGTGAGTTGAAGTTTTTCTTCCTTTTTCACTAGGAGTTCGTGTCGAATAACCAAATCAGCCAATTTTGAGGTAAGGCTGTGTATTTCGGCATCTTTGGTCTTGAGGGACTCGTCCTTCTCGAGCCCCCTGGTATCGAACTCCTTAACCCGTAAAGTCAATTCATCAACCTTTGACTTTAGGGCTTCGATCTCCCTTTCCTTTTCTTCATCGTAGGGAGAGAATCTTTCTTCTAATGCCAGCTTGTATTTTTCATTTTTGTTCATTAGCTCAGCATTATCTTCAACGACCTCTTTGAGTGTTTCCACGAGTTCGGCATAGTCATCGAGCTGTTTCTTGATTTCTTCCCAAGACACAGCCTCGGATAGGTCTTCATCACATTCTTGTGCACAATCATCGTCAGAAAAAGAAAGTGAAATGGGTTGAGGATCTACCTTTGAAGATTCCTCGTTTTGTTGGTGCTCTCCAACGAAACATTCTTCATCATCACTTTCGTCGAAAGCGATGTAACCTTCGTCATCACTTGACGAACTGTCAGAGAGGTGAGCTTCCTTTGTTTCTTCGGCGATCATGGCAGCTCGTTGATCCTTAAGCTTCTTATCGCGCTATGCACGGAGCTCGTCTCTCTCGGCCTTTGTAAGATCCGGGCAGTCGGTCTTGTAGTGACCTGGCCTGCCACAATTAAAACAACCACCCTCGGGTGTGTTAGAAGAATTGAAGGTTGAGGGTTTACCTTCTCCCTTTTTGTCAGGGCGGTCGTGGTTGCGGTTTGAGAAGTTTCGCTTGTTGTCACGATAGAACTTTTTGTATTTGACAACCTTCCCTAGGAGCTTCTCATTTCTCCTAGCAGCTAGAGCATAGTCGAGAGTCATCTTCTCGAACTTCTTGACGATGGATTCGTCAATCGGACTTGGGGTAGCAGCAGAGGCTGAGTCGGCCTTGAAGGCTACTTCCTTGTTCTTTTCATCAGCCTTCTTGCTGGTGGAAGGCTGTGTTGATCCATGAATGCGGATCATCTCATATTCATTTCCGACAAGAATGTCGAAAAGATCTTCAGTGGTGAGGGAGTTGAAATCCGATCGGGCTGGATGCATGGCAGCGTATACGTGCCAATTTGCAGGAAGGGCACGTATCACTTTAAGATTCTTCTCGCGCTGTGTATATTTGTACGGGTTGATTGCAGCGACTTCGAGAATAATCAAAGCGAATTTTCATTGCTTCTATGGTTTCACCCGAAACCATCTTGAAGTCATCGAACTTGCTGCATGCCATAGACAGCTTGTTCTCCTTCATTTCCTCTGAGCCAAGGCTGATGGACCGGAAGGTGTCCCACATTTCTTTGGCGGTTTCAAGATTTCGGATCTTGGCCAGGTAGACACCCTTCACGGTGCTGGAGATGAGTCCCTTTGCGTAATCATCGAGGCTGGCCTCCTTCCTTTCCTCGGTAGTGTAGTCGCGAGGATTTTTGAGGACTTTCTCGTATGTAGCCTCCCCGGGGGCTGTACCATCCACAATAATCTTCGCTGCATAAATGGGGGAGGGGCCATTTTCGATAATATCCCACATAAGGACGTGATGTGCCTTGAGACACATCTTAATTCGGAAACTCCAGTCTTCATAGCCTTGAATGGAGAAGTCTTCACATACCCTGAGAAGAGAAGCCTCCATAGCAAATAATATGATATGAATGAATGAAAAAGATTTTTCTAAAGGATCGGTTCAAAATGACCAAAAGTTTGATAAGGAACTTTTAGTATGCAAAGCAGCGGTCAAAAGAACCACTGCTCTGATACCACTTGTTGGTCCCGGGAAAGAGTAATTGGTGTATGGGGGGGGGGGGGGAATACACCAATAACCAACCATTTTTGACTTTTGTAAAATCAGGTCGATCAAAGGTCGATTGGCAAGGTCGATCCTTATCAGAGACATGTTGATCTATCAAGCTCGTTTGGCAACAAGCTTGATTTATCAAACTGTGCTTATGCGGAAGTTGGTGGAGGTTGATTTACTCTTTGAAAAATCTTAAGGCTGAAAGTAGATAGCAGGTTGATGCGTGATATACAGGTTGATGCTTGTCAATTTGATAATAATAATAAAGGCGATAAATAAAGAGAGAGAGAGAGAGGGACACAGCGATATAGCGTGGTTCGGAGAAACCCTCCTACGTCCACGTCAGGTCGACTCGACCTGAGAATCCCTTTACCTTTGGATTCAACCTCTCTCTTATTTATACTGACTGAGTATCAGTTCTAGATACACTCTAACCTGAAAATATCTAGACACGAGTTTTGGGTCGTGACCCTTACAACCTTTCGTACTGAAACGTACAAACAACCTTTCACTTTTACAGAGCTTGACTAACTCTATAATGGCGAATACACAAACAAACTTTCTAACTTCGAACGGGACGGAGAAGAAGTTGTTGAATCAACGACAAGCAGCAGTGAACGCTTCGTCGTTGTGGCTTTTATCGGAATCGGAAATCTCTCTTCGTCAAGTGTTTGGGAAACTAATCGGATTTCGAACACTTGAATGGATATGAACTTGAGAGAGATTTTGGGCAGAGATTTGGCGATGATAGCTTGAGTTTCCCGTACTTGAATCCGATAATGGCTGAAGTATTTATAGGAAGTTTTGAAAAACTAGCCGTTGGAGTCAAGCTGACGTGGCACTAGCCGTTGGAAGCTGACTCTTCTAGCCGTTGGGAAGATTCGTCCTTGCTGGCACACTACGTGGCAAGGATCAGGTCGTGAAGCTCCATGAAGGCGGAGCATCGACCTTGATATTGAAATCCAGCTCTTGAAATCTTCTAAGGTAAGGCAGGCTGGAAGCTTGATAAGGAAGGTCGATAGACAGGCAGATATGCCAGCTCGATCCGAATGAGGCAGGCCGATAAATCGACCTTTCTCTTACAGGGTGGATCGAACTTGCATTTGAACATTAAAGAGCATCGACCTGCACTAACAGATAGCAGGTCGATCTATCGGCCTTGACCCTAAACAAGTAAAATATGCCTAAGTATGGTTTCGATAAACATCATCAAAAAAAATCAAACTGCAAGGGGTTCCCAACAGAGGAAATAGGGTATTTTACCCCTTTTAGAATAGTGAAACTAAATTCAGGTTTGGGAATAAATTTACACCAATTTTTACCCTTATTTTGGTTTGGTAGTCCAAAATGCCCTTACCTTTTTATGTATGGGATTTTGTCTTTTTCTTCTCCACTTTCTTCTCCACCCACTTCCTTCTCCTCTTGTATTTCAAAATTTTCATTCGACAGCTTCTTCTCCACTTCTCTCTCTCTTCTATTTCTTTCAACCATGGAAAGTTGGAAACCCACTCTCTTCCCCACTTCTCTTTCTTCTCTCTCTTCGCAGCTTCATATATTTCTTCTCGAGGTGGCGGTGACGGCGACGACGACGATTCTACACTAATTTTCTCCACTTTTCTCTCTCTCTCTCTCTTCTCTCTCTCACGCATGCGACGACAACGGCGACCGACTATCTTCTCCACTTTATTCCTGTGTGGGAGTAAATTCCATGGCTGAAATGGACTAGAAGGTTCGACGACTTGGATGAGAGAACGGAGAGAGGGGCTAAAGCCATTGATGAGCTTCTGGAATTGTGATTCAAGAACATAGATTTGTATGTAGGTTTAGATTAATTTGAATTCGAAATGTATTATTAAAATTTTACTTATTTTTTCGTTACGATTTAAACATTATCGTACTTCTTTCCTTTTGTTGTTGGTGATGGGAGAGAGAGATGAATGGCGTTTTCTTTGTGTATTTGGATGAGGGGAGGAGAAGGAGAGGATGAGGAAGAAGAAGGAAGAGCAACGTCGATTTGAAGTAGCTACCAAATTCGTCCTGAAATCTTATTCTACGTACTTAAAAATATAGTACGAATTTTACAAATCCTACCAGTAACATGTAAATTTTTTATGACTATATTTTATGCACCTAGCAACAGTACGAAACTTACAATTTCTAATAAGGAAAAGAGTAACTTCAATTATTTGTTAGTACCACAATTGTTAGTACGAATTCAACATAAATGTTGACAGCGTAATTGTGTATACTTTTTATTTTACAGTTTGTACCGGATTTGATTCTTGTCTTGTACATTTGAATTCGAAATGGATAATGAATATCTTACTCGATTGTTTGGTACGATTTCAACATTTTCGTTCTTATTTTGTTTTGAGTAGGTGATTAAGTGTGAAAAAAAAAAAGAAGTTCCTCACACAAATTTTCTTTGTTTTGTTTGTAAAAGTGCAACATATTATGTGTTGTGAAATTCTTTTTTTTTTCCCTAAAGTCGTACTGATAATTTCATACTTTCTTATGTAATTAGTATTATACTATAGATAATCAATATGAATTGATTCATATTCGTATCAATACCATAAGTAAGCGTTACGAATAGACTTAAATTTGTACTGATAAATCACGGTATGTTGAGGCACAAAATACAATTTAGTAGTGTGTACCATATTAAGTGGTTGTGTTATGCTGAAGCACGAGATACAATTTATATGTTACCACGAGATAAGAATATTTACCATGTAACTCATGTATTGGTAAGAACACCAAGAATCGTAACATGTAATTTATGTACTGGTAAGGACAACAAGAATCTTATCATGAGTACGGTTTTAACATTGTCGTACTTTTTTATTTTGAGTACGGTGATTAAGTGTGAAGAAAAAGAAGTTCCTCACACAAATGATCATTGTAGGACTCATAAGAGGATGTCATCATATAGTTAATTTGTGAAAGAGTTGTAAATTGTTTCAATAATACTAGCTTTTTGTCTTACTTCGATTTTTTGTATAAATTTCACATTTCGTACTTATTTCATAGGTAATTTATACAAATTATTTGTATTCGTACTGATAACTTAATACTTTCTTATGTAATTAGTAATACAGGTAATCTATAAGAATTGATTCATACTCGTACCAATATCATAAGTAAGCTCTACGAATAGACTAATATTTGTACTGCTAAATCACGGTACAAATAATAAAAATTTAAAAGTTCGTACTAATATTTAGTGGATTTATTATGCTGAGGCACGAGATACATTTTGCATGATGCACAATGTTTTTATCAAATTTGACATTCGTAAAAGTGTACCATGATTATAAAAACAAAAACGTAAAAAAATAGATAAAAAAAAAAAGATCGGTAGTCGGTAATCAATAATTGGTATTCGATAAGATTGGTAATCTACATAACTCATTTATTGGTAAAAACAACAAAAATATTACCATGTAACTCATGTATTGGTAAGAATACCAAGAATCGTAACATGTAACTTATGTATTTGTAAAACAACAAGAATCTTATCATGAGAAAGACACATCCTTTCGTAATGGATGATATAAGTACGAATTTTGGGTAATCATACCGGCAAAATAACTAGTATCGAAATCTACGAAATACATATATTTCCGTTCAAAATGCAAAAATCATAGTATCCAAACAATTATTAATATTATCATTATTATTATTATTATTATTATTATTATTTTTTGTATTGGGCACCACTGCATCTGTTGCTCCAACTGTTGCCGACAAGACGATGGATGTAGGTGCATTTGTTGTTATAGCCTCCGCCCTTTTCAGAAATAACAAAATTAGAGATAACAGGAAAAAATCCACAAAATATTAACTCATTCATTAGTATGATTTAACACAAATATTACTAATAGGAACTGTTAAGATCTGCACAAATCTTACCAAACACATCATGAAGTTGAGAACATAGTACATATTTTCACAAATCGTACTAACACACTGAGAACATAGTACATATTTTCACAAATCGTACTAACACGGTGAGAACGTAATACATATTTTCACAAATCGTACTAACACGGTATGCTGGTGCACAAGATATAATTTAGTAGTTCGTACCAGTATTAAGTGGTTGTATTATGCTGAGACACGAGATACAATTTACATGTTTGCACAATGTTTTATCAGATTTGTCACTCATAAAAGTGTACCGTGATTATTTTCACAAATCGTACTAACACACTGAGAACATAGTACATATTTTCACAAATCGTACTAACTTACTGAGAACGTAGTACATATTTTCACAAATCGTACTAACACGGTATGCTGATGCACAAGATATAATTTAGTAGTTCGTACCAATATTAAGTGGTTGTATTATGCTGGGACACAAGATACAATTTACATGTTTGCGCAATGTTTTATCAGATTTGTCACTCATAAAAGTGTACCGTGATTATTTTCACAAATCGTACTAACACACTGAGAACATAGACATATTTTTACAAATCGTACTAACACATTGATAATATACTCCCTCCGTCCCGCTATTGTTGTCCCATTTACTTTTGGGCACAGGAATTAAGGAGTGGCATTTTTGTAATAAAAAGTGGTGGGACCTTGCATTTAATGGGCAAGATTAGTTCATTAAGCATGTGTTTATACCATACCCTTCATTAAGCATGTGTTTATACCATACCCTCATTCAATTAGTGTTTTGTGTTAAATAAAATTATTTTTAAGAAGGGGAAAGTAGTCGCATTTTTTTTATAAATTAAGCTAAAATTAATCGCAAATTTGAATAAATTAATCGTAAATTAATCGCAAATGGAAGATAAATTTAATCGCATATTTATTATCCATACTCGCAAATTAATCGAACTTGTCAATAAAACAAGTCGCAAATTAATCGCAAATGTTAATAAATTAATCGCAAATTTCAAGCTAAAATTAATCGCAAATGGAAATTTATTGCAAATGTTGATAAATTTGCGATTAATGGAAATATATTCACAAATTTATCTTCCATTCCTCAAATTGAATTGCAATTTTTTTGAAATTTAATTAATTTGCAAATGAAGGCGCAAATTAATTAATCTTCCATAAATTTGTGTTTCATGTAAACAAATGAATTGTATAATTGCACATGATTCGCAAATTAATGAAGATAAAATTAAACATAGGTGCAGTTTTAGTCATTGAAGAGAGAGAGAGAGAGAGAGAGAGAGAGAGAGAGCGAGAGAGAGAGAGAGAGAGAGAGAATGGTGCCAAAAATTAACCCAAAAAATTTCAAATTTGGAGCCAAGTACTGTACAGCTTTTCATTTTTCAGATTCCTATATAAGACCACATATGCTCACTTATAAAACATCCACAAACAACAATCTTCACACAAAAACATCAAAAACATGAGAAGAAAAGATCTAACTACAAATGAGAGGAATCTTGTAGTCCAATTTCTTCTCGTTCGGCAGAATAATGGGAAGCTAATCCATGGCGCCGTCAATGAAGCTGCTGCAGAGTTCGCCATTTCCCGACGCACGGTTAGTCGGATCTGGGCTGAAGCAAAGAAGAAGAGGTCAGCTGGGCAGATGATGGTTCTGAAATCTGCAAAAAAGAATGCTCCAAGGAAGAAAAAAGTCATCATTGATATTGATTTGATCAAAAGCTTGACAGTCCAAAAGAGAGCTTCAATCCGACGTCTTGCAGTTTCCATCAAATGTAAGAAGAGTACTGTGGCGAGATGGATTACTCAAGGGCTGATCAAAGCTCACACTAGTGCCCTAAAACCAGATCTAACAGCCCCAAACAAATTGCTTAGGATTAGGTTCTCACTAGAGGCTATAGAGTTTGATAGGATCCTCAACATTCTCAAGTTTAGAAACATGTATAACACGGTGCACATAGATGAGAAGTGGTTTCAGATCACAAAGCCAAAACACAGAGTATATCTTGCAGCAGATGAAGAAGAGCCACACAGAACTTGCAAAAACAAAGGCTTCATACCCAAAATCATGTTTATGTGTGCAGTTTCTAGGCCTTTGTTTGCAAATGATGGGAGTGTTCTATTTGATGGGAAAATAGGCATTTTCCCATTCACTGAAGAAAAGGCAGCACAGAGAGGTAGCAAGAACAGGCCAGCTGGTACAAAGCTCACAAAACCAATTGACTCTATCACCAAACAAGTCATAAAGGACTGCATGATCAATGAGGTAAGGCAGGGCAGTAACTACTGCCATAAATGTGGCATTTATGAGGCTGCAACAACTAAGCTTTCATTTTTTATTTAGTGTAGTGTTCTTTAATGTCATAGTTTAGTGATCAAGGCCTTTATTGATTGTATACATTTATGTAATGCAGATTATACCATCTATCAAATCAAAGTGGCCAACATATGCATCCAAAACCATTTACATACAACAAGACAATGCTAGACCACATATTAATGATAGTGATGTTGATTTTAGAGCTGCTGCCTCAGCTGATGGGTTTGATATCAGATTGGTGCAACAGCCACCCAATTCTCCAGATACAAATATCAATGATTTGGGATGGTTTAGAGCTATTCAAAGTCTACAACATGAAACTTCCTCCTACAATGCAGATCAATTAGTGAAGGCAGTGGTGGATTCATTCAAAGAGTTGAGCCCTGTGACACTAAACAATGTGTTTCTTAGCCTGCAAGGGTGTATGGTTGAGATACTGAAAGTTAAAGGGCAGAACAGTTACAAAATCCCTCATATGAAGAAGGGTTCACTCATAAGACAAGGGCTTCTTCCTACAAATCTAGAAGTTGATGCAGATTTGGTGAAAGATTGCATTAATTACTTAATGGCAGAAGGTAGAATTGAAGGAATACAAGGACTGATGCAAGACTTGGGGATCCACCCAATTTGACAGATTTAAACACACTTATAGTGTGTTTAAGTTAGTCAAATTAGGATATGCAGAACATATGTTAACTTTTTTTTAATCGAGTCATGAACAAACACACTTTTTGGACAGCTAGATGCCCTAAAACCAGATCTCTGCAGTGTAGGGCAGATAATTTTTTGTATATGCATGCCTATCTGACTATATTTTGTAATAGGAGAATGCAAACCTTTACTTAATTACTGCATTCAGTGTTCATCATTCTGTTTAAGCCACATCACAACATTCTTCAATTAAACAAATCATCATCACTAAGCATATCATCAGTCTGCAAGGTTTCAGTGTTTATATCAAGAAGAATTCTTCAATTAAACATATCATCATCACCAAGCATATCATCACCACACAAGGAAATAGGGGCAGAACCATAACATCATCACCAAGCATATCATCTTGCATTAAATCAAAGACCAGAACATTCTAACACCGAATATCCAACTAATAAACCACAAAAGGAAATAGGGGCAGAGTAGATTTCATCGAATGAATCACAAAAGTGCTCTAAAGACCTAGTGTGAGCATAATCTTATCATTTCAGCACCAAATTATCCGAGATACTCGCCACAGTAGTAATCAGAGAGCCAGCAAAGACATGAGAAATCAGATTGATCTCACCAGTTTGAAGAGTAACGGGTAGTTAATCTTCAAAATTGCATCTTCTTCCTCGATTTCGAACTGGGCTTTCTTCTCTACCAACACTCTCGCCTCCATCTCCTCGTGCGCTCTTATCTCCATCGCGGCCTTCCAGCATTCTTCTGAGTTCGACATAGGGGGGAGAACAACTATCCTTTTCCTGTAACGGCGAGCAAGCTCGCATATATCCACCTCCACCGAACGTTCGCGTTTAATGCTTGCCACGATGGGCTTAACACCGCTCAGAGAAGGGACATTTTTGGAATGGGAAGATCTAGGGCTAGGGTTCTGCGAATCGAGATCAGAAACCTCGATTTTACAGATCTGGTTGAAAGTTTTAGTGAGATTCATCACGGCGGTGGGTCAATCGAAACGGTGGGAACGCGACTATGGCGACGAAGAATGGGTTGCTCGTGAATCTTGAGAGAGAGTTGCAGAGAGGAGTGATGGCGATGAGATTTGGGAAGAGGAGAAACCGAGAAAGAGAGCAACTGTGTGGCGGATTCAACAATGCCAACAAAATAGAATCCCTAAATTAGGGTTATAATTAGTGATTATTTTATTGTTAATAATGGGCCATTAGTTGCCAATTAAAGTCCCTTATTATTTCTATTTTGGGAATGTGCCATTATTAATGGGACACCCCAAAATGGCAAACGAGACAACAATAGCGGGACGGAGGGAGTACATAACATTACCACAAATCTTACTGGAGATATTAAGAAGTTTGCACAAATCGTACTAAAACACTGATAACATACATAACATTAGTAAGATTTGCACAAATACTAACAAGATATGCTGATAATGTAGTATGATCATGTTATTTGTAACATGTAACTCATTTATTGGTAAGATCACAACAAATCTTAATGAAATCCACAAAATATTAAATCATTCATAGTATGATTTAACACAAATATTACTAATAGGAACTGTTAATATCTATACAAATCTTACCAAACACATCATGAGGTTGAGAACATAGTACATATTTTCACAAATCGTACTAACACACTGAGAACATAGTACATATTTTCACAAATCGTACTAACACACTGAGAACATAATACATATTTTCACAAATCGTACTAACACACTGAGAACACAGTACATATTTTCACAAATCGAGAACATAGTACAAATCTTATCAAACACATTACGAAGTTGAGAACATAGTACATATTTTCACAAATCGTTCTAACACACTGAGAACATAGTACATATTTTCACAAATTGTACTAACACACTGAGAACATAGTACATATTTTCACAAATCGTACTAACACATTGATAACATACATAATATTACCACAAATCTTACTGGAGATATTAACAAGTTTGCACAAATCGTACTAACACACTGAGAACATAGTACATAATTTCACAAATCATACTAACACACTGAGAACATAGTACATATTTTTAATTATCGTATTAACACATTGATAACATACATAATATTACCACAAATCTTACTGGAGATATTAACAAGTTTGAACAAATCGTACTAACACACTGAGAATATAGTACATATTTTAAAAAATCGTACTAACACACTGAGAACATAGTACATATTTTTTAATTTCTCATTCGTACAAATCCTAAAAAACCCAAAATTATGCTCATAAAAAAACTCAAAATTTTGCCACAAAAGAACCCAGAACAACCCACAAAACGAATCACTTTTCATTTTTTCACATGCAGTCAATGAAAAACAAGGGTTCGTATTTTTTCACATGCAGTACAAATCGTTTTCAAAACTAGGGTTCGTATTTTCAAATATTAGTACTAGAAAAACAACCAAGAATACCTGTATACGGTGCTTCGTCCTCCATGTATCGTCTTCTTCACCCAGTTACTCCGATTTTCTGAAATTTCTGGATCTTGAACTTCAAGCTCGAGGCTCGTCGAGTCGTCGACGGAATGAAAAAGAGAGAAGAAGGTGAATCGATGCCGGAATCGCGCTGCAAAAGGTTGGAATCACGTAGCGGAAGGTTGAAATCGTATTTTTCGCCGGCGGAAGGTTGGAATCGCCCTGCGGATCGGGGTTAGGGTTTTCAGAGGAGGAGAGATTTTGGTGAGGAGAAAACGTGAATCTGAAATTGAAATGGAGAGAGAGTGTGAATGGGTACCTTATTTGAATAGGAGAGTCACTTTTTTGCAAAAGGGTATTTTGGTACCATACTTGAAAATAAGGGTAAAATTTAGTTTTTCTTATTCCCATACCTACAATTGGTTTTACTATCACTAAGGGGGTATAATAATTTTTGCCTCTTTACATTATATACACTTTCATTTGATGTTACAACATTATGATTTAATTTTTTATTTTTTTAATTTTTTTTAAATTTTCGGATTTTATTTTTTTATTATCTCCTCAAGCTTATAAGCTCTTTTATCCAAACACTTCAACAACTTATAAGATCTTACCCTCATACATCTTATAAGCTCTTAAACATCTTATAAGCACTTAGAGCTTATAAGCATTTTGAAATAAGCTTAGCCAAACGGGCCCTAATACATGCATAATGAGATTAACACTGAATTGGTCAAAATCCATTTGTTATTAGTGCACTTTTTAATTAAAAAACGACAACAATTAGAAATAATAATAAAAATTAACAAGTGTACGTGTATTGGCCTAGCAGTAGAGAATTAAAATTAGCGTATCAGAACCGTTAGTTCTGAGTTCGAATCCTCCATCAAGTGATGGACTTAGAATGAATACAATCGCGAGGCTCATACTGGATTTACAGTTGGGTTGTTGCCTTAAGATTATTGCAAAGTTGGAATTTGTGGTATTATTATGTGAAATAATTATGAGTGGATATGTGGAATTAAATGATAATGAACTGGATTTAAACAACTCCATAATAAGTACTTGCTGCATGTGTGGATCCAACCATATCATAATCGAGTGGGTCTAGGCCCAACCATTTCTTGATTATTTTACGGGTCACATCTCAATAGAACTAATAGAGTGAGACGAACGAAAGTAGATTTATCGAAAAAGTAAATTAAGTACTACTGCCTCTAAATTCACATGCATCCATGATAAAGATAATAACATACATCACGCGTGATACAATTATTTTCGATCATTTTTTTTCCACACAAGAAGAATAATAGCTCAAGGAAAAAGTGAAACAACAATAATGAATAATAATACAATCACTCAAAAAAAATGTTACCATAATATTACATTTTCCATCAAAGTATACATATACTTCAAATTACAACAAAAGCTTATATAATCATACACGTTAATAATTAAAATTTCTCACTATACATACATATATATATATATATGCAAATTTAATTAATACCCTAGAGCAAATTTTACAAGATGAAAATGGACAGCAAATTTCTTGAATCCTCTGCCCCTTCCAAAAATGTAAAATGGAATAGAAGAGAAACCTTCATTTTCTTAGCCTCTCCGTTCGTGTTTCTAAATAATTAACTAATTATTAAATGCATAGTGAAAAATTGTGGAGGCCATATATAATAATTAACCATAACCACAACAAGAAATCGATCAACTCCATTGTTGGGGAACATTAAGAGCTTTCCTCTCACTTCCCACCTGCAGTTTTTCGCCTCACGAGAGTCGAAGAATAAGAAGAAGAAGCCGGTGCTTGCCTCGGAGTTTTGTTCATCGGAGACTGGCCTGATCCGTTGCTACCACCTCTCCCATTTGCCTGAGGAATCTGGCTCCTAAACAATATTTGGTATAAAAAGTTAGGAAATATTAATTTAATGAAATAAAAGATTTGAATGAATGTAGTAATGTTTAAGTTACTTGGATGGCTTGACGGCGGGTTTCTTGAGCTTTGATCCCATAACGGAGGGGAGGCTGCTTGATTTTTGGATGTTGAGCTGGCAATCGAGGTCTGAAGATTCGTCGTTTGCGGCGAATTCCGAATCGCCGTTGTCAATGCTGTGTCTTCTGTTTGAGGAGGAGGAGGAGGGCGTCACGGCGGCGGTGGTAGGTTTGACCCTGGATACCTCAGGAGACTGGCGGACGCTTCCGCGGCGGCTGCGAGCGTGGACCGGAGAAACGGCCTCCTGAATCGTCGGCCATGAGTCTTGGCTGTCCAAACTGTTCCTCCTTGAAGAGCAGTTGCTTTGATCCTGCACCAAAAATGGCATGCATGCATGCATGCAACTTATTAATCCTCTCCAAGAAGTTGATGGAATGATGGGAGTATTGATAAGTAATACTCCCTTCGTCCGAACGAAATCAAATCGTTTCTTAAATATATATGAGTACGTTAAAATGTGGTTCTTAGCTACATATAAACCCTAATTGGTCTTTAGTTATGGTTATAAAATCATACATTTAACTTAAATAACGATATTTTGAAATTGAAGACAAAAAATATGCATAAAGATTCAAACAAGTTATACCGAGACACTAAATTTGGAACAGAGGATACGATGCTGACTAGTTGTCGAGCTTACCTCCGTCTTGCTATTGTAGGACGAGTGCGACGGGGACGTGCTGCAAGACACAGGGCTGCCCAAATTAGAAAGCGGGAGAGCGCCACCTTCCTTCCTCGCCAACGCAGCTTTCAGTTGCGCAATCTGCATACGACAACCACATTAGTTCGTAGACATGGCAATGGAATTGTTATGTAGACCGAACCTGTTCCTTAAGTTCCCTGACATCTGTGGCGGAGCTCTCCTTGTTGGACTTGGCAGCACCGAGCTCGACGGTGGAGACGCGCTCGGCGAACTTGAGGGTGCTGAGGGTCTCGCCGAGGGCGTCGGGCTCGGGGCTGATGTGGACGAACATGAGGGTCTTGGCCTGGCCGCCGAGGGAGTCCTGGAGCAGCTGCGTCAGCTTGCTGTTGCGGTAAGGGACGTGGGCGTTCTTCTGAGCAAGGGCGGCTATCACGTCTCCCAAGGCGGAGAGCGAGCGGTTGATGTGCTGCGCCTCCTTCAGACGGTCGCCGACGGCGTCGGTCTTGTCGCACCTTTCGCTTCCGGCGAGGTCGACCAGGTGCATGCAGCCGCGTAGGGTGGCGCCGGAGCTCAGGTCCTTCCCTTGGACGTGAACAGTCAAGCAACTGCCATTTTTATTTAATTAAAAAAAAAAAAAAAGTTAGCTAAATCTATGTTATCACATTGTGAAATGTCTAAAATAGCCTTGTTTAGCAATTTAATTAGATTTTTATTTCCTATTCTAAGCTGTATAATTATTTGAATTCATAATTTTTTTAGATTAATCCAAATTAATTAGCTAGTTAATTATAAGAAAAGGAGAGAGTGTTTTAACCGGTTCGGATCCTCTATTGGTTACCGGTGTGACATCCTTTATTGCAACAGTAGATAATTGACACGTGACGTAATCAATTATCAAGAATTGAAGATTTATATAGTCCTTTGAAATTTATAAACCCTATCTGCGAATGCAATAGAGAATGTCACATCGATAGGCGATAGAGGATCTCATTCGGATTTTAATTACGAAATTACCTGTGAGAGCGGCTGGACCGGTCGTTCATGGAGGTGGAGCCGACCGCCCGGTTCTTATGGCCGAGGTTCATCAGCTCGATGACGTCAGACGTTGACGTAACATTCACTAGATTCGCATTCGGCACGTTGATCCCGTTGGAAGAATTATTCCTTATCTCCAACGTATGCAACAGTAAAGGAAACACACAAAAAAATCGGGATCGTCTATTACATTTTCGTATCACTCTTCAATAACACATATTAATTGTCACATACTAAAAGCATTTTGAATGCTTTTTAGTATGCGGCGACCGGTCTGTGCACTTGAAAATACAGTACGAAAATGCAGTAGAAGATCAGAATCGAAAACATCAGAAAAGGATATCTTTTGTTGGCACCATCCGTGACAAGAAGATCCCTCACTTGCTCATTGTAGATCTCCATCATCTGAACAGAGATGCTATAAGCAATGGTGTCTCGTCTCTCTTCCGATATTTCGAACAGATCGCTCAGAGCTCTGTAGTTCACACCCAAGCTCTCCTTCGTTAGCTCCTTCGGCCCGGTCTATTTAACCCGATCCAACCATGTTCGGAGTTAGAGAAACCGAAAATAAAAACGAAAAGGCCTAAAAATGGATGAGAGTGAAAGTTTGTTTCTATTTTTTCTTACCATTGTGTAAGTTTTTCCTGATCCGGTCTGGCCGTAGGCGAATATGCAGACGTTGTATCCGTCGAGGACCGACCGGATCAGCGGCTGAGTATCTGCGAATACTTCCTCTGCAGAGAAGTGAAGACGAAAGTTCAAAAACAGCAAAAAAAAAGAAGAGAATGGTAAAGAATTTAAACAAATTTTACTTAGTTAGTTAACCTTGAGTTGAGTTAGGACCAAAGGCCTTGTTGAAAGTGAATGTTTTCTTCCCCTTTCCTGGTTTCGCAGTCGCTTGGATCGTAAGAGAGTTGTCGACTATCTCGTCTATCACGTTCGGGGCGCCATTGCCCTGCCCTGGTAGGAAAGGACGGACACGGCAGTACACTCTGATGTTTCCTGTTACATTTTGTAGGGAACGCCTAAGTTTAATGTTTGATCGTAGCAACTGAATCGAAAATCGAGGAAAAATTAGGGCTCTTCGTTCACCTTTGAGGTCTTGCACTAGATTGTACAGCTTCCTGTTCTCCTCGAGGACCTTCTGGTATCCCGAAGCCTGGCTAGCCAAACGCGTGACTTGTTTACCTAAAACGGGACGGGATCACTAGTCGAGCTTCTATCTATGAAAATGTTCGGTCACGAGGCATTTTCCTTTTTGGCACGTACCTAGATTGTCGACGTCTTCATGGTACTTGAGCTGAAGCATGCTCATGCCTTCCTTTGTGGAGTTGAGGATGTTCTTGAGCTCCTGCAAGGTATCAGAATACATGTCGTCTCGTGTTAGTCCTTAATCGCAACAAGGAGGATTCGTATTCTTGATCTACCTCGACACTTTTCTTCTGGAGTTCGATGAGTTCCTGGTGCTTCGAGGAAATGGCAGGCGATGGTGCAGCCGAGAGATCTTTCGCAGCCTCGTTGTTCGGTTTTGTAACGTTTGCAGCCTCAATCTCTGTACTCATACAGGAATTGGAATCACTCTCATAATGTAGACGAACCTCGGACTCAGAAACGTCCTTCTTCTCGCCTTTCTCTTGCAACGTCGTGCTAATCTGTCATGCCATAAATTTTTCGATCAAAATAGTGAACAATGCATGGAAGATCTGAGGTACATGATCTCTTCAACTTACTAGTTTATTCTGCATTTCGATCTTGCGCTCGAATTCGTCCTTAACTTTAGTTATAATGTTCTCCACAATCTGCTCAAAAAGGGCAGAAGACAGATGCAACGAAGAACATAAGCAAACTACGAAAACGAAATAGCCTTATATGTAACATGAGGCTAAAGATCCACTCACCATGGGAATGTCTTCTGCATTCTTATCAGAAAGAAGCTCGCGCACGAGCTTCTGCAACGAAGGGGAAGTGCACTGCAGTTTGCAAATTCGAAGGAACGTGACCTAGTGTATAAATGTTGAAAAAAATGTTCGAAAAGAAGTAGTGATGTGGTGAAAGTACGAACCACTTCTTCGTCGTCACTCATCACACTCATGGGAGACTTCTCACCGGATGATGAGGTTCTCGAGAGGAAGTTCAAGAACAGGTCGGAGTTTCTCCTCGAATGCTTCCCTCCAGCACCGGGCCTCCACACCCCGTGCCCTCCGGATTGCTTCCATTCGTGGTACGATTTTAGCCCGAGGATGCAGTTCACTATCCTCGAAGATTTCCCTCCCTAGCCATTTTCATCAGTCCAAAACTCATTAATTCACATATACTGCCAACCGTTTCTTATAAGTTGAATCAACACGTACGTACTTGTTCCAAGTCGGAGACCTCGAACGTGGGAATCCCTAGCTCCTCGATGGCAACGAGGAAGTTCCTCACGTTCTCGAAGTATTGGAAGGCGTTGAGGGCAGCACCATCAGGGATGATGACAGAATCTACAGGTGCCTCAACTACCTAAGAAAGTGATGAACCAACCAACATCATCAACAACAAAAAACACGAAAACACCGTACGTCGTAACCGGAGAAAGAAGGCAGGAAGGAACATACTTTAGGGATAGAGCCAGGCTGGATTTTGTTAAGAACAGTGCAAAGGATGATCCCACTTCTTAAACCAATTCTGAAATCTTGCTCTGAAGGCTCAGCAGGTAAGTCTTTTCCCAAAACTACCCCTACCATCTTCCTCACCCATCTAGCTGCATCATATCTTCTCAATGCTACAAAAACACACAATATATTAACAAAAGATCATAATATGAATGATGGAAAGAAGAGGGGAAATTAACATACAAGCTTCTTGAGCTCTCTTCGAGGCGAAATCGGGGTCGCCGAGCTTCTTCCCGTGCTGCTGGAGCACATCTTCCACCATTGACGCCACATTGAACTGCAGCACCCCTTCTCCCATTTCCTACTCAAGGAAGGGGGGAAAAAAATTCAAGATTTTTTTTTTTTTTTTTTTGCATGTGCATGGATTTTTTTGGGAAATGTGTAAATACATGATGAAGAACATACCTTAGTAGATGGGGAATTAAAGTTTAATTATCTCAAATATGTAAAAAGGTTGTGCTGCCTCCTAATGTGACATGGGGCACCAATGGTGAGAGATTTTTTTTGTTTCTTTTTTTTTCTCAGTCTCTCTCTTTCCCTAGGAAGAAGAAGAGAGGGAGAGAAAGAGAGAAAATGGGGGGTGAGTTATATAATTGGAGAAGAATTGAAGAAATGGTGGTGAAAAAAAAATATAAAATGAGGGGGGAAAAGAATATAGGAAGGTAGGGTAAAAATGGTGATGATTGAATTAGAAGAAAATTGAGTGGCCATCCATGGCTTCTTCTGCTCCTCTCCTTTTGTTAATTTCAGTTTTCACACGTCGCTCTTTCCATGCCGAAAGCCTCGCCTTCCTCATGACCTTCTCTTTTTTTAATAAAAAAATACTCCCTCCGTCCCACTCGTAAAGGGATAACTTTTCTCAAAATCGGAATTATAACGAGAGTGATAGTGATGGATAAAGTAGTATGAATTGATAGATTTTTAGTGAGTTAAAGTTTTGTTGTTTAAGGTAATTATATCGTCTTTGTATGAGTGAGACAAACAAAAGTAGAATTTATCCCATTATAAATGGGACGGAGGGAGTATTTTTTATATAAAAAAATGACTTAAAAAATTGACATTTTGTGCTTTTAGTTTGAAATATTTGTTTTATGGGTATTGATTTTTATATAAAAAGTAGTAATATTGTTTTTTGTATTGTAAAGTGGTAGCTTACACTATAAATTTGATATAAAAAGTAATGTAAGAAAATAGAGTTAAATACTTTTCAATATAATAATTAATACTTTTCCGATGTAAAACATAATATTGTAGTCTTGGACAAAAGTCGACTTTGCTATATATTTTAGAATATTGTTTCTTTTCTTTTTAAATAGAGAGAATCTCACATATTCAAGATGAACATTGATATGATCAAGCGTGGAATATAAAATATGAAATAAAATTGTGGTACAACATTGTATATAAAAAAAAAAAAAATCTCGGACCTGAAAGGTCTCGAGTTCGAGTTCCCATCATGTCCACTATTTTTAACCAGGTGACTTAGCGCACCTGGCCACCGGGTTCCTCTCTTTAGTGAGGGTCCCGGGTTCGATCCTCTTTGGGAGCGAATTTGTGTGTGTGTGTTGGCTAAGCGGTAGGGGGTTAAAGAATAAATCTCGGACCTGAAAGGTCTCGAGTTCGAGTCCTCCGTGGTGCGGCCTTTAAATTTCCTGTTAATTGTTTCAAAAAAAAAAAAAAAAAGAG
Organism: Thymus mandschuricus; assembly: GCA_029379335.1. Classification (NCBI taxonomy): domain Eukaryota; kingdom Viridiplantae; phylum Streptophyta; class Magnoliopsida; order Lamiales; family Lamiaceae; genus Thymus; species Thymus mandschuricus. The sequence continues at coordinate 4,572,816 of CM057079.1, read as the reverse complement.
TTATGCTTCCCTATCCACCGTGGACATTCTTAATATGTCACGTTCCACTTTTGAAAAGGATGATTAAAATATATACACTAACCCCTTAGAAAAATAAACTTTAGCATTGACACATCAGTAATGGACCCATTAAGCGTACCCACGGTGGGTAGGTGAGCGTTTGTCATATACTAATATATTTGAAATTAGAATATTTTAAACTATTGCTTTATTAAATAAATCTAAGGGGTAAAATCGTCAAACCAAAAGGGGTGGAATAGCCGAATGAGACGTGTATATTTTAAGGTTTAAAAAAATGGATTGTTATTAATTAGGGTCTCAACATGCAAGTATCATTAGGGAGGAATCCATTAAGATTTTTTATGGTTCCTTTTCCATAATACTCGAATAGCATCATTAAACAAAATTAAAATATAGCATATTCATTAAAAGTATATATTATATTTGGACGAATTCTTTCTTCATTACTGGATGCTATAATTATGATAGGTCGTCCTCTTTTTTCAATTGCTCCTTTTTTCGGGAACATTGAATCTAATTAGATTATATGCTTAGTAGGTCACCAATTTAATTAGTCAATAGTTTATTAGCAGTAGTTAACAAATATTCTACTTACTTAAAATTCATCACATTTTTTTTTTTACTTAATTTAGCAGCATTGCAGATTTTTCTAGTCAAAGATGTATGAAATCGAATTAATGCTAATTAAAAAAAAAATCCATTTCCATATATAATCGTAATTTGTTATTAAAAAACGTCGACAGAAAGACATCGCGCGACGAAGATTTCCGGTGGTCTTACACTTTTGAGAGGAAGATTGGGCTGAATAGTGTTGATTTTAGGAAAAGAATTTGTCACCCATGGAGCCATGGATGTTGGGGGGAAAAGGTGACTTTTGGCTCCGGTCTATAGAGGGTGGCATAGGAAAATAGGATGATGCATATTAATGCACTCCAAGAATCCATTGTCAAATTCAATATGTCTAACTCTTATACCAGACGCCAAAAACTGAAATCCGAGTTGGAACGAGAAAGTAATACTCTATTTATTATAAGCAAATAAGCTTCGTACCTCTATGCAGGTTTGGGCTTTTAGACGAGAGAAGGAGAAGAGTGAGAACGAAGAATAGCAGGGCAATTCTCCTTTGGCAAAGAAGAGAGTATGCAAGCGCATGTCATCCCTGCCCAAGGAGAACTGCCTTGTTATCATTTCCCACACACACACAAAGATTGAAATTTCAATCTACACATGCACATGCATGGATTTAAATGAATGCCTTATATATATATACATATGTAACTATGTGTGTGCGGTTTCTATTTTTTTTCTTTTTTAATTAAAATTGGATATGCTATTTGAGAGGGGATTGGATATTCTTGGGAGTATGCCTCTCTTCTTTCTATTTATTAGGTATATGCCAGTTTATTAGGAATTCAAACTTTCCAAAGAGAATATATATGATTCTTTTTTTTTTGAGAATTCATTCATTTGAAGGTGGAATACATATACTATAATTTACTAACATGAGTAGAGCAAGAATTTAATCAGACAATTGTCTTACCTCTGACCGCACAATTTGGTAGGAATTGATGCAAGTGTTCGTACCGGTGCAATGGGTTCGACAATATATGTCGAAGGAAGTTTCTAAGATTACGGTTAAACTGGCCAACTAGTTAGTTAGAGCTATACAGGATGATGACTGCCTACTTTAAGGGTTGGGATGATTAGGGAAGTATCGTAGAAACCTATCGTACTTTGTCTATGTTGACAACTAACTTTACACTTTCCTCTTTCAAAAGGATTTACTTAGCAAAATGGCAAGTTTGTACTGATTACACTGGCAAAATAAGCTTACTTAGCTTTATACAAAGAGCGGGCACACCTGAACGCCTGTTTCGCTTCATCCTCAAGCTCAATTTACCTGAGCGTCTCCACTAGCTTTCTTCCTAGGCACTTTCGAGCCGTCCATATGGGAAATCTGTTTAAATTGTTGACAGATCAGAACTAGCAAAACAGGAAGGGAAATACATGTACTTTCCCAGCTCAATTTATCACAAATACTTGCGTATACGCTCATGCACACATACACAGAGAAGGAGAGAGACATACAATTTGTGATTTCCATCCTATCTTGGCATTTCCGTCAGAGGCGTCTGTGGGCTGGGAGTGCCTCTTCACATGCCGAAATATGTGGAGGAGAACAGCAGCATCAAGAGCAGCATATTCTAGCTACAAGGACGAAGAGTAAAATATTTAGTACAGCATTAATAGCATTCCACGACACATGAGTGGTAAAATACTGTACTAGTTCTCACTTCTCAGATTATAAGATGTTAGCATGTACTATCTTCTACTATAGTTCAGATCTTATAGCTACGTAACTCCTTCGTAGATACAACCTCTTCTCGGTGCTCACTGAACAGGAAGACTACCGAAACACTTAGGTGCTATGCATAATAAAGATCCATCCTTACGCAGTATTCATCGTGTGTGTGTTTTTTTTGTTTAAAAAAATAGCATCTTCAACTTCAATTTCACCATCTCACTTAATTCTAGACCTTGGAATGGCTTTGTCTTGATATTGATAAGATGTTAAGATGGCAAGTGCAATTTGAATCAAAATCATCATAAACACAAAAGCACCTACCTGATAATGACTTAAAGGTCGTTGCTCCCAATTGCTATTTCGTCTCGTTTTATTCAGACCAATGCCCAAAATTTTCTGGTATAATCATGATAGAATTAGAAAATTAGGTCTCTTGACTATGATGGCACACCAGAAAGAATTTTAAAATGTGTTTGGACTGGTTATAGTTACCTCTGCCAGACCAGAAAGGCCACCCCTTGGTTCTTTAAAAACATTCTGGATATCAAGAAGCATATCAAAGTGCTTGAAACAATTCAGGTCTCGATATGAAAGTGCGAGCTGCTTAACATCACATTGGAAATTGTAGCCTACAGTTTCACAAATGCAGTCAGTATCTGAAATTTGATCTTATCCACACTAGTCGACCGAGAAAGACCTATAATAGAATAAGGAGCAATAAAAATAATATGTGCGTGTCTCTCTGTGTGTGTGTGTGTGTGTGTGCATTACATAGTATGCAAAAAGGCACCAATGGAGATAATCAAGACAAACAGGAAAACAGATAAGAAATACAGATCAATAGGCAGAGTTAATGACTCGTGGTGTAGCTAGAGGTCCATTTTAGCCCCATGTCAATTGGTACACACGTGAATTGTGCATATATAGACTTGAGATATGTACATTGTCAATTTAGTGGACTTGTAATTGTAAGCCACATCAAATTCACAACAGCAGCAAGCAATATTTGACGATGACTGTTTCGAGGTGTATTTGCATTTCAAAGGATATCGAAAGAAATTCAATGGTATTTTCCTCATTCTAGTCTGATTGCATTACTGTTGCAGATTGTTCCTTTGTCAATGCAACTTATTAACTAGAATAATATTAAGTTCAATAAGCAGCATTTCAATGCTCAAGATTTGGATTAAAATATATGAAGTTGATTTACCAAGTTTTAAAATGCTCGAGGAGTGCAATAAGCAGCCAAGGCATTCATCAAGAAAGCCTGGAACATCCCCATACAACTTGATAAGGTCGAGTATATAGACCTTCTTCTCAGATGCAATTTGCATGATGGAAACCTGCAGTATTTATAACAAATAAGATAAACCAAAATTATGAAAACAATTAAATAAAACATTATCAACAAATCCACATGTACATGGACATAAAAGTTCCTGGCCACAGTATGAGGCAAAATGCAGACAGGTATAACAAATACATGGGGAAATTGAACATTCCATCATATAACTGGCAGCATTGATGAATTAAAAACATCAATAACCAAAATGAAAAGGGTGATATAGAGTATGTAGAGACTCCAAGAATCATAAAGTGCCACCACAAACTCATGCTAGACCAACACATGTATCTACAACTTTTTGACCAAGAAATACTGCATCCAGAATCCACAAACACACACATACACAAAAGAACCTTGCAGTTTAGATCATTAGATGCCTCATGTTCACAACACTTACTACAATAAAGAGATGTTTGCAGTCTTATAGTGAAAACAAAAGGTTCATGTTTGTTGTAGGATCAATTTACACTACTTGTGGGTAATGGAAAAATTAAGATTACCTTATTGGGTCTGCTACCCTTTTCATAATTAGGTTTCCATTCACAGTCAATACCAATAACTTTGCATTTCTCAAAGTAACTTATAGCATCACGCAAACTATTGACCTCATCAACCCACAAAACATCCTCGATACTCAATTCTTGAAGATTTAAATAGCGACGCTGCGGAAGATTTGACTCGGTATCTGTAAGACAAAAAAAGATAGATGCCTTTCATATACAAACATGAACACCTTAAGAGGTTCACCTTTAGTTATGTAGACCTTTGAGTCTTTTGACTGACATTCAATTTAATTTCGATGTAAAATCAATATATGTGTATAGATGTTTCGTGTAGCATACCTTTAGAACTAAAGAAACCTTTGATGGAATAGCGTTCACAGAGCTCTTCAGCCTTCTCAAAATAGCCAGCTTCCATTGCCAAGTAGACCTAATGTGCACAACTTAAATAAATCATAATTGCATTTAATTTGCTCCTACTTTAAGATTAGAACTCAAGTAAAAAAATATATATGGACAGCTGTATCATGCTCTCCCTTTCTTTTCCCCTGATTAGTATATATGTGAACTCTTCAGTTAGTGCCGAAATTGCTTAGACAAAACATAGTAACATATGACTGCAATACGAATGTGCTGCGACATAATAAGGGAAAAAATGGTTCTGCAATATCCATAAAACAAATTGGAAACCTTGCACCCAAGTCACATACCAAATACTCAATAAGTTTCCTGTCACCATTAGCTCTTACTTCTGCTAGATCCCAGACTCCTTTTTCTGCTAGCTTCTTCAGCGAGCTGCATTCATGTGAGAAAATGGTTATTCTAGCAAGGTTTTGGTTGGTACTTGGATCCACTAATTTAAGAAGATGATTCTACAATAAAGGAATGCAGAGCAACAACCAAAAGCTTCTTGCCTTTCTTTACTCTGATGATGTAGCTTAGGGAATTCCTGGCGCAAATTATTTCTGTTTATAATATCGTATGCAGGTTGTAATGATTTCTGGTCAACATATTCCCGGACAAGCAAGCACAGCATTGGCTTCCCCAAATATGTTGCCCACTTCTCGGCCGCTTTCATCTGCCCACACCCCATCATTTTCAGTAGATATGACTCTCCAGAATCACAGATAGAGAAGTGAATTAACAGATCAACAGCAGTCATGTAAGATTGGAACTCCATCAGCTTGACAACATATTGTTCAACCACTTCTTTTGCTGAATCAGCTCCGAGATTGCTCTTCATTGATACATCACACATCAAGTTATCAATGTCTGTTAGATTGATATTAAAAACTTGAACAATCTTAATAAGGACACCATTGTCATGTCCCAGAGTACCATTAATAATGTCCAGAAATAACTTGGTACCCAACTCTTTTGCTTTCACTACATCTTCATCATTGCTTCCGTTTTTTAGGAAACGACAAAGAGACGATATTACCAAATGGCTGAAGCCTTCACGGTATGATTCAAATACAGGCAATAAGTAGAGACAGTGAGCAATCAAAGTAGCTGGTCCAACTTGGCAGTTGTTGAGCAGAACTAGACTCAGTTGTTGTTGTAATGCGCGGAACTTTGCGGTTGCTTTGCAAGTTCCTGTCAGAATGAATCAATTTTATTACACAGAAACTAGCCCGAGTAAATACATACTAGGCTTGTAGAGTAAAGGTGAATATTGTCCAAGCTTCACGATTGAAAATTACTTCTGCCATTTCAAATGCAACCAGCAGTGTAAAGATAGCAAAGAAGTAAAATGATACCTAAACTCTTATCTCCATGCGACATAGTACCAACTATATTGAAATATGAGAAGCAAGATGAGTAACATTACTGGTGGATTTACGTCAGCTATACTATGTCTTCGAAAGTGAATGGCCACATGACTATATTTAAGCAATCGGACCTCAGAAATACAGGCTGTTAAGGCATCAACTTTAAGAAACCTAATAATTCTATCTCAAATGAGTGTTCACCAACTAATCAAAAGCCATTTCATCACCAAAAAAATATATATATGAAAAGGAACAAAGAACAACAATCAAGAAAGCAGTTTACGGCGAGAAAAAATGAACCCTGACTTATAAGATAAACAGTCCTATATTTCATCGGCCATACAAGAAGGCTAATTCCAAATTTCGTTTGTGTACAGACCTTTAAGACTAAGATCTTCTGGCCCTTACTTAAGACATAATTTAAATAGTTCACATGATGACGTAATCTGTTCAACCGCAGAGCAGCATAAATATTCCATAAAGCAAGCAAGCGTGCCCATATATTTCCAATATGAATCATAAAGCATATCAGACCTACCATAAGAATAACATTCTTTAAGGAGATACAAGAAGACCAATGGAGAAACATGCGTGAGATCAAAAAACGCATGCTTAGATATGGAGGTTTGCTTATGTATTGGATCTCCGTCCATTCCCATGGTTACAGAATGAACACCTGCATGGAAACAGGCATGTTGTTAGATGGCTGTACATTATAATATATATGTGGTTGTTACTGAATAGGTAACTGAAGGGGAATAGCTACTGAACTTCAATTATTCACATTAAATACACATATTAAGTTATTTACGCTGTCATATTAATATAGTAAATTTCATATAAGCTATTCTGGTTGAATGCAAATCCAGTGAATACAGATTGTAAGAAGCAAGATAAACAGCTTCCTGACCTAATCTGACATAGAAGATATCGCACAGGCAATGATTTATTGAATATTATGAGCAACTTTCTATTCACCGCACCTTACAACTTATATGTGAGGAGTCAGTAAGATTACATAAGTGAAAACTAGATGAGCATCTTCATGGAAAGAAAGGCTAAGGCTAAGACGTGATTCTGTAGTGCATTCGCAAGGCCAGATCATCAAGAAACAAAAAAAAGTCACATATAATATCATAACTAAGTAAACAATAATGGAGATGCTCAAACTAGGAAGCAGAGAGAACGAGCATTTCGAAACAAGTCACACGAGTTTCCTTTAGATGTTCCTACAACTCGATAGTCCTGCACCTCGCGCTACATCCTCGTATATCACCAGCTATATTATCCGACCAAATCATACAGAATGCTACAAGCCCTGAAGGTTAGGCAACGGCCAATTCATGACCTAGAAGAAAATTCCCATCGATCTAAGCTTGAATAATTTGAAGCAGTCAAAATTAAAAGCAACCAAATGCGTAGATGATTTAAAAAATTCAATCCCAAATAATCAAATAGTACTATTCCATAAGCAACCGGCGTGGGAAATCCCCGTGCAGAAGCAGCAGCCAAAACTTAAACTCCATTCACCTTCGTCCCTCGCCTCTCACCATCACAAATCCACAAAAATCACACCAAACGAAACTATTTTCCAGAAAACGCAACCAAACTGTTCTATAGCCGATTAACAGTGGCTGAAACCAAACGGAGCAATTCATAATGTCGACGAAGCCACCAACTAACTAACGACAACAAACGAGCTCAATGCAAGCAAAAAAAAAAAAAAAACATCAACGCAAGCAGCAGACATTCACAAAACGCATGCAGCATGCCGAGAATTTTCGCCGATCATCTCCATATTTGGAAAAAAAAATATCACGCGACTTGCAGTACAGATACATTGAATAACGCGAGCTAAAATTCCTCAAAATAGCAGTAAAATTTCCGACGAAATGCTAGTAACAGAAGTGGAAAGGAGTGTACGCACAGAAAATCAGCCGCCAAAACTCGCCGTACGGACGGCCGCCGTTGAAGTCGCACCACCGTTTTGGTTGCGGTGGAAGGTTTAGGTGGAAAGGTATTCAGGCGTAGATTAGATATTTAATTCTACTCAATTTGAAATTAGTTTTGGGCTTTTATATTGGGCCTTTATTGGGCTGCATTTCCGCTTTGGGCCTACTTTTTTTTCCTTTTTTTTATAAAAAATAATTTTATTATTTCTTTAAGGTTACGTTCTCTTTAATGTGAAAGAAAAAGAGAGAAAAGAGAAAATCACCTTATAAATTTCACCCTTTTTCTCATCTATTCTCACATTTTCTATTTTCCCCCTTCATTTACACTACAATGGAGAGAAAATATTATCTCTCCAATTTGGTGTTGTAAATATTATCTACAATTTAAGGAGTAAAATCCCCATCATTGAGAAAAGGTGAGAAAAGGTGAGAAATAGGTATAATTTATAGGGTAATTTCTCTTTTCTCTCCTTTTTTTTCGCATAAAAGAGAACGCAACCTAAATTTAAAATATTCTCCTGAAGAAAAAAATATATATATTATATATTATGAATTTAATTATAATACATTCAATTGGATTTTTATTTGTTGATTTCTCTATAAATTGTGAAAAAACATGCAATTTGATAGCAAATTGATGGATATATGCAAAGAAGGAAAAAAAAAAAAAAAAAAAGAGATATTTGACCATTTTCGAGTAGTCAATACAGATTATACAAGCGTTTGTAATAATAACGTTCGATCATGACCTTTCGAGCAAATTGAGGGATTATGGGAACTACTACTAGTCAAGCTAGTTAAATTTCTGGGAATAAGTAAGTAGGACTATTTAGAATTTCCAAGAAATTCTCCTTTTAAAGTTTTGATAAGCTGGGAACTTCTCAGTAATTCACTCTTTTTTTTATATAGTTTTCATTTTTTTTTTTTTCAAGCGTGATTTCATTCTAAAATATTTTAACATGAATAATTTAATAACTTCCCTCCTAATCAGTTGTTTTAATTATTAAATTCCATACACGATTCACTATTTTTATGTGTAGTTGGTAGAAATTGTTAGCATTGGCCGCACTCACTAATCACTCCCTTGATTAATTATTAGGGGTCTTAATCTTTCCTATTTATTTTTTTAGTTCTCAAATAGAGTCGATTTTATTCAATTAAAGGTTATTTTTCTTTAATTAAAGTAGTACTAGTAATTGTGAACTTTTAATATTTAATAACCCTATTCATGTTGTTTCAAAGACTATGTTAATTAATTTTAATTAATTATTGTGTCATTTGTGTGGGATATTCATAATTATTTGCTTTATGGTTTTTTTGTGCAATAATGGATAGTTAGATTCTCTCATAAAATAATGGACAGTTAGGTAGATTTGTTTATGCTGCAAAATTAGTTGATAGTTATAGATTATTTGTCTTGACTAAAATCAGTTACATGAATATGCTGATTTTTTTTTTTTTAATTATTACTTTTTTTTATTGTTCTTTAATTATACAACTTGAATTATAAGTAAACTTAATAGCAAGTGAATAGTACTCGATCGGTTTAAGTGGTAGAATGGAATGGTGTGCGATGGGGGTTTGCCGGTTCGGTTCGAGTTCACCTTGAGCATTTTGTAAATCTTCTTGAAGGAAAGAAATTTAGTAAAATACTTGGTGGTCTTTGAATTTATGTGATTTGGGTCCTTAATTTGAAAGTAGTGAAACTCGGTTCTTTTCAACCATATAGATTTGGACTTTATTAGAAATGAATAGGAGATTAAATGTTAGCTTTTAAGTTGATGTGTGGTTCGTGGAGAGGTGGCTCCCAATTTACGTTACGTGGATTGGAACAATAAGTTTTCCTTGCACCTCCGATCTGTGTTGTAACCCTTCTCACTTGGGTACTCCTTGTACCTGTGTACCCCTATGTTTCTCTTTAATATAATTGTTTTCTCCATTAAAAAAAAAAAGTAAATAATACAAGACTCGTCTATAAGTTGTCACTATTTTTATTTTATTATTATTTTTTTTTTAATCGAAAAAGAGAATTATTTATATTAAGAGTTGAAAGGGAAACAAACAAGATGTTACAAGCAGTACCAACTTCGTACACAGTCTAAGTTACGTTCCATTTACAAGCTAAAGAATTCGATGCTCGGACTGGAAGATCTCACAATTTAATACGTGAATTGCGACTTAACTATGCAGATACTCTGTTAAACACGATTAAATCTCAATATCATTCTATACTTCATTTTATCGGCTTCTTCTCCTATCACTGCTAACACCGCAGTCGAGTATTCCGTTTTTTTAGTTTGCCAACGTATAAACTATAATTATAATGCATCTAGCGGTCATATACGTGTCAAAAACAACAAATAAAAAAAATGTAATAATATGCCACAAAGCTGCCCACCACATCAAACCCCGAGCTCTCTAACGCTAGCGAGCTCGTAACAACAAGCTAGAGAGCCAAGTGAACCCAGTCCCACGATCCAAATGCAGTGGCGTAGCCACATGTAAGTGGCGGTGGGCTCAAGCCCACCCCACTTCATATTTTTTCCCCCCTAAAAATTTCGATTTAAACGTGAAAAATATGATTAATTCTCGTCTCGTCAATGTCATCCACCGATCGAGCCCACCCTACCCTACTTATAATTCCAGGCTCTGCCACTATGCGAGTGCTCTAACCGAACCGGACTTGGTACAAAATAAGAACCGAAAACGGAAGCATAAAAAAAACCGACCGCGACGACTTTTGAATGCAAAGTCTCCGCCACGCTGAAATATTGTATCCCTCTCTCTCTCTCTCTCTCTTCAAACATTTCCTCGGCGACGTGTATTTCCTCAAATTTCACTGCGTAGGCACCTTCCTCCCACCTTCTTCCTCGACAATGTGCTACGTCTCTCACCATCAACGCCCGAACTAGTCAGCAACAGCCGTGTTTTCTCACTCCTCCCTCTCTCTCTCTCTCTCTCTCTAACCTCACCAACACTGCAGGTACGTATCGTACCGTATGTCGTTCGTTTCAATAATTGGACTGCCATTGATCTACGTTCAACATTAATCTATTCATGTTTCCTCTCTCCCTCTACCTTTTCCAAAATCACGCGGTTGTTTCAGTTCGTTTGAATAGTTATTATCACTCTCCTACACGTTAACATTTGGCATTCACTTTCTCCCCCCATCTATATATATACTAAATTATGCGATCGCCATCTCTGTAATTAAAAGCTTCGATCCCACTCCCCACGCAGAATTGGGGGCTAATCCTTTAAAATAATCGAATAATCCGAGGGTTTCTTGTTGCAATTTGGGCGAATGCTGCTTGACTTGTGTGTTCGTTTACTTGCTGTGATGAAGTTTCGCAGCAGTTTCCACTGAATTCTTCGCGGCCTCTCCCTCTTATTTAACGAATTGGCGGCTCACCGTTTTGAAGCTACCTGCCTCACAAAAAAAGTTTTAACTGTAAATTTTACTTCTCTGTTGGAATTCTGGGTTTTTGATGGTTATGAAACGGCAGTCTAGGCAGGGGGAGGAGGAGGGATCTCGATTTCCGAATAAACGGCAGCATTTCGCGTCGAGGTAGTTCGAGTAGTTGGATCATTAGCTGTTATGTTTTTGGTGGCATGGTTTTTTGTTTTCTTTTGGCTGATTTTTTGAATTTGTATGGATTTGTTTCGTGTAGTTTGTTGAAAGGGCTGAATCATGGAAGGACTGTTCAAGAGTCTGTGGCCTGTTTGGAACCTATCCTGAGGAAAATGGTATGTTGTTGATTGAGTTCTTTCATTTATGGATATGTGTGTGTGTGCAAGCCTTGATGTTTATGGATGAGTGCTGTGGTTTGTAGTTCTTGATGGTGTTTCTTTTGCATCTGGTGAAGGCTTGTTTCGTACTGGTTTAGATCGATTTGTTTTGTTGTTTTTTTCGATTTTGTGGGATTCGACTTGTGTTTGGATATCTGGAATAGTAAATACCACCTAGATTAGATATATTGTGATTTGTGACTTATTTACCATGATGTAATGCTCTTACTTTAACTTGGCAACAGTGTTTTAAACTTTTTTTTTATTTGTTTCCCTCCTGTTAATAGGTTCAAGAATCGGTGGAGCAAGCATTCACTCGATATCAGAGGTGAGTTCAATCTTTGTTATTCCGTATTTAGGATGCTTATTCCTCTCCTATATACCTGTAGTATCATGGTAGAACAACTATTGTGTCGAATATGCTTGCTTTATGCTGATGAGTAGTACTGTGTCTTAACTGTTTTTCTGTCGAATGTTTCTTATAGGCCTTCGTATAATCAAGTGGAATCCCCTGTACCAAGGAGTTTGCAGCTGCAGTTTCATACTAATGTGGCAGAAACCTTGTTCACAGGGAATCGCCTTCTGGGCGAGGACAAAAGTCCTATAAAAGTGGTGTTATACGATTCTGCTTCGAGGCAGATCATGTCGTGGGGTCACCTCTCATCAATGAAAGTCACAATCGTCGTTCTTGATGGTGACTTTGTGCCTGATGATCGAGAGGACTGGATGAAGCACGAGTTCGACAATAAACTCGTGAAGAATCGAGAAGGGAGAAGGCCGTTAGTGGCTGGGGAGGCGACAGTTACCTTGAAGGACGGCGTAGGGTATATCGGTGAATTAAGCTTCACGGATAACTCCAAATGGAGTAGAACTGGAAAATTCCGGTTGGGGGCAAAGGCACCACCAAGCTGTGATGATATAAGCATCAGAGAAGCAGTGAGCAACGCCTTCAGAGTTAAAGATCATCGCGGAGAGTGTAAGTGTTCATCTTGTTATCTTTGGTATTAGCTACTTTCGTGAAGCTTTGAGTTCTTAGAAATAGATAAAGAATCAAGCTGGTTTCTTGTATGAGTTTGATTTCTATACTGATTGATTATCTGTTTTTCAGCTTACCAGAAGCATTATCCCCCGATGATGAATGATGAAGTATGGCGGTTAGAGAAAATAGCCAAAGATGGCACTTCCCATAAAAAACTCAACGATTCTGGGATATTAACAGTTCGAGATTTCCTGAGGCTCTGCGCTAGAGATCAGTCCAGACTACGCGCTGTAAGTGACTCGTCTCTTGATTCTTTGATTCACGCCTTTTGAATTAACCAGTCCTGTGTTTTTTTGACTGAATGTTCCTTCACATGTTCTTGATATAGATACTTGGGGTCTCGAGAAAGACGTGGGACACGATCCTCAGACATGCTAATACTACTAATACAGGTGAAGGGAGGAGCATGTACCAAACTCCACGAGGGGTGCTGTTCTTTGACTCTGTACATAGGCTTGTCGGCGTGGTTCTTGATGAAGAGAATTATCTTCCGGCAAATACTCTCAATCGTTTTCAGATGGTTGTTATCTTCACCATCAAATCCCTTTTTTCCTATTTTACATGGCTTGATCATGATGGAAACTAATGTAGCGTCTGTTTCAACTTTGGCAGGCGGTGGTAGAAGATCTTAAGCATCAAGCTTATAATAACTTAGGTGACTGGATTCTAGTTTCTGACCCACCGGTCACTGGCTTTCCGATGCTCATGGGAAACGCACCAGTTGAGTCTTTCACGAATCCTCACTCGGATCTCCTCGGAATCAATTTCCAACAAGAAGGTAACCCTCTATAAAAATCCCTTACTCGTACTAGTGTACTAGCCTTGGCTGATTTCGATTATCTTGATTTTTTAAGATTACTTATGCAAGTCATAAAACTGCACAGATCAACATGGAGTCGAACCTTATCATAGCGAGGTGGAACAAGAAAACTGTTCTTATCAATTGGGAGAAAGCTCCCATTTCCAACTAGGCTTATTTAGGAACAGCTTCGCCATAAATGATCCTCTAACTGGATACGGTCATGGCTGGGGTTCGGAAGGCAACGACTACATGGGGTCCCACCTCTCGACCGATGATCTACCGGTGGACGGCACTTTTCAGGTGGAGCCATTACCACAATGGCAGCAGGGGAATGGACTGTTTCTTGATCCAGGAATGGGAATAATTTCCTCCAACTCCGGCCTCCTCACCCCCAGGAGCGGCAGCCCTAAAACTAGGTGGTGCAAAGTTCTCGCGGTGGTGAAGTGGCGGATCCTGGTTAGGCGGAATGTGGCCGCGAGAAAATGCAACAACAGGTTCTACAGCTATATGTAGTAGGTGTAACAATAGCAGTTGTATCAAGAGCTGAGTCTTGATTCTTACCTCTCTTGGGAAAACAAAGGAGATGTGTATAGGCATAGTTGTGTTGTAAGGTGTAGAGTAAGTTAAGGTTATGTATTCTTGTGCAGTGGTTTTGAGAGTCGAGCCGCAACCGGTGAAGATCGAGCTGCCGAAGATGGTAGCAGCTGCTGTTGTAAAGCTTCCTGGGAGCAGGCTAGTTTGCTTCTTTTTTTTCCCTTTTGTTATGCGTTCTTTCATTTGTACTGTGATGTTCTGCATCACTCCTAAGCTTTTAGTGCTTGTACATAGTGCATTTTCAAGATTATGTTGCCATTGCGTTGTACTATTGATTCTGGCATCGGCCCAAAATCGAGGGCGTTGGTCCTCAGCGAGATCGATAAGAAAAACAGCCCCGGTCGATTTAAGCCAGATAACTACTAGTATGATAAAATTTGACACGAAAACAAGTACGTGTCTCGACACCTTAGGCATCAGGATCGATTGCTGATGTGACAATGTGAAGGTGTACGATAAAAGACAATGTGAAACACACTGCATATATCGTTGTTATAATTAATTAATTACAAATTAATCCAATAAAAAGGAAATATTTACAAAATAGTCATGATAAAATCCAATGGCAGATTCGGTAATTTCATCAAATCCAAGGCCCGGTTACGAAACCATCCCCAGAAAATATCTTGCGTTCTCGAACCTTCGCCATTCCTTAGACTTCTCTTCCCGTTCTCTCTCTCTCCCTCTCTACCAAGGAAGATATTTTTATCCCCTGGTTGTGCATTGCACTCTTTTCCCCCCTTTATAATGGAATCATCATAGGTTTCATCTCGTCGATTTTTTCCTATTACGTTAGATGCCCAACCGCCGCAGAATTCGTCGCCGTCGCTGAATGTTAGGCCATTGATCGTCGCCGGAGACTCGATTAATCGGAGGGTTGAAGCTAATCGGGTTCGGGTATGGATCGGGAGGGAGGATCCGCTGCCGGCTCTTATTGCTACTATTCCGTTCTCGGCATTCGCAAGGACGCCTCCTTCTCCGACGTCCGCTCCGCCTACCGGAAACTGGCGCTCGTAAATTCCCACTACCGATTACTTTCAATTCTAGAATTCGATCGATTTCGAGTTTAGAAGTCTTTTAATTCAGTTATTAAGTTTAAGATCGTCCTCTCTCTCTCTAGAAATGGCATCCGGATCGGTGGGCGAAGAATCCATCCGCCGCAGGGGAAGCGAAGCGCCGTTTCCAGAAAATACAGGAAGCCTATGCCGGTAACGTTAGACTTCCGCTATAGTTACTTACACAAGCAATCGATTTCCGTAATCGTCGGAATTGATGAGGAATTTTCTTGTTACGTGTTGAAATTAATTGGATTCCGGTGGTGCAGTATTGTCCGATAAGGGGAAGAGGTCAATGTACGATGCGGGATTTCTCGATCTGTTCGAGGAAGACGAGGTGCGTCCGTATTTTCCGCTTAAAATATCTTAGATATTTTCCTTCCACCCTGTCTTTGCTACTGCCACGCCGTTTTTTGCTATTCCCACACCCACCAAGACTTCTATTACTGTTATCTTGAATTTTTAATTTAATTTTGTGATTAACAAACGAAACTAAATTCTACCATAATCAACTACTATTTCTACTAGTATTTGATTTGATGATTGAATCTCGTTACAAGATTTCTTCTTCTTGCCTGGCTTCGTTATGATATTTGTTGTCGAATTTGTGAAATTTATGCCTATGAATGACACAAATAGCAAAAATCAACTTTGATTTTTTTTTGTAATATGTATGATGCATGTAACATTTAGGAATTTTTGTCACTGTATAGTATTTTTTTTGTTTGTTTTATTGTTAATTTGATGGAAATAAATCCCTATAGTAAAGATTTAGTATTGATATAGATTTGTTCATAATTGATATGGATTTATCAATTTATACCATGTAGCAATAGCATAAGCTCATAGGAATGCATTATGGTAGTATTAAGTTTCTTTTGTTTCAACTTCTATCTACCTATAGTAGAAATAAGTTTCTAATGTAGGTTGAACTCATTTTCTTTAATCTAGTATATGGATTTTGATTATGAGTTTCAAATTACTGCCAAAAGAAGTTTGAATGCATCCTTTTGATTTTCCAGTCAATGTTATTTGTTGAACTCTAGATTTTGGCCTTTGACGTTTCGAATAATTTAGTTTTCTTCATTCATATAAATGCAACTTCGAAAATTTTGTCCCACTCGATAAATGAGGTTGGGGGATGATTGCCATTTGGACATAAGATTTTCTGGAACAGGAGATGGGTGATTTCCTCCATGATCTCATGAACATGATGGATCAGAACGTCGGTGCTGAGGTATGAAATCCCAACATTTGATTTCTTTTGATTATTAAAGGGAAATCCGCGTTGTAATGCTGAAATAAATCGTGCTCTGCAGAAGGAGGAGAGCCTAGAGGATCTGCAGAAGACGTTTGTGGACTTGTTCGGTGAGGATCTGGCCGACATGATAAACGAGACCAGTGATCCGACGGTGAGGAAGAGGGCATGCGACACCAGCAGCAATACACGGGCCGTACCTAACCGCAGCGCCCGGGTGTAAGACTAGAAGTGTTGTACCATCATCTTCTTCCTTTTCTTTTTTTCCCTTTTGGCTTCCATTTGTGTAGAATTTAGGGTTGTGTCGGAGGGTAGATTGGTAAATCTGTATCTTGTTAGATTGGTGACTGCTCAACTCTCAAAGGGCCTCAACTAGAGCTTTTTTTGGTTGGTGTCGTTGCGTAATAAACTTAATTATGTTTTAATCCTTGAAAATTTATTAAACTTTTGGACATTTTCCAATTGCTTGACGCCTTTCTAAGCATTTAATAAAATTAAGAAGAATCTCGAACCCATTTTATGTTTGAGGAGATAATTTAAAAAATATTGCAAAATTAATAATTTATAATTCACATTTCTTGTAAATTTTATTTGAAAAATATTAGTGTGAAATTCTTGGCTCGACAACGTCTCCAGATTTAAACACTTTGTCGTGACGAATTGAGTAAACATTTCGTATATTGTGATATCTATGACTTGTAGAAAATATCAGATGAGATCGAGTTAGAGGTGGGAGATTTCTAGTAAGCTGCGGCCAATCAAAGATATTCTTTCGATTTTATTAAAGTAGGGCAACGTAACTCACATAAACACTGTTAATGATATTATTCATTAATCAAGATTATTATGCCTTTTTAAAATAAAAAATTAATAAAAAATAAAGATTATGACTCGTAGCAAAATTGACGTGTCGTTCGATGCTCTATTCTTTTCCAATTGTGGCAATTTTTTTGTTTTTTCATTTTACTTCTTTTTTTGCCTTCCCAGGGTCCCACCATCTCTTCATTTTTAGGGCTGACGTGTCGCCAGCCGGTGAGCAGCTTCACCACATAATAGAACACACCCCCCATCACTTTCGCATCTGTTACTATAATGATTTTATTTAATTATTGATGTGATGCATTATTATTGGAATTACTATATTAATGGAAAATAAAGGTTCTTAATCAGATTAATATACACACTCAAATAATACATAAAAAATAGTTACATATGGTTATAGGGTGTTACTCCTGTCCGATTATCCCAACGAATTAAGCGTTTCTTAAATATACGCGAAACATAAAATATAGAAATATCTACAATTTGGTGAGACCCGATATCGATAATTGATGAGTTGATAGATGGAGATGAAATTGTTGAAAGAATGGTGCTAATTAGTTATTAATTTGAAGAAATACACATGTGTCAAAAGATGAACTCTTCCTTGATTTCATGTCACTGTCCGAAAATCAACATAATTAAGTGTTTCAAATCAAGCTCTGCATAAAAAATTCAAAATAAAATAGAATAGAAACCCAAACAAACAAAGATTGTGGAAGAATGGAAATTACTCCCTCCGTCCTTAAATAAGTGTCCCGAGCCGCCATTTTGTGCAAACCAAGGAGAAGGGTAAATTGACACTTATGCCCTTAAAATCCTTGATTATTTATTTATTTATTTTTGTCTTTATCCCACTTTTAGATTTTCAAGAAAGGGTAGTTTTGGTAGTTTTATGTAATTTTTGCTTGGAAAAATGTGATAGGACACTTATTTAGGGACAAATTTTTTGGCGGCTCGGGACACTTATTTAAGGACGGAGGGAGTACTATAAACTAGTGTAGATTTAATAATAAATAGAAATATAATTTCAAAAAAGTTTGCCTTTTAACATTTTGAAATTTGAGACTATGTACAAACCACCACTCCAAATTTGGTTTACATGCGAAGCATTATAAGGTCAATAAAGCAACCAAAAGAAACATCAAAAAGGAAAGGAAAAAATGCATTTAAAATCGTGAACTTTACGTAACATACTGTTTTAACTGTTAACTTACAATTTTTTCTATAAAATCACAAACTTTTTAATTTGTCCAATTTTCCCTTAATTTCTAATTTTCCCCAAATCAAAGCTGACGTGGCGTTGACGTGTCAGTTTGGAATTGACATGTGATCCACATAGCTTCCACGTATATTTTATAAGACACATATACATCCACATAATTATTTTTATTTAAATAATAGTATATGCAATTAATAGATCTGCACCTGGAACTAATCGGAGGACCGTATTTTAGCGAGGGAGGAGATAAATCTAGAAAAAATAAAATTAATTGCATATATTATTTAAATTAAAAAAATTATGTGTATGTATGTGTCTTATAAAATCTACGTGGAAGCTATATGGACGACATATCAATTTCCAAACTGACACATCAACGCCACATCAGCTTTGATTTGGGGGAAATTAGAAATTAAGGGAAAATTGGACAAATTAAAAAGTTTGTGACTTTAGGGAAAAAATTGAAAGTTAACGGTTAAAACGGTATGTCAGATAAAGTTCACGATTTTAAATGCATTTTTTCCAAAAGGAAAAGAAAAGTGGAATACTCCCTTCGTCCACTTCAGTTGTCATACTTTTGTAATCGGATTGTTCAATACGAACTATTCTGTCTTTTAAAATGAAAATAATTAATAGTACTTAGATTATAATATGAATTTATTACTTTTCATTTTTAACAATACATTTAAAATTACATATTGAAAAGAAAACATGACAATTGAAATACAGCGGAGAGCATTAAATATAGTAGTATGAAAAGAAAAAACTTAAGATTTTTCATGCAGACTGGAGTCTCAGACTCTCAATAGGATGTATCCTTACATATTTAATACTCCTTCGATTCCGTTTAATCGAATTCGGTGGGGCGAAGGGAGTATATTAAAGAAAGACATTAAACAAAAAAAATCAAGATTTGTATCAATATCTGAATTTAAAATTATACCAATTCAGCATAATTTTCTCCAAAACTAGCAGATTCATTTCATACATCCATTTAATAATCTAAAACAATAATTATAAACAAAAATTCCATATTCTGAAAATTATTTTCCCAAATTGGGCCCAATAAATTGGCCGGCCCAATATTAAATCAAGCTGCAGGCCCAACAACGGAATAAAATAATAAAAAATAATCGGGGAAAGTTTCCCTAATTCCCTCAACACAACACATTCAAATTCAAATTCGAAATGGGAGGGTCGTTTTCGTAAATAGTCGTTGATCGGAGCCCAAGTTGAATCCAAACCGCCTTTCCCCCTTCGCCTAAACCCCTGTTTGTATAAATCCCTCTCTTCCTCCACTCCGCCACTCAGAAATTCAATCCCCAATTCCATTTTCGATTTTTGCGAGGCGATTTGTGCGTTTGAATTGCAGAATGTCGCTGAGGCCTAACGCCCGCACGGAGCTCCGCCGCAACAGGTACAAGGTGGCGGTCGACGCCGATGAGGGGCGGCGGCGGAGGGAGGACAACATGGTCGAGATTCGCAAGAACCGCCGCGAGGAGAATCTGCAGAAGAAGCGCAGGGAGGGCGTCCAGCAGTTCTCCGTCCCCGTCGAGGCCACCACCGGCGTTGAGAAGAAGGTATGCGCACGGTTTTCGGAAATGGTGTTCGTTCATTTTATGTCGGTGTATTCGTATTTTCTGATTTTGGGATTTTGGAGGTGGGGTTTGTGGTTGTATGGTTATAATTGGTTGGTTTTGAGCTTTGATTTTCTTGGATGCTGGGGATTGTGGTGTTCAATTTATTGTAAGGTTTTGTGACCTTGAAATTTCTGTGTAGTGTTTCGTCAATTTTTCGCAGTTGTATTGTTGCCTCTGCGATCTTGTTGGTTTTTATTTGAGTTGCATTTTACAGTGGGTTTAATTAACATACGGGTTGTGTATGTTTCCGAATTTCAGAAGGTTTCTTGTGTGATGGATTTTGAGTATTTAAGCTAATTTCACACTGTAGGTTCAGTTAGAAAATCTGCCGGCAATGGTTGCTAGTGTTTGGACTGAGGATGCAGGTCAACAGCTTGATGCGACAACCCAGTTCCGTAAATTGCTCTCTATAGGTGTGTCTTGTTTTCCTTTTAAATCCGAGCATCTGCTACTAAATTATTACTACTAGTTATTATAAGTATTGGATTACTTAAGTGAATTACAATCTATTTCTGGCAGAGCGTAGTCCTCCAATTCAGGAGGTTATTCAAGCTGGTGTTGTTCCTCGATTTGTTCAATTTTTGACGAGGGAGGACTTCCCACAACTTCAGGTATACAAATATTGTTTATACAAGTACTTTGGATTCTGTCCTCTTGCACCTTAGTTCAACTCCTTTTAATCTTGACTTCTATGTGTCCAAAATTGTTACAGTTCGAAGCAGCTTGGGCTTTAACCAATATTGCTTCTGGGACATCTGAACACACTAAGGTGGTCATTGATCATGGCGCCGTCCCGGTATTTGTCAAGCTTCTTGGTTCTCCTAGTGATGATGTTCGGGAACAGGTGTGTATTCATAATGCATTAGCTTAATTCTTGTATTGTAGCATGAAAATTCTTGATAATGTATTTGTTATGCCATGAATTTTAATTTATAATAATATTAATGATTGTATTTGTTTCCTTCCTCGATTTAGGCCGTTTGGGCTTTGGGAAATGTTGCTGGGGATTCCCCCAAATGCCGAGACCTTGTACTTGGTTTTGGAGCTTTGGGTCCTTTGCTAGCGCAGTTGAATGAACATGCTAAGCTATCCATGCTCAGAAATGCTACCTGGACTTTGTCCAATTTTTGTCGAGGAAAGCCACAACCCATGTTTGAACAGGTCAGTCTCCCTAGGCTTGATTATGCCTCTGTCGAGTAGTCCCTTCTAAATAAGTGATGTAAGCATTACAAATAACCATAAATATAAATGAAACTGTGTTATAGTTCAACTGTTCTTGCCTTGCAAGAACTTCGTAAGATGTCATTTACCCGTTCAAATGGACATAACTATTTGAACACTTTCTTATTTGGTGCTTGGAGTTGCAGTAAATGATTATTTTGTTCTGTTTCTATTATTCATTTCCCAGATACCTACTGATGCAACTTATTTCACATTATATTCTTCTCCTCCCATCTGATGAAATGTTTAGTAATTATTGTATGCATTATCTTTGGGAAAGCATGCCATTGCTTTGATTAAGAAGCATAACCTTTTGTAACATTATTTGTACTGTGCAGACAAGTCCTGCTCTTCCAATTCTCAGACAACTTATAAACTCAAGTGATGAGGAAGTTTTGACTGATGCATGCTGGGCACTCTCCTACCTCTCGGATGGTAATAATGACAAAATTCAAGCGGTGATCGATGCTGGAGTATGCCCCCGTTTGGTTGAGTTATTGCTGTGAGTGTCAAGACCTTGTACTATATTCTCTCAATCATGTTATCTTTTTCATATCTGTCTGATTGGTGTAATAATTGTACATTCCAGACACCCATCACCCTCTGTGCTTATCCCTGCTCTCCGCACAGTTGGAAATATTGTTACTGGTGATGATATGCAAACTCAGGTATGATTGAGGATGTTCTATCATTCATGTTGGCTGATGTGTCATCTAGCATGATAGAAACCTTGTTGCTAACTTGAAATGAAGTTGATGTATTTGTTCATTTTTATTTCATTGGGAGTTTGATGAATGCATTGATCTCATACCAAACCCCACAAGCAAATCACTACAAGCAGTATTCAGTTAGCATGCTATCACCAAAACTTGTGGCAGTAACGTAGAATTACCTGACGCTGCTGGCCATTTGATAGTTTTGTACCTTTGTTTCTTAATTTTATGATTAGTTCCTTGGATATTGGCCATCCTTTAATATTAATTTAACTGCTAGCTACAGAACAGTCAAACGTTTAAGTGGAAGTGAACTAGCTTTCGCTTAGCATAGATAAGTAAAGGGTATGCTGTAACCTTTTGCATTACTTTGTGCTAATTGTTTAACAACGGTTACCTTTTTCCAGTTTATCATCGGCAATGGTGCACTACCCTCTCTTCTTAACCTCTTGAGTGGTACTTTTAAGAAAAGCATTAAAAAGGAAGCTTGCTGGACCATCTCCAACATCACAGCTGGAAATCGGGAACAAATTCAGGTAATGTTTCTTCCCCCTGTGTATATCAGTGCTGGTGCATATAGCCAAGTACCGTTGTGCTTCTATACATGTTTGGAAAGATTTATATCTAAAAAGAAACACTTCTCAAATTGTAGGCTGTAATTGACGCTGGCATAATTGGTCCACTAGTCCAATTGCTTCAAAATGCTGAATTTGATGTCAAAAAAGAGGCAGCATGGGCCTTGTCAAATGCCACATCTGGTGGCACTCACGATCAAATAAAGTGAGTCGACTACACATATCTTGCTGTATGATTTTATCATCGACACTCAAATAAAATCCTCTCTTTTGAACAGGTACCTTGTAAGTCAACACTGTATCAGGCCTCTATGTGATCTACTAGTATGCCCCGATCCAAGGATCGTCACAGTATGTTTAGAAGGCCTTGAAAACATCTTGAAAGTCGGCGAAGCTGAGAAGAATTTGGGCCGAACGGGAGACTCCAACCTGTTTGCCCAAATGATCGACGACGCTGAAGGCCTCGAGAAGATCGAGAATCTACAGAGTCACGATAACAACGAGATTTACGAGAAGGCTGTGAAGATTCTTGAGACGTATTGGTTGGAGGAAGACGATGAGGTTGTGCCACCCGGCGACGGTGCCCAGCCGGGCTTCCAATTCGGAGGGGCCGACTCCGTCCCTGCTAATGGCTTCAGCTTCAACTGAAAGACCAGACCAGCCAATATTAGGAGGGGTAAAAATGTCATTGTATGGGTCGCGTTCTATCCTTTAAACTGCGTCGTTTTGGATGCAGTGACTGCAACAACTTATTGCTATTCGCAGCAACGGAATTTTTAATTTTTTTTTTCCTATAAAAAAATTTCAATTTTCATCAATTTAGTTGATATTATTTGCAAACTGCCTAATATTTTATACCTTGTTTTTGGATTCTTTTTTTTTAATTTTGTGTATGATGAAAGTTTATATGGTGAATTTTAACGAGATCGAGTCTATTACAAATTTAAATAGTTCATTTTTTTTTTCGTGATAACAAATGGCGATAGAATGAGATAGAGATAGTATAAAATTAAATTGAAAAAAGTAAAACAGATTAACTTGACATGAACAATATTTACAATCATAGCAAAATTTATTCATTTACAAACATATGTAATTGTTTTTACCATTGAAAAGAAGTCTTCTACTAAGCAATAGAGATATTGAAATAGCTACAATTTGAAAAGTATTGTTATCATTGATATATTTTTCAATGGTATATAATTAAAAAGAAGAAGTAAATAGTGCTATTTTTCGGCACTTATTACAACTAACTAAAAAGAATACGCGTAAAAGTTCATTTATTTCTTCGCGCATCTAAAATCTAATGCGGAAAATACAATTTATTGTTCTTTGTCAAAAAAAAAAAAAAATTGCTTTTCAACGGTCGATTATCTACTGCGAATCTGAGAAAAAGAAAATTCGATTAGAACGAGTTTAATGTTATCGGCGCGTTTGTGTCTATATATACACAAGGGTTTTGCCAAGAAGTTATACAATTATCACATTCATCATTTGCAAATCTAAGGTTAGCTTTCCTCCCTCTTTCTTTCTTCATTTCCCCAAAGTATATTTAGGTTATAGAAATAGAGTGGAAGAAATTATTTATTTTTCATCCTTTTCTATTTGTAGCATCTTTTTCAAGTCTAGTACACGACTCAATGTATGTTATTAATTTCAATTATTATTATTATTTATTTGTTTTTTGTTTTTTGTTTTTGTTTTTGTTTTTGTTTTTGTTTTTTTTCAATTTTGAGCATAGTATCAAGGTAAATGAGTAGTAAAAGTGTTAATCAATCAATTACAACTAATTATTTGATTTATATTTTGTTGTTCGATTGATGAATTATATCTAATTAAAACTAATTATATGTTTTTTCCTTC
This sequence comes from Thymus mandschuricus, assembly GCA_029379335.1. Lineage (NCBI taxonomy): Eukaryota > Viridiplantae > Streptophyta > Magnoliopsida > Lamiales > Lamiaceae > Thymus > Thymus mandschuricus. The sequence goes on along the minus strand of CM057079.1, from coordinate 4,548,331 downwards.
ATTTAAATAATTTTTTTTTCTCTCTTTCGAATCTTGAAAATTCAACTTATCAAATAAGGCTGGTTTATTATTGAAATTTTGAACTGTCAAATATTATTATTATTATTATTATTATTATTATTATTATTATTATTATTATTATTATTATTATTATTATTATTATTATTATTATTATTTAATTTAAATAATTATTTTTCTGTGTACAAAAATGCACAAATACTGCACGTCGCATGCACACTCATGCAAAAACTCAGTCTCTCGTAGAATTAATATCAATTAATAATCAAACTATATATTTTTAATTACTCCTGATTTTTACACTCACACTCACTAATTATTTCCCATTTTGTCATTAATTACAGCAAAAAAAAGAAAACGAAAAAAAAAGAAGTAATTTGAAGATGACGAACATGTTCAGCCATGAAGAACTGTCCAATTTCCTTGGAGTGTTGAAGGTGACGCCAGAGTTTATAGAGATAGACTGTGGCTGCACCAACCCTAGATATGGCGATACCCCCGGCATACTCAGGCTTTTCCCCGATGGCAAAATCGAAATCGACTGCAACTGTCGACCCGATTGCGATCGAGGTACGTTACCGTTAAACATTTTGCTAGACATGTTATATAATTTTATTAAGTACCAAATGTTATGTTAACCGTTACTCTGCTTTGCAGTTAGAGTATCCCCGGCCGAGTTCGCGAGGCACGCGGGGAAAATCAACGCGCACGCGAACTGGAAGAGCCAGATATGGGTCTTCGGGCGCGACGGGCGCAAGACGGCCGTGTGGCGGACGTGCCTGCTGAAGCACCACCGCCACACCTTCCAGCGGCCGCTCCGCCAGGTCACGCACCGCGACGAGTTCCTGCGGTGCACGCGGTGCGGCAAGGAGCGCCGCTTTAGCCTCCGCAGTAAGGAGCACTGCAGGGCCTACCACGACGCGCTCGTCAAGAGCGAGTGGACGTGCACCGACATGCCGAGCGGCTCGTAAGTCCAAATTGAAAACCGTGAAGTTCTAATTTAAATATATACTCGTTCTGTCTCGTTGATAATGAGCTTACTTGTCGTTGTCGTGTTTTCGATAGGATGAGCTGCGAGGAGGCCGAGGAGAGGGAGTCTAGGAAAGTGAATAGGGGATGTCCGAGGGCTTCCAAGTGTGCAGGGTGCGAGCAGTGTGTGTGTTTTGGCTGCGAACTGTGTCGTTTTGAGACTTGTGTGTGCCAATCTTGTATTGAGTTTATAATGAACATGTGATTTTTTTTTTTCTATTTTAATTTAATTTTCGTCTAATTTAAGCAATTTTTTGTTTATATAAATGACCAAAATTAAATCATTCTAATGTTTTGCAAAATTGTGCAATTTTGTGCAAAATTTCTGCTTATTTGAGCGTTAATAGGAAATTTAAAGGCCGCACCACGGATGCCTCAAATTCGGGACCTTTGGCTCTAAAACTAAAACCTCTACCACTTGATCAACACACGTACACTTAAGATCGTGATTCTGTGCTTATCTATATAATATTACTAAAGTAAAATACCCTTGCAAACTTTTCCCGCCTAAAACTTCTTCTTTCACTTTTTTTTTTTTAATTTTTTTTTTTTATCCAAAATTTAATGTAGTCAACACACTTCAATTTTACATTTGTAATTCCATTGTAATATATAATTATTATTATAGTTTGTTGATCTCATTTAATACATTTTTTAAAACTAATTACTCCCTCCGTCCTCCATTTAGTGACGGAGGGAGTATGGACACGGGTTTTTTCACATTTTATGGTATAATAATAAATTAATGTGTTAAAGTGTTAAAGTGGAATAATTGTGGGTCCATTTGAATTGTTTAATAATAGTATTAAAATGTTAAAATAATAAAAAGTAGATGTATAAAGTGTTAAAGTGTTAAAGTGATTGTGGGGTCTACGTCCTAAAACGGAATATGTCAGTAAATGGAGGACGTCCTAATATAGTAATAACGTTACTAAATGGAGGACGGAGGGAGTACATGAAATAATAGTTGACTTTCTAACTACAGTCTAATAGTCTAATGCAATTTTAATTTTTTTATCGTTAGTGGCTGCCTAAAACTTCATTTCCCCTTTTTTAAATTTTTATTAAATATGTAAAGTATACTAAAGTATAGTATGATAGTTTCCCATTTCACTTTTCCGCTTAAATCTCTTCTCACTTGCATTTATTTATTTTGACGTCGATTAAAATTTTCAATTACATAATTTTAGCATTGGAATTTATGAAAAATCGTGTGAAATTTATTGAGTCACTACTACTTATTCTCCAAACAATGAAATCATTAAAACACATTTTTACTTCCCATTAGTGTTGACCGATGCATGAAAATACATTGTATGTATTAACTATTAAACAAAGATGCAATTAATTCATATATATTTATCGGTAGTGGGCGTTCAATATTTGTTTACATTGGTATTTACATTGCCTTAAATCGGAATATTGATTGTCGAAAAACATTGCTTACTTCATTCCTATAAATTCCATTTTTCAAGAATACAAATCATATTTGTTGATGCACACGTCTCCAATGCATTTTGTTCTTCCTCATTAAACTGTTTTTTTCTTCCTCATATAAATTATGTTTGTGTTACTATTTATTTATATGATTCGTGTTTTTACAGTTGCAGTTAAATAGTGGTAATATTATGCGACAATGCCATCGTTGAAATTTCAAGTTCAACTGTTGCAAGCATTACAACATTTGGAAACAAATAAGTTAGTTTACTGGCAAACAATTCAACGCATGCGGAAACAAGTAAGTATTATCTTTTCTGCCTCAACTTTAAAGTATAAACAATTCAATTTATACAAGCAAAAATCTTCATAAAGCTCAAACTTTTAACTGTATGTATATTTCCACTCCAATCCTTTTGGTGCCTGTACGCATAGTCCTTTGATATTGTTGAATGAATAAATAAAGACATTTCTGGGGATTTCTTGAAGGCAGAAGTAATGAACATAAAAAGAATAGTAGTTATCCAATTTATAGTTAGTAAGACTTTGCTTTTCATTTGACGGGCCCAACAATTAATGTTGGTACATATAATTCTTCTAATATAATACTTTTTATAAAAAAAGTTATTTAACACTTACAAATATATTAAATCCCGTCCCGTCGATTTTCGACTGGTACCAAACTAGTTTGGTATAAAGTCAAAACCAGACTGTTCACTGTTATCACACTTTATTCGCTACTATCACTCTTGTCACAATTTCTCGGGTCGGAAAAAAGTGACTCCTATATTAATATTGGACTTCATAGTTAATTTTAAATATGGAGCTTTTTATTTGTTTTTTCTATTTATTTATGCTAGCTTATTCTTTCTTGATAGTACTTACCAGCAACTAACCACAGTAAATTGTTGCACAAAACACAAGTTTTTACCCTCATTTCCAGTTTCACTTTCACAGTTTAAAAAGAAAAGGAAAAAGAAAATCAAAAAGAAAAAAGCTCAGTTAATCAGAATCTGAAGAAGCTTCAGAAATAGGGCTGACTTTGGCCACCATGTTAGACAGCATCTCTCCCACCTCCTCCACATCATCTCTTCCGAACCCCCAACTTCGGAGCAGCTCCGACCCCATCGCGCCTCGTGCCATTCCCAGCTTACGAAGATTTTGCAGTCGGTTCTCCAGAAACGGCAATATAGCATTGCTGGATCTTAGCCTAGCTGCCATTGGGATGGACTCGACTTCGAGTGACCCTCTAGCTCTCAATGATGAATCTGCAACGGGGGTATCCATGATCTCGCCTTGTCGGCCAACAAGGTTACTGAATAGTGAAGGATACGGCAGTGGTATGGGGAGAGGACATTGAGCTACTGAGAGATGGGAGAATTTGGGTCTTTGTGCTGCGTTCGTGTATGCAGCCTGAACTGCTTCCTTAACTTCAGAAATCGAAGCCCTTCTCGATCCTGGTGTTAACGTAAGGTTTGAAGCAGAGAGGAGATAAAATTACCATCGGCAATACTTAAAATGCTTCCGATGATTAGGAAGAAACTTAACAAATAAACGTAGCTTCTCACAGACGTCTATATTTAAGTCAGACTAGAATGGGGCGAATCTCTCAAGATTACCTGATGCAAAGGCTCCATGAATGACCATAGACTCCAAAGCTTGCGTATCTTCAGAATGTTCGTCTGTTTCTGGGGTCAACGGCTGCAAAATGTCCAATAGAGATCTCTGGAGCTCGGGACCTAGTTTACACATGTCATATAACAAAGACAGTTAATGCAAGCGTAGGGGTAAAGTAGACCGTATGATGTAATACCTGTGAAAGCAGGAGCTGGCATAGAAGCATCCAAAACAGCAACCATGTTCTGCCGAGCCTGTCCAGACAACATCCGAATAAGATCGTTTATAGTGAGATCACCGGATGTGCAGCTGGACTGCGCAGTGGGCCCATGTGGCTCCATTCTGAAAGGGAGACTGATGGAATGTATGGCAGATGCATAAACTGCACTCGTGTGGTAAGGCTTCCGATCGTCCAAATAGAGGTGCTTGGATAGTTTACCTATGGAATTGAAAAGGATCGCATGCAGTTAGACAATGCTATCATTATAATCCACGTAATAATGTTACGTTCAAGAAATAATATCCATCTACCATACACCATACACTACAATCTAGATTCTTCATACCACCTATACTGCGAATAGTTCGCCATCTCAATTAAAATCCAGTCACGTCTTAATGATTTTCTCGATTTAATTATGTCATTGATTTCAATATGCAAACACCTACAATTTGATTCGATAAAGACATTAAAAAAAACACTGAAGACAAGCCTCTCAAGACTATAGCATGCTTACTTGAACTAAGGGATGGCAAACCAAGTGGAACAATCAATTTACATAAAGCTGATTGCTTTGAAAACGAAACAGCATCATGAAGTCTACGGGATATAGTCATCTTGCGGTTACTGGGAGTCAGGCAAGACTCAGGGCTACGAACCGAGTACAGCAGCACTGGAATGCTTGGGTAATCGTCTGCTATACTTTCTAGAACTTCCCCTGCTACCCCAGAGAATCCTCCGGAGTCATCAACAATGAATTGAATTCCCTGTAAAAATAAAGATCAGACAGAAAATCCAAAAGGCAAGACATCAATCGGGAGTTGACTGCTTGTACAATCAAAAGACCATCCCATTGAAATGCGGAAGAACCAATATAATAATCACTTTCTGAAATATTTTGATGTTAAACCAAAAGGCTGAAGTTCCACATCAAGACAGAGACATAGAAGAAGGAAAAGGAAACTTGAGATATCTTGTTCAGCGGAACTACCTGAGGATGGTCACATTCTTCAAGGAAAAAACGAAGCCTCTCATTTACTTCTTCAGCATGCGGACCACCAGAAAATGCTTCTCTCCCTATCCCGTAATTGTTAAAATCTTTAATATCGGTCCATAATCCACATAATTCATACAGACTTCGAGGGTGGTAATGAACTTTTGAGAAATCCGTCCAATACTGAACTTCATTCTCTAGACTCTCAACAATGTCCTTATCTTGAACTTCAGCCTGAGGCTCATTTTGTGCATTGTCGTAAGCTCTTGAGCTCTCCCCATCCAGGCTTTGCAAGAACAAGTTCTTCTGTAAAGGTTGAGATGTTTGAGTTGTGACAGGACCTGTCCTAAACACATTGTTTGGAGCTATTTTAATATATATGCATATTAAACGAAACCATTAGTAACCATTATAATACGATAAGAACCTATAACATGCATATGGGCAGCTACGGCTTGCTAGTTTTTACAGGAAAAGTTCATGGCACATCCTAAAAGCACATAAACGAAAAGTCATGCAGATAACAAGTAGTAGAGGAGAAAATCGTGTGATGTCAGAGATCAAATTAAGAAATAAAGGAGAACAACCACTTACTAACGCGAGCATGATGGTAGAACAGTTGAAAGGAAAGTACAGTCTCACCATGTTAAATAATCAACCGGGGTTTCTCGAGCCTCTTTGTACAAGGTTCCACGTGAACTCATTGATCCTAGGGATCCTGTTGACAGATGCACACATCAGATAAACTGATCCATTTCCCACAAATGCCCGTAATTTGAAAAGGAAAAATTTGACCTACTCGATAGTTAACAACATAACTCTTTGCCAAACAGCCTAAAATTCTGTCTTCTTACAACTCGTTGTTCTTTAACTACCCAGACCTTTACTCTACACTTACCCCCTCCCTCCATAGCCCACTCCTAGTTTCATTCACAAATCTCCGAATTCTGAGACACTGACAGATGTTTATACAGTTTCATATACTCATGCTTATCATATTACACATATCGCGATTCCAAATATCTCGCATGAATCAAGTCCACACTTAACCACGAAACTGATCAATTCACACTAAAAAAGGCTTTTGGAGCTACCCTAATATCTCCAAGCAACCATTTTGCATTCCCATTTGAAAATAAAATATGAAGTACATTAGGAAGTGTATGGTTCGAAAGAACATGGATTCTAGGATACCCTTCATACAATTTTAACAATTCCATCACAAGATAAAATCATTTCAGATATTCAATCAGAACACTAGTGACTAGATGGACCGGAACACAACGGGCTTCAAGCAATAGTTTTAATGGACAGAATTACCTTGAAGGCCCACCGAAACCAGCCGAGGGGTGTATGTAAGAATTCCCTGGACAAGGAAACACATTAGAATACACTAAACCTAGAGAAAAGGGCTAAGCAAATCAAACTACGTAGTTTTCAGAAAAGGAAAGAAATTGAACAGCAATGATTTGACAGCAAAACAAAACAGAAAAAAACCTGATGAGTTTCACCAGCACGATAAAGGACATCCATGTTAAGGCCATGACCCTTGAATATCTCTTCACTCTCAACGCTGTCGGCTAGTCCAAGCAACTCGTCCTTTAACAACAGATGAAGCAAAATATATCACAAGAATTGATCACTGTTAATTCTTATCAACACTACCAATTATCAAAAGCAATCACTTGAGAAAACGAGCTTGTAGCCCCTCTTGAGTTATGGGTTCGAAGCACGTAATGTAAGTATATAAAAAAAAGAAGAGATTTTTTTTTTTTTTTTTAGTTCGTCCGAGCATAAACAAGTGGAACAGAGATTTCTTGAAAATCTGAAGCTATTTGAAGCTTTTCTTGAAAAGAAGCTGTACCTGGAAATTCCAGAAATGGGAGCCCACAAAATTCGCATAGTTCCCAACTTGGATTGTAATAATTTCCTTCATAATCTGAAACCTCGGTGGAGTCTTGTTGCAAGAAGAACAAGAGAAGGAAGCAGAAGAGGGAAGTGGGAAGTGGGAAAAGGAGGGAAAATTGATGTTGTAGAGAGAGAGAGCAAGGAATAACTGCGAGGGAGAGAAGAGGCGGTGCTGGTGCTGGTGCTGAGTGGGAGAAGAAACGACCCTTTCTTTAACCAAGTTGTAATTTCACATATAAAATACAATTACAATTATATTATACTTAATCAACCCTAATTACTACTCTAGTACTACCTCCGTCCCACCAAAGACGTTACATTTCTTTTTGTCAATTTCTAGCACGTTTTTCCATGCTTCTTGATGATGCGTTTTAAAATAGATTTTTGAATTTTTTTTTCTTTTACGGGATACTATTTGATAGTTGTATTATCCCTCAAAAGAAAAAAATTTCAAAAATCTATTTAAAACACTTCAACAAGAAGCGTGAAAAAACGTGTCAGAAATTGATAAAAAAAAATGTAACGTCTTTGGCAGGACGGAGGGAGTAGTATTTTTTTTTTTATGTTTGTATAATTATTATATATAATCAAAATATTTACGAATATCATGAATTTATATTTGTAGTATTCATTTATAAATCAAATTAAAAATATATATTTTCAAATACTTAAATATCTCAATATCTTTCCAACTTCGAAAGTCATATATAGTGCTCTTGTTTCCGCATTTACATGAAATTTAAGAGTTGGGATACGGAAGTCTCGAACTCAAAACTTAAACCCTGTCGTAAGGCCAATACAGATAACATAAAAAACAGCTGAAAATCTGAAATTAACTTTTACAACTCAACTCTGTTCTGTCAGTACGAAAATTGTGATTGTATTTGATCACTCTACTAGTATTTTCTTCTGTGTTTTCTTCTTGTAATACAACGATATAATTACTCAATCTACTCGACTCCGTACTCCACGCAACAACGTATGAACGCAGCAGGCGAACTGAATCGAAGGTAGCAGCTCGCGTTTCTTCCATACGAAGAACTCCCAGAAGTCGAAGGCATGAACAGCTGCAGTTTTTCACTGATCTGAAGAGAAGGTTGATAGGATATTCTTCTTCAGAGTGAATTCATCGGCCTTTGCTGGGTTGATCGCCTGCATCCACGACGATTATGAGAAATTTAAGAAGAATGGCACGGCAAGGCAAACTATGGAGCAGAAGAGCTAACGATTGTACCTTAGAAAGAATGCGCTCCAACCGGACAATTTCGTTCTTTGCATAATCGGAACCTTTTTCCATGCAGCTCTTAGCAACTTTCACATATATCTTTCCATATCTACATGATAAACGAAGGCGGAGAATTATAGTCAGAATTTCCATACGCGCACCATCCAGAATCGAAACATGTTAGAAATAAAATACGCATTTGTGAAAACCACCTCGCGTGTGAGCCCTGCAGCTTCTCAGCTTCTTCCTCTAACCGTTTGAATACTGTTTTTTTCTCGGCATCCTTTGCACTAAAAAATTCCTTCACTACGCTTCCAAGGTGCTCAACAATGCCAGCCTAAGGAGGAGGAGATAAAGCACGTCAGTACCAGAACATAAGTAAATACAACGGCACCAATAGCTTTGTCGCAGACCTTGGAGGTGAGCTTTCCTTTTGCATCCCTGCTTGTTCCACATTTCTCATTAATGAAAGTGACGAAGTCGTCTAAGTCTCTGCCACCATCATAGTCTTCGCCAGCCTTGTTGTTCTTCGGGAAGAATTTCAATGTAGGAAAACCGCTAACACCATACCTGCCAGGCAGAAGATTTACTTCATAAGAAAACCATAAACAACTTGAATTTGAAGAAAGATTCAACGTTTTCCGTCGAAGTAAACAACTGTGTCTGTGCTCTTACTTTTCTCCAATAGACTTGTGAGCATCAGCATCAACATTGGCGATGACCACATCTTCCTCCAGATTAAATGCGGCTGCAAGCTTTTCATATGTCTACATGTCGAAAAGATATAAAATTAAGTATCTGGACAAAAACTTTAAGCGTCATGACAAATCAATTGGCTAGGCGAAACTGCACTTACAGGAGCAAGGTTCTTGCAATGACCACACCTGGAAAAGCAAAGCATCAAAATTAGTTATATGTACTGCGAATCTGCTTTAAAAGTCTGGTATATCGACAGCATCTGATTCTGACATCAAATTATAGCGCTAAAGAGAAAGCACCTCTCATGTACACTTACCAGGGTGCATAGAACTCAACGAGCACATCCTTTTTCGCATTGAGTACAACCTCATCAAAGTTATCAGGAGTCAGAACCACAACACTCGATGGGATTGCAGCAATCTTGACATTAGTACCTGAAGACAAAACAACATTATGAGGGACAAGTTGAGAGTCACCACTTACCTAGGATCTAAGGTAAATTAATAGGTAAAAACACAAAAAAAAGTGCCACACCTCCTCTTCACATTCTAAAACTCTCCGCAATAATTGAAAGATTGCATTCACGTAATGATTTTGTTGTTCAAGCCAAAAATTGTTATGGTACCAAATACAACATAATCATCAAATGATGTACCACACGTATACTAAGTAACTGTTGACAGAAACTAAAAAATGCAGTACCTCCTTCAGTGTTAACAAATTCGGCAAGGGCTTCAGCAGTCCGTGGACCTTCATACCTAAAAAAATGAAATTTTCATAAATTAGGCTGTATAGTTATGTACCAGATGCTTTTAAGTGTCCCCCTTCAATGAGAAAGCGAAGGTGGCGAAGATTATGAAAAACATTATAGATGATTAAAACGCACTTTTTCGGCTCTGATGACCCTTTAGGAAACCATTGGATGGTGGGATATCCAGACACCCCATACTTGCTGCAAACGGTCTTATGTTCATCACAATCAACCTACACAGAATAACTACAGCATGAGTATCACACAGAAAATTCAGTCCATGAAAAGAACATGAATGGAAGATTATTAAGCTGACCTTTCCTATCAAAACGGATTTTGCCTTCTTGAAACTTGCACCGAGCTTTTCGAACTCAGGAGCAAGCTTCTTACAGTGTCCACACCTGCATAATAGGATGGAGTATGAAATCACAATCCCTAACTACACAGTATCAAGAATCAGAAAGCCCTTCTGAAATATTACATATCTAGTAGCAACCGACTATGTTCAACTTAAAATTCAGATGATTCGACTAATTTTAAATTCTCTAACTAAGAAAAATAAGTAACATCCAAGAATTCTTTTAGAATGAAACCATCAATGATATTGTACATGACTGGAATCACTAGAAATGGCGATTATATCACTAAATGTGAGGTCTTCTACTTAAGGGCCAGCATGCCCTCGGGCATAAGAAAATTCAAGCTTTTCTTCTGAGGGGTAACGATGAGACATCCGTTGCTGCTTCTCACTCTACGCCATTTTCTCCGGAAAATCTTAACTAATCTAGACCTTCAACACCTTCTTCCCATCCACATTCAATTACGCCATTCATTGCTCAGAAAATTCTAACTAATCTAGACCTTCAACACCTCCTTCCCATCCACATTCGAATACGCCATTCATCACAACATCAAAATTACACCTCGAGATACATAACTAAATGCAAACCACATCACATAACAACCAGTCAATCCAGATCTAAATCGATGAACAACACACAGCAATCTAACAATCAAACACAAAAACCACAAAATTACAGAACACGAACAGAAAAGATTCAAACTTTTACAGCAAAAGGGCACATAAAAAAACCCTAAATCAGAGCAGAGATGAATTCTATACCAGGGAGCATAGAACTCGACGAGAGCACCGCGGTCATGGCCGACCTCCTTGGCGAAATTCTCTTCGGTGAGAACAACGACGTCGTCGGCGTAGGCCGAGGCCGCCAACAGCAGCGCTAGGGCGGCGGCGTAGATCGGCGATCTCCACATTCTGGGTGCAATCGGAAGAAAGGAGAAGTCTTTTTGTGTGTAGAGAGAAGAAGATAGTCTGAAGCCGATTTGTGAGAATTCTCAGTGGTTTTTACTTTTTACTTTCTATATATAAACATACTTTGCCTTTTTCTTTCCTTTTACGTTTTCTCTACCTTTTCTCAAACAAATCATATTTAAATCCCAGATTACCATTAAAAATTCACACTTTATTAGCCCCTCTAACAAATCGGGATGACAATCGGCCGGATTTGATTTTGATTCGGATTTACATTCGAAGTTTCATCACAACTTGGTTCAAAATCGAATACATTTCTAGTATGTCGATTTTACCAATTTAATTTGTTATGATTATAACTACTAGATAGACAATAGACAATGTCAAACTATTAAATTATAGCAGTAATAAAATGGCTTCTAGAAATTAGAAATCATGAACCTCTAGAAAAGATTGAATTGAATTTGAGATGACTTACCAATAAAAAATCATGAATAATTAGAAAGATGATATTTTTATTCCTTTGAACTACAAGAAAGATTGAATTTTTTAAGCATTAAACTCGAACCCGAAACATTTGTTTCCGAAAGTTAACTCATTATTGTCAGGCACACAAAAAGATTGAATTTTTATAATCTAGGATGTGTTAGCTTTATTTTATTTTTACAAAAAAAAATGCTAGTAATATTATTTCTTACTTTCGAAAATAACATAAAAATAAAAAGACGGTCTTTTTTTCAAGAACTTAAGAAAGAAGAGGGAAAAGGAACGAACTCGTTTCCTCTTCGATAAATTTACCCCAATTCAGAAAACTAGGGTTTAATAACTCTGTCCCCCCCAAATTCGATTCCTTATTATTCAGTCCATCGATCATTCCTTCGTGATTTCGGTTTCTCCTCATCTCCACGCGATAGCACAAACTCAGAGTAAGAGGAGGCGGTGACCGGAGCTGCAAACATGTCTCAATCGGGCAACGGCGTAAGCGCGAACTCACGCTTCAATTCACATGTGTGTTGTTTGAATTTTGATTTTAACTGACTCTGATGGCATACATTTGGTTTTGTGCGGCAGACTGCTGGAATCGACAACACTTTCCGTAAAAAATTCGACCGAGAGGAGTACCTGCAGCGCGCTCGGGATCGCGAAGCAAAGGTCCGTCTTTGGCGCAGTATTTTTTTTATTTTATTTTTTCAAATTTTGGTTGGTAATTTGTTTGTTTGTTTGTCTTGTTGTAGGAAGAAGCTCGGAACAAAGCAAAATGTATGGCTTCCCATCTAAATGTTGAATTTATTTTGTTAGTTTATGCTGCTGAATTACTAGTCTACAGCACGTGGTTAGTGATTGTGTTGGTGAATGGTGTATGAATGGTTGGATCTTAACTGACTGCTTATTCTTCGAGCTTTTTTTCGGTGCAGCAAATGGTCCGCCGGTGCAAAGGAAACCGTTGAAGCACAGAGACTATGAAGTAGACCTCGAGTCACGCCTGGGGAAGACTCAGGTATTGTATGGACAAAAAAAAAATCGGAATTCTGTTGGTCATCGAATTCATTGATTACATTTGTAGTAGACCGATGATCCTGTAGTCATTTGGCCGGCTATTACGCTTTCTTCAAAGGATGGCTGCTTGGTGGTGCTTAGGTTTATACACAGTCAACACTCTATTTCCTTTCATGCCCCAGTGATTTAGTGATGAAGTAGATGGTAGTATACTACTCTAATAATAGGGTTAGAGACTTAGAGGTTTGTTGAGATTAGTATGATGTGGATGCCGAGGTTTATCAACTTCATTAGCCATCCGAGTATGATATGATTTGGTTGCTAGGTTTATGAAATTTATTAAAATCTTTACCTTGTTTAGGTAATCTTAGTCTTGCTTAATCCAACATTTAAATCCTCCTCTTTCCTCCTCTTTATAGAAATGCAATCGAAACAGTGTTGTACTTCCGTATCTTTTCCTTTTGGCTACACTTTGTTTCTTCCCAAATATGACTGTTACAATTCATGTTATATCTTCTATAGCTGCAAATGAATTTGTTTTTCTGATTTGTAGGTTGTGACTCCTATTGCACCCCTCAGTCAACAGGTACGTTATTCATCTTTTTTCTAAATATTTTGTACTCTATTATGTTCTCTATTGTTTTTAAGGTGTAATGCTTAAATGTGAATAGTTCCCCTGTTTCTACAGAAGTTGAAGATACTTCTATTTTGAACATGCTGTAGTTGGCAGGGGCCCCTTTGTGGTGTTATGAACTCGAAAATTAAAATATTGCTAAGGAATACCTATCTAGCTTTGAGCATTTCGGTCTGAAAATCCGAAGATTGTCATTATTCTTTTACGAGGCCCTTTTTCTGGTCTAGAAGAGAACTTGTCTATAGAGTGTCAATCTCCTTGCTCTCTTACTAAAAAACTGGGGAAAAAAAAACGATAATTGATTTAGCAATTTTCTGTTGCAGGCTGGATACTACTGCTCAGTTTGTGAATGTGTTGTTAAAGATTCAGCAAACTACTTGGATCATATCAATGGAAAGAAGCGTATGTCAAACCTCAGTTTCTGGTTATTTCATATATTTATATCTTATATAGTTGCCATTTGCCAATTGATACCTTTTGATTCTTTCTCCCTAGATCAACGAGCTTTGGGAATGTCTATGCGGTCCGAAAGGGCAACCTTGGAGCAGGTGCGCTTAAAATTCTTTCTCTTTATTGGGAATGAAGCATGTTTATCTTGATTCCTCTAAAAACATTACTGAGATTCTCAAAGATATGACATTTGACTCAAGGAAAGGCGTGTGCCATAAGTGAGTGAAGTAATGTAGATTAATCGTTTATTACTTTTGCTTGGTGCACAGGTCCAGCAGCGGTTTGAGATTCTCAAAAAGCGGAAAGATACTCCAGGTTTTACAGAGCAAGGTATATTTAATTTCATTGTCTGAAGATCGTGTTCTATAATTTGGTCGATGGTGAATGAATGGTTCATATTTCATACATATTCCTGCTCAACTTTGCAGACTTTGATGAAAGGATCCTGAAGCAACAACAAGAAGAGGAGGAAAGAAAGCGTCAGCGTCGAGAGAAAAAGAAGGAGAAGAAGGTTAGTAATCATACTAAATTACAAAACCTTGTGATTTCCTTTCTCATTCACAACATCTAATACTGAACAAAATATCTCAGAAAGAGAAGGTAACAGAGGAGGAACCGGAGATTGACCCCGATGTTGCAGCTATGATGGGATTTGGAGGATTCGGAACATCCAAGAAGTGATCTTCCATATACGGTTGGCCCAATTGTTCCACCTAACGCAGTTCTCAAGTATCCCATTCTGATAAGTACATGAATTTGTATGTGAGCTCGACCGTGATCTTCGTCCCTACCGTTGATGGCAAGATTGGCTGAGGCGTCTGAGTTGTTTCGTGATGTAATCATCTCAAGATTGTAAAAGTTGAGAGCTGCTATATACAAAAACTGGGTTGTGGAGAAAGGAAAAATCTGTGGAGTGGTTGTACTATCAATTGAAAGAACGATTTTATGAGTTTGAATATTAACAGCTTCGAATTGAGCCACATTTTTCTCTTGGGTTCACATTAATTGAATGAAAGTGTTTAACAAAGATTCTATGCACACTAGCATTTCAATAGCTAATATGACCAGTCGTGACAATGCTATTAATAAGTAAAATACTTTAAGAATGTTTACGATTGATAGACGAGAATGTTTACGATCGATAGACGAGCAGTTATATATTATTTCTAGTTGTGAGGAGTGGTTGAAGACTTAACTCAAGCCTTTTGAGATTCGTGACTCAAACTTCGCTGGATTTTCGCTGCATGAAATTAATGCATATGTTATTATTATTATTATTATTATTATTATGCATGGTTTTGTTGTAACCTCTACACTCTCAATTTCCTTAAATCCCATCAAATAATATCAACGGCTGAGATTTCATCACATCATCTCCTTAACTACTACACAAATCATGCAACTAACTGCTCCATATCTCATTTTACAAAATTAAATCATTAATTAATTAAACTCTCTACAAATAAATTAAAAATTCTTCTATATAAGCTGCAATTTTGAATCTCATTTCCATCCCTTCAAAAAAAAAAACAAACTCTCTCCTCTCCTCCCTCAAAAATCAAAATCCTTCAAAGAATGGCTAAGAAACCAGCAATGGCCTTCCTCGTCGCGCTATTCGTCGCCGTCAACTTGGCAACGAATGCCGTTGCAGCCGGTGCGGCTGCCGCAGCCGCCGGCGGCGGCGGAGAAGTCCCGATCCTTGAGCTATACATGCATGACATCCTCGGCGGCAGCAACCCGACGGCGCGGCCGGTCACCGGCCTCTTAGGCAACATCTACTCCGGCCAAGTCCCATTCGCCCGCCCCCTCGGCTTCCAGCCCCCGAAGAACGGCGTCGCCATCCCCAACGCCAACGGCGCCGTCCCGACCCTCAACGCCAACGGCGTCCCCCTCGGCACCGGCCTGGCCGGCACCGCCTTCGCCGGGATCAACAACAACAACAACATCAACACGGCCCAGCTGGGGCCCGACGGGCTCGGTCTCGGGTTCGGGACGATAACGGTGATCGACGACTACCTGACGTCGGCGCCGGAGCTGGGGTCGCAGCAGCTGGGGAAGGCGCAGGGAGTGTACGTGGCGAGCTCGGCGGACGGGTCGACGCAGATGATGGCGTTCACGGCGATGATGGAGGGAGGGGAGTTCGGGGACAGCATCAACTTCTTCGGAGTGTACAAGATCGGGAGCACCATGTCGAGGCTGTCGGTGACCGGCGGCACCGGGAAGTTCAAGAACGCGTGCGGGTTCGGGGAGGTGAGGTCGCTGATTCCGGCGGGTCAGACGGTGTTGGACGGAGTTCAGACGTTGCTCAGGATCACCGTTCACCTCACCTATTGATTTTGTAATTGTTTTGGATGTACATTCTGTTTCTGTAACGTGTGTTGATTTGTGTGTGCTTGCTAAGAACATTGAAAAGAAAATGATGATATGATGATAGCTTCTTCGTGTGTTTGTTTTTTGGGAAAAAAAAAAAAAATTGTTATAAAAAAAAGTTTTACTTCTTTTTATCATAGCTAAATTAAATTAAGATGCGAATATAATTAATATGTCCACGAATGATATAACAAAATTGACATATTAGTAGTCAATGAGCAAGCATTTCCGTAGTAATTCCTGAGAAATTAAGAAATTGTGGGTTCGTGTGTTAATGTGAAGAGTACATATACAAAAAGTGATTTTCCTTTAGTAACTTTTTATCCAATAAAAAAAGTGGTAATGGGTCAAAATAGCCACTATAGATAACGAAAGACAAATAGTAGCCACCGACTTAATAATTATAAAAACTAGCCACTTACTATCTAAAGTTACTAATTTACCCTTAATTATATTGAACCCATATTTGGCATAAATTAATAGAAATTATTTTATTTCGTTTAATTTGTTTTAGTTCATGGGGATAACGTTGTTTCACCGTATAACTTCCGGTGGTTCAGGTGGCACGAACAGGGGTCGAACCACTCAAATGACGGCGGCTCGAACGGCAGACGGCACGAACCGACGACGGTGGCTCGAACGGACGACGGTGGCTCGAACGGCAGACGACACGAGCCGACGACGACAGACGGCACGAACGGACGACGACGGCTCGAACGGCGGACGACACGAACAGATGACAACGGCTCGAACGACAGACGACATGAACCGACGACGGCAGTACAACGACGGCTCGAACGGCAGACGGCACGAACCGACGACGGTGGCTCGAACGGCACGAATTGACGACGGCAGACGGCACGAACGGACGACGGCGGCTCGAACGGCGGAGGACACGAACCAACCGGCACGAACGGACGACGGCGGCTCGAACGGCAGACGGCACGAACCGATGACGGCAGACAGCACGAACGGACGACGGCGGCTCGAACGGCAGACGACGAAGAGGTGGTAATATAAATCAAAACCTAGATTTTGTATTTTAAATAGAAATTATATTTTAGTTTTAATTAGTGAGGGTAAATTTATCTTATTAAATAGTAAGTGGCTAGAATTTATCTTACACTATCTATAGTGGCTAGTTTACATAATGCCCCATAAAAAAATTTAACATTTTCCGTAGAGCATATACTATATAAAAAGGAAAACGTAACGTCTGTAAATGGACGGAGTATGCATGTGAGAACTCAGAAAACGGAGTCCTAGAAGCCAACCAACCAAAGTACCAAACACCATCAGAAGCAAAATACTACTACCTCCGTCTCATTTAATTAGCCCATTTCCGTTTTTGGCAAAAAATTAGCCCCATTTCCGTTTTCACCATCAGATGCCGTTTCGGTCCGTCTCAACTATTAGCCCCATTTCCGTTTTTGGCAAAAAATTAGCCCTAATGGGCCATCCCATCAACAAATAATAAGGGGCCCTAATTACACTTAATTAGCATAATTGGGCCCCTAATTATTTGAGCCCAACATCCCACCAGCCCAAATGGTGAGGGGTCAAAACCCTACCCCTCACTTTTTGCCTCCCACACTTCTCATTTTTCACCATTTCTCTCGACCTCTCCGCCTCTTCTCTCTCGAATCTTCTCCGCCTCCCTCTTCTCTGCGAAACCCTACATCCTTCACTCGAGCTCTCCGCCTCCCTCTTCTCTGTGAAACCATACCTCTCCCTCTCCATCTCCCTCTCCCTCTCCCGATCTGTCGCTCTCCCTCTCTCCTCCATCTCCGTCGATGGTTGGAGCTAAGCTTTCCATCCCTTCGGATGAAGAAGGGAGCCCCCAAAACCCTACCCCTCCCTCGCCGCCGTCTCCCCCCGCGGGAAATCTCTATTCTCGCGGGCGGAGGCGTTCTCGTCCCATCCCTCCTCCCAGATATGACCCCCTGGGTCGGAATCGCCGCCGTACGCCTCGCCGGGAAAGGGGGGCGAAACTGGAGGAGTATCCAGACTCTCCGCCTTCCTCCCCCCCGCCTCGGCAAACCCTAGATCTGCGGCTCCCCTCACCGGAGCCGCCGGCGTTGCCCGTCCCAGCTGCTCCTCCATCTCCGGACAGATCTGACCCCAACAAATGGAGGCGGCTCCCAGATTACTTCTACCGGTACCGGATTCTCCCATCGTGGGCCACCGTCGGCGGCGGAGTTGAAGCGGCTGGGAGCTCCGAGGCGGCGCCGTCCACTGACGATGGAGATGGGGTGATCTGAGCACTAAAACATGGCGTCCCATCTATCAATCTTTTTATGAACCCTCAGCACAGAAGTGTTTAATCCTTCATTTCATTTCCTATTTTCCTCTTGGTGTTCTATTGAAACTGATGTGATGCTTTTGTGTAACATTTTAGCGCTGAGGGTTCTAAAAAGATTGATAGATGGTTTGATGCTCTGCTCTTGTTGTTGGTGTATTTGCAGATTGGGTGAACTGGATATACAGCTGTGGAGGAACCATTTGATGGGGCCGTGGAGGAACCATTTGATGAACTGCTGATGGATATATATATATATATATGGGCTGTATCCTTCCCTCTCTTTATGTGATAGTTGGTCTAGCTCTTCTGTGATTTCATTATGTTCTGCTGATGACATACAATGGTCAAATGATGCTCTGCTCTTGATGTGTGTTACCTGCTGATGCCATTGTATGCTCAAATGATGCTCTGTTCTTGATGTGTGTTCTGCTAATGACATACAATGGTCAAATGATGCTATGTTCTTGGGCAACTGTGGGATTTAGGGCTCCTAATTAGCTGCAGTGATGACATGTTTAACTATATATTTATGCTTTGGCCTCCATTGAAGTGGTTTCAACCTCTGTTACATGGTTTTGGTTGTCTGTGCCTACACTTTATGTGATTTTACATTAACTCATTACTGAGAATACATGATATTCAATGATGTGCATTCAAAACAAACATTTCAAATCCCTAGTAGAAATGGAAAGTTAAACATACACTTTATGAAAACCTAAACCTACTGATGAACTGCTGTTGTTCTTCATTCTGTCTTCAATAGCTTCATGTTTACTTGCCCATTTCTGCCTTCACTCTATGCATTCAAATTAAACATTACACCTAAACCTTGTGGGACATTGATGCCTAATTCTTCCATCAAAATCTCTAATCCTTCAGTTCTTTCTTCTGCAATCAAGTGATCAATGCATTCCCTCACTAGGTATTCTGGTACATCTAGGTTTTAAGGTAGTAAACCCTGCCTTAACAATGAATCCTTGGACATGTGTGGCAATTTGAAGTTGTTCCTCCCTCTGCATTTCATGATCTCAAGTAATACACACTGCAATGATAAAAACACCTTGTTTAGTGTCTGTGGCTCCATTTGGAGTTTCCTGCACTGCCTTGATGAGTTCTTCTGGATTTTTGCACTTCATCCTATGCTGTAGACTTTGGATTGCTGTGAATAAGCCTAAGTCATTTGCATTACAATCTGGACTGTTTGATGGTTGTTGGACTAGCTGTATGTTGAAACCATCTGCATTAGCTGCTTGTTGGAAGTCAGGATCAATGTTGTTGATGTGTGCTCTGCAGTTGTCTTGCTGTATTTGTATTCTCTTGCTCATACTAACTGGCCATTTTTGTTTGATGGCAGGCAGAATCTGTGAGGTTGAGCAATGTGTTAGGGTGTTAATATGAGTGTTCTCAAATGATGGAAACTGATGTAGATTAAAAAAAAGGCTGACTTACCTCATTTAATATGCAATCCTTCACAACTGTTTTTGTGATGCTTTGAATGGGTTTTAGCTCCACTGTGCCTGCTGGTCTCTTGCTGCTGTTTCTCTTTGCTGTATACTCCTCTATGAATGGCCATATACCAATCTTTCCATCAAAGAGAACACTCCCATCCCCCCTAAAAACTGGTCTACTTACTGCACACATAAACATGACCTTTGGGATGAAATTTTTAGACTGTGTAACTCTTAGGGGGTCTGCCTCCATTGGGGTCAGGTAGTATCTGCAGTTTTTCCTTTGTAAGTAGAACCACTTCTCATCTATGTGAATGGTATTTTCCATGGGCTTGAATGTTGGAGTGTTCCTAGTAAAATCGAAGTGTAAGGCTCGTAGACTAAACCCTAACCTCCATAACATGTTAGGAGCTGTCAATAGGGGCCTTATAGCATTACTATGGTGTCTGAGCAGTAACTTAGCCCATCTTCCCACTGTTGCTCTTGAAATGAGTGGACCTAATGCATCACTAAGTGAGGAAATGGTACCTCTTTTACTGGGGTCTATAGCCTCAATAACTGCATAGTTGATTGTGTGCTTCTTCTTTCTGCTTCTGATATCTCCTTTTGCAGCAACATTAATGGCCTCACCCCTTTCTCTTTGTTGTTTTGCAGATTTCCAGATTCTTTGGACACTCCATCTGGAAATTTGGAACATGATTGCAGCTTCACTGATGCTCCCTTTGCCCATCTTCCCATTCTTCTCCAACTGCAGCAAGTGCTGCATAATCTGTGTCTTCCTCTCTGCTGGAACATCTGCCATCTTCCCCATCTTCTCCTTCTTCTTCTTCTGTTTTCTCCTCCTTCTGTTCTTGAGAGAGTTTGCTCAGTTTGTGAAGTTGTTTCAATCCAAATGATGTGAATGCTGATGGATATGTAGATTGTATCTAGTGAAATGGGGGGAAATTTAAATGTCAAATTTCCCCCCTTAGAGATGATCATAGCATGTTCTTCACTTCTGTTTTCCACTTTCTTTTTTTTTTATTCATTTTTTATTAGATGAACAGTAAAATGAATGTACAGTAACTCCGCTACAGTGATTTATGAACAGTAACCGAGAGTGTTAATTTCAGCCTAAATATGTGATTAAATTTCCCTGATTTTTTTTCCTTGGTTTTTGGTCCAATCTCACTTGGGGCTAATGGGATGAGATGGAGGTAGTACTACTAATGAATAGTTAAACATGTAAAATTGACTTTTTAATTGATTTTGCGGTTTGATATTTGATACTTCCTTCGTCCCTTTCAAGTTGAGTCATTTCTTTTTGCAGTTTTTCGGCACGCTTTTCCACGCTCTTAGATCACGAATTTTAAGATGTATTTTTTTAATTCTTTTACGGGATACTACAAGTATTGTAGTATCCCGTAAAAGAAAATTTTCTTCAAAAATCCATTTTAAAATTCATCATCTAGAAGCGTGGAAAAGCGTGCCGAAAAACTGCAAAAAGAAATGACTCAACTTGAAAGGGACAGAGGGAGTAATATGATGGATTCTAAATCAGGTGACTTAGCGTATCTGGTCATCGGCTTCTCTCTTTAATGAGTGAGTGTACTAACATCTATTCTAACAACTAACATTTAGCCGATTAAAAAAAAAAAAAAACGATGGATTCTAAAATGACAATTTGGATTATATTTTGTTTTGTTACTTGTACTACATTGTTATAAATATATCTACATAATCACTTATTTATCAATTATTAAAATGTTTGTAAATATAAAGAAGCAAGTGACATCATTTTGTAGCATATACATACAACTAGACATACGCCATGCATAACCTCATACTCACATGTTGAACATGCTACAATACCTAATTCCTTCTTAATCCAAACTCAATAAACTCCTTCTTCCCCTATATATTATCCTCTTAATTAAACCACACATGCAACAAAACTAACCTAACCATGAACAAGCCCACCGCCACCGCCCCTCCGCCCTCCGGCAGCAGCCTCCGCAGCCGCGCAGTCCACAAAACCCTAACCGGCGCCGCCAACTTAGCCAACCTCCTCCCGAGCGGCACGGTCCTCGCCTTCCAAACCCTAGCCCCTTCCTTCTCCAACAAGGGCGACTGCCGGTTGCCGAACAAGTACCTCACGGCGGCGCTCATCTTCTTCTGCTCCGCCGCCTGCTTCCTGTCGTCGTTGACCGACAGCTTTGTCGGCCCCGGCGGCAAGGTGTACTACGGGATCGCGACGAGGAAGGGGATCTGGATTTTCAACGATGAGGATGAGGTCGGGAGGGGGCAGGTGGAGCTGTCGAGGTTTAGGGTTAGATGGATCGACTTCGTTCATGCGGCGGCGGCGCTGGTGGTGTTCTTGGCGTTCGCGATATGCGACGTGAAGGTGCAGAGGTGCTTCTTCCCGGTGGAGGCGGCGGAGGATTTGAAGGCGGTGGTGATGAATGTGCCGTTAGCAGCTGGGGTACTGTCGACCTTCTTCTTCATGGTTTTTCCGACCACTCGCCGTGGAATTGGATATTCCGAAATCCCTCGCACTCTCAACTGAATTTCATATATTTATATATAGCTATTATAATATTATATATATTTATATGCATGTTGATAATTGTGTATAAAATGGTTTTCATATATTTATATATAGCTATTTTACTATTATATTTATATAATTATATGCATGTTGATAATTGTGTATAAAATGGTTCTATGTTATGTTGATAGTAAATAGGTAAAATATGGAGAGAGAGAGAGGAAAAAAAAAAAACCATAATTTTTTTTAAAAAAAAAAAAAGATATAAAATGGAGATGCAGGAAAAAAAAAAACATAATTAAAAAAAAGAGGCAAAAAAGAAAATACTCATTTTGACTTTGTAAAATCAATTTAAGGTATGGAATATAGTTTACAATAAAAATATCCATATTTTGGTATGGTGGACAATAATACCCTTACTTTTAGTACATGACCACTCCCTCCTCCTCTTTCTTCTCCCTACACGTGTTTCCTCATTCCTTTTTTTTTTTTGGTTAAATTAATTAATTAATTATTTATTAATTATTAAATTATTTATTTATAATATTTTTTTTCGTTTTTTTCCAGAAATTTTCAGTTTTTTTTTTTTTTTTAAATTTTTAATTTTTTCAATTTTCTACCGTTTTTTTGTATATTTCAATAAGTAAAAGTACACAGTAAATTTAGGTTTTTTTTTTGGTACTGTGTACCGGTACATGGTAAACCAAATAATAATTCTTATAGTACTGTTTACTGGAAGTAGTAAACGAATAATATCAAATTGTACCTATATTACGAAGTACGTTCATGTTGTTTTAGTATCGTTTACCAGTATTGTAACATACAAATTATACAAAATTAAATTAAATTGTTGTCCTCTTTGTCCACAAACTTCCTGGTTCAACAAGCTCTTCATGGAGCCCCAATTACCCACAACTAGCCTCATTGAATCCTCGAACATGTTTATTTTCGCATTTCGGAGTACCACGGTTTGTCAACTCATCTGCAAGTCAAGTAAGCGTATCAATCAATACAACAACAACAACTAGTGGAGAGACTGAAAAAAAGCTAAAAAAACAGCATACAATCTTTCAATCCAATCACCATGTAGATCTACAGCTACTTGATTTACTTGTAATACCAACAACACATTAAAATCTTACTTAAGTACATAATTATCTCTAAATAATTTACTTTCAAACACCTCACAACTTATAAATCGAGACATAATAACAACCATGCAAGATTAGAGAGAGTGAGAAGGAGAGAAACCATTCCATTGAAATAACTTATGCTCTTCAAAGATAACTACAGTACATTTATGCTATTTTAGTATTGTTTACCGACTATCGGTACTAATATAGTTTCAACCTGTACTCATTACCTAAATAGCATTCCAGAATAGTTACCTTCTCCTTCGGAGGCAGATCAGCTATAACCTTCTCTATAGTCCTTTGAAGTGACAAACTTGAACCAAATTCTACACTGTAAGTTGTACTATAATCTAAGTTCTTAGTAATGTTACATCTAAACCTCTTAATACAATAACCTGCAAAACTGCATTCATCAATGTCATTTATTTCACCCAACAAGTAAAGGCAAGAAAAAAGTCTTCACTTTACACTAGGCACGTGAAATACACACAAATATAGTATATACATGTGTGTATGTAGAGAGAGAGGAGAGAGAGAGACCATGGCAAAGAAAGACCAGAGCATTTGGAGAAGAAAAGGGCAGCCATCTGCAAGTGAAGAGCTGCACACCTCTATAATTCCAAACTAGCTCAGCCTGTAAGAAAATCAAGACAAACCAGAATATCACCTTCTATACGCTTAACTCATCGAGATGCAACATTCATTCAATCATATTCAAACAAACTCAACGAGTAACTTTCCACAATGATGCACTGCATAGCTTGTGTGCTCTTTCTCCAATACTAGTATCAAAGTAGACAAACAAAATATCTCTTACATTCGTAACGACACAAAACAAAATTATCGTATTTTCTTTCTCATTTGGAATTTGGATACAAACACACACACAGATACACCTTTACCATCAAAAGACCAGTTCAAGTTTTGAGCAAGTACAACTTCACCCAATATTGTGAGCTTCAACTGAAACACGTACAAACATAAACCGAAACGCAAGACTCACAACAATATGGATCAGAGCATGTTCTTCGACGAACAAAACATATAGCATTACAGAAAACACACACACATTGCTGAAGCAAATAAGCATCACATATCGATAACCCCTTTCTATAAAGGCAAGGAGCAACGAAAACAAGCTCAAGCTCAATTAACATGAAAAATAGCAAAAATGAGATGAATTTTTGCAAATCGGACGATGATGAATAACCTGAACTTGGTAGTCCCGAGAGTTATAGCCTAATTCCCTCTTCCCCTCCGAATCAATGGCTGTAAAAACAGAGAGAAAAACAATTAAAATGGCCACAAATCTGTCAATTACTCGAACAGAATATAAATATTGGCAATTACTTACAAGAGCCGAGTTACTGGTGCCGGCGGCGGAGGGGAAGAGAAACCTGTCACCGGAAGTGAAAAATAGCGTCGCTGTCGATCCACCGGTTGGATTTGGCTGAAACTTTCAGCGAACCTTCCCAGATGCAAGGCGATTTCCCCTATGAAGTTCGGTTGCAATCGGCCGGCCGGATTCGCCGGAAATCGCAGAGCGGCGCCGAAACCCTAATTTGGGTCCGCCGGCGGATGGCTTCACAACCACCACCAATGTGTGTGCCTTGATAAGAGGGTTACGAATATGTGATTTTGATGGTAAGATTGGTCGCCGTCGCCGGTGAGAGAGAGGAAGAGAGTATACGAGAGAAAGGGAGGGAGAGAAGAGAAGAAGATCCATCTTTTTTTTCTTTTTGGAAAGGCAGAAAAATAAAGTCGAGAGAAATAAATATCGAGATAGGGATATATTTGTCCACCCAAACCAAAAAATGGGTGTTTTTACTGTAAACTATATTTCATACCTAATATTGTTTTGACAAAGTCAAAAGGGATAAAAATCTATATTATCTCTAAAAAAAGGTATAAAAAAGGAGATGCAGGGAAAAAAAAACCATAACTAAAAAAAAAGGTATAAAATAAAAACCATAATTATAAAAAAAAAAAAAAGGTATAAAAAATGGAGATGCAGAAAAAAAAACATAATTAAAAAAAACATAATTAAAAAAAAGTTATAAAATAATGGAGAAAAAACCATAATTAAAAAAAAAAAAGGTATAAAATAAAAACCATAATTAAAAAAAAAATAATGGAGATGCGGGGTATCGATCCCCGTACCTCTCGCATGCTAAGCGAGCGCTCTACCATCTGAGCTACATCCCCATTTATCTTTTAATTTTAATATTTATTCATAATAATCTATGATTGGAATTTGGTTTTCATTATAGAATTCTTTAGTTTTTTCTCATTGTTACCGTAATTATAATTCACATCAATATTTGCTTGCACTATTTACCGGACACTTTTAACAATATACGGTAGTATTTAATAAATCAAGATCACACTCTAAAAGATTATGTTTGACGATATTAATAAATCAAGATCATACTTCGACCGTCCCATTTAGAGTTAACTAATATCTTGAACACACATAGGCTAAGATGATATAAATATGTCATTTTGAACGGAACGGAGAGGAACAATCGGTGACGGCTCGATTGAAGTATGATAACTTAGTGGTCAAAAGATGGATTCTCACCAATTTTTCAATTCCTAACTTTCCAACAACTGAGGAGCAAAAAGGCCGAAAATAATTAGTTAAACAACATAGAAAAATTGCAAGTCCAATATCTGCTGACATTCAACAAGAAACAAATTCAAAATTCGATTAATTTAACCGATCAATGAAAAGAAAAGAAAAAAGGGGAATAATTATCTAAAAAAATCCTTCAAAACAGACAAAGTGTGCAGCAAATCGACTAAAGCCGAATAATGTATTGTGTTGTGCCCTCTGTTCTACTACTTGATGTACTGAGAGACCCACTTGAAGCCATCTCCATACCCCATTTTGCGGACAATGCTGCACATGAACACCTCGATCGGACGAACGTTCGAATCCGTAAGGTTTACCTTTCCTTTGCCGGTAGTGATGCCGCTCAGGCCCAAGTGGTAGGACAGCTCTTCTTCGGATGCTGCGTAAGGGATATCGATCTTGTTGCCCAATATCAGGAAGGGAACATTGGCCAACGCGTCATCGGAGAGAAGGGCATCGAGCTCCTTCTTCGACTCTGCAAACCTCTCCTTGTCGTAGGAGTCCACTAGGTAAACAACAGCGTCCACCTTCACGTCCAAAAGATTTACATTTACATTAGACACGATTTGCATTGTGTAATATTAACACCAATATTTACCAGTCAAAAAATCTGCAAGGACTTCACAGAAATGAACAAAATAAAAAAATGTTAACCGAACGTAATAACTAATCCACTTACAGCAAACAAATAACCAAGAAAGGAAATGTCAGGTTTCGATACTTTTCTAAATGTATTACACATTAGCAGCACCAAGAAGATGTCCTTACAAATGATTATTAAGAGTTTAGGTGCAATTGCACACTTTAAATCAATAGGGCGTGATCTTATCAAACTCCCGATTTTCAATTTAGCCTCCAACAAATTGAATTAACAAGCCACGTGTTAGTGATTATCCAGGGTGGTAGCCTCTGGTGAAAATACAAAAGCTTCTTTTGCACTTCAAAATTATACTGTACTTGATTATATTAGCACAATACAGCACAACGCTTTTAAGTGCTTAAAGTCACATGAGCGAAAACACATCTATATACTTCATGCTTAAAATAACATGAGCAAATACATATTTCTAGCTCGATGAAAAATAACAAGATCACAGTAGTCTAGCATTTAGGCATCACAATAGCAACTTTACCAGAATATCATACTATAATGCAATTAAAGGAAAAGAAAACTGAAAATGAGGACACTCCCTATGAGCTAAAACGAAGGCTTATTTTGGGAAGGGTGTCGAATTAAACTGACACTTTGAGAATAAGAGCATCCTTCAAGCAACTACCAAGAAATCCAAATACGGGTCCATATACTTATCATAATTTATACATAGAAAGCAATGATAAAAGGGTACGTAGAAAGATGGCAATGCAATTAAAAACCATTAGGACAAGGACGGAGCAAAAGCGTACATATTGTAAGAAAATAAGGATCCATCAAACAACATCGATCTAATAACACAGGATATGGCTCATTAAGATAATATATAGAAGCTCCGGAAGGATCATACCTTGGCATAATAATCTTTCCACACTCTGCGTGCGATCTGATGGCCTCCCAAATCAAAGGCCTTGAACTTGATATTCCCAATACTAAGCTCCTCTGAAGTTGGATGCTGAGTTGGCTGGTGCTGCACCAATCTCTGCTCATTTTGAACACCATAAGAATGTCAGTGTACTTATAAACTCAGGAAAACAGCAAGTATAACTTCAATTTGATAGCATTGATCTATCCCACTTTGCAATGAACAGTTTAGATTAGTACAGACACCGAAGGAAGCGGAATCTTTTCTGCAATAGCCGTAAAATCTAAAAGAACAAGTAGAATTCTGCAAGTAAAACACTTTCAGCTAACTGATTTGATTTACTTCTTTATGAAAAAGTGATCGGTTCGATTAAATCATGAGCTTACCAAAATCTTCCAAAAGGAAGAAGCTAAAATGAGCTTACCTACAGATATTTCATCAAGGCCACCATATACCCAGAACCAAATATACAGAAAGCATGCTCCATTTCGATACAAACAGATTCATTGTCCGATCTCTAAATCCATTCATTCACCAAAACCAGCAAAATTCCCAAATCGAACAAAAGCTAAAGACTCAATTTTCCGATTCTCGAAACAAATTCACAAAAACAACAAATGCCATAAACATAAACACACTGAAAGAACAGATCAAACTAAAAAGGGGGGGGGAATGAAGGAAGGATACCTCGTCTTTCAGCATATGGAGGAGGGTGGTTTTGCCAGCATTATCAAGCCCTAAAAAGAGGATCTTCCCCTCCTTCTGCCATAACCCGAGCGATGCGAGCACTCCATAGAACCAATCGAACAAGAACATTTTCCGATCTCTCTCTAGAGCGAAGCGAGCTCGCAGTTATTGATCCGAGTCGGATCGAAGAATGGATCGATCGATCTGCGAACGCTGAACCGCTCGCAATCTCTCGATTGTGTCAACGCCTTGAATCGCGAAAAACTGCTGTTCGGTTTCGCACTCTGGGCCTCTTCTTCAATATTGTGTGCTGGTAACAATAATTACCAAATCAAGAGAGAGAGAGAGAGAGAGAGAGGATTTGTGATTCAAAATCTTAGAATATTTGGCAAGGCGCCGCCTGGTTAGTTGGCCTAAGAAAAAACGACTAAAATACCGCACATTCTTACTTGTCTTTTTGCTCGTTCCATCCTACTTCAATTGTCGTGTTTTCTTAATCGAGTCGTTTTATATGAATTGCCCTATTTTTTTAAGTAAAAATAATTAATCCTTGCATTTTTCACTTTTAATACTACAATTAAAATTTCGTGTCAAAATGAAACAGGATAACTGATTTGGAATAAAGGGAATATTAATTTTGATTTGCTATTTGTTGTAATAGGAAAGAGAGAGAGAGAGATAAAATCAATAATGTATTATATAATCCATTTGGATTGTTTAAAACATATTTACTAAATACTCGTGTTCCATATAACGAATTTGAGTCGTTTCTTAAATACTCCATCTGTCTCATGGCAATTGTTCACTATAAAAATGGCACAATAACCAATGTAATAAGAGATAGGAGATTTTATATTATATTGGTTGTGAGAATGTAATGTTTCCACTTTAGGTAAGTGAACGGTTAAATGGGACGTCCCAATAAGGCAATATGGACAATTGTCATAGGACGGAGGGGTACTATGGATTCAATTTTCGTTACGACACGTAACAGTTATATACTATCAAAACAAAATAGCATTTGGTTTTCTAGCTAGCAAGTGTCGGTGATCTCTTAGAAGGACGACAGCTGGATTTTATAATTTTTTAGCAAGTTTAAAATTGAAATAAATGGCCTATTTTGGTTGTTTGGAATACTCCCTCCGTTCCAATAATATAGAGATAATTTTTCTACGACACACGAATTAAGACCAGAGTAGTATTCCTATATAAATGAACTAGACGAAAATGGAACTCATTCCCACATAAATGGAACTGAGGGAACATTAAAATGAAAGCAATACATTTAGCATTAGTTGACAATTAGATAATCATTTTCTTTTTAATCCAATATAAATAATTAGCCAAAGCTATGAAAAAAAAAAGGCATAAGATCGAAAAAGAAAAGGGTAGAGTAAATTTAATGGAACTGTTACAATAAAACTTGGAAACTAGTTTAATTGAGTGATAAACAAGCAATTTTATTTAAGGTTCCACAAATTCATACAACAAGGTGATAAGAGAGATGGCCATCTTCGACAAAAATGAATTCCTAGAGCACAAACTGTATAGACCTGGGTAATAAATTAGAGAACATTGACAGAAGTATGTAGGAGCATTTGTTTCAGCGTTTCCGAAGCCTCGAGAATCCGTGTATGCTACAACAACCCGAGAAACTTAAACGGGGACTGGCTCAGGAGCTGTTTTAGGGGCACCGAGTTTAACCTGCAGATAGAAAAAGCAAGTGGAAATGTGTTTACTTTCCTTGAAGAAGATGTTTTCAACGAGATTGATACATAACGAGGATGTAGCCGTTCTTTATGCAGATCATGTTCAAAGAAGAATGAAAAAAAGTCCATCTATTATATACCATTGAAAAATCAGAGGGGGCTTCGGTTCAGGAGTTAAGAATGAGTTCTCTTTTACCTGCAGTTTATTTTTGCAAGTGCATGAGGAATCTGACTAGCTTAGCACTTTGCAGCCTAATTTCTAAAGCCCGGAAAAACGGACTTGCATAGGGTGGAAACTATTGATTTTAGCTAAGAATGGTTTTCCTATGAGTTCGTTCAACATTAGCGAAGATGTATATGCTAAAGCAAAGACTTGGCCATGTCCAGAGATGTATAAAGGGTAAAAATGTTACCTTTGCTGATTTGAAGAGTTCGTCTAGCACTTCAGACAAGGTTGGATGTGCATGCACGGCATATTTTATGTCCTGCAAATTATAGTGGCAAGCAAATAAACATCTGAATGTAAATCACTTTGACCGCGATCATCCTTTCTTTTTTCTTTGATGCATTTTTCTTGCTTTCAAGGCTACAGTTCGCCTAACTGGTATATTAACAACAAGACTTGTTATGATGTGAAAGGTAAGTATACCTGGATACGTGTTCCCAAGGCAATGGCATTAGATGCCTCATGTATGAGATCCGCAGCATGTAATCCGAAAATATGAACCCCAAGAATCTCACCATTGTCAGGTCTGTATATCAACTGCACAGCACAACAAATTTAGCACTCGAGTACAAAATTATACATCATATCAAGAAGGACCAAAAGGAAAAGAATAGCAAAGAGGGAAAAATAAACGAACGAACTATATGGAATCAGCTTATGATGAGCTATGTGTATTACCTTGGCCATTCCTTCCCCTTCGTTTTCAGCAAGGGCTTTTGTGTTAGCTTTGAAACTTGTCTTGGCAATGCTTATTTCAAATCCTTCCTTCTCAGCCTTTTCTCTTGCTTGAGGCTGAAAAAGTTGAACAGATTTCAGTAGCATTAATTAAAGCAACAACACTTCTTTAAGGAATTATATCGATGATTCACTGGAATACACCCAGGAAATATCAAGTAATAGCTAATTTTACATATCAAGTAAAGGAAATATCTATAATAGCTAAGCAGTGCACTACTATATTCAAGTGTTCGAAAATCAAGTAAAAAGCACCGACTAAAAGCAATTTGAGATGGGAAGACCATACCTCAGTCAATCCAACCATACTGATTTCTGGGTGGGTGAAACATGCTGCTGGAATGCTTAAATGGTTCAGCACATGGTCGTTCCCTGTAACTTGCTCAACAACTGAGACCAATTCCAGAAGTTAATTGACAGCTATATGGTCGACAAAATCAAATTGTTGGAAGTTTCAGATGAACTTGATTACCAGATATTCCTTGTGCACTTGCTGCATGGGCAAGCATCATTTTCCCATTAGCATCTCCAATGCAATACAAATGAGGAACCTAACAAGCAGGACACAGGGTAAGTGAAAGGCACAAATACCAGATAGTGGATACTTTGAACATCTAAAATAGAAAAGAAAAACTGCTCTCGACTTACCAACTTCCCATTTGCATCAATAACTCTCATGCGCTCATCAACAGGAACGAATCCACGCTGTGTTTCAACATTAATCTGGAAGTAAATTTATTTAAGAGCAATTAGCCTTCAAATTATAAACTTCATGTGCATGATGATCTAACAATTTCAATGAGCAGTTTCACTAACATTTTCCAAACCAAGCCCTTTGGTGAATGGGGCCCTTCCGGTTGCAATAAGAGCAGCATCTACCTGCAGGTAGTCAGACAGACATGATTACATACATTGAATTCCAACTAGAATCAGTAATTAAAACAGATGGAGAAGACTATAATTGAACAAACAAACTTGGACATACAACAACTGAACACTATAAAACATAACTGATGGGAAGACATGGGGGATTCAAATTTTCAGATAAAAAGAATGGTGTCACCGCGTATAATTTTACTTTATTTTATCTCTTTCCCAGTTGAATAAATATTTAATACTTATATTGATAACAATCTAACTTGATCTGCAGCACATGTTTCTCTGTATCAAATTGTACAGAACCAATATAAGGTGCAGAAGGGAAGTATATATGAAGGAGTTTCATGCCCAGACTTTCCCTAGGATAGTTTGAATATACATTACCTCTAGAGTCTCCTTTGGCTCCTTTGTCTTTGCATCAATAAGCTCAATTTGTACTGGCTTTCCATCCTTTGCAGGAGTGATCTGCACAAGGGGTCAACTTCATAAAAATTGAATCGTTTTATTTTTTCGCACATAAAAATAGAAAGTTTGACTGGTAAGAACCTTGCTAGCAAATACACCGGTATAAGAATCAATCTTGCGAGGATTGACCAGAACTCGCTGAGCCAATTTTCCAATCTCAGGATCGAAGCCCGGCATGATTTGATCTAAAGCTTCAACGAAAGTAACCTGTGCAGTTCAGCAGTAATGAGACCATCAAAGCCCTGATGACATGCCATTAACCTTATGCATATGTGCAAAAGATACTGTTTTACAGGTCTTCTGTTAGGCATCGTATGTGGTGAAACATGATGGTAAGGAGAGTAGAATTATCACATGAAGCAGATAAAAGAAACCCCTACTATCGAGTAAAACTTATATCTAACACTGCTAGTTTAAGAAGTCTAGATACAAAACTACATGGAAGAATAAACTATCATACCTCACTGCCAAGTGCCGTATACACATCACTGAATTCAAGCCCAATGTAGCCACTTCCGACGATAGCTATCCACTGTGGAACAAATTCCAATTTAAGCGCATGGTCACTGGTAATAACTGTCTTGCCTACAGTAGTGCATATCGAGTATGAAGTCAATACAAATCATTATATAGTGAAAAATGTGACAAAAAAGCTCGGAAATTAAGATAAGAGCTCGTATGAAGAGCAGAAAAACAGCTACCATCAACTTCAATTCCCTTGGGCACCAAAGGAACAGAACCAGTAGCAATTATTATGTCTTTTGCAGTTATAATCTTGTCTCCAGAATCTCCTTTTCCAAACTTCAGCTTTTGCGGACCCTGAATATAATTGAAGAATAGACGTGTTAAAAGTAAAATATCTAAAGGTATAAGTTTACATAAGTTATAAGCTACATAAGTTTTCAAAATACACAGGGCAATGATATATTGTAAATAAGTTGCAGACTCACCAAAACTGTACCAAAACCTGTCAATATATCGACGCCAAGAGCTTTCATCGAGTTGGTTAAGTTGCTTCTGATCTTCGAGGCCAAATTGTTTGCATGGTCAGCAACCTTCTGCCTGTCATATGAAGCCGCCTCAACCTATCGTTAACAGTTTAATTTGTTATTTCACTTATTTGCACTTAATATAAACCCCAAACCAATTTCAGCAATTAGATAAACAAAGACCGTGTAAGCTCTACCGAAACTTGACATCAAGTTAGAAACTTCGGATTACACAGTTAATCTAATCAACATTGTGCACATACTTCAGTATTCACGGGAAAGAGAAGTACCTGCAAACCAAAAGATTTCATATGGTGCTCATTTTGAAGCTCTCGCATGCGACCACTGACAGCAAGAAGTGCTTTTGAAGGAACACAGCCTCTATTGACACATGTTCCTCCGACAACATCCCCTTCAATGATTGCAGTTTTCAAGCCCTGCAATTCGTACAGGCTCAATATACTTGTCTAATAAACAGAGCAGTATAGTAATGTGACATCACAGATATGATACAAATAAACGAGACCACAATACTTAAGATGGCTCTGCTGGAAATGGCTATCGATGCCTACTTAACGGAATAGAATACTTAGTGTGGTAATCCAACCTAGAAAGTAGTTTTGAATGGAAAACACAGAAAGGTGGCAGAATTCTGCTGGGCAAAAACAATTCAAGCTTCAACAATAACAAATTTTTACATTGTCGCTCAGCATCTAATAACTTTTGTGTGTATAATATGCGTATGCGATTGACTAACATAACGAAATAATGGTGATTAAACAGAGAAAGATGATTTGATTTAAATGTTTCGAATCCAAGTTTTCTGCATTAGATCACTTCCAAAATAGTAACTGAAAAGCTTGTCTACCTCGTCACTAACATCTTACTCATCTCCAGGAAACTATTATCCCACAAAAACTACTTGATCCCAAAGCCCATTGCACATACATTCAATTCAACCGAAAAGCAAATCATAGAAGGGGAAGCAGAGACTCAGCAGCAGAAACCAAAATAAATGAAATCATAAACATCGCAAAGTAACAAACTTCACCTTCTCAACAGCGTGAAGCGCGGCGCCATGGCCGCCAACTCCAGCTCCGATAATCACGAGATCGTAGTCGAACTCGCCCGACGAAGGGGCGCCATTGCCGTTCAGTGCCGCGAAAACTTTGCTCAAATTGGAACGCCTGGGCTGCAAATTGAAGCGCGCCAAGCGCAAGGAGGCCGCCGCATCAGAGGAGGCGCTGGCGCCGAACGCCTCCCGCCGGAGCCCGCAGAAGCGGAGCGAGCTGGGCGCCGAGAAGCAGGCGTCGCCGGAGGATCGGGGGGCGATCGGAGAGGGCGAAGAGAGGGAGAGAGAAATGGCAGACTGCATTATTGGAGGAGGAGGAGGAGTGGCGTAAGGAGCGAGGGGGGAAAAGGTGGGATTTAATGGAGGGGAGTTGGGAGCTTCGAAAGGTCCGTTGAGTAATGGCGGAGATATCTAAGAGACTGTGTGTGTGTCAGTTGTTGAGTCTTGTTTTCAAGCGCTGCTGCTCAACTAAGCAGCTACTCTATTTTCGCTCTTCGTCCGACTTTACTAGTCTTGTTTTTTCGAAATTCTAAGTGTTGTTTATATAAGCCATCCATAAAAATCAAAAAATACTTATTCGTCCCGTTTACAATGAACTTTTTTCTCGTGAGTAAATCTTAACCAAGAGTTAAAATTAAATCATCAAAATCTTTACTTCAGACATATAAAAGTAGTAAAAATCGAAGAAAAAGGTTTTTAATTTCTAATTTCGGAAAAATGACTAATCAGTTGTCATTGGAAAGTCCCAAAAATAGAATACATCCTTTTGAAGATGAACTAGTAATCAAAAAAAATTGTGTGCATAAGTGTGATCAGTGCTAGTAAAGTTAATATTTACGATCAAAGATTTTGACTTCGAGTGATTTGTAATTTCATTTTAAGTTGTTGAATTTTTTTTATTGGTTAGGTCAAAGTAATGAAGTATAGTTCAACCAAATCTAACCGTTCTACAAAAGAAAAGAAAAAATAAAAACGAAAACGAATGTGTATGTGGCCCCACTCTCCTACCTTTCCGGTTTTAAATAACACTACAAAGTTATTATGATACGGATATTATTTAGATTTAATTACTTGTTGGGCTTGGCCCGTGTTTTATTTTATCGAGTCCGTTCCGGGTTTTCTTGTTGGTTCTTTCCCGGCCCGTAAGTCGAACCAACCCTAGGGTTTAGGTCTATATAAGGTGTGGGGTGTATTGCCGTGAATAATCAATCAATGAATCAATAAACCCTAATATTATCTTTTATTTGCCGTTTTTCTTCTCGTCTTCGTGGGTGTGTACGACGAGCTCAATCTCGCGTCTACCTTTGTATCGTTTATCTCTTTTCGTTCGTTTCTTGATAGAGGAAATCGCCCCATCCTCTATCAATTGGTGCTTTCATTGAGAGCTTCCGAAGTGGAGTCTCTTTGAAGGGGGCGATATATTATCCACAGGCGTTGATTTTCACTTCAATTCCCATGGATACCCTACTTACGGTGCTGCAACGTTTGGAGGCCAAATTGGATGCAGCCGGCGTTTGGAGTTCAGCAGCCGCCGAGTTCGACGGGATGGCATCTGCAGGGCGCTCCGTCGTCATGGGCCCAGCCCTCGGCAGCAGGAGCCGACTGGACTTCGGGGCCGTTGTCGTCATGGGACCTTCCTCCGGCCCGACCCGTTTCGTCTTGGGACTTACCTCAGTCTCGGCCGCAGTATGACCAATACGCTCCACGTTTTCCATCATCATCATCATCTCCAGATCTGTATGCCTACGATCCGAATCTGTGTAGCAACCCTTCAGATTGGAATTATTCGGATTCGTATGCCTACGATCCGCCCGACAGCCGACCACTCACTTCGTGGGATCTTCCAAGGCCCCGTATTGAGAGCTATGGAGGCGGAAGATCATCACAGTGCCTGTACGGAGCGAGCAGAACCCACGGAGGTGAAAGCTATGCGCCGTATTCACACTACGATGGAGGATATTCCGGTGGAGGTTATGCAAACGAGCGTAACTCCTATGCGCCGCCTCCTCTTCCACCGCAGGACAGCTGCTATGTGCCGGCTCCTCAGCCGAATCCACTGTCGCGCCCTCAACCTCCGCAGCCAGACGGCGGCTACGTGTTGGCTCCGCCGCCGTACACTCCACCTCCGCGTCCACGGGAGCCGCCACACCCAGACCAGGTTCTGCCCGACGGCATGCCTACCACGTGGCGATTATCGACGTGGGAGACTCAACCGCCGGGGTTATACCAGCCTATGTTCGCGCCCTCCGACGTGGTGCCACCTCCGCTAGGTTTTCGGCAGCCGAGCCCCATTCCCACACCGCCGTCACGCACAGAAGTTGTGACGTGCCCGTCCGAACCGGAGATAGAGAAGAAAGAGAGAGAGCGAGTGTCATTCTCCATTGATTCAAAATTGGTAGAAGGAGCAGGGGACTCCAAAGAGCTCGACTCCGCCGGAACCCAAAACCCTAAACCCGCCGAAGCGACGATTGGCTCCGGCAGCGGTGGCGGCGACGCCAACAACGCTGTTCAAGGCACCGCCGCCTTCATTAAAGATGACGAGCGCGAGAAGATTTTGGCATTCACAGCCGATGTGATGGTCTTTGGCTCTAAAGCCGCGAAGGAAGGCGGCGACGTTGTTGGTGAGTGGGCTTATGCTTACTCTTGTTGTGGATGGGTTTTTTTACACCAAGCCCAAGAGGGGGCTGTTCTTTTTAGCCTTATACCAAATACAAAGAGTGAAGGAGGCCGAGATGGAAAAGGACTGAAATCACAAGAAGTACTCCGACGCTCGGTTATTTGCGGCATCTACGCGCTTGAGGAAGTATATAAGGATTTTTGTATCTCCACCTTGAGGACAAGGTGATTCTCAAGGGTGGGGGAGTTAATACGGATATTATTTAGATTTAATTACTTGTTGGGCTTGGCCCGTGTTTTATTTTATCGAGTCCGTTCCGGGTTTTCTTGTTGGTTCTTTCCCGGCCCGTAAGTCGAACCAACCCTAGGGTTTAGGTCTATATAAGGTGTGGGGTGTATTGCCGTGAATAATCAATCAATGAATCAATAAACCCTAATATTATCTTTTATTTGCCGCTTTTTTTCTCGTCTTCGTGGGTGTGTACGACGAGCTCGATCTCGCGTCTACCTTTGTATCGTTTATCTCTTTTCGTTCGTTTCTTGATAGAGGAAATCGCCCCATCCTCTATCATATTACAAGTGAATACGACTGTTTCCAAACTCGTATTCCAATCGTATAATGAAGTCAGAACTATATAGCTTCTTTATAATATTTTTAACCGCCGCAAATTCAAGGGCGCTCATTACTCGTCTTGATATTTGTCTAAAGAGGCAGAGAGAAAGCTCAAGATGAAGCCATCAACATCTCCTTGCAGAACAGAGTCCGGATCCGAAACCTCGTAGTCTGTCCGATGATCCTTCACCATTCTGTACGGCTGCAATCGAAAAACCAAACCATCACAATCGTCGCCTAGAAATAGTTCGTCGAAAGGAAAAAAAAAAAACGGAACGAAAATGCGTACGTGGAGCACGTAAGACCGGATCTGGCTGCCAAAGTTGATATCCGTGAGCGACTGTGTGTGCTCCGCGTTTATCTGCGTTTGACGGACCATCTCGAGCTGGTCCAGCCTCGACTGGAGTACCGCCATTGCAGAAGCCTTGTTCATATGCTGCGACCTGCAGAAATTCGTCGAGAAATGTTTAATTTCTTCAGCATGCATTGCATTTGAATGTGTTGGTGATTTAGCATGCCTTTCGTTCTGGGAGCAGGCGACGACTCCGGTAGGGATGTGAGTGATGCGGACGGCGCTGTCGGTGGTGTTGGCGTGCTGGCCCCCGGGCCCACCTGATCGGTATCGCTCAATCCGAAGGTCGGACTCGTTGATCTGGACATGGGAGAAATCTTCTCCTAGGATCGGAATCACGGCTACGGAAGCGAAGGACGTGTGCCTGCGTTTACTGGAGTCGAATGGAGAGATACGTACCAGACGGTGGGCCCCGACTTCCGCTTTCGCGTATCCATATGCGTACTCGCCCTCAACCTTGATTGTGGCTCTCTGAAAGTTCAAATGCAATGAACAATCATGATTCACATTACATGTAGCAACAAACAAGAGACGAATTCAACGTACTATACTTTACTTGAGAGCACGGACGCTACCTTGATGCCTGCAGTGTCTCCCGGTATTTCCTCGACAATAGAAACACGATACCGACGAAGTTCGGCCCACTTTTTGTACATCTGCATGATCATTGAAGCCCAGTCCATGCTCTCAGTGCCACCAGCTCCAGCTTGAACCTAGAGTTAGTAACATTTTTTACTTCAGGGTATCGAAAAAGAAAATCCGCAGTATGAGACAGAACGAAACATAACACCTTGAGACAAAGTAAAAATTCAAGAATCGTGATGGGAAATAACTTGTGATTGAAATTGAATGATTATCATGCTACGTCAATCGTAACCCTTATTTTTTCCGTGTCATTTCTCTTATTTCTCGTCTTTCATTTTCTCATGGTATTATCCCAAGGCTACGAACCAGTTTCCAGAAAGCAACTATAATAATCTCCATAACAATTAGACAGTATTAGTGTACAAACAACACTCACACAGGCACACTAACCAGATTTCCATGGAAACGGAGAAGAAAACACAAACCAAGGGAAGCGGAATACATATAAACGAAAAGGATGAGAGAGAAACAAGAGCTTAGTGGTGATTAATTACTTCACGGTTTAGCAGCAAGAGATTCACTATCAAGGTGTGTATTTTAACCAGTCACATCATTCAATTTTATGCTTATTAATGACCAACTTATTTCTATCAAAGAAAGTAAGTTAGCATAAATGTCGAGGATAGTATTAGGCGATGTCCGCAAGTATACAACTTGGTCAAGCCAAGTAGACAACTCATAAGCAGATCAGGAACAGTCGATAACTTCACCTCTATGAAGCAAGGGCAAGGGTCATGCTCCCCAGCTAACAAAGCCTCTATTTCCTTTTCTTTGATGCTACTTCTTAGGGAAAACAGAGCATCCATAGATTCCTGGATTAAAGAAAATAGATTAAGAACAAACTTACAACGTGCAAATCATTGACGGAAATGTCAGCCACCCTTAAATATGGATATCATTGCAACCCTACAAACAGCACCACAGTTTTAAAAAAAATGGAGATTGCAGCTGGAGAAGATGCTCATTTCGGTGAAATCAAATCTGATACTAACAAACATAAGCGGATTCAAGAACTATGAGATGGTAGATCGAAAGCCAGGCTCCAAAGAAATTGTAGATGGATAGAACTCATCTCGAATTGTGTTATTCAGACAAAAAATAGCTAGCTTCTTTTAATTCCAACTGGAGCAGAATACGGAAAACCATGCCAAGTAAACTGAAATTTGTCAAGGTACATGTATCTTAGAACGGGAAATAGACTACTTATTGAAATCAAGAAAAAACTTTACATCTTTCACTCTTATATGTAGGGGAAAACATAAACACGATTCAGCTTTTTATACATAATATCCCCAAAGAACTCAAGATCTTAATCAATCATGGCCCCTACGGGAGTCCCCTCTAAAGAAAAAGTTGGTAGGAACGTACATTGCCCTTCTAGAATTTTCCATCTTTGAGGCACACTGATACTAAAGCGATAGTGGGATTATATTTGATCAATAATCACTAGATTAAGACAAGCGTAGTCATACTTTAATTGGAATTGTACGATACTTAACCTATTAACTCATCAATTTCATTGGTTAAAAATTCACATTTATGTTGTGTTTCTCCCTCCTACAACTTAAACTTTGACTCTCCTGAGTACAACTGAAATAGTGTAATGCATATCACAAGGTGGAAACCAAAATCATCAAACTAGCACTTCCCCTCGACATTCATTTACCATTAGATAAATGTAGGAAACGAATGCAAAATCTTTGAAGTGCCATTAGAAATCAAAGAACCAAATATTGCTTTAGGCGTAAAAGTAATGCAAAAGCAATAAGGAAACATATATATACGCGCCTAGTAGGAGAAATACTGAGAGCCCCACCGCTTCCGTTTCTGCATCATTATCCTCCCGAGCTAGCTTTATCATATCAATATGCTCAAAAAGCTCTCGCTCGAAAGCAATAACCCCTTTCATCTTGCTCATAATCGAACCGTGCTCACGACTTATCTTCCCCGCATGCGTAGGATTGTCCCATAGATCAGGCTTATTCAACTCTTCTGATAACATCTCCAGTTTAGGCACTAAATGTTTCCACTGTCGGAAAACAAACAACATGTCATCTCCCTCATCAAACACCGTAATAAACCGAACCAAATAGCAAAAAACATCAGAATCAAACTAATTGCAGAAATCGACCCCAACCTCATAAAACAGAACAATTCAAAACCAAGTTTCACAATCAAGTTTCGAAACACAAATTCCCAAATTACCAGCCATTGATATATAAATACATGAAGCTGATAAAAGGCAACATACTCTGAGGCGTTTCTTAATAAGGTGAATGGACTGAGCGATAGCGGCGGCGTGGCTCTTCCAATCGCTCTCGTCTTCATCGTAAATCACCCAATTGTTCGCGAGGATTCTTTCCACCGTCAACCCATCGGAAGTGGACGGCTCCGCGGCGGCCTGAGAGCTCGAAAATCGGATAAAGCTTGTTCCAACTGGGACCCACCGCTTCGCATCTGATGATGGGAATAGGCCATTACATTTCTGGGCTGAAGTTTCACGGCGAGGAGCTATGTAATTGTAAGTTGGGGAAGAAGAATGGTAGAACTGGTGTTCAGAGAAAGAAGACAGCAAACGATTCAACAAACGAGAGGTGAGGATTGGATTGTGAAGTGGGTTTTTACTGCATAACCTTCTCCGTATCAAAGACGACATTTTTATCGAAGAACTTTTGTGGGATTGATCATTGGAATGTTCAATCTAGGCTGGGTTTGAGGTTCAAGAAGGGTTTAAGGAAGAAATGCAGAATTGCAGACGCAAAACGACGGCGTTTTGGCCGATGCCATTAATATACATCTGTCTGTGAATTAAGATTTTTTTTATCCCTTTTCGACCGTCTCATATAGGAATACTACTATTATTTAAATTGTCGAAATTGTATCTTACTAAAAACACTACTTTATCAATCACTATCACTTTCGTTTTAATTTATATGTCGGAAAAAAAGTTATCAACACTACTTTGTATAGCACTATCTCTTTGTCGATCACATTCACTCTTATCTTAATTCACGTGTCGAAAAAAATATCCAGAGTGTACATATTTGGTGTTAATTATACGCTACTTTCATCTAATTTTTAGTAGCCCTAATCTATCTCAAATTAAGAATTAAATTAACCTAATTCCTTACCCATTAAGCCTTTTGTACCAAACTTAAAAGACTCTACCTTCCTCATAACATAACCTAATTTTACCTTTTAGGCTTTTACACCTCTAAACTAACA
The DNA here is from genome assembly GCA_029379335.1 of Thymus mandschuricus. Classification (NCBI taxonomy): domain Eukaryota; kingdom Viridiplantae; phylum Streptophyta; class Magnoliopsida; order Lamiales; family Lamiaceae; genus Thymus; species Thymus mandschuricus. Next base: position 4,506,437 of record CM057079.1, on the reverse strand, counting down.
AACATATAATATAACAATCAATAAAAAAAAAATGATACACCAAATTAATGCAAAGTTCATACACATCCCTTTTCTTGCATAACCAAAAAGAGTAAGTCCAAAAGGGAAGAAGCCATGCTACGAAGTACGAACTACGATCACATCCAAACACGAAAACGAAAAGCAAACTAATTCATCTATAGTCCGAGATGAATTATTTAGAAGGGAAAAAAAAAACACACACACACACACACATAAAGATGTGTTAGAAATGTTCATGTTATATTAGGGTTCATAGATCCCTGCGGCTGTGCTGAGCTTGAACATCAATAATGTCATCGTGGACGCCGGCTAGGTTAGAATACAGAATCTGATCGAGGCCCTCGACGTCCGAACCGCTGTCATAGCCGAATCCGCGGCTGTGTCCATCTTGAAAATGAGGCTGAGGCTGAGGCTGGGGAGGGGGCGTAGGAGGAAACATCAAGCTGTAATGGTGATCATTCTGCATCATCATCACTTGCTCTTCACCTGGACTAAGGCCGTAGCTAGTGGTGGTGGGGATGCTCATGGGGTCGAAATCCGGGAAGAACGGTGGGAGACAGTCGACATCACATCCGTAGCACTCCTCCGGCGCCGCCATTGGCGGCAGCGGCAGCTCGTCGTAGCTTAAGTGGTGATATGGTGGCTGCTGCTGCTGCTGTTGCTGCAGCTCCAGCAGCATTTCCTCCGGTGACCTTATGAATCTTGGATCAACATTGTTCAAGAGAGCATCTGAAACTCGATTATCCCACCTATTTGGTTGATTGTGAATGCTCAAATTTCTTGCTCCCATCTCATCCATGCGTGGGAAGTTCACAAACCCTAATTCTGCATGCACATTAATCACACATGATGATCCATGCATGCACGTGTGTGTTGTTTCAATGTATTCTTTGCATGTTTATGTGTATGTATGTGTATGTACCTTGGTTAGCAGTGATGGGGTTTAGGGTTTGGTGAAGAGGAGGAAGTGGTGGAGCGGGTCGTGGTGGCGGTGGTACAATGGGGTAGTGCAGCTGAGGCTGGTGGCGGAATATTGGGGTTGGAGGCTCTTCACTGATAGTGTACACCGGCAACTGCGTCATAGCGGCCACGTCGAAATGAGGCGATACGAGCCTCGGGAACGGCCCCTTGCGCAGTTGCATCAGGTTCGGATCACACAGAAGAAGCTTCTCATAGTGTCTGTCCAGTTCCCCAGGTGGGAATGTGACATGGTGCCTCCTGCTCAACCAATTCCACACTCAGCATTCTTCGAGATAAAATAAAATACGAGACAGAAACACGAATGTACGTACCTAAAGCGTAGGGCTTGGCCATTAGTGAAGTCAGAAGTCTGCTGCCAGTTGGTGTGCTTCCTCGGCTGCGGCGCATGCTCCCGGAAGAACTTCGGCGGTACGCTCAGCTGCACATACACACACATAATTAAACAACACATACATGTACAAAATCATTGAATTAATCAGATTCAAGAAAAATGTATTAATGGATACAGATTGAAAGTGGACCTCAAGCTCAAGACTGGCGGGTTGGTTAGGGAGGATAACGTCTCGAAGGGCGGTGATATCGGAGAACGAAATCTCCATCTTGCTCTTGAGGCGGCCGTCGATGAACTCCCAAACAAGCTTCTTCTTTGCAAAGTAGATTTTAGCAGCCAACTCTCCTTCAACCCTACCATAAACCCTCTGCATGCACCAATTCATTCTGTAAGAGTAATAATCAAATTCAAGAAAATGGTTAATTAATTATGGATATTACCTTCCAATCTCCAATGGTAATGGAGGCGATGGGGAAATTGGAGGCCTTCAACTTCTCAGACATTAGGGTTCGTTGGCACACCTCCATTCTTGACTTGTTCATGCTGCTGCTGCTGATGATCGGAGGCGGAGGCCGCGGCGGCGCCGTTTTCCTTCGATAGGTGAACCGGGAGAGATCAGTCAGTGTCAGTTTCAAATGCAGAAGAGGCGTCGACTCATTCAATGCTTCCTGTACAAGAACAGTAATATTCATCGTTCGTTATTAAATCATCGAACAAATATAGTGATTGATTAAACATATTTATGCATCGATCGATCGGATTAAGTAAGATATTCAGTCAAGAATCAAGATCTTGATTTCGAAGCAGTTTCTGTTTCAAAAGATTAAACTGATCATCAAAGAAAATTTGAAGAACAGCAGTTATCATATTGCGAGCTAGTGACAGAAACCCTAAAAATCAAAGTTAGAAGAGAGAGAGAGAGAGAGAGAGAGAGAGAGAGAGAGAGAGAGAGAGAAGAGGGAGACCTGCAGGTTGCAGTCGATGTCGTCTGGAGACGAAGAACTGGGGCCAGGTGGGACCTCCGGCGCGTTCTTGCTACCCTCCATTAATCTTCAAACTCTCAAGAACAGTACAGATGCAGAATATGTGGTGAGATCAGAGGCAATCAACCATGGAAGCTGCGTTGATTCTTGATCTTGGCGCCAGGAGAGAAGAAAAAACGCAGGAAAAATTGGTGGGGTTTTTCAGTTTCCTTGAATCTCGGAGTTATTATCTGGATTGGGTTGATGAGAGAGAAAGAAGTATCGGAGAAGAAGAAGTGTACATATACTGATTGCTTGATCAAGTGCATGCTGAGGAGGAGTTGTAGCTAACCTGGACTCTCTCTCTCTCTACCTCACAACTGGCGCCAAATATTTTACTTTACCCGGTTTTTTTTTTTTTTGTTGGATTAGATAAATTTTATTCAATTTATTTTTCTTCTAATACTCGTTTTTACTTTTTACGTGTCAATCGTGTACCAAATAATTATTTTTATTTTTATTATAAAATCTAATTAACATAGTATAAAATAAAACTTTTGAAAACTTAAACAATTATAATACCCTAACTTTGGATTTATTCACCCATTTTACTTTAGTTGATAAAATTGATACTTAGATGTAAAAAACTTGGATGAGTGGATTGTGAATTGTAAAATCATCTCGTAACGTCTCTTATTGCATTGTCGGATGTTCATTGCTCGTTAAAATTCCCTAAAGCCTGAAAGAAAGGATTTTTATTTTCTACGGAACCAAAAAAAAGAGAGGCCCATTTGGCCAAATTCAAATCGATACTATTCACCTTCGAAATTTGACGGCGGAAAACCTTTTAACTCGCCGCCTCGATGTCCCGCCTCCCTCGCCGGAGCTCTCAGCCGGCCCTCCTCCTCCACACGCTCGCCGCCGGCCCGGAGTTCCAATCCCGAGTTTCGTCGATCATCTCCCGCCACAGGTGGTCGGAGCTCACCCCCATACTCCAATCGTCCACCCCCTCCGATTTCGTCCGCCAGCTCTTCCGGTTCAACGATTTCGACTCCGACCTCATAATTTCCTTCTTCAAATGGTCGCACCAGAGATGCAGCGCCGCCCACTCCGTCGAGGACCACGTAAGGCTCTTTATTTTGCTAGCGAACGAGAAGAAGTACCCCAATCTCCGATCTTGTTTGCATATGCTTTGCAAGCGAGCGGAGCCCATTTCAATTTCTGAGTTTTGTCACTCGCTTTTGTCTGTCAGTGAGAATTTATGCGCCAATAGTGTGGTTTTTGATATGCTGGTTTTGAGTCTTGTGAATAATGGGAAGGTTGGTTTGGCGTTCGAGGGTTTCAAGAGGGCTGGGGATTACGGGTTTAAGTTGTCGGTGCGTTCGTGTAATTCGATGCTGGCTGAATTGGTACGCAGTGGTAGGATTGGGGATATGGAGTTTGCTTACAAGGAGATGCTTAGGAGGAGGGTTAAGGTGGATTTGATCACGTTTAACACGGTGGTTAGTGGGCTCTGTAAGGCTGGGAAGCTGAACAAGGCGAGCGATATAGTTGAGGATATGAGTGTTCATGGGGTAGACCCGAATGTGGTAACGTATAATTGTTTGCTTGATGGTTTATGCAAGAAGGGGGGTGATGGGAGAATGTTCAAGGCTGACATGTTGTTGAAGACGATGGTGAAGAAGGGGATTTCACCTAGTGTGATCACTTATAATATTTTGATTGATGGATTTTGCAAGGATGATAATATGGTTGGCGGTATGAGGCTTCTCAAGGAAATGAAAGAGCAGGGTCTGACCCCGAGTGTGGTCACGTATAATTCGTTGATTAATGGACTCTGTACTGATGGAAAGATCGATGAAGCGGTGAGTTTGAGGGATGAGATGGTGGAAATGGGCTTGGAGCCAAACATTGTCACTCATTCCATATTTATCAATGGATACTCGAAGAAGAATATGTTGAAGGAAGCCAGGGAGTTGTTCGATGATATCATGAGTAAAGGGATTGTTATAAATGTATTGACTTTCAATAGTTTGATGAATGTCTACTGTAGAGTGGGGGAATTGAAAGAAGCAGTGGCTGTATTTAATCTTATGTTGAAGAACAGAGTTCCTCCTGACGTTTCAACATACAATTGCTTGATTGGTGCTTATTATCGTGATGGAAACAAGAAAGCAGCTAACGAGCTTCTCAATGAGATGGAGGAGAAGGGCTTGAAATCTGATGTAGTGACCTATAATATTAGGATAGATGCAATGTGTACGAGTGGTGAAACTAAGAGGGCAACTAGGCTACTTGATGAAATGTCTATAAGGGGATTGAATGCGAGTCATGTTACTTATAATACTCTGATGGATGGTTATTGCAAGCAGAAAAACCTGAAGGCAGCTTTGACTGTGAAAAAAAGAATGGAGAAAGAAGGGAAGCGGCCAAATGTTGTGTCATATAATGTGCTCATCAAGGCCTTTTGCGAAAGTGGCAAGCTGGAAGAGGCGAATAGATTTCTTAATGAGATGTTGGAGAAAGGATTGGTACCCAATCGAATAACCTATGATATCATCAAGGAGGAAATGATGGAAAAGGGATTTGTTCCTGACATAGATGGGCATCTTTATAGTCATTCGGGTAAATCTTAGCTGGAGATTCAACTGGAGGCCCTTATCTCTTCCTTTTCCCTTCTCAACTATGAGGTTTGTTTGGAAAAAACTAGTATACGTACTTTATTCTCTGTAGCATATATGGACTTGGCTCGAAACTTTGATGAAATTGCAAGCGTACAGAATTAGGCTATGATGTTATTCTAATTGGTGACTGTTGCTCCTAATTTATACTATATGTTTTTTATATCCTTTGCCCATTGTCTGTGAAGTGCTTGAAGTCGCTGAAGTTTCGTTACATCGAGAAGATGTTGTCCCTTTAGGCTGATCCTAACCACTCAACATATTTAGGTGCATAAAGTGCTATACTCACCCTGATCTGGAGTTGGTGGAAAACAGAAGATGAATCTGGCAAGATCCTGATATAAAAATCTGGTATCAAATAACCTTCTAATTCCTATTTAAATAGATCATGTTTTCCCCGTTTCTGTTAGAATATGGGAATCTATAGCAAACATATTCGCAGCAGCACTAGTTACCGAAGGAGCATGTTATTGTTACTGCTGTAGATGACCAAGTTGATAAGTGCAGTTCAACTGCATGCAGCTTTTCATTTTTTATATATGCTGCTTGAACTTGCCTCTGAAAAGAAGATAGTTAGATGAGGCGTTTGTTGCTTATATTTAGTGTTGTTCTATGTTTGGCAGTTTTTTTGCAATTTGTGAAGGTAAATAGGGACTAATAGTTTTAGTTAATATAAATGTAATGGACATTGTCAACGTATTGGTTTTACTAGAAATGGAAAGGGGTGTAAAAGGAGAACAAGTTTAAGAGTCTCTATTGGGTTGTTCCTTCGATTTAGATGGTACTGGCTGTTCAACTATACTTGGTCGAATTTTATTTGAAATGTATCTGAGATTTATGGTTAATGTTTTTGCCGATGATTTTTATCATTTGCTGCAAGTTCACATGATGTATTTGTCTTGTCAGAGAGGAGAACAAACCTCGTGTCATGCAACATTGTATGGGAGGATCGACAAAGTCACTATATTAGAAGCAAGTATTAGTGAAATAAGTACGGCTGAAGATATCTCGGTCAGTGTCCTGCACGTGGCCTTGAGGATTATACAGGTTCATAATCGCCTCCCGTACTGTTTTACCTCTGTAGGGCTTACATGCTGAATCTTGGTTCTCTACATGCCTTCTTGTTATTTTGAATGTTCTGAAGGTTTGCCAGTGACTCAAGAACACACACACACACACACACACACACACACACACACACACTCCTGTAATGTACAGAATGGACTTTAGAAACTGAAGCGAGTACTTTCATCGTTTCGCCCCTACTATTTCCATATAAAGGCTGCGCACATCTCTATAACGAATTTTGCCTTTCCGAATCTGACGGCCTTCATCTTCTTCTGGTAGTTTATGCTGTCCAAGTCTAGACTCAATTCTCACTGTTCTCATCTTCTTCCTGCAGTTGTCACTTGGATTGGTTACGAAGTGGTGGGATTCTGGTCTATTGGGAGTCGTTTGCCCGTCTCATTAGTAATGTCTCACTTTAGGTGTTTATTTCAGGAATAAAATGAAAAAGGCGCGACATTACTGATGTGACAAAGAGAGCACATAGCTCCCTCCGTCACAACAATCGTATCACAAAATTAGAGGCATCAGTGTGCATGTGTATGCCTAACGATAAAGGCTAATCTAATGTTTGAGACGAAATGTCTCATGTCAGTTGTTCGGTAGCAATGTATGTTCGGGCCGGGCTCGGTTGTTTTTGGGCTATAATAAATTTGGCCCGAACCGGCATTTGGTCTCGGGAGGACCCACCCCCCAAAAGGCCTTATTTGTTTGAGGGGCCCGAGATATATTCGCATGCACGCTTCTATCCATAAAAGTCCACAATTCATAATGCACAACACCATCAAACAAATTAAACTATTCTACCCCGTCTCTGCTCATTAGTCTCATTTGTCATTTTTGTTTGTCCCATTTATTAGTTTCATTTTCTAAAATGACAAAAAAATACTTGATTCCAATTTATTATCTCTTCTTAGAATTAATTATAATCACATATTCTCTATTTCCTTAGTTCCTTTGCCGAAAGCAAATGGGACTAATGGGCATGAATGGAGGGAGTATTGCAAAGCAAAAATAAAATAAATTATATGGAGAAAAAAAAAATGCTAGATACGAATATAACTTACTACCTCCATCTCATCCCATTAGCTACACATCTTTATTGATGTGACGTGCACGCATCTCCACCGAAACCTAGTATGAGTTTTACGATATAATTTTGAAATATTATTTCTTTTACGGGATAGTCCGACACTCGTAGTATCCCGTAAAAGAAATAATATTTTAATATTATATCGTTAAACCCGTACTAGGTTTCGGTGGAAAAGCGTGCCGAAAATGTTACTGTTCATCTGTAGCTAATGGGATGAGATGGAGGTAGTATTTTACTTTTTTGAGTGATGAAATAACATCATTTTGATTATTGAAATTGCTAAGACAAAATTGAATTTTTGAGTCATGATTTTTGCTACAAATATTGTTTATGAAAATTTTGAATCATAGCTAGTTTATAAAATGTTTTTGATACGTAATAATCACTTGTCGGTACAATGAAGGATCACATCCTGTATCGAAGCATCGTGCCATTTTGATTGTGAAGTTGATTCCATTGCTAAAATACACGAGGAAACTTTTGTCTTTGAGAAGAAGGGATACACAAGGAAACTTTTGACTTCAACTTTAGTCGAATAGTATGGACTGTATGGTAACTTTTTATCTTCTTTAACCTATTGATCTAATTGTTTGAATAATTGGAAAAAAAAAAAAAAAAAAAAAAAACTCTCTTCAAACACTCCCAATTGTGACCGTTGATACAACACATTATACCTCATTTCCATATCCCTAATTTATCCTCCCAACAAACTAACGGCATAAATTTTGATCAAGAACAATAGGAAACTAAGCAAACGGCACGAAATTACACACATACCATTCCTCCCTCTGTCCGAGCTAAATTTGACGTGCCTCTAATTTATCGGCAAAATATAATTTGAATAGTAAAATTGAAAAAAAATTAATCCTTTAATTTTTCATATGGACCATTTATTTTTCACTTTTAACATATTCATATAAAATTTAGTACTACCTCCATCTCATATAAGTAGTCTCATTTGCCATTTCGGTCCGTCTCACCTATTAGTCCCATTTCCTAAAATGACAAAGAATACATGGCTACAATTAACTCTCTCTCTTCAGAATCAATTACAACCACACATTTTTACCTTTATTGGCTCTTGTGCCCATTCCAAATGAGACTACTTATATGAGATGGAGAAAGTATTATAATTAAATAAGACTATTGAAATAAGACGGATAAAATATCAAACATTTTACTACATGAAACGAGTATTTTTAGAGACGGGACGGAACGAGTATGAAAGATGAAGTTGTAACATTGGGTATGGAGTTCCCCAAGTTTTAATGGCAGAAAAAGACAAAAGCGAGACTCCCTTTGGACACAGTTACCGTAAGCACCTCTGACAATCACGTGATCGCCCTCCTCCCTCCCTCTCTCTCTCTCTCTCTCAACTCCCTCTTCTCTCGTTCAATTTTCTCCTACCTTCAATTTACGTTTCCGCCACTCCCCCTTTTCCTTTTCACACTCACCAGTTCTGAAAAAGCTCCAACTTTGAAACACGGAGGTTCTCCAAAACACTTCGAAATTTTCAAGCGGGCGTTTCTGAGGGGTTGCTGGGTTCCCTCTCCAGATCTGCTCGTGCCGCAAAAAGGTTTCAAAATTTCTATGCTCTTCTTTCTGGGTTGAGACTATCACTCTAGGATGTGAAGGTGTTTGCTTGTATGCGTCTCTTGTTAATTCTGCTTCATTTTAGTTTTATGGGTTCTTCTTCAATTGTTTGGTATGCCCAGAAAAGTTTGGTGTTTGTTCATGTTTAATGTTCATTTTCAGTTCAATAAACCTTTTGTGTCTTGTTTAATCTCTTACCTAGATGCATTGTTGTTCTACTTTCCTTCTGCATTTTGATTTTAGTGTGAAATTGTTGCAAAGTTTGGTGGCTACTTCAAATTATTGACACTTTTTTGTTTTTGTTTGAAGGAAAATGGGTGTGATTTCTCGCAAGATCTTCCCAGCATGCGAGAGTATGTGTGTTTGTTGCCCCGCGTTGCGGTCGCGGTCTCGCCAGCCTCTCAAGCGATACAAGAAATATCTGGCTGAGATATTTCCTAAGTCTCCTGTGAGCTTCTTCCACCCTGTAAAAATTTTGTCTTGGAATTGGCTCTTGCGTTTGTTATTTGTTTGTTTTATCTTTTGTTTGGTTTCAGCAGTTGCTTAAGAGAAACTCAAATCTTTTGATAATATTACTATCATTTAAGACTAGGAAATATGCAGTAGTGCTTAGCCGTTTATGTAGTGTAGCATAATAGCATTTGCTTCATTGACTATAGGCCTTGGCTGGTTTCTCATGTCTTGCTTTTGCGGAGAGTTTCATTTATCACCGTAATTCACATCTAATGTAGCTTTTGTCCCTCTAATATCATATCCCTTGTTAAAGTTTCTGGCTTTTAGATTTGTTCCTTATGTTTCTATTTTTATTCACTCACTTGGTATAAGCTGAGTGTTTAAGGACAGAGATAGTTGCGATACCCCAGATGTGCATCATTTCCTTGAAGAAATGAAAGATAACTATTCAAGTTTTAATGGTCCTGGGCTACCCATGCTTTGATAGGCATATTGTTTTGCCGGAGAGGCTTGAATTCTAGGCATTTATTTGTCAATAATTATCTGCCAAGTATGGAAAAAGTTAGAATGGAACCTTCTCTAAAAGCTGGTCTAGCTGAACTCTTGTCAAACTTATATCATGATAAGCCTGTTGCGGTCGAGAAGTAAAGACCTTTGATGGACAAAACCGTATAAGGTCACTTGTTGCTGGAATTTAGGGATGGGATGTATCAGCCAATATTATGGAAGGCCTTAAATGACGTGTGATCTTGGATTTCTCACCCTTTGCCTCCAATTCAATTTCATCTGAACTGGCTCTTTATTTTCCCTTGTGCAGGATGGCAGTGCCGATGATAGAAAAATTGGGAAGCTATGTCAATATGCTTCTAAAAATCCTTTACGGATACCAAAGGTAATGTTATTTGCAATGCATCTTTGTGAAAGATAAAATTTAGTCATAAGTTCTTGAATCAACTGATCTGCATTATTATTTACTGTGTAGATTGCTAAGCTTCTCGAAGACAGATGTTACAAAGAACTGCGAAGTGGTCACATTAAACTTGTCACTATTGTGGCAGATATTTACAACAAACTGCTCTGCGATTGTAAGGGGCAAATGTAAGTTTTTGTTTCCCGTAAATACTGTTCTTGACCATGTGCCAATGCTAAGTTGATGAGACCACTATTCTTTTGTTTGGCTGTTGTCAAATTTCTGGAAGGTTTTAAACTTCTGTACGAATTTGACTACTTTGTTGTGTTGCTTAACTTGCTTGGAGCCTTGGAATTAAATTGCTCGGCTTCTTTATCTTGCAGGGTTTACTTTGCTGCTAATTTGTTGAATGTAGTTTATGAACTGCTGGGTGACTCCAAGGAAGACGCCATGTTAATACTTGGATGTGATACACTGACAACATTTATATACGTCCAGGTAATACTGCTTTCAATTTAAATACTTGAACTATGGATCAGACGTTGGAGTTTCATCATTTGACTCTTGTGATTTTCTGCTTCATGTTGAGTCATTATGCGTTTATAATTATTTTACTCGTTGCTTGCAATACGAGATTGTGAGATGAACATTTTCCTATTGATATTCAAGAGAATATAATTTGATTCGACATATTTAATGGATTCATTTTATTTGATACATTTCCGAAGCAGTGGTTGTGACATCTTCAAAATTAAATACTGCTAGTGAATGAGGGTGATAGATTGGGTAGCTATTTGTTTCTATGCTGTCATTATACTGTACTACATCCTTTTACCATCATAAACCTACAGTTTCGTCAGAGTGCTATTACTATGCTCTTTTCATAAGACAATTGGAAAAAAATTAATTCATATGGGATCTGATTGATGTTAGGAGATGGGCCTTTGATCCATATGGAGAGTTATTATGTATGCCCTGCTAAGAAAGTTGAGGTCTTTTCCGTGATTATTGGGATTGCCTGAGTTGCTAATGTGTAAACCATCTGTACTAGCATATTTTATGTAGTAATTGATATGAAGACCTAGAGCATGTCTTTCTGCCTTGCCAAGTTTGGATGGACTGGAATATACAGTGGATCCTGCCACCCGTTGCCTGTTCTCTAAATTGAATTTTCAAATCTAAGTGTTTATAAGGCTGAAGCCTATTAAGCATGGGATAAACAGTACTACTATCTTATCGTTATCAATCTTTCTGCAGGTGGATGGAACTTATATACACAATATTGAGAACTTTACTGACAAAGTCTGCATGCTGGCACACAAGACAGGCGATGAGCACGAAAAGCGTGGTTTAAGAGCATCAAGCTTGAGGTGTCTCTCAGCGATGGTAATTAACTGAAAAACTAGTTTCTCTTTGCATATGAATCCCTTTAATCATCAATAATTAGTAAATGCGTCTTATCACTATCATTTATGGTTATAGTACTAATATTTTTTGTTGCACTTTTGATCTTTCAAAGCATTCTGTTATTTAATTTATGCTCCATCCTAACCTTTGATCATGATACACCATCTGCAGCTGTGGTTCATGGCAGAGTTCTCGCATGTATTTGCTGATTTTGAAAAGGTGCGTTGTTTTGACAATTAACAAAGTTCTGGCATTAATCTTGATAATCCTTTTAGGCAAATCTGGTTACATAGTTCTAATGAAACAACAGTAAGGATGACCCTTGATTAAATTAGTATTAACGGTCTGTAATTTTATTTTATTTTTTGATCGGGGGTAATAATAATAATAGTTGTAAGAAGACCACGTCCACTAATAGTCATACCTTCTGTAGCAGTAGTAAAAATGATGAGGATATAAGAATTGGACTGATGCTTTCATCAGTTTTCCTGTAGAAAATATATTGTTTATATACTTATTATGTCCTTATTATTTTGCTCTTAGTCACCATAACTCCAAATTCATCGAAATTAGTTACTGGCCTATAGCTGTTATCTGATCATCTTCATGATCTGCTATCGAACGAGAGTCTGAATGATTTACATTTACTTATGGAAGGAAGGGAAAACCTTTTTCCCCCCTGTCTATTGTGTATCTAATAAAATATATTTATTGTCAGTTCAAGGAATAATAATTTGTTATGTATTTTAGATTGTGCATGCTACTCTCGATAACTATGAGACAGATTCACTAAACGAAGCTGAAGAAAGAAATGAGGCACATCACAATTGGGTTGACGAAGTAGCAAGATGTGAGGGAAGAGGTACTACTGTTGTCGGTGATGAGTTTAGCCCTAGTCACATGATTATAAGAATCAGGCCAGAAAAGAAAGATCCTGCACTTCTGACAAGGTGGATATATTTAATACTTACGAATGCAAAAACTTGATTTTTTGTTTTTGTGATTAAAATTTTGGCATTGCTGTTAAATTATTAGCATGAAGTTGTTGCTTGCACTTTGTTATGAATTACTTTCTTTTATTTGACATCAGAGAGGAGGTTCAGACACCACAAGTATGGGCTCAAATATGCATCCAAAGGATGGTTGAATTGGCCAAAGAGAGTACTACAATGCGCAGGGTATTAGACCCGATGTTTATTTATTTTGACGTAAGAAGACACTGGGTTCCTCAACATGGCCTGGCTCCCGTTGTTCTTTCCGACATGTCATCATTCGTGGAAAATCCTGGTGATTTTCTGTACTATCAATATTCCTTAATTTAGCAATAGTTCATTATTAATAAGTGATAGAAGGGGGTGTGTTTATTTCAATTTGCATGTCTTGTAATTTAAAGCACTTCCTGTTTAGCTAATTTTGTTCTAGTGTTTAACTACTGTAACTTCAAATACCTTACTTATGATCCTGGAAAGGTCAAAACTGATACAGTATATGATTATAGGACATCAGCAATTAATTTTAGCTGGCGTTGTTCGGCATTTGGACCACAAGAATGTTGCACACGATCCTGAGGTGAAATGTCACATCATCCATGCTGCCAGCTGTTTGGCTCGACAAGTGAGGGCAGAAGGTGTGATTTCTGATATGGGATTTGTTAGTGACCTCTTCAGACACTTGCGTAAAAGCTTCCAAGCTACCGCTGAATCGGTTGGAGAGGAAGAGCTGAATGTGAATGCTGCATTGCAGAGTTCTATCGAAAGTTGTTTGTTGGAGACTGTGAGAGGGGTATTGTCTTGTCTAAAAACACTGAAATATATTCCTTGAACTTCTCTATGTTTGACTGCTAAATGGTTTGTAATTGTTTCAGATTGTTGACGTGCGGCCACTCTTTGATATGATGGCAATTACCTTGGAAAAGCTTTCGCCTGTAAAAGTTGTTGCTCGGGCAGCACTTGCCTCCCTCACTATTCTTGCTCATGTCATTTCACTCGCTTCTGTTTCATTCCGCTCTCAGCAGGTGAGAAGCTTTGAGCGATTTTACTTAATTTGATATGATAGATTTTAGATTTGATAGTCTGGGGAGATAAATTTATTAATTTGTTAGTAGTTAGTATAGATGAATACACTGAAGCAAAATCTATTTTTAGGTGTATTTTGTTACGATAAATACACTCTGAAGCTAAATTTTAGCTGATTGCACAATGTAGAGATGAATATATCCTAGTGGTGTTTTAATAATATCTGTCGTCTGAACTGAGTCCTGATATTCATTTTCATCCCCAGCTTTTCCCGGAGGCTCTTTTTGTTCAACTCTTGAAAGTAATGTTGCATCCGGATGTTGAAATACGCGTTGGGGGACATCAGATATTCTGTGTTCTTCTTATTCCAACTTCTGCTCATGCCAGAAATGATGTTCCTAACAATCCAAGAAGGTGGCACTCCAAAAGCATGTCCACATTTTCCTCCATTGCGTCTCTGCTTGAAAAGCTTCGCGTGGAAATATATGGAACCAAAATTACCCGTGGTATTGAAAAGGATGATTTTCAGAAAGTCGAAGAAGAAAGGAAACATGGGAGATCCCACAAGAACTCTCCTAACATGCATATAATAAGCTCCATTGTGGACAAGGCCAGCGGACATGCTACCTTGACTGAGAATGTAGGAAAACTACCTTTTTAACACTGATCCCTTTTCGTTTTCTCTTGGAGATATTCTTTTATTGGTACATGACGTCTTCGCATTGGTGCAGGAACAATATTTTTTGCAATGCAATGAGGAACAAGTGGTGCAGTTGCTGTCTGCTTTATGGATACAAGTCAATCTCCCTGACAACCTACCCGCTAATATCGAAGCGATTGCCCATTCATTCTGTTTAGTACTTATCTCATCTCGACTGAAGGTTAAAACTCAAATTCGTTCGTTCTGTTGACTATGTTACTTATCTTGCTTATAGTTACTTGGCTGTTATTGGATATTCATCTTAAGATCTCTCATCTCTGTGTTGCAGAACTCTAACGATAGCCTAATACTCAGATTCTTCCAGCTTCCCATGTCAATTAGAAAGATATCGTTAGACCCGAATAATGGTAGGACACTAACAATGAGCTTCACTCTATGAAAAGCATTAAATGTTTTGACGTATTACTGTTTTTTGAATACAGGTTCCTTGCCACCTGTGTACCAAAGATCTCTTCTTGTATTATCAACTGCGATGATGATGTTCGCTGCGAAGCTATACAATGTAGCAGACACCAATAATTTGCCTAATCTGTTAATTGAAACTGATGTAAGTACCTTACGCTTTCGATTTATGGGCATCGTGTTTAAATTTTGGGGGTAGTGGACCAAGACTTTCATTCTTGGTTTTCGAGGCAAATGCATTTGAATGAGGATTCTTATATGTTAGATTTTTATCGCTTTATTCTGCTTATTAGCAATTCTCAATCTCTTGTATATCTGGCACTCAAGTTTCTTTTCGATGCTTTCGGTTCAGGTGGATCCATATCTTGGCATCACTGATGACTTTCAAGTGTATGTGAAGCCTCAGCACAACAGAGATTATGGCTCTGCTTCTGACAATGACGAAGCCTTATCAACTCTTACCGAGCAGCGTGAAAAGGCATATGAATCAGACAAAGTCGTGTTTGACATACTAGTCGAGAGTTTATCTACCATCACGAAGGTATCCTCCTCTATGCTGAAAATTCATCTTAGAAGGACAAGAGCTTTTGATAAATCAACGGGTTTAACTCACACTCGTGTTTGATGTCTTTTTAAGTTTGAGGCAGAAGAAATCGCCAATCAGCTCACGGAAGGATTTGTACCTGACGAAGCTTTCATGTTGGATTCACAATTAATGCTCGACATGGATCATTTCCAAAGGGTCGCACACTCCAAAGCATCGCTATCATTTGACGGGGTATGCAGTGTTGATTGTCTCGAGCCAGGTCTTCATGCACTTTACATAGTTACGGCAATTGATGAATTGTGTTGTTCTCCTTTTTGATGCAGGATTTTTCTGCCAATTCTCTCGTTGAAGATGATGCTATGAGTATATCGTCAGTCACTGACATATCCCGATTCATCCCCAAAGTGCCTCCGTCTGCTTCTCCTTCGATGTCCCATATCGTCAGCATCGGCCAGCTTCTAGAATCGGTAATACATCATTCTCATTCTCTCCGTGCTCTATTCTTGCTCAGACGAAAAACATCTGATCTGGGTAATGAATTTCAGGCACTTGAGGTTGCTGGTCAAGTAGCCGGAACATCCGTCTCCACGTCACCCCTTCCGTACAGCACCATGACGAACCAGTGTGAGACCTTCGGCACAGAGACAAGAAAGAAGCTCTCGAACTGGTTGACCTACGATAACCAGTTCCCCAAAGCCTGCGCCTCGTCTCTCCCCCCTGCAACTGAGATGTCAGCAGTCGACAAGGTGAGCTAATCACGACCAAGATCCATGTCCTAGTCTTGTCCATCACACTCGTACTGAGACTTCTAATTGCCCTATGTGCAGATACTGCACGAGGAGCCTGCAAACAGTACGTGGCTGGCTCTGAGGCTGCCGCCTTCCAGCCCGTTCGACAACTTCCTCAGAGCAGCTCGAGGTTAGAGCAGAGGTTCGATTCCATGTCCGATCTGACTCGACTAGTTCTTTATTTTGTAAATTGTTAGCACTGCGATGTCGAATGTAAGTAGAAACTCGTCCTTGAGTTCTTGTAATCAGTAATTTTAGGGCTTTCTTAGGAAAATCCATGATTGATTTCTTGCTTCGGTTTTCCACTGTGCTGTGTGTTATGTGAGGGAGAGAGAGAGAGAGAGAGAGAGAGAGAGAATGAAGCAAGAAGCCATCCTAGTTTATTATTGTTGTAAAGATGAGACAATGACAAGTTAGTTATTATTCAGTTATCTTTGCTAACCGTTTGTAGCTGCAGATATTATCTCAATTATTATTGGAATTAACAATTTGATTAGAGTTTATAATTATTTTTCAATTAATTATACGATGTCTGTTCAGTTCAATTGTCATGTTTCTTTTTTACACGAAATTTTAGTTGCAATGTTAAACGTGAAAAAGTAAGGATCTCGTATTAACATGAAGGTTGAATCTTTTCATTTTAGAAAACAATACTACATTTTATGTGAGACGACTCAATTAGTAAAATACAACAATTTAACTAGGATTGAAGGAGTATTCCCATTTCATTATTTCACCGCTCGAATTTATTCATGTAACGTGTTATCTTAAATCAGACGGATGGAGTATCAAGTAACCGGTTTTTTAACGAAATAAATTAAACAGGACCCACATGTATCATTTATACGACGTCGTTGTGAGAAGGATTCACAAAACCCTTACCCCTTAAACCCTTCCTCCATTTTCGGCCACCGGAGAAGGAGACGAAGATGGCGAATATGAGAATCATCAGCCGATTAATCCTCCAGAACTCGTCTCAAGCTTCCCTTCCGCGGTGGCTCTCGACGGCGGCGGCGGCGCGGCCGAGACCTCGAAACACTCTTTTCTACAAAGTGGTTGACGCAGCCTCCAAATCCAGTACTTTGGACGCCATTAACGAATGGGTTGCCGGAGGGAAGAAGAAAGTGAGGAAAGCCGATATTATCAACCTCACCGCTTACTTTCGCTCTCGAAAGAATTTCCAAGCTGCGCTTCAGGTACTATTTCTCGACCTCTTTTTGGGATCAATTTTGTTGAGGTGGGTGGTCTATGCTTTCTCATGCTGCAACCCTTTCTCACTGTATTTCTGCAAATAGGGATGGAAAAGAGGTTTCTTTTTAGGGCTTTTGTTGGAATCGGTATGCAATTTTAGGTTAGGAGAAGTATTGTTGATTTTGATTATGAAAGACGTTGCTAGCTTAAATATATTGGGGAACACTAGGCCTTGCTTGAAGATTTTACTTTTCGATATCGAAGAGAATCGTAATTTGGTTATGATTTAGACTTTTGGTTGCTACGTTGCTGCACATTTCGAGTCGAGGGTTTATGATATAGCTGCTTGGACGTTATACATTTTGACAGGTTGATCATCTTTTAGTTGGGTATTGAATGATTACAGATGAATGATTCGAGTGTAGCAAGGTTTGGGTACGAAATATCGAAGATATTGCATAACATATGTTTTTGTATTCGTTTTACTAGAGCAAGTATGGTTTAACTTGTAAGTTTGTGTATATGCTATACTTTGCACTTCTCCATAGTTCTTGATTCCTTTTACACGCATCAGCTGTACGAATGGATGGACATTAGCGATCTTGAAATGACCGATGCTGATCACGCTATACGCATTGACCTTCTTGGACGGGCTGAGGGTTCAGATTCTGCAGAGAAATACTTCAATAGCCTCCCGGAGAAAACCAACAAAATTTACGGATCACTTCTGAGCTGTTATTGCAGAGGAAAGGTTTTGGACAAGGCTTTGGAGATCTTTGAGAAGCTCAAGGAATCGAATGGCGCAAACTTATTAGATTACAACAATATGATTATGCTTTACTATAAGTTGGAGAAGAATGAAGATGTTATTTCTCTAGTGGGAGAAATGGAGGAGAGGAACATTCCTCTCGACATTTATACTTACAACATGCTGATCAACAGTTATGCTTCTCCGAAGAATCTGAGCGTTGTTGAAAAAATCGTGGAGCAGATGGAAAGTAGTGATGTCAAACCCGATTGTTTTACATACGGAAATCTGGCTACCATCTTTTTCAATTCGGGGAATCATGAGAAGGCGGTTGCTTTTCTTGAATTGATGGAGAAAATGGAACCTCCAAAAAATGCAAATCATGCAAAGGAAGCTTCCCGCACTCGCCTCAGGTTATACTCTATGATGAACGATCTATCAGGGGTTAATCGAGCATGGGATGGTATAAAGTCAGCTGAAGTAAAGCCCTCGAATACTAGCTACCTTTTCATGCTTTCCGCTCTTTCGAGATTGGGGAATCAAGAAAATCTCGAGAAAATGTTCCAGGAATGGGAAGAAGGCTGCACTTTGTACGATTATAGGTTGCCGAATGTGATGCTAGAATACTATCTCTCTCATGACATGATCGAAGAGGCTACATCTCTTTACAAAAGGCTTGAAGATGGGTTCAACAAGAAAAATTCCCCGCCAAATTTGAGCACAGCGAATTTGTTTGCACGTATATGCTTGAAGAACTCTGAGATAGATTCGGCTATGGACTATGTGGAGAAGGGGTTGGGAAAATCAAAATCACGAGACAATAAGTGGTTTCCGACGAGTGAAACTATTGAAGAGTTTGTCAGCTATTTTAAGAAGGGTGATGCAGAGAGAGGTAGGAAGTTCATCGAGAGCATGAAGAAGCACAAGCACAACTGCCTGCAGTCGGAACCTCTGCTTTCGTACATCAAAGATACTGAAGATAGGAACTAGTATCCCAGCAATCGGACTTCTTGCATCCACTGAATTCCGTTTACTGCTTATTTCTTGCTTCGTTTCCGGCGTTGCAGTTTGCCCTAGTTTATTGAGATCTGCCATTGATGCTTGCATCTGGTTGAGAAACTCTGTTAGTGTAGAAGATGTGTATTTGAACCCTTTCCTTTAATCATATTTATTTCACTAATTTATTTGTGTTGAGAAATCTTTACTTCTAAACATTTTCTCGTTTACCTATCCACTGTGGACGTATTCTGATCGATATTTAATTCTCTGATCGAACTATACATTGAAAAAACATTGTTTATGTTATAGTCAGAATTCTGTAACAAAATGATACATACTTCTTTCGTCTCACCAAATTGTAGACGTTTCTAAATATTCGGATATGAAATTAAATTAAGTTTTTATTAAATAATAATTTCAAAATTATGGGGAAATGAAAATATAAATATATATATAGAGAGAGAGAGAGAGCCTTTCCATTTAAAACCCTCACTCCATTTTCTGCTTATGGTCGCCGGCGATGGCGATTATGAGAGTCATCGGCCGTCTAATCCTCCATGACTCGCCGCATTCTTCCCTTTCCCGGTGGCTTTCGACGGCGGCGGGACCGGGGCCTCGAGCTCTTTTCAAAAAGGTGGTCGACGCGAGCTCCAGAAATGAAAATGTGGTGGACGTTATGAACGAATGCGTCGGAGGAGGGGAAAGAGTGAACAAAAGCGATATTTTCAACCTCGCCGCTTACTTCCGCCATTGCAGGAATCACCGAGCTGGACTTCAGGTGAATTTCCTCTTAATTTATTTTCTGTATCCAATTTTGCTCAACTCGTTTGTGTTTCTGCAAATTCAAATTCAAATAGCTAGGGTTTCTGTTCGAATTTTTCCGATAGTATTACTATTAGTGAAGAGAAGATGCGTTGATGCAGATGATTCTGAATTAAATTGTTGTTAGAGTTCAATATTATTGCACATTTTGATTTCTAGGTGTTTGGTGATTTATTTTAGGATTTAATCTTTAATCTGTATGAATCCTGTTTTCACTCGACTCATTTTCGCTCTCCGCGATTCGATTTACTTGCATCAGCTGTGTGAATGGCTGGACAGCAGCAATCTTAGAAGAACCTGGGCTGATGAAGCTAGACACATTCATCTCCTTGGAAAGATTAAGGGTGTAGCTTCTGCAGAAAAGTACTTTCATGGTCTCAAGGAAAAATCGAAGGTAACATACGGAGCAATTCTTACCTGTTACTGCAAGGAGAAAGTTCTGGACAAGGCTTTGGAGATCTACGAGAAGATGAAGGAATCGAATGACATAGACACTCGAGATTACAATAGTGTGATCACACTCTATCATGACTTGAAGCAGCCCGCAAAAGTTGTCTCTCTAGTCGAAGAAATGAAGGAGAGGAACGTTGATCCCGACACTTACACTTACAACATGTTGCTTAGCAGCCATATTGCTCTGAAGAATTTAGATGCTATTACTATTGATGGAGTTCTGGAGGAGATGAAAGATGCTCACGTGAAATGCAATAGGTTTACATACGGAATACTGGCTAATGCGTATTTGAATGCAGGGCTGCATGAGAAGGCTGCGGCTTTTCTTGGGCTGGTAGAGAGCATGAAATTTAATAAAGGTGATGCAAAGATAGGTTGCCACATTCGCCTCAAATTGTACTCTATGATGAATGATCCCGCTAGAGTTAATCGAGCATGGGAGGATCTAAAGTCGCATGTGCAAAAACCCGATGATGATAGTTATCATGCCATGCTGTTGGCTCTTTCCAGACTTTCAGACCACGAAAATCTTGAGAAGATTTTCAAGGAGTGGGAAGAAGGCTGCACTTCGTATAATTTTAGGTTGCCAAACATGCTTCTTAAATACTACCTCTCTCTCGATATGATGGAAGAAGCTAATTCGCTATACAAAAGATTGGTAGATGGAGCGAGGGACAGAGGAACTGAGCCGAATGGGAGGACATTGGAGCTGTTTGCAATTCTGTGCTTGAAGAACTGTGAGATAGATTCGGCTATGGAGCATTTTGAGAAGGCACTAGGTAAACTGAAACCGCAAAGTAGGTGGCATCCGAAAAACGAAACTATTGAAGAGTTTATCAGATATTTCGAAGAGAAGGGAGATAGAGAGAGAGGTGGGAAGTTCATCGAGAGCATGAAGAAGCAGAATCTTGTGCAGCCGGAGTGTTTGCTTTCGTACATGAAAGCTACTGAAGAGGGTATAAATGAAGGTGAATGAATTTTCTTGCATGTGCTGGATTTTACCATCTTTGTTTCCATGTTAGCTTCGTACAAGTGAGACGAAGTGAGACGGAGGGAGTAACATACATATTGATCCTACCTTCATAATGATCTCTAGTATTGCTAGTAATTCCTTTGCAACTTTTTCACCTTGTAATAAATAAACTTTGAATTATGTGATTTATTAGTACTCCCTCCGTCGCAGTTCAATTAATTTATTTCATTTTGACACGAAAATTTAAACGCAATGTTAAAAGCAAAATGTAAAGGATCTACCTTGAAAAATAAGACGTAACTTTTTCCATTTTAAGAAGCAGATCAATTAAAATGTAACGATTATGATAAAAAGCAAAGTGAGTGATATAGATTATAGAACGGGGAGTACTTTTTTCAAAATGGATCTTTCTCTTCAAAATGCGGCCCAAGTTTGGTTTTTGTTGATTGGGCAAAGCCCCGTCCAGTCAAAATAAACATTAAAAATCATTTTTAAAAAATGCTAAACTTTGGTCGATAAAATTGGCTATATAACTCATCTTTTATCCCCAAAGTCAAAGATTGCACTAAAAAAAAATAGGATTCATTTGCATTAAACAGTTTAAATTCGGATTTCATATACTTCTCCTAGCTCAAGATTTTAAGCTATTCCTTTTCATATTTGCGACAAGCATTTTCAAGGCTTTGATGATAAGTTTCAAAATATCTTTTTAAAGAATTTTTTCTTTCTAAAAGATTTTTTTTTTTTCGAAAAGATTTTTTTAAACCCACCATCAAGACGCTCGAAAACGCTTGCTACAAATGCTGAAAAGAAGGGTTCAAAAGTCGTGAAAGGGAGTGTGTAAGTATTTTATATATACATGTAAGAAGTATCAAATTCTTAAGTAATGTTATTTATGATAATTAGGTTAGAATAGATTGTTAATTATCACCGATCAAAAGTAAATAAGTGATGTTGAGTTTAATTTAATCTCAAAATAAAAAGTTTAACCAAAAATCTGAGGCAATGCCAAGTACGGTATGCGAAGCTTAAAATTTGATAACGTTTAAAAATATGATTACTGATTAGCGACTTATTATTCATAGTTAAAGGGGACATTTAGAATAAACTAAACTTGAACCTTGAAGGGTAGATACAATAGTTATATCAATTTGAAAACATATGGAAGAACCATGCGACATTCAATTAATTTTGGAGAGTTGAAGCTGATCCTTATAGCTGCTAGAGACGCAGGCAGTGGAAGAGATTTTAATCGGAAGTTTCGTCGCAACTATCATGACGTTGACTGATGTTTTGGGCCCTGGAGATGTTCTGCGAGAAGATCCAATCCTATTTTAAATTTCTATATGCACTTGTTATACTTAATTATTAGATTGAAGAGGCGCTTCATCACGAGGCGGAAATCAAATATGGAGAAAGATGGAGAATTTTGGCATATAAAGCTTCTATATATAAATAAAGTCTATTCTTAGGATTGCTGAATATACCTCATTCTATTTCTGTTTCATCAAGGTTAGTGTGTTAGTCCACTCTTATAGTATAACAACAAACATATTCACATATGTATGGAAGTAGTTTTTGACAACTTCCTTTTGCATGCTCACCTTACTCTTTTATCTGCTGCATATACCATATACCATTTCTGCATGCATTAATTTTGATGTGCATACATTTCTCTCAAGTTACAATGTATATTAGAGTTGTAGATCCACCAAAATTGAGATGAATAATAGTAACAAATACCTTTTTCTTAAATAAAGAAATATTACTCCCTCTGTCTCACTTTACTTGGCTGATTTCATTTCAACACCAAATTTTATGCGCAGTGTTAAAAATGAAAAGTTAATTATTTCCATATTAAAAAACATGTCAATTGAAGCACGTCCCAATTAGGAGAGAAAATTAAATGAAGTGTAACGGAAAGAGTAGGATGGAAAAGGAATGAGTAGAACGAGTAAATTCAGGGGAGAAAAAGGAAAAGGAAATAGTAGTAGCGTAGAAAGAAAGGAGAAGGAGCGGAGGTTGGCAACGTGGGAGAGGCGTCAAATCTGAGGGGACAGGCATGACGTCAGAAGGGAGTGATCGGACGGCTGACAACGACCCACACACCCGCGCCCTTCGCGGGAGGAAAATCTCTTTCCTTATTTCACTGGGGTGGGGGAGAAGAATTCATTTTAATGGCAAATGCTTGTGTACAAACGTTTGTATACAAACGGTTCATCTGCACCATACACGTGTATACAGCTTATTTTTAACAAATTGCCCCCCTATTCTACAGTAGAAGGTATTGAAATGTCATTATGGTTTTCTGCAGAAAAGTGTAAAATGGTCCCACAAATTTCCTACCCCCACCATCCAAATATAATATCGTATTTTAATTGAGATAATCACCCATTAGTTGATTTTCTCATTTAAAGAAGGGTTAAATGTAGAGGTGCCCACGGTTCCGGTTCCGGTTCTAACCGGAACCGAACCGCCGGTTCCGGTTCCGTCGAGAGAGGAACCAAAACCGAACCGTAAACACACGGTTACGGTTCCGGTTCCGGAACCGGCTGTTCCGGTTCCGGAACCGGCTGTTCCGGTTACGGTTCCAGTTCTAACCGGAAAAAACCGGACAATTATTTATTTATTTTTTAATTTTAAACTTTTTTATTTCATAAGGCTTTGAACATTTTTCAATTTTATAGATGTTTCTCATGCAACTCTTCTCATAGTTTGGGATGTGTTAGATATCACATATCAAATAAATAAGAAGCTTGAAAAGTGTAATACTCTTATAAAAACAATAAACATACCTCACAATGAAGAAATAACAAATGAGTGTTTGAGAGTAACACTTATATAATTGAAAAAAAATCCAAATTATATATATATTTAGTTATTATTTATGAAGTTTAACAAATAATGTTATATTTGTTTATAAATTATATTTAAAAAAAATAAAAATAATAGAATTTATATAAATTGGACGGTTCCAAAATTTGGAACCGCCGGTTTGGAACCGGAACCGGAACCGAACCGCCGGTTACGGTTCCAAGCCTTAGGAACCTTAACCGAACCGCCGGTTCCACCGGTTCCTTTTCCGGTTCCGAACCGCCGGTTCCGGTTTCGGTTAAAAAACCGCCGGTTCCGGTTACGGTTACGGTTTTAACCGCCGGTTCCGGTTCTTTTGACCACCTCTACAGTTAAATGCATGTAAATACACAAACTATACCTCAAATTTCATTTTTAACATGAACTTTGAAAAATTCAATTAAATACACAAACTTTACTTCTTGTTCAATTTTGACACAAAATTCAGTTTTCCCCAAATTGAATCTGACATGGCATTTTAAATACCTAATCATTTATTATTGAATTGAGGTGGAATTTTATTAAAATTTTACTATTGGTGACATGGCATAAATTATAAAAAAAATTAAAATTTTGGAAATTGGTCTTTCCCTCTCCCACTTCCGGTTGCTGCCATCACCTCCGACATGGTCGAGAAGATCTCATCAGAAGCTCGCCATAAATTAATTCGTTACGCACTGCGTGTAGGAGCTGTGGTCGCAGCCGGCGATTCGGCACGAATCGCTGATTGGCTTCTCGTCGGTGCAGATCTCGCAGGTGAACTAGTGGCGGAGAAAGGCGTCGTAAATGACAAGGCTTTTCGAGTTGGACGATTCGCCCTTGTCGAATCCATTTTTCCGTTGGGCGGAGGAAGGGGGGAGTTCGACGACGTCGTCGTCGTCGTCCGGCGGCGGCCTTCGACGGAGATGGCATCAGATTTGGTTGCGCCGCTCTTGAAGACGGATGGCGCTGTGTGGAGAATGGAGATTTCGTGGTCGTCTGCGATTCTTAATAATTCAGTCGCCATTGAAGCGTTGAGTTGTAGATCAGTGCTATAGAAGTTGGAAACTAAATCGGTAATGGAGGCTTTGGGTACCGAGAGTTTATGGGAAGTTTCTTGAACGGAATTAGGGCATTTGGAATTTCCAAAATTTTAATTTTTTTAAATAATTTATGCCATGTCATCTATTGAAAATTTTAATAAATTTCCACCTCATTCAATTATAAAATGATTAGGTATTTAAAATGCCATGTCAGATTCAATTTGGGGAAAGTTGAATTTGGTGTCAAAATTGAACAAGAAGTAAAGTTTGTGTATTTAATTGAATTTTTCAAAGTTCATGTTAAAAATGAAATTTGGGGTAAAGTTTGTGTATTTACATGCATTTAACCCTTTAAAGAAAGGGAGAATATCCAAAAATAGCCAATTTCATAAGACAAAAGTCTTTTTTTAGCCACGTATAATAAAAAGGTCTTTTTTTAGCCACTTTACATATTTTGTGACAATTATACCCTTAATAATAATATTAATTACCATTGTTAAATTAAAAAAAAAGGAAAAGAAAATTAAGAAAAAATCAACCTCCGCCCTCCCGTTCTCTCCCTCTCTCTCCCTCTCCGTTCCTCTCACACCGCCGCCGATGCAGGTGTTGCCGCCTCCGCCTCCGACGACTTTCTCCGACGACTTCCTCCTCCTTCCTCTCTTCGCTTCCTCCTCGTTACTGCATCTCACGTCGTCGTTGCCGTCGCCATCTCTCTCTCTCTCTCTCTCTCTCCTTCTCTTCGCTGATGTAGGGTGGCCGTCGGTGAAGTCTTTGATGAGGAAGATGGCTGAGCAGCACCGCCGCGCCGCCAACTACATCACGGTGGAGAACAGCGGCGATGACAGTTTGTTACACGACTAAGTTGAGGGTTACACGAATTCAGGATTACTCGTGTTCGTGTGCACGAACGGATATTCACGACATTTTTGTTCGTGTTCGTGTGCACGATCGAGTATTCACGACAGTTTCGCTCGTGTTCGTGTGCACGACCAAGTATTCACGACGATTTTGCTCGTGTTCGTGTGTACGACAATGTTCTTTTTCGATTTGTCGGAGAGGATTCAGTCATGGAGCTCGAGCTGACCTTCTCCGGTGGTGACAGCGGCGGCGATGGTGTGCTCGGCGGCGGCGGCTATTGGCGGCGCCGGTCGGAGGATAGAGAGAGAGAGAGAGAGAGAGAGAGAGAGAAGAAGAAGGTGAGGAGGGAGGGAGAGAGAATGAGAGCGTGGGGTGATAGTGTGCTCGGCGGCGGCGGCTATGGCGGCGCCGGTCGAGGAGGCTATGGCAGCGCCGGTTGGACAGAGAGGGAGAGGGAGAGAGAGAGAGAGAGAGCAGATGAAGAAGAAGGTGAGGAGGGAGGGAGAGAGAAAGAAAGTCGCGGGGTGAGGGAATTGGGGGTTAGGGTTTTTCTTTTATTTTTTATTTCCAATATTTTTTTAATTTTAGGTAGTAAGGGTATTATTGGTAGTTCAGGTCCAAAGTGGCTAGAAAAAGACCTTTTTATTATTAGTGGCTAAAAAAGACTTTTTTGTTATGAAAGTGGCTAATTTTGTCCTTGCCCCTTAAAGAAAAGAACAAAACGTTAATCACTACAAGGAAAGTTTTAATTCAAATATCTAAAGGGTAATTTTCTGCTAAATATATTTTTAAGGATGAAATATTTTCTTTAACATTTTTTTTTGACAGAAATATTTTCTTTAACATTAAATGCTCCATTCTAGTGGTAACACCCATCAATTAAAAAATCATTTCTATATTCATTACCCTTCTGGCCTTTTGTTTGTTCTCAAAAATTTCAAAAAATCATACATTACATTTAGTAGATTAATCTCCATAAAAAAAAGGGTAAGCTTTAATTCATAAAATTTAGATAAAATATAAATTTATAAAATTTGCCTGTCACTAGGGGAACTAATTATAATTAGTAATGGCATAATTTAATCATGCAATAAAAAAATTTATCATTTCTGATCGATTAATAAATTGAATACAAAATATATACCATAGTACTCCCTCTGTTTATTTTCATTTGACACCTTTATTTTCAGCACGATATTTAAGATATTCAAATTTATAATATAAAGGTAAAGATAAATGAACTGTTAATAGTATTAATATAAAAATAAGTTGGATATAAGGAAATAAAATGAGTGTTAACGTGGAATGTTGGACTAAAAATATAAATGAACTAAATGAAAATAAATGTCTTAATAAGAAAACGTTGTTAAATCAAAGTAAAAGGAAAGAGCAGTACAAAATTACAAATAATCAAAAAATAAAATATTAAGTAATGTTGGTGGTGGGGTAAAGGCGGTTCTAGGTCCCAATCTAACCAAAACCGGCAGAAAAGAATGGGTGGTTTCTTGTACTACTGTTGCATGAGGGGGCAAATTTCAAATGCCACGTGTAGGGCAGTTAAATGAGTTTGTATACAAACTTTAGCTTTTCGTTTGTACATAAGCCTCTCCCCATTTTAATAGTAGTACTATTAATTTACTAGAAAATAAAATAGTAAATAAAGTAGTGATGGGAAAGGAAGGTTTTCAGAGTCTGAGAAATGTGACTGACAGAGAAGAGAAGACGCAACAAACCCTTTGACTCTTCTACAGTCATTATTCTACCTCCGGCCATTTGATACGTCTTTCTTTTTGAAACGTCCCACATTAGTCGGAACATTTCCTATCATGTTAAAAATACACACATTTAGAACTCGGATTAACATTTTAGAAATATATCAATTGACATGGGTCGAAGGGAATAATAAAATCATATTTCATCTCTCCTTTGATTGCTTAAAAACGGGATTTCTAGAGGGAACATAATAATAATAATAAAAAGAAATTTATATTAATCAAGACATCTCACTTCAATTGGTTTGTTTCTTAAAATTGAAATAATTAACCCTTAGTTTTCAATGTGAAAACCATACTTTTCATTTTTAACACTACACGTAAAATCTCGTTCCGAAACGAAACAAGCCAAGTGAACTAAATCAACAAAGTCAATACATCCCCTGTTCTTGGAACATAATACTATACTGCTACGTTCATACTACCTCCATCTCACTAAATTAACCTCATTTAAATAGTAACTTTTTTCGGCACGCGTTTCCACCGAAACCTAGTACGAGTTTTACGATATAATATTGGAATATTATTTCTTTTACGGAATACTACGAGTGTCGGGCTATCCCGTAAAAGAAATAATATTTCAAAATTATATCGTAAAACCCGTACTAGGTTTCGGTAGAAACGCGTGCCGAAAAAGTCAAAACATCAAATGAGACTAATTTAATGAGATAGAGGTAGTATATTCTAATCATAGCCTACAATTTCTCCTTTCTTTATCTCCTGAATAGTAAAATAATATCGACAACGAAGCGCGTCTCAGTCGGTAAAATACTTTCGAATCACCTTGGATTACCTAATTTAATACATAATCCTTTAAATACATAACTCTAAACCAAGAAAATGAAGAAAGAAAAATATACTAAAACCCTCAAAGCTATGGAAGCTTCTAGACCCTACCACGGTCGCTCCCGGGGCTTGCCAGTGTTAGGACGACGCCTTGGAGCTCGCTCTTCGCCATCGCCTCCTTCCCGATGGGTGTCGAGCCTCGAATCTCTGGAGGCGATCTTCTAGCTTGAGCTTGATCGAACCCGGTCTCGACCAACTTCACCGGATGCCTTGGATATGCAACTATAGGACTAATTGCATGGTTGTGTAGACAACCTGCATTGCTAGAGAGATGGTGTTGGCTAACAATGGCGCCCCTCGACACACGGTCCGGCCCCTTCACATCAAGAAACGTCGACACAAAAGTTCGAGAATTCAGAAACATCGACAAATTTAGAGATTTTGAAAGCTAGGATTCAAGAATGTGATCTTACTGCAGCAAACAGCACTCCTCGGAAGACTTTCCCGTTGACAGTCGCTGTCATGAGGTAGCCGGAGTCGAACGCCCCATCAACTTGACCTCGTACTTCAGCTCCCATCTAAGACGAGACGAAATCGAAGAATGTAATCGAATTGAAAGCAAATAATAATAAAAGAATTAGCTGCACAAGATATGTAGAAGAGTTGTGGCCTAATACCAAATTTCTGGTTTTCCCTAACGATTCTGCAGCGCTGCACTGTGCTCGACATGCATCGCTGCAAACGACGTTCTTGTGTTCCAGATTTGGATGCTCCGATGCTGGATACACATCGTGGAAAGTTCTAGAAATCGAGTGCCTCGGGTTGCTCTGATTCGAGGCTGAATTGTTTAGCGGAAAAGAGTTTGGAGTCGAAGTGTTTTGCCTGAACAGCATATGAGCTCTCGAAGAAGGGTAAGACGTGCCGATGTTTTTCTGTACTGATGTTTGATCGTGATCGGATTTGGAGGGTGACGATTGCTGTGATCGTGCAATGCAATGTTCTTTGAGCTCCAGACTGCCTTCAAGCACCTTCGAATTGCTCGTTCTTCGTCTTTTAGGATGCAACGTACCTCCAATAATCGAAAAACAAGAACCATTAGTTCAAACTTCTAAACCATAGAAAGCTGAGGTTGAAGGGTATGATATATTTACCAAAACGGAAAGACTGCTTTGGAACGAGCTCGAGCTCCTCGATTTGATCAGACGTTGAATCTTCATCGTCTCCTACAAATATCGTCTTCTGCTGCCAAAACGAAAAGGGGGAACAGCTTGAGAATATATAGTCGAACGCTAACGATAAGCAGAGTTGGTAAAGTTCAGCAATTTGAGTACCAAATTACTCGAAATCTTGGTCTCGTCTTTAGAAACGCTTCCAAAATCCCGACTGCAAGTCTGTGAGTCGATCTGTAACACGAGCAGTTCGTTTAAAGGACGCTCGTCTTCTCCACACCTGCAACATAAAGCCATCAAGTTACAGTATATCAGAAAACCTGTACATGCCAAGTGAGAAGGTGAGTTCAAAGTTGCATGAATACTATTAATCAGTCCCACCCTCCGAATACGACGATGCCTGAGTTTGTGACTGCGGCTGTATGAGAGAATCGGCCTTGAGATTTTGGCGAATTGGTCTCGAGCTGAAGCCACGAAGACGTTATCACATCGAGAACCCATACATCATTGTAGTATTGCTTGTCGCCAACTCCCCCGAGCACATACACCTATACATATTCATATTCATCTCAAAAATCAATCGAAACCCCTCTAAAAATCGAACAAGAAACAAGAACATGACTACCGAAACAGAGGATTCGATTAACTTCACTACAGTTCAAGAAACAAAAAACTTGCCTTGGTCCCGATGCTAACTGCAGCATGCCCGGCACGAGCACCCGGTGAAGCTCCGTGAGCATCCAACTACGAACGAAAATCGTGCGAAAGAAATGATTCTACATTCTTAAACTCAAACGATGCATTAATTCAAGAAAGTGAAGATCATGATACCTTAGACCAAATCAATTTATTCATGTCCAACACACTAACATCTCCTTGATACCTATAACCGGAGTCTCCACCGAATACGAAAAGGCGGTGTCCCACAGCCACCGCGCTATGGCTGTCGCGTGGGGCCGGAGCACTTCCCTTCACCTCGGGCGAAGACCACTCCATTTTGTCCAAATCCAATACATGCAAATCATTCAAATAATTAGCCTCTCCCTCTCCACTGCCCCCGAATATCACCATCTTCTCATCACCGATCACATTAGCCGTGTGACTCTCACGAGGCGAGGGCGGAGTTCCAAGGCATTCAGGCCGACTCCATTCCCTCGAAACGAGATCCAGTACGTGGAGATCGTTGACCTTCCTACAACCATTAGTACCTCCGAAAACGAGCATCTTGTGTGCCACAAGAACAGCGGTGTGGCTGTCCCTCGGGCCGGGACCCGGCCCTGAAGTCTTGAGAACGCTCCACAGCATCGTTTTGAGATTGCACACGAGGACATCGCTGAAGTGCACGCCCCCTCGACATCCCTGAACACAAAACCAGGAAAAATTGGTATCGGTTAAGCAGAAGAAATGCCATATTTTTTGTACAGCAAATTTAGAGAGTGAGAGCTAAAATTTAGGAAGGAATAAGCTTAAGAAAAAGTAAAAGCAATTGGTTAAAGATGAGAAATAACTACTCAACACTCTATCTACTCCTTTTTCTTGATCATAACCATTCTCTTAATATACATGCTTGAACATGCTCTCTCTCTCTCTCTCTCTCTTAAACACACATTGTTGTTGGGGACAAGCATAGCAAGTTAGCATCAAAGGATGGGGTATCAATGATTTTTAAGTGCAGCAAAGCAAAGATTAGGAAAATGCAGCAAT
Organism: Thymus mandschuricus; assembly: GCA_029379335.1. Classification (NCBI taxonomy): domain Eukaryota; kingdom Viridiplantae; phylum Streptophyta; class Magnoliopsida; order Lamiales; family Lamiaceae; genus Thymus; species Thymus mandschuricus. The sequence continues at coordinate 4,475,117 of CM057079.1, read as the reverse complement.
CAAACTACAGGAAAACAAATGTTGGAGAAATGCAAGGAGACAAAAAATGAGCAAGAGAAAAGAGAGAGAGAGAGAGAGAGAGAGAGAGAGAGAGAGAGAGAGACAACATCTCCATTCAAGAAAGTGAAGGTGCTCTATACCAAAATTATAGTAACTCAAATAAATAACAACAAAACAAACAAACTCACTCCACTCTACATAGAGACAGAAACCAAACATTAATTGAAGGAATAAATTCCACCACCATAAGAAGATGCATACCAGAATTGAAATGAAGAGCATGCATGAAAGAAAGGAGGACTTACACCAAAGATGTAAATGAGGCCATTGAAGTAGCAAGCAGAGTGCCCCCATCTCTCAGAAGGATTAGCTCCCATCATCTTTGGATAAACCCACATTGCACTATTATTACTGTTATTGTTGTTTGAAGCTTCTTCTTTTCCTCCCATTAACCCCAGAGAACCCATGGATATGGATGGATCAAATCAAGAATCAAGAAACTAACAAGTGTGTGTGTGAACTTGCTCTTTTTAACAGTTGAGTGTGTATGTGTATGTACTCCCTCCGTCCTTAAATAAGTGTCCCGAGCTGCCATTTTGTGCAAACCAAGGAGAAGGGTAAATTGACACTTATGCCCTTAAAATCCTTGATTATTTATTTATTTATTTTTGTCTTTATCCCACTTTTAGATTTTCAAGAAAGGGTAGTTTTGGTAGTTTTGTGTAATTTTTGCTTAGAAAAATGTGATAGGACACTTATTTAGGGACAAAATTTTTGGCGGCTCGGGACACTTATTTAAGGACGGAGGGAGTATATATTAAGATGAAAATTACTAGTAATAATAAAGAAAAGGAAAAGGGTGAAGAAAAAGAAAGAAGGGTCAAATAAATTAAGTAAAATAAAAGAAAAGGGGGGAGGGGATGAAGAAGGCAAGTGACATATATATCAAGCATCAATGTCAATGGACATGAAAAGATGGGAGCTTTCATGTCTAAATCACTGTTCTTACCACCACCAACACCAACACTACCTCTACTCACTAATCACATAGTACATACATACATACAGTATACACCTACTTACTACTATACCGTTTACTCCCTCCGTCTTTAAATAAGTGTCCCCGATGTAGTGCAATTTGCACTACATCGGGGACACTTATTTAAAGACGGAGGGAGTATTTATTATACTACTCCCTCCGTCCCGTGACATTAGTCCCATTTGAATATGGCACAGTATCTAAGACATGCAGAAATAAATGGATTTTAAAAGGTGTTTTTGTGTGTTAAATTATTTCCTTTTAAAGAAATGAGACTAATAAATGGGACAGATAAAAAGGAAAGTGAGACTAATGCCACGAGACAGAGGGAGTAGTATATATCACACTCACACTCATAGACATAAACTCTCTCTCTAGATATATACACCCTCCGTCCCCTAATAAGTGTCCCGAGCCGTCAAAATGCAATAATCAAGGAATTGTATAAATTTACCATATTACCCCTAATCATTACATTGAAAGTTGAAAAAGTGAAAAAAAGTGTAATGATAATAGGGGTAAAATTGGAAGTTTAGCCAAAATTTTACCTTGAAATATGTGATAGGACACTTATTAGGGGACAAAAAATTTGACGACTCGGAACACTTATTAGGGGACGGAGGGTGTAGTACATAGAAATATAGTAGGTTTGTTGTTTCCGATGTTTAATGGTGGGTTTAATAGCTTTTCCTCCTCGGCTGTCCAGCTGAAAATGATGGGAAACTGTTTGGTCTCTTTCTTCCTGTGAGAGAGAGCGGTGTAGATTGATAACGATGATACATACATACACATATATGTATATAAATCATCAAACAACATTAATGTGTGTGTGTTCTTCCTTCTCAAGGTGCTTTGCTTTTGCTACTAGGAAGGGAGGAAGCGTGGGGAAATATCCCTTTCTTATTTTTTCTTTCTATTTTTTGGGAATTGGAGTGGGCCCCTCTCTTCCTCGACTTTTTTTTAATTAAGTACTCCCTCTGTCCCGTGACATTAGTCCCAATTTCCTTTTTTGTCTGTCCCATTTATTAGTCCTATTTCCTTAAATGGTAAAATATACTTGGCCACAATTCACTCTCTCTCCTTAGAATTAATTACAACCACATATTCTCCACTCATTCTCCACTCCCTTGGTTCATGTGCCGAAAGCAAATGGGACTAATGCCGCGGGACGGAGGGAGTAATTTAATATTGATTGGACTTCTATTGGTCGAGTCAGTTTTGGACCGGGCCGATTGGACCAGACCGGGCCCAATTTAAATGTTGCCCGGAAAAAAAGCGAGGCGCTTGGTTGGGTGGAAGATGACGTCGATAATCGAAATAAATGGAAAAATTTGACTGCTCTTTAAAAAATATTAAGGTGGAAGAAAGTAAGGAATTCACGTTGATTTTAAGAGTTAGTAATTATTTTAATTTTAGGATTCAGTAAAAAAGTAAGACAATTAAAGTGGGACGGAGGAAGTAATTTGGTATGATTCAGTTACTTACAAACTTCATACCCTTGACCCCCTAATAAGTGTTGTCAATGTAAATTACGCAGTCCCCTAATAAATGTTCTTACTCACTAATACTCTCTCTATTTATTCTGATTTGGCCCTTTATATATATTCAAAATGTGAGGTATAAAATATACTCTCTCCGTCCCATTATATTAGTCTCATTTGCCATTTTAGTTTGTCCCACCTAGGGGTGTCAATGGGTGGGTAATTCCCGGCCCAGACCCGCTCAAAAGGCAACGGTTCCGGATCCAATACCCACCCGTTAAACATAGTACCCGGACCCGGAAGTTTTAGAGTGAACGGTTCCGGTCCGGGTAATAACCCATGGTTTTTAAGGACCCGCCCAATTTTAATGTATATATTTTTTTAATTGTTTTTTTCTGCGAATTAAAACAAGAAATTAGTATCTCCTTCAAGCTTCAGCCATCGAGAAATTGGAAAATTGAGAAATTGAAAGTTGAAACAGGCGGCGTCTGCGGCGATGAACGTAGACCCGCCTTCTTCACCGCCTTTGCACTCTCATCTCTCGCTCTCTCTCTCTCTCTAATCTTCATCGCTTTCTCTACTGATATCCTCTTCTCTCCCTTTCATTGCAGCTCGAATTAAGGTAGATTTCAACCTCAATCTTCTTGGAAAATCAACGAATCTTTTGATTTTGAGTGTTTATTGTTAAGTTATGGTTTTATTTACTTATTCCTTATGGGTTGTCTGCGATTCTGCGTGAGTTTTTGATTCACAAACTCGTGGGGGTTGATTAATTAGGACTTAAGGAGGATTTTCGTTGGCTTTAGTTGCAGGAATTTTGAGGAAAAAGCAGTTTAGTGTTGTGTTCATGTATGTGTTAGTCAGGTAGTGTACCAGAAAATTTCTATGCAAAGTCGTGACTTTCAGGCCCGATTCTGGGAGTTTTCTCCAGTCAAAACCTAACGAAATAGGTACCATTAGAAACCTCTTTTCGTTAGCTTTTCAACGGTATCTTCGGATTTCTAATCCGACATCACATGAGAGAGTTATGGTCCTCCGACGTCAGTGTGTACAATCTGCTGCATTCCCTATTTTTCTATTTTGCTACTGCTCACTGCTTTCGCCACTTTGTTCTACCGGATTTCAGTTTTCTTGTTTTCGAGTATGAATGGAAAGGAGAAGCTTTCTATTCGGGACAAAATAAAAGGATTTGAATCAATGGTTATTAAAATGGTCGAGATATGAATTAAATCTGAAAAAAGTTGTGCATCTTATTAAAAAAAAAAAAAAAAAACCAACGGGCCGGGTCGGATCCGGACCCGGTAAATACGGGCAGGGCCGGGTAGGACCCGGTGCATTCTCGGGCCTGGGCGGGTAGGACCCGGACCCGGATATCAAAAAGTGTATGGGTCTTGGGCGGGTCCGGGTCTGGGCCGGGAATTACCCACCCATTGACACCCCTAGTCCCACCTATTAGTCTCATTTACTAAAATGACAAAAAATACTTGACCACAATTCACTCTCTCTCCTCAGGATTAATTACAACCACACATTTTTCACTCACTCTCCACTCACTTGGTTCATGTGCCGAAAGAAATGAGACTAATATAATGGAACGGAGGGAGTATAATGGTGTCAAATCAAAATAAACGGAAGGAGTTTTTTTACGTTCCCTTCAATCTCACTTCACTAGTCTTTTAATTTTTTTTTTTAATATATACTCCCTCCGTCCCCTAATCCCGAGCCGTCAAAATGCAATAACCAAGAAAGTGTATAATTTTACCATATTAACCCCTAATCATTACATTGAAAGTTGAAAAAGCGAAAAAAGTGTAATGATAGCAAGGGTAAAATTGGTAGTTTAGCTAAATTTTTACATTGAAATATGTGATAGGACATTTATTTGGGGACAAAAATTTTGGCGGTTCGGGACACTTATTAGGGGACGGAGGGAATAAGGGTTAAAATAAAAAGTAAAGATTTTCGTAAAATGAATGGTTTTTGCCAAAGAATGGTCACAAATTTTATTTATTAAATTCGTATTTTTGTTTTAGAGCAAAACACGAAACATATGACAGGTTGAAAAAAGAAGAAAAATAATACACCCTCCGTCCCCTAATAAGTGTCCCCGATGTAATGTAAGTGTCCCTGATGTAGTGTAAATTACACTACATCGGGAACACTTATTAAGAGACGGAGGGTGTACCATGAAAATGTTACTTAAATTTAGAATGATGCCATGCTGTGACTGAAAAGACACTCAGAATTGGATTCCACGCGATAAACACGGGCGCCCCTTTTCTTCCCCTCTCTCTATCTCTCTCCTCTCTCTGAACAAACACACACTTCACCCTCTGTAGTGAGAGAGAGAGAGAGAGATGGCGGTAGGACTAGTAGTGGGATTGGTTCACGTGATGTGACTGTGTGTGACTGAGAAGAAGAAATTAAACTTCAAACTGAAAAAAAAAAAAAAAAACCTTTCTTTTTTCTTTTCTTTTTTTTTCTTGGCTAATAAAATTAAATGAGAAAACTGTTATGTCTTCTCTCTCCTTCGTGACAGACTGTTTTGCTTCTTTTATGTTACTACTATTCCCTTCTTTTATCCATTTATTCAAATATTCGAGTTTTTTTCTACACAAATTTGAAAGAAGATGCTCACCTTTTTTCTTTTTTTCATCACTCAAAATATATTTTACTTATAGTGTCAACAAACTTCGTTATGTGGAAATTCTCGTTTTCTCATTTCATTAGTTTCGTTTCATTAGCATTTTCGACTTTATTTATTTAATTTAATACTCATGTTTCCCACCATGGGTTTTAAGGACTTGCATTATTAATGTACATTAATTAAGTCCCAATATTAATCACTTTTCACTACTCTAATTAGATGCTAATCTATCTAAAAATTGTTATTTTTGGCAATAATGCACTTTTACTTGAAAGGGCTCTAAGATTAAAGATTTGATTAATTTGGGCGCTTGAATTGCGCATGCACATTCAAAAAGGGTGGGCCCCGATTTATGGTTTTTGATCTCGACATGACAAGTTTGCATGATGTAGTAAATTATTTTAACGAAAGAAAACGATTCATCCCATTTGAATCCTTCACTTTTTTTATTATTATTTTGAATTCCTTTATTTAAGGCGTCAATATAATCTATCTTTGTATCCGTCTCACGATATTAGTCCCCTTCGAATATATATTCAACAAACAAAATTAATACCATTTGAATCCTACATAACACTACATAGAATTCTCATGAATATATTTTTGATTAACTAATCAAAATAGCGTCAATTAGCATACTAATTTATGTTGCTCTTATCTTATCTAGTGATAACTTGCAAAACAAAAATAAGAAATACTCCTTTCGTCCTATTTTAATTGACTTCCTTTCATAATCGGGACGTTGCAGTTCAATTGACACGTTTCTGAAATGACAAAAATTAAACATTACTTTTCAATGTGAACCCTTACTTTTAACTTTTAACGGTGCACATAAAGTCTCGTATCAAAATGCCAAAAAACTCAAGTGAAGTGGAACGAAGATAGTAATAACTAAAACAATTACTGTATGTTGGAATTCTAATTTGGAGTATTCAACTTAGATTGAACGTAAAAATGGAGTAATGAGGAGGCAGGGACGAGTACAGAGCCAAATAAAGATGGGTTTGGGGTCTGTGTGTTTTAGAAAGAAAAAGAAAGGTAATGGGAAATTGAAGACATCAATCAATCAAGATCCCATCCCATCCCATCGCGTCGATGAAGAGGAAATAACAGTTGACAGATTGATACTATTTGAATTTAGAGAGAGAAAGAGAGAGAGAGAGGTGTCACATAACATAATAGTAATGTTTGTTGTTGGTACAGCATTTACTCACCCTTTCTTATCGATGTGCAATTTAAGAGTTGGAATTAATCTAATACTACTGCAATAGTATTCCCTCCGTCCTCTTTAAATAGTCCACCTTTATGAATATATATGAGGTATAAAATAATAAAGGTGGACTAATTAGGGGGACAGAGGGAGTAATGCAGAATTACTATACTCAAATACTCCTACGTTCTTAAAAAAACATACACCCTCTCCCCCTATTAGTGTGTGCTACTCTATTTCAAATGACGGTTTCGTTAGTTCCACAACATATAATAAGAGTAAAATAATATTTGCATCAAATTATAGAGAGATAGGATTCAATCCTCTAGAATTGAAAGTATAGTATGCCTTGAGATTGTAACGGCTACCTTCAGGCTCCAATTTCCTTCACCGAGAATCTTTGAAGAATCCCTGCAAAACAAACCGGAGGAATGGGTGGGGGTCCTCCGAGAAGAACCTCCGACGCCCAAGTCAGTTCCTTCAAATAGGAAAACCTTAAATGCGTAAAGTCTATGCTAAGAGCATGTAACTTGAAGAATAAAGAGTGAGTAAAAAAGTGTGTACCGAATGTATGAAGTGAACCCTGTATTTATAGATGTAAATGGTGGTGGTATTCCTGTAATTTTGCTATTACATAGGATATTTTAGTCTTTTTGAATAGAAAATATTTGTAAGGTTAACAACCTATTCGAATAAAACATGTGCTGAAGGAATATAATTCTGTTACGAAGGAATATAATTCTGTCACGTAGATAGATAAGCTGGAGAACTATATTCACAATATAATTATAATTAATTTTAATGAGGATACGAAGAGTGTGGCAGATCCTCTCAAATGCTTTCTTCCAATTGGGTGAGATTTGTCTCTTGCCATCTAGGATTTGGCACAAGAGCTTTAGGACTTGGCCAAGAGCTCTTGCCAGGACTTGGCGCAAGAGCCTTAGGACTTGGCACTTGGCTCTTGCCATTTAGGACTTGGCGCAAGAGCCTTAAGACTTGGCTCTTGCCGTCTAGGACTTGGCGCAAGAGCCTTAGGACTTGACACTTGGCTCTTACCGTCTAGGACTTGACGCAAGAGCTTTAGGACTTGGCACTTGTCATCTAGGACTTGGCGCAAGAGCCTTAGGACTTAGCACTTGGCTCCTGCCATCTATTTCTTTTCAATCCTATTAGGATCAACCACTTAGGGTTTTATTACTATTTTATTTAATCCACTATTTATAATAAATATTTACTCTATCACTACGAAAAGTCGATGGACTGCAGGCTTCTTTGCAATCCTCGCTTGTTCAACCTTCTGCTCAGCTTCCTCTCTCGTCTTCATCTCTTCCTCTTTGCTATCTCAGCTGCTTGATCCAGTAGCTTCCGCTTCTTGGCCTTCTCTGCCTCTTCAGGTGATTGAGCTTTGATGTAGTGGCGCTTTCCGATAGCGGCATGCTGCTGATAGGCGTGGCTTGATGAATGGGCACTATGGCACTGGAAGGATCAATCGGAGTGGTAGTCGCTGCTCGAAGCGATTCCGAAGAAATCAACTCGCTCGACGCGGCGCAAGCCTTAGCAGTTGGGACTGCGGAGGATGATGGTGCGGCAGTGATGGCAGCTGGACTCATCTTCTTTCCTGCTCCTTCTTCCCCCTTTTTAGCATCATCACCGATGATGATACTATTACTGGCCATGCCTTCACAAGAGAATAATCTGCAACTATCGTAGTGTCACCAAACTTCGGAGTGAGAGTTCTTTAGTAAGCACGTTAATTGCACTTATCGTTCTGATAGCGATGGCTTTTCCTTCATTGGCCGCTTCATCCACTAGGTTCATCGCTATGCTCTCATTGGCCGCTTCATCCTCTACTGTTAATTGGCCGCTTCATCCTCTACTGCCTTTATTCGATCGCTTAGTTCTGCTAATACTTCTTGCTCAGCTTCTCGCTTCAGTTCTTGCAACCGAAGGTTGCTCACATTCATAGCGACGTCCAATTCTGCCTCACGAGCTGCCACGCTTTTCAACATCTCCGAAACTTCCACCTCTCGTAGCGTGACCTCGATTGCTTCCCTACTGTTGACCTCAAGCTCGCACATGGCTTTTTCCTTTTCAAGCGTGACAGATTCAAGCTCCTTTTCTAACCCAGCAATCTTGGCTTCAAACTCGCTTGCCCTGCTTTCTCCGTCCTTCTTTAGCTTCTCAACCTCCTCCTTGAGCTTTGTCCGTTCATCATCGACACTTGTCACCATTCTTTGCAGCTCGGTATTGTCTGACTGGAACTTAACAGCAATTTTCTCATACTTCTCCTTCAGCTGATTCTCAACATCAGAGAGCTTCCTCTCTGGTGGAATGAAGTCGGGATGGTCTCGCTTGACTCTCTCATCAAGCAAGTCGTAGCACTTTCCTTTATTTAGCAGCTTCCTGAATCCAGTAACACCGATGAACTCCAGTTGCTTGCCTTCATCATGGGCAAGCGTCTCCTCTCCCAAAGCTTTAATTATCGAGAACACTTTGTAGTATTTTGTGCCTCGATAATCGACATAGACGAGGAAGTCCGCAGCTTGCTTCACTAGCTCCTCGGATATAGGTACTGAAGCGTACCTCTTTCTTGCCTTTTCTTCAGCCATCCTGCAAAATTGTTTGCAGATGGACAGAGCATTCTCTTCGGCAGTTTGAGGATTGGAAGGGTTGGGCTTCATTACTTGGTGGGTTGAAGAGAGAATTTGAGTGGTTCTTGGGCTAGAATTTGAGTGGTTCTAGGAGGGGGTGAAGGAATCTAAGGGATTTTCCTTCCCATGGTAGAATGTGAGAGAGAGAATGGGGAAGACATGATGAGATTAGAAGATTTGCAGAGAATCTGGAAATCTAAAAAAAAGAAACCATGTAAAAGTTGTATGATGAAGCTAGTATATATTAGGAAGAAACACTGATTTATGACTGCCGAAAACTGAAGATGAGCTTCTGAAAAAGAAGGCTACAGGGGAGAGATGTTGCCTGCAAAATTCGAAAGAGGTACGCTTCAGTAGCTCGTCTTCAGTTTTGCAGGCAACATCTCTCCCCTGTAGCCTCCTTTTTCAGAAGCTCATCTTCAGTTTTCGGCAGTCATAAATCAGTGTTTCTTCCTAATATATACTAGCTCCATCATACAACTTTTACTTGGTTTTTTTTTTTTTTTAATTTCCAGATTCTCTGCAAATCTTCTAATCTCATCATGTCTTCCCCATTCTCTCTCACACATTCTACCATGGGAAGGAAAATCCCTTAGATTCCTTCACCCCCTCCTAGCCCAAGAACCACTCAAATTCTCTCTTCAACCCACCAAGTAATGAAGCCCAACCCTTCCAATCCTCAAACTGCCGAAGAGAATGCTCTATCCATCTACAAACAGTTTTGCAGGATGGCTGAAGAAAAGGCAAGAAAGAGGTACGCTTCAGTACCTATATCCGAGGAGCTAGTGAAGCAAGCTGCGGACTTCCTCGTCTATATCGATTATCGAGGCACAGAATACTACAATGTGTTCTCGATAATTAAAGCTTTGGAGAGGAGACGCTTGCCCATGATGAAGGCAAGCAACTGGAGTTCATCGGTGTTACTGGATTCAGGAAGCTGCTAAATAAAGAAAGTGCTACGACTTGCTTGATGAGAGAGTCAAGCGAGACCATCCCGACTTCATTCCACCAGAGAGGAAGCTCTCTGATGTTGAGAATCAGCTGAAGGAGAAGTATGAGAAAATTGCTGCTAAGTTCCAGTCAGACAATACCGAGCTGTAAAGAATGGTGACAAGTGCAGATGATGAACGGACAAAGCTCAAGGAGGAGGTTGAGAAGCTAAAGAAGGACGGAGAGAGCAGGGCAAGCGAGTTTGAAGCCAAGATTGCTGGGTTAGAAAAGGAGCTTGAATATGTCACGCTTGAAAAGGAAAAAGCCATGTGCGAGCTTGAGGTCAGCAGTAGGGAAGCAATCGAGGTCACGCTACGAGAGGTGGAAGTTTCGAAGATGTTGAAAAGCGTGGTAGCTCGTGAGGCAGAATTGGACGTCGCTATGAATGTGAGCAACCTTCGGTTGCAAGAACTGAAGCGAGAAACTGAGCAAGAAGTATTAGCAGAACTAAACGATCGAATAAAGGCAGTAGAGGAGCGTGAGAGCATAGCGATGAACCTAGTGGATGAAGCGGCCAATGAAGAAAAACCTATCGCTAGCAGAACGATAAGTGCAATTAACGTGCTTACTAAAGAACTCTCATTCCTAAGGTCCTCCCTTAGGAGTAAGTTTGATGACACTCCGATAGTTGCAGATTATTCTCTTGTGAAGGCGATGGCCAGTAATAGTATCATCCTCGGTGATGATGCCAAAAAGGGGGAAGAATGAGCAGGAAAGAAGATGAGTCCAGCTGCCATCACTGCCGCACCATCATCCTCCGCAGTCCCAACTGCTAAGGCTTGCGCCGCGTCGAGCGAGTTGATTTCTTCGGAATCGCTTCGAGCAGCGACTACCACTCCCATTGATCCTTTCAGTGCCATAGTGCCCATTCATCAAGCCACGCCTATCAGCAGCATGCCACTATCGAAAAGCGTCACTACATCAAAGCTCAATCACCTGAGAGGCAGAGAAGGCCAAGAAGCGGAAGCTACTGGATCGAACAGTTGAGATAGCAAAGAAGAAAGAGGAAGAGATGAAGACGAGAGAGGAAGCGGAGCTGAAGGCTGAAAAAGCGAGGATTGCAAAGAAGACTGCAGAAGCCTGCAGTCCATCGACTTTTCGTAGTGATAGAGAGTAAATATTTATTATAAATAGTGAATTAAATAAAATAGTAATAAAACCCTAAGTGGTTGATCCTAATAGGATTGAAAAGAAAAAAAAAGGCAGGAGCCAAGTGCCAAGTCCTAAGGCTCTTGCGTCAAGTCCTAGCTGCCAAGTCCCAAGGCTATTGCGCCAAGTCCTAGATGGCAAGAGCCAAGTGCCAAGTCCTAAGGCTCTTGGCCAAGTCCTAGACGGCAAGAGCCAAGTGCCAAGTCCTAAGGCTCTTGGCCAAGTGCCAAGTCCTAAGGCTCTTGCGCCAAGTCCTAAATGGCAAGAGCCAAGTGCCAAGTCCTAAGGCTCTTGCGCCAAGTCCTGACAAGAGCTCTTAGCCAAGTCCTAAAGCTCTTGTGCCAAATCCTAGATGACAAGAGACAAATCTCACACAATTGGAAGAAAGCATTTGAGAGGATCTGCCACACTCTTCATATCCTCATTAAAATTAATTATAATTATATTGTGAATATAGTTCTCCAGCTTATCTATCTACGTAACAAAATTATATTCCTTCAACACGTATTTTATTCGAATAGGTTGTTAACCTTACAAATATCTTCTACTCAAAAAGACTAAAATATCCTATGTAATAGCAAATTTACAGGAATACCGCCATTTACATCTATAAATACAGGGTTCACTTCATACATTCGGTACACACTTTTTTACTCACTCTTTATTCTTCAAGTTACATGCTCTTAGCATAGACTTTACGCATTTAAGGTTTTCCTCTTTGAAGGAACTGACTTAGGCGTCGGAGGTTCTTCTCGGAGGACCCCCACCCATTCCTCCGGTTTGTTTTGCAGGGATTCTTCAAAGATTCTCGGTGAAGGAAATTGGAGTCTGAAGGTAGCCGTTACAATCTCAAGGCATACTATACTTTCAATTCTAGAGGATTGGATCCTATCTCTCTGTAGTTTGATCTAAATGTTATTTTACTCCTATTATTTGTTGTGGAACTAACAGGTTCAAAATCAAAATTCTTGATTTTAAAATTCATTACCCATAAATTAGGTCGTCTTAGATTTTATACGTAAATATTAAAAGTAAAAAGTAAGTGTTAATTTTTTCTATTTTACTCTCTGTCTTAGTTCAATTCTTATGCTTTCCGAATTAGGTCATCCCACATCAATTTTCTTTTTTCCTCAAAAAAAAAAATATTAACTACTCCCTCCGGTCTTTTACAGTTGAGTCGAAACTTTTCGACACGAGAATTAGAAGAGTTGTTTAGTACTTTAAGTATGTTTGGTAATTGAGAAGAGAATGAGATTATGTTTATAATTGAGAAGAGTTGTTTTAATTAATATAAAAAATATTTTTTATTAATTAATATTTTTTTTATTTTTCAGTTTATTTTAAATTAATTTAAAATTTTCTGGATTTTTTTTTATAAAATTATTGTTGATGTTTAAAATAAAAATAAAAAACTTTTCTGAATTTTTTTTTATATAATTAAAACTTTTCTGGATTTATTTTAAATTAATTTAAAATTTTCTGAATTTTTTTTTATAAAATTATTGTTGATGTTTAATAAAATAAAAAACTTTTCTAGATTTTTTTTTTAATAAAATTAAAACTTTTCTAGATTTATTTTAAATTAATTTAAAATTTTCTGAATTTTTTTTTATAAAATTATTGTTGTTTAAAATTAAAATAAAAAACTTTTCTAGATTTTTTTTTTTATAAAATTAAAACTTTTTCTGGATTTATTTTAAATTAATTTAAAATTATTTCGAGAGAGACGGCAATGGCGATAATGAAGACTTGAGAAATTGGGGCGTAATTAGTATGTTAATTAAGTAAAATAAGGGGTACAATTAGTTGTGTGTTTAATACTTAATTTTTACCCAAAAAGGAAACGACTCAACTAGGAGAGACCGACCCAATCGGGAAAGTGACTCAACTGTAAAAGACCGGAGGGAGTATTACTTTAAAAATATAGATCTCTTATATTTCACTTTTAACATTACCCTAAAAAAATCTCATGTCGAAATGAAATTGAGCAATCCATCTGGAACGGAAGAAGTAGAACACAAAGACTATTAAAATAAGACGGCCCAAAGTGACTAGTAAAGTGATACGGTATAGAAGCAAGCCCTCAGCACCTATCAACTCAGACACAGTCAACAAAACAAGTAACAAGATGCTCAGACTCTAACAAATTAAAATAATAAAAACTTTGTCCAAAATCACCTCTAGCATCGTAAATAGCTAAAACCTGAAAACACACACACAAAGTTATCGAACTGACTTGACTACTACTACTACTAAATAAATTAACACCCACTTTCCCTCGAGTTTTCAACTTTACCACACAAAAGTCATAAATTTTACAACTAATAATGTAACACAGCAAGAGAACCAAATGCAGCACCACCCCCACAATTATGCAAAAGCCCCCATAGATAGACATCTCACTCACCAATTATACAACGCATTCATTAATTTGAACAAAATCAAGATCAAGATACGAACCTGTGTCCCAAGTCCTCACCAACAGCACTCTCGATATGTTTCCTCCTTTACACACGTACGATGCGGATGAAATTAAATTCGGTTGACCCTAATAAAGATTTTAACAACATTGCAGTGGACCCCATTAATGGAAGCAAGCACCTTTCAAATCCCACGGATAAACACACCCATCAAAGCAGATGTTACAGCACGTGCATATGCAATGCAAGAATTGAAGGGAGGGGAAAGGATGATTACTGGTAATTGTTTGACAGCAAGAAGTTGGTCCACAAGCAGCTGCTGGTCTGCTCGATTTCTCCTTCCGGGATCTGCCTCGCCATTAAGTGCGGCTTCAACAATCAATTATAGAATATGTGTTCAGTAGTTACATTCAATGAGGATACATATTATTGTACATACGCAGCTCACTCCCATTTAAGAACAACGGATAGTAAGTATTGCCTTTAATATAGGCTATTGTAAAATAAAAAGGACGAGAGCAATAAAAGCGACCATCACAAGTAAGGATTATAAGTTCCTTGTAGGTGGAGAGGGCCTGTGGATATAAATCAGGCAAGTGAACTATAGAAACGAGCCGGAATAAATGAAAAAGTGATTTATGTGCTATTTTATTTTTATGATGGCTTATACATACCATCTTTCTCCTTCACCAGCAGGCCTTAGCTCTTCTCGGATGAGTTGATGCGGAAAGGCCTCAAGCAGCTAGTCACTTGTAGACTCGTGGATTCGGAAGATGAGATGCTTACCAAAAGGACATTACATGTCATGGACAATTTTTTTAAAAGTATGTTCATGTATATACTGCGTGCCTATGGAAAGAGGCTTTCCTGACTGATATCATGCATGTACACGAATGTTGCCATCTGATGAACTATCATACACATACACCATGAGGCTATCTAAATCTATCGAAAGCCTTCTTGTAACTGCTACGATTAGTAACTGAGTGAAAGGAAAAGCATAGTTGTCTTGCACGTTAGAAATCACAGCCCCCGGAGAATGAAATCCTGTGTCGCTTCAGTTGCTGATATTAGCACCATAGCTGAGGCAGAGGTACACAAGTAAAACAATGAATCAGAATACAATCTTCAAGGCAAATGCAGACGTATTGACTTACAAGAACATTAGTAATTCATAGACTATAAACTACAACTTTAAAAGCTATATTTTCAACCACAATACCAGAATACTTGATTGGTTAGTCAATATAGAATCGACGAATTGACAGAAATTTTGGGGATAGCCACATCACTGCAATTCTTTAAAGCTACCATCAGTATCTAACACTCAGTTGATATTTGGGGGCATACATGCTTGACTTTCTTCATAAATTGTTCCTCGCATTACTTTGTTTGACAAACATCATCCCCAAATTATATCATTCAGGAAAGGAAATTTTGGGAAGTTATCAACATGAGTACAGTCAATCAGATTCTATTAAAAAGATTAGGAACATAAAATTATCTACTCACATTATGAAGACTGCAGCCCAAAAGAAAAAAGATCTTGTTGCATGTCAGTTGGTTTCTTCAGCCATCTACAGTATAAACAAGTTGCTCCAACTACTGATAGAAGAGACAGCGCCACTAGGAATCCAAAATGTGAAACATCATTCACTATTATGGCGATCCCTAGAATTATTGACTCTGCCAAACTAGCAAATGAAACCTCAGTCGTTCCAATAAGATTTGCTTTAGAGGCAGGGATCCCAGTTTGTAAAATCTGTGCCCCTATAACATCATACGACATGTGCCCCAGTCTTGAAAATACCTGTTCATGCGAAACGCTCTAGTATATGAGTACTTTAACAGCAAGGTCCAACTGAAGCTATAAAATAACTTGCGCAATACTTGCAACAGAAGCATAGGATAGGCACACGCAAAATACTAAAATCTCCAGCTTATTCTCATAAGTCATAACAAGTACTCCGTCCATTCCAGTAAAAGTGTCTTAATTTCCTTTTCGGGGTGGCCTCTTCAAAATGTCATGTTCCCTTCTTGGAAAAGTTAACTCTAAAAAACTATGGTCCCTACCACTTTTCCACACTTTTACACTCTCCTTGATTCTCGTGCCCAAACGAAACAAGACATTTTGAATGGGCGGAGGGAGTAGTAGATAAATTAATCTGGATCATTCCATAAAGACAGTTAAGCAGGTCATACACAGTAGAGTTAGTTCATACACAGTTACACACTATACAAGAACCATGGGCCTTACAGTATTTAAGACGAAGACAGTTAGAGAAGATCAATGAACAAAATTAAAAGAAGGCCTTGGGTTGGGTGGAAAAGAAACTGAATATTTTCATCTGTCTTTATATCAAGAACTTCTGCCAATATCATTGATCTACAATATCACAGAGATCCTATTAAATTGTTCTCCAAATATTGTTCAAAGCATCTTCGTCTCCCTACCAGATATTGTGTGTCAGGATTGAAATTAGCTGATTAGATAATTTAATGCATCTTCAATAAAATTAGATGACGATTATTGTGATCCCTGATTCATACAGGTACACAACTTTAGATGCATCCTCTAGTGCTTACTTCAAAATTGCGACGATAAAAGTGAAGGAACTTACAACTAAACACAAAAAGAACATGAGTGGAGTCTTGTGAGAAAAACAACCACTCCAATATACTCCTGCTGCTACAGTAAGAAGTGAAGCCTGAAATATAAGACCAGCTGCTCCAGCCTGGCATATAAGATTAACATTTGGTCCTAAGATTAGCAACACTAACAAAAGGTCTTTCGACAAATGAATACTAAAGAAAGAAACCTTCAAAATGCCAAGTTGGTTGACCATTTTTGCAGACACAAAAGTTGCTGTGACACCCATAAAAGCACATACTGCACTGAAGGCTCCAATAATTGACGGATTTAGGCCTGAAGCATCAACAATATGTAATCAGACAAGTGGCAGACACGACAGAAAGTTAGTTGGATGGATATAGGTCCCAAAATGGGAATACAAAAGTAGACATATATACAAAATGGGCAGATTTCTCAAGTCAATGGATATTCATAAAATTTGAACACACATATATTACTCCCTCCATCCACGATATATGCGCTT
This sequence comes from Thymus mandschuricus, assembly GCA_029379335.1. Taxonomy (NCBI): domain Eukaryota; kingdom Viridiplantae; phylum Streptophyta; class Magnoliopsida; order Lamiales; family Lamiaceae; genus Thymus; species Thymus mandschuricus. The sequence continues at coordinate 4,458,414 of CM057079.1, read as the reverse complement.
AGAATCTTTCGACAATTTCAATGTACCAAAAGGTGGGTGTTAGGATAAAGTTTAGGTCCAAGTGAGACCTAAAATTAAATCGTAAAACCTACTTTTTAACATGTGAGACCACAATTTTACTGTAAGACATACTTTTCGGCACACTAAATGCGTGCCAAAAGATTCTAAGCGCATAATCGTAGACGGAGGGAGCATACTGATACAACATACATTAATGAATTGTCTCTAAATCATTCCCAACAAATGCCAATCTAGTAGCAAAAACCAAAAAGGAGCCTAAATTACCATGATGTGTTAAGAAAGCAGTCATCAGACCGCCGGGAGCAAGTGCAACGTTGAAATAGAGTAAAACATAAGCCAAACTGGCTGGCAGAACAGGCTGTTGAATGTACTCAAACCATCCATGCTTTATAGCACCTATACCTGATGCTACTGTGCACAAGAAAAGTTCAGTCAGAGCATACAAAAACAAAATTGGGAACCTGAGTCTGAAAGATCATTTGGATTACATATATTTTCAGTATCTTGGGTGGATCCCATAGGTGAACTTCCAGAATCAGTTTGTGGATATTTGGCATGGGCCAGGACTCCAGCAGAAAGCTTGTTGGTTAGCCATGTGAGAAAAATCTATCACAAAGAAAGAACATCATAAATCGACAAACTTTTTTATGGAACGAATTCTGAAATAGCAAAGCTGCATACTACCACAATCGGCAGTGAACACATCATCAAGCTAGCTGCTAGTTTTAAGCACATCACTGGTTCATATTTAGATAATAAAATGCCAAATAATGATGCTCCTGCAACCTGTGATTACAAGGATATGAAAGCTATCAGCACAAGGTTACAAAATTATAAGTTCATGAACGAATTACAAAAATATGCTATATGACATTAACCACCTCACAGAAAAGATCAATTCTACTAAGCATTGCATTTGCTTGAGCGAGAGCTATTGGCCTATTTGTTCCTGCTAACTGAAATAACAATAAACAGCACAAAATAAGAGTAAATATAAAAAGGAGATTCCAAATTAGAATAAAGAAAAATAAAATACCAAAACAACCCAATCACGCTCCATTGCAACCCCTAGAGCTAGCCCGGAGAGCCTCTCTATGGCTAGAGCTGTTACAAGCACAACAAACCATGGTTGGAGAAGTACTGGCGACACAGAATTGGGGTGTATGGTATGGGCATTAATTATCATTCCAACGGATAACAACTGGGCAGCAACCTGGAGCAAATAAGTATGAATATGCAACATTTGGCTGGCTGTCGAAATTGAACATTATTGTAGCTTGTAATTACCTGGATACCAGTCAAACAATTATATGCAGGCACTCTCGGAAAATAGTCCATCAGTTTCCCTACCATAGGCACTCCAACTATTACAGCAAGCTGTTAAGACAAAGAAGGTTTAATAGCATTTTTCCCTTTACTTTTCAATTTTGTAATATTAAGAATCATGGAATTTTATGAGGATAAGGGTGAGCTACTTATTATAGATGAATAATTGCCAGAACTGGTGATAACATACTAAATATACAGCTTCAATCTCAGGCAACAACTAAAACAAAAAATAATAGAACATTGAATTCTTTACGATTTGAGACCCAATCCACTCTAAACTTAATGCTTCCCCCCAGTCCTCTTAAGGATTCTTCTTTGATCCTCAAAGATTCTCCTAGTTTTTTCTAGCCACAAGTATCAAGAGAGAGCCAAAACAGTAACGCCCCCACAATACTTCTCCCATTTTGACTGCCAAATGCCAATATTAGAATAAGACATATCATTGACTGAATATGGGGGAGTCTATTCTTTTCCCAATTCAGCCAACACTCCATGTCAGTAATCCACGGGTGAGAGAGCAACGCAAAAAAAAAGAAAAGAAACAAAGGTCTTAAGGCCTCCCTTTGTACGACACGCTACTAGGGAAAGAAGAGTTTGTGAAAATCCTAATTGAATTGTACTCAAAACGAGTGTTAGTAAATTACCAAACATCAGCATCTATGGAGATACCTGACCATTTCTAGGCGAAGGTAACCTTCCAGTTCCAGTTAGCTACAGAGGACGGGAAAGACGGTAAGAAATTCCTAGCAATGATATATACTATAAAGATTTCGAAAAGAACTTTCCAGTTGGATCCAAGACCCGCCAACTAACATCAAGATCCTCTATGAGTTCAGTTCCTTCCAATTGCCTTGCAAAGGTGCAATCCTTGCAGTTAAATAGGTAAATCCACTGCTTCTAATCGTGAAAGTGATTTTACAGATATATACCTTCGCAAAGAAGCCCATGACAGCCACTGGAAGAAGACTTGGATGAATCAACGCAATGGCAGCAGGCCAGGTGAAATTCCATAGTTGTTCAACCAAATTCCCGGCCAAGCAGTTAGCGTATAAAGCTAGTTTCAAAATAAACTTCTATTAGAAGCTTGGTTTACACAAATAAGTAAATTACACTGCTATATTATAACATTTACTTCAGCTAGACAGCTCAGGACATTCAAGAACATTAGCAATATATGATATGGGGAATACAATCTTTCATCAAATAGTACCACTTTCTGCTAAAATGTCTTTGGTGAAAAGTGGAATGGTATTTTTGATTGCAAAGCTTCCTAAGCTACAAATGATTATCAGTTCCAAATTAGAGAAGGCGATCAGTTCAGTCAGTCATGCCCAACAATAGTTTATAGTGCCATAACCCATAATAAGGTAATACATAGTGAAATATTAGCATCTTGAGAAGTTTACAGTCCCTCTACATGAATAAAATGTAAAAATGTACTCAAGTACTATCTTATACACTAAATCATAAAATATTAGTATACAATTCGATCATGATCATTGGACAGGAAAATAGTTAAGTTGGACACATATTATGTTCAACAAGTATTTCATGGTCACATCAATCATGTGTTACGTAAACTTCCCAAAAGAGAGCACTAACCATAGAGTCCAGCTGGATGAGCAGGAGTTGAAGCAATGGCATACTGCTCCTAAAGAGAGTATAATTAGAGACGTGCTGCCAAGAATGAATCTCATAAATGGGGATGATGTGAGATGATACAAGACTTACAGGCAATGCTGTCAATATAGTGTCCACAAAGGAAACAAAACTGCCACCAAGTAAATCAAGTCCTTCTGCATCCAGACACTCAGATTTGAGATGAACAACCGGAGCTGAAGAAGGAGATGCGGTGAACACATCGACTTCATCATCAGACACAGAACCGCAGACGTCAGTGTTAGTGAATGAACACTTTAAACTAAAAGAGTCAAGCCTGCAAAACAAAAGTAGTAGATACATGAACAACAAAAGATTTTCCAAACAACTTGATCCAATTCGAAGCAACGAAACAGACTAATCTAATCAAGGTCAAACGCGAACTGAAGATGAACTAAAAACTAGGCACGATGCAACCTCGAGCTGCCTCGAAATCGTAAATCGAAATTTCACTTTCAGAATGAACTAACAACATAGCGATATAATCAACTACTCATAACTGCAAAAAAATCACCCATACTTCAATAGGCGCGAGCGAAGCGGACGTACCGATGAGGGGTGAAACAAGTATTCAGCCGTAGTCGAGGGCGTAACCATCCAACACAAGGAGGAAACGGCGTAGTATCAGCTCGCATCCGGCGACGGCCGAACACGGCGGCGGACGGCCGACCATGAGCAACGGCGAGGACGCCGCGGATAGGCATCCTTCCTCGAATTCCGACTCTAAATCCTCCTTCAATCGAGCTGCTGCTACTGCTAAATCTACTTCCTCTACTCGATTAATACTCATGCAGCTGAGTAGATTGAAACCGAAAAAGCTTGTGTTCTACGCCAGCCAGTTTTTTGAATGCGGTTTCGTGCAAAAAACTGGTGGGAGAAAATTTTGCAGGCTGTGAAAAAAATCCTTTTCTCCCTTGCAGATAATATTTGTTTTTGTTTTTATTTTCTTTTTCTGGGTAATATTGCACCGTTAATTATTCAAATATTAGGTGTGGCAATATCGTAATTAAAATAGAAAGTCAGGAGTCGGAACTCGGAACGTCAGTTTATGACGTCATTACCGTGTTTTATGACGTCAGTTTAGAGCGACGCTCGGTATCGACTATCCAGAAATAAATACTACCTCCGTCCCGCATAGGACGGCAACAAAGGCACCTATTCCCCTTTAGATCGTCTCACACCAGACAACACATTTTAAATTTCAAAATAATTAGGTATAGTTAAGAGGGTGTTTGGCTAAGCTTATAAGCTAGCTTATAAGATGTTTGACTGCTTATAAGCTGTTTGACTGCTTATAAGCACTCTAAATGTGTTTGGCAAAATAAGCTCCTTAAGAGCTTATAAGATGCAAATATAAGCAAAAAGTGCTTATAAGCACTCTAAAAAATAAGTTTCTCCACCCCAACTTATTTTTTTTTTAAATTTTGCTTATTTACCACTATAATTCTATTTTATTTTTATATTTATATTATATACACTTCCATTTGATGTTACAACATTATGATTTCAAAAAAAATTATTTTTTTTTTATTTTTTTTAATTTTCAGATTTTATTTTTTTATTATCTCCTTGAGCTTATAAGCTCTTTAATCCAAACACTTCGGGCCCGTTTGGCTAAGCTTATTTCAAAATGCTTATAAACTCTAGGTGCTTATAAGATGTTTAAGAGCTTATAAGATGTATGAGGGTTAGAGCTTATAAGTTGTTGAAGTGTTTGGATAAAAGAGCTTATAAGCTTGAGGAGATAATAAAAAAATAAAATCTGAAAATTAAAAAATAAAATTTAAAAATAAAAATTTTGAAATCATAATGTTGTAACATCAAATGGAAGTGTATATAATATAATATAAAAATAAAATATAGTGGTAAATAAGCAAAAAAAAAATTTAAAAAACTAAGTTGGGGTGAATGAGCTTATTTTTTGGAGTGCTTATAAGCACCTTTTGCTTATTTTTGCATCTTATAAGCTCTTAAGGAGCTTATTTTGCCAAACACATTTAGAGTGCTTATAAGCAGTCAAACATCTTATAAGCTAGCTTATAAGCTTAGCCAAACACCCTCTTCAACAACTTATAAGCTCTTACCCTCATACATCTTATAAGTTCTTAAACATCTTATAAACACTTGCTTATAAGCATTTTAAAATAAGCTTAGCCAAACGGGCCCTAAGAAAGAATTCAATAGTTAACTCTGCATACATTTCATTATAATTTAAATCGTAAAAGTTAAAATTATCATAGCTTGTTCATTTGTTATTCGATATTTACTATTTTTATATTAATTTAAAGGTGTCGACGCTTCTTTTATTTAAAATCAACCATAAATATGTCTAGAGGTTTAAAATATTAAGTTCAAAGACAAAATTGATTAAAAACAAAAAAACTACAAATGAATAAACGTCCCAAAATATTTAAAAGGTCACTATATTTAGGTAACAAAATGAATAAATTTCTCATAAAGTTGACCAATACACAGTAAAAAAAATTTTAAAAAAAAAATCCAAATTTGAGAAATTAAATTACACTGCCATCAAAAGATAATTTGATGCAAAAAAGTACTGATTCCTCAAATTGTAAGAGATGTATATACACAGCTCAATGAGTATTTATTTTACCTCTTTTTACCACAGTTTCTCCAAAGAATATTAAGGGGAGAGTGGAGTTTGCATACTGTAAGTGGTTGATTTAGGTTTCACCACATACTGCAGGGGTAAATCGGCCGGGGTTGCTTCCGGAGCAGCTTCGTTGAACGATACTTCAAACATCAGAGGCTTGTACAGACAGACTTCGTCTTCCTTACAGTAGTACACCTGCAAAAATGAATCGAGCTTGAATCTTTACTAACACATCGATGGAGGACAGCATTTGGAACAGAAGATGTAGAACGAGGAGCGCCTATTTTGAATAGAGAAATCGAGGAAATAATACCTTGCAGTAAATTCTACATTTAGAGGGCGAAGGGGAGGATCTTTTGAACTGTAAAATGGCTGATCCTTCGGGGCTGATGTTACCGTCCATGGGATCAATTGATGCAGCATTTTCTGGCTCGACTTCCACGCTGAATTTACTTTGCGCTTCCTAGATATGGACACGAATCCCATGTGGAACGAAAGTATGAGTGAAAAATGTGGTGAGACAGGTTTAAATGAGAGAGAGAGAGAAAGAGAGGAACCTTTGAGAAATGGTAGCCTTCCAGTACCCGAATGTCCAGACGTAGTCTGCCCTCGTTGACTGAACCACCATTAATGGCTATGGTGTCGGTGTCAGCTGAGGATCTCCTTCTTAGGCGCCGTGGTGATTTTGATTTCGGAGCAGGAGGTTGAACACCTTTGAGCTCTAGAGTGAGAAGTGCTGGTTCTCTCTTGTTCAGGTCCAAGTACCTTATTAAGCTATTATTCGTATCAGCTATGAATAATCTTCCTGCAAAAGATGCCGAATACAAGGTTATACGATACATTCTTTCCTGGAAGAATGGTGCATTAGATACATACACTACTTATACATCTAAAACACAGTTCAGATTATTTTGATTGATCATCTTTCAACAATTTTATCTGGAATTTCTAGAAATTTGCTATATCAGAGAATCGGAGCAAAAAAGATTACCATCTCCAGCTTCGACAAGTCCAGAAGGCTCTGAGAGCTGCAGATTTAGAGCGTATCAGCAGTAATCAAGGACAAAACAAACGCATCTATTCGAGCAGGTAACACAAGGCCAAAGCACTGACATTCATAAAAGTTAAACCAAGAAGAGTTCACGATTCTTCGATCAGAATCTTTGATTTGTAATTTTTTCTGACCATGGAAACTGTCAGCACATTCAAGAGGAAAAAACTGACCTGGGCTTCCATAACTGATCCGTCCTTGAATCCAGCTTTCCCCGTGCCGGCTAACGTAGTGACTCTTTTACTAGCTAAATCCAGCTTCTTAATCTGAAATGAGAATTAAGAAGCAGATGATGAACGTGATTAAGGCGTAAAACGTTTATAATCAGACAATCAAGAGAAAAAAAGACAGTAGCCACAACACAACCTTAGCTGGATTGCTGGTGATCAAGGGTGATAAATAGACAACGATTCATATTTAACATTGCTTCATATATGTGATTGCTACTTACAACTTTTAGCTCATATAAAAAGCCACCCTAATATCTATGATTCATTACAAGAGCACGAGATTGTGTTAACATGAAAATGAAAATACTTGCAAGAAGGGCAATAGCTTTATTATTGGCCCACGTTACCCTAACATGGATCATTTCTACGTAGAATAAATAAGCTTAACTTGCATCTACAATAGCCAGGAAACTGCCATAAGTAGTATTAAACTTCAATTAATTTACACGATTACCTTGTGGTTATAAGAATCTGCCAGATAAACGAGACCATCACTGCCACAAAATACGCCTAGCGGGTGCTGAAGAAGAACTTCAGAACCTACTCCATCGCGGTCCCCAAACTGCAACATACGGGAAAGAAGTAAAAAAATATGTTTACTGTGTATAATTAGTGCCAGATTATAAACATCCAGGTGGTAGCAGACGTGCCTTAAACAAATTATCTGAGAATATTGGATCGCCACCGGCTAGTAGCCTTGATCCTCCTGTTTTTAGATCAAGTGCCCGAATGGAGCTACTCTCACTATCGGCAATGTATGCTTCCTTCAAATCTACCATAAAACAAAAGAGTAGATAGTCAGAGATTTTCAATCATATAACCGTTGAGGTTCACTAATTGCTATATGCATCTACGTATGACTTGACACACGTACCGGGTGACAATGAAATTCCAGAAGGCTGAGCGAATGAAGTGCTTGTGGAACTGCATAAAAGTAGTAAAAGGGCTTCCGATCAGGAAACGTTGAAATTACTTTCTTCTAGTAGAACGCACATATACTGTTCAATAATTGTATCATGCCAATATTAAGTAACTCCAGATTGTGAAGTGTGATTTAGCAGTGATTTTGAAATCTAAAATGGGTCATCATATCATAGGTTCCTTAGGCTGAAAACACAGTCATAACTGCTACCGATTCTTTTACCTGGAACCATTCAAATTTCTTTCATAGCCATCACCGCTAAACACTCTAGTGGTTCCATCTTGAGTATATGTCCAAATCTGATGCTGGCCAGCCATTGCAATGTAAACGGTTTCGTTTACAGGATCAAAGCAGACATCCCAGGGTGAATTAAGAAGCTGAAAGGGAGAGAATGTCAAACTTAGCAATGAAGTATATCATTGCAGTCGCTGCTGCTAATTGCATCCACATCTCTTCAGTATTAGTATATCATGAAGCTCCATATCATAACATTGTCCATTATGAATAAGCTCCATACAAATAACTCTATACAAAATCTTGCCTGAGACGTTCCTGACCCTCCTCCTTGGTAGTCGGAACCTTTCTTCCCATTTCCAGCTAGTGTTTGCACATTCTCATCGACGAAATCAATCACCCTACAGTCAGAGCAGTCTTGGATCAATCAAGCATATGACTGAGTACGAACAGTTCCAATATGATATGACCAACTCATAGTGAGCGCATAAAAGCAGTTATCAGTGGCCACACCAGAAGGACAAACCCAAAAATGTACTTTTTTCAGCTTAAAAGAAAGGAAAAGGCATTCAGATTGCAGAATACAAATTTATGCTCGAGGATTGCTACCTTAGAGCATGATTTTCGGTATCAGCTACGTATAGGAGGTTCTTCTTTGCATTATAAGCAAGTCCCTACAAAAGCATTTGATACGTGATCACTGTTTCAGCATCACCAAATGCAAACTGGATAATCGACCAAAAAGTAGATGTAATATCAAAAGAATAGGCAGAAGCATTACCTGTGGGCGGTTGAACATTACATCATCAAAGTTACCATCACGAAAACCCTCCTCTCCACTGCTTCCAATTTGCATTTTGAAGTTACCATCAAGGTCGGTGACTACCTGAAACCAATCACGGGCCCAAATAGTTATATTTGGTATATACGGAGTATACATTTTCAAAAAAAATCCATAGCAAAGAATAAGGAAATGTATACCGCGGAAGAATTTCCCCGGCACAGCAACATCCAAAAATGAAGACAAGCTATGCAGGGTAAGAAGAGCTCTAAGAGCTTTAAATTTTAGAGAATGCTGAAAACTTATATATTTTCCAGCTGACGTACACATCACTATAAGCACATAAAGCATAATGAAGATCGGGGTGATCATTATTTTACCGATACCAATTAAATGATGCATCTACTGTTGCAGAGTCTTTAAGAGTTCCGACGTCATTGCAGAAGTGGGAATCACAAGGAGATGAAGAGAGAGAATAGATACTTACCACCCGGTTGTGGTTGCTGTCAGAAATGAAGAGCCGGTTGTTCAGAGCATCAACCTCGAGTTTACCAGGAAATTTCAACGGGGATGTCAACAATCGAGGATCATTGTCCTTCTCCAGATTCAAAGGAAGAGGCTTGTTGTCCAATACATTCTTACTACCATAATACAGTAATGCTGCTTCAACCAAATCATCGAGATCCTTGGAAAGGAAAGAATAAAAAGTTACTTTTGTACTTATCACTAAGTAAGAAGCTAGTATATATCTTACAATAGACAAGGAGGTGATTTCTAATGGGTAGACTGTATGCAAATAAACTTTGTAATTATGCTCTTTACATAAGCTCATTAAGAAGGGAAAAAGAAGACATACAACTTGGCTCGCCAAGCTAGCCATAATGACATTTAATATTTTTACGGATAGAGCTTCAATAAGACAAGGAAAACCAAAGCAGTAGCAGTAGCCTGAGGTGCTTTAAGCCTAATGTCATGCAAGTTCATTATTAAAAAAGCGATAGCATCTATCTCTTCCAACAGAGAATTCCATTCACATTACCGGTGGAATGCTAAATGACAAGTATACAAGCCACAATCGAAGAGAAAGGGAGAAAGTAATCCATGCATAACTTCATGCATGAGTAATTACCTTCCGGCGACCTTCCCCAGATACTTGTGCAATAAGCTTGCCATTTGGCCCAACAAGGGCAAATGTGGGCCATGAGCTAATACCCAACTCTCGCCACAAATACATATCGCCGTCATTCACCACCTGAGTCAGTTCCAAAAAGTTGGATGCAATGTCAAGTCAAAATGTGGTTGCAACACTATCTTCAGTCAGAATGTCAGATGCACAAGTCATACACCAAATCTTTAGCCAATAAATAGTCAGGTGAAGGTAAGTACATACCGGGTGAGTGATTCCGTAGCGTAAAACTGCATTTCGAATGGCCTCTAAGTCTTTCTCGTTATCAAACTTTGCAGAGTGAACGCCTACTACAGCAAACTGCAATAACCATATATTACTTGCACTGTTAAGCGTTAACTAACCATGATCTATTAACAGCTTGACATCTAGAATTAATATGTCCCCAGTAGATATCATCCTTTTTACCATGTCTAACCTCAATCTTAAGAGAATACTAAATCCATATTATTAGCAGTAGAATAATTAAACTCGAAAAAGGTTCTCATCTATATATATGTTTTTTTTTTTTTGAAAGAGGAACTTGAACAATGAGACAGAACGAAGATGGAATTCGTAAAATTACACCGAGCAACTACAACTGTAAATGAAGCAACATAGAAATAATAAGAACAAAGAGAAGATGAAGAAAAAGGATCTTACTGGTGCATCCTTGTACTTTTTCTCAAGAAACTCAAGATCTGGTAAGACATGCATGCAGTTTATACAACAATAGGTCCAGAAATCGAGAATGACCACTTTCCCCCTCAAATCCTGTCAAATTTAAAGGATTATATCAGACACAGCATTGTAGAGTTGTTCTCTAGTCTCTACAAGCTTCTCAGTACTATTCAAGAGGATGTATTGACGCATCTAAATTATAAACCGCGACAGATTTTTAGTTTAACTGAAGTTATCAATTCAACAGAGACTACAAGTAAAAAGCAAACCAAATAGCAAACAAGGATTTACCCTTTGAAGCTGAAGAGGAGCCGTGTTAAGCCAGTCTAGTTTAGATGGAAACTCCGGAACAGTTGTTGCAGTCCCCCTTAACACACACAAAAGTAGCAGACATCAAACAAGTTAGGAAAAGTACTATAGAATGCAATAAATGAAGTCAAAGTTATGCATACTTTTTATCCAGATCAGCCATGTAGTTCACAAACTTTTCAATTCTATCGTTACGAGAATCTTCTGCACCAGTCAAAAGGAATTAAATTATGATTATATCTTTACCCTTTATGATCAACAGCATAGGTGTAACATTTTTTTTACAGTACACAAACAAAGTTAAAAATGTGACCATCGTTGATGATAGACCTTGCTTGGATCCGAAAGAAGGACTCCCAGCCCCAAAAAACATATTCCAGATGGCTTTTGGAGATGCATACTGCATGACCTGCAGAGACATGAAAGCTTGCAAAGATACATCCATAATTAAACTAATGAAGCGCATAGATCACCAATCCCAGGTTGCATTTTCATGGTAGCAGCAGTATACCTTGCGGTTCGTGAAAGCGAAGAATAGACAAGACAGAGAGATTCCCAAACTTCCATATCTCAGAATATCACGCCGAGAACCCTGAAACCTGTCAACAAATCATTTCTGCAATTCAAGTAGTAATGGACTATATGCCCTTTTACCTAACTGGAAGCATTTAAAGATAAATAAATAAACTAGAGCTTTAAAATTTTATCATCAACAAGTGATTAAGCGAATAACCTGTAATAAATTCAACGAAGCTCGTAGTACTGTTTTGAAATCTTATAATAGGTACTTCACACTGTTATTATGCAGAATCAAAACACTAAGCAGAAGGATGTTTCGTGTAAGAATCATCCTTACCCTCCGAATGAGAAGATTGGATCTGCTATGGAACCGTTAGTTTCTTTACTGTACAAATTGGACAGACTTTGTGTGGTAGCACTAGCATTTTCAGAAGGCTGCCTCTCTGCATCTGCAATATTTTGTGAAATCAGATATTGTTTTACATCAAGCACAGGTTAATGCTATTGCAAGAATATGCACAGCTAAGAGGCCGTAGCCTTGCTTGCCTAAGGAAAGACAAAATGTTATAGCAGCAAAGGACATAAGAAAATGGAAACAAAACTTTATTCATCAAAATGATCCAAAACTAAGACGTTTAAACTTCAAATACATAGAGTTTTAAAAGGAATAAGCCTTAGGATTCTGTTTAAATCTTATACAAGAGAAGTCTCAACCTAGTACATCATTTATGATGCAAAAAGGAAATAATGTATACTTCCACAACTACATACTATGAGAGTCAGAGCCACCATTAAGAATATCATCAAGGGAAATGTCTCCTATCTCCTTCCTGACAAGTGATGGTCCGGCAGCCCTCAAAGTATCTTCAGATAGTGTTGTTGTTACAGCTATGCATCTGCAAACACACCAAATTCTTTAAACACCCATAACTTTATCAAAATGGAGATGGAGACGAGGGAAGAGGGTTAATATTCAATTAATGGGTCAGCAAAGAGAGAAGGAAGCAGAATAAACACTCACGACTAGAATGATAAGATGGAATTACATGATAGTGGTTCATAACGTTTAGAGAAAAGAGTTAGGACCTAAATTGTTCTTCACTCCCTACTTTCCATTTATCAAAGAGTTCAAACTGTTAACTGCACAAAAAAAAAAAACGAAAAAAAGAAACGAAACCGAACAAATTGTTGGAAAGCTGTTTATGAAGGTGCAACTTTTTGTGTTTTATGACAGTCTATTTTTTTTCTTGTCAAACCTCCAAATATCTTATGAAAGTTATTGTACCCGTATTCTAGTCCCTTTGGTGAGAAAGGAATGAGAAAGATGAATTTAACAAATCAGGTTTAGGATATGATTAAAATTACGGCCATTGGTTGGGTGTCATACCATTAAAGTCTCAAAAGTTCTCGTTAACTGATAGACAATGCTATAATGTAGAGCAGGCCCTTTGGGTTCATCATTTACGTAATTTGATTGGGATTAGAATTTGGCAACAGAACAAGATTATATAATTGGGCATATGAAGCAAGATCCTAGACTTACAACGAAGTACTTAAATGCAACAACGAGACAAAAGAAAGTCATAACTCCTTACCTCATGCTAGCAGATTTGGCAGCTTGCACTCCAGCTAATGCATCTTCAATCACAAGGCACTGTACAAAGAATTAGGCCATGAGACTAAGTTTTTGCGCCCTTTTCATAACCCCGCCAAGCACTAAAGATAAATATTTCATTATGCTGAGGAAATAATAATTTACAACACACAAACTGTCTGAAGTGTTCCAATTAGAGGACAGTACGTATATAACTGGAAACCCAATAGCTTAGATCACTAAGGGTAAGTGGATAGCACCAGTGCCCAAATAAATAATTATGAATGAGAACCGAAGGACAATGGTAGTCATGACAGCATCTGTAGAAATTCACCTCATCTGTTGGCACATCCAAAATCTTTGATGCGGCTAAGAAAATATCAGGAGCAGGTTTCAAGTTTTCGAATGCATCGGCAGATACTATAGCATCAAACCTGTTGATACAACAAGCAAGCAGAGCAGAAACAAATTCAAAAACTGCAAAAGGATATAGAAGAATTTTAAATAAAATTTTATACCAAGATGAACATGTCAGTAGCCATCATAAATACTTTTTGAGTCAAAATTCACAATTCAAAGATTTGTAAATGCACAAGCAATTTAGCCAGATTTGACTTTGTATAGCTCGTGAGGTGTTTGTGACTGCCAAGGCTTTGCAGTTAACAAGGCCTTCTATACACTAATGAAATTGCAGATATCTAGATCCACGATAATCCAGACTGATAATTTACACGCTACTCAAGCTGAACAAAATACTTCCTAAAAAATGTTAAACGTAAACAAAATTGTGAACATGTTTTATTATACTGACAATGATCAATATCAGAATTCGGTCGTTGACCCCTTAAAAGGCCTTATTAGGGGGTCATTCGACCAATATGGTGAGCACAACTCCACTACCAGATTGGGGTACTTCAATAACATCCACATTTTGTGACTAGACTCACATTGATATTTGCAAACCAGCAGCTGCTAAATTGGCATCAACCTTGATACGGTCAGCACTAGATGCAACAGCAACTTTGAGGCCTTTATTTTTACACTGTTTTCCACTAGCAGTAAATTCAGCAGCAGATAAATTTGAGTTAATGTGTCATAAAATGCTTTAGTTGCAAATATACCTGCACTACAAGTTCATAGGCGCCAGGGAAGCCTATGCCAGAATTTGGCTTCGCATACTACAAAAGGCGGAATATGTTAACGAAATCACACTGGTTTTATCATTAGAATGGATAGATGAAAGAATAACATTAAAATTTGTTCAATCACCTTATCCAGATATATCTCAAAGAATCTCTTCTTTGCTGCCTCAGGGTTAAATCCCTTCACACCCTTTACAGAAGCAACACCTCCCAAAAATTTAGCTTCGCCTGACTCAAATTGAAGGAGCATAAATGCATAAGCATTCGGTCTCTCAGAATTAAACAGACTCAGAAATCAATTCAGTACATCCAACAAAATTTATTTCAAAAGTAAATTAAGTAAACTAGACCACGAAACTTGTTCCATGGCCGAACGAAGCCATAACTGCCCGTCAAACTTAAACATTATCATGAGTGGCATCCCCAACATAACTAATTCAACTTCCTAATGACTGTATTTTGCATTTGAGCTTTCTCTCCAGTTAGATGGGATGAAATTTGACTCTGCAGTTATTTCATATATCGTTGTTATGTCATCGGGAGATCTAGAAAGGAAAAATGGCTCTATACAAACGGGACAGAGATGCATACGAAGTTACACGGACGTCTGATCATGTTAATAACAACCATGAAGTCACTAGTACACACATTCCCTTTCCTATTTACAATTTCTTTTTCTATCAGCACCTTGAAACTATTCATGATTTTCTCGACTGAGCTGCATAAATCGATAATTTCGAACAGATTGCACACAGTAAATAAACACAATGAGCGGGAAAAAAAATCTTAAACCGATCGAGAGAGAGAGAGAGAAATGGCCATCACTATACCTGTGCCCATGAAAGGCACGAAATCCTCAACCGTCACCGCAACTCCCATCTCCGCGAAGACATCGACCGCAGCCAATCTCGAGAGGTCCTCGCTGTTGCACAGCACCCCGTCCATATCAAACAGCACCGCCGACACCTTCCCCCACTCGCTGCCGGTCTCCGGCGAGCTCTTCTCTTCTAGTTTCACGCACGCCCTCACCGCGTTCCCGCACGCTCTCCTCCCGTACAAAAACGACAGCCCATCCTCCTTGGAGGGGCGCCGGTTTCCGAAAAAACTCGATTTTGGGGTCGAGAAAAGCAGATTCCTGAAGTGGGTTCTTGAAGAGCATGCTGAGAATGGCGTTGGTGCTGGCCTCAAGGCCATCGTTCGTCTATGGTGGTGGGGGGAAGTTGAGACTTGAGAATCTTATCGTATGAAATTCGTTGATTGTGTGTGTAATTCTTGAATCTGACCGTTGGAACTGGGGAGATTTTCTACTAGTATGACTTAAATCCTTTTTTCTTCGTTTCTTTTTTTTTTTTTCTTTTATTCTTGTGGAGGAGGATTACATTTATATTTGCTAGTATGGATAATGTTATTATTATTGTTATGAAGTACGTGTCTTATAAAATTATTAAAAAATAAATTGTGTTTATTGGGATTCAACCGAACTACGAAGTCGAACCGGTACGAGTGTGTCCCTTTAGAATAATTAATACTCTCTTTCATCTCACTTCACTTAAACGAACGTCCCACTTCAATTGATTTGTTTCCTAAAATGGAAAGAATTAACTCTTGCGTTTCAATGTGAACATCTTACTTTTCACTTTTAACGTTACACATAAACTTTCGTACTGAAATGAAACAGGCCAATTGAACTGGGAGGGAGTACCAAATTGACCACCTACTCAAATGAAATGTGTACAATTCTTATAGAGGGAGAAAAAAAAAAGTTCCTTTAAAAAAAATATATGTAAAGCTATATAATTGGAAGAAGAAAATCAATGCAATAAATTGTTTATCACATTCGATTGTATTCTTACAGTCAAAAATAGTCTGTACAATAACAATTGCATTCTTCCGAGTGCTAGATTCTTTATGTACAATTTACAAAAACAAAATAAATTTAGTACATATAAACGAGCGAAAGACATTCACATTGTTTATGAACACGTATATAGACAAGATTAGTCTTTAAATTTGAACAAAATAAATAAATTGAAGGATAGAAAATAGTTGAAGTGTACTTTAATGTAACTACTTACAGTTACATGTAATACTTCAGATTCATACGTAAATATATGATCTCAATTTTTAGTCAGTATTTTTTTGGATATATTTTTAATCAAAGACAGAAATTAAAACAAATGTTTCTTTGATATTTATACCCCGGCTCTAGCATCGACTTTACCGTAAAATGTAGTTATGCATATGCATGCAAAATCTTTATTGTAGTGTGTGAATAAAGGTCAACACTAACGTTCCATATTTGTCAAGCCTCAAACATGAATATAAAGAAGTGAAAAAAGTGCCAAAACTGCAACAACAGAAGAGACCCTGCTCCTAAAAAAGATAGTCACGCTGGAAAAGAAAAACACTAGGTCGAATGAGCGCGCGCGCACGCACACGCGCGCACTGCAACAAATACAGAAGAGAACACTGTTTTTCTGTAAAATTTTCAATATATGTACATGTTAATCGAGAATAGAAGCAATATCGGTTGGATGAGCGCCTGAAATGCTGCTCTTCTCACGCCTACTGAGTTAAAATAGTGCTATAAATTAAGTGAAAGTTCGTAAAGAAATTGCGAGCAGACAAGATAACCAAGATGATTTGAAACACTACTACCGTGAAGCAGCCTCTTACCTTATCTTTATTCAAGAATGTTAACGTAAGATCGATCCCAAGGAATTCCAGTTGAAAGAATACAAAAGGATGCACTAATTTCAGATGATGCAAAATGAAGCAAATGCAGTTCAGACTCATGCTGTCATGCTGTGTGTGTGTGTGAGAGAGAGAGAGGGAGAGAGAGAGCAGAATGATCTATGTGTAATTGGCAGACTATTAGACACTGGAAAAATATGAAGGAAAAAAAACCCAGAAAGAGAGAGAGAGAGAGAGATCCCGTGATAGAGTTACAGCCATGCCATGGCTGCAGATCACCAGTTGCTTGCAATTAGCATGCCATCCGGGTTGCCCCGCCAAGATACAGGCTGAACTTTATCTGCCAAATCCCAAATCACCAACCTAGCCATTCATATGAACTAACGATCGTACGGCCAATCAACCCTGAGTTTAAGAAATTAAAAGAGTAAGACAAATCACAGTATGCTAATGATACAACCAATAACACGCCGTATACCCGAAAACTGAGGTACAAGGGCCCTGCTGTAGGCGGAGGCAGAGCTGGGGAGCACGTTGGCAATGTACGCGGCCTACAGCATGGTCAGGCTGAGGCTGGTGCTCACCGGAAAACTGAGGTAAAAGGGCAGAGCCTTCAGGAGCCACCATTACGGGATATATGTGACGTGCCATTCGCGGTGAGTTTGAAAAATGGATTAGTACTTCTTGGAACCCCCTCTGCAAAACTATGTCTAAACTCTTAATTATCTAATAATTAGCCTTAATTTGATTTTAATTTGTTCATTAATCATAAGATTTGGCAGCAATTTGTAAGATTTTGCATGTGAAGCTAGGGTTGAGAATTTTCATTTAAGCAAGATTTAATCTCTTCATTATTTGCATCAATTAACTATACATGCATAATCTAATCCATTTTTTTTTAAATTATTTTTGTTGTGACTTCTTAGAGAAGTACTAATACAATCTTGAAAAATGTTGGGCAAAACAAACTCTTCAAAAACTTTATACGTGGTTTATAAGTTTACGGTTCTTATAAGCTATTTTTCAGGTTGTACCAGATTACCATGACTAGTAACATCGACCCACACGATTGTAGTTTAGGCTGCGTTATTAGAGATTTTGGCCCATCCAATAAATTATGAATAATCTAGCGGGACGAAGAGTGTATCGAAGTACTTACCAGCTGAAATGTAGTTTAATGCACTTGCCGCGTCTACAGTTCCATCTTCCGGACTATTTCTGATCTGCAGAAAAGCATAAATAAATTTGATCAATGTTACAAACAAATCAGCTTTTAACTTCAAAGTCTGAGACAAACAAGTAGGCTCTTTCTGTAGTAATTAACAAAAACATTTTGTTGTTTTTTATGTGTATAGCTTCGTTCCGTATTTCCTTATATACCATGTAGTGTGTGTGATAGCTCATAAACGTAACTAGAGATGACAATTTTCTTGAAGCCTAACCTTATTTCTCTCCATCTACTTTCGATTGATGAGACATATATTCTTTTCACCCATAACTTTAGAGGACGAGAATTATGCATAATTACGAGAATCTGATCAAGACCTAAACTAGATACACTCAGAATACAGTCCCACACATAAACGTAATGGAAGAAAAACATAAAATGGGACACACAGATTCAAACAGACAGAGAGAGAGAGAGAGAGAGAGAGAGAGAGAGAGACCGACCTTTTCTGGCAAAGATCTATTAATGTCGTTCTCCCTCTGGCTAGCTTCCTGATTTCAGACATGGTCTAGCGCGGCCAAAGTTTAAAAAGATGGAAGCAGTAGGCACACAGAGTACAAAACTATACATTCATATGGGAAAACAAAAATCTTTGATATCCGACCTCATTACTAAAACTATACATTCATGTGTGGAAGCAGCTAAACATATGCCTAAAGCCTAAAGTGAATAAAATGTCATTAAGCACACAAATTAACTCATGGAAATGCAGTTTCACTAAGGACCTTATAGTATGTTAATTATGCATCCATTGCGATTCAATCACATATACTGAGTAAAATAGTGCTTTAAATCAAATAAAAGTTTGTAAATAAATTGAAAGCAGACACAAGCTGAACAACCTAAAGATAATCGAAATGAACATGTAATGGAAAGCAAACTCAGAAACTAGTGAATAGCTTTAAAAGGAAAATCTCATACCGTGAAGTAGGCTCTTACCGTATCTCTCACCTGTATTTATTCAAGAATGCTCCCATAAGATCAATCCCAAAGAATTCAAGTTGAAATACTACAAAAAGATGCACTAATTTCAGATGATGCAAAATGAAAGAAACTGCCGTCCAGATTCACGTGGTGTGTGTGTGTGTGTGTGTGCGCACGCGCGCATGAGAGAGGAGGGGGGTTAACAACCAATATAAGTCAAGCCCAACGATCATGATATATGTGGTATGTAATTAGCAAAACTATCAGCCACCGCCTATTCACAACAATATTATGAAATAGTAAGACACAGTAAGCTAGAGAGTTACAGACATGCCATGGCTGCAGATCACCGGTTGCTTGCAATTAGCATGCCATCCGGGTTGCCCCGCCAAGATACATGCTGAACTTTATCTACCGAGTCCCAAATCACCAGCTTAGCCATCTATATGAAGTAATGATCACAACCTATCAACCATGAATTTAAGAAATTAAAAGAGATGGACAAAACATAATAAGTTAATACAACCAGCAACGGACCTTATACCCGAAAGAGATCCAGATTTCATGCCTGCCAAAACATAAACGCCATTCCAATCAGCTTTACCAATTTAAAATGCAATAGAAGCATGCTACAACGAAAACAAAACTACATCAAAGGCTAATTTCCAAATAAATAGTAGCCAAATTGCCATTTTAATTTACGGAAGCAGCAACAATCAGAAATAGAATTCTTCATTGAATAGTGAGAGGACGAGGTAACCATATGGGAGCAAGAACACTAATGAGACATCATGAATTAGATGCCATAAATTTGGAGTAAAAGTCATGAAATGTGATGAAATCGAAATATATTTCATTGAGACTTAGGAGTAACTTATTCAATTATCACATGCAGGACCCAGAGAGCTAAGATAGTAGAAACATTCAATAGAATTATGAATACCAATAAGTTAATTAATCCATTACCTCATTTTCAAGCCAACGATCCAGCTTTATGCTTCTTTGAGAATGTGGACTAGGCTAGTAATATCAGAACTAACGCCAAATCCACCATAGCCCAAAACCTTAATCACTAATTCTCCATTCCATGCAAAAGTAAGGAAAGTGCAGTTTCACTGTGGACCTTATGAATAGTTAATTATGGGTCCCTAGCAATTTACATTTATGCAATCAAATCTACCAAGTTAAAAGTAATGCTACAAATCAAACAAAAAGTATAATGAAATTGAGAGCATGCATACACTGAATGATCTGAAGATAGTAGAAAGCGGATGCGAGAAACAAATTGAATATAAAAATGGTTTATAAGCCTAGTAGGTCAGAAACTGGAAGTAGAACTGGTTGTTTGCTGACTGTGCAATGATGTCTGGGCTCTCTTTCTTGGCAACGTCAAATATTATACAAGGAAGTATTTTAGTCAAGGCCGCACAACTTCCATGCGGTGGTATTCCCTTGGCCAATAACAGTTTCAGATCATGATCACCAGCTTATAACAAAGTTGATTTAGTACCATGCGTATTATAGACAATATTAAAACAAAATCCTATGCAAACCTTACTTTGATGCCAGTCCCAGATCATGATCACCAGCTTGGAAAACTGAATGGCCAAAACTTTCAGCAAGAACAACAAGCCCTCCAGTTTTTTCAACTGCTACTTTGAGCTCCACAACTCCAACCTAGAGAATAGTAAATACAAAAATAAATGACGGATCGCTGGTTTCATCATAACCATGGATTAGAGATATTACTAAAACAAAATCCGCCAGAAATTACTCAATCCACTTTATTTTTTTTTAAAGGCAGTCAATAATTGTGAAAAAAAGGTGCCATTGTCATTCAAAGTTATAAATTAAGACTGGCCATTAAAATTTTCTAGAGACTCTATCCTCGTGTACCAGCATTTCTACAGATCATAGAAACATGAAATTATATGTCAGAAGTATGAGTTATTGTGAAACAATAAGTAATCCCCAAATATGAGTTGGCACACTATTAAAGAAGCCTCAAGTCCATCACCAAAAGAGTTGAAAGTGCATACCATCTTTTCTAACATGCATGATGCATAATAAGTACCTGATCAAGTGCACATGTTGTTTTGAGAGTGCTTCATAAAACTTTACAGCTTTGTGGTAGTGAGGAGCTGAATCTTTGTCCAGGTCCTTGTGAGCGTACAGGTTCAGAGAGACTTTTACTGGATCTCACACCTACATTTATTCAAGAATACTCCCATAAGATGAATCCCACAAAAAATTCTATAGGAAACTCCAAAAAAAATTGTATATTTTTCGATGAGATTACTCAGTAACATATTCCAATTATTTCATGCAGTTTCTGAAGAGCTAAGATAGTAAGGCATAAATAGAATTATGAAAACCACAAAATAGTTCATGCATTACCTCATTTCTTCCTCGAGCTGGTAGGGCTGAAGTAGAGCAGCATGGTTCCAAAAACAAGAAAGTTTCTATGAGAACAATATAACACGATTGATACACAAAGCACACAGAGAATAAAATGAAAGAAAAAGAGGAGGTTGAGAACTTGTGCTAGACTTCCCTGCCACGCCATGGCTGCAGATCACCGGTTGCTTGCAATTAGCATGCCATCCGGGTTGCCCCGCCAAGATACGGGCTGGGCTCGAATTAAAGAAATGAAAAGAGCAAGGAAAAACATGTAAAAATATTTATACCTCAGGAGCTCCAGCTTAAGAGAAAATTGGAAGTGTAAGAACATCCCAATAGTGTGGCAAAGGTTCCAGCAGATCTTATGGTATTTAGTAGGAATATCTGCAGTAAAATGTAGTTATTCGTCTTATGTTGATTATCGTAGTGTCTGAATACAGTAAAAAAAAAGTTGGTTATATAACTGTTGACCTGACCTCAGACAGGGGCGCACCCATGGAATGGCTTTGAATTCCACTGATAAAGCTATAATGTAGATCTAATAAGCCCAAGTTACCTCAGACATGCTTTGAATTCCACTGATAAAGCTATAATGTAGATCTAATATGGCCAAGTTACGTTGCTGAATTAATAACATTCCCACTAATTAAAGCCTTGTATGGGAGTCCTAAGCATATAAGGACAAAAAAAGAAATTAAGAAGAGATCCCTTCGTATATCAGATGTCTCATATGAAATAGAAGAGATCCCAGAGACTTGCTGGACAATGAACATCCCGACTTGCTGGACGATGAACATCCCTGTTTAGCAAACCTGTTTCAATTGGTCATATTTTTACATATCAAATAGAAGTTGAAAACATTGTTCATCAGCATCAGAAAAAACATTAGAACAAATGCCATGCCGGGGATCATAAATGTTCGATCATCAAGTGTACACATAAGAATTATAACCAAAACTGGGGAAACAAAAGTTAGTAACTCAGTATATCAGATAAGGATGTTTAAATATTCCGAGATGCAGTATACAGATTTAAAAACATCACGGTGCTCAGTTTAGGAAACAAGTGAGTTTCCAATATATACTTGCTAAACAGCCCAACACCTTTAATGCAATGACCAACCCAATTATCAACATCTAAGAGCTTAGAAC
Organism: Thymus mandschuricus; assembly: GCA_029379335.1. Classification (NCBI taxonomy): domain Eukaryota; kingdom Viridiplantae; phylum Streptophyta; class Magnoliopsida; order Lamiales; family Lamiaceae; genus Thymus; species Thymus mandschuricus. The sequence continues at coordinate 4,435,766 of CM057079.1, read as the reverse complement.
TTAAGCAGAAAGGATTATTACGAAGAGGATTAAGAATGGAAATAACATGAAGACTTCAATGCAATGATTGCATAATGAGTATTCCAACCATGATATGTTACACTTGGGACTTACCTCCTTTTGCTTTTCAGATTTATTTGCTTCACCAGGTCTTGACAGGTTTGTCTGCAACTGCCAAGTGCCGTTTCCACAGTTTTTCACCGTGACTGCGATTTCAATAGTTTGCTGTTTCAACAACAGCTTCCTCAGATTGATCTACACAGAATCAATAATAAAAAGATCAAAACACTTACGATGGCATAATAGTAAGCAGAACATAAATAATGAAAACGAGTTAAATGAAACCACCAATTTAATTAGGCTCTAGGAAAGAGAGTTTATTCGAACTATGTGAGATACCAGTTTCCTCAATGTTGCAGCAAACAAACTTGCAGCCAGCAAAGCAAAGCAAACTCTTCGCCAAATACGCCACAAATAACTAAGAAAAACAGTTCCAAAACCTACAAATATCAAAACTAGTAAGTGTGAACAAAGAGGAGAATGGGAGGAGAACAAACAGGATGATAAATCTATTAACTGGGCGGAGCCAAGCTTGGGCTGGGGTTGGCTCTAGAAAGGACAGTTTATTCAAACTATGTGAGATGACAGGGAAATATCTAATTTTGACAAAGTATGTCAACATTACAAGCTGCTTAAACATTAAAACATGTACTCGTCCCTGAGTATAAGTCAAAATAAAGCAAAAACTTGAATTCGGGACTGGATGAAGGGTAAACATGCAGTTCTAGGTGCAATCTATGAATTTTACTTTCGCTTTAGTTGAATGCTCAACTGTGCCATACGAAGGTAAAGGATGCGAATTTATAAATGCAGTATAATACGAAAGATATACTAAGCCAAAATGAAAAGGGGAAAATGCAATTGTATGTAGGTTCAAAATTTCCAGCTGTACGAAACAGTGATAAGAAATCAGACAATTATGCTGTAAAACCCATTTGTCTGATTTAGGGGTGATTTTATTTTGGTAGGATAGATATATACCTCCCTCTTCTGGAAGATGTCCACAAAGTAAGGTTGTCCCTTAGAAGCTGCAGGATGAGAGTGCTGTCTTTGTAGGACTCTCGTTGAGGCTGTCAAGTTCTGCTATAGCTTCATCAAAGGCTTGTTTAGCAAGGTGGCAGGCCCTTGGCAGCGGTAACATTTATTTTAATACCAAACAAGCAGTAGCAACACGATTATAAAGTAAAAACATAATAATGGATGATCGAAGTGGGTAAAGGAAAATTCTGTCAAGGGATGGTAAATTATAATGACCACAGTGCTTACAAACATAGACAAAGATTTCATCCCTTCCTACTAAAAAGTACCTATATGATAATCAATAGCACACCTAACATGTACAATGATATTTCCCTATTATATTGCAGCTAAATTATAATGACCACAGTGCTTACAAACATAGACAAAGATTTCATCCCTTCCTACTAAAAAGTACCTATATGATAATCAATAGCACACCTAACATGTACAATGATATTCCCTATTATATTGCAGCTTTCTTCCGAAAGTATATTTCATGGTTAATAAAACTACTCCATATTTCATCATAAAGCAGCACACTACAACATTCCGTGTAATGATCTACTTAAGGCAAGAAATAGAAGAAAGAGATAGCAAATGCACACCTTTCAGGGGGATTCAGGATCCCATAGTAGAAAACAGAGAAGTTAAGGGCCAACCCAAGTCTAATGGGATGTGTAGGAGCAAGATCATTGGAAGCAGCACTAGTGGCAGCCTGAACAAAAAATCCAAGTCCTCAATTATTAGAACCATGTAACTATGTAAGGTAACAAGGTAAAGGGAACATCCACAAACTTAGAAAGATTTCTATTCAACCATAACATAAAAGAAAGCGATGGGGATTTATACAAGTAGCAGCAACAGAATAGCCAATTATGAAACACATGAAAGGAAAAGGTAATGTACGAAAACCAACTTCATACGCCTTGAGTGACTGGTCTGCTGTCTCTTTACGATCCTCTGCAGACTTGAACTCAGCTAAATAGCGGTAATAATCTCCTTTCCTGAGAAATTAGAGGGAGAGAGAATAAAATGCAGCCAAATATAAGCCAACCCAACAATCATTGATCTATGTATGTAAAAAAATGGAAAGGGGAAAAAGATCTTGTGCTAGAGAGTTGCAACCAGAAACGGCCCTTGTACCTCCAGAGGATCATCCTGCCATAACATAAACAATGTCATTAATATGGAAAAGTTGTTGGCTCTTTTCCAGCTTATAACATACTTCGTACTTCAAGAAAAGCCTCATGCACATCCAAAAGAAAATGTCCACTTTCTCCATCCTAATTTGGTCGGATCCATTTATTGCTGCTTAAGTCTCTAGTTATGATTGCAGGAATCCTAAGGGGAAGCATAAAGGAAAAGAAATTAGCTGATTTGTACAACTAAGGGTTACAAAACAGTAAGACTACAACCATAAACAGGTGGACGAAGTGTCAAAATTGCACTCTAGCAAGTAAACTTTCAAGATATGGTTTAATTTCTACCACAACAGAAGAGGACCTGCTCCCAAATAGATAAGCCACACTGGGAAAACAAAAATACTAGGTCGAATGAGTACACACACACACTGGAAATATGGAAAATAAAACTGTTTTTCTGCAAGAGTTTCATTATAAGTACCTGTTGATCAAGAAGTAGCAATATCAGATTAGATAAGCATCTTCCACATCGAAGTGCTGCTCTTGTCACCCGTCTAGACTGAGCTGTAGACGTGAACTCAGCTCTCAATCAAGCATACAAGATAAGTTGCTAGATGATCTACTTGCAAGTGACAAAAGAAACATAGTATCAATTATTTTACTTTAGGAAGGATATACTGAGAAATTTCCTGCAAAATCTTAGGAACATAATCAAAAAGTAAAGAATATTAAAATTTTGAGCTTCGAGTACTTAGTGTAGATCAGACAACACTTACCAGTCAAGAGCCTCTAGACACACTTGAAAATCAGCTTCACTAACTTGCCTCTCAATCACGTTTCTCACAAGCGCAAAGGGAAGACAATCGGGTTTACGAGTGGGTAGGGTCAACAGAGATCAAACCAACTAAATACTAATACTTTGTTTGCAACAAAATATACCTACAACTAATGGAAAGTCTTTCCCTGAAAAAAACATTTAGTTTTCTTTTCTTCAGAATATAACGAGGAGAATGTTGAAAGAAATCATCTTTTGTTTTCTCGAATCCCTTGGTGCACTATTCCTTGTTTCCTCTATCCCTTGTATCCCTTGTGTGAATCACCTTTACCCAGAGATAAGCAAAAAAAACCGGGATGGCAAATTCATACAAAAAGGGAAGAGAAACACATTCTCTATCCCCTGTATCCCTTGTATGAATCACAACCACCGGAGATTATGCAAAAAATCGGGAAGGTGAAACCATACAGAAAGGGAAGAGAAAAACAATAAACAGGAACAATCAAGAAACAGATTTGATTTGATGGAGCCCGTAAGTCAAGTCATGGTGCGAAACATTATTTTAGTGATTTTATTCCTTTTTAGACTATGTTTTGGTTTGGTATATTATAGGATAGGTTTTTAACTAGTTTCCTTGTGGAATTAAGACTCTATGAAGCCTATAAATATGGGCTCATATATCATGGACGAAAATTAGATCAGATTATTCATTAATATATTTTCTTGAGTTTTTACTCTCTCTCTTTTATGAGAATTTTCAAATTCCTCTTGTTTATCAAGTTGAGTTCTTTATCCGGCGAATCGACGAGTCAATCATCCCTCGTTGTGTGTCAATCATCGTCCCCGAGTTGCCTAGACAACACTTTCGTGTTCGATTTAGGAGGTTTTGGAATTTCCATCGGTATCTTGAGTCTTCCGCGTGCGTGAGTCGTTCGGACCTACCAAGGTTCGTATCAAGATTAAACAAAGAGTGATCTCTTACCCCTTTTGTGAACTACTGTACCCAAAAAAGAGACCTTTTATAGACGAATACACCGTCGAAGGAACATTTCGGGCAAGGTAAATTCAAGCAGAAAGGGAGATAACACTATATCCTCAATATTTTCAGAAGAAAGAAGAAAGAGTTGGGGAGAAAAACTTTTTCCTTTTTTGCTAGAGAGAGAGTTGGCAGAAGGGGATGAGATGAAAGTAATGTAAACTATTTTGGCTAGGAAGAAAACCTTGAAGATGATTTTGCGAGGAAGAGAAACTCAGGAATCCGTTAAATGGAGAAGAAGTTAGCGAAAAGACTGATACTTGCGAAGGAGAAGAGGATGAATTTTGCCAGAAAACTTGATGGAGAAGAAAGAATTTAGCGAGTTTTTGCGAGGAAGAAGGCGGAGAAGAATTTATGTAGAGAAAACCCAGTTTTTGAGAGTAAGCTAGAACTTCTATGAATGAATGAATTAACTGTGGAAGGGGTAGTGTGTATATATATATATTCTGTAGGTAGGTGAGGCGGAGGCGGAGCGACGCTTGGGCTGCCGCCGCCGCTGTCGATTTGCTGTAAAAAATAGCCGTTGAGAAGGAGATGAAGAGTCGCTGATTTCAATTCTCTTTTCTCTCTCTTCTCTTACACACGCTACTCATTTAATCTAAATCTTTTTTATTTATTTTAGTTTATAAATTTTTATTTAAATTCCATATGAATAAAAACTTCCTTTTTCGGTTTAGGGTTTATTCCGATTCGGATTCGGATTTAGCAAATTCGACGGATACAAAACTAGTTAAGATACGTGCCGAAAAGAAACTTATCGTTAGAAACAGAGGGAGTATATACATTACATTAAAATGTTCTCTATCAATAGAGATCGAACGAGTTTCGAAACACTCATCTAATCTAGATTAGTGCTCCTATTAAAAATGTAATTACATTACATTAAAATTAAAACAGAATTCTAAACGCCTTTTAATTTTTCTTTTTTATTTTCTGTGCATGCATGCTACTAATATCAAAATAAACTATGCATTCCCCAATACATCAAGATTAAACTCGATTAATTACCATTAATAAAAAAACCTCTTCACATTTTGTTATGGCTGGGAGTGTGAAGAAGATCGATGGTGCTTCGGAAGAGAAGAAGATTGATTTGGAATTAGGGCTCGTGCATAATTTGGGTAAAGGAAGGAAGGGGAATTCAAGTCCACGTGGCAAGCATCTTGAATAAGAAGATAAAAGAAAAGTTGTTGCTTTTTTATTTAATTTAGTGGTCACGTTTTATGTTAGCACTTTATTGTTGGACTCATTTTATTATTCCGTATGGGTTTAACTGTAGAACTTTGAGTATATCTTAGTTGCTTGTTTTCCAAGCTGAGTATGAATGAAATCACTTTTCCCTCATCCCTTTCTCTCTCTACTCTCTCTCTATATTCTTCTTCTCTCCAGCTACTGTTCCATTGATTACAACACCCAAGTCCAGATTACATATTATTCCTATCTTCTATATATCATATTCTTGTAGTATTCACTACACATTTCTTCTCAACAACACTTCTCTCGATCAAATTCCACCTATATATATATAGCAAGTAAAAGGAAATAAAAATTAAAAAAAAAATGTCTACAACCAAGTACAATGTCACCTTCGGCGGCACCACCATCGAGACGACCGTCACCGACAGTGGCGCCGCCGCCTCCGCGTGGGTCCTCGACGTCACCGCCCTCCGCTGCGGCGTGGTCGGCCTCGACGTCGAGTGGCGGCCCCACACGGTGGCCTACATGAGCAACAAGGCGGCCACCCTCCAGCTGTGCACCGGCAACAAGTGCTTGATTCTGCAGCTCTTCTACATGGACGCGATCCCCAACGCCCTCAAGTCCTTCCTCATGAACCCTAATTTCACCTTCGTCGGCGTCCAGGTCGACGAGGACGTGGCGAAGCTGCGGGAGGAGTACGGGCTGGGCTGCGCACAGTTCATGGACATTCGGGCCGAGTTCATGGCCCGGAGGAGCTACTGGTTCGGGAAGCCCCGGCCCGGCCTGAAGGACCTGGCCCGGGTGGTGTGTGGGCTCCACATGGAGAAGCCGCTGCACGTGTGCAGGAGCGATTGGCAGGCTAGGGTTCTTAGCGTGGCGCAGGTGGAGTATGCATGCATCGATGCTTTTGCTTCCTACAAGATTGGGCATAACCTTATTTCCCAGAATTAGCACTTTGATTATTATTATCGTGTTTTGTTCTTGTTTATTTGGTATGTTGTTTTTCGTATGTTGTTATTGTCGGCTGCTGGGCGTTTCTTGGATATTTGTGTGTCGATGATCGAGGATAAGGATATTTTGTTTGTTTTATTTAGTTGCATCTTTTTTGATTGTGCGTTTTTAACTTTTTATTATTCTATACTCACATATAAAAAAACTAGTCACAATCAGTGCTCGTTGATTTACGTTTAATCTTCTGTTTAATCTTCCGTTTGAATTAATTTATGGGTTAAATGTTCACTCTTACTAATCCAAAATGATTAGCGAGTAATTCCAATTTCCATGATACATTAATTACGACTTATTACATCGTGAGAGGCCGTTCACTAAATTTCCGAGCTAGTAAGAATCGAGCAACGATTTTAACGGATGAGATCATCTATTCCTAAATTTGTGTTCTAATTGTGTATCAAAATTAAAACTACATGTTTTAAAACTACGAAGTTTTGTTAATTTAAGAGATTTAGGGATTTGAAAACTCTTTTGTTAAAACTTAAACTTAAACAGTTAAAGTATTCTTTTCTATTGGTCCTATTTCCTTAATTAGGACATTTTCTTTTCTTTATGGGCCCAATTCCTTAACTTGGGCCTAGTTTTTTAACTTGGATAATTTTCTTTATTGGGCCTATATACACAAGCTTTTTTATTTTATTTTATTTTTATTGGGAATAAATAATGATTTGAAAATCTGGAGTTGTTGCACCCTCGATGCGTAATTCTCAATACGTTACGTGATCGAGACATATACCAATGACGGTTGAATAAGATAACAAAATTTAGAAATGGTTCTTCTAACCAAATTACACTTCTTTTAAATAAATAATACTACTCCCTCCGTCCTCCATTTAGTGACGTTAATACTATATTGGGGCGTCCTCCATTTACTGACAATTTCCGTTTTAGGACGTAGACCCCACAATCACTTTAACACTTTATCACTTTATACATCTACTTTTTATTATTTTATCATTTTAATATTATTAAACAATTCAAATGGACCCACAATTATTCCACTTTAACACTTTAACACATTAATTTATTATTATACCATAAAATGCGAAAATACCCGTGCCCATACTCCCTCCGTCACTAAATGGAGGACAGAGGGAGTAGTAAAATAAAATAGGTGGCACAAAATAACAAAATTTACAAATCCGGTGGAATATCCAAACAGAAAAAGTAGCAGTGTAAGAAGAAAAATAAAAGAAGAGCATTGACCGCTTCAAACCCCCTTACACTCGAAATTTTGGGTATTTCTTCCTTCCTTCCCCTTTCGTCTTCACTGTGCTATTGCTATTGCTCTCCCACATTTCAATGGTATGTTAATCTCCCTTCTCCCCTTGTTTTTTCGCGCCTTAAATGGCTGTTCGTCGCGCTCTTATTCCGATCTAATGCACTGGACTAAGTATTTCTCAATTTCTGTTGCAATTACCGCGTACTTTTGCTCAATCTCTCGCGTTTTGGTTTTGTTGCGTGTTGTTTTCCGCAATTCGATTTATGAGGGAATGTGGGGAAGCGCTTCGGAGTTCCTTGCAATTGATGATATTAGGTTTTCCTTTTTGGAATTGGAATGTTGAATTAGTTTGTTTTTTCCAGTAAGTGAAATGTTTTGTGATGATTGAAGTGCATAGAAGAGTAGAAGGATTAGTCTGTTCACAGCTGCTTAATTGCTTGTAGTATATGTTAGTCATTGGTTTTAGTTAGGATTGTAATATTACATAAAAAGCTTTGGGGTTTTTGGTTTGTTGCTTGAGAAGTTTCAGTTTGGCATGATTTTTGATCTTGCATTAGTTGCAAGGACTGTTTGTTTATGTATTTTGTGTTCTTCAATGCAGGACACTAATCGTGAAGGCTGCATTGTGGTATCAAAGTGAATATATGCATGATCTTGAAGCCGTGACTCCTTACTGCTGAAACATTTTGAGGTAATGTGAGAAGTACTGCATTTGAGACTGTTGAGTATCATTCTGTCCTGTGGCTGTTCAGCCTGTTAGCTTCGTAGAGAAGTTTTGGAGCATGAGTCAGGTTTCTAGTGGGAGTGATTTAGATTTAGACATTGACTTGGAGAGTGGAGGAACAACGAGCGAGGAAGATGCAAGCAAAAATCTGGACTTCGGTTATGCTAATTCAACGAGGCTATTGGGTAGGGCCAGGAGTGGAATAATCAGGTCTGAGTCACTAAGCGAATGTACAAGCGATGAAGACTGTTCTTGTTCATATAACAAATTTACGAGTTCTGATGAATTTCCTGCCAAGAACAAGGATCAGTTGGGGAGATATGCACAGGCTGGGATTACGATAGTAGATGCGGAAAAGCCTAAAAAGCAGAATTATATGAAGCCATCAAAACCTCCTCGTCCTCCTAGGGGTCCTTCATTGGATGCTTCGGACATGAAGCTGTTGAAGGAAATTACTGAGCTCAAGTTGAAGCGTAGAAAGATTGAAAGGACTAGGACTGTGAAGAAAGTTAAAAAGGAGAAGACATCATCACTAACGACTAATCTTCTTGCTTTGATGGTGACAATAGCCTTCTTAGTGGTTATCATCTTTGAAGGTAATATCTTGTTATCCGAAGGCTTTTCCTCTATATTTTCGTGGCTACCTATAAATATATGACAAAATCACGAATCTCATGCTTGTTTTCTTTTAATGCATGTATTGCTTATCTTAAATCAGTATTCAGTCTATTTTCTTGGATCTTGTATTTGCCAGAAGCTATTCATTATTGAATTTTCGTCTCTCTAAGTAGCGTATGACGAGTCACGGCTTATAAGTAATTCTGAAATTGCCCATTGAAAATATAATTAACCAAAGCTACATTTAGGTAGCATCTGAATGTATACTAAAGTATTTTGTGGCTTATCTAATCCAATCGTGACTGATATCAACTTTAAGAAATCTGGGATAAAGAGTACAAGTATAACTTAGATCCACATAATTGACAAATCCAAAGCTTACATAGCATAGAGAACTGATTGACGAGAAGCCTTGTTGAACTTATGCATCAGGAATGAGATGCTTACCCAAATTGCTGGTCAAGAAATAGAGTAATATTCATTAGTTCTTGGGAACGAACAAGGCAACCACCATATTCACATCTTCCATAAGCAGGATGAGCATGTGTCAAATGACCAGTCAACTGAACCTAGCCACCTAGGTATTAATGTATACTTAAATCTTTGGTGCATACCACTCTAAATAGAAACTGGTGGTAGCAATTTGGAGAAGTATTTTATTTTGATACAAAAAATGACTTATAAGAGATTATGTGCTTCTGAATAAAACATAAATGCACACAATAGTATTGGCAAAGTTTTATGACTGTGAATATCTTGATGCTCTGTGGTGTAATCGTATTGGCAAAACTGCAAGAGGAATAAAAGAAGAATTAGTAGTTTATTTTTATCCTGATAGGTAGTGATTAGAAATTTGGCATGGTTTATTTTACATGCACAGGCTCTGTAAGAATCATGTTAGAACAAGTTGTGTTTGGAGAAGGAGCAGAGGATTGGATGTTGTGTTAGTGTTTAGTCATGGTTTGCAAAGGAGATTTTAGTGTAGATGTAAATTGATTCTTTTTGTTGAGATGGTGGTTGAAATAGTAGTTCTCTCATTTAAAATTATTCTACTGGGTACGTATATTTAAATAAGTTTACTGGGATTAGAAATATATTATGGTAATACCTTGTTTTGTTTCAGTGGAAGACAAGAATTTTTTATATTTTATGCTCAAGCTGAGAAACAGAAGAATCGTAGGATGTGCGGGGATGTAAGATAAAGATACTTAGTTATTTGGGAAAGCAATAATCCTAGCATAATTAATTTATTATATCTTTCAGATATATACACACCAACCTTCCTTTCTTCCTTCCAGGCTTATTAGTGTTGTGAATTCTTATGATCCCGATCGCATAAGCAGCTCGCGGTTTATTGTAATCTTAGAAATAAAAGCACACTGAAATTCTTAATAAAGACCAACTATTGAAAAAAATGCTTATATATGATTTAAGACTTTGAACTGTAGCTACCTTATGTTATCGAGGTCTTATGAATCATTGTAATTTCCTTTATTAGCACGTCTCAACTTATGTCAGTATGTGGTGAGGTTATTGTTTGAATAACTACCAACTTACCAAGGCATCTCTTTTCAGAATAGATACTTTAGTGAAACTCATATGAGCCAGAGACGTGCACAATATGTCATTTTCTTCCATTTTTCCATTGATTTGTGAAAACTTGTCCTGAGGGCTAAATTGCTGCAGTTTTCATTTCCTCTCTTCAAACTACCCTTGCTTTCTTCACCAATAGAAATAGAAATCATGCTGCACGGTGCCACTCGTGGTTTCCCAAAAACGCTGCTGCAAAATGCGCGACTGTGTTGTGTACTTTATTTGAACCACATTTACTTAATCTTTTTCTTACTTTCTTGTGTTATCATACAATAGTGACATAATATGATCTTCAGTTTTTGAATCTTCAGGCTTTCTGGGTTCACGAATGTGATGCCAATCAGTCACGTCTCACCAAAATTTCAGGTGATTTTCTCATATAACCCTTCGAGTTACACTGTCAAAGTACGTAGATCCTTATAATTACTGATGGCGTGCTGAAAACATCTTCTGTAGTTTAAGCTACTGAAGTTCCTCTGAATAAGTTGACGACCAATGAATTCCCTATTTAGAAATTCAGAGTTAACATATGAATAATTATGAAGTTCTTTTCATCTAATGCAGGCTGAATCATAGCTTTGCTGTAACATAAGAGGTACGGGTGACTACGAGGGTGGCATTAGGAGCCGGTTTCTCCAGAACTAACCTTTTTTCATTCATTTGTTGTTTATTGTATACTCATTTCCCATCTATCACCAGAATGTAGCCACAACCTATTTTTTGCTCTTGGTCTTCAAGTTTTGGTGATTTCGATTGTGCCAATATTCATCACTCAGGCTCCGTTTACTCTGACGTAGAAGGAGGTATGGCGTAGAAGTAGGTACACAAGTATAAAAGTTTATTTACCAATTTACACCTCTAGGTTTTTTTTTTTTTTTTTTTTTTTTTTTTACAAAAGTGATAAAATTCGGTATAAAATTATTGTGAGTTCTCTTCGGGATGCTTGTATTTTATAGATAAAAATAAACGAGGTATAAAACGATAAGTGAGTTTTCAAACTCCGTTATAGGCTTATAGCCATTTACGTCGAAGTAAACGGAGCCTGGCTTTAGCTTTATAGACATTATATAGTCTACTTGTGGTCCATGTCCATAATTTACTTAAATCAAAAAAAGAACATCAAGGAAAATTAGTGGTGTCGTATTTCCCGGCTAATTACCCGCGATTAGTCAATAATCAGACAGCTAATTCCAAATTTGTATAATCACTCTCTGCGCCAAACCATTCGGCCTCATTTCTTAACCTACACAAATGGTTTCAATGGCAATAATACACTCTCGTCGTTTTATTTCGTTTGGTTCGTTTATCGAATAATATACAACATGGTATAGAATAATATAATGTGCTGAATAAAACTATGCATTATTAATTAAATTAGATTTATTGTTTAGAAATTATTCAGATGCAAAATAACCATATGAATGAGAGAAAAGTGAAGTAAAGAAACATGATTAGTTATGATTATACATTGACGAAACTGCCCTCGGCCTGAGGGGTAAGTCCAAAAGCAGTCAAGAGGCATCCCATCATTGGCTGCCACTCTCTCTAAAACTTTAAAATACAAATAAAAGGCCACGCGTTAACACAACGCGCCGCCGTCATCAAAATCCCGACCTCCCTTTCTCCGCCGCGATGCGGAAAATCCGCCGCCGCAGAAGAAGAAGAAACTAATGCTACACGGAGGCAGGGAACGTAGTACAGTACAGTACAGTACAGCACAGCACAGCATACGCTAGCTATCTCCGCTTACGAATTCACAGGGTGCAGCCGCAGAAGACGAAGAAGAAGCAGAGGAAGGAGACCAGCGCCACCGACTCCACGGCGGAGACGACGGACCACACGATGTCGTCCACGTCCGGCAGCCGGATGCGCGGCGCCCACCGCGAGCCGATTAGGGTGAGGCTCCCGATGCTGCTGCTCCACCTCGGCGGCGGCGTCAGGTACGACGTGACGAGCCTCGGCCATCGGAAAAGCGACGTCGGCAGCGCCAAGCTCACGTCCAGCCACCGGAACACCGTCGCCCCCGCCCAACCCGACATTTCCCTCCTCCTCGATCGGATTTCGCAATTTATTTATTAATTTATTTATTTCTTGTGGAGGAAGAGAATGAAATAACTCTGGGATTTAAAATCGAATATTCTAGCGTAATATATATATCTACCAATAGGGGAAAACGTGGAGCGATCTGAGCCGTTGATTTCCCTCGGTCGATCCGAGGGAGATTTCCAGAGTGCATGGGCACGCCGGTTGCCGGTCAGGACCATGTCGTGATTTCTTTTTAATTTAATTTAATTATTTTACTAAATAATTTTAAATTATTAGATTTAATATAAATATCTCGATGCTGACGTCACCCTTTTGAAATTATATTCCCTTCTTTTTTTTTGTGGAAAATTATTTCCTAGATATTTTCTTCCATTATTGATTCCCAATCACTCTTTTATTTAAAGAAAAAAGAGCTAATCGAGGTTACGTTCGTTCGATTCGATGTTACACCTGACTCTTTATGAGTTCTGACATGTATGCGTATAAAGTTGGATTCTAAATTATTTTAATGATTAAAATGTTTATATGTGAATGCGTAAAAGAAGTGCATTGACGCTCGATCTAACATCAAAAATTCCTATTTGAGGGTTGAGATTCGGCATGTGTTAGTAATAATTTTTGTGGGCTACTAGTACAACGAGAATTAAAGAGAGGTGGGATTAGGGTTTGTGGTCGTTTTGATTTGAGTCACGTGTTATTTAAAGAGAAGTAGTACTCCCTCCGTCCCGCCCGATTTGGCCTAGTTCTTTTCGGCACGATTTTTAAGGAGGAGTAAATTACATTAATTAATAACCTTGAATTTGTGTTCCCAATAAAGGAAAATTAAAACTAACCAATCAAATTCATTCTTAACAATTTAAAAGTATTAAACTAAAAAAGTGAAAGTGATATGTTGGTCCCAAAAAGGAAATAGGCCAAGTCGGCCGGGACACCCCGATTTGGAAAACGGGCCAAATCGGGCGGGACGGAGGGAGTAGTAGTACAGTAGGGGTGTCAATGGGCGGGCAATACACGGCCCGGACCGGGACCCGCTCATTACCCATTAATGCAAAAGTATGCGGGTCTAGACTCGGACTCGACCCGGCCCGATAATACCCGAATGTATTCGGTCCGGGTCTGGACCCACCCGTTCGTTACGGGTAGAGATCCGACCCGGCCCGTTGATTTTTTTTTTTTTTTTTTTTGGGGCATGCTTACTCTAAAATTATCTACAGTATTTAATTATTTTCTCTCTCTAAAATTTCTCCTCAATCACATTATCTCTCTAAGTTGTTTTTCTCTTAAATTTTCTTCCTCGTCACGTTTCCTCTCTAAAATTTTCTCTCTCTAGAAATTTATATTTTCAAAATTTTATCTCTCGAAAATTTTCTTTCTCGTCATGTTCTCTCTCTAAAAATTTTCTTTTCGTCATTTTCTCTCTAAAATTTTCTTTCTCTAAAAATTTATATTTTCATAATTTTATCTCTCTTAAATTGTCTTTCCCTCTCTTGAAAATTTATTTTCATCACTTTCTCTCTCTAAAAAAAATTATTTTTATCACTCTCTCTCTAGAAATTTATATTTTCATAATTTTATCTCTCTAAAAATTTTATCTCTCGACACTTTCTCTCTCTAAAATTTAATTTTCATCATTTTCTCTCTCTAGAATTTTTATTTTTAAAATTTTCTATCTTTATAAAATTTCACTTTAAATTACTCACGGGTAATTATCCGACCCAAGTAATTACGGACCGGGTAATCAAAGGATCCATGGGTTTCAAATTACCCACGGATAATTACCCGACCCGGACCCATTCAAATTGTAGTCTCCGGGTATGGGCCGGGCCGGATCCTAAATGTAACGGGTAATACCCGGACCCGGAACCGTAACTTTTTGAACGGGTCCGGGCAGGGTATTACCCGCCCGTTGACACCCGTAAGTAGTAGTAAGCTTTTATGGCGATTAATAATAATTCAATTGAAAGGTGTCAATTTCGAAATTTCAACTACCAATTTAATTTTCCAATTTCAACTACCTTGACATCAAGCTACCTGTTTTCCGGATGGGATCCTCTATCCCCAAATTGGTGTACAAATGGTGTACCCGATATAAAATTAGGAAGTTTTGAATTATCTCTATTAGTGGCCATTTTGAATTTGGTAATTTGTGTATGTCAAAACTTACTAATATTGTACCGAGACACCATTGGTACATCAATTTGGGGACAGAGGATCTCATCCGCCTGTTTCCACACTCTACAACTCTAATTTGATGGTACAATATAAATGTTACATAGGAATACTACTAGTACTATTTATCATAAAATTAGTAATAATACCTTCACGAAATGGAATATATTTTAGAAAATTTGTGAAAAAACTTAAGCATTTGCATGATTGACGTAATTGGGTGGAAGTATCCTATGCTTTTCATCTCGAGCCATTCCATTCCCACTTCATTTGGTGATGTAATCAAATTTTATGCAATTTCTTTTCCCCTAAACAGTTGAGCTAACCTTATCTAATTTATTGGACAATGCTTACTTAACTATTCCCCCGTCTCTTCCTAAACGATCCCGTCACTTAGGAAGAGACGGAAGTAATATAAACAAAACCATCACGGTATGGGATAAAAATCATTAAACGAATTAGCGCCTTTGAACTTTGTCTCATGTTTTACTATTTGCCAAAAAGAAAGTGTGACAAATTTCAAATTCATGTATAGTGTACATTTGAATTTTAATGGGAGAATTATAGTCCTTGGCGTTTTCCAATTCCCCAAATTTCCTACACTTCCAAATGTTTTTAACTTTTGGAGAACACTTTACAGACAGACAGCAACAACTTCGTCCATGCAATCGGAAATGACAATTTTGGCCCAACTGTTTCACCCTTATTATTCTTGGACATTGGAAAATCTAAGTTCAAGTTTATAGCGTAAAGATATTGTGCTTGTCCCGTTATCGTTGTCCTAATTTATTATATATCTCATATATATTCGGCAAACATGACAACAATAATTGAAGAAAGTCGAGTGCTCTCTCTGTCAGCTATATATGTATTTTTAATCCTTTTTTCGTCCACTCGCAATGCATGCACTTGTTCCGTCTTTCATTATTGTCTTTCCGCTTCAAAAGTCAGTTAAAATATATACGAATATTCGTTTCACTTCATTACTCACTCAATTATGCGAAGCTCAAAAATTGATTTTCATAGGTTTGGAAGTAGTAATTGCACTAAATATAAGTAGGTGGTCGTAAAAGAGTGAGAGAAGCAGGGGCAGTTTCGTCCAATCACACACGAGATGTAGCAGCAGAGAGAGCGGGCAACATTATTAATTATAGTACTCCCTCCGTCTCCGTCTCCGTCCCCGTCCCCATCCCAAACGGCACTTGAAACATTTCTCGAATATATACTTAAAGACATATAATAAGAAAACGACTCAACTTCGTTTAAAAGAAGACCCATTTCTCATATCATTGCCAGAAAACAAACAAAGCCACGAAGCATGATATAATCAACATATGTATATATAATTAAAAGACTTTCGAAAAGAAAGACGATTTCTCTCGGAGACTTGAAACCTCTACAAGTCTATACCTAAATGTACAAACCCCAAAGCCACGAAGTATTTCTTCGCAACGCAACAATCGTAATCGTACGACGTAAACACGGACTAACACATACATAGACCTCACACAAAGACATACGAAACCCGATTTCCCAGGGCAAAAACTACGACAGACGGAAGCAAAAGGAACCGAAACAGACACAGCGAAGGAGGAGAAGGTGTTTGAAACTCGGAAAAAGAAGTATGCGAGTCTGAAATCAAAGGAAACCCTTTTCAACCAAAGTTGAAGCCACCGGGTGGCACATTTGGCTTACCGTTGGCGAAGCTGAAACCACCCCCGTCTCCGTTGTTTCCATCGCCCACGTTTAGATCCTCGTCTTCTTCGACCCAGTACTTCTCTAATATCTTCACAGCCTTCTCGTATATTTCGTTATTGTCGTGGCTCTGGAGATTCTCGATCTTGTCCAGTCCTTCGCAATCATCGATCATTTGTGCATATATGTTGATTCCGCTGTTCTGGCCACTTTCTTTATCTGCCTCGCCTACCTTCAAAATGTTCTCGAGTCCCTCGAGGCATACAGTGACAATCCTTGGGTCTGGACAGATTAAGAGATCACAGAGTGGCTTGATACAACCCTGAGTCACCAAGAATCTGCAAGAAAGGGTATGTGTATAAAATTACGTGGAGTAAGTCAGCATAATGGAGCTACATAAATCACAAGAATGAAACAAATAGATGATAGAACGTCTCTGATGATCCCTGCTGGTAAAAAGCCAAAGTTGAAGCTGATTATAGACATGCAGGAAGAATGGAGAAAACCACAAGAGTTCATGGGATTTGAAGGGGCTGGAGGGGAAATCTTAACTCCCGTGAAATAATACTCACTGTCAGCTATGGTCTAGAATCTACTTAAACATCACTATATGTGGGGTGACTTCTCTCTTGTCTGATTAAGATAAACTGAACGTGAAAGACAAAACGGGAAAAAAAGAAAAAAGAAAAAAAAGTCACCCATATAAAAGCTCTAAAATATCAGCTGTAGGGATAGACTTCGATCTGATAATACAGATACCAAGATGCACCTACCTGCCTGGCCATATTACCGGAAAGGGGACAAAGATCAGAAAGATCAACTACTTAATGAAGAACCCCTTATATTTCAAAGTATGAAGGCTGCAGTCAGATGGGAAGGGGACCATATTTTTGGGACAGAGGGGATTAATGCCGTAAAACTTAACATGTTTGTACATTCCAAAGTACCATGGACCACCAACCCTATTTCTTTCAAAGTTCGGTTAATAAATTGGTTGCAAGCAATCTCTACTGGGGCGATGATGATCATCTGAACATTTAAATATCATGCCTCAGCATTTAAACACCACATGAGCCTAACATACCTAATCTGCTCTGGAGATCCACCAGAGGTTGCATTCGAAATAGCCCATGCAGCCTCTTTCTTTATGTCAAACTCTGCATGTTGAAGAAGCTGCACCAATGGCAGAATGATGCCCGTCTCAATGACAGCCTGTTCAAGAACAACTTAATTAGAGACGTAGGCAAGAAATCAAACCCAGGGTAGGTAGGTTAGAAGGTTATAAAGTTTGCTTTTTTACATCTCTTCCTCTGCTCAGAACATTTTCTCGTAGAGAGCAAGATGAACTTTCCTTTTCATGCAACAGTCAGGTTCGGTCAAACTTATATCAAAATAGTGGAGTAAATTCAGAGGCTCACTATAAACATCCAGAGCTTGTCCTCTCCTTCAGTGGTTAAAAGCTTTGATAATCTTGTCTTCTAGATTTATCACTACCATTTATCACTTATTTGCTCTATAATCAGGTTCAGAATTGACATATGCAGTGTCTTACATTGTCATCTCAATTCTCAATCATACTCATGTTCCTACCAGTCGATCCCATAAATTTGCAGTATGATCGCCTTTTACGGACATACAGAATCACCAATTATTGTTCATTCATGTATATTTAGTTAAATAGATGCTGTAAGTTCTTTAGTTTATTCATGTATAACACAATTGAAATGGATTTCAGAAAATGATTACACTTTATGTAGTTTGGAAACAGTTCACCAGGGGCGGAAGGGGTAGGAAATGTACCTGAATTTGAGTTTTATTACCAGCAGTGATGTTAGAGATTGTCCAGCAAGCTTCCTTTTTTATGCTTTTTTTATGGTTTTGAGTAAGCAGCTGTTGGAGGCAAGGGAGCACTTGATTGTCTATCACAAACTGCCAAATAAATGAACTGGGTAAACATTCTGAGCTCACAAGGACGAAGACCGAGTCAAGATAAAAAAGAAAAGACTGAAGCCAGTGTTCGGTGTCTTCCATATATATGAATGGAAGATTTCAATGCAAACGACAATTACAGCTAATTGATAAAATCCTTGATACTTTCCGATTTCTGACTAGATCCTTGGGATATTAACTACTGTAAGGTAAGATCCGGTAGATCCATAGCAACATCAAAAACTATTTTTTCCATTTTGAAAAACGCAATAACTGCTTACCCCCCACACCATATTGTATTCGGTACACAGATTACATACATGCATCATGATATATGTATAGATTTCAAAATATGATTTATGATAAATAACAAAGAAATATGAAGACCTTTACTAAAAAACATAACCTTTAATTTTAACTAGATCTTCAGATACTCATAATGAAATTATATCCGAAAATCTGAATTGATTCATATTCGGTCAGGTACGGGAGGGTGCCCAATTTTCAGTGTAACTAGACAAGATATTACCATCACTGAAAGCACGTAGCTCTGCCAATCATTGAACGGACAACTAAAGAACATCTAGTTCTGACAAGAAAGCAGCAGGTAGCGGGGAAACATTATCTGTATGGAATAGACATGTACCTGTGTCTGAGCATCATCACCCGTGACAATATTCCCCACAGTCCGAAGAGCAGGTACTAGAACAGTGGGCGATGGATGGCTTCATGAGAAACAAACTGCTGTTAGCAACATAATAACTTTTGCAAAAAGGCAGTACATAAAATTTAATCAACTGAAAAAATGAAAAGAGAATATAATTTTAAAATGAAAAAAAAATAATAATGAGCAGAGCAAGAACAGAAACATACAGAAGAAGCTCTACTAGCCGTGGACAGACACCAGCCTCAATCACAGCTTGGATTTTGTCGTTTGTTCCATCAGACAGGTAAGAAAGAGCCCAGCAAGCATCAGTCAGAACCTCCTCATCATTCAAATGAATAAGCTGCTGAAGAACAGGCAATGCAGGCCTCACCTGGACAAGAACAATGGAAGACAGTGCTAAATTAGAAGGTTAGCTTATCATGAACACGGATCATTGAAAGAGCAATTTCCATGGATTGTTCGCAACGCTCAGTAATCAAAACACTAACTAGACGTATATTCCATATATGAGTCAAAACCTGCTCAAATGGAGTGGGTGGCTTTCCACGACAGAAATTAGACAGAGTCCATGTAGCATTTCTCAGCATTGAGATCTTTGATTTATCATTTAACTGAGCCAGCAGTGGCATAAGAGCCCCATTCCCAAGAACAAGATCCCTGCAACTCGGAGAATCACCTGCAACATTACCAAGAGCCCAAACTGCCTGCTCAGCAAGAGCAGTTAAGGCAGATTCATCAACACTTAATTGGATATCAATAATAAATGATGACTATATATATATATATATATATGAGAAAAACAGTCCACATACCTGCTCACGGACATCATCACTAGCAGAACTAAGGAGTTCTACAAACTTAGGTACAGCACCATGATCAATAACAACTCGTGTGTGTTCAGATGTACCAGAAGCAACATTTGTCAAAGCCCATGCAGCTTCAAACTTGGAAAAGGATTAAAAATATATATATAGTTATTGTTTTATATACGCTGTTAAGATTATCAAATATCAAAAAGTTATTCAGGTCCAGAACTTACTTGCAGCTGAGGCAGATCATGCCTCGCAAGAAACTCAACGAACCTTGGGATAACCCCAGCTTTAATCACCTCATCAATTGGTGGGCTTCGTTCTGCAAGACGGAGAAGTCATGGGCGTGAATATATAGCCCCGGATAGACAGGAAGTACAGGCTTTCATAGATAGTACCGATCGATAAAAGCTTTCTGAACTGGGTAGTTGCCTCCAGTTGAGCATTTGTATCATTTGACCACACTCCTTGCACCATCGAAGGTATACTTTCTAACTGTTAGATGAATTCACTGTGAGCATTATGGTAAAATAGGTTGCATCAAGCTAGTAACTTTATCATTCGAGTTGAGTTATGCAGCTGCCTTCAGTATAAAATAAATGTCAGATAACTGATTTTGAAAAATCGGGCTATAATTTCATAGCATGAGCTCCAGATGAGTATGCCCATCTCAAAGACTTGAACCTATAACCATTCAAGAGAAGATACTGAAAATACATTTTAGCATCCAGTGATTGATTTCAGCATTTTAATTGGGTGAATTGGGCTAAAGCAAAATACATTTATAATAGTAGAATATAGCCATAGAATCTTTCACCCCCAATCGCCGATTTCTCCCCCGTAATCATCTTATGTCGATTCCAAATCCAGAATCGGGCGAGAAAAAACTTTCCTTCTCATACATTATTTCACATACGCGAATTAGATACCTAACGAATCCAATCTGCCGACTATATCCCTCAGAAATCCAGAAACACTGACAGATCACAATCTTCTCACTGAACCTTAAATGAACAGAAACCGAGCCACACTCCCCCACCCTCAATCTCAAATCAACAATCAAAGAAATCCCAGATCACCAAGTATCATAGCAAGATACAGTCAGAGCCCACAATTTTCCTCAAAGAAACGAAGGAATAAAAAACGAATTATAAAAAAAAAAAACCTTTCTGTCGACGGCCGCAGGGGATTGCGACGGATCGGAGGGAAAGAGCAGCGGCTGCTGGGGGAAGCTTCCATTGAGAAGACCCTCTCGGCGCTTCTTGAGGAGATTATCCTCCCGCTTATTCTTCCTGATCTCGACCAAATTGTCCTCCCTCCGGCGGCGAGCCTCCTCGGCGTCGACGCCAATCTTGTAGCCCTTCTTCCGCACCTCCGTCCTGCTGCTCGGGCGCAGCGACATGGCTGGGGGAACGAGGTCCGAATCCTGTAGTGGGGGGTTTGTGCGGCGAAGGTGTTCGATGAAATGGGCAAGAGAGAGAGAGAGAGAGAGAGAGAGAGAGAGAGAGACGGAGGAAAGTAGCAAAAGGTGAATAATCTGAGAGGAGTTGAGGAAAGAGAGAAAGGGGTTGAGAAGACAAGAACAGAAAACGCGCAACTAGGGGAGAAATGGGCGACCCAGGTCTCTATCCGGATCCGACCCGTTTACCCGACCCACTCAAATTCGGACCTTTAATACCGCCGATAAAGAAAGGTATGCTTTTTATGAAAAAGAAAATTAATTATTCTTCATCGTTAAATTGAACTGAGGAATTGACTCCGGCGCCGCCGCACCTCCTCCGACCACGAGGCGGCGCGTGAGACGAATCGGAGATGAAGCTGAAGCAGCTGGAGAGCCTCCTCGGCTCACTTCAACAGTTCGACCGACCTAAGGTATGCCGTTTTCATCACCGTTAATCGTGTATCGATTCTCCTTCACCGGTTTTGCTCTTCGTAATGAGTAGAATGAAACGATTTTCGCGGTGCGACAGATTGAATTGGAGCAATACCCTACTGGACCTCACATCGCATCTCGTTTGCTCTACACTGTATGAATTCTGCCTCTGCTCTCGTTCCCTTTGTTATGGTGTTATGTATGGTTGTTTTCTCAGTATTGATTCTTTTCTGCATAATTTTAGGCAGAGAATTCGTTCGACGATTTGAGCGATAAGGTGGTGGCGGATTTCGGCTGTGGCTGCGGTACGCTAGGGCTGGCTGCTGGTCTTCTGGGTGCAGAGTAAGTATTCATTCATGCTGCTTATTGCAAGTGTTGGATTTTAGTTTGAATTTCGATACGTTCCTGTTGAAAATCTTCGATACTCGTTTTATTGTACTAGGCACATCATTGGATTCGATATTGATCAGGAGTCTATTGAAATTGCAGCCTCAAATGCAGAAGAACTAGAAGTAAGCTCTTGTTTTTGGTGCATTTTGTTCGGCTTATGCAATAAATATGTGATGATAGTCGGCGGATTAAATTCATGGTTGCTTTCTGTAATATTGTTTCGTGTTCTAAACAGGAATCGGTTGGTTGTATAAGAATTATATGGTATTCTGACATTTGTGTTTTAGGATTTCGTGTTTTACTGCTTTACTAATCTCGAACCTTACCTTGCAGTTAGACATGGATTTTGTACAATGTGATATCAAGAACTTAACATTGTCAGGTAATTCACTGAACTGGGCATCCCAAAATACGAATAAGGACTATAAAACTATTGAAATTACTAATTCCACTAAAAGTATTTATTCGTGTGCTTTATACGCATTTTTGATATTATCTATGTTGAATATAGGAACCATTGCCTTTATGTTGTGAGTGAAATGTTGAACGCTTCTCTTGAATTTTGCACAGATAGACATATTGACACGGTTGTTATGAATCCTCCGTTTGGGACGCGGAAGAAAGGAGCAGACATGGAATTTCTTTCTGTAGCTTTGAAAGTAAACTCATTGCTTAGTTATATCAAGTTTTTATTGTTGTTTCAATTGCAAGATCAGTTGCTTGCATCTACGTTTCCTCTTATTTCACACGATGTTTGATTTGTCAGGTTGCATCCCGAGCAGTTTATTCCTTGCACAAAACCTCAACAAGAGATGTAAGTTTATCCGCCTTTTGAAACTGAGGGTATTTGTTCTGTTGGAAACATCACATTTGAGTTTTGTAATACAGATTGGGGCTTTTTATATGATATATAACTGATGATTTCTTCAAAGTTCAAACCGAATTAGATATGATACTCTCGTCTGGGCAAGTGATCGTGTTCTCTTATTCTGTTGTGAATTTACTTGACTAATGCTCATGCAGTTTGTGATGTAATGATCTACATAGCTCATCTGATTCTTTTCCTACTTCTGCGTGCCCCCTCTTCCATCTATTCTTGTTTCACGAAAGTTACGTGTACTTGGACTAAAGTAGGCGTGCTTATACTTTATCTTATGAATGCAGCACATTAAGAGAACAGCGTTGAGAGATTATAACGCTAGCAGTGCTGAGGTTCTGTGTGAGGTACATATCCTTTCGTTCATTTTTCTCGCAGCTGCATTTGCATCAGTACAAAATATAGCTTACGCAGAGTTCCTATCTTATATTGTCTAGCTCCGCTTTGATGTCCCGCAACTATACAAATTCCACAAGAAAAAGGAGGTCGATGTTGCAGTTGATCTGTGGCGATTCGTCCCAAAATCCAATCCGTGAAACATCTAGAAACAGAGCCGTTGCTCGACCAGAAAGCTTCGTTCGGGCTTATGGAGAAGAGTTACTGACCGTTCTAGTTTGCACAACATAGGGATGTTGGAACCTGTAGTAGGAATATAAGCAAGTGTGAATGAACGGTGAAGATTCTGTATACTGGGATTTTAACGGTTCAGATGCAGAACAAGTAATTATTCATCGTAAATTATGATACTTATTTCTGAATTTTAATCTACTGTAAACAATGTACGACGACTATAAAATAATAAAAACGTGTCGAGGAATCGATGAAGTATTTCCAAATAAAGAAAGAGCGGTTGATATTTTCTTTTTCCGATTTTATTTTTTGCCGAAATTTCAAAACAAAGCCATCGTCCGTTCAAAGCCCTAGGGTTTTACTTCTCGAATTCACAGAAAACTCTCTCCACCGTCAATGGCGGAGCACCACCACCGCGAAAAGGGAAAGGAATTCGGCGTGTTACTGTACTACAAGTACGCGGAAATCCCCGACCTCCAAAGCCTCTCCGAATTCTACCATTCAAATTGCACCTCTCTCTCCCTCCTCGGCCGCGTCCGCCTCTCTTCTCAGGGCGTCAACGTCACTGTAACTTCCGTTCATTTTTTTTATTCCATTTTGAACTTTTTCCTCCGAGAAACCTTAGCATTTCCCCGTGGGCAGGTCGGAGGGAGACTGACGGCATTGGAGGAACACATCGAGGTATTGAAATCTAATCCTCTGTTCGAAGGAACCGACTTCAAGCTCGCCTCCTGCTCCGAGCCGTTGAGCGATCAAGTGGCCAAGGAATGTGGATTCACTTCTCTCTCTATCCGAATAGTCAAGGTTGTTCTGAACTTAGTTTTCATGGTTTATATATCTTCATCCACGAGCATGTGTTTAAGGTAGAAGTATGAATCAATTGCTTCTTTCTGTGTCTAGACAGTAATAATAAATAAAAATTGAATTAAAAATTTCATAGACTGTCCCATGTTTCTGCCTAAAACAATTGGCAGTGAAGAAGTCGCCTGCTTTCGTTCCCTCACGTTCAAAAGCTGAAACAGGTTATCATACTGTCAATAGGAACTAGTGACTCTAAGCTCTCATCCACTCTTGAAGTCACCGGAGATTTCGAATGCTGGGAAGCATCTGTCGGCAGCTGAATTTCATTCGGTTTTGCAGAATGCTGGTATTTACTCTTTGTCTCGGTGTGAGTTATAATTTGGTTTGGGTTTTTTTACTAAGCTTTCATTTAATGCTGGACATTGAACTGAAAATCTTGTTGCTGAATGCTCCGTTGATGAATATCTGGTTATTTTCCCAGGGAATTGTGAAGAGCTAAGTAGTTGTTCTGACAAGGAATTGATACTGTTGGATGCGAGAAACTTGTACGAGACGAGAATAGGCAAGTTTCATGCTCCAGATGTCAAAACATTGGACCCAGCAATCCGGCAGTATAGTGATCTGCCCTCCTGGATTGATGACAACTCTGAGAGATTGCGGGGGAATAATATTCTTATGTGAGTATTCTGCAGCAGTAATTTACTACACACTCACTGTTTGATTTCTCTTGAGCTATTGTCAGTTGCGGTTTCTATTTTGGAGCTTCTTTCACATCTGTTGTCTGCTTTACTTTCCAGTATACCTCCTTTGTGTGTATCCTACCTGTAGTAATCACACCGAACTTGCATGGCTATGGCCTTATGGGCCATTTCTAACTTTGCTATTGCATGATCCTCCACATATATTTGCAACGCAACACAATTTCAAAATCCCGATCGTTTTTATTTGGCCTTTAAAGGTACTGTACCGGAGGAATTAGATGTGAGATGGCATCAGCCTATATCAGATCTAAAGGTGCTGGTTTTGAAAATGTTTTTCAGGTGAGCTCCTCTGTGCATTAAATGTAGACGTGCGTTCAGATGTATCTGAACTGAAAAACTGGTACTTGGTCGAATTAACAATGCTGATGTTATTCCTTTTTTTTGCTATATTTCAGTTATATGGTGGGATCCAAAGATATATGGAACAGTACCCAGATGGAGGCTTCTTCAAAGGGAAGAACTTTGTTTTCGACCACCGGTATATTTCGCAGACATCTGATTTACTTCCATTTAGCATGAATTTTATGTTTCCCTTTCCTATCTATGTTGCAAAACTGGACCTGCGCAAGTTTCGTCAAAAGCTTACATCAAGTTTTGTGGGTTGTGTCTTTGGCAGAATAAATGCAAATACTATCTTCATATGTTTATCTTTTTTACTCATTTCAAAATTCAACAAAAGTTGATATAGTTTAGGCAAAATATGGTTGCCCATTAAAACATTGGGTAGCTTTATATCTTTTAATTTTTTTCGTTCAGGGTTTCTGTTGGGAGCTCAGACCCTAATGTGCTGGGAACTTGCCTTTTCTGTGGCGTGCCATTTGATGACTACACTTCACGTTGCCGGTGTACTCACTGTAGGATGCTTGTGTTAGTCTGTGGAAATTGTTGGGTATGTTTCATTCACAGTGCAATTGTGTATTTTGCTCTTTTAAACTTTCTCCTTCATGCAATTTGAAGAATTCTATATGAGATAGTTTTGCTTGATAAGGAGCTAGTTTAAAGTTTGCTACTATCGTTTGCAGGAAACAAATTCTTCTTATGTATGTGAATTGTGCCAGAAGGCCCAGAAAGATGGCAAGCCAGTTCCATCAATTTCCTCTATCTCGGGAGAATTACTGGAAACAACATATGATGATCAGAGTCTCAAGCTTGAACAAGCCTCATCTTTGGGTGAAGGTAAGTTTTTATACTTGACAGAATAAACTGGTAAACGTTCCATCCTGTTCAAAATGTCCACTTAACCTTAATCTTCCCACAAGTTTCTGAAGTAAATTAACGGTGCACAAGTTTTAAATAGTAGGGACTATTTCACAACCTCGTGGACCTTCTACACATCCGTGGTTACTACTAATGTCCTTATGCATTCTGTTTAGTCAAACGATGTGTCTCTACGTGGTCACTATGTACCCATTATCTAGTTTGCCCGATTTTCTTTGTTATTCCACACATTGCATTATGCAGGAGAAAAAACAGATTCGGGCGCCTCAATCAGAAAACTTCGAATTCTGTGCTTGCACGGCTTCCGTCAGAATGCATCTGGTTTCAAAGGAAGAACATCGTCATTAGCTAAGAAACTCAAGAACATTGCTGAGCTCGTCTTTGTTGATGCAACCTATGAATTACCTTTCATTTACCAAGCACCTCACTCTGATGAGAATCACAATTGTCATTCTTCTTCCTTAGAGCAACAATCCCCACCCTCGAACCACTGCAACCGAAAGTTTGCATGGTTGGTCGATGCAGATTACAATGGAAAGCATGATACCGAGTGGAAGATGGCTAAAGCTCCATTCGACTCTCTGCAGTACCAGCAACAAACAGAGGGTTTTCAAAGGTCCATTGAATATTTGAAAACTGTATTTTCTGAAAAGGGGCCCTTCGATGGAATACTGGGATTCTCACAAGGAGCTGCCATGGCAGCGTTGGTCAGCGCTCACAGAGAAGAGTTCAAAGGTGAAATCTCATTTCGGTTTGTGATCTTATGCTCTGGTTTTTGCGTTAACATGGGAGGATATGAAGAGGGATCCATCAATCTTCCATCACTTCACATATTTGGCCACAAAGAGGGTAAAGACAGGCAGATAGACTGCGAAGCCAGTAAGCAGCTCGCGTCGTTGTTCGAGAACGGATGCTCAGTGATTATTGAACACGACTCTGGCCATATAATCCCGACTAGATCTCCGTACATCGGTGAGATCAAAGATTTTCTTCAACGATTTCTGTGACTCACGCTTTTGCCAATATTTGTAATTCCTTCTTGAGTGACTTTATTTAAGATTATGTGTGAAATTTCAAATGGCACACAATTTTAAAGAAAAAGAGAGGGCAGTTACAATAAAGTTTTTGAGTAACTTCAAATTTATAAATGCAAATATTATCGAAACGTGCTAATATAAGGGACGGAACGGATGAAGTAGTATTTCAGTAGGTAGTGCAGCAACGTGCAAAACGAAGAGTATATACACAATTAGCTTCGCTGCTTCGGAACTCCGATTTTCGTGTTTATCCCCATAAGTAGCCAAAAGAGCTCAAAATGTGGTATAAGGTGGGGATAGAATTGCTATCTAAACTAATGCAAAGTTCAGAACCCAAAATTAGGTCTCAAGTTATATGAACACAGAGGACCTTCACAGCATTTACACTTCCATGAGGACGGCCGCTACTTACCTGAGAACCTGAAACACGACCAAATCAACAAAACGAAACAGCATTTAGTACACACGACAGATTGAATGACTTGCCCGTTGGGCAATGATAAAGCTTAAAGAAATGAGGTGGTACCTATTTGGCAACATGCCATTTGCCATTTTTCCATTCTTGATGCACCCGCAAGTCAGATTGCTCGAACTTAATTTTCTCGTCCGCGTTCTCAAAGTAAACAGTATACCAGGAGTTTTTATGAACCTTCATAATCACACCTTCCCACCAGCATTCAGTGTACCAAGCATCAACTTGATCACCTTTTACAAAGCTGTCAACCAAGCTGACTTCTGGAGGGGTTGGCCTGAGATGGGCTCTGTCGACCTCTTCTCTCAACAAGCCCGTGTCATCCTCTGTCCTTAGTGTTTGGTACTCAACCAAATAATTTCCTGGTGTCGTCTCCTCAATAACCATCCCAGTGCACCAAGCACCCTCGAAACCAGCTTCGTCACTACTGGCTTCAACAAAGTCACCTGGTTTGTATACGTGTTCGGTAACCCCCTCAATGGCTTCCACACGGCCTCCTGGTTTGAATATGTCTACAGTCACTTCCTCAATAGCTTCCACAGGGTCTCTTGGTATTTCTTCAGTCACTTCCTCGATTGCTTCCACAGGGTCTCCTGGTTTGAATATGTCTCCAGTCACTTTTTCAATTGCTTCCACACGGTCTCCTGAGCTAGATGCATGTTCAATTCCCACAATCTTAGCATCTTCGACAGATGACGATGGAATTCTCTGCATCGAAAGGCAAGATATATGAGAAAACAACTCACTCGTTACTCCATCATTAGAACAGGACACTGATTAGGAAATTATTGAGAAAATTGTTCACATAACATCTCACTTATCATACTATATGGATAATCATTTTCAGTGAGCAAATATAGAAATGTTGAACCTCAGTCATCAACTCTCCCATAACGTGCAAAGTCAGTGCTACGTTTCTTTTTCATATGAAATAATAAGATCTTACCAGTTCTTTTTTTCCTTATCATGTAATGCTATAATGGCAATAGCTACCACTATCTCTTGCAAACGTAAGATATAGAAGTACAAATGCCATTAACTATTTCTACTCTCATGTAAAACACCATATTAGGCCTTCAGCCCAGTATTAAATGCAATGACATAGCAATTTCTTCATGTTGATTCCCATTTTCAGCAAGAAAATACAGAGATAAAGTCAATTTCAGATTTCAAATCCGAGATATATACGAATGAACAAGTTGATTCACTTATTAAGGAAAGAGTGGATCCAGACACTTATTTACTTCTTATCTTTCAAATATATGAACACTAGTTACACTAGTGCTCCCAGCTTGAGCAATAGTTCCTCAAAAGAAGTGATCGTACAATTAAGGGTTTTACTCTAATCACTCATCAGGAACTTAATTGACTTCAGGGGAGTCACAACTCTTCATGAAAGTCACACACAGGAAAACTTAATTACCACAATCAACATGAAGGTCCTAATGCATAAAATCTGTTTTGGCCAATATTTTCAGGATTCGTGCTGTATGCAAAACATGTGTCCACTATATATAGACATCATAATACATCAATAGTGTGGCTAACTCTAGTCAGGAGCAGCAGAATAAAAAACTAATGGAGTAGCCAATTTTTTGCTTCGCATTTGTAGAACACATAGCTATAGATGAATTTCTGTTTGAGTTATAGGCCTAGGATCACGAAAATATCATACGCTGCACACATGCCATCATAACAAAATAAGGGTAAGCTTATCAAATTATCAACGACCACAAGATTTTGAAGAAACTTATTTACTTACCTAAAAAAGCTACTGAAGGCAAGATAATCATATTCTCTGTTAGCACCTTAACCCTTCATAAATCTACTACTATAATGATATTTGGATCGATCGACTTAGGATGAGCAGTTTAGCAACCCTAGGGTTATACAAAGTCAAAGTTATTTAATCAACCTGATTATTATACTTCATGAGAAATATTACAGTTTCTCATCCGAAAACAATCCACGAAACACGATACACCGACAATCACAGTAGATCACAATACAAACTCAAAATTGTTCCAAGACTTGCTAAGCTTTCTTTAATCAGGTTTACCACTACATTAATGGTGAATTTCAATTTTCAACACATGCAGGGGGGGAATTCAAGAAATTGGATGCAAGGGGAATTCAAGAAATTGGGTACAGTACTCAATACTACAGCAGATCAAACGCAAATCGCAAACATAGAGATCTCTAATCAACTGAACAGAAGCAAAACGATCAAAGAAAGCGAAATTCCGAGGGCAATTACCTCGATTTCAGGCACGGCGGTGATCGGCGCAGGGTCCAAGGGAGGGATCCACCTCCCCTTAACCCACTCGTGATGCGGCCTCAGCTTAGATGGCGGGAACTCCTCCTCCTCTTTCGTCCCACGGAAGTACACCTTATACTTATTCCCCTCGAGCACGCCGGTGATATACCCCTCCCACCACCCATCGTTGTGGATGACATCCACATAGTCGCTGAAATTGAAGGCGGGGCGATTCTCCCGCGGCTGCGCCGGCCGCATGTCCACCAGGCGCACCAACTCCCTCAGCGGCCCCTCCTCCTTATCATCGAGCAAGGTCTTGTACTCGACCCAAGCCTCAGAGAACTCGGAGTCCGCCGGCCGGAGCACGGTGGCCTCGAACCAGGAATTCCGAAACTCCGGCTCGTTGATGCTGATCTCGACCTCGGCTCCCTTCCCGAAGTACTGCAGAATGCCGCTGGGGTCGGCGCCGGCGGCCGCCGTTGCCGATCCAAGATTCCGCCCCATTTTTCTAGGGTTTTCACAGTCGAGGGAGTAGAGAGAAAGGTTTGAATGGCGGGAGTTTTGAAGAATTTGAAAATGGCAGGAGGTGACGTATGGTTTTGGTAATTCAAGAATTGATGATTTCACTACAGAATTCGCGAAGAAGGAGAGAATTTCTAGGGATTTTTCCCCCCTTTTTGATGAAATTGAAGAGTAGGAATTCTTTTTTCGAGAAGCAGAAACTGTGTTTATTGGCAATTTAATTGCGCATTTTCTCCAGAAAATTTACGCTCGAATTTCAACAGTTTTTCTTTCCCTTTTTAAGGTTCTAAAGTTCTAAGCAGGAGAATTATACCCTAAAAAACGAGTATAAGGACTAAGGAGTACTCAGAAACATACGAACTATTTAACGTCAAAAGAAATCAAAAGCTCAACTTAGGGAAATTAAAAGACCATAATAAATGTCGATTTTAGAACTGGTACTTAGTGCAGGTGAGGAATGTGAATTGGAGCTTGGAGTGTGTGGTTTAGTTTTAGATTATGTGATCGGTGGGGGAATGATAGTATGTAAAAACCTGGTACTCCTTGTACCTCCTCTACATTAGTAAATAAAAAAAATTCTTTTCCGAAAAAAAGAAGAAGGAAAGTGAATACATAACATTTCCTTCTTAGAGATGGGACGAATGGAGTATATTTTAACTTTAATTTTGACATAGTAATGGTTCAACCAGTTTTGAAATAATTTTTTTTTTTTTTTTAACTATAGAACTTGTACTTTCCACTTTTAATACTATACCTAAAATTCTAGTATTCTACATCGAAATGAAACAACATCACAACTAGGGAAGTGGGACGAGGGAGTAATTCTTTTAAAACCATGTGATAAAGTTACATGTTTATTAGAGTTGTATTAGTAAATACTCCCTCTAATTCCCGTCGATGTACGGATAAGTTTTATTTTCGTCTGTACCGGTGACATAGAGATATTATCAATCACAAAATTAATCTACCAAATTTCATTCACGCTACTATATTCACATCATTCAGTCGTAATTCTCGTGCCCAAAAAAAAAAAGTTATCCTCATATCAATGAAACGAAAAGAGTAGTAATTGATGATACAACTCTATTGAGCCCAAAAGGCCTAAAAGGCTCAGCCCATATTTTACTACTTCAGCTTTAAAAGCCTTTTATTTTGGGCTAGAGATTTAATTTCTTTTGTGTTTCTTTATTTGGGCCACCGTCTATTATAAATAAGCCCAAATCATAAACATTCACATTTTTTTTAATAATAATTATTTTTTATCCACAAACTTATCTTATTAGAAAAATTTATCTACAAACTTTTGACTGTTGAAACTTTCATTTTATGTGACAGCATGAAATATTATACTATTACAATTAATCATGTCGGTGTAATATTAGAAGAAATATAAACAACAATTAGGGGAAATATTAAACAAGTGAAATATTAGTTTCCTATGTACTAAACATTTGACTGCCTTTAGCTTTGAAAAAAGTATTAGTTACGATTCGAACCTCCGATTTATTAATTGAAGTAACAAATATCTTACTAATTAATACGATAATAATATTTCCTTTTCAAAAAGCCAAATCGCCAGGTCGCCACTGTCCCAACTCTTTGAATAAAATATTTTAGATAACATACATTAATTAATAGTGTCATTGTTCTAATTATAGGAAAATAATAACCCTACCGACGAAAGGTAGGGACACTTGGTAAGTTGACTAAATACTCCTACTTAATACTCCCTCCGATCTTTTACAGTTGAGTCGAAACTTTTCGACACGGGAATTAAGAAGAGTTGTTTAGTACTTTAAGTATGTTTGGTAATTGAGAAGAAAATGAGATTATGTTTATAATTGAGAAGATTTGTTTTAATTAATAAAAAAAATGTTTTTTATTAATTAATTTTTTTTTTTCAGTTTATTTTAAATTAATTTAAAATTTTCTGGATATTTTTTTTTTATAAAATTATTGTTGATGTTTAAAATTAAAATAAAAAACTTTTCTAGATTTTTTTTTATAAAATTAAAACTTTTCTGGATTTATTTTAAATTAATTTAAAATTTTCTGGATTTTTTTTTATAAAATTATTCTTGATGTTTAAAATTAAAATAAAAAACTTTTCTGGATTTTTTTTTATAAAATTAAAACTTTTCTGGATTTATTTTAAATTAATTTAAAATTTTCTGGAATTTTTTTTTTATAAAATTATTGTTGATGTTTAAAATTAAAATAAAAAACTTTTTTGGATTTTTTTTTTTTATAAAATTAAAACTTTTCTGGAATTATTTTAAATTAATTTAAAATTATTTCGAGAGAGACGGCAATGGCGATAATGGAGAAATTGAGAAATTGGGGCGTAATTAGTATGTTAATTAAGTAAAATAAGGGGTACAATTAGTTGTGTGTTTAATACTTAATTTTTACCCAAAAAGGAAACGACTCAACTAGGAGAGACCGGCCCAATCGGGAAAGTGACTCAACTGTAAAAGACCGGAGGGAGTACTTATTTATTTATCGACGTAGTTAGGGTTGTTAAGTTATGTCGCATGATATTACACGTGTAGCAATACAATATTAAGGATAATATTAGTACTAATTAAGCATAAGATTTGGTTATTGACTACGAAGCGACAAAAACAAGGCAACTGCCCGATTGATTGGGCCCCCACCTAATCTATTGAGGGTTTGCGGTTACTCCCTCCGTCTCTCGTAAGAGGAAACGTTTATTTTTAGACACGAGATTTCATAAATTGTGTTAAGATAGAGAGTGCATATGTAAAAAGTAATAGGCTTCAAGGTATTTTTTACCCAACAAAAAACATAACCTTTTATCGAGACGTACCAAATAGAAAATGTATTCTATTACGAGGAACGGAATCTCTGCACGTGTCCTTGTGGAAGTTATACCTCTCTTTCACGACATTATATTTCCTTTATTTCTATGTTTTCAACACTACTTAATTTTTTTGGATTATTGACTAATTGGATTAATTAAATAACGGCGTGTCGACTAGATCAAGTAATTAATTAGGATTATTATATATTGATGGACAAGTTTAATTGCCGTTTCTAGAATTAGATGACTGTTGCATAACATAGGTTTGAATTGTTCAATTCACTGTTTTCTTTATTTTTTTAAGAAAGGCTGGTACCGATTGATCTAGTGGTAAGGGTGAGACGATTGTTACATGTAAGTTGAACAAGCGACGAAACGTGTTTTGTAAATGTATGGGATTTATTTATTACTCCCTCCGTCCCTTTGGAGTTGTTACATTTCTTTTTAGCATTTGTCTCAAGCGTTTTTGAGAATTTTAATGATAAGTTTTAAAATAGTTTTTTAAAGATTTTTTCCTTTTATGAGATAGTAAAACACTTGTAGTATCTTGTAAATTTAAAATTTTCACAAAAAGATATTTTGAAACTTACCATCAAGACGCTCGAAAATGCTTGAGACAAATGCTGAAAAGAAATGTAACAACTCCAAAGGGACGGAGGGAGTACTATATCAAGTACAATAGTGTGTGTCATGTAAGTTCGAGTGAGATAGGTGATACAAAAGTCAATAATACTGAACAAATAAACTACCACCATCCACTATGAGTCTCTTACTAATACGACATGACAATTATTAATACGATAATGTTATGTCCACAATTTATTTCTTTAAAATTTAATTTTCTATGTAAAATTATTTTTTAAAATATATATTTATATACTTTTTTCTGGATATACTGTCGCGACATATTAAAATACATGATTCACGTATGTTACAAAATCCGTCATGGGCCATTTAATTTTTGTATGCATTTAAAAAAAAATTATATAACAAATAATAATAAATTGGAAGCAATTTGAAGGAGCAAACGCCAAAAGGTTTCGAGCCATATCGAATGCACAAGACAAATTCAACAAGCCTCGAACCACATGAACTTTTGCTCAAGAAAAACTATGCATTTTAAGTGATTTAAGATGGTTAGAGCTGGATGAACAAAATATATTTTCGTCTCATTTCATCTGATACGCTTGTTAAAAATATGTTCATTAGATTATAAAACAGCACAGTGAACCGAAACGGGATAGAACGAACAATTATTGTCATACACATGTATGTAATAATAATGTGTTTACGAGTATTTATATTTATATAGATAATTACAAGGAGTAAGGTGAGCGATCGAGTATACACAATACTTGATCGCTCACCGACGGGATTTTAAATCCTCAAACAAAGAAAAAAATAAAAAAAAAAAGGAAATATTCTTACTGGGCTCTTTCCTAATATTTCAAGCCCAACTGTTAAAACCCACACACCAAAAAAAACTAAAAAATCTTCACACCCAGCAAATTAGCGCGAAAGCAGCGCCACCGCCGCGAATCCCGCCTTAGGCGGCGGAAGGGGCGGGAACGAAGCCAACAGCCCTGGACTCCGGCACCACCGCCGGCATCTGAGCGGCGGGGGAGACCTCGCCCTTGTAGTCGAGCGTCTCGTCGGTGTAGATGTCCCTCCACTTCTGCACCAGCAGCTTAATGTCCTCGCGGTCCATGTTCTCCTCCTCGCCGGTGTACCTCCACGGCTTCGATCCGGCGGCGCAGTAGTGCACCACCTTCGTCTCCGCCAGCCTCACGTTCTCCGGGTGGCGCCACAGCATCGCCAGCACCAGGTTGTAGATGTTCGGGATCGGGCGGTAGACGTCCCTGAAGAACATGTTGAGGAAATCCTGCTCGGCGAACGGCGTCGGCGGCGTCACCTTCAGCCTCTGCAGCAGATCGTGGTACGTCGGGAGGCTCGGCTCGTAGACGAACATCCCGGCGTTGAAGTACTTCGCCGGCTTCGGCCCCATCGATTCCGGCCACTGGACCCGATCGGGGCACTGCTGGCAGTAGCCGATCTGAAACTGAGGGGTGTGGCTCCACGTCTTCTCGCAGAAGCAGTCCATCACCGCGTAGAAGTAGCCGTTCTCCATGTCGAAGAGGTGATCGATGTTCTCGAACACCTGAATATCTCCGTCCAGGTAAATCATCTTACTGTACTCCACAAACTGCAAAATTACCCCCAATTTCCTCACATCAGCTCAGATCGCCAATTTCATCGAAAAAATTCAAAAATTAGGGCAAAAATAATTTCAAAATTTTACCTCCCAAATCCGAAGCTTCGAGTAGTTGATGACGTAATACGCCATCGCAAACTCCGTATGGTTCTCCGGCGGGTACACCGGCTCGATCTCACGAACGATGCATCCCTGCTCCACCAGCTGCCGGCGGTGATCGGCGGGGACATCAGGCAGCACCGCCACAACGAGAGGATAAATCGTGCCGACCTTCCTCAAACCCTTGGCCAGCCCCACCACCCCCTTCACGTAGTCGCCGGTTCCAGCCAGGAACGTGACGTAAGCACGGCTAGGCAGGGTACCGGCCTTCGCCAAACCGGTGGCGGCTCTGTTCATCGGAACATTCATGATTTCCGGCGCCATTGTTGAAAATGCTAAAGGTGTTTGATCTCCTTTCAGAAAGTGTTCTAGAGTGAGAGATTTTTTGAGCTTGATTGCTTGTTTTCTGCTGTTTGTGATTCCTGGAGTGAAGGTGGTGGCCGCTTTATATAGAGTTTTTCAAACGACTGTTGCATGCTTCGCCGATGAATCTCAGGCGTACACGTGGATCGGATCGACGGTCGGATTAGGGGCGGTGGAGAGTGAGGAAGAGAGACGATTGGATAAGGTTATTATTATAGTAATTAATAATTAATTAAATTTGGGAATCAAATATTACTAAAAAAGAAAGGAGAGGAGGGAATATTCCAAGGCGTAATTACGGATTGGCCCACCGACATGCTAGTAGCTTCCCCTAATTAACACGTTAATTACGCGATTATGGTAATTTAGTAATTAGAGTTGATAATGAGGGGTAATGCAATTTTCACGTGTCGAGGCGTTTTTGGGTAACAATTAATTTCGGTAATTTCGTTCGTGTTGGGCCCCATTCGGGAAGCGTCCGTTACAACCGTTGAATTCAAATCTCGCTAATTAATTGATTAATTACGTAATCATCTCATATTTTAATCTTATTTTCTATTAAAAAAAATTTATTTAAACCTTTTTCTGTGGCAATTAATTTACATTTATGGAAAATTATGGATGAAATGATTTTTGTGTTCCTTTTTATTTTTATTAGAACTAGATAAGGTGATAAAAAGGAGAGATGAGAAACTCGATAATTATCTAGAAATAAGCTCTATGTGTATAAATATATACTCATTAGGTGTAAAAATTATTCAAATGTACTTTGGTTTAGTCTAATTAATATTTTACACGATAGTGTAAATGACGATCGTTCTAGAGGAGATAGCCATACTAGCTATTTGGCATTTCATTTTGATTCATTGTAGTTGTGTATTGCTCGGTACGTTCCAATTCAACAGCAATGTTGTTTTACAACACGTAATTTTGAATACATATTAAAGCTGTAAAGTGAGAGGTTAACTGATACGCCTCAAGATCGAGACAAATCGATAATTTACGTTTCGAGTGTGCATAAACTCCAAATCTTCTCGAACAGAAGCCAAAAACGAACGAAAGGTTCCTTCAAAATTTTATTTCGATAATAACGATAACACCTATAACGTAGTGGGCTAAGACTTGGCCCATATTCTAGTTGGGCTTTAACCTCAGCCCAAATACAAAACTACAATTAAAATACATTACATAAAAAGTTAGTAATAAACTTATGTCCTCGAACAAATATCTTCTTTATTTCTTTGTCGTACCATTAACCACTTCAATAGTAATGTTGTTTTTAAGGGATACAATGGTATTAGAGGCTCTCACGCATTTTCAATTTGCAGTCGCACAAAATAAATATTGATTTATATTGGATAAAATCGGCGAATCCATCCTAATCACTTAAAGTAAGCGCCTTTACAGATCAAATATCCTTCGCCGAAAAATGTAATACGCCCTTCGTAGCAAAAAAAAATTTATAAGTTCGTCATCTCCGATCAATTGAAATCCGTATCGAAAAGAGCGCCACGTAGAGATGGAGTAATATTCTAACCTCGTCATATTAGTTTATCACCACAAGTTAATTCAAAATCTACACTAATAACACCTAATCAAATCTTAACACGCGAAATCAAAATGAAGAAAACGAAAGATAACCGCTCCAACTCCCGACACTCTCCCTTCAAACCTTGCGCAAATAAATTCTTGTCCGAATTAAAATAATGAGCCCACCAACCACCCCTCACCGACCAAATCCATCCCCACCCGGCGCATGTGCACCGCGTGTCCACCCTAGCCCGGCTCGGTACGTGTCGGGGATCTAGCAGTCTAGGTGGCCCTCGGCAGCTCGATCGAGCGTACCGGATGCCGCCACGTGGCCACGGAGAAGCTTCCTTTGAATTCCTTGTTTTGGATAAAATAACATGGGATGGTATGGAAGTTGCACGACCGTTGCCGACCAGTTTTAGATAGAGTGGTGACGTTGACTCGTTTAATTTACAGTTGTTTTTTTCAGTCCTCTAATGTTCCAACACATATACGATGTTAGTTGTTGAGAAACTTATGGCTTGGCACCTAACATGGTTACTAGTTCTATACTTGATGTGTGTGTGTTGTTGAGCGCAACTTACCTGATTGTTAATGCTCGGTCGGTCTCGCCTGATTACATCTTTGTTTATTGTTCTTAACAAATTTGCTACATATGTAGTAAAAAGAGACGTAATCAGGCAGGACGAATGGAGTATTGGATGTCTGTTTGAAATGAGTAAATACATTACCACGGGTTTTGTAACCAAGTTGTATCTCTATGTCCCATGAACTCTACTCCCTTCGTCTCACTCCTGACGATCCGTTTTTCCTTTTGGGAACCGTCCCACTCTATGTAATCCATTTCCTTTATAAGAAATAATTATATCCATTAAGAACTCTAACGTATATTAGCAGTCACACATTTCAAACTAAATATTTATTTATTTATTCCTGTATCGAAAAAAACGAGTCATCTAAAGTGATAATTTGAAAATTTGGGGTCCGTATCTAAATTCTAAAGTCATGCATTGAATTGGGCTTTGTTATAACTCGTACCAATTGGGTTCTGTTTGGTTCTACTTTTATTTGCAATCATTGGGCCTATACAGTTTTTGTACATAGGCTCCAACTTAAAAAATTTGGGCCCTAATACATATATTGGTTAAAAGTTAAGTTGGGTAATTTTGAAAATTATTTTGCTCAAGCCCAAACCAACTAACTTTTTCTAGTGTGTTGTTTGGAATTAAAACATCTTGTTATAATTTTATTAAGAGATTTAGGTCAGAGAGAGTATTATATTTAAAAACGATCCCTAACTCAAGTGTAACCAATATGCCTAATTGCCTATTGTCGGCTGATATTACAATGTTCATGTTAATACGTTGTTTTTCCGTAAGGTTTCGTTATTTTTTTTAACGTATCGTAAATACGTTAAAGATGTCCGACTACGTGGAAAGTTGCGAAATCATAAGATCTAAAAACGCAGCATTGAATTCCACCTTTCCATGAATTAATTTCATATAGTTTAGACTAGTGTTCCAATGGAAGCCACGATATTCATTCATACTTTCCTTCACCAAATACCAACCTCTACAAAACCAAAGGCAAAGGGAACTCAATCATCATCATCATCATCATCCAACACGAATCGAGCTATGGCGGTGGAGGTGGACGAATCTCAGCCGACAGTGCAGATCACCGCTCTCAAATTCACCTACCCGGGAATCGACGGCCATCCGCCGCCCGGCGCCAAGCCTCTCATCGAGGATTTCAGCCTCTCGCTCTTCGCCGGCAACCGCTGCCTTCTCGTGGGCTCCAATGGCGCCGGTTTGTTGCTCTTTACCTTCCTTTTCGGTTGTTGTGATTACCGATTTCTGATTGCGTTGGGATTTCTGTGTGTTTTTGGGGTTTCAGGGAAAACGACCATATTGAAGATCATTGGAGGGAAGCACATGGTGGAACAGCAAACGGTTAGGGTTTTGGGGAGATCGGCGTTTCACGACACCGCTTTGACTGCTTCCGGTGACCTCTCTTATCTCGGCGGCGAGGTTTGTGATTTTTTTGAATGTTCCCTCGTTTTCTTCTGGTTTAATTTTACTGCTATTTTATCGCGATAGTGTCTCGTTCACTGCATTTGCATATTTATATAAGATTGATGAATTTTGAGAGTGCCTTAGAATTTGTGGAATGTGAAGTGTAGGAAGCTTATTATGCAATCTGATCTGGTTGGA
Organism: Thymus mandschuricus; assembly: GCA_029379335.1. Classification (NCBI taxonomy): domain Eukaryota; kingdom Viridiplantae; phylum Streptophyta; class Magnoliopsida; order Lamiales; family Lamiaceae; genus Thymus; species Thymus mandschuricus. The sequence continues at coordinate 4,396,034 of CM057079.1, read as the reverse complement.
AATGGGGAGTGGTAGTGTTCTGTGTTTTGTAGGGTGAAGGGAATAGATGTAATGTTTTGGCTTGTTAAAGGGCTATTTCGTCTGGAGGGGAAGTGGCTCAGACATGAAAAGATTTTCTAGCTCCTTTTCTTTCGGGATTTTTTGGGGGATTGTTCTTATGGATTAGTAGTTTCTCATATGTTCGTTTGCAAATACTTGGAATTTGATGTGTGGAACCCTACTTATCCAGTGGAGAAGAGAAGTTGCTTTTGCCGGTTTCGAGGTGCCAATTCAAATGGATGTGTCTGCTAATAAAATGATTTTCGGGGTGGCAGGGGTCGATCCCAAGAGACGGGATGAACTGATAAAGGTACCATATGTTTCCTTAATTGCTTTTCATCTTTAAGCTTCACATGTTTTCCTTGAATTGACTTAATCAACTGTTATTATTGTTGGTGCTACACGAAATGTCTATAACCGTCAAAAGAAAAATGAAAAAATCCAATGTATCTATTTATTGCAACAGACCAAACTTGAGGAGAATCTGCCCATTCTCATTCTTATTGATATATATCAATGCTCAAAGAGAAGGCTATATAGACGGACAATGCACTTAGGTGCTTGATAGAAATCATGATTGGAATAGGTAACAAAAAAAAAGCTTGTGTTCTTAGCATATCTATGCATATATTACTCACTGGAATCATAAAAGTGAAATATCATGATTGTATCAATGCACTTCCTTGAATCCCATTGAAAAAGAATACTAGTGGCTAAGTATTTATGGGTACTACATTACATAGCAAACGGAGCAATTATAAGGGTGTTGTATACAGTCTTTCTTATAGAGTTATAGTACTTGACTTTTAAAATCTTTAGAAATGACTAATAAGGAAGCTTGTGCTTGTAATGAATAATGATCCTAGTCGATCCTTGAAATTTAGTTCTCCTTGCAGGTCTTACTATTGTGAGTTTCTGATTCGCCCCTTTTCATCAGATTTCCATATTTTAGTATTATGGTCAGAACATTTTTTCAGCTAAGCTTTAACCAAGGGGACTTTTGGTGAGTTAATTTCATAAAATAATAAGTATCTGACTTTGATAAAATGCACCTTTTGAGTTACATGCCACAATATAGTACTACTAAGTAGAATGCTTATCGGTAACAAGACTAGCTTGCCTTTCTATCCAAGAACAGAGTTCTTCCCACACAGTGCTGAACCAACTATATTGAATTGCGTCTTCTTTGTTTTGCTGATCATTAATCAAACTCACTTAGATGACTAACTACGCGATGCACTTTCAACTTCGAGAAATCTGACTTGGCAAGATATGAGCTGTTGTAAATGAATTGACATCTCTTGATTTAGGTTTTAGATATCAACCTGTCCTGGAGGATGCACAAAGTATCTGATGGTCAGAGAAGGAGAGTTCAAATATGCATGGGCCTTCTAAAGCCATTCAAGGTATGTATATCCTTTCATCAGTGACCATTTACTCTCTCTCCAATTCGAGAATATCACATTTTGCCTATGTTGTCAGGTTCTCCTACTTGATGAGATCACAGTCGACTTGGATGTTCTTGCCCGAGCTGACCTCCTAAGGTTTCTGAAAAAGGAATGTGAAGAACGAGGAGCTACAATCATTTATGCTACACATATTTTTGATGGCCTCGAGGACTGGCCATCTCATATGGTACGCTTAACTCTAGTACTCAGCATCATCCAGAACTCCTCTTCTGTATCTAATTTTCATCGGAATTCGTTCCTGCGTTTGTCAAGGTTTATGTAGCTCGTGGGAAGTTGCAACTAGCTTTGCCTATGACCAAAATCAAGGAGATGAGCAATTTGTCCTTAATGGTTAGTTCTCTACCTAAAACAAAAACTCCAAACTCATAGATTCCTTACATCTTCAAATTGATCGAATGGTTGAAGAAAAAACAACTTGAAACTCAAGTCATGGTATGGAATTTGCAGAGAACCGTCGAGAGCTGGCTGAGGAAGGAGAGAGACGAGGAGCGGCTGAGGAGAAAAGAGCGGAAGGCTAAAGGGCTGCCCGAACATGAGAAACAGGTAGACGGAAGCCGTGTAATAAATAATGGATGGGCTGCTGGTAGGCTAAATTCAACTGTTGCTGGAGAAGAAAATTTTGTCTTGAGCTCTAACAGAGTCCTCAGATGAAATTTTAAATTAAATAAAAAAAAAAACAAAAACATTTAAAATTTTAAATACGTTGTTTTGAAATATTGCTTTTGCTGAGAACAGCCTTATAGTGTTGATTACTATATACGTATATAGGCCATATATACATGTTGTATTTTGAGTTCTCATCACCTCTGTAATGTTGTCAGTTTAAATAAATCATCGATTGAAATAATTTCTCACGATTTTTTCGGTTAAACCATGGCCGAACTGGTTGAAACTAGAAAAACGGCGATTTGAAACCGTGATCGGTTTATGATTCGACTCCCGATTCTGTCCGGTTTTTAAAACGCTACATAATGTCCGTTAATTTTTTATTAGGGTGTACAACATAATTACCAAAATCTAGAGTGGGCCTTATACGTTAAACCACACTCCAATCAAATCCAACATAATTACAAGAATTCACGTGTTTGAGCTATAATAATTATTTTTGAGTACTTATGTGATTTAGATAAAAACAACAATTATTTATTGATTTAATGAGTAATATAAGTAATTATGGGATGATTTACGTATATTAGTAAATTATTAACGACAAGCACAGCACAGTCCAACATCCCTCCAAAAAATAGCAGTAAAATAAAATACTCCACTAATAAAAGGCGATTCGATATAAATGAAGGAGCTGAAGTTTTGAGCGCTCAAAGCACTAAAGTATGGATTCCTCTTCTTCACTTTACTCTCTCCCTCCTCTCTCTAAAATCGTTTTCTGCCTCCTCCTCCTCCTCGCCATTGCCCCACATTTAGCTCACTCGGCGAGATGCAGAGATCCTCCAGTCATCTTCAACTTCGGCGATTCAAACTCCGACACCGGCGGAATCGTCGCCGGGTTCGGCATCGCCGTCAAGCCTCCCAACGGCCGCTCCTTTTTCCGGCGGCCGTCAGGACGCTTCTCCGACGGGCGACTCGTGATCGATTTCCTCTGTGAGTAGCAGCTACCTAATTCCTTGTCCTTTTCCTCTGTTTTTTGTTAGATTTTCTCCGCCCACTGTCGTATTCGTTGATTCCGGATTTATTTATTTGTTTATGGTGTTGGATCTGTGACATAGGGTTAGCATTTTGTTTTGCGTTTTTTTTTTAGCAATCGATTGTTGAAACTTGAAAGAGTAGTTTTGGGAGTGACGGTGGTGGTGCCCCCACTGGTCTTACTGCATGCGTGGACTACAGCTTGACGCTTTAATTAATTTGCACTATTTATTTTGCCATACCAAAACTTATAAATATGTAATTTTCTGCTCCATCCGTCTCACTTCACTCCTTTTATGCATAATTGTTTTAAAAAAAATGCGGCATTTATATTGAAAGGTAACATTTAATTATTTATATTTTAAAAAATAGAACTAGTAAATTGAGGTGATCCAACATAATAAACATGTACTATGAAGGAATGGGTACGTATTATTAACGATAAGGTACACAAATTAAGGCACATAGACGTACTCTCCCTCCGCATGGATAGAAGTAACATTAAATACTGGGTCGGACCTTTGTCGGTCCATTAACTAACATATACGTAGCCTTTTCTATTCTTAGATAAAATGTAAAATGCAATTCAATTGAAAATGGAGGGAATTCTAGTAAATTAACTCAAAATTAATTAATTTCTTTCTAATCCAACCAAAAACAAAAACACCCCCAATTGCCGCTGCACGAAGCGCGCGAACTTGCCTTTGCCCTTCATGGACGAGGCTACTGAAAGCATAAACTAAGGGCTTGATTCGACTGGTAAAACAGCCTTGATCCTTGATTCGAAGCTATTATTCTAGTCTTTCCACAATATCAATGCAATTTATGCTTTGTGTTTTTCACGTGCTCTTTGCTTTTGGATTGGATGTGATCTTCTGCAGAATCATCATGTTTAACATTTGGTTCTCGAATCTCTGCTTTTCTGGAAATTAAGCTGTTCTGCACTGCAATCTCAGTTCGATTTTTATTTTTGTTTTCGTTTTTCAGTCCTAAATTCATAGCTCCGTCCCTATTTGTTGTGTTCTCTTGTTATATCTTCACAGAGGATAGGGTTTAATACATCTATTAAATGACATTCATATATCATATGATTCTGCTGAAATTACATTTCTCTATTATATTCACCTTTCAAAAATGGTGGTATCTTCTTAATCTTGCAGGCCAAAGTCTAAATGCAAGTCTTTTGAGCCCATATCTCGACTCTCTAGGTTCGAGCTTTTCGTATGGGGTGAACTTTGCTGTTGCAGGGTCCGGAACATTACCCAAAAACGTACCCTTCTCTTTGAATATTCAGGTCATGCAGTTCAAGCATTTCAAGGATCGCTCGTCCGAACTTACTAGTTTGGGTATGATTCTCCTACTCTATATGTATCTGTGTTTAGGTGTGATGATGGACTGCACAATGGAATAATTAGATTTTCTTGCAACCGTAGGTGTCGAGGGGTTGGTAAACTATGATAAATTTGGTAGTGCTCTGTACATGATTGATATCGGACAAAACGACATTGCTGATTCTTTTGTTAAGGGCCTTTCCTATGCACAAGTGGTAAAAAAGATTCCTTCGATATTGGCAGAAATCAACACTGCTATTAAGGTGAATTTACCAGACTTGCCTCTGTTTGGCTCATACTCGATTATTGCCACCATGTAAACGGGACATTTATAGGCTCTCGACAGAGTTGTATATGTAAATAAAGCATAGGTAGACTTTTTAACTGTTCCTTTGCGATGCAGGCAATATATGACGAAGGAGGCAGAAAATTTTGGGTGCACAATACTGGTCCTTTAGGCTGCTTACCCCAAAAACTTGCTTTAGCACAAAATGCGTCGCAGAGTCTAGATTCCTTTGGTTGTATCTCGAGCTATAATGCAGCTGCAAAGCTGTTCAACAAAGGCCTGCGTCGCATGTGCACAGGGCTAAGATCAGAAATGAAGGATGCAAGCATCGTGTACGTTGACATATTTTCCATCAAGTTTGATCTGATAGCCAACTCCACCAAGCATGGTAAAGATCATCGAACTATATACAATACTCTTACAGTCTTACTCTTCCTTATTCGCATAAACTGCATTAGTCCCGTTGGAGATTGAGATGATAAGAGAAAAACAAACCAAAGTTATCGTTTTCTTTAAAATCTCCATGAATATTCATTTAGGTTTCTCAAATCCATTGAGTGCATGCTGTGGGGCCGGAGGAGCGCCATACAACTTCAAGAGAGGGGTGATTTGTGGGTATCCCGGGTATGAAGTCTGTGAGGAAGGAAGTCGATCCGTGAGCTGGGACGGAGTCCATTATACCGAAGCAGCCAATTCAATCGTAGCTTCCAAGATACTCTCCATGGACTATTCGACACCGGCTCTTCCCTTCGACTTCTTCTGTCAGTGATTCTGGTAAAAGTTATACATGCTTCTCTCGCACTTGATTTTAGCTAGGCACAGCCCATCACTTAATGATCATGGGCCTCCATTTCAATCTGCAAGAATGGTATGTATATTTATATATATAATTTATGAATTACTCCCTCCGTCCCTTTATAGATGTTACGTTTACTTCTTTGGTCGTTCAAAGCAATCTGATGATTATGAAAGCCGCCCAATCTGAGTTTGATTGAATTCTTGCACCAGTTGCAAAGCAATCTTTAAATTATGCAGGTGAAAAGGTGAAGGCAAAGTAATAATCAATTGAAATAATATACATGCAGGAAATTTGAATTCTTATAATATAGTACTACCTCCATCTCATTAAATTAGCTACACTTTCCATTTTGGTTTGTCTCATTTATTAGACACATTTCTTTAAATGGCAAAAAATACTTGGTTAGAATTAACTCTCTCTCTTCCTAATGAATTATAGCCACACAATTTTTCTTTCTTAATTCTTGTGCAAATTTGAAATGTAGCTTATTTAGTGAGATGGAGGTAGTATAAAAAATCATCCGGCCCACTCAAGCCTCATTGCACAGAATTTCATATTGGACTTCATAGCATTGGACCAAAAAGTATCATAATGGTTCTTACAATTCAGTACCGTCGCACGTTCACTTTGATGAGAAAAAAAACAATCGAGGATAAAGTAAAAGGATGACTTTTTTTTTATATATATATATATATATCCCATATTGCAGTCTCTGCTCGTTTTATCTCGTGTTCTCTAAGGCGGAAAAGAGGCTTGATGGTCTCTCTCTCTCTCTCCCATATGCATAGAAAATGTGTGCTCTTTAGTCTTGTTTCAAAGACTAATTGTTAGTTCAAAATCTAAGAATTTTAGTATAGTAGAGTGGTGTGCCTATATGAGGGAAGTGAGTGCATAGGTGCATGTTTAATTTCCAAAAATTTCAACTCACAAGCAATGATCACAACACTAGACTACTTCTTCTCACCACTTGCTATTGGGATAACACAATAGTATTAACTACTGCTGTCTAGGGCAAGAATTTTATGACTAGGTTGTTCGCCATCGACTTAAAGTATATACCCTCCGTCTCGACAGATTACAAACAAATTTAAATACATCGTCACTAATTAGTTAATTCAACTTAACGGGCCGGTCTTAATTTATTAAAGAATTTAACAAGTTGGATCCTCGTTCGCTTGGGGTTCTAAATAATCCATTAAGGAAATGACTGCATTTTCTTGAGTTTGAGTGGTTTGTAATTTATTAAAAATGTTTATTTTAAATTATCTTTCGACACTACATGTATTGGATTGTGAAACCACTCAAACATGTCTCGAAATTCCGATTTATTAATGGACGGGTGCAAACTCGACCAATAGATGTCGTCTCATACTCTTTTCGTCCCTCAAATATATATATATTCATAATTCTAGTTTAGTCCGTCAAAATGGATCACATATTTAATCTGCATAGTACTACTATACACTCCCTCAGGCATTTTAGTTATTGTATTACATTATTTTATACTTTAAGTATTAACTGATATGGGAACGAAGGAGTATTTTCGTATACATATTTTAGGGAGGAAAGGGGGTATCATAGTGTAATTATTTATTTATAAATGAAGAGTGAAAATTGAAAAATAAAAAGGTTGGAGTAGCGAGGAAAGCAAGGAAATAATATAGTGGGGTATGCACCCGTGCACCGGCCCTCGTCATCACGCAATTCCTCAATGGAATTCAAATATAATGATTGGAGAGAGAGAGAGAGAGAGAGAGAGAGAGAGAGAGAGAGAGAGAAGAGAATAGGGTCATCCACATCCACACCACAGCCGCCCTTTCCACTTCTTTGTCTCTTCTCCTTCCTTTTCCCACTTTACTCCAAACAAACCCTCTCCCCCTACAACTATAATACTTAATCACCCTCCAAAATAACTAAAATCCACAATCGAGGCAAATAAAGTCGATGTTACATCCTACTTTTTAAGAGTCGAATATATACTTATTGAAAGTTAGATATAAAATTAATTCTAAACGTCATCCCACTATTATGTGTGGATATAGTGGGGGGAGTGTAAAAACACTCCGTATAACATCTCTAAAAACTGTCACGAGATTATCTTTTCTAAATCGCCATTTGATATCGATTTTCCAATGATTATATTCCTTTTAAGATATCAGCCCTCTCGATCTCTTCTTGATACTTTTTTATTATTATTGCGAGTTTAGTTCGGACGGAAAAAATATCATTATAAATTGGGCAGACCATTCCGACCACGGATGATTCCACCTATATAACTAGCTCCCATTTGAAATAGCAATCTTATTTAGTTATGAATTCTCCACCAATTAGATTAAACTAATCTTAATCTTGATAAAGTGTGATGTTTTTTTAGGTTAGTACAGATTTAGTGGTGTCATGCCATTATTAAATTCAAGAACAAAAAGAATGAAACAAATAGTAATAATTTGAAGCAACGGTTTCTGTTATAAATTATTAAATTGGAGTGGGAAATAGGCAAAATGTTTGAGAAAAGGCAAAATAATGTGATTCCACGTAGGCCTAAGATTCCCAAGCCTTAGAATTATAAAATTCAATTAAATCTTAAACTCATTTAAATCCAGAATTTCCGAAAAGGGGTTTTGTTCTTTTCTCTTTATACAAATTCTAGTATTCAATTATTATATGTCACCTACCGCAAAATTGTACTAACTTACCGATCTCTCGTCTCAGTAGATATAGAGTTTAGTTCGTATGGAAATAAGTATACAGGCGTGACACGAGAGAGTGGCGAACATGACGTCGGATACCCTACTACTTAAGGCCAAGAAATTTCGACATTAAACGAATATTCCTTCTCTAGAGAAGTAGACATGTCCCTTTCTAGGAAAATGAAAGTGGTGGTGAACTAGTGTTCACTTGTAATAAACATACTCTTCTTTTAAGTATCGTTTAGTTTTTTAGCCTGGTCAGATTAACAGTGGACACATGGCTCCTCTTGGAAGATCGAACCTTTTTCAATCGATCTGTCAAGGTGGTATCAGAGTTGCTCGTTTTAATGATCAGTATGTTGTTTTCAAAACTATACTCCTTTTGATTCTTTCTGTACGTCGTTTTGGAGTACTTTTGCGAAACGTATCGATAGTATTATCCAGAGTATCTTTAAGATAAGACACAGTAGTGCACTAGTTCTTCACCAAAAAAGGCATTAGGAGTACTTGTAAAAATAGAATTGGTCGGCTGTGAATGTACGAAGAAGCCATTGCCCATTATACCGACCTCTCCCTCCATCTTCCAAAACCCCAAAAGCAGAGGTTTGTATACCTTCAACTCAACACCAACACACCACAACAACTTGTCCTCTCTCTCTCTCTCTCTCTCTCTCTCTCTCTCTCTCTCTCTCATAGAAGTCATGTTATATAAGTGGTCACACTCCAACTCCACAACTCTCAAACCCCCTACACACTCACTAACGAACTAACTCTTTCCAACTTCTTCGTCTTCGTCTTCCTCTTCCTCTTCCTCTTCCTCCTCCCCATCTCAATCTCGACACTGTACTTCGATCTATCTATCGATCTATCTATCTTATCGCATGCGCCTTCTGCACTTACATTTCACTTAGCTACATATTTCTCTAGTGTCCAACTTGCATGCTATAATATCTTCAATTCCTCTCCTATATATACAAACCACCCCCACCCTCTCTTCCCTCAGTACTACCACATCTACAGATCTAGAGAGAGAGAGAGAGAGAGAGAGAGATGAAGAAAAGATCGATGGAATCCTTTAATACACATCTACATGTCTTGCTTTTTGCTATCACCACTTTATCCTCATTAACTCATTGCAGCAGCAGCCGCCTTTTGTATGACATTTCTCATATATCAGCCTCGCCTTCCCCCGCCCCTCAGGCCTCCCCGTCCCCCACCCCGCCTCGGATTTTCTCCGTCGTCTCCTTCGGAGCTAAAGGAGACGGCTCGGCTGACGACACCAAGCCCTTCAAGGCGGCCTGGGACGCCGCCTGCCAGGACGACCGCCCCGCCGTTCTCCTCGCCCCCCGGCATTACACCTTCATGATCCAGTCCGCCATCTTCTCCGGCCCCTGCAAAAATCACCTCACATTTCAGGTAATTAATCACTCACATTAATTATTATCACGCCATTTTTATAACTACAAATTAAGACTATTAATCTAACCTTTTTTTTAAAAAAAAAAATTATTTAGATCGACGGAGGATTAATGCCGCCGGATGGGCCGAGCTCGTGGGCGAAGAGCAACAGCAAGCGGCAGTGGCTGGTGTTTTACCGGATCGACGGAATGACGATGCAAGGTGGCGGCGTCGTCGATGGCAGAGGACAGAAATGGTGGGACCTCCCATGCAAACCTCACAAAGTAATGCTTCAGACGTTTTTTAAATATATATGAGTTATAAAATAATGAAACGCACTTGTTTCGTTGCGACTGATGAAATTGATCACTTATGTATGTTGGTGCAGGGCCCAAAAGGAACGACTCTAGCTGGTCCTTGCGATAGTCCAGTGGTAATTAATGAATTAAACATACTCGAGCTTGAATGCTAAGTGTCACGATCTTTAAATTTTCTTTCGATTGTTTCGAAAAATGAACAATAGTGATGATTTTGGTAGGCGATGAGGTTTTTTTGGAGCTCGAATTTGGTGGTGCAAGGGATAAAGATGAGGAACAGCCCTCAGTTCCATTACCGGTTCGATAGCTGCCACCATGTTCACATCGACTCTCTCTACATCAAGTCGCCCGTCGGAAGCCCCAACACCGACGGAATCCACGTCGAGAACAGCAACAACGTCAACATTTACAACTCCGTCATTTCTAACGGTACATTAGTGATACTATTTGGTTATCATTTCAATTTATTCAATCCGACACGTTTTTATTGATTGATTAATTTATCGACCGATTGAATATTTTAGGCGACGACTGTGTCTCCATCGGAGCCGGCACTTTTAATGTTGACATACGGAACATCACCTGCGGTCCTAGTCACGGAATAAGGTATTAAAACGTCTGTAAAGAATACTCCCTCCGTCCCCGTCGGTCTCGATACATCTGACCAAACAGTTTTGTCCAGTCAGATGTATCGAGACCGGTCTGACTTTGAAAACATTATTGTTATATGTACATTTCCCATTTTACCCTTGTACCGCGACATTAATTACGATTCCTCCGATCCTCAGCATCGGCAGCCTGGGGCCGAGGAACACGAGGGCGTGCGTCTCCAACGTAACGGTCCGGGACTCGGTCATCAAGCACTCCGACAACGGGCTCCGGATCAAGACGTGGCAGGGCGGGTCCGGCGCCGTCTCAAAGGTGACCTACTCCAACATCGTGATGGACACGGTGAGGAACCCGATCATGATCGACCAGTACTACTGCACCGGCAAGTCCTGCGCCAACCAGACGGCGGCGGTGTACATCACCGGCGTCTCCTACACCAGCATCAAGGGCACCTACGACGTCCGGAGCCCCGCCATGCACCTGGCCTGCAGCGACGCCGTCCCCTGCACCAACCTCACCATGTGGGACGTGGAGCTGCTGCCGGCGCAGGGGCAGAGGATGGTGGACCCCTTCTGCTGGAACGCCTACGGCCAGGCCGCCGTCGTCACCATCCCGCCGTTACTCTGCCTGAATCAGGGGTCGCCGCTGTCGGCTCCGGCCAGCGACGTCGACCAATGCTAGCTAGAATTGTTAGTTATACATATATATAGACTTGATTTGTGTTTCAGTGTGCCGGAATTATATGAATTGTTCATGATTGTGTAATTTTCTGCTAGTGTTTATTGGCGACCGATAATGAAATCAAGTGTTGCTTTGCTTTTTATATATACGCTACTCTCTTCGTCTCACTTTATTAATCCGATCGACAAATATCATGTACGGTAACTAAAGAAAGTAGAATAACAGGATTTTAAAAGGTGTTTTTATGTGTTAAATAAATTATTTACTTTATCAAATGTGACGAATAACGAGACAAACGATAAAAGAAAGTGAAACTAATGAAGTGAGATAGATGAGTATATACTTCAAAAGGAATGATCCCCTACCCACAGTTGGTATTTCTAATGTGCACACGGATGGTGTCTCGTATTATTAATGGAAAAGGAAATCTAAAATTTCTCACAGTGGATATGGGAGCGTATCTCTATACTTCAACGCTAGAGTATACAAAAGTCGTTATATTAAAATTCTTGACCCAATTTTAATACACCAATCAAGTTTTAGATTAATTATTTTTAATATTTGTATATAATATTTATCGTGAAAAATAGAAGTTAAATACTAAAAAGGAATTGATATATATTCATATTATGATGTGGGGAAATAATGAATTACTGTAATATGGGCCATAAACGGGCCCAGTTGATTATGGCCCACAAACGGGCCCAGTTGAATATGGGCCACATGCGGGACCAATTCAATATGGGCCATATACGGTCCCAGTTCAATGCGACAAAAATATGTGCATATAGCTTTAAAAAAAATCAAAATCATTTTAATTAATCAAATTAAACAGCGTTTTCTCAAAACGTAGGTGCCTGCGTGTTTACAACGGTAAACATAATTATTCCCTTTCGTTCTATTTAATTAGTCCTCTTAAGATGTGACACGGTAAATAAAAAAAACAGAGATAAACGAGTTTTAAAAGGTGATTAAAATGTATTTGATCAATTATTTTATTTTTATAATTGGGTCATTTCACATGAATTGTCTTGTTTACTAATTTGAAAAGAATTAACTCTTACATTTTAATGTAAACACCTTACTTTTCACTTTTAATACAATATCGTGTCAAATAAAATAAGACAATCGATCGGGGACAGACAGAATAATCACTCCCTCTATTTTTTTCTAACTAGCTATATAAACTTATAAAGTCGTGGTGTGTAGTTTGCACGTCATTTGATTCGAATGTGATACGTTCCTATTTATATATTTGATGATTTGCATAGTATTCCTATATATATATATATATATATGCACCAACTCTTAAACGTGGGAACCATAAGAATAATCCTAGTATTATACTCGGTCCCAACCTACTGGATTAATATATATTATATTAAATATACAAACGAGCCAAGTGAAATGAGATAGATCGAGGAAATATTCATTTAATTTCGTCCCCTTAAAAATCCTCATAAGTTTGACCGGTACGAGTTTTATGAATAAAACAATTGACTTATTGTTAACTGATTGTGATTGTGGAGATTAGGTCTTCGTAACCTAATATGGCATGCTCCTCGTGCACTTGATATTCATATACTCCTCCTCCTCTACCACCATCTCGATCTCTCCTCCCTCCCTAAAACTAGAGAGAGAGAGATTAAAATGAGTTCCATGTATGCATACCTTGTCCTGCTCCTCGCTGCTACTTCTTCCTCATTGCTATCTCGAATATCAGCCGCCTCCTCCTCTCCCCCGCCTCCGCCTCAGATATTCTGCGTCTTATCCTACGGGGCCGTGGGAGACGGCGCGTCAGACGACTCCAAGCCGTTCCGAACGGCTTGGGACGAGGCTTGCCAAGCCGACCGCCCGGCCGTTGTTCTCATTCCTAAGCATTACACTTTCATGATCCATTCCGCCTTCTTCCCTGGCCCCTGTAAAAATGCACTCACTTTTCAAGTAATTCTTCACTTCAAACACATTAGTATTATTTTTTCTACTTTATTACTACAAAGACTGTAAAATTCCTCATTAGTGTAAATTCTGAGTATAGATTGAAGGAAGCATAATGCCGGCGGAGGGGCCGGAGTCGTGGCCGGAGAACTACAACAAACGAACGTGGCTGGTGTTCTACAGAATCAAGGGAATGACGATGCAAGGAGGTGGCGTCGTCGATGGAAGAGGGCAAAAATGGTGGAACCTTCCATGCAAACCTCATAGAGTATATAATCGAAATATTAATCTCGTTTGTTTTTAATTTTTTTTTTTTTAACGACTAAATTTGTTGCTATGTTTCAATCATGCAGTACGTAAATGGAACAACTATACGTCCGTCGGGTGCTTGCGACAGCCCAACGGTAACATGTCGTCTTGTTTTGTATTCCCTCCGTCCACAATTTATAAACATTGTCGATATTTTAATTGGTTCTGAGTTTTATAATGATACGTTTAATTTTGTATGTTCTTACAAAATATTTATCATTTTCTAAATATTAAATTTGAAGAAAACAACGTCAGTTTGTATAATTATAAGGAAATAAATGAAATAAGCAAAATAACGCTAATTAATCTATTTTAAGATTATCATTACAAATCCCCTGTCCCAACCAACCAGCTACAAATTAAAGTTGACGATGTAAATAGATTGTAAACGGAGGGAGTATGTATTAATTATACTACTGTACTACTAGGCTATAAGGTTCGTGTGGAGCTCGAATTTGGTAATCCGCGATCTAGAGATGAAGAACAGCCCCTTGATTCACATCCGGTTCAACCGATGCCAAAATGTTCGTGTCGACTCTCTATACATAAATTCACCGGCCGACAGTCCCAACACCGACGGAATTCACCTGGAGAAAAGTAAAAGTTTCACCATCTCCAACTCTGTTATTGCTACTGGTAACTAATTAACCAATTTTCAAATTCCAAGGTTCAAATTTACATACGATTAATTGATCAATTTTCAAATTCGGCCTAATTGGTTCGGTCGCAGGTGACGACTGTATCTCCATCGGAGCCGGTACTTTTAATGTCGATATACGGAACATCACTTGCGAGCATACTCATGGCATAAGGTACGACGAAACGATGGTTCGCTGAATTAAATTTTCCAATCCCTCTGTACCGAGCTTTCTTAAGAAGATTATGTTGGTTGGAACGGAACGAGTATTAAATGCTTCCATTATATAATTAATTATTTATTCCACTGAAATAACGAAATATATAATAATAAATGGATGGAACTAGCGTAAATGTAATATTACGTTTTTTAATATCACTAAAGTATAAAATAATAAAACGTAACATCTATAAATGACTGCGGAGTAATTAGTAAATTAATTTATGAAAATTCTCTGTGAATTAACAAAAACGTCCGTCCTCCGATCATCAGCATCGGCAGCCTCGGGTCGAAGAATAAGAGCGCGTGCGTAGCCAACATAACGGTTCGAGACTGCGTCATGAAGCGCTCCGACAACGGCGTCCGGATCAAGACGTGGCGGGGCGGATACGGCGCCGTTTCGAACGTCTCCTTCACCAACATAGAGATGGACGCCGTACGAAACCCGATCATCATCGACCAGTACTACTGCAACGGCGGAACATCCTGCACCAATCAGACGACGTCGGCGCTCCACGTCACCGGCATCTCCTACGTCGGCATCAGAGGAACCTACGACTCGGGCGCCCCGCCCATAAACCTCGCGTGCAGCGACGCGGTGCCATGCACGAATCTGACGGTGTCCGACGTGGAGCTGCTGCCGGCGCAGGGGCGGCCGGCGGCGGAACCCTTCTGCTGGAACGCCTACGGAAACGGAGGTGTTGTTAATGCTCCCCCGCTACCGTGCTTGAAGCAGGGGGAGCCACCGTCTCTTCCGGCTAGCAAAGTCAACCAGTGTTCTGCGGTTGGTTCAGGTTCAGGGCCGGCCGGGAGGGGTGTCAAGTCTGGGCAGGCCGTGACGGGTGTCGAGTCTGGGCGCAAGATGTCGGGACCCGATAGTATGTATATAGTTAATATACTTTCAATCCAGTTTCTTTTTTCTTTGTTTTGTCGATTGCAGTTTGGGGAATTGTAAACTTTGCCCCAGCAATATTACTCTTCATAGCCTCAACCTTAAAGCAATAAGATTAATATCCATTTTACTCAAGTCTAGATTAATTAAGTTACTGTTACATCCGTCTCAACTGTTATGTATCACTTTATTATTATAACAGACTCGTTTGAATATAAGTGAGTATTTTATATTTCGTTGAATGTAGGCGACGACTGCTTCTCCATCGGAGCTGGTACCTTTAACGTCGATATACGTTACATCTCTTGCGATCATAGCCTTTTACTTAAAACATTAATACTAACATCATCAATTCATCATTTATTTATTTGAACACGTTGTCACATACAAGAAAGCTTCACAGCCAACACGAAGAAGAGAAGCTTAATTATTGAGAAGGATTTGGTTAAGTAGCAAGAGTGGTGGGCTCACAGCCATCATGCACACAAGCCAAGACATCTCTATAGTCTCTTGAGATGGTGAAGGAATCATACACTTTTCCGTCGCTGCTTTTCTTGTATTCGAAGAGAAGGGAGCTGTGGTTGAAAGCCGTCAGCTTCACGAATCCATAGTCGAGGTCCTTGTAGATGCTCCACACCGTATCAATGGTGGTGAAATCCGATAGATGGCTTCCTCCTCCTCCGACCACCACGTGGATGGTTCCATTCACCGTGCCAGAATATTCAGATTCTTCCGAGTTCACACATTGATTCTACAATACCAACAGGTAGATAAGATGTATGTTTCGTATCATATATTTAGGCAGTAGGCACTTCACCTGGTAAATAGGGCAGGTTCTTTCGTAGTTATGCACGTGTCCGTAGAATGCAATGTCTACTTTGTACTTCTGCCATAGCTTTTGTAGGCTCTCCCTGCCCATTGGCTCTTCAAAAGACCCTTCTAACCCGTACCAACTGTTGGAGGAGTAGCCGAGAACCCGATGAGCAATGAATATTAACCAAGGTTGTTTTTGCCTGTCTGCAGATGCAAAACATTTTTCAATGAACTTATACTGTTCGGATCCTTCCCTCCAGTCGTGCTCTGAATCTGCAACGCAGAAATGAAACATTCCGTAGTCCGTTTCATACCTGCACATCGAAACTCCCTAGTTTAGAACCACGTAGCTGAAATGTTAGACCACTGACATAGGAAGCTTTGGGATCCTTATATAGTTAGTAAATTTTAGTAGAATAGATAGCTATGGCATATATTATGCATGTTCCGGAATGCGTACTACCAGAACTTGGCTCGATTTTCTGCAGGAACATAGTACATGGTCTCTGCAAGCACACCACATTCGCCACCAGAATCATTAGTATCGTAAAATGAACCTGAATTTGGCCAATCGCGTTCATGATTGCCGCTGCAGGAAAAAGGAAAGCAAATACTGAAATATTATGATGTCGAACATACATATCAAATACACAACAGCGGAGAGGGACAAAGGTTGGAAATTTTAAGATGAGTTTAGCATGGGAGATTAACCTTGCAATCATATAAGGCTTTACAGATGCTATAGGTTCCACTTGTGAAGTAAACTGATCCCACTGAGAGATGTAACCGTTTGCGTAAGGAAGATCTCCAATGTGTAAAACTATGTCGTAGTTATCAAGGTCTTCAATAAGCCGATCAGTGGTATTGAGTGAGCCTGGCTGATAATCAGCATACTCGTTTGAACCGTCGCGCTCTGCCTGAATTCGCACACCATAGTTAATTAAACTCGGAAAATAGTTCTTAGCTTGGAAGTGCTCATTTTATCATCCAGTTCTGGTAACATTTGATGATTCCATTACATATTTATGAATGGAAAGGAAAACAAAACAACTCAGCTTGATCATAAGAAGGAAAATTATGACCTTTCCCATGTCACCGAATATTATAACGCGCTGCAGTGAATCTTGTCCAGGATATGGTGATGACTTGAAAGAATGTGTTTTGCTCCAAACGTATGAACCGTTTGACAATTGGTGACCCATCCTATAGGTGTACCTGGATTATACGGAAATGGAAATATAGAAAGATTAATAGCAAATCTTGTTGAGGACGATTAGATGGAGAAAGAGAGAGAAACGAACACAGTGTTAGGCCACAAATCCTTCAAGAAACTTGTGTGAAAGAAGCCAGGATCACGCCAGCCTACCGAACGAGCAGGTTCACCTAAAACCAGTTTTAGCTACTCCATGAGCCACAATTCAATTTCCTCTAAAAGTCTATATGCAACATCAACCCCGATTATCTCTAAGTGACGAAATTCAAAGTCTCTGTCTGTGGCAAAACATGTAAAGCATCTTTCATGTTAAAATATTGTTTACAGACTTGACTCGAAACATCTATTACTATTAGAAACACAAAACTAAAATAAAAAAGATACTTGAAGCAGCAATGTGACACTTGAATGATCGTGTAACATAGTGCCAGGATAATTTTCTTCGAAGACGGACCATGACACATACGGAAGTTGGCTTATCAGAAATTTATGAAAACATTAAACAAGATGTACGACAAATGAAAACAACATAAAGAACTCATCCTTGTTTTGAAGTATGGAGGTTGAAAATCAAGGTAAGAGACCATCAGTCAGTGAAGATGCACGTAAATATAGCGAGCATACCACACATGCTCCCTCGAGAAAATGTAAGTGTTCCAGCTGGGGAACGTACTTGAGGATGTCCCTTCCAACCCCATTCAACAAAAGGGACGGCTTCATCTATGTTATAGCCACTGATCCATGTAACCGTCATCTAGAGAGAGAGAGAGAGAGAGAGAGAGAGAGAGGAATACAATGAATTCAGTCTATAGAAACTAGTAAAAACAAAAACTATGAGGAGAAGAGGAAAACTTTGCTCGAACTAAAACCTTGCTGGAAACAATTCCACCAAATTCCCAATAAACAGAGGAAAAAGCCAAGGAAAAGATTCAAAGAGTTAACTTACAATGTCCCAAGCTTTCCCAGTAGCGAGCCGTGGGTAAAGAGGCGCCTTCGGATTCGCAAACGATACATTATTCGAAACTGCCACCAATTTAGGCTGCACACCATAAATTTCCCCCACATCAACACACAAAAGATATCAACAAACAGAGAAACACACGAAAGAAATCCAATCATACATACATTCGACAATTCACCTGTTGGTCCCGGGAAAGAGTAATTGGTGTATGGGGGATACACCAATAACCAACCGTTTTTTACTTTTGAAAATCAGGTCGATCTAAAGGTCGATTGTCAAGGTCGATCTTTATCAGAGGCAGTTTGATCTATCAAGCTCGTATGGTATCAAGCTTGATTTATCAAACTGTTGTTAATGCGGAAGTTGGTGGAGGTTGATTTACTCTTTGAAAAATCTTAAGGCTGAAAGTAGATAGCAGGTTGATGCGTGATATGCAGGTTGATGCTCGTCAGTTTGATAATGAAATATAAGGGCGATAAATAAGGAGAGAGAGAGAGAGAGACACCGCGATATAGCGTGGTTCGGAGAAACCCTCCTACATCCACGTCAGGCCGACTCGACCTGAGAATCCCTTTTGTTTTGGATCCACCTCTCTCTTATTTATACTGACTGAGTATCAGTTCTAGATACAATCTAACCTGAAAATATCTAGACACGAGTTTTGGGTCGTGACCCTTACAACCTTTCGTACTAAAAAGTACAAACAACCTATCGCTAATTACAGAGCTTGACTAAACTCTACAATGGCGAAGAACACAAACAAACTTTCTAACTTCGAACTAGTCGGAGAAGAAGTTGTTGAACCAACGACAAGCAGCAGTGAACGCTTCGTCGTTGTGGTGTTTATCGGAATCGGAAACCTCTCTTCGTCAAGTGTTTGGGAAACTAATCGGATTTCGAACACTTGAATGGATATGAACTTGAGAGAGATTTTGGGCAGAGATTTGGAGCTGATAGCTTAAGTTTCCCGTGCTTGAATCCGATATGGCTTGAAGTATTTATAGGCAGTTTTGAAAAACTAGCCGTTGGAGTCAGGCTGACGTGGCACTAGCCGTTGGAAGCTGACTCACTTCTAGCCGTTGGGAAAGTTCGTCCTTGCTGGCACACCACGTGGCAAGGATCAGGTCGTGAAGCTCCATGAAGGCGGAGCATCGACCTTGATATTGAATCCAGCACTTGAAATCTTCTAAGGCAGTGCAGGCTGGAAGCTTGATAAGGAAGGTCGATAGACAGCTTGATGATCCAGCTCGATCCGAATGAGGCAGGCCGATAAACGACCTTTCTCTTACATGGTGGATCGAACTTGATTCTAAACTTTATAGGGCATCGACCTGCACTAATAGATAGCAGGTCGATCTATCGGCCTTGACCCTAAACAAGTAAAATATGCCTAAGTGTGGTTTCGATAAACATCATCAAAATCGAACTGCAAAGGGGTTCCCAACAATTTCCCCCTTTTTGATGATGTCGAAACCAAACACTTTACAAATAATTCCTAAGATTTAAAACAATGAAAGATCGATAACCATGGAGGTTGATAAGGAATTATAAGAGGCAGATAATAAAGCAATGTAAATAAAGCAGTAAAGGCAGATGCCTGGACAAAGAGATATTGTCGTCAGGTCGAAAGATGATTTTTGCTTCATTAAGCTCGATAGCAAGATACATAGAGAATTTACAACAGGCTGAGAGCATAAATGAATAAAAAAAAGAAATTACAAAATCATCTTACATCTGCTGCAGCTTGATACGGGCTGCAATTCTTTCCTCCTGGACCTGCTCCCTCGACTTCGACTTCATGCTTGCGTAAATTCCATCCCTGATACGACGAAAGTTGGGATCGGAATTTGACACATTGACGTTCAGTCCGATGGCGGTCTGTGCGATGTATTGGTCGACCCGGGAGTAATCCAAGTACCCCGAATCACCAAGAAGTAAGGGCGCGAAGAATTCCTTTGCAGGGGCCCTTAACATCGCACCGGCCTCTGCAGCCTTCTTCCGAAGCTCACCAATGAAGTCTTGGTAAGGGAATTTGAGCATGTAAGCTGCATAGGCGTCATCGGTGTCGGCAGGAAGGGAGGGGTCCTGGATCCAGTAGTGCAGGAGGATGAAGCAACTGTTGAGCTCCCGCAGCAGGTTGTTCTGCCTTTCGTCGAGCCACTCGACGGCCTGCTGCTGGACTCCAGCATTCAAAACGAGGGAGGACTGGCTGATCCAATCCTTCTCCCTCTTCCTCCTTTCTTCCTCAGCCCGGCGCTTGGCAATGAAGCGCCGCTGCTCTTTAGGATCCACGGCCTGCTCTGGCGTCGCACCAGCTAGATGCATGGCAGTTATTAGCTCGGCCTGCTTTGCCAATCGAGCTTTGGCAGCGGCGGCCTCGGCAGCGGCGGCAGAAGCTATGGGATCGGCCTGGGAGGCGACGTCCTTGGAGGAGGCGGCCTGGGAAGCAGGCTTCTTTTGAGGAGGCGGAGGAGGAGCCACGGAAGTTGAAGGAATTTTGGATTTGGGGGTCTTCTTCTTCCTGGCGGCGGCGGCGGCTCTTTCTTCTTCCCCCTTTTCGACATCATCAGAAAGAGCTTTGATAAGGGAAAGAAGAGTCGCGTCCTCCTCCTGCAGCTTGGTCACGGCATCCCTCAATTCTTGTTGACCATTGAGAAGAGAAGAGATGGTGCCGTGAATGGCGTTGATTTGGTCATTGGAGGTCGATGCCGAGTTAGTAATTGAAGAAGTCAGATTTGTTACTCACTCATCGACCTTGGCCAGGTCCTCCAACACTTCCCCGATCTGGTCGCGGGACGCCATGTTTAGTTCCTCGAGCTGGCCTGGCAGGAGCTTGTCAGTATATTCCTTCAATAATCTCACGGCAAAGTCCGTGACACGCTCCCTGGCAGCTTCATCGGCCTGGATCTTAGCATCTTTCACAATATCGATCCGGGCCTCAGCTACGGCATGCTTGATTTGCTCGGGAAGGTTGATGATGATGGACTCGAGCTTGGCAGAAATGGTGTCGAGCACGACCTCCACATCAACCTTTGAAATTTTGGGAGACGGAGCAGCAGCCTCAAGAAGCTGATCACCACCCTCATTCCTGGGTGGCGATTGCTCCGGAGTTTGAATCACTTCAAACTCGTCTCCAACATCGGCGGCGGAGTTGTAAAGGGCGCGAGAGAGAGTGTAGAGAGGGCGAAGGTCGATACCCAGAACCTTGGCCTCGACCTTCATGCGGCGCAGCACCAGAGATTGGAAATTTGAAGCCGCATCCTCCACACTGTAGAAGCCGAACTCCGCTTCCAGCGCCAACTCCTCGACCTTCAGGTCGTCGAGGGTAACGACTTTCAACAAGGCCTCAAAAACGAAATAATAACTCGACTTACAAACCAGATAGAACTGGAGGCGAGTAGCGAGGTCGAGGGACTTGGGGAGTTGAGCTATCCCCGGCATCAGGTCGATGACCTTCAGCCTGGCCTCGGCCTTCATGGCGGCGACCTGGGAGTGAGCAGCAGACATCGCTGCTCAATGAATGGCTGGATCGGCAGCACGACGTCTTCCTCCACGGGCACATCCCGAAGGGGGGAAAGACTGAGAATCTTCAGCAGTGAGATCCTGGATCTCTACAGATCCAGCTCGTTGGACTGAGGGGGATCTCACTGGAGAGGGAACGACCTGCTGAGAAGATGCAGGGCGTTGCTTCGAGGCGGACGGCTCGGCGGCGGAACGGACTGGAGATGGAGTCCGTTCGGCTGATGAGGAGTGTTTGGTGTCATTTTGTTAGGTTTTAGTCGTTATTTATTATTTGTTTTTGTGTCGTTTTTGAGTCGTTTTGTGTCTTTATAGCTATGATTTGGGTGTTTCGAGTATTTTACTTGTTAGGGATCATGGGAGCCGAAAGAAGGAGAAAGAACGAGAAAAGGAAGAAAAAGGAGTGCAAAAGCGGATGATCAGCGCGGATCATATGGAGCGCCCGCTCCGTGGCATTGGAGCGCCCGCTCCGTGTACAGTATTCGAGGATTTGTATGGCAGCTTGGGAGCGCTCGCGCTAAGCCTCTGGAGCGCCCGCTCCAGGTCAAATGAAGAAGGGAAAAAGCGTAGCTATTATGGAGCGCCCGCGCCCGTCCTTTGGAGCGCCCGCTCCATGCCTGGCGTGTTTTATTAATTGTTTCCTTATTGGAGTCGAACTTCTACCTTAGTATATATAGGCCATTAGGGCACGAATTTGCATAAGCTTTTACCTTAGTTTTTCAGTTCTAAATACTCTAGCTTTAGTTTTTATTGCTTTCTTTAGTTCGAATCCGGATTCGTAGTTCGTTGCAGTTTAATTCAAGTTCTTCGTTCTTCGTTATTTTCGTAAGTTATTTTATTGCTTTTGTTTAATTGCTTTAATTACTTGCTTTAGTTTTAGATTCGATTTCTTTATTGCCTCGTTTAATTTCTTTAGTTTAATTTCGTTCGTTCGATTTCCAAAGTCTAGTTTAGATTCGTTTTTCTTTCGTTTTCAATTCTCTCGTTTTCAAAGTTCTTAGATTTAGATTTATTTATTTAATTTCCAGATTTTCAGATTTAGTTTAATTATGTCTAGATTCGTTTTCTTTTCTTTCGTTGCTTTCTTTATTGCTTTCCTTTCGATTTTTGCCTAGGTAGATTTACTGTTTTCATTAGTTTAATTCTTAGATTAATTTCCAGCTTTCTAGATTAGATTTATTTGCTTTGATTTATTGCTTTGATTTATTTTCTTGCCTAGGATTTAAAATCAAAAACCCAAAATATTATTTACTTGCTTTCTTAGTTTTAGGCTAGATTAGGTTTACTACATAATTGATCGCCCTGTTAAGTTTTCTTAGTTTTAGGCTAGATTAGGTTTACTACATAATTGATCGCCCTGTTAAGTTTTCCTTCGAGATTCGACATTGGGTTTTACTTGCTAGTGCTACGATAGGATTTTGTTCTATTGCAAACACTTTTTAGTGAAACAAATTTTGGCGCCGTTGCCGGGGAAAACTTTAGGCTTTTGATTGTGTAGTATTTTTATTTGTTTTATTTTTATTTGTGTTTATTCGTTTTTCTTATTTCTCCCACTCGGTGCGTTTAACCCTGTTTGCTGAGTGTTGTTTTTGCTGAGACCGAAGCGATGGCACGATTTATGGGAGATTTTGCTCGCCCTACCTTCACTGCCACTACTTCGGCGATTGTTCTGACGGAAGCGGTCAGAAATCACGAGCTGAAACCTCACCACCTGGCGTTGCTCCCTTCCTATCACGGGCTGGCCAACGAGGATGCACTTACATTTATTCGGGAGTACTGCACCGTCGTGCAATCTTTTCCACTATCAGGCCTTACGGAGGACAACCTGAAGATGAAGTGTTTCCCCTATACTCTGAAGGATCGGGCAAAGTCATGGTACCTGTCGCTTCCAGCCGAATCTCTCCACACTTGGAATGAGGTGTGCGAGAAGTTTATGTTGAAGTATTATCCTAGCCGCAAGACTCAGGAGGTGCGGTCGCAAATCATGAATTTTTCTCAGGACCACGACGAGCCATTTCACGAGGCTTGGGAGAGATTTCAGGACTTACTTCAACAATGTCCTCACCATCAGATGGCTCCTGAGCTTATTTGGCAGTACTACTACGATGCATTGAATCAGACCTGCCAATTCATGGTGGACAGCTCGGCCGGAGGAAATATTGCGGTCAAGACAGCCGATGATATGAAGAAGATTTTCGAGACTCTTGCTGCAAGTTCCCAACAGAAGTCATCTAGGTCAACAAAGATGGAGGCAAAGGCGGTCACGATGAGCCCCGACATGAAGAAGCAGATGGCCGATATGTTGAGAGATCTCGAGGATTTAAAGATGAAGCAGAACGCACCGGCACCTCAAGTGGAGACTAGGAAGCCGGACCGGTGCGATATTTGTGGAGAGCTAGGCCATATCAAGGAGGTTTGCGAAAATATGGGAGCATTCACATACGAAGGAGGAGCCGAGGTCTATGCCGCCCAAGGTTACATGCCACAAGGACCACCACCTCAAGGGCAAGGTACGAACCCGAATTTTCAAAATCGTCGCCCCCCTCCTTATAATTATCCCTACCCTCCTAAAAATCCATACTACCCCTCTCCACCACCATATTATCCTCCTCATCAATATCCACCAAACCCATATTATCCACCACCTCCTCCATATTATCCTTCATCACCATACCCTCCACCTCCTCCCCAAAATCCTCGTCCTCAACCACCTCCACAAAAGCCTCTCGTCGATGAGGATCGTTTCCATGCCCTTGATGCAAACATAAAGAGGCTCGAGACGGCTATTGGACAAATTTCAGGGGCAATGCACTTGATTCAACAACCGGGGCGAATTCCGAGTCAAGGGATTCAACCACAACAAGCCAATGAAGTGCAATACCCTCCATATGTTCCTCCGATTCCGCCCCAACATCCGCCAACTTATCAAGCTCAATCAATTTCGGTATTGAGGGATGGAAGTACGGTGGATAATGGTGTATTCATGCCCGATATACAAGGAACGGGCCCAACTAGTGGACGTTGGGACCCGAGCAGCAGCCGGATCCCGTCGAGAAGCAGTCCCAGCGCGCAGCATATGGAGCGCCCGCTCCAGACCTTGGAGCGCCCGCTCCAAGTCGAGCAAAGTTCAACTTCCAGCGCGCGTGAAATGGAGCGCCCGCTCCAACCCTTGGAGCGCCCGCTCCAACTCCTGCAAATTCAGAGCGAGCCTTGCACGGAGCGCCCGCTCCAATACTTGGAGCGCCCGCTCCACCCTCTCCAGCAGAACCTAAAATCCAGCGCACCCAGCATGGAGCGCCCGCTCCAATCCTTGGAGCGCCCGCTCCAGTTCCCTGTTCCGCCACCAGCATCCGAATCAGAAGAGAGAAAGAAGGAGGAGACCAATTTTCATAAGGCGCCCAATCCTTACGTCCCCCCTATCCCTTTCCCGAGCAGATTGAAGAACAAGACGCAAGGTGAAGACAAGCAAATGAAGAGTCACACGGTGGCCGCCGTCGAAACAAGCCGAATTCGTTCTAACACCTCTCCTACCTCGACCGGTCATCTCTCATCTCTACCGAAACAAGGTGATCCCGGAAGCTTTACATTAGATGTTAGTTTGGATAATGGGGATCGTGTATCGGGAATGTTGGATTTGGGGGCAGCGGTGAACTTGATGCCTTATTCGATCTATGAAAGAATGGGTTCAAGGGATCTTAAGCCTACAAATTATTACATCGAGTTAGCCGATGGTTCGTTGAGTCGACCCTTGGGGATTATGGAAGATGTTGTTTTACTTGTGAGAGGTATTCGAGTTCTTGCCGATTTCGTTGTGCTGGACGTGGGGCGAGGAGCGAGGAGTGGGAAAGGTCATCTTCTTTTGCTAGGACGACCGTTCATGGCAACTACTCAAACTCGAATCGACGTTGGCTCCGGAACTTTGAGCATGGCCGGCAAGGGAGGTTCGGTGACGTTTTCGGTATTTCGAAATTCGTCTTCTATTCCTACTTCCTCTATTCATAGTTGTTCTTATGTTAAACTTGCTAACCCTCTTGTTGAGGAAAATATTTGTGAGGATTTTAATAGGGTAGCAAGTCATGAAGAGCTCGTTGAAGAAGAGGATGACGAGTTCTTTAGTTGCGTGGATGAGGAAGAGGAGATCGAGCAACGTCTACGGGATTTGGAGGAGATTGATGAAGTAGAAGAGGAAAACTCGCCGCCTACATCGAATGCAAAGATCTATAAGGATAAGGTGAAGAGGTCCCATGACAAGAAGATCGTCTATAAGGAGTTCAAGCCCGGGATGAAGGTACTTTGCAATTCTCGTCTTCGTTTCTTTCCGGGCAAGCTCAAGTCTAGATGGGAAGGTCCTTACACGGTGGTTCGAGTTTTTCCCCACGGAGCTGTGGAGATCAAGAATGAAGAGTCGGGGTACTTATTCTCAGCTAATGGTCAAGACGTGAAGCCGTACATTGAAGGAGAGACGTTACTTCAAAAATCGAGACCATTTTTATCCCCGATTCCCCTTCTTTTTCGTCTTGATTAAATTGTTGTAAGTCAAGCTAATGACGTTAAAAGAGCGCTTGGTGGGAGGCAACCCACGTATTAAAAAAAAAAAAAAAAAAAAAAAAAAAAAAAAAAAAAAAAAAAAAAAAAGAGGGTGCGAAGCAGGTTTGGAGCGCCCGCTCCATGAATTGGAGCGCTCGCTCCACTGATGTTGAAATTTAATTTTTTCAGCGAGTCCAGTATGGAGCGTCCGCTCCCTCCTCACGGAGCGCCCGCGCCATCTTGCCGAATTCAGGTATATTTTTATCTTTTCTTTTCTATTTTCAGTCTAATTTCTCTCTATTTCTTGTGCACAAACCCTAGCCCCCAGCTTCTCTCTACCCTTCACCACTCGCCACCGACGCCACCACACCGGAGCTCCGACCACCGCCGCCGCAATCACCATAACCACCGGAGTTCTCTCTACCCTGCTACCATTCGCACCACCACCAGCCCGAAGCCGCCGTCATTGCCGCCGCCTGCCTTCGCCGCGTGCGCCGCCGTCAGCATCCCGCGCCGGCGCCGTTTTTCTGCCGGAGCGACCGCTCCAGCACGCAGGAGCGCCCGCTCCAAGTTGCCGCCTAGAGCGCCCGCTCCAGAGACAGCGCGCGCCCGCTCCAAGTTGCCGCCTAGAGCGCCCGCTCCAGAGACAGCGCGCGCCCGCTCCAAGTTGCCGCCTAGAGCGCCCGCTCCACAGACAGCGCGCGCCCGCTCCAGTGCACCTGCGCCTTCTGCCGCCAGTTTTCAATTCAATTTCTTCCTTTTGTTCGTTTTACGTTTCTCTTCCGTTTCCCTCTAGATTTCAGGTGCTAAAATGTCGAGACGAAAGAGAGCAGCCCCGATTGTTGGAGCGGCATCATCTAGTCTTCCATTCTCTGCCCGGATGTCAGCTCGCCCAGTTGGAGGGATTACACCGGGAGAATACGGTGTCACCTTTCGTGTTCCCTTCGATACCGATGATGGGTATGAGGTAACAAATCGGTACCTTCATCTCAAAGATATGGAATTGTTGCCTCCTCGCCATTATTCGCCTATGTTTATTGAGGAATTGCGCCTAGGGGATTCACTTGCTCAATATTTAGAGGTCCTAGGCTTAACTCAGTATTTTAATAACCAATGGGAGAGGCATGATATATTGTGCTTGGAGATGTTGTGTACTGCTAGACTAGGGAAAAATACTGATGAGGGTCAAGAGGAGGAGACGGCTTTTCTGTGCAATTTGGGTGGAATTTTTTGTGAAGTGTCTTGCTATCGCATGCATGAGATTTTTGGTTTTCACTATGCTGATGATGCTTCTCAATTTGTGCCCCATGATTTCAATTATTTTGCTGCTTGGAAAGAGTTGACTGGTTGTGATAACTGGGTACAAAAGGGTGCCCCTTCTATGTTTATTCGTGATAATTCTCTATTACTGTTGCATCGTTTCCTAGCATTCAATGTAACAGGCAAAATAGAAGGGAGCAAGGTTAGTGGTCCGGAGTGTTACCTGTTGTGGGCTGCTAAGAATCATGTGCAGGTTAGCATCTCCCATTTCATTTGGAACCAGATCATTGGCAACCAGTCGAGGCACAATGCACATCCCGCCCTCTCTCAGATAGCTACGGGGATAGCTCGATATATGGCGGTTCCCTTTTATCCCAGTCCTCCGATGTCTCTCGTCCCGAGTCGGGAGATCACCCCAGCTGAGCTCATCAATGGCTCTTACTTATCTTCCCCTACTCAGTTCAAGCCATGGCATCTACGGGGCTCGGTCAGAAACTACATAGCCATCCATGGAGCACCGGCCGAACACGAGGAAATTCAAATGGATGAAGGAGTCGGAGCTGCACAACCCGAGGAACCCCCAGCTTATTTTCGCGCATATCAAGAGGGGTTCAACACGTTTCAGACCGGGTTGTTCGAGAGACTGGATTCCCATGCCGTGCTATTTCAGTCGATGACGACGAATATGGAGAACTTGGGACTTCAAATGCAAAACATGGGGACGAGAGTTCAAGGGGTCGAGAATCGGGTCTACGATATTGAGCGCCATCTTTCGAGGTATACCGATTTTCACCCTTCTTCTTCTTCTTCGCAGGCACCTTGGGATCCTAATGATCCAAATGATCCTCGAAACTTTCACCATTGATAGCTATTCGTTTTTCTTTATTTTTATTTTTATTGTTTTTGGTCATTTTAGGAGATATTACGCTTGTTTGGTATTTTTGTCTTTGTTTGTTTTGTAGGTTGCAATTCTTGGGATCGCTCAAGGTTCCGATTTTTGTGCCACTTGTGGTCGTCAAAAGCGATAAGTTTTCTCCTCTCTTTCTATTTATTTTCTTGCAATGGGACATTGCATGATTTTAAGTGTGGGGGGGGGTGTGAATAATTATCACTTTTGACATGTTAAGTTGATGTTTGTGTTTTTGTGTTTTCGTGTCTTGTTTGTTTTTGTGTCTTTGTTTATTTTTCCCCACTTAGAAATTTGTTTGTGTTCAAGCATGTAAGCATGTAATTTAGGATTAATTTGAATGATTTGATGATGGAGTATTTAGTTGTTGGAATTGATTTGAGCATAAATTAGGTTGGTTTAATCTTGAGTTGTGATATATTATGATTCGATGAATTGTGGGGCATGAATTGATGTGAGTTTGAGGAAAATGATTTATGATTTTTGGTTGAGTGATTAGTCTAGATTGTTGTAATTTGGATTGCTAGTTTACTTTCCCCTTTTAAAAAAAAAAAAAAAAAAAAAAAAATAGTTGTGTTTATGTGAATAAAGAGTTGATAGGATTTCTGCTCCTCTTGCTTGTAACGTATAAAAAAATACTAGAGTAATGAGCATGGGAAACCACATGAAAAGGCTTCGAGAGACCCTCGAATGATCACATTTCATAAACATCGTCCTAAATGATACTCGTGTATATTAGAATAAGTGTTCGTAGGCATTCTACCCCTCTTGACAATGGGTACGGGAAACCGCACTAGGAGGCTCGATGTGACCCATCGATGATTAAACCTAGTGAATTTTGTGCCATAAACGTTCACAAGTTTAAAAAAAAAAAGAAAAAGAGTTGTTTATTTGTTGAATAAAAAGGGGAAGTAGGCTAGTCGTCTAAGTTGTGGTGATCTAGATTATTGTGAGAAGTGTGATATCATTGCTTTTCCTCTTACTTGGATTGATTTATAAGCCGCATAGTTTGTTGATGATGATTGTTCGTAACTTGGGATTAAAGTGACCTTGTTTGAGTTTGTCGATTCCGATGATTAAATGTTCTATGATTTGGATTATTTGAATTGAGTCTAAATTATATGATTATTTTGCTTGAGGACAAGCAAAGGTCTAAGTGTGGGGGAGTTGTTTGGTGTCATTTTGTTAGGTTTTAGTCGTTATTTATTATTTGTTTTTGTGTCGTTTTTGAGTCGTTTTGTGTCTTTATAGCTATGATTTGGGTGTTTCGAGTATTTTACTTGTTAGGGATCATGGGAGCCGAAAGAAGGAGAAAGAACGAGAAAAGGAAGAAAAAGGAGTGCAAAAGCGGATGATCAGCGCGGATCATATGGAGCGCCCGCTCCGTGGCATTGGAGCGCCCGCTCCGTGTACAGTATTCGAGGATTTGCATGGCAGCTTGGGAGCGCTCGCGCTAAGCCTCTGGAGCGCCCGCTCCAGGTCAAATGAAGAAGGGAAAAAGCGTAGCTATTATGGAGCGCCCGCGCCCGTCCTTTGGAGCGCCCGCTCCATGCCTGGCGTGTTTTATTAATTGTTTCCTTATTGGAGTCGAACTTCTACCTTAGTATATATAGGCCATTAGGGCACGAATTTGCATAAGCTTTTACCTTAGTTTTTCAGTTCTAAATACTCTAGCTTTAGTTTTTATTGCTTTCTTTAGTTCGAATCCGGATTCGTAGTTCGTTGCAGTTTAATTCAAGTTCTTCGTTCTTCGTTATTTTCGTAAGTTATTTTATTGCTTTTGTTTAATTGCTTTAATTACTTGCTTTAGTTTTAGATTCGATTTCTTTATTGCCTCGTTTAATTTCTTTAGTTTAATTTCGTTCGTTCGATTTCCAAAGTCTAGTTTAGATTCGTTTTTCTTTCGTTTTCAATTCTCTCGTTTTCAAAGTTCTTAGATTTAGATTTATTTATTTAATTTCCAGATTTTCAGATTTAGTTTAATTATGTCTAGATTCGTTTTCTTTTCTTTCGTTGCTTTCTTTATTGCTTTCCTTTCGATTTTTGCCTAGGTAGATTTACTGTTTTCATTAGTTTAATTCTTAGATTAATTTCCAGCTTTCTAGATTAGATTTATTTGCTTTGATTTATTGCTTTGATTTATTTTCTTGCCTAGGATTTAAAATCAAAAACCCAAAATATTATTTACTTGCTTTCTTAGTTTTAGGCTAGATTAGGTTTACTACATAATTGATCGCCCTGTTAAGTTTTCTTAGTTTTAGGCTAGATTAGGTTTACTACATAATTGATCGCCCTGTTAAGTTTTCCTTCGAGATTCGACATTGGGTTTTACTTGCTAGTGCTACGATAGGATTTTGTTCTATTGCAAACACTTTTTAGTGAAACAAGGAGGGCGATGGAGAGGGCGATGGCTCCCTGTGAGGTGCAGATTCCTCGAGCTGCACGGGGAGAATCCTGTGAAGCGGCCTGGGCGGATCACCGGAGGCCGACTGCGTCCTCCGTGGAGGAGTCTTCACAGGTGGTGCCTTCTTGGCAGGGCGAGAGGGAACCAGGTCGACATCGGCCTTCCTCTTCTTTTGAGCGGGTCGAGCTGGATCCTCCAACCGACCTTGGATTCGCCGGTCTTGGCGAGGTGCGCCCTGACATTGTCTGGGGAGTTGTAGAAAATCTTCGGTGCCACCCCTATCGCCATCTCCAGTTGGTGGAGATCTTTTGGAATAAATAGAGGGGGGAAGGCCGACTCATTGGACCATTTCCTATTCTTGAAGTAGGAAATGATAATGCAGGTGGCCTTCGTCCCAAGGCGAATCGGCCTTTTCTCGTTGTGGAGAGACACTTTCACTACGGCCTCTCCTTCTGTCTCGCAGACGATCTGTCTGGCCTCTTCCCAGAGCAGGAAGACCATCAATTTGGCCCAACTAATGGGCAGGTCGAGAATTACGGCCGCCAAAATCTGAAACTTGAATGGGGTGACCTGGTCGTAATTCCCGATGTGCCCTAAGAAGCACTTCTGCACGAAGTCCATCAAGAGTCGGTATTTGGGACGCAGCTCATTCCTCTTGAAGGATATCGGCACGTACTGCCTTTGCTCAATCAGCACGCGGTCTGCAACCTGCTGCAGTTGGTCTCGAGAAATTTCCGAGAGCTGCATCGTCCCTCCTTCCCCAATACCGAAGGCTGCCTTAACGGCATCAAGAATGTTGATGGTGATCATGGCCTTCTGGGTTCCGAGGGAGACGGTGTGGGTAGACACGGAATCGCCATCATTCCAATTGTAGAAGAAGGCACCCACAAGCTTGGGAAGATTCTTCGCCGGCCGGGTGGAGATGATTTGGTGAAATGGAAAGCATGTATCCACCAAGGCAAACATGGAATCAAGATCGCGAAAACCGAAGTTTTCGCGCACCATGTAGGGCTCGAACTTGATGCGAGCCGTCAAGTAGTCCTCGATTTCGACCGGAGGTTGAAGCTTTTTCTGCCATTATTGTTTTTCCTGCAGGTTTTCGAGAAAGATTAGAAAAACAATAAAGAACTTGACAGAAAATTAAAACTTAATCGGTGAAAAGAACACAAACCACGGCGGGTGATTTGATGCAGAGAGTGAGAGAGCAGAAAAACGAAGAACACGACGGCGGCAGTTTGGTTTTTGCAGAGTATGAAAACTAGGTTTTGTTTTGCAGAGAAGAATGAAGAAGGCAAGTAATGTTTTTGGGAAGAAATTGCATGACATATATAGAAAATTCGAACGGTTGAGATCGTTTGAATCTGAAAGGTTTAAAGTTTTCAAATTACACCACGTCCACACGATTTAAGCGCGTGGAATGTGAAGCGGTTCACATCCGCGCGGGAGTTGAAATAGAACGTGCGAATAACTGCACTTTTTCAGAGTGACAGCAGGGAATTAAATGCAATCTCGGTCAATGTGTCAAAACTTGACACTTGACTAGATGTGTTGCAAAAATGGTAATCATTACTCCCCTTTTCCTTATTATCTGCAACCTAACAGACCCTTAAATTATGTAAAGCATTGAGAAATAAATATCAGTAATAAATGAAGAATTCAATGCGTATTAAAGAAGTTATAAGACAAAAGGGTGATACTGCCCTTTTGATTCTCCCTTCATAAATGCAGATTGCATTCAGGTTGATATTGGTCTGATGATATCGGCCTTGTGGCAGTGAACGACCTGTCGAACGGCCTTGTGGCAGTGAACGGCCTGTCGAAGTTGACGGCCTGGGGGAAGACATCGGCCTAGCGAAATAAACGCCCTGGTCATGTGATATCGGCCTGGCTAGATGAAACGGCCTGGACTTATAATATCGGCCTTTGTTCCCCCTCAAATGGATAACTTTGGCCAAATGTTCCCCCTCAATTCGAGGAACACAGGTCGATCTGTTGAAAAGTCCACGGCCTGTTGATGGACACGGCCTGTTGACGGACACGGCCTGTTGATAGACACGGCCTGTTGATCGAGAACGGTCTGTCAGTTGAATCGGCCTGTAGGAAGGTATACGAGGTGACGGCTGACTCATCGATTTTGAAAAAGGCAGTTACTATTTGCCATGTCTACATCACGAACGGCAACTCTACAAAGCTGCATCGGAACATGGCAAGTCGTCGTCGCGTTCGGCCTGTTTGAAGGTAACGGCCTGACAAACGACCTGTTCAAATAGTAACTCCCTGTTCAAATGGTAACGGCCTGTTGAGTAGTTGATGGCCTGTTCCCCCTTAATATCGGCCTGTTCGTCCCGATTGTTGGTCCCGAACAAACTTTTGAAGGAGGTGGCAGGCTGTTGAGGAAATGACGGCCTGTAGGCTTACGATCGGCCTGATGACTCAACATTTAATAACCCTAGCTTTCCACATAGCATTTTGAATCTTTCTTCGGCTAGGGGTTTGGTTAGGATATCAGCTCGTTGAATGTCAATGTGTATCTTCTCAATAACCATATTCTTCTTTTCCACGTGATCACGAATAAAGTGATGTCGAATATCCACGTGCTTGCATCTTGAATGAAGGACTGGATTTTGAGTAATGGCGATGGCACTCGAGCTGTCGCAGAATATAGGCACTTCACTGACTTCAACTTCATAATCCTTAAGTTGTTGTTTGATCCACAAGATTTGTGCACAACAACTCCCTGCAGCCATGTACTCGGCCTCTGTGGTGGAGGTGGCTACTGAAGTTTGTTTCTTTGAAAACCACGAAATCGGCTTGTTTCCGAGAAAATGGCAGGTACCCGAGGTAGATTTCCTATCGAGCTTGCACCCTGCATGATCAGAATCTGAATAACCTGTAAGCTGCAAATTATCATCACAAGGATACCAAAGACCTAAATGTGTGGTCCCTTTGATGTAACGAAGAATTTTCTTTGCTGCTTCCAGGTGGGATTCCTTCGGATTAGCTTGAAATCGAGCACACACTCCAACTGCAAAGGTGATATCAGGTCGACTAGCAGTTAAATAAAGTAATGAACCAATAATACCCCTGTACTGTGTTATGTTGGCAGGTTTTCCTTCGGGATCGGGGTCGATCTTCCCACCAAAGAGCATCGGTATTTTAACAGGCTTGCTGTCTTTGACACCAAACTTGTCGACCAGCTCGTGTGCGTACTTTGTTTGGCTAATGAAGATTCCTTCATCGGACTGCTTGACCTGCAACCCTAGAAAGAAATTCATTTCCCCCATCATAGACATTTTATATTTTTCGGTCATGAGGTTACCAAATTTCTCGCACAAAATGGGAGATTTAGATCCAAAAATAATATCATCAACATAAATTTGTACTAAAAGGATATATTCATTCACTTTGATAGTGAATAGCGTCTTGTCGACTGAACCACGCTTGAATCCTGATTCGATGAGGAAGGATGATAGCGTTTCATACCAAGCTCGAGGAGCTTGCTTAAGACCGTAGACGGCCTTGTGCAGTTTGTAGACTTTGCTTGAATCACCCTCCTCGAATCCTGGAGACTGTTCCACATAGACTTCCTCTTCGAGAATGCCATTGAGGAACGCACTTTTAACATCCATCTGGTAGACTTTGAATCGTTGATGAGCGGCATAAGCTAGAAACAGCCTTATAGCTTCTAATCTCGCAACGGGGGCAAACGTCTCATCATAGTCGATTCCTTCTTGTTGACAGTAACCCTTTGCAACCAATCGGGCTTTATTTCTGACAACTTCTCCAGATTCATCTCTCTTGTTCTTGTAAACCCATTTGACTCCAATGACGCCCTGATGATAAGGACGATCAACTAGAGACCATACTTCATTTCTTTTGAATTCATTGAGTTCTTCTTGCATGGCTTGAATCCAGTCAGCATCTCGAAGAGCTTCAATGGCATCTTTGGGTTCTATGCGAGAGAGATAGCAACTTAATAGAGCACTTTCACCAATTGTCCTTCTTGTACGCACTCCTTGGTTTGGGTTCCCAACAATGAGCTCTCTTGGATGAGCATCGATCCAACGTCTGCGTCGAGCTCTTTCTTCATTTGAAATGATTGGATCGGGCTCATTAATGGGTTCGTCAAACTCCGGGTGAGTTGAAGGTTGATCAGTGTGAACGTGCTGTTGCTCGGGCTGTTGATCAGGCTGGATGTTGAGCTGCTCCATAGTGCTATCGAGCTGCTCAATTTGGGATGTAAGGTCGTGAACAGCATCAGTCTGGGGAACTGAGGGAGGGGGATCAGCCTGGTTAAGTCCGGCTGATGTATTACAGCTCGAAGTATGAACATTACTTGCATCACTTCCCCCTTGCTGTGTGACCTTTGGATCAGATTGATCCTCTTCCTCTAGATCATTAGGTGCCCATACTAGCAGGTCGTCAATGGGGGAGTTAGACGGCCTGTTAGCAGCGGACTGATCTGAACCTGTACTTAACTCTCTGTACAGACAAGTAGATTCATCAAATACAACATGAGGTGTTACCTCCACAACTAAGGTTTTCTTATTAAAAACTCTATAAGCTTTGCTAACCTCCGAGTATCCTAAAAATACTCCTGGATCGGCCTTGCTATCAAAAGTTTTTAATTGTGATTTCCCATTGTTATGAATGTAACACAAGCACCCAAAAGCTTTAAAATACTTTAACCTGGGGAGCTTGTTGTTCCACAGCTCGTATGGAGTCTTTCCATGGCGGGTAGTGATGATCGACCTGTTTTGGGTATAGCAGGCAGTGTTAACGGCCTCTGCCCAAAACTTCTTTGGAAGGTTGGTTTCATCCAACATGGTACGAGCTGCTTCCTTCAGCGACCTGTTACGGCGTTCCACTACGCCATTTTGTTGAGGTGTGCGTGCAGCTGAAGTTTGATGATGAATTCTACTCTTTGTGCAATATTCTTCGATCATAGCATTGATACATTCGGTGCCTCGATCGGATCGAATGGAGATGATGGATTTTTCCTTTTGATTGCACAGTTTGCTCAGCAACGCAGGTAGCTTCTCCAATGTCTCCTTCTTTTTGTACATGAAAATAACCCACGTAAATCTAGAATAATCATCTATAATAACGAGAGCATATTTTCTACCGTTTATACTCAAGGGAGTGACTGGACCAAAGAGGTCGAGATGGAGAAGCTCAAGTATTCGATTTGAAGCTTGAGCCGTCACACTTGGAAATGATGATCTTGTTTGCTTTCCAGCTTGACAGGCTTTGCAAATATGATCACGATCGAAGACTTGATCTGGCAGGTCGTTCACCAGCTTGTTGCGTGCGAGCTTGTTGATGGCCTTGAAGTTCAAGTGACTCAACCTCTTGTGCCATAGCCAGCTTGTCTCGGAATCAGCCTTTGTGACTAGGCAGGTCTCTATCCAATCTGTCCATTGAACAATATAGAGTCTATCCTGCAAAATTCCGGTAAGAAGAATTTCTCCTTCCTCATTTTTCACGAGACATTTGTTAGCGGTGAATTCTACTCGTTTACCACTCGAGCAGAATTGCGACACAGAGAATAGGTTATGATTAAGACCTTCAACATAAGAGACGTTAGAAATGGTTGTTTTACCAACTTTTAGATCGCCCTGGCCTCTCGTTAGTCCCTTAGAATTTCCTCCAAAGGTTACAAGTGGCCCGTCTCGTTCTTGATAATTTGATAGTAGCGTTTTGTCACACGTCATGTGCTTTGAGCATCCACTATCAATGATCCATACAGCTCCACGAGCTGCTTGGCTCCTTCTTTGAGCCTTCCCGACCTGCAATTAGTTAAACTTAGCAACCCACTTGAGATTGGGTGCTACATCGGTTGCGGGAACGGCCTTTGGGACCCAAATTTGTTTTGCCGGTCTGCTTCTATCTGAGGCTGAGGACGAGGCAGTGGCAGTCTTGGGCTTGGGAGCCTTGGATTTCTTTGAGCGTGAACGGCGAGGCTGATAGAACTGCTTATCATGAAAGCCAGATTGATACTGCCAGTCATGATAGTTAGACCGTTGAGGATAGTGGCAGTGACAACCTTGATGAGCAGGATAGAAGAATTGAGGGTGATACGGCCTTTGATAGTATTGGCCTTGGTATCGCCCTGGATGGACAGCCTGCTTTTGATGTGAGGGGGCAGGTCGACGATGCTGGGCAGGTCGACTCTCTTTCTTTTGAGGAACAGGCTGTTCCTTCTTGTGTTGCTTTACAAGGATGGCTTGGGGCTGTCGAACTGGATTCTTCAGCTGGACCATCTTATATGGAAGAGCTTGATGAGCTTTCCGAACACTCTTTGACTTCGACTGCGCCTTCACGAACGTGATCTTGCAATCTTTATCCTTGCTTTCCTTGGATTTTCCATTAAATCCATTGCCAGAGTGATCGCGCGGATTGCGTTGCATGGATTGTACTTCTTCCAG
Source organism: Thymus mandschuricus (assembly GCA_029379335.1). Lineage (NCBI taxonomy): Eukaryota > Viridiplantae > Streptophyta > Magnoliopsida > Lamiales > Lamiaceae > Thymus > Thymus mandschuricus. Next base: position 4,358,747 of record CM057079.1, on the reverse strand, counting down.
CTTCTTTCCACTTTTCTTCAACTGACTCAATGTGAGTTGAAGTTTTTCTTCCTTTTTCACTAGGAGTTCGTGTCGAATGACCAAATCAGCCAATTTTGAGGTAAGGTTGTGTATTTCGGCATCTTTGGTCTTGAGGGACTCGTCCTTCTCGAGCGCCCTGGTATCGAACTCCTTAACCCGTAAAGTCAATTCGTCAACCTTTGACTTTAGGGCTTCGATCTCCCTTTCATTTTCTTCATCGTAGGGAGAGAATCTTTCTTCTAATGCTAGCTTGTATTTTTCATTTTTGTCCATTAGCTCAGCATTATCTTCAACGACCTCTTTGAGTGTATCCACGAGATCGGCATAGTCGTTGAGCTGCTTCTTGATTTCTTCCCAAGACATAGCCTCAGATAGGTCTTCATCACCTTCTTTTGCACAATCATCGTCAGAAAAAGAAAGTGAAATGGGTTGAAGATCTACCTTTGAAGACCCCTCGTTTTGTTGGTGCTCTCCAACGAAACATTCTTAGTCATCACTTTCGTCGAAAGCGATGAATCCCTCGTCATCACTTGACGAGCTGTCTGAGAGATGAGCCTCCTTTGATTCTTCGGCAATCATAGCAGCTCGTTGTTCCTTGAGCTTTTTGTCGCGTTTTGCACGGAGCTCGTCTCTCTCGGCCTTGGTCAGATCTGGACAATCAGTCTTGTAGTGACCTGGCCTGCCACAACCAAAGCAACCACCCTCGGGTGTGTTAGAAGAATTGAAGGTTGAGGGTTTACCTTCTCCCTTTTTGTCAGGGCGGTCGTGGTTGCGGTTTGAGAAGTTTCGCTTGTTGTCACGGTAGAACTTCTTGTATTTGACAACCTTTCCTAGGAGCTTCTCATTTCTCCTAGCAGCGAGAGCATAGTCGAGAGTCATCTTCTCGAATTTCTTGATGATGGATTCGTCGATCGGGCTTGGGGTAGCAGCAGAGGCTGAGTCGGCCTTGAAAGCTACCTCTTTGTCGTTCTTTTCATCAGCCTTCTTGCTGGTGGAAGGCTGTGTTGATCCATGGATGCGGATCATCTCATATTCATTTCCGACAAGAATGTCGAAAAGATCTTCGGTGGTGAGGGAGTTGAAATCCGAACGGGCTGGATGCATGGCGGCGTATACGTGCCAATTTGCAGGAAGGGCACGTATCACTTTAAGATTCTTCTCGCGCTGCGTATATTTGTACGGGTTGATTGCAGCGACTTCGAGAATAATCTCGGTGAAGCGAATTTTCATTGCTTCTATGGTTTCACCCGAAACCATCTTGAAGTCATCGAACTTGCTGCATGCCATGGACAGCTTGTTCTCCTTCATTTCCTCTGAGCCAAGGCTGATGGACCGAAGGGTGTCCCACATCTCTTTGGCGGTTTCAAGATTTCGGATCTTGGCCAGGTAGACGCCCTTCACGGTGCTGGAGATGAGTCCCTTTGCATAATCATCGAGGCTGGCTTCCTTCCTTTCCTCGGTTGTGTAGTCGCGAGGATTTTTTAGGACTTTCTCGTATGTAGCCTCCCCGGGGGCTGTTCCATCCACAATAATCTTCGCTGCATAAATGGGGGAGGGTCCATTCTCGATGATATCCCACATGAGGACGTGATGTGCCTTGAGACACATCTTGATCCGGAAACTCCAGTCTTCATAGCCTTGAATGGAGAAGTCTTCACATACCCTGAGAAGAGAAGCTTCCATTGCAAAATAATATGATATGCGTGAATGAAAAAGATTTTTCTAAGGATCGGTTCAAAATGACCAAAAGTTTGATAAAGAACTTTTAGTATGCAAAGCAGCGGTCAAAAGAACCACTGCTCTGATACCACTTGTTGGTCCCGGGAAAGAGTAATTGGTGTATGGGGGGGGGGGGGGGGGGGGATACACCAATAACCAACCGTTTTTGACTTTTGAAAATCAGGTCGATCTAAAGGTCGATTGTCAAGGTCGATCTTTATCAGAGGCAGTTTGATCTATCAAGCTCGTATGGTATCAAGCTTGATTTATCAAACTGTTGTTAATGCGGAAGTTGGTGGAGGTTGATTTACTCTTTGAAAAATCTTAAGGCTGAAAGTAGATAGCAGGTTGATGCGTGATATGCAGGTTGATGCTCGTCAGTTTGATAATGAAATATAAGGGCGATAAATAAGGAGAGAGAGAGAGAGAGACACCGCGATATAGCGTGGTTCGGAGAAACCCTCCTACATCCACGTCAGGCCTACTCGACCTGAGAATCCCTTTTCTTTTGGATCCACCTCTCTCTTATTTATACTGACTGAGTATCAGTTCTAGATACAATATAACCTGAAAATATCTAGACACGAGTTTTGGGTCGTGACCCTTACAACCTTTCGTACTAAAAAGTACAAACAACCTGGCGCTAATTACAGAGCTTGACTAAACTCTACAATGGCGAAGAACACAAACAAACTTTCTAACTTCGAACTAGTCGGAGAAGAAGTTGTTGAACCAACGACAAGCAGCAGTGAACGCTTCGTCGTTGTGGTGTTTATCGGAATCGGAAACCTCTCTTCGTCAAGTGTTTGGGAAACTAATCGGATTTCGAACACTTGAATGGATATGAACTTGAGAGAGATTTTGGGCAGAGATTTGGAGCTGATAGCTTAAGTTTCCCGTGCTTGAATCCGATATGGCTTGAAGTATTTATAGGCAGTTTTGAAAAACTAGCCGTTGGAGTCAGGTTGACGTGGCACTAGCCGTTGGAAGCTGACTCACTTCTAGCCGTTGGGAAAGTTCGTCCTTGCTGGCACACCACGTGGCAAGGATCAGGTCGTGAAGCTCCATGAAGGCGGAGCATCGACCTTGATATTGAATCCAGCACTTGAAATCTTCTAAGGCAGTGCAGGCTGGAAGCTTGATAAGGAAGGTCGATAGACAACTTGATGATGCAGCTCGATCCGAATGAGGCAGGCCGATAAACGACCTTTCTCTTACATGGTGGATCGAACTTGATTCTAAACTTTATAGGGCATCGACCTGCACTAACAGATAGCAGGTCGATCTATCGGCCTTGACCCTAAACAATTAAAATATGCCTAAGTGTGGTTTCGATAAACATCATCAAAATCGAACTGCAAAGGGGTTCCCAACACCACCAGTAAAGAGCGCGAAGGAGAAATCCGCCCGCTGATTGATCAGTTGGAACTTCAGCGTAGTTATTCCATTGCTGGTGTAATTAGGGTTGGAGAAATTCGCATACTTGTACTGAATCATACGCAGTTTTCGCAAATAAATTACTCCGATCGTGGATTGAAAGGGGCGGAACTGGATCAAACCCTAGGTAAAGAGAACCAAAAAAAGCCGTACCTTGATCGGCGCCGTGCATATGTACGGAGTTTCGCCTTCGTCGAGAGCATCTGGTTCGGGCAAACAGATCGATTCACTGCGGCAAAACGTAAAAGGTGAAAAATCAAAATCTGGACTGTTTTTGTTCTGGAAATTTCGAGGGTGAATATGAGCAGAAAAATTACTTGAATTTCGCCGGAGAAAAAACTCCGACCCAATCATCTTCCGATGGCTGAGGATTCTGGAGATGAACATCAACCCATTCGGTATCCTCCCCTGAATATCGTGATTTGAGTTCCATTCGAATTGGCGCGAATTTGAAAATTTTATAACATACTACCTCCATCCAGTTTAAGTAGACCCGTGATCCATTTCGGGACTTCTCATTTATTAGGCTCATTTCCATAAAAGGAAATAATTTAACATCACAGCACCATCTACATCACACTTAATTAGCCTAAATTAATTCTAATTAAAATGGATGTGAGTAGTACTAATAATTTAAATTAAATCAAACTCTAATTTACCATCACATCTCCATCACATCACCCTTTTATCCCATTTTCCTTGGCTCTTGTGCCATTTGGAAATGGGTCTACTTAAATTGGATGGAGGTAATACTACCTCCTTCCCATCTTAGTTGGTTGATTTCAAATTGGCACAACAACCAAGTAAAATGAAGTAAAATGGGATAAAAGGGTGATGTGATGGAGATGTGATGGTAAATTAGAGTTTAATTTAATTTAAAATATGAGTACTACTCACATCCATTTGTAATTAAAATTAAAAAAGTGTAAATAAGTGTGATTTAGATGGTGATGTGATGTTAAATTATTTCCTTTTATGGAAACAAGTCTAATATATGAGATGTCCCAAAAAGGAATACGAACCAACTTAAACGGGATGGAGATAGTACTATTTATAAATAAAAAATATATTATCCGAACAGACCGAACCCATTTAAACTTTTATGAATGCCATGTTAGCCGTGAACATTTCTCCAATTGTGTATACTCTATGTATTAGGCTGTTAGCAGTAAAAATGGGAGAAACGCTCTCCTAACTACCGTGTGGACTCTTAACAGACCCGTCTCTATAAATATGGAGGCCATGTGTTAATTATTAAATTAAGCCCTTATTTTTTTTTTAAATATAGTTATTATAAATTAATAATTATATTACGATACTTATTTGCAAAGTATTAATAAATATGAAAAGAGTTTTGATCTTTGTATATATATAAAAAAAAGGGTTGTTGAGTGTTAAAAATTTGAAAGTTAAAGTCGAAATTAATGAGAAGAAAATAACGTCACAATAATTGGGAAAATAAATTATGAAAAACAAGCAAATAAGTTGAAAAGGAAAGACACGGAACTCAAAAAAGAAAAGACAGCTGGCGTGCGGCTGTGTGACAGTGTCGGTTAAGGGGGGTGTATTCAATTCAGATTCTGCAGGATTTTTATGGATTTTAGAAATCTGCAGGTATTCAATTCAGATTTTATAAAGTCTTTAAAAATCCTGAGGTATTCAATGCAGACCTTTTAAAGTCTTACAAAATCTATAGGTATTCAACAGTCCATGGATTTTAATAGTCTATGGATTTTGCTGGATTCTTTTTTTAAAATATAAAGAGATTTCACTTTTCAAAATCTTTTATAAAACCCAGAGACTTCTACGGAATCTTTGAAAAAAACTCAAAGTCACCATTTCCTCCACCCTCCTCCGTACTTTTTATCTTTTCTCCAAACAATTATAGTTTATTTTAAAAGACATCAAAATTATGACTATCTAGTATCAAAAATTTGTTTACTAGAGTTTGCTTGAAAATCAATATTTTCATAAAATCCATCATTCTTATAAAATTCGAACATGTAACTTTTAAATCTCAACTTTAATTTTGATTTTTTATGGTTAAATTATTGCTACGTTTTTTAAGGTTCAATGAATTGAATAATGACTAAACTGAAATACAACATTTGAACGAAAAAAAAAATAAGAGTAATTTTTTTTTTAATTAAAAATACATTAATTGGACTTTCTTTAAAAATACCATTATTGTTTTGAAAGATGACATAATTTGATATATTTGGATACTCCCTAGAGGTGCCCACGGTTCCGGTTCCGGTTCCGTCGAGGGAAGAACCGAAACCGAACCGCAAACACACGGTTACGGTTTCGGTTCCGGTTCCGGTTCCGGTTCTAACCGGAAAAAACCGGACAATTATTTATTTATTTTTTAATTTTAAACTTTTTTATTTCATAAGGCTTTGAACATTCTTTCAATTTTATAGGTGTTCCTCATGCAACTCTTATCATAGTTTGGGATGTGTTAGATATCACATATCAAATAAATAAGAAGCTTGAAAAGTGTAATACTCTTATAAAAACAATAAACATACCTCACAATGAAAAAATAACAAATGAGTGTTTGAGAGTAACACTTATATAATTGAAAAAAGTCCAAATTATATATATATTTAGTTATTATTTATGATGTTTAACAAATAATGTTATATTTGTTTATAAATTATATTTTAAAAAAATAAAAATAATAGAATTTATATAAATTGGACGGTTCCAAAATTTGGAACCGCCGGTTTGGAACCGGAACCGGAACCGAACCGCCGGTTACGGTTCCAAGCCTTAGGAACCTTAACCGAACCGCCGGTTCCACCGGTTCCTTTTCCGGTTCTGAACCGCCGGTTCCGATTCCGGTTAAAAAACCGCTGGTTCCGGTTACGGTTACGGTTTTAACCGCCGGTTCCGGTTCTTTTGAACACCTCTAATACTCCCTACAAACATACTCAAACAATTTGAATAAAGTTATTGTTTTTTTTTTTTTCAAATAATATAAATAATTTTATTTATTTAGTTACAAGTGTGACTCATATACATTTATTTATATAAATAAATAGTTATAATAGTTAAGCGTCGGAGTCTATGGAAATCCATGTAAATTAATTAAAAAAACATATTTCACAATATTGTAAGTCCATGAAAATCCATCAAAATCAATAAGTAGAGTCAGTCAAACTCTGTATAGAGTCTAATCAAACTCCGCGCAGAGTCTATGGATTTTAAAAGTCTATAAAAATTCACATACTTTTCAAAGTCTATAAAAATCCTGGAGAATCTGAATTGAATACAACCCCTAAGACTATAAATTAATTGGGCTTGCTATTTTTTTTTAAACTTAAAAAAATTGGGGGCCCTATGTCTCCTAGAGGCCCTGTTCTTAAGAACAGTTTAAGCCTGTTAAGAAACGGGCCTGACTCTTAAGGTGTTCATCGTGAATGTGGCAGGGGTAGAGTTCACCTTTTAAAATATGTTTAACCTTTTTAAAATATGCTAGGATACAATATTAAAAAAAAAAATCATCATTATTAATGTGATACGTCATTCGTGGGTACGTTGAAGAATGACGCAGTGGTTAGAGAATCATTCGATAGAGTATAAATTAGTTTTCTTTTAGGTTGCGTTCTCTTTGATGTGAAAGAAAATGAGAGAAAATAGAAAATTACACTATAAATTCCACCCATATTCTCCCATTTTCTCACCTTTTATCAATGAGGGGGGGTTTTACTCCTTAAATTAGAGAAAATATTTACAACACCAAATTGGAGAGATAATATTTTATCTCCATTGTAGTGCAAATGAAGGGGAAAAGATACAAAATGTGAGAAAATGTGAGAAAAAGGATAATGTAATTTGCTCTTTTATCTCATTTTCTTTCGCATTAAAGAGAACGCAACCTTAAACTAAAATTAAATTGATAGGTGAAATATTTATTTGCAAGTCGTATTCTAGTAGTGATTGGACATGGAGCATATAGTACAAAATGTAATTTTGGCTTCAGCCCGGAAAAATTTGGACTTTTGAGGTCAAAAATCCAATACTATCACAAGTAAATGATTAATAGAGAGATGCTTTTGTAGAGGGGAAATAAAAAGAGCATATGCTTTGCTTTATTAGTCTTATTTTTGTCATTTTCATGACTATATATATGATTAATTAAAGTCATGAGACTCTAATTTCATTGAAATTAGAGTCTCGTCGACATTAATTAATCAGTGAATTTTATATCCACGTCTATATTGAAACTGAAAGTCCATAAACTCTTAATAAAAATAATCGTTAAGTTTTTAATCAGTCGTACAGCATCCGAATGATTTGAACGGAAGTAGTACACTTTAAGCGCACGAGCAAGCAAAAGGGGAAAACGGAAACAATATGCATATATAATAACCACCACACACCCCATCTTGTGCATCGTGTTGCATAAGCCATCAACCATGCATATATGTGTGGATATAAAAACACAAACGGTCACAACTAAATTCAATGAGAACGACAACATAAACATGCATGCTACTATAACACACGTACACACACATACCTTGAGTCCGAGGAGTAGAGGATTGGCTCCGATGGAGATCAAAGGACGAAGAGAAACGAAGGTTTTACGAATGGCTATCTTTGACAACGGTTGCTCTCCCGCCTTATTATCGCTGCTATGTAGTTTAAGAACAGGAGAAGAAGACGACGACGAAGAACCGAAAACTACAAATATCGAGAGAACAACTATAACTAAGAGACCCTTCATCTTCACTTGATGGAAAACATGCTTCCATCAAGGTCCTATTTATAGTTGCTCAAGGAGTTAATTAGTAGGTGTATTAAATAAACGCATTATATTACTCCCTCCGTCCACCTATTTCTGACACGCTTTCCTTTTTGGGCCGTCCACCTATTTCTGACACGTTTCCTTTTTTGGAAAGAATTAGCCACTAAGTAGTACAATTAGTAAATCCCTTATTACACTTAACATTCCATACTTAAATCTCATCCACTCATTTTTTCTGCACGTAGTTCGATATAATTTAAATTTCGAAAGTTTAAATTATTATAACTTGCTCGTTTGTTATCGGATTTTTATGATTTTTATATCAAATTAAAGGTCTTTATACGATCTTTCATTTAAGATCAGACAAGAATATGTTTTTATGCATATATGATGCTCTGTTTCTAAAATATGTTTATTCCCTACAAAATACACTTTATACACTACACCCCAAAACACTATACACTTAACACACTAACCACTCCCGTCTTAAAACCCGTGCAAAAAGCAAACGTGTCAGAAATAGGTGGACGGAGGGAGTATTATAAATACCTTTTAATTATTGAAGGTGCTATTACAAAATGTTTAATACGATGTGATATTTTTGCTTTCCACCACGGTAAGAACTAGAAACGAACTAGAAACACGTGTTATTGGATGTAACAAGTTTCTTTCATAGGTAAAGTTGCCAAATAGTTTATGCTAATAATACTCCAATAATTCAGTTGGGATTTGAAGATATATACTCTCTCCGTCCCATTTTATTCGACTTCTTTTACTAATCGGGACGTTTTACTTCAATTGGTTTATTTCCTAAAATTGAAAAAAAAAATGTAATCCTTCATTTTAACTTTTAACATTGCACCTAAAATCTCGTACGAAAATGAAACAAGTAAATTGAAACGAGCTAGACGGGAGAGTATATGTGTATACATATAAATGTTTTTGTCCACTTTGCTAAATACAAAACTTATATCACATGGGAGAGGACTAAATCACAAATGATTGCCTTTTCACCCAATTAATTAAGTACTAATCATGCATGTTAATTAATGGTGGTGGTAAACTTAATCACACTGGATCGACATTAATAGACTGAACCAGCTTGGAATTCGGGTGCCGCGTCGGTTCGACCGGTAAGAATTCGATTCCAGTGGGAAAATATCGGAAATTTCGATAGTTCGTGTATTTACATCAAATTTACTATCGCTCATGGTTAAAATTAAATTTGAAAATGTTTGGAGAAAGATATGCACCAAAATAACAGTGTTACTTATCAATCACTTAAAAAAAAAAAAAAAAAAAAAAAAAAAAAAAAAAAAAAACTCATTAATTTTGTGAAAAGGTAAATACTCTCTAAATTCAAAGCTATTTATTAAAAATCATACTACGACTACTATATCGAACTCTTTGTAGACGAAAAGGTACAGAGAATTCGAATTTTTTGTAGACGAAGTCTCCCAATTAAAAAAAGAAAAGAAAAAAATCAGACTAAAATGTCTTAAAAAAAGCCCAAAACTCAAGCCCAATTGCTTCTATAATTTCCAGTATATTTTATTGACATATTAATTTAATACTAGTAATTATTTCCATATATTTGTAATAATAAATCAATAATTCGTGAAGCCCATTCCACGTTTCTCGAAGGTCAAAGCAATAACAATTCGCAAAGGGCGACGATCTTACAAGTATTCTGGAATTGCGCTGCTCTTTTCCAATTTCCACCTGCTGCATACTTTCCTTCTTCAACCCCAATCTAACCCTAGCTCAAGGTTCGTTACCTTCTCTCTCTACTTTCGATTCCGCATTTTTTTTTTTCTCTAGCTTTGCGTTCACGCAATCACTACTATCTGAGATCTGTTACTTGCGTTTGGCGGTGATGATTTAATTTATTTTTAATCTTATAATATCATTTCTTTTTTCGTTTTTTCTGATGGATCATTTGGTGGATTTTTGCAGTTCGAAAGGATCGGAGGCGTTATGTTAGGCGTTCTAAGGCGGAAAGCCGCTTCCGGCGCCTCATCTGCGTCGGTAGTTTCTCGATTTTTTATTAATTTTTTTTGAGTATTTTTGCTCGCGCGTGTTTCAGTGTGTGATTTCTCTGTGATTTTGTGTTATTGTTAATTGGAGAAGACGTGTGTGGGAGCTTACTTGTGCATTTTGTTCGATTAGGTCTATGGAAAATCGTTGAACAGGCTTAAGCCTGCAGGATCTGCCCCACGGCTGAGCTCCGCCGTGCCAGAGGAGGTAATGTGGTGGTTTCGGTGTCATTATCGTGAAATGAAACTTTCTATGTATAGTCTGCTTTCAGTTGCTTCGTGTCTTCAATAGCTTAGTTAATGCGGGTGAAAAAACTGGTAGCTGTTCCTGCCAGGTGTTCTGTTCAAATGAATTTAACGTTGGAGTTGAGGTCTGCTTGATTAACTGTGGCACTTCTAATATTTGAGATGTTGAATAGATATATTGCGCGAGGGGATTCGGCAATGTTAGAACTTATTGTCACCTTCCTTTGGCTGGTATGGCTAGTTTCTTGCTTCTTTCCTTATATATCCAAAGTAGATTGCAACAGTAATTTTCCACCCTCTTATTACAGGGCGCACGGTGTCTTTGCATTCGAAAAGGTCAGCAACAAATATTACATAATGGTTTTAATGTTCTTTCATACTTATTTCCTTGTTTGTATGGATTTTACTGATGACGAGGTGGAGATATAAAATCTACTTTTAGGTCAAGCATAAGTCTGTTTACACTTATCAAGTGTGATCTTAGGAGAATGATATTTATTGAACAAATATGTTTTGAGACCTCAGCAGAGGATGGATGGCAGTGAATGTATCTTCTTGGTCTTGTGGATGTCGTAGCATTATGTTGATCTAGTTTTGAAACAAGCTTCACTAAACTAAGAATTACTTATACCCGAGCTTAGTGACTTTATTGAGGAGGGTGGCAGTGTCCTAAATTATAGGAGCTAGTCTTATGGTTGTCGCCTTCACTTTATAATGGTGTATTGATAAGAGCACAAGTCGTAAGTGCTACTTAATGTTTGGGTAGAGGTGTACGGTGGTTGGGAGAAACTCAAGATGGATTTGATTCCTCGTGTTATTTTTGCAGGGAAGTTCTGGACAATTTCCGGAAGACTGTCTCTATCCAGAGCTGGAGTAGATCATTCAGTTCTGACAGTGGTATGATATTTACTTTGGTCCTCGGCGGATATAAACATTACTATTGCACTTCAATTGCATGCTCTTTTCTTCCGTTTGTGGCCCAAATTGGATTTTTGCCTCCCAATTTCTATGGCTACTAGAAGAGATTATTGAACAATTATTAGCTTGAAGGACATAAAGATTTCCGGGAAGCAAGCAAAACTAAAAATCAGAAACAGGAATACTTGCACATAAATTGTTTTGGAAGAGTTGTTATTCTTCTCTTGGAAGAAGGCTCATCATTTTTAGTGGATGTGAGAAGGTGTTGCCATAGTTCGCTAATGTGATCAAGTATCAGGTTTCCAAGAACTTTCAAGTCAATTTAAGGTCCTCAAGTGAACAAAATAATGCTAATAGGTGAATGGCCTCTTCTAGAATGAGTGTATGTGCTAGTTGATGATTTAGTGCTGAGAGATTGACTTGATATACGATGCTACTTGAATTATATCTTTTGTGATGTCCTTTTTACTTTTGTTGTTTTTGGCCACAAAAATGTATATCTTGACTGGCATATAAGTTAGAATAGAATTGGATATGACCATCTGTTATTGCTTGGATTGCTTGGAGACAGCATTAAAAGCATCGAGTTATTTTTTTTTTTTTTTTAATTCTACATTTTTCATTCATACTTATACCTCGTTCCTCCCTTTGTTGATCCATAAGCAGGTGATGAATTTGAAGCTGTCGTCCCTTTTATGGGTGAATCTATAACTGATGGCACGTTAGCAACGTTCTTGAAAAGTATGCTTCCCTAATTTTCAGAATCACTTTTCCAACCAACTTATTATCATAACCTGATGGTGACTTTTCTATGGTTGCTGCTCTGAGCAGAGCCTGGGGATAGAGTGGAAGTTGATGAAGCAATTGCTCAGATTGAAACAGACAAGGTACTCCCCTTAAACAGATAACTTGGAAAATTCATCAATCATTTTATGTTTCAGAAACGTCAACTGCTATCACCTCCCTGCTATTGATGATTCTGGATGGTATTTGTCGTTAGTCTTGTTTGCATTGTGTGACTTGCGTCATATATCTGGGGCCAAGAGGAGCAACTTCTTTTATAAGATCACATTCCAAGGTTCCTAACCCATTTTTTCCATTTGATTGCTCGTGATTCCAGGTCACCATCGATGTCAATAGTCCTGAAGCGGGTGTGATAAAAGAGGTGCATTTTCAGATATTATTGCAGTACTTTACTCTTAATCTCTATTTAGTTTCTCTGGCCTTGATGTTCTTTTCCTTTATGTATGTTTACAGTTTGTAGCTAAGGAAGGAGATACAGTAGAACCTGGCACAAAGGTAGCTATAATAACAAAATCTGCTGAAGGTGCAACTCATGTTGCGCACTCTGATGATAAATCATCTGAAAAATCTCCTCCCCCACCACCACCTGCTGCTGAAGAGAAAAAGGAGAAGCCAGCACCTAAAGTTGAGACAAAGCCTGCTATAGCAAAGCCAGTAGGACCTCCTCCTCCCAGAGCTGGAGCTACAGAGCCCCAGCTTCCTCCTAAAGAAAGGGAAAGACGTGTAAGGCCATGTTTTCACATAGTTGTCTGATGCCATTATGCATTCCGACATACCTATTACTTAATAGTGTTTGAAGAAACATCTGTTTTGATGCAGGTGCCTATGACGAGGCTTAGGAAACGAGTTGCCACTCGATTGAAGGATTCCCAGAACACGTTCGCATTGCTGACGACATTTAATGAAGTTGACATGTGAGTTTATTCAACTCAATTTGCTTAAAGAGGATATGGGGCTATGGCAAATAGTTCTCATTTCTCTTAGCTTATTGTGGTTTAGTTAATCATGTTGTGCTGCTGCATCCAGTTAATTAAGTTAAAGAAACACAGAAGAATAGTTGGACGTTTTATAAGAAATTCCTGCATGTTGAGGGTGCCCTCCCTCACCAGCTTCATTTTCTGAAGTGTGCTCATAATGCTTTTGTTCTGTTCTCTTTGATATACTAAGCTCATCCTACTGTAAATTTTCTTTTGGTTGCAAGATTCAATGTTCAATTTTTCTTACGTATTTGGTTTAGCCTTTTCACCTTATAAGAGTAGACATTTCTCAAATTATTTATCAACTAGTGTCTTGATTTCCCTTTTCTGGAATGTAAATTTTGTACATTATTGCTTCCATGAATATCACTGACAGCTAGACATCTGATCTGCTTATTACAGGACTAATTTGATGAAACTCCGTTCTGACTACAAGGATGCTTTTGCTGAAAAACATGGTGTGAAGCTGGGTCTGATGTCGGGATTTGTGAAAGTACGTACTGGTTTAGTTTAAAAACTACTCATACATACATGGTTCACATCAACTGAACCTGCTCTATTTGATTTCAGGCAGCAATAAGTGCTTTGCAGAAGCAGCCAATAGTGAATGCCGTTATTGATGGAGATGATATCATATACAGAGACTATGTAGACATTAGCATAGCCGTTGGTACCCCCAAGGCAAGATGCCCATAATTTACTTCTTGATATCAAGATATTTTCCCAATATATTTATTCTGAAGTGCATGCTATATGTGGTGAATCATAAATCTCAATCACTTATTCTTAGCAATTTATATATTTTATCAGGGTCTGGTTGTTCCTGTTCTCCGCAATGCTGAGCGTATGAATTTTGCGGAAGTTGAGAAGGAGATTAACAATCTCGCCAAGAAAGCCAGTGATGGCAGCATATCAATCGATGAGATGGCTGGTGGAACATTCACCATATCCAACGGTGGTGTCTATGGAAGTCTTCTGAGTACTCCCATCATCAATCCTCCTCAGGTTTGTGCTCCCATGCCCATTCACTTCTCGATTCTTCTCTTCCATATATGTACACATTTCATATATAAATAAATTATAATCAATCGGTTCCTGGTTTGCTCGAAATATTTGCAGTCTGCTATCCTGGGTATGCACTCAATAGTGAGCCGGCCTATGGTTGTTGGAGGAAACATAGTTCCAAGGCCAATGATGTACATTGCACTAACGTACGACCACAGGCTGATTGATGGGAGAGAGGCAGTGTTCTTCTTGAGAAGAATCAAGGATGTGGTCGAGGACCCGCGTAGATTGTTGTTGGATGTATGAAAAATGCACCTGCAGCAGACGTTGAAGCATCTACGCGCATTTTGAGTTGGGCAAAAATAAATGCACAATATTGAAAGTTTTGCAGTTTTTTTGCTTATTACTTCTTCCAGACCAAGTTTGTATTCCCTTACGGCCCTCCCGTGTCCAAATTTGAAAAGAGATCTTGCCTAAACACATATACATTCACGCTTTCACCTCAGCTCGGAAAAACATGTATATGGCGTGTGATTACTGAAAACGCCCAAGTTGAAACAACAAAGTATTTTTCGATTTCTGCAACCTCGAGTTTTGATGGTACTCTGGTTGTAACTTGTATGATTCCAGGTGTGGAGGGCTTGAGGCTTGATTATCACATGCACATGCTCAATGTTAGGGTTAAGAGAATTCATGTGGTCGAATTTTTTAAATTGTTTTTTAGAATGGGTCATGAGATTTACATATAGATAGTACAAATTAAATTATTAGAGAAATAAAAAGGGCGACCATCCTCTCAAAGCATGGGGCCTTCTCTGTCAAAACTTTCCCCCTTAGGTTAAGTTATGGTGCACTCTCAAAATATCAAAATTTGCAGCAAAAATTTCCCCATTTTAATTTTGTATCCTTCTGTATCCCTTGCATGGGGATGATATTGACTTTACTCCCTCTGTCCCAATTCCCGTAACTGAGGACTCGAACTCAGGACCTTTGGTCGAAAACTTATTACTTAAATACTCCCTCTGTCCCTTAGCGTCATAGAATTCGAACTCGGGACCTTTGGTTGAAAACTTATTACTAAAATACTTCCTCTGTCCCAATTAGCGTCATAGAATTCGAATTCGGGACCTTTGGTCGAAAACTTAATCCCTATTGCTAGACCAACATATGCACGCATTTATATGTGTTATTAATAAGTTAAATAATGGAGGTAGATTAGATAATAAGCTATGAATCTAGTAAATGCACAATAAGCTATTAATATGCACAAATCCTATATTGGTGAATTCAACATGAGATGAGGCTTGGCTTATCCTCAATTAAATTAAAGGGTAGAGAATATAGTACTAGTAGTAGACTAGTAGTTTGCAATGAGATAAGAAAATTATGAGAAAACTACTTTTGTGGCCAATATTTCTACTGTCTCGAATCCACTATTTCAATTTTAACTTTTCTTGGAAGATGCCGTACATCTTTTAAATTTGAATTTCTCTAATTAATTTCTTGCATCTCATACATAACAAGAAATTGAGTAACCTAAAATTGACAGATATAATCATATATATTTTTATTTTAATTTATTTCAGCGTACAAAAAATGACAAACAAATTTCTCTAGATTTTTTTTTTAATTTTATAAATATTTTTAAAGGACTGGATAAAAAAAATATAATATATATCACGCGGCCATATGAGAATTTATCGGAAGGTGAAATAAATATTAAAATAATTTTGATTTGATATTTGGAAGATATTTTTGAGAAATATCGAAAAAACCTTAAACCCTGACAAAGTGAAAGTCGATGTGTTTCTTAAACCTTCGCATATAATATTTGGAATATACTCCACAATAAATATTTTCTTTCAAAGATATAAATATACTATTATTACCTATTCTTTCCCCCCATAGCTTAAAAATATTTATATTTTGCTCCCTTTAACTTCTTCTAGGTCCCTTTACTTCATCTCTATTTTATACTACTACTCATTTCGTTCGGTCCAAAACGACATCTTTTTAAAATATTATGTGAGTCTCTAAAGTAAACAGGACTGTAAGGAAATTCTATCTTTCTTCATAAATTCCACCTTTTCGTTTACATTATATAGAAGTCTATTTTCACTATAACTTATTCAATTGCTTCACATATAAATCCGAGCGATTCATCAAATCACTTCACCGAAACCGAATAAAATCTAAAATACCGAACGAAAATTACACGAGTCCGTAAGTTCGAAACCAAATTCTCCTCAACATTAGAGTGTCATGACAAAGGAAAAGATCAAATCGATTTCAATTAGGGGGAAAGCAAAATCACAAGATAAAGTAGGGTCTCCAAAGCAATAGAGAAAGAAAGAACCCTAATAGGAAGAGATATGTGCAAATAATTGTAATCAAAATCCAATGAACAAAAATATGAAAACGTGTAATAAAATAATGCCACACAATCATCCAACAAAACCCACACATACTTTCAAATCATTGCATCATCCTCTTCTCTTATTATCCAAAATCCACCTCTCCCCTTTTTCTAGATTCTCGTGAGAAAACACTAAAAGGGGCGTCCACGTCAGCACACAAAATCTGGAGGGCCAATGGGGTGGCGACACGTCACGGGATAAGGCACTTTTAATCAATCCGGTTTGGATCTCCGACGATAGAAGAGGAGAGAGAGAGAGAGAGAGAGAGAGAGAGAGAGAGAGAGAGAGAGAGAGAGAGAGAGAGAAAATAATGCAAGTCAGAAAATCTACCATGATTAGTAGGGTTTTACTTAAATGATTGATTGCCCCTTTTCTTGTATTACTCTACTATACCTAAATAACCGTCACTTTTTTTTACTCCTCGCTGTAATAAAAAGTATAGGAAATTAAAATGTCATTAATTGAGAATTAACTTGAAAGGATTTCTAAGTTGCAAAACCATTCTTTTACAACGTACGAGTATCGACTAAATATAGCTCAATTAGTAAGATGTATGGAGTATCATTGAATTAGAGAAACGTCGAGTAAACCATAAAATACACCTATATACTCCATCCGTAGCATCACTATTTCTGATTTGAGTTGTTTCGAAGATAATGTTATGTTTTCAATTTTGAAAAAATAAAATAAAAATTAAGTCTTCAAAAGTTATTGTACCACTTTCTTATACGTAATTCACATTTTACCCTTGCTGAAAGAAACACGACATTATGTACGAACGAGACGACGGGTAGATTAAGCATACTCAGAGAGTTTATTAGTAAAAGATTAGAGTTAGGATAGAGGAGGTAAAGAAGGTAAGGGTCGATTTTGGTAAAAATGAGTAGTGATCGAAAACACAGTGGTCCATTCCATCACACCCAACAAGTACAGAACCCCATTGCTGCATTCTCATCTCTCACACACCCATAGCCATAGCCATAACCATAACCATAACCATACTCCTCTTCTCTTCTCCACTGTCGAGAGAGAGAGAGAGAGAGAGAGGATTTTTTTGACTGTATTTACAGGTAATGGCAGTCCAGTCTTGATCTTTTTATCCCATCTCTCCCGTGACTCTCCCTCTCTCTCCCTCCTCTCCCTACAAATATAAATACTCTTTCTTACCAATATCACCTCTCTTCTTTATTCATTCATACCTTCGCTTTCCTCTCTTTCATTCTTTTCTTGCAAAAAAAAGAAAGGAGGAAAACTTACTCTGTTTTCAACCTCCAAACTCAGAGGCAAGAAAAAAACCCAACCTTTCTGGGAAATAATCCATAATTCTACTTTTCTTCATTTCTCTGCAACAACAAACACACACTCCACTTCTCTGTTTTCAGTAATTTTAAGGTAATCATCTCTCTCTCTCTCCTCTGCTCAGCTAAATGCTGCAGCTCCCTTCAATCTAGCCATCTCTCTATCATCATCATCACACAAGAAGAATGTCTTCTTGTTTGAGCGGCGGCGGCGGCAGGGCCTACCGACTGGAGTCCCTCGACCTCGAAGTTATTAAATCCCCTTCCTCCACTTCCTGGATTTCCAGCTCCTCCTCGCCGTCCTCGACTCTGTCGGAGTCGAGCAACTGCGCCCCCCTCGCTATCTCAACGCGCAAGCCGCGGACGCCGCGGAAGCGCCCCAACCAGACTTACAATGAGGCCGCCGCTATCCTCTCCACCGCCTATCCGAAGATTTTTCCGACCAAGCCTTCGAAGTTCGCCACTGCCGCCGCTCACGATCACACCTACAATTACAGCTCCTCGACCTTCCTGTTTGAGCCATCGGAGCTGCTCATGCCGTTCCAGGAAGTTGATGCCCTGCTCGATTCGCGGCTGCTTCTCGAGAAGCCGGAATCCCCGATTGAGATCAAAGGACTCAATCTGTTCGACAAGCCGTGCCTGAGTCCGCCGGAGATTGATTCGAACTCGTCCGAGTGCATCGACGAGTTCGACGCGGAGTCGATTTTGGATGAGGAGATTGGAGGAGGGATTGAGAGTATAATGGGGAACATCGAAATGGAGAACGGCGCGTTACGAGAGCCACCGCCTCCGGCGGCGAATAACACGTTCTGCTACGGCTATCCGGTTGGATTGGGATTAGGATTAGGATTGGGATTCGGAATGAGGAGAGAATCGAGGGAGATGAGGAACGATCACTCCGATTGGTGGAGATTCCCCTGCGTGAATGTGGTCGACGTGAACCCTAACATCGGTAGAGATTCGAGCGAGAGTAAGAAGAAGAAGAAGGTGGAGAACAAAAAAGCGGAAGCAGCAGCAGCAGGCAGCGAGAATTCCGTCTCCGCCGCGGAGGAATCCGCTCCTCCAGGCCTCCTCCTCAAGCTAAACTTCGACGGCGTCCTCAACGCCTGGTCCGACAAGGCTTCGCCATTCTCCGGCGACTCTCCGCCGTCCGACGCCGCCGGAAATGACCTTCGGGTACGTTAACCTCATCACTCTTCAATCACTGTTTTTTCAATAGCTTCGACCGTTTTCTCGAGCTGTCGGATTTCGAAAATTGAAGTGGAGCGTTCTCTCGCTTTCACCATTAAACATTTCCCGCATTGAATGCTGGAGCCTCGTTTTCACATGGAAAACACCTTTTAACCGTCTCTGTCCTTTTCCCCCAAATCGCTCCCCTGTTCTTCAATTAGGGCAAAATTGACTGAACTTGTGAACTCACTGATTGTTTATTGATTGGTGCAGGCGAGGTTAGCGCAGATAGATCTGTTCTCCGACAACGGCGGATTGAGAGAGGCGAGCGTCCTCCGCTACAAGGAGAAGCGGCGCACGCGCCTCTTCTCGAAGAAGATCCGGTACCAAGTACGCAAAGTTAACGCCGACCGCCGCCCCAGAATGAAGGTAGGTA
Source organism: Thymus mandschuricus (assembly GCA_029379335.1). Lineage (NCBI taxonomy): Eukaryota > Viridiplantae > Streptophyta > Magnoliopsida > Lamiales > Lamiaceae > Thymus > Thymus mandschuricus. The sequence continues at coordinate 4,339,507 of CM057079.1, read as the reverse complement.
AAAAATTACTGCAACCACCACCATTCAAAAAAAAAAAAAAAAAAAGCAATCGATTCAATCGTGAAAAAACTATCTAGAAATTCACCTCCGCTCGTGATTTTGCAGGGACGATTCGTTAGAACGCCGACTTCCTCCGACGATTAGGGATGCGCATTAGGAGAGGAGAGACAATCAGCCTCTGTTCTTTCTCTTTCTTTTTTTTTTTTCGAAGAAAAAAATAAAAACTTAGGGCCCGTTTGATAGTCAAGTTAGGATAAGGGAAGATAGGATAACAATAGTATTGAGTGTTAAGGTTAAAATGAAACAAGGGCTTAATACTCTGTTTGGTAGACTATACACAAACCCTAGTTAATATTATGGAGAGTGTTTGGTACACAATATTATTCACAAGATAAAATATGGAAATTACAAAAATATCCTTTGCTCAAGCTTTTCCTCCGCTGCGTCTGTTCTAAGTTGCAGGCTTATCTCCTCTTCTCCTTTGTGAAGATCTTGTAGAAATTTATCTCAAATAATATTTAATTAGTTTTTAGAAAAAGAAAAATGAGAAAAAAGGAATAAATATGCTCAATCATATTCTAATCCATTGGTTTGAGCTCAGCGCTCAGGAAATGGAACCCCAATTTTCATTCGCACCCAAACCCTTCTTATCTCCTTCTTCAATCTCCAATAATTTCTTCAATTCTTCTCTACCAATTCGCGATTCGCGGTTTCCGCTTGCTTTCGGTGCAGGATTATGAAGGAATTCGCCCCCAATTCGCGGAAAATCAGGCTCTCGTACTCCGATCCGGACGCCACCGACTCGTCGTCGGACGAATCGCCGCCTCCGGAGGGGAGATCGAAGCGGATCGTTCACGAGCTGGTGCTCCCGAAGGAGAAGGTTTTCCGCCGGGGTGCGAAGGCACCGGAGTTCTATACGAAGGGATCTCGGAAGGACTGCGGTGATGGATTGGGGAATTTGAATCCGGAGAGGAATTTCGTCGGCGTGCGGCGGAGGAAGTGGGGGAAGTACGCGGCGGAGATTAGAGATCCACGCCAGAAGAAGCGGATTTGGCTGTGGATTTGAGGGTAGATGTGGCAAAAAATTATTTAAGATTTTACTGTTCAACTTGTTATATTCCTAACCCACCTATTTTGGTGGGTTGAGTTAACATGATATAATAGTGATATAGTATCGGGCCTGTGTTTAAACACGGGCCTCAGACGGGCCTCAGTTTTTACTAAATTGCTACCAAACATAGGAAAAGGTCAGCTTAATATTAACTAACTTGAGTTATCCGTGCTATCAAACGGGGCCTTACAGTTTTGATTACACTGGAAAATGCATGAAGGAGTAGGAAGGAAGCTTGAGAGTCGAAGTTACTAGTTCTAGAATTCCTGCTTTTTTTTTTTGGCAAAATTTTTGGGTCAGATCTTTATTTTGTATCCTCAAACAGAGAAAGATGTGTTATTGGAAGCGATACGTGCATAGAGATTGCATGTTTTTTTAATGTCACGTTACGAATGACTCGATCAATCTCGTCTTACTTCTCGTATCGGAAAAAAATATTTTTTTATTAATGAGACGAAGGAAGTATTATACATACTTTCCTCGTCTTTACGTTTGCCACGTGATTGTTACCTTATCTTCGTTAACTTTATATTTAGATTGACTATAATTAACTTTACAAATTTGTCTCCTTTTTAAAATGCGACTTTATAAGAGTTAATGAAGTATGGTAGGGTCTATATTTAAATAAAATCAAACTACAGTACCGAAGTTTCCTTAACCTGGGTGGCAAGGGACTTAAGTTTGTAACGCTTTTTAATATATTTTGTAAGACGAAACGTTTGAACTCGAGACTTTTAGGCTCATGCATTAACACTCATCCGTTGTGACAAACGCACACATAAATTTACTGATAGTCTTGTTATGCTATGATAAAGTCCAAGATCACCAAATTGAATTATGGTGAAGATGGTTATTCTTATGGTTTAGGCGAAATTAATAAGCCTAAAGCTTTAGCTTTATAAATGGGAAACACTGATTAACCCAGGAAATTAAAACATGGTCAAAATCTAAAAATCTAAACATGTACAATAATTATCATATGCCTAAACCTATAGCTATATAGCCCAACAAGAAAAAAAAGTTTATTAAAAAAAAAAAACTTTGTATATTAATTAATACTATAAAACTCATTGCTGTAAATTATTTGATAATACAATGGCCGCACACAACTATTTACAACTATAGTATTCACCAACAAAGGCTTTCATTTCTCTAATAATTGCAGAGGTGAAAAAAAAAAAAAAAAAAACTTTTGGTACTATAAAATGCAAAATCAAGTTCTAATGGAAAAAAGAAAGAAAGATGATGAGTAAGGGGGGAAATGTGGTCACCTCTTCTCCCTCAATTCTGCTACTGGTACAAAAAGAATACGGTCCTTATCGGAGTTACTACTTCTCCCGCCTTTACCAACCTTCGAACTTGGAAGGTCAAGAAGGAGCCGGTGCAGTCGCTCTACCCTGCTTTTGATTTCGCAGAGTCTTTCCATCTGAGTCTCGGCTTCCAGCAAGTTATCATGGCTTTTGCAGTTCAATTTCTTCTTAGCTTCCTTTGCTTTATCTCTTATATGTTTGAGGCTCACGTCATCAGCAAGATCGCCACTCATCTGATAGGAGAAAGTGTCGATGGATAAGATGTCAATGTGTATCGTTATGAAAGTATATTATTATTAACCCTTTTTATTTCCACAATATGGAATTTCATAGATGATATACAGTATTCAGATTACGAAAAATCGCCAGTTGAGGGTTTAGTCCAATAATACCTGGTTTCTGCCTGCCAATTGTAACAATGGTTTCTTTCGCTGCTTTATCTTGAGAGAATGGTTCCGCAGGTGGGCAGCCCTTCTTTGAACAAGCCCTTTTACATTCTTAGTCTTCGGTGTTGCAGTTTTATTCCTTGATGGGATTTGACTGCAGTCATCCTTCTCGGAATCTGATGAGGATTCCTTCTGACTACCGACCTGTGCTCCTTCAGTCTGTTCAAAGTAATTGCTAACCAATTATCGCAACTGCAGATCTAAGGATAGATACGATGCTCAATAGAAAGGCATGATAGCAACTAAATGCAACTATATTCTTTCATGGGCAAAAAAAAGACGACCAAGTGGTTGTTATATGGTTTTATCATTCTGGTAGACCCCTGGCATTAATAGTCCAGTTGAGAGTCTAAATCAATGAGTGGAGAAGAGAGTGAATTTATTTGCTTAATTTTCTTTATTTTTTTTCATTTTATTATATTTTCTAACTTCCGAAAAAGCTTTGACACGATAGGAGTGGAGAGAGTGAAGTCAGTCATGAAGAGCATTTAAATGTCAGGTAAAATTTCCAAATAGTTGATACCAGAGGTGTTTCAAGACAAATAGAGCAGCGAACAAAATGGATATTGAGATCTAAAACAAATACTGACCTGCTTTCTCGCTTTCAAAGCTAGGTATCGTGCATTCTTGAACCATTTGTTCACCTACAAATAGAAAAATGAGCAAGTCATGGATCACCCATAATGGACCCGTAAATTTTCTGCTTCTACTTGTTCTGATGGATCAATGTTAGTTACGCAACTATTTTGATTTTTGATTGATTAACATTTTGAATCGTCTCCACCTAACTTCTTCAGATATCATTCTTTCCAAATTAAAGCATTACCTTCTCAAACTCCAAGCCTAGCTGCTTTGAAAGACTCGCTCTCAAAGCTCTTTCTGGAAGTTCATTCTCAGCAAAAACAAGTCGAAGCTTCTGAAGCAAATAAAAACAGGTGATGAGCATAGCTGGTGAACGGATTCAAAGTAACAAAAACAAAGGCAATGTTACCTCAACTGCATCATGTGGGAGCCGGAAAATTGGTCTTTTCGACTTCTTGGTCAACTGTTCCTCTTCCACATCTGGAAGAGTTTCTACAGAAATTTTGTTATCAGTTTCACCCAGAGTCATCAAAGTGCTAGCAGCATTAGTTTCCCTTGCTTTGCGCTTCCTTGTAGTGGGACCCCAATCTTCATCTTCACTGACTTGATCATACTCAGAAGCATTCTTTCCAAACATTTCCTAAGGACGACGGAATAAAATCAATGCCTACCAATATGTTTATCAACATTTCTTCTTATTTATGGGTGATGAGAGAAAAATATCAAGATTTTGTATGATGTTCTCACTCATCCAAGTGCTTAATAATTGCATCCAAAGATAAGATCTATATATCCCAACGAACAAGCATAAGAAGATTATTCAATGATTCAGAAAACAAATAACCATTTCCTTCAAAGAACAGACCAGTCATTCTTCAAGAGATATAGAATGAAGCAAGCATAGATACCATCATTCAAGATGTATAGCTGTGTGAAATGAAGCTTGATTCCTTACATTATATAACTTGATATAGTCAACAGATGCTCGCTGTCTAGGATGGGATACAACTTCGCCATTGTTCATCTCATCAGAATCTACTCCGATTAACTCTAGAGTTTCATCGAAAGATCTATTGCCTCCATCTTCAAATATTCCATCTTCATCCTCAAGCGACAAACTGGAACTATACTGAGAACCATCAGATTCAGATGTCGACATATTACCAATGATACTGCACTCAATTCTATCAGGGTCATAGTCATCATCTTCGGAATCATCAGATGGCCATTCCTCTTCTTGACATAACGCGGAATTCGCACCATCAGGCAAGGCAGCTTCTTCCTTGAAAACATCCTGTTACAGTTCAGATGTCACTGTGTTAAATAACATGAAATGCTTGTGTAAATGTCTAAATATTTACGCGACTGCTTATTGTACCTCCCAATTACTATCCAAGGGAAAATTGGTCCCAAGGTGAGCATTTGTTGCTTCCAATATCTCCATTTTCTTCTTACAGAATTTGCAAAACCACCCTTCATCCCCTGGAGGAACTGGCAACATGGCTAACTTCATTACATGTAGTTCACAAAGAAAAACAGAGTTTGGCGTATGCTACTGTAAACGTAGGAAACCTAATCCACTGATTCGATCTATATGAAACAATGAAAAGTAAACTCACTATTTTCTGTAGTCAATGGAGGATCCATGCACTCCTGGTGAAAAGCACGGTTGCAAGTCCCATCACAAAGTATAATGTCATTATCTGGGAATGCTTCGCGTAACTTACATTTCGCACAGATTATCTGAATATAAAATAAGAAAACCATGAATCTAGGGAAAGAACAATGCTATGAATGTGTGCAGACATACATATTAAATTAGTATCATGCTCTAATGCTAAGACAATTTAATTTCTAAATGTGACAGAGTCAATAAAATATGCTTAAAAGATTACGGTTAGGGAGTCAAAAGATCAGTTCCAAACATATGTGAACTTCACATATCCCCTACAAGTTAGATGAAGAAAGACAATGGGGCTGACATGGTCATGGTGGAGAGATCCATCAGGAGCAACTGCTGAATCACTGATACGCCCTTCAGAACTTAGCAAATCCAATTGGTGAATGGCTTCACGTATCCCAAGCTTGCAATTGAATATCTGCTTCTTGGCTCTTTGTAGTTCTTTCTCTGGTCTAATCTTTTCTCGACTGGAGGGAAAAAGTCACATTCGTGTAAGTAGCATGCAACAGATACTCATGAGAAATATATAGGAGAGAAAAGATGTAGTTCAATGTAATTTTTCCTCAACAAAATGCAATTCACACTGGACTCTTCTCATGAAAGAGACCAATTTTACCAAAATCACTACAAAGAAATCGATTAAGGCCACCCGTATTTCACCAAAGAAATCTCTAATTTAAAAAGACTCCAACCCCCACCCCAGACTAACATAATCGTATGACAGCAATGATTGTGCATCAACACTTGAATAAAACTGCATCTGCAAGTAGGCCGTTTAGATTTCAAAGATTGGGGCATGATATTATACCTCTGACCTTTCCAACCTTCTGCAGAGTATGCATCAATGAGATTCTGCTCCATCTTCACTTTAATCAACAGGTATCGTGTCCTCCTTTGCAGCCGAGAAGCTTCATCGAGCTCCACATTGCTTTTTCTCTTCTTTTTCCTCCTCTTTAATTTCCGGGCCGTTACATCTCTATCATCTGCTTCTGCACTCTCCTTTGAGCTTACATTTTTCGACTTGCCTTTGAGATCACCCAAAGATGGTTGCTTTTTCGAGGTCTTGGCTTTATTTACAACAGATTTACTGACAACCTTCCTCCTCTTCGCGCTCAAATTCCCACTACTTTTGCCCGGTAACTTGCGTTTGTTCTTCGATAAGGATGAGGAAACCTTGATCTGGGGCTTCACTTCTCGTTCTTTGCTTTTGGACTTCAACGAGTGACCCTTGTTTTGGGGTCTCAGTTCCCGTTTCAAGCTCTCTAATGTTCTTTCATCATCTTCTAAATGCAGCCTCTTACGAGTTGCTACCTTCGCCGCCCCAGGCATATTGAATATGCCGAAAGATATCTCAGCATCAAAACTGAAAACACAATCGAGGAAAATCAGACACGAATACGATCAATCAAAACAACTAAACATCTCCATCAACAGTCAAACTCAGTACAGACACGCAGAAACTTCTAAACCAACAAATAGAAAAACCCAAGTCTTGACACCGTTAGCCTTTGAAATCAAACCCCAAGCCATTAGCAACGCGATCACTTCATAATAACCTACCCAAACATTTGATCAAGCACTTGAAATTCAAATCGCATAAAACAGATCACCTTCAACCCTACCACAAACGAATAATTCAAAACCCCCCCAAATGAGCTAATCAACAGTCCCCCATCAAGATTTTCCAAAGAAAATGCTCAAAGATAACAAACAGCCACGTTCATTCAAGTAAACAAACAGATAGCAGGAAAGAATCGGTCACACCTCGGAATCACGGCGCGAACGGAAGATCTGCAGAAGTGAGGGGAGCCTCATACAATGGCCGCTGCCGGCAACGTGTAGTGATTCAAACGAGTAACTGAACTAGTATAAGAAGGGGGAAAACAATGTTAAATCGAGAGGGAGATGGATTTGATAGGCATTAGGTCAGCCAATTTCAAGTACATATTTGAATATAATCGAATCACGTGCGGCGGAGCAACTCGCCGGAGCCGCCCTCGTTCACGGCCAACCCAACCGTCTTTTCTAGTGCGTGTGCGTGTGTTTCCCAATGTACAATATTTTACTGCGCAGGCCAATTGGCTGAGTGTTTATAAACTACTACTAAAACATGATTGCTTGCTTACGAAAATCGAGACGTTTAATCCCGAAACTTAATCTGTAGTGCGATACATCGTCACCAATTGTTTGTGTTTTATGTTAAATTGGAATAGTTTAGGTTAGGGCATTAGCTTTTGATATTGTTTATTGTATGTTAATTAAAAAGGTCAAGAGCTATTTCAAAAAAAATTAATTCTTGAATTTAACTTTAGTTACAAATATACCTTCCTTGAACCCAATTGATTTTAATAAAACTCATTCATTAATTAATGACTTTTTCTTTCTATAATCTTTATTCATACTCACATGGATCTTCATATGCTAATATTGCATTTTCATAGTTCGATTTAAATGAAAGTTACGAGCAGTGTCACGTAGAAAATCGAATTTGAAACAATTTGTCGTGGAAGTCTCAAACATTAACTATAGTGCCAATGGTTAATCAAAAAGTACGAATAAGTGTGACGTCATCTCTATCTTGTTGATAACAAAATCATTTATATTTGAACGAATTTATCACTCCGTATAACATTTAACGAACTTGTTATTAACGAGACAAACGTGAATTCAACAAGGATGAGGTAGTAATATGCTCAAAATAAGTATATAATTATTTTAACTTATTTTGAAATATTCAATAATTATTTGAAAACATATGGAAGAAACATGTATTTCGAGTAATTTTAATTTAAATAAAAAGAAATTGAATGAAAATAAACTCATGCATTGAGTTTGGCCATATTCTTGCATGATTTCTTTATTTTACATTTTTTGGAGGGAACATATCGCGACGTGTTCTTCTTGAGAGAGAGAGAGAGAGAGAGAGAGAGAGAGAGAGAGAGAATTTGGTTGATGAGGGAGAAGATAATCCAGAATTGACTTTGATTCAACGGAATACAGAGGGGGAAGCTGGTGACGCAGAAATTAAGAGGAAGAAGAATTTGTCAAATCTCCACCTCTCTCTCATGGATCTATTCGCAGAAATCTGGCGATGATGATGAAGATGAAGAATTAATGGTGAAGGAGGTGATTGTAATTGTTATATGGAAAGCTTTAGAAAAGCCGTAGGAGCTCTCAAGGACTCCACCAAAGTTGGCCTCGCCAATCTCAATAGCGACTTCAAGGTTTTCCATAATCGTAATCATGATTTTGTTTCATTTTCTAAGGAATTTCTCCTTCCGTCTTCCTCGTCCAACCGATTTTTGTTCAATTGTTGAAGGAATTGGATGTTGCAATCGTCAAGGCTACCAACCACGTCGAATGTCCTCCCAAGGAAAGGCACGTCGGAAGTAAGTGCAGGAATCCCCTTCGATTCTAGGTTTTCTGAATTCGTTCGCCGTTTAATGGCGATTTTTCCGCGATTATCTGCAATTTCGCGTTTGTATCTCACCTAGGGTTTACCTGTTCGCAGAGATACTCGCAGCAATTTCTGCAAATCGCCCTCGAGCCGATGTAGCCTACTGCATTCACGCGCTATGGCGGCGATTGTCCAAAACGCGCAACTGGATTGTACGATCTTCCCCCCTTTCCCTATCTCAACTCCACAATTTCATTCGACTGAATATGCAATTGCTTGTTTCAGGTTGCGATAAAGACATTGATAGTTATTCACAGGACACTCAGAGAAGGGGATTATACGTTCAGAGAAGAACTGGTGCGATACGCCAATAGAGGGAAGATGTTTCAGCTCTACAATTTCAAAGATGATACCACTTCTTTAGGTATACTCTTCCTGGTGTTCTTCTGCACTTTTTTACGTTTTTGAAGTTTCTGCATAGAGAGAAAATGGTGTCTATTCAATGATTTGTTGCAACACTTATTTTAGTTCCGACGCAGCTTGGGACTGCTCTGCTTGGGTACGTACATATTCACTCTTTCTGGAAGAGAGAGTCGAATGCCTTAGGACGATACAATATGACCTAGATGTCGATAAAGCGCCAAAATCTGGTCCTCAAGCTTCCAAGGCATGGCTTTTGTTTCTGTCCTGAATTAAGCTGAATTCTTCTTCTTTGAAATCGAAGTTTTAGGATTAGAGTCAATCGAGTGGTTTTTGTTGCACCAGATGCACAGTAAGGCGCGATTTTTCTTGAATGATGACCGGCTGTTAGAGCAGCTTCCTTCGTTGCAGCAGCTTCTGTATCGCCTAATCTGTTGCCAGGTCAGAGAACATTGTTTGTGTTCGTATTTTCTGAAACGAGTGTCTGAATTTCTGCGATTTTTTTGGCAGCCCGAAGGATTAGCCTGCCATAATTATTTAGTTCAATATGCCTTGGCTCTGGTATGCAGAAAAACATTGAATAATACTATGTTTTAATTGGAAACGGGTCTCTCAGAAGTTCCAGCATCGTTGAAATGAGTGAAATCTTGGGAAATAATGCAGGTGTTGAAAGAGAGCTTCAAGATTTATTGTTCCATCAACGATGGAATCATCAATCTTGTGGATTTGGTATGATCTTCTTCTGTAATCTGTGAATACTTTTCCCTTAGTTCTAGTCACAACTCTTATCTATTTCTGCAGTTTTTCGACATGCCCAAGCATGATGCGATTCGAGCACTTGATGTTTACAAGAGGGCAGGAAAACAGGTCCATTTCTTCACTTACTTCCTTATTATATCAAAATAAATGTTCACCAAGTAATGTAGAAAAATGAGATGCCGTAGAACACTTGATATAACTGATATCCGCACTCTTTTTTTTGTTGATCCATGGTTCGTTTAGGCAGCACATCTAGCTGATTTTTATGGCTTCTGCAGAACGCTAGATCTTGCTCGAACCTTTCATTTTCCTACACTCAAACAGGTTTTTACCTCAACTTTTCATTATACTCACAGTGGTTCTCCGGTCTGTATATATAGATCTCTTTAGTAACATCCATGTAATTTTACGGATACCTCAGCCTCCTCCGACATTTCTTGCAACTATGGAGGAGTATATAAAAGAAGCACCGCAGCTGAGTGATCTGAACGATAACAGACTGGTGAGAATATTATCCAACCAATGCTTCTAACAAATTTTGATCCTATGCTATTGTTTCCATCCCTTTGAGTAATCAAAATATGTGGGCCTAATTCTTGCGTATGATAGGAATATCGAAAGTCAGATAATGAAGCAGAAGAAGGTGATGAATCACCAGAAGAAGAAACTGAAAAACAACTTGAAGAAAAAGAGGAGGTGGCTGCTGCTGTTGAAGAGGAAGAGGAACCACCTGAGACTGAAGAAGTACAACCTCCACCACCGAAGGAAGATCCTATTGATCTGCTCGTAAGTTTCTTCGATTTTTCCTACTTTATTTTGCGTTTGCTGATACCTATAGCCTTTTCCCATTATGCAGGGTCTGAGTGAAGTAAACGAAGACGCCTTGAGAATAGAGGAGAGCAATGCATTAGCCCTCGCAATCTTTGAACCTGGTGAGCCGGTGTTCCTTGCAATTGCTTTTTACTTTTGTCTATTTAGATCGAAAGAGAGAGTACTATATAACTTATAATCAATCTAAACTTGGTTGATTTTTTCATTAGGTGACAACCCCCCTTCCTCTAGCAACGCACTAACTGAAATCGGAAGCACCAGTGGTTGGGAATTGGCAATCGTCGAGGCCCCAAGCAATACTAACAAGCCCCAACCCGCGCAGCCCCAAATGGTGATGCTCGTGAATATTAGCATCACACATTATCTCATCTTAAACACATCATGTTTACTACACATAATCATAGTCCAACGTAAAACAATGTATTTTTGCTTTTTCCTTTTAGGCTGGGGGCTTCGACAACCTGCTACTGGATAGCTTGTACGAAGACAGCGCTGCAAGAAGAGCCATGGAGCTGCACAGCGCAGGCTACAGCACGAGCTACGGATACAATCCACATATGCAAACTCCATTCGACCAGCAACAACAGCAATTCGACCCCTTTTCCCTGTCAAACAACTTCGCACCTCCGACAAATGTGCAGATGGCACTCATGGCCCAACAAGAGCAGATGGCGATGATGCAGCAGCAACAACAACAGATGATGATGATGACGCCAATGGAGCAGCAGCAGCAGGGAATGAACATGGTAGCTTACAATCCTTATTACGTCGCAGCTAATACTCAACAAATCGGAGGAGTCGGAGGCGGAGGCGGAGGTGGAGGATACTTCAATCCTTTTGACGATCCCTTCAGCTATCCACAGCCCGGCCCGCCACCGCCACAAGGGAAAAATAATACTCCATTGCTGTAGAATCTTGACCTTTGTTGTAACTTCATTCATTCATTCTTGATTCGCATTATTTAATTCATTGTAAAACTAATAGATGTCCAAAAGCTATAGTTTGAGATTATTGTATTATATTGTATTACCACTATTTTGTCCCGTTGATAATGAACCCGTTGAAGATATGTACACGAGGCATGTCCGTAATCATTAATTACCCAAAATTCACATCTCATCCTTATAATGTTACTATCCTAAAATATAATTATAGTAGTAGAAGGTATTAAATTGCAAACATTATTGTAAAATTTCTTGAAATGAGGATAAAAAAACTCTTGAAAAAAAATATTATTATTTGGTCGACCGAATTGAAAATAAATAAAAGAAAATAAGAAATGAGGATAAAAAAAGATCCAAATTCATACAAATGATGAAAGCACCTCAACCATTGACCCGACCCGACCCGAACCCGAACACGAACAAGAGAACCCGACCCGGAACTAAACCGCCTCGTGAGTCGTGATTATCCAGATTCATCAGTCATTCTCAAATAAAATCTTCCTTAAAAAAGGAAACAATAAAGCTATTTGGCCATAATGTGGTCGGCTACACAACGACATTTTTCATAATATACGTAATTTTAAAAATGGTAAATGATAACTACTGTATAGTTTATTACTTTTATATTTTAATTTAAAAATATTTTTTCCACCAAAAATACATATTTTTTTTTTTTCTAGATAAAAAGGTAAAAAATTCTTTAAAATAGTAAAAAATATCAAATAATTAAAGGGTTAATTTTTAAAAATACGTAAAAAAAATACGGAGTATCACCTTTTGAGTTTTTTATGATATAAAAAAGTTTGGTAAAAAAATATAGATTATTTGATACTTAAAAAAATTTTAAAAGTTAAATTATGGCCGACCACTTTATGTCCGAATAGCATCACCCAAAAGGAAAAGGGAAAATCTATAATTCTCCATTCTTCTCTCATTTCTCTCTCTCTCTCTCTCTCTCTCTACCATTCGTACGTATCATCTGATGGCGTTGTCTCGGATTCTCTCCCAATCCGTCCCCCGCGCTTCTCTGCGCGCCCTAACCTGTCACCACCGCCACCGCTCCTCCAAGCCCCGCCACGGCCAGATCATCGAGGTCGACCTCGACGCCGCCTCTTCGTCGCAACCCGAGTCACCGGAACCCGCCGCCGATGTCGTCGCCTTCGGCATCAGGAAGCTCGAGGAGGCCATCCACAGCATCATCGTTCGCCGCGCCGCCCCCGATTGGCTCCCCTTCCTCCCCGGCCACTCCTACTGGGTCCCTCCGCGCGCCGCCTCGGCGCGCGGCCACCCCGCCGGAGGCATGATTGAAGCCCTTGAGAAAATGAAATCCTCCGAGCCGCCGAGGTTGCAGCCTGAAATGTTGTCGGAGGATGAGAAAATGTCCCTTATATCTGTCAAAGGCTGGCCTTCATCCACCTATTTTATTCAAGGTAATCATATCAATCGTATCATATCTCTAGCTAATGGAATATGATTTCGAAGGAATGCTGGTTATTGGCACGGAATTGAGTTACTGTTTACCTGGGGATATGTTATTTTGATTGAAGTCGATTTAATCTTGGATGCTTGTGATGATGAATTTCTGGTGCTATCGAGCTAGAATTGGATAAAGGAATTGGAGAAGAAGGAAGGGGAATCTTCCTGTGTGCATTTGTATTAGGGTATTGATATGTTCTATTGGAAAATTGAGCTCCTTTCCAATGAAAAGGAATCCTGGTTCTGGGGAATTAGGGTTCTTAGCCGTAATCTTACATATCATCTGATCATCCAAATGCCCAGATTTGGGTCAATTACGATCTTATTTTAGGTGCAAACAAAATAAGACGTTCTTGTAAGACGGTAATCGAAGCAAACAAAATAAGATGTTCTTGGGGAAGGTTGTAAGCTCATTAGCATCTAATCATATAGTTTAATACCCTCTGGTACTAGCATATGTTAGTTCCGGCTCTCGTTGTTTTAGTAATGTATGCACTTTGCTCTAATGATATTATTGTCATATTCATGCTTTACTGCTTCTGAAGAATTGAAGTGTTCTCTATTAAAATAACAAAGTGAAAGAATGAGGTATGCTGAAGGTGGCCCCTACTCGGTATCTAATAACTCTATGTATACATTCGTAATGTGCTGTCTTTGCCACTCTAGGTACTTCGCCACAACATCCAGTCCCAATGATGGTACTCTCTGGCTCTTCCAACTCCGAGGATGATGAACCTTGACTGCCATCCAACCTGATTGCCGGGGCACACCAGGTGATCCATCTCAAATAACTTTACAGGTTTACTCATTAGTGGTTGAGCATTCAATGCCTATTCGGTTCATTATCTTAAGATTAGTTTGGCCAACTCGTCTGTCCGTCTTCTTTCTCAAGTGTTAATGATATGAATGACCAATTAAGTATTGCTGTTGATGGTAATCGAGAGTCAACATTGTATTCTGGCAGGATCTTCGTCGCTGTAGATATGACAAAACGCAGAGAAGGTGAAGACGGAAGCCAACTTGGACGATGAAGACAAAGAAATAGACGAAGGAATTTACATCAACGTGCCCTCGGTCGAGTGCCTGCTGTGGAGATAATCTCGTGCGAATCGAGAATGTACATTCTTGCTGTTTTAGGCAAATTAGGTTGCTGAATCAAATAAATTACCTCCTTTCAGAGCAATTCTGTTATCTTGTGTCTTAACCGAATGCTGTTTGTCCCTTTTTATGTTATATTGAAATATGCTGTACAGTTATCTGAAGCACGAAACAAAATCTACTTCACATTCGAAAACGGGCCAATAAAAGTGGGACGGAACGAACGAGTATTATTTATAGAAAAAGTCTATATTTACAACCACGTAGTGCTAAAATACCAAAAAATGATAGGACAAATAGAAGCCGTAGGAGCATTTATTTTCGACTCGAGAGAGAAATAATAATGCATGAATTAATATACACTTTTAAGTAATAATAATAATAATAATAGAAGTGGCATCAAAATCACATCTCAGAGAGAAGGTTGCTGATCTTTCGAAGCTCTTTGAGCGCAGCTGTGGCTGTGACCTGTCCTTTCCCTACGAGGCCGTTCTTCGAAAGATTCTCCGACGATCCTCCGCCTTGACTGCGATCTTGCTGGAAGGCAGACTCCAACACCTGCAAGATTCAAATGCACTGGTTCACAATATTGCTCGATGCGTAGACATTGAAACCATACTTAAGCGGGGTGAAGATTCGTGTACCTGAATGTTCTCGATCATGGACTGGCCGATGTTCTTCAAGCTAACCATCAAATTCTGGTCTACCGTCTCTCCCTTGCTGGTTCCGGTAGAGCGATTGCACCCTTCAGCAGTGGAGATACTGACTGAACTGTTGTGGGCAACTCCGTCGTTGCAAGCTTTTGCATCCTCGGGAGGAGTTCTCTCAGAAGTGCCCTCGTTGGCATTTCTTCCTAACTTCCATAACCATTGGAATTTTCCTGATAGATTTTTTATCTCCTTTATCCCCGTAGCTAATTTCCTTCCAGATTCGTCATTTCCTGTGGATTTCGAAGAGGTGGCACCTTGGTGACTCGAGACAGATGGAGGCGAGGATTCGGGATTATCAGCAGAGATCTTCGTATCATTTTCATCAATTTCTGAGCCCCCATCTAGGTTACTCGAGACAGGTAAAGGAGAGGATTCAGGATTATTCACAAACATCCGGATATCATTTTCTTCGATTGATGAGTTTGAAGCAACACTGCTTCTTTCCAATTCGTTCTCGTTGTCACTGTTATCATGAATAGGACCAGAAGGATCTGAGAAATTGGAGGAGTTCTCTTCACTCCCATGAGCACTCGATGAGCTCTCGTAGTTTTTATCAGTTGCATCTTCTCTGCTGGCTTCAGCTGACTCACCGATATCAAACACTGTATTGTTGTCTTTAGCATCGTCATCTGATCCAAGCTGTTGCGCCAGATCTTCCAACAAGCTTCTTCTGACAGATGGCTTTACAGTTTTGGTTCTTTCGTTTTTCTTGGACGGGGAAGGATCAGACTCTGTCCTAGACAGGCGAAGTCTTACCCTTTCAGACCAACCTTTCTTGCGAGTCGGGATTTGTTCCACAGCAGCACCTTGCTTATTTTCTTCTTCTTTATGCAGAACTCTCCATTTTTCTTCCCAGTAGCTATCAGGTACCACAGTCAGTGGAGTTTTTGGAGAAGAAGAACAATCCATTGAAAGGCTATGACCCCGAGTTACCGCTGACTTTCTTCTGTCGTAAGACTCGGCTCTAACGGGTGTAGGGGATAACTTATTTGCATCTGTGGCGACTGCGTGCAAGGATTTTGCCTTTGCCAACAACTTAACAAGTTTAACGTCTTCAGGAAAGTTCAGCAATCTCTGAAGACAGATAGTAGCATTCTCAGTGGCAAGCAATGAAGACCTCAAGTTAAGTATCATGGAAACTGCAAACGCACAAATGAACGCTCCCCTAGGCGACTCGAGAAGTGAAAAGTTGGATTCCGACTCACAAGCAACAGCAATGCTGGACTTCGTATTTTCATGCGAAAAGATCTCATCCCAGATTACCAGAAGATCTTCCAAAGAGAACTCCCGTCCAAACAATACACGTAGCCAGCGAAGTGCAAAATATTGGGGTTCAACTTCTAATTCGACCAGGTGAGTGTGAAGAGACGAATCAACATTGTAAAGCAAGTGATAAATGGCAGCAGAAGCTTCAATTACAGGAGGGGTTCCAGTAAGTGACTTCCCAGAAAGCGAAGGAGAGAAAAACTCGGCCATCGCGATGGCACCACCATATCCACTCATCAAAGAATCAAACATGGAATAGGCATCATGTTCCATAAATTTCTCAGACAAGACGATACCGAGCTCACCTTCTGCTCCGTATGCATCATTTAGTAAAACGATGGTTTGAACCTCAGCATCAAGTTCACTGAGACTACTGGCGTTTGCAGAAGTGTCTTGAAACCCATAATTATCTTCCACAGAGCCAGAGAATTTCTTGAAGTCAAACTTGTATGTCAAGTCATTTTCATGAAATGAGAAGCCATCAAATTTATCAACGAAGTGATCAGCGTATGCTTTTTTTACTTCTGCCAGGTGTTCCACATCAACATGAAGAACATACAACAGGGGAGCCAAGAGTTCATGCATACCTGTAGATATAGTTTAGAGAGAGAGACCCATCAGTACAAGGATCGAAAAGATTAAAATGTTTCAGAATTTGCAATGCTTCAACAAATCTAAGCTCTTTGGTCATTTCAACACCAGAAAGAGCTTTTGAGATTAAGGCAATCCATCATAAGGCTTCAATCTAACCTAGCGTGGGTAAAGTTTCAAACTTGATACTCCCAGAGTATTCCAGAAATTTTGTTCTTTTCAAAATTCAAACTGGGCAACAGAGATAGGAGATCTAATAATATTATTCTACCTTGTCTGTAGCCATATTCTGGGTGTCTAAGGCACCAAAGCAATAAAATCCGCCTCAAGATGCCTTGACACACACTTGTCTGGAAATAGCTGCCTCTTTCAGGATATAACCGTGTCAGATCTTGATCAACCATTCTCTCCAGTTCGGCATTTCTGAAGAATCGACCCCACATACTATCTGAGAGAGCAAACATCAATGAAAAACCACTTTAAAACATAGTAAGCCCGAAGCAAACGAAAGCCTAAGCTTGGAGGAAAAACAAAGAAAAGCAGCACACCAGCCCCGACCGACTGTAAACCCTCAAACAAGAATCGATGTCCATATAGCTGTAGCAATATAATAGAAACATCACAGACTCGTAAAGAAATATACCTGGGTTTTGGGACAATGGATTGTCCATAACACGATCGGGGCTACTTCCATCTTTTGGCACATGAGGATCAACTAGGAGTTGTCTCCTCAACGCAGCATACCTGCATCATTATGAATCCAATTCAAGGTTACATTAAAACAGAGGCGGCGACAAAAAGCTTCCGGTTTTTCATCTGGAAAAGGGGCGTTTAATCACCGAACTTGATATACTTTCAGATTCAATCAGAGATTACAGACTAGAATTAAGTACCAAATTACATACAAACTTATATCATCATTTAAACACCAATAATTGATGAACTCGATCAACCTTGAAATGCCGTGACACTAAATTGATGATAATAAATACTGCCCCAAAGTGTAAAAAGACCAATAATTTCGTACTACCACCCAATCACAGTAACACACAATCATCGGTCTCAAAACTAGGCACGTATACTAAAATTGAAGAGCAGCTACAGAATTGTACCTTCTCCGCGAATCGGCGGTAACCCGGCGGAGATCGTCGACGGAGGCGGAAGGGTAAGACGGTAAAATCCCCAAATCTGTACGCCACCTCACGCCTCTCAGATTTCTCAAGGGGCGCGGGCGCGAGCACGACTCCGCTTCAACTACAACTATCTCTGATTCTATAGAAACCTGTGACATGTGTGTATGTGTGTGCGTGCGTCTTCTTGCACCGGTTATCTTCTCTTATCTCCGCCAATTCAGCTCAAAATATCCAGAATCAAGCACACAAGGCGCAGATTTAAACCCCTACAGTCTGAAAATTCGCCTTACAACTGAGGATTTTGTGGTCAAACTGCAACAACAATTCGTGCCCAGCGCTCACTAAAATCATCTATATCATCAAATAATCTACCTTTTCGTAACAGATCTCAAGCGGTAAAAGAAAGGAAACACTTTGCAGCTGAAGAAGAACAACAGAGTAGGTGCAGTAGATCAAGAGTAGCAGAGAAAAATGAGGAGATTTGCTAAAATGTAGGCAAGAGATTATGGAAATGCAGAAATCTAGAGAGAGAGAGAGAGATGAAGACGGAGGCAACTAAAATCCGGGGAGAGGAATTTGGGAATGAAGAAAAAGAATTAGGTGAAAATACTTTTTCAACTAATATTAATATTAATATTATATATATACTGTATTTTTGGAGCTGAAAATGATACCAACCAATCAATGTTTTTTTCTTTTTATCTTTTTGTGGAAAATTCATTATTCTTCGCATTTAATAATATTTATATTTATTTGCATCTCAAATTTATAGTTTCATTTTTTCACAATTTAATAAACAGATTTTTGGTGATTTTTTATAGTTAGATTATACTTTATTTTAGCCCAAATTTAATTCCTCTTTCTAACTTTACGTTATGTTGTAGTAATTGGACTCTCGACCTTATATTTAATGCAATTTAATACTATGCTTATAAAATAATACAAAATGTTTATCCTAATACTCCATCATTCTCATTAAGATATTGCGTTTTTGTTATCTTACACCCACACATATTCAAGAAACGTACTAACACTTTAGATGGGACGAATAGTATATATAATTATGTGAATGCTCGATTACTCATTCCGATAACATTTGATTCATCCTTGTTGATACGCTAGTGATTTTATCGTTAGGTCAGTTGCAGATACATCAAGTATGTTTACGGTAGACAGCGGATCATTTCTCGTTAAATTAGTACTTAGTGAAATGAATGTTTTGTTTCTTTGTGTAAAGAAAATGGGGAGAAAAGGTAATGGAGTTAGGCTTGTTTTATTTGCATGTTGCGTGTCACCCACACCCATCTCTCAATGTTGGAATCAACTTTTCTTTTTGTGCACAATCCAAATCCAACCTCAATCAATCATTCATTCCCTCTTAAAATTAATCCATATATATAAAGGACCTTTTTTTTTGCGGAACGTCCCACTGATATAGGGACATTTTCCGAAATAGAAAATTTGAACCCAATAAAATTCAAACACATCACTTTAATTCACTACCTTTCACTTAAACACACTATTATCACTTTCATCTTAATTTCAACACCGAAAAAAAGGCAATTTTTGCAATGGGACGGAAGGAGTATAAGTTAAGCCCTAGTTTTTCAAGATTGTTAAGAAAACTCATGAATTAAAGAGAAAAGGAAAAGAATTCCTTTATGCAAAATAAGTGAGACAATTATTTTTTATTGTTGACTTAAAATGGAGAAATCAAAGCTTATCGTTCTCAATTTGAGTTTTTTTCCAAGAAATTGCCACTACATTTCCCCTTTCCCACGGTTCAACTTGTCCTAATCTAATTACTTGATAAATTAATCTTTATTTTATTTGATAAATAATGAAACAACTATTCGTTTAAAATAATTGTTTTTAATTAAACTTTTGTTTATTATTACGTGATGAAAGATTGCGTTTGCTCTTAAGCAAAAAGCTTGAGTTACTTGTAAAATTAGTTTAAATATTTTCCTTTTGAGTGCGTGTCTATTTAAACCACATAGTTTTTTTTTTTTTAATTAGGGTTTATTGTACCTAATGCATCTCAAAATTCCCATAATACCCCCAACCAAGAACAATAACAATCACAAAAATTCACCCAAAAAAATCATGGTAGAAGAGAAGAAAATATTTTATTTTTCCATGAATTTGGAAAAGTGGTTTGACCAACTGTGATTGAAGATGCTAGAAGTGGTTCAATATGTATATTAATAAATCAAATAGTTAGGTTTAGAGTTTTCGTTAGAGGGTAATTTAATTATTTAATTAGAGCATAATCTTGTCTTGAGATAATAATTTATATATTTAGAGAGAGAGAGAGAGTGAGGAATTAATAATTGAGCAAGGCAAGAAACAGTAAATCTCCAGAATTTGATCGCAGAAAATAAAGAAAATAGAGAGTTCAAGTAGAACACGTCACCGTCAAAATCGAGAGGCAAATAGGAAAAATATGAAATATTCGAAGCATATCCAAAATGACGTGGAAAATACGCTCTCTCTCTCTCTCTAAAATCTCAGGATCCTACCCGCCTAGTTGGACTTGAGCTGGAGCACGGATCTCATAAATTTCCCTTCATTATCTTCTTCTAAAAACAAAATACTTGAGGCTATAATCTAGCAATGTTTTAAAAACGCAACCCCAAGTTGAGCCGGTTCGATCTCCGATTCCTATTTTATCCGGACAATTTGTGATTCAGTTAGAATACGTCAAGGTTCGGCATCTCCAAATTGACCCACTGACTCGATTCATTTCTTAAAATACTCATCTCAATAGCTACTGGACTTCGATTCAGCAAAAATTTTATATACTCATCGATATTTTAGTAGAGTTGTTAAGCATTACTAATGATTTGGTTATTATTATTAAAATTGACTTTTAAAATTGTGAAAGTCTACTAATCTAATTAATTAGCAACGTAAAACATGAAATTAGTCCAAACCCTAATTTTAACGAATTAAAAATTAAATAAAAATAAAACAAGGGTGTGAATTATAAATTCCAGGCTGTCACGTTGACTATATAATAGTGGGTTATTTTAATACTCCTTTTTTTTTTTTTTTCCTAATCATCTCTCCTTATAATTGAGATCTTCGATTCTACCCAATCTCATTTTTTTCATATAATAAACCGACTAACAAATTAAATAACGCCACCTTAATTTGATTTTTTTGGAGGGATTTATTAGACCTAACAACTTAGTGAAAATCACACTTAAATTATTTGATATATATAAGTCATAATTTATGTTACGATCACAATCAAATTGATTAACAATTAATGTTGGAAAACAGCTCCTAATTAAAGTAAGTTATAAATCCAAAGATTCAGCCAACAAAACCTAATTTGTTAGTAAGTAATTTTATCTTACGAAGCGCAGCTGAATTAATAAGACGTTTCGCTCCGACCGACTAATATTCAATAACTAACTTTTGATAGGGAGGGATATTAATTGAGCTAATAGTGGTGATGTTAACAATACTACTGTACATTTAATTTTGAATTCCAATTAATTGGTTGTGTTTGTTGGCACGGTTGCATTTGCATACGTAGATTCTTAAAATAGATGATTGATTTTATTTTAGTTTTTGTTTTATTAATTATGTACTAGTAGTACTATTCGTTTATTAAATAATTCGTGAAGAACCGACAATCGATTTATAACCAAACAATTTTGCTCCGACTCTTTATTTACGTCCACTTGCGAATTCGACAACGTGACCGCCCATAATTATTTTTATTTTTTCACACAAATTATTACCTTACCCACTACTTATCATCTTCATTTTTTGTTACTATACAAATATTAACCCTCACTATAGAAAAAACTAGGGGCACACTCCTATGCGGCCGGCCGCACCATGCGGCCGGATCCGCCTGACCCGACCCGACCCGGCCCGCCCAACCCGACCCGACCCGACCCGGCCCAACTGTGGTCAACCCGACCCGGTTGGGGTTAACCCGACCCGTTTAGGTAAAGTGTCAATCTTTATTAATAAAAGTGTTAATCTTTATGAATAAAAGTGTCAATCTTATACATGAAAATTTATATGTATTTTGTTATATGTGATGTTATTTTACAATTACATTATAGGGTTCACATATCAATTTACTCCCTCCGTCCTTAAATAAGTGTCCCGAGCCGCCAAAAATTTTGTCCCTAAATAAGTGTCCTATCACATTTTTCCAAGCAAAAATTATACAAAACTACCAAAACTACTCTTTCTTGAAAATCTAAAAGTGGGATAAAGACAAAAATAAATAAATAAATAATCAAGGATTTTAAGGGCATAAGTGTCAATTTACCCTTCTCCTTGGCTTGCACAAAATGGCGGCTCGGGACACTTATTTAAGGACGGAGGGAATATGATTTTATAATTATTTGTTAGTATTTAATTTCAAATTTATAAGGTAAAATATGGTTTTATTAATTGAAACTTAAGATATATAATTCTCCAGCAAAAGTGCCAATCTTTCTGAATAAAAGTGTCAATCTATGTGAGATCGAAAAATTATATATTTTTTTATCAACTTGTTATTATAATGTTTTGATATTATGATTTATATTATTATATATATATATATACATATTAGTTATTTACACAAGATAAAATTAATATTCATTATTAACGTATTTTTCGTAAAAGTGTCAATTATTATGAATAAAAGTGTCAATGTTCAAAAGTGCCAATCATAGTGAATAAAAGTGTCAATGTTCAAAAGTGTCAATCTTTATAAACAAAAGTGTCAATCGAGATCCGGTCTCACGGTGAGGCCGGGCCGCATAGGAGTTTTTGCCAAAAACTAAACCATAAATAGAAAAATTATTTCCGACAATGTCACGCTTTCGGGAAATAATAAAATTTTGGACTTACGTCCGCAATTTTCCAAATAACAGTACTTAAATATTCGCAGCCCCACATTGATTTTATCCAATGGTATTGTGGCCTGGTTCATACTAGTATGAAATACCACAAAATTAAATTAAGGTCAATTATTATTTTTGGCAATTTTGAGTTTTTTTATTATTATTTTTATTTATATTCCAACTTCCATAATTTGGATAGAGATATTCGAGCTTCCATGGTGAATGGCGAGTCTAGTCCTGTACTTTAATCAATAAAAAAAGGATTAGGGTTTTTGGTTTCAAACTCAACAAACACACATACCTACTTCAAAAAATTATTATTTCTTGCTATTTGTTTAATTTGTATACATCATTTCCATTATCAATTCCTAAGGAGGGTGATAGCTCAACCCTTCGTCCCACTTAACTAGTCCGCCTAGGTTGCGAAACAAAAACCAAGAAAATTGGACTAATAAATGGGAAGGACAGAAAAGGAACGATGGACTAATTAAGTAGGACGGAGGGAGTATAACTTTTAGTTAAGCCATCAAATTATCTTTACTAAACTTTAGGAGATATGTGCCACTATCTAACAACAAATGCTAATTGCTCAAGTAAACTTGTTATTATTAGGAGCATAATATTAATGGGATGGCCCATGGGTTAATGACTATGACACAAATGGAGAAGACAATGAAAATCCAGATCATTATCCAGCTAAAGGAAACTTGGATTTCTACCAAAATTCATCCTATTTGGTATAATGTCTCTCTCTCTCTAGAGAGAGAGAGAGAGAGGGGTATTTCTGTACTTAAGCAAGAAACCATATTTCTCAACTAAATGTGTTAACCATTTGCACAACAAATATGCATATCTACCTACAACAATATGAGGAGAAGAATTGAAGGGGAACTGACCTTTTATGTCGATCTTATTGCATCGACGAGGCTGCTTCGAGCGACCTCCTTTCTCAAGCCGCGATCTTCCAGCATGTTTCGTGCGGTTAACACGCCGTCCCATTTCATGTTCGACGCGTATAAATTGGATAACAGGACATAAGGTGAAGTAGTAACGGGATGAAGTTGCATAAGCTTGTTTGCTATTCTTTCCCCAGCATTAACATCTCCATGCAGTCTGCATGCAGAGAGTAATGATCCCAACACAATTGCATCATCTTCTGTGAAATACTTAGCCGTATACTCTTCGGCCTTGCTCAAGTTCCCCGTTCGTCCTAGCAAATCGACGAGGCAGCAGAAATGCATGATTTTGGGAGTTATTCCGTAGACTTTGGTCATGGAGTCGAAGATCAACTGGCCCTCTTCCGCGAGCCCAGAATGATTGCAAGCAGTGAGGAGTTCGAGAAATGTGAATGAATCTGGTTTGTGCCCCATTCTCTTCATCTCCTCAAACAAAGTAGTAACGCTCTTGAAATCCCCGTGGTTTGCAAATGCTCCGATAATGCTATTCCAAGAAACAAGATTACGAATCTCCAGTTGCTGGAAAACGGTGTATGCTGAGCCAATGTATCCGCATTTGGCATACATATTCACAAGTGCATTCCCCACACCAACATCAAAATCTGGCTTTATTCTGATCAAACGACCATGGATCTCCCTCCCGATTCTCACAGAAGCCACGGTAGCAGCTGCAGAAAGCACATTAGCATACGTGTAATCATCTGGTTTCACGTATCGATCCTCCATCATCTCTCTGAATAGATGCAGAGCCTTCGAGCTATCCTCACAGTGGCAACAACCAGTAATAGCAGCATTCCACGAAACGACATCTTTATCTCCAATAGAAACGAATGCCTGCTCAGATTCCCACAACAAGCTAAACTTGGAGTACAACGTGATCAAAACATTCCCAGAAAAGGCCACACAATCGAGGCCGATCTTCATCATTTGACAGTGCAACTGCACAACCATCGATAAACCATAAACAGTTTCACCGGCACCCAGCAATCCTGCAAAAGTAAACCGATCAGGAACCAGACCACGCCTAAGCAAAACCACAAACAACTCCATTCCCTTCCCTTGAAGCTTATTCTCCACTAGCCCAGTGATTGCAATATTGTAGGAAACTAAAGTTGGCAGAACGAAATCGATATCGTTAAAAACGGACAAAGCATCAGAACACATCCCACATTTCATGTACACCAAAATCAACGAATTAGCGACGAAACTAACAGAAGAGTAGCCCAGCTTCAACGCCAGCGCATGGATTTGGCTCCCGAGTTTGAATTCCTTCAAGCGCGCGCAGGAGCTAAGAGCGCTAGAGAAAACCGAATCGTTGGGCTCGAAATGCTTCTGCATTTGGGCGAAAAGGTGAAGAGATTGATGGGGTCTGTTCCATAGATCGTACCCAGATATGAGAGCGGACCACGTGACTAAGTTCCGTTGGGGCATTTCGTCGAACAGTTGGTGGGCGACGCTGAGAAGCCCGCATTTGGCGTAGAAGTTGAGAATGTGATTGCTTATGATAGTTTCTGCTACTCTTCCCTCCTTGATTGCTACAGCGTGAAGCGAAATTCCACACCTTATTGCCTTTGATTTGGCGCAGTGGTGGAGCAAGAAACCCAGGTTTTGTAGCATAATCCTCAGTTTTCTGGAAAAATGAAGTTCGTCGTTTTCTTTTTCTAATACTACACACGCTCTCACATACTTGCACAGTTGCACAAGATAAATCGAACTCAAAATTTCGACCTATTAAGTTGCACTTTGTTGTTGTTGTTGTTATGATGCGTGTATTATTAGGCTTTTAGATAAAGTCGAAATGCACGTGATCAAAATTAATATTTTTTTCAGTCTCGTTTAAAATATCATGTTTCCTTAATTTTAAATCATTAACCCTTGAAAAGGTTAGTTTCTCCTTAATTTCACATACTCGAGTGAAACACGATATTATGAATTGGACAGAGGAAGTACACAACTATCGACGTGTTAGAAATTCGAGAGTTCCGATTTCCTCTTCAAGCATCATATACCACGGAAATGCAATAGAGCTTCGATAAGCTTGAAACGGTAGAGAAACGATCAACTTATGGCTATGGACATTTAGACCGAGAGTACTATAAAACAAGAAGAAGGAAGTTTCTTACACTATGGCAGGCTTCCTCATTTTGGAACGCCAACTTTAAGGAAGAAAGAAAGAAAGAAAGAAAGAAAGAAAGAAACTGGCTAAACAAAATTTGAATCGAATCGAAACGAAAAATGAAAATCGAAAGGGATCGCCACTTCCACAGCTCAATTTCGCTAAAGGTCTTTGCCCCCATGATGTAAAAATAAATACCTCGAATCAAATGGTCGTCGTACCCTAGGATAAGAGATTGGCCGTTTCTTCGTCTTCTGTGGTTTTCAAACTCGCCTTGATCTCCGCTTGTACTTTAAAAAAGAAGCCTTTGGGGGGGAGCATCAGTCCTATGTGGCACGACTCGTGTTACAAAGACGGAAGCTAGACTATAAATGGAGATGAATGGGGTCGAACGCAATGGCTTTAATCGACCAAAGAATCCATGTTGTCTGTCACTCCACATAACTTGTAGAACTTATAGATGTATAGTTGGGGAAAAGACGCAGCAACTTATCCAGTGTTTCGGGTAAGAACTTCCTTGCGAATAGGAAGCATGGCCGTTCGTTTCCATTCCACAAGCAAGGCGTGATCCTGACTTGTCTCTGTAGTCACAATGAAAGATAGTAAAATTTTAAATACTTGAACGGCATAACTTTGACATTTTACGGTACAAGCATGGTACTAACCTTTTTGTCACTCGTAGTGTGCGAACTTTCTACAATAGACTGCAAAAGTAGTCGAAAAGTTTAGTAAGCTTGTGGGGAGAGGGGTCAAGGTGTTGATCTAATGAATAGAAGCCCCAAACTTTATCAGCATAACCAGCAATGGTGATTCTGCGTGTCATAAATTTCATGCTACGGGAAAAAATACTTCGAAACTATGCCCGATTAAAATTAGGAAGCATGAAAGATGGACTTGAGAATATAGTATAAGCTTTGGAGGGAGGAACGTAACCATACTGTGATATTTCTCATAAGCTCCATGGTGACATCCTGTGCGCGGTATGATTTCGGGTGCCATTTCATTTCAGACCAATCAACGTGTGTTACTGACCAATTGGCTATTCCGCCTGGATCAAGCATCTGAAAATGAAAGCTAAAATTATATACATAAAGGAGGCCCGGAGGAATGCTTCTAGACCATCCGAGAAGAGAATATATGACAATCTTACATAGAAAAATGTAGGCAAATAGTGTTCATCTGAGTAGCAGTTGCGCCCTCCTTCCATTCCTGGCTGTTCAATCAAAAGAAACACGAGCAATAGCACTTCAGTGTATGATCCGGCAAGCATAGTAGAATCTCACAAATATTGAAAAATGAGATCAAGATGTAGAAGAATAAGGTCAAAAGGCATAAGAAAAGTATTGGAAAGCATATTGGTTGTTCTCAACCCCCTCTTCCAATGCATACAAATGCATATATATATAGAATGCACACATCGAGGCTTATTCAAAACAGACAACCTACTTTCTTAAGAAATACGTGCGCTTGCATTTCTATAGGTTACTTAAATAAATATAAACAATTTATCAAGGAAGTGGAGGCATGTCTAGCAACAGTAATAACAGTTGGGTGCTGTGTGCACCTTGTTCATGTAAAATTAAAAGCAATATTCCAATACAAGCAAAAACAATTGCAGGTCCTCGAGGAGTCGCCAATGAAGTAACGGAAAATAAGCAATTTATCAACGAATGCAGAAGCTGAGAAACTGCTAGTCAAAGTATATATGAAATAAACTATCATTACCCTGCAATGCTCCCTGAATTTTCTAAAGTAGAGACTGTCTGCCATGATTATAACAGCATGCTGCCGCTTCATTGTGAACCACTGCATGTTAAAATACAGCATGTTATGGTAATGGCATGGCTTAGAAAGAAGAAAACAACGAGCAGGTATTGGTATTACTAAATATGTGCCGCTAACCCCAAAGTTGCAACATACAACATAAAGAACTAGAAGGTCTTCTTGCACATATATACGTAGTAGAATGTCTAGATGAATATTACAGGGATTCTTAATACTTCAATAAGATACTGTCTTAGTATTTTATAAGGCAGAGCTTGTAGCTCCTATTAGTCAAACCTCTAAGATTTCAGAATAATTTTAAATCTGCATGTTCATCTAACAACGATTATAATGCAATAGGAAACACACCTGGGATCCTTTGCGAAAGTCTTTCTTCTCTACTTCAGGTAACATATATTTGATATACCTGCCACTTCCATGGGGACCGGGATCCTCAAAGCTGCAGAAATAAGATCATGATTACACATGGATTGCATTTACAAGCAAAGCTCACAATTACTGTACTTGCTACCAAAGTGAAAAGAATATGCAAAGAAAGGGGGAAGGATGAAAACAGCAAACTTACCAATCTACAAAGCTCACATTTGTGTACATGAGATAGTTGTAGACAAAATCAAAACTACGAAGCGGTATGCAGCTGCATTAATCAAAATGCTTGATTAGTATCCCAGTCTTTGCACGAGAACACAATAGAGAAATTATATTTATTCTAAACCTGTCAGAAAGCAGTACAAATTGCTGGTTGTCTAAATCTTTGAGTGCATTGGCTAGAAGCCGTCTTTCAGCATCAACCATTGAAATTTTGCCCCACTCTACCTGCAATTGTCACAACATCGTTACTCAAACTAATAGAAATTTTAGTCCATCAGATTTGGTTTCTACTTTAACCTGTACAACCAGCAATAAACTTATAGAGGCCAAGAACTGCTACACTCAATATGAAAAAAGCTCTTGAAAATATTAAAGCAAAAGCAATAACATTAAGATGGGCAATGGAATTAAGAACAAACCGTGTCACTACGAATTTCTCGATTGATAAAGTAACGGCTAAAATGAACAGGTTTATCCTTGGATGCATGCACATAGACGGAAAATCTACCTTCATTGCCCTGCCATACAACAGGAAGTATTTTATAGGGGGAAAAAACAGCCAAGCAGAATAACGAAATAATAAGTGTCATAGAATTCGAAGCAAAAAGTCAACAGTAGATATAATTTATATAAACAGGAGTGCGGATTTACACCCTTCACCTAAAACGATCTAACTCCGGCCAAGTGATGAATTAGTTTATGGATACTATAGCTTCCTATGGAGTGCCTTGTGTTTTGAACCATAATTTCCCAAGCAGTTTTCCAATGCAATTGCATATGTTCTTGTTCTCATACTAAATTTTATACTCCTTTATATCAATCAAAAACACAGATGCTGCCTGAGTAAACTTCATTCCCATTCCCTCAATTAACTACATAGAAAGACCTTCTCTAAATCCATCAACAGGCAAGGTATGGTGCCAATTATGAGAAAGCAATAAACGATCATCATTGAAATTTATTTTGGCATTTGAGCAGTTAAAAGAAGTTGAGTTACCTGGAAAAATTTATCCCATAACCTCTCAAACGGTAAAGCACCCGGGGTCAAGAACAAGAAGGCAATTTTGGGATTCAGTGATTCAATAGGAGGGCTGTTAAGGATATCTCTAATTACAACTCTAGAAGCAAATTCTTCATCAGTCAGCCCTCTGGTAAGTGCAGGAGGGAGCCAATTTTGCAGTGCCTCACAACCATTATATGAGAACACATAACATGCTGCAAAGCTCTGCGGAGGATAAATATACGAAAATATCAAGAAGAGGCTGACTAGCGAAACCAATATAATAATCCATGTCGGCTTCTTCAGATGGCTGCGCTGGCGAGCCATATGCAACATTGGTGTTTCTTTCGTGCCCATACGCCAGCCTTGAGTTGACTTCATCTAGACACGATGCATTGCCTCAGAATCACTCGATCTTGTTCCACAGCTGACCTCGGATACGAAAATGCACCAAGGTAACACTAGATAAACCGCCTAAAGCGGACCCTATATCAAGATTCTGAGTATTAAGAGTGGATATATGTGCCAATAACAAATGTCCAAGAACATTAAGGTCACCAAATTCAAACTGTAAGCACAAAGGGACGTCGAATCTCATGATCATATCATTGCTAATTCGGCATAATACAAGAAAATAACACAGGATAGTCAAATTACAAAACATCAAATTGGGATCAACGAGAGAGAGAGATCAACGAGCGATGAACAGTAATGTCACAGTACCCATACATAAAGCCAGACCAACAGATTCATACTCCCTCCATCATTAAGAAACAAACAAAATTCTCATTCCCCACACGAAATCCGAAAAAGGCAACGCCGAATCTGAATCCAAGACTTTTGGAAATCCACAACTCAAATCCACCATACCAGAACTCAAAAAAAGAAACCACACACGACTCATGCAGCCGCAGAGAGAGAATGCAGGCGAAAACACGAATGAGCAATTTACCTGAAGAAGCAGAAGCAGAGGAGGAGAGGAGAGATGCGGAGAAATCAATCAATCAATCGTGTCGCACAAGGATCTGTATGCGTTGTATGTACGTCCGCATATATATAATTATAGTATGCGTATGTGAGATCTAGGGCTCATCGAACTACTATTCAACCAATCACAGAGAGAGAGATTGAGAGAGGGAGAGAGAGAGAGAGGGAGAGAGATGGGTTGACGCGACTATAATATAATTTGGAATAATAGAGCCAAATCGATGCCAATACAACAATGGGTGAGGATTCCAAGCTCTAGTGTGTGTTCGTTGTTGCGTTGGCTTCTGCATTGGGAGAGAGAAAGAGGAGAGAGAGAGAGAGAGAGAGGGAGATGGAAACGTTATTGAACTCCATCCAACCATAACAAACACACTTGAGCCGGCGACGAGCGTGGCCGCCACGCGCAGGTAGCGCGCGCGAGCCCCGAATTAAAAAAACTAAATTAAATTAAATCCAAATCCAAATCCAAAATAAATTAAATGGATGAAGCCAAGTGGGCATGTGGGTTTGTGAGTTGTGACTCCACTTCGTAAATTCGCTCCCTTGCTGGGAAGCTTCGGTCAATGGTTGGTTTCAGCAGTCCCCAATTCGTGGACCAGAGGAGAGAGAGAGAGAGAGAGAGAGAGAGAGAGAGAGAGAGAGAATTTGCATTAATATTTTGAGTTATTGACTTATTGTTGGCGCCTGCAACAAATATGATTATAAATGGTTTAAGTAAAAATGATAGGGCTATAAATGTGATTATTGAGTCTAATTCCTTGTACATTTGTGATTTGGTTTAATTAATGATAGATACATATTAATTGCCTATGCATATATGTAGCTATTTTGACCAATAATTGAGTTATCTTGGCCGTTTTTGGCTAAAATTACTAAAATGTACTCCTTCCGTCCCATTTATAATGTCCCATTTGTTTTTTGACTTTTTTCGGCACGCGTTCCCACCGAGACGTAGTACGGATTTTACGATATAATTTTGAAATATTATTTCTTTTACGGGATATTTCGACACTCGTAGTATCTTGTAAAATAAATAATATTTCAAAATTACATCGTAAAACCCGTACTACGTCTCGGTGGAAACGCGTGCCGGAAAAAGTCAAAAAGCAAATAGGACATTATAAATGGGACGGAGGGAGTAATTATTTTATTTTTGTCTGGTCGACTCGCATGTTCTTGAAATAGGCTCGTGAGCTCGACCTCGGGTGGCTATTGAGGTTGGCTTAAACTCAACTAAGCTTGTTTCGTCTAAATTCAAATAAAAGGTAAGGATTGGTTTCCAAATCATATACGATCGGTTCGATTCAGTTGCATTTTTTAGATAAGATTGAATTGTCGAATCTGATTGCCTCATAAATATAGAAATTAATAGTTTAATTAGAGAGAGAAGATCATTAGTGTGGAACAAAGTTTAAACTCTGCGCCTTTGAAATTGTTTGGGTGTTAATTAAACAATTAATAAAATGAAGGACGTGCAGAGAAATGTGCATTTTTCTATATTTTTTTTGTTAATGAAAATACTACTCAAATCTCGAAGCTTAATCCAAGGGTGGAGATTCCTCAGGTGTTGCGAGGAATAGAAGCCCGGTTCCAAACCGTTGACTACAGTTACAAACGGAAAAACCGGTGGTTCAACCGCCGGTTTTTTTGAAATCCACGCATTTGCTTTTGGCCTTTTCCTTTAATTTATGCATATTTAGTTTAAAAATCATTCCTACCAATGTGTTTTTATGTAAATAGAAATAGAAATATATCCGATCATAAAAAAAAAAAAAAAAAAATTGTGAATAAAAATATATAGTGATGTTTAAAATTAAAAATTGTAGGTAAAATTATGTGGAAGAAAAGTGTTAAACAAATTTATAATTACCCATTCCGTCTGACTTAATTAATCCTTTTAACTTTCGGCACAATAACTAAGAAAAACATAGATTAAGGAGTTTTAAAAGATATTTTTATGTATTAATTTAACTATATTTTAGAAAATGATACTAATAAATAGGTCAAACGAAAAATGCAATGTGGACTGATAAAATCGGACAATCCAATTTTTATTTTTATTTTTTTGTTTCTTTGCGTGAATCATGTTATTGGGTATCAATGTTAATTCTTCGGCCCAAAAAAAATTCCAAATATTGGGCCTAATTAAATGGCATATATCACAACCCAATTGAGCTATAATCCAAAATTAACAAATTGGGCCAAGGACAAGGAAAAGGGCCCAAAATTAACAAATTGGTTGTAACTTGTTACAAGAACAAAAAAGTTACCACTTTATAGTATGCCATTTTCATTCATGATTAGTAACACTTTCAAATTTTGTTAGATTGTTGTTTGTGATAACAATCTCATTTAAATATATTCATATAACTCGTCTCTCGATAATGATTGTATTCGAAGATTACCTGTTCTTTTTGCAAGACTTGTCATTTTTCTTCATGATAATTGTCACTTTAAAGGTCAGTCAGTATCAATCTTCTTCATGACAGACCGTATAGTGAGATCCTCGACTTTGTCTTAATTCTATAATCATCGTTAACATAGCAAAGCATCCCTAATTAGAAAAGTTGAGAGGAAGTAGTTGATTGTTGAGGGAGAGGCAATTTACATGAAAGGAAAATTGTTGTTGAAAGTTAGGAAACATAAACATAGATCTACTACACTAACCAAACCCTAATCAACCTTAAATTAATTCCCAAATCCCTTTTTTAATCACTCACACTTCCCCTCCTCACTCACTACACTTCTATAAACTCATAATCCTCCACTCCTCACTCCCTCACAAATCAATCCTAAGGAGAAATGGCCGGAGGCGGAGCCGACGCGCTCGACCAAGCCCCCGACCTGCTGGCCTCGGCCGCGAAGCCGGCCGGGGCGAACATGATGGGCCGCCGGCCCCGCGGGCGGCCCGCGGGGTCGAAGAACAAGCCGAAGCCGCCCATCATCATCACGCGGGACAGCGCGAACGCGCTCCGGGCCCACGCGATGGAGGTGGTCTCCGGCTGCGACGTGGCGGAGAACCTCGTCGGGTTCGCCCGCCGGAAGCAGCGCGGCGTCTGCGTCCTCAGCGCCACCGGCTTCGTCACCAACGTCACGCTGCGGCAGCCGTCGTCGTCCGGGTCCGTCGTCACGCTGCACGGGCGCTTCGAGATCCTGTCGCTGCTGGGGTCCGTGCTGCCGCCGCCGGCGCCGGCGGGGGTGGCGGGGCTCGCCGTGTACCTCGCCGGGGCGCAGGGGCAGGTGGTTGGCGGGAGCGTGGTCGGCGCGCTCATCGCGTCGGGCCCCGTGGTGATCATGGCGGCGACGTTCATGAACGCCACCTTCGACCGCCTCCCGCTCGACGACGGCGACGAGATGGGCGGCGGAGGACAGAACTACCAGAACAGCCGGCAGCGCCACCACGTGGATCTGGCGGCGGAGGTGTACGGGATTCCGCAGAATCTTCTGACTAATGGAGCTTTGCCTTCCGATGGTTATGGATGGGGACCGGGCCGGGCCGGCCCGAAGCAATAAATTCGTTTATTTATATATTATTGGTATAATATAATATACCTATAAAAATTTGAATGTAATCTCATATTATTTCTCTGTATGTTGTGATGTAACTGTATGCTTACCAAAAAGAGAGAGCAACTATATACCTTCATTCTTCATGTCATTTTTATCTTGCTAATTTGTTTTGAATCACTTCCGTTCATAACGAGCCGATTTATATATTGGGTCATGCTACATTATTTCCCAATTTAATTTACCAACCGTCTCATATATTCACGTCTACTAATCACAATATAATATGAACGTCGTAATTTTAAAGTATTATAATTTGTTAATCTGTTTTTCAATTTTCAATATTTTCATATCAAATTTAAAATATTGCAACTATTCTCATCTAACATTGTACTCCGTTCGTCCTTCGTAGAGAAGACGTTTCTTTAAATGCGCGAGATTTAAAAAATGGTGAGTTTGTGTGTTAAAGTGGAGGGTGCATACTGCATGCGTAAAAATATTTTCATTTGACAAATTTTTATCCAATAAAAAAATGTATTCTTACACGAGAGGCGGAGGAGGTATTATACCAGTAACATACCACTCCGGTCCTAGCTTCTTGACTCATATTCCTTTTTGGGACGTCCCATGTTTGTTGACTCATTCCTTTTTTGGAAAGAATTAGAGTATAATTAGTAAACCCCTTTATTACACTTAACATTCCATACTTGAATCTCATCCACTCATTTTTCTACACGTAGTTCAATATAATTTAAATTTTGAAAGTTTAAATTATTATAACTTGCTCGTTTGTAATCGGATTTTTATGATTTTATATTAAATTAAAGGTCTTTATACGATCTTTCATTTAAGATCAGACAAGAACATGTTTTTATGCATATATGATGCTCTGTTTCTAAAATATGTTTAAATACATTAACCACATTACATTCCCTACAAAATACACTTTATACACTAAACATTTTCGTCTTAATTCCCGTGCAAAAAGTAAATGAGTCAAGAAGCTAGGACCGAAGTGGTATATTACCTCCGTCGTTTCGTGAATGAGTCGTTGGATAGAGCGAAAGAACAACAAGCATAGAATTTAGCAGTAAAGGTGGGCCCAGGGTGTCCGAGCCCAAATAGCAAAAACAGTGGGACTGCACTAGATTTGGCAGTTTTATTTGCTAAAATCTTGGGGCGGGAAACAAACTGCCTTTCCTCCCCTTTTCTAGTATTTTCCTTTTTTTATATTTATATTTATTCCTTCAAAATATCTCCCCCTTCCCACTTTACCGCCTGGGCTATGGCCCCTGGTTTCTCTCCCTCTCTCTCTCTCTCCAGCGCTCTATTCAAACTCCATCAAATCCACCCTTATCTCTCTCTGACTTTTCCTTCCTCCTCTTCCCCTATTTATTCTTCTCTATCCTCTTCTAGATCTGGTATTTACCGAGGAATATTTTCGCCCCCCATCGTTAGGGTTTCGGAGTTTTCTAAGGTTTTTGATTGTGATCGGATGACAGTCGAGGCGGCGGGTTTCATGGAGCGGGTGAGGAGATCGGACGGCGTCGCGCACCATGTCGATGGGGTGATTAAGAAGAAGAGGTTCCGGAAGAGAGTCAGGATTCAGCTGCGGCGGCCGGAGAATTTGCGGGAGGATTCTGGAACTCTGCAGCGGCTATTCGATGCTTGCAGTAGAGTTTTCAAGGGCCCCGGTACGGTTCCTAGTGATTCCGATGTGCGGGATATGTGCCATATTATTGGTAAGCGATTTTGATCTTCTTCTTCTTCTTCCCTTGTTTACTGAAACACAGTATACATGGCTTTCTATTTGATTTGATGAAATTGTGTACAAGGAATTGGGTGAAATCAATTTAGGAACTGGTTATGCTAGAATTTTGAAGCATAGGTTAATCTGAGTTTAATTTAAGTAGGGTTGATTGATCGATCGATCGATTGATTGGAAGACGAGTCGTATATTGAATACGTTTATGTGCTCAGATCACAGCACCGGTAGTTGTTGAGAAGAATTTAAAGTTGTTCTTACCTTCAGAGCTAACTGTAAATTACGGTGTCCATGTTCAGATAGTATGAAACCGGAAGATGTAGGACTTAGCAAGGATCTGCACTTCTTTAAGCCCAAGAGCGATGTCGAACGGCCTCCACGAGTAACCTCGGCAACGATCTACAAATGTGACAAATTTGAGGTGATTCCTTCTTCATTTTTTCTTGCACCGATCATATTGTTGATGAATTGAAGGCCACCATACCATGTAGGATATTTATTTGTTACTGGATTAAAGATCATTTTACATCTCCCCGATTTAATGTTACTTTCAGATGCTTGAAACAAACATCACAGCCTAAATGGAGAGTTTATATGCAAATTGAGCTCGATTGCTGATTTTGACTATCCGATTGTAATTTTCTGCAGTTGTGTATATTCTTCCTCCCTGAATCTGCAGTCATACCTCTTCACAATCACCCTGGCATGACTGTTTTCAGCAAGCTGCTCTTGGGGAGCATGCATATAAAAGCGTATGATTGGGTTGATCCCCGCGGTACTGATTGCTCAACGTCACTTTCTAAAAGTAAGTTTATCTTTTGAATTTTGCTAAGATTGCATAAGCATTAAAATCTACGCGTTTACTAATATATGTTTTTATATTCAAATATAGATGTGGATGGAAGTTTTGCGAGGTTAGCGAAGCTAAAAGCCAACAAAACATTCACAGCCCCGTGCGATACTTCTGTATTATATCCAACTTCAGGTGGAAATATTCATCAGTTTACTGCAATAACACCGTGTGCTGTACTTGATGTGATTGGACCTCCCTACTCTAAAGATGACGGCCGCGATGGTACATTTTACAGAGAAGTTCTGTTAGATAATTTACTCGGTAAGATACTATCTTATTCATAATAGTTATAGACTTGATTGTTTCCCGGGTTTTTTCAGTTTATGCTTTTGGTGAATTGATTACCACGAATGAGCTTCTAAATGTTGCCTATTTAAGATGTGAGTGGGGCTTGAATGAGATGACGAGCATGATTATGTTATAGCATAAGAAGGGGTAAAAATAGGGAAGTAGTTTAGAATGCGGATGAAGGATCTTTAATTTGTGGAACAATTGATCTCTCATTCAATAGAACATTATAGAAGTAAGGCTCAAAGACTAATAGGTTTTGCCTCGAAGGAATATATGTCCTTCAACTTCTAGTTAAATTCTCAGTATATGAAACAGACCAGTATACTCAAGAATTCTAGTGCACTGATAGTTATTGAAGTTGCAATTGGACTCAAGGATTTGAAGCTAAGCATTTGAGGCCATATGAACAATGAATAGATCGTTAAGCTTGCTCAGTATACCATGAGTTCTACTTAGACTTCTTTATGGGTATCTAGTAACTAGTATCAAGTGCCCGAACCTTGGATCAACGATATTTTCATGTGATAATTAATTTTAGAATACCACATGATGCAAGGTGTTGATATATATAGAAGTCTTAAATGAAATCATGTCAATAGTACTCGATTCAAACACAATGTCAATAGTACTCGATTCAAACACAGTTGAGATCTGAAAATTTTGCGTGATGGCTTAAAGTGGTTTTGTTTTTCTGCATACTTATTCTTCCACGATCAATACTTGCAAAAAGCATCACACCGGTTAATGTTCATATTACTACTCATGGCAGTGCTTGTTGACAACTCCCATTTCTTGTATGTCTTTTTCAGATAGTGAAGAAATTAGGAAGGTTAAAGAAGATGGTGGTAGTTACGGATGGCTGGAGGAAGTTGAAATTCCCAAGGAGTCGGAAATGGATGGAATCGAGTATATGGGCCCGCAGGTTAACGATTTTAGTTGCAGCTAACATCCTCCCACATTCCTCCTCCTCCATAGTAGCCTTCTTCTTTTCCCTTTCCTTTTCCTTTTTGTAATCATCTCCTGCTGCTCCTTCTGTTGCTCTTCTCTCCATCGATGCAGTTTCTTCCTCGAGAGCCCGTTTTAAAATTTCGGTTCTTTCTGTATATATGCATAATGCCCCCTTTGTAGATCAATGAGAAAGAAGTCGCCATTACAGTATGAAGTATATGCTTTAGATCTGTCATCACCATCAAAATTAGCCAGATCCCAACTCCATTAAAAAATGATAACATTTTATTTTAGATGTAACAACCATTTTATCATTCAATCATTACATTTATAATAAGATGCGCAAAGTTCCTCCGGTCGCGTGTTATTTCGTGGACACAGGTAACAGACTTGGAGGACACTCGTTTCTTTTACTATTTCCATTTGTTAGTTCAAGACGATATCTTTCAATTATTTTGCTCTCATATATATTTAAAAAATGCGCCGTCTTAACTCCTAAAAAACGAAACGGAATATATCATGCTATAAAATGTTCCAAATTCATTTTCACTTTATTATATACACAAATCACATCCACCCAAAATTTCCGACATGGTACTGTATCTCCACCACCATAATTTTGCATCGCCGACGTTGCCTGTGTTATCTTTCTCCTTTCAAATCACACAATAGATCCACAAATAAATAAACACGCGAATAGCAAAAACGAATATTTTTTAATTTATTTATTTATTGGCTGTTTAAAAAGTGAAAAAGCGCCAAAAGGGAAACTGACCAACAACAAAGATGGTCACTACAGCCCGAGCCAAGCCAAGCCAAGTCATGGGCCCCACTGGCCTAACGCCGGCCGCTGACGTGGACTCCGAAAACGAAATCCCACTCCCCCCATTAATTTCATACCTACATTTACTCCTCTATTACTATTTCATTTTGAGCTCCTCCGTCCTATTCATTTCGAGATAATTTTTTCTCAGCATGAGAATTTTGACAACATTGATAGCGGCGGGCAGATAAAGTATAAATGAGCTTTAGTGGATTAAAAATTTTCATTTGAGATAATATCCTTATATTAGTGAGATAGACCAAAATAAAACTTATCCCTATATCGATGCGTTAACCTGTTTATTTACGTATCATTAGTATTACTGTTCACGTCGGTACTGAAGAGAATAATCAATATTTCCACTTCTATTTCCCTTCTATATATTCATCACATGCATCCAGCTACAACCTCCATTTTTGTGTATTCAAAAAAAAAAAAAAAACAGATTTCGCCAAAATTCACATTTTCTCTGATTTTATTTTATTTTATTTTATTTTATTTCCCAGAAAAACTGCATACTAAATATAGGATATTTTCAATAAATTCGCGGCGTTAACTTTGCCGCCGGCAGAAATTTTCCGCGGCAAAAAAAGTTCACCGTCAAATCATTCACAGCAGAAGAAAAGGTGCACGTAGAAGACGACGAGCTCGCATCGCACTCGCCGCTAACGCCATTGTAAAGGCTTCTCTTCTAATTTGTGCGAAGAATCTCTCTCTTTTTCTGCAGTTTCTGCTTTTCTTTTCTCTCTCTCTCTCTCCTTTTAAATTTTTTTTTTTTTTTTTTTTAAAATTTTGGTGGTTCAGTCCATCATCAAAGGGAGCTCCAAAAGCATTGATGCAGTTGTGGAATAAAGCGCATAAAGTGAGATTTCGCGAAAGGAGAATTGTCGGTTTATGAGAAATGAATTGATTAAACAAACCCCTGTTTGCTTCCTTGCATGGTAATCCCCTTTATCCTTCTTCCTTTAACAATTTCTCATTAAACTAAGTTATTTAGGGCTTTTTTTTGGAAGGAGACAGCAGCATTGAGCTACTAATTCCTTGTGGTCAGAGTAGTTAATGAGGGCTTTGATTGAAGTTTATGGTTGCTTAATTTGAAGGTTAGTGGTTGGTGTTTCAGCATCACTTCACTTGATTTGTTGTTTGTTGCTGGTTGCTTCATTTGTGGGAAATCACTGTGTGTGTGTGTGTGTGTTTGAGTTGATTAAAGTTTATGGTGGTGGTTAATTTTTATGGTATTGGTATGTGTTCTTCTTCACAAGAAACTTGATTCATTACTGAGAAAGGTATGTTTTGATTCTTGAAGATTTTTCCAATCTTGTGTTTGCTTTTATGTTTGTTGATTGGTATGAGAATTATGAAAGGGAAAGGACTAATTTATAAACTGTTTGTACGCTTCAATTTGTATATTCTCTCTCCAGTCTGCACCTCAGCCCTTCTGCTGTTGGTTTGATTGTTTCTTTGCAATGGTGGTGATAATGGGAGAGATCGATGATCTTCGAGCTGTGCTTAGTTTTCTCTACTTTTGTAGACGAGTCGCCTTTTTCCTTCTGTCTTGTATGATGTTTGAGTTTTCATGAACAGGTTTTGTATAGATTTTGGAGGAGATGATGGTGGTTCCGATGTACAGAACACTGCTGCCGTTTTTGCTTGTGATGTTCGTATCGGTCTCTTGTAAAGAGCATCTTGATTTGTCCTATGAAAAAACACTTTTGAGAATCAAGGAGCTTCTAAATTCTCCACCTACTTTGAGCAGCTGGAAGAATGGCATGGATTTCTGCAATAGTGAAACGAGTTCGACTCTCACTGTGGTTTGCTACGATAGAACCATAACTCAGCTACACATTGTGGGGGAGTTAGGGGCTCCGAGACTACCAACAAATTTCTCGATTGAATCTTTTGTAGCCACACTTGTAAAGCTTCCCAGTTTGAAGGTCCTGACATTGGTTTCTCTAGGTCTATGGGGGCCTCTCCCTAGCAAGTTTCTGCGCTTATCGTCCCTAGAAATACTGAACCTAACTTCAAATTTCTTCGAAGGCCAGATCCCACCGATGATTTCATCCCTCCAACACCTCCAAACTCTCATACTCGAGAGCAATAACTTCACCGGTAGGCTCCCAGAGAGCCTTGGCTCACTACCATCTTTGGCCGTTTTGAATGTTAGAAGCAATTCTTTGCATGGATTTTTGCCACAGGCGCTTGGAGATTTGGAAAGCTTGAGACTTCTTGTGCTGTCTAATAACAATTTCTCAGGTGACGTGCCGGATCTTAGCAGTTTGTCTAATCTTCAGGTGCTCGACTTAGAAAACAATAGCCTCGGGCCTCAATTTCCGGTAGTGGGTCAGAGAGTCGAAAGAATTGTGTTGAGGAACAACAGATTCTCCTTGGGCATCCCTGATAAAGTTCAGTCCTATCATCAGCTGAAGTTCTTCGACATTTCATCCAACAGATTCGTGGGGCCGTTTCCGGTATCTTTGCTATCTCTGCCCTCGATTGCCTACGTGAATATTGCAGTAAACAAATTCACAGGAATGCTTTCTGAAAGTCTGTCTTGCAACGACGATCTCTACTATGTGAACTTCACTTCCAATCTCTTGACTGGAAAACTGCCTCGATGTCTGCTGTCCGATCCGAGTAAAAGGACCGTGCAATATGCGGGGAATTGTCTGGAAACTGGGGATGGAGATCAGCAGCCAATTTCCTTCTGTAAGAACGGAGCTCTAGCCGTGGGAATACTACCTCGTTCTCGTAAGCAAAAGCAAGCCTCCAAAGTAATTCTTGCCTTGATCATATGCAGTGGAGTTATTGTGGGAATAGTTTTAGTCAGTGCTTGTTACTTGGTAGTCAAGAGCTTTCTTGACAAAAGAGAAGCAAAGAAATCGCTAGCTCTCGAAGACAACGCATCGGCAGGCTACACGTCGAAGATAATTAAAGATGCAAGTAAGTTTCTACTTTGTTTTTAATCATATAGTAGTATATTTCTTTACATGATGATCATGAAATATACTCTGTTTCGTAATCTTAGTGCTGAGATTGGTGCAGCCGTGTTGAAATTTGGCTGTTTTGATTCGATTGTCTCGTTGCAATAGGATATATAACTCAAGCGATGAAGATAGGTGCACTTGGACTTCCATCTTATCGAACATTTTCACTCGAAGAACTTGAAGAGGCGACGAACAATTTCCACACATCAACGTTAATGGGAGAAGGTTCGCGTGGTCAGGTATTTGCATCTGCTCCACTAATCTCGTCTTCCATAATTGTGCGCTTCTGCTCAGCAAACTTCTGTATTTACACGTCTTGCTCTCGAACTCAGATGTACAGAGGTCAACTGAGGGACGGTTCCTGCGTTGCAATCAGATGCCTCAAACTGAAAAGAAATCACAGAACTCAGAATTTTATGCCTCACGTCGAATTAATCTCGAAACTCAGGCATCAGAATCTGGTCAGCGCTCTTGGCCACTGCTTCGGGTACTGCTTGGATGATTCAACCGTAAGCAGAGTTTTTCTGGTCTTTGCGTACGTACCAAACGGGACTCTCAGGAGCTGGATATCTGGTAAATAAACACACAACTATCTTGTCCTGCATCAGTTATTCAATGCAGATTCGAATAAATTGTACGGGGGGCATGTTTTGAAGCTTTACCGTTGAGCTCAACATTTGTTTTGGCAGAGAGGCGAAGACAAAAGCTTTCATGGGCCCAGCGCGTCGCAGCTGCAACGGGGGTCGCAAAGGGAATCCAGTTCCTTCATACAGGGATCGTGCCTGGTCTTCATTCGAATAACATTAAAATTACGGATGTTCTATTGGATCAGAACCTTGTGGCAAAAATAAGCAGCTACAATCTGCCTTTGATATCAGACAATATGGAGAAAGTACGCAACGCCTCCTCAAACTTCGTGATCTAATATGATTCTTGCACTGACTGACTGTTAATCTGCTCGATTTTACTGCAGGATCGTCTCCGGAACATTTTTGGTGGAACGAAGGAGCTTAAAAGGACAAGGTTAGTGACTGTGTTCCTTCTTGTAAACATACAGAACCATGAATCATGATGAAGATATGAAGAATTCCAGTCTATTCTATCGATTTGCAGAGGAAAGCATCAAGACAAGTCGGATATTTACGACTTTGGAGTAATTTTACTCGAACTCATCAGCGGTAGGCCTATAAATTCAAGAAACGAGGAGGATGCAGTAAATGATCAGGTAACGAAGTACAAGATGATGAAATAACGCTTCAAATCATTCTACTGAAAGAGGGGAATGAAGCTAACTAAGCTAATTATGCAGTTCAATGCTACCATAACAAGCGATGATTCGTCAAGGAGGAGTTTGGTCGATCCAGCAATCAGAAACGCGTGCTCGGGTGAATCTGTGAGGACAATGATCGGACTCTGCTGCAGATGCTTACTCGAAGATCCGGCTGAAAGGCCTTCAATCGAAGACGTTGTGTGGAATCTGCAGTTTGCAGCTCAGGTTCAGGACTCTCAGAGCAGCGACGGCTCCCCGGTTTCTCCGCTGCAATCTTCACGCATGAAGCCAATCATCGCCAGTAGATGAAACCATAGAATATATATACTATATATAGGAACATGTTGTGATTGATATCAAAATTTCACCTGCAGCAGTGAAACAAGTTTATATACACACACATCCATTCATTCATTCATTCGCCATAACTAGAATCGATGCGTGGAATGGATTCGACTACCTGCAGTTACGATCATGTATTTTCAGACGGTAAGATGCCAATACACGAAGAAGCGCCACAGAAACACGGCCGAGCATCGGGCTTGAGGCTGACTTCGCCATAGCTGAAAGTGAGCTCGTCGTTTTCGTGTATGTCCGTGGATGCGAAGAAGCAAACGCGAGGCAGCAGAGCACCGGAACTTCTCACTATCACGGTATCGAGGTTTCCGCCGTCACAGGAATGGTTGATGAATCGAGCAATGTTTCCGATTCTGGTTGCGTCGATGTTGATCCGCATACACGTGTTTCCGAATGGAAGATGTTCCTTCACCACCAAAAGAGCCGGACTCGAGCGCTTGATCTTCGCCGTTTCGTCGTACATTTTCTGCCTTTCTCGAGCATCCATGGTCGACAGAACCTCCCCTAATCCAGAATCAAACGTTCACAATCACACATTTTATAAGATTTTCCGATTAGCTAAATAAAACGATCGCTCGTTTACCGGCGTATTCGCAGATAAATCGGCCGGCGGGAATCGGCTCCGCCGCGTAGAGGCCCCAGCCCTTCCTTTCGTCTTTTACGATCTTCAGTCTCGCAGTTATCCCGCGCTGAGTCACCCTGTTGCCGCAGACCGAGTCACACTCGCAACTCGGTCCGCATTCCAGATTCGAGCACGGACAGCCGCCGCCGGCGCAGGCGTCCGCGCAGTCGCAGCCGACGGCGCCGTCGACGCGGAATAGGAACAGCTGCGGAGAATCCGGTCGGACGTCGCGGTCGAAGCCCCATGGCTGCCGGAGTTCGGGTTCTTGGCGGCGGATCTGCGTCGGAGTGTAGAGGAAGTAGGAGTAGGGCTGGGGATCGGCGGGGTTGGTGTTGAGGAACGGGACTGGAAGCTTCTCGAAACCTCGGGAAGCGTCGGAGGTCCTGCGCGAAGTCACGTTTCTGGAGATACGGTGCAAGGTTTTGCAGGTTGAGGAGACGGAGACTAGCTCGTGGAAATCGAGGTACGGGAGAACAATGGCGGCGCACCGGAAGAAAGCTTCACCGGAGAATTCACGGCGAGGCTGTTCCTCCTCCATTGCACAATCGGGTCGGGTCGGGTCTGAAAGAAGTTCCAACTCTTAGGCCCATTTATATCCCAATAGCCTTTGCCGGGAATCTCTCTGAGTCCAACTTTTGGGCTGTTTTTCTCATCGTTTCTACTTTATATTTGAGCCATTGATGGAATCAAATGGTCGAATACCGTCTGTATATTCCTTTTTCGGGTTTTCAGTGCGCCATTGATGGAATCGAATGAGTCAAATATTGTCCGTATTTTCCTTTTTCGGTTTTTTAGCACACAACGAGAATTGAAAGCTCCGGTGTGTTGTTTACTTATCGATCGACTTATTATTGAACGGTACTACGGTATCATGAGAATGCCATACACCCTTAAAGTCAAATAAATTCAACACTTCCTCCAAAACCGAAAGTGGATTTCTTCAAGTTGTACATATTCAAATATTACAAAGAATTAGTAAAGTCAAGTTTCTTCGACTAGCAAAAGACAATTTGAAGGGAGTTCTTAAATTTGAGGGAACCAATTCACCCTACCACAATTTGAGCAAAAGAAACAGATCTTATCCAAATCAAAATAGTGTTTGCACCATAACCCTTTCTTTCAAGAATCCTTTTCAATCATTTGGGAACTCTCAGTGTTGTACAAGTCAATTTGTCAATTTGACACTTTCTTGCAAAATTATCACACTCATTTCCCCCTAACAATCGACGACACCCTAAAGCTCAAGAAATTAAACCAATCCGGCATGTACATTTGACAGCTCCCCTATCCACATATGCATATGTATGCTTATCTAACTTACAGGGTTAAAAATCACACAAAAAAAAGCTCACTTCAACTTCACAACACCCTTTCCAAATACACTATGGTGATAAGAATGAGGAGTATAGCAAAAGACCTTGCCTAGTTTAGTTGGGCTGGTTGGGTTCGAGCATGT
Organism: Thymus mandschuricus; assembly: GCA_029379335.1. Classification (NCBI taxonomy): domain Eukaryota; kingdom Viridiplantae; phylum Streptophyta; class Magnoliopsida; order Lamiales; family Lamiaceae; genus Thymus; species Thymus mandschuricus. The sequence goes on along the minus strand of CM057079.1, from coordinate 4,294,579 downwards.
TGTATGAGAAGATGAGAGAGGTGAAAATAAGTATCTGTATGAAGGGCTTGATGAGAAAAGTGGCACATAAAGCACAAAGAAGAACTGCAACTTACGCAAACATCATGGTAGAGAAGTTATTTTTGGTTCCCTCAGAACAGTAGTGGTACGCATCAGAAAAGATGAGAACCACAGAAACAAGAAAGAGAAGTGTTATTTTCTTCTTCGAGAAAGGGTCTCTTATCATCAATGCTTAATAAACTTAGCTCAAAGATCATGCCGCAGCTTTCAACTATGTTTCAAGAATTCTAAATATATTCCAACGCAGCGTGGAGTAAGATTCCTTTGTGCAAATAGTTTCCAACTTTCTATAATGTTAGCTCATGAGATAAATAAAACAAAGTAAAACGAATAACGATAACAAGCACTAGGAAGGTCACATATGTTCTCATCAATCTAATCACTAAATACCCAAAATTATCTTAGTAAACTTTCAAACGCCTAACAATAATCCTACACATCCATAGTCCAAAACAACCTTACAGCACAGCTGCACAGTGACCTTTTTCTAGTTGTGCAGCAGCAACTGTGCATGATATCCTAGAACATCCGCCGCATCTAACCACTAAACAAGCAAAATTATCGAAAGAATTCTTTTCTCTTTCAAACTTGTCATCTGGATCACCAGAAATCCTAAAACTATTCAGCATTGCTGTGAATGATCACATCTATCTTCTTTCATTTTCATCTCTTTCAATGAATTCTTAAGCTCAAAAGGGAGACACAAACCTTAATCACTTAGTAAACAAAAACCTCATGAGAAATCCCATAAATTCACAGCAGCCTCACATCCAGTTCACCAAGCAATGATTTAACTATCAAGTTAGTCTCATCCTAATAAAATTATAGTATATCTCAGAATCACAGTCACATAACATGAGGAAGCGTCGCAATTTTACAACCAACAAAAAGAAGTCAAAAGGAAAGTCCCTGCCTCCGAAAGTAATCGCAAAAATTTAACCTAATCAACGAAGATAGCCAGGGATCTTAATGCGAATGAACAACATACTCATAACATAAGAAATGACGATGAACGCAATCCCCGCGGTAGAATACGATACCTTAACACTCTTAGCTCGATTTTTATCCAGAGCGAGATCCAGCAGCACAATCCCGAGTCCTCCGAGGACGAACATGAACCCCGAAGATAATCCCTCGATGATGTACTGCCCGTTGACCCGACCCGGCATGAACACGACGGGCCGGACCGCCCCGGTGTGGCGGTCCTGCGTGGATCCGATGCCCGGCGGCTCCACGATGACGTCGTAGACGATTCCGGAGACGACCATGAAGTAGGTGAGGAGGATGAGGGCGTAGACGGTCATGGCGGAGGGGAGGCTGAAGGACGGCAGCTTCAGCCGGAGGCGCGGCGGTCGGAGGAAGGAGAACGGCAGGACGCGGATGGCGTGGAGAATCGGATCGATCGATCCCGACGCCGGATCGGGCTGCGCCGCGGCGGCGGACATTTTTTGGTGGCGGATCTGTGAATTTGGGGGTTTTCGGTGGGGAGGGGTTTGTGTGTGTTTAGCTCACTGCTCCCCTTCTGTATTACTTCTACTCATTTTACTTCTCTCTTTTACTTAATTTTATCCTAAAGGCATGATCTATTTTCATTCCGCCTCGTTTTCGTGTTGCATTTTTTATTGCAATGCTTGATACGTAAAATATTTTCAAAATTGTCAATAATTTATAATTGAAAGTGCCGATTTTGAAAATTCTTTTAACATGTATTGAGCATTCGATAAATGCAGTATTTAAATTTAATGTAAAAAAGTTCACTCTACTCGAATCACTAAAAGACCCCAACTTAGGGCCCGCATTCTCGACCTTAGAATGGTTCATATCCAAGATTCTATTGTGATTTTCCTTTGTAACGCGAACTTTAAATTTAACGTAAAGATGACACTACAAACAACACGCAAGAATAGTTCGGTATTATTCGATGTCTCAACACTACACTCATTCTACACGAAGCACAACGCTCACAACACGCTATATATGAGAAGGTAATCTATACAAAAATGCATGCACATCTATTTTACAACCAACAAATCAACAATCAAAAACCACAATTAAAACACGTGCAAAAAAATGTGATGAGGATCTTCTTCATCTTCATCTTCATCTCGAGAAATAGGTCTTGGTGGAGAAGAGGCGGCGGGGCGAGAACATCGCCATGTACCGCGGCGACGCCAGCCCGTCGATCGGCCGGTAGCTCGGCATGATGAAGCCGGCCTCCTTCTCCGGCAGGCTCTTCACCGTCGCCCCGCTGAACGTCCCGCTCTTCGTCAGCTTCCCGAACCACGACTTCTTCTTCCCCGACGGCCTCTGCGTCCCGTTTATGTTGTCGCAGAGGTACTGCTTCACCATGTGCAGGCCATGCTCCATCACCTCCGGCGGCGGCGACACCAGCGGGTTCCCCTCCACGCTCAGCTTCTGCAGCTTCTTCAGGCATCCCACGGAGTCCGGCAGGGCCGTGATCTTGTTGTAGCTGACGTCGAGCTCGGTTAGTGACATGAGCAGCCCCACCGAGTAGGGCAGCGAGTCGAGGTACTGGAAATTCTGGCTCACGTTGAGGATCTGGAGGTTGATCAAGTTCTCGAGGTCCTCCGGGAGGGATCGGAGGCAGTTGAGGCGGGCGTCGAGCACCCGGAGGTTGGTTAAGTGGGAGGTGGAGTGGGGGAGGAAGGCGAGCTTGTTCGAGTTCACGGAGAGCTTCCGTAGGTTCATTAGCTCGAAACCTATGGTATCGGGAAGGTGACTCAACTTGTTGAAGTTTGCGTTCAGCTCCTCGAGCGATCTGCACGTTTCTCAATATAATTAATACTCCCTCCTATTTTTTATAATAGTCATTTTAGCTATTTGCACAAGTTTTAAGAAATTTAAATTTTGTCTAAAATACCCTCAATTAATATTATGTGTCTATTTATGAATGAAATGAGTTCAATGCATAATAGAGGGAATAAACATAATTTAATAGGGACATTATTGGAAAAATGGAGTAGAATGACATATAAAATTTAAAAAGTGAAAATCCTAAAGTGACTATTATAAAAAATAGGAGGGAGTAATATATAGACATGACATGCATGCATGTTCACTGTCATGTACTAATTCCGCCTCGTTGATGACGAGCTCACTTACACTAATAATCAATTGTTTGATTTGGAGTGATAATCAACTTGATAAGCGAGTGGGTATATGATAAGTTGGTTTAGGGCCTACATGGAGTTAAATATGAATATTTGACAGCTAGTAATCTATAACAGACAAAATTATTAGTTGATGTTAATATTAATATTATCTACTAATTAAATACACATGGAATATTGTTAGATTGAGAAGTAAAGGTAGACTAAATTTGCTGAAAAAATAAAAATGATAATAAAAAAAAGGGAGAGAGAGAGAGAGAGATTACTAGCCTGCAGTTTTCGATGGTTCTGGGGAGAGATTGAAGGAGATTGCCGGAGACGTTCAAGATCTTGAGCTTAGACAAACAGCCTATGGAGTTTGGGAGGCACTTTAGCTGGTTCGAGTGGACGTCCAAAACGATGACGTTTAGTAGCCGTGCTGTCAACGACTCCGGTATCATCTGTCACATTATTAATATTCAAAAATCAATAATTATAATTAACCAATAATATATCGTTCAAATTAGGAGATATTTATAATTAATTTATTTGAAATATTGAAATTGTGAGGACAGGAGTAACTGTAGGGAGACAAAAGCGATCGACGGAACACTACAAGAAACACGCGAAACGACGACGGAACGAAAGGGGTACCTGGAGATTATTGTTGGAAAGGTCTAATTTGCAGATGGTGGCCAAGTTGAGAGGGGGATTAGGGAGTGAATCCAAGGAAATCCCACTCAAATCCACGATTTGAAGCTTACTATCTTCTTCCTCTGAATTATTATTCCTCCTCTTCTTATCCAAATCCACCTGCTGCTGCTGCCTCTTGCTCCTCGTCATGTTCATGTTCATCTGCACCTGCTGCTGCTGCTCGTACATCATTTTCTCTCTCCCTCACACACACTCACACACAAATCCTGTCCATACAACAGAAACGAGAACCGAAGACTCAAGGGAAGAAAGATCAAGAGAAAGGAGAGAGAGAGAGGGAGGGAGAGAGAGAAGGGTGGGGATAAATAGGAAAGCTAAATAAGGAAAAGGGGAGAGAGAGAGAGAGAGAGAGAGAGAGAGAGAGAGAGAGAGGGAGAGGGTGATATACGTACGGTCAAGAGGGGAAGGAGAAAGTACAAAATCCGTAGAATGCGTACTGACGTTACCTACTAGCTCCTTCCCAAAAGTCAACCCTTTCGGTTACTTGCGCTACCCGCCAATCGCGCTCCTCGTCATCCCTCCGTTCTGTTCGAGACGTTGATATTTCATTTTTGAGATGTCTCGTTCAGGATGTTACGTTTTTTTATTCAAAGAGAATACACTAAGGGTTCGTTTGGTACGACTCTCTACAAAACCCCATATTAATAATCTCAAGATAAAATAATATGTAGCAATAAGATAAACTTTATAAATAACCTTAATATTGTGTTTGGTATGATAGCATAAAAACCTATACTAATATTAATATTGTGTTTGGTATGATGCACTAAAATTTATGAGGGTACAAAGAAAAGGAAGTATTCTTATATGAGTTTAATACTAGGGGGTAGGAGGTATATTAGCGTTGACGTAATAGTGAATTTAGTAGCGGGTCCTGTCTAATACAGGGCCCTCTATACTAATTAGTATAGCTACCAAATATCATTATAACCCCATACTATAAATTAGTATGGGTTTATATGGCCTATCAAACACCCCCTAACACTACAATCGCACAAGGACCTCACGTTTCAACCACTACAAATCAAAATACAGTTTTCTTAATTCTCGTGCGGAGAACGAACTATAACGTCTCGAATGCAATGGAAGGAGTATTATTATTTTTTCTTTTCTTCCGTTTTAGCTGACGTTACGCCGTACATATATAATAGAGTAAATACACGCATTTGTCGTACTGCAATCGACATGTATGTGTATACTTCGCTTTCATTTCTCCCTTTTATTTATAAAAAAAATGCACAAATTAATGAAATATCTTCGGTTTCTTGCTGTGATAAACGATACTCCCTCCGTCCCATTGATATAGGGACATTTGTCTTTCCGGTACGTCCCACTGATACAGGGATCTTTTCCAAAATGAAAAATTATACTCCCTCCGTCCCGCCCGATTTGGCCCATTTCGTTTGGGCACACTTTTTAAGGAGGAGTAAATTACATTAATTAATAACCTTGAATTTGTGTTCCCAATAAAGGAAAATTAAAACTAGCCAATCAAATTAATTCTTAACAATTTAAAAGTATTAAACTAAAAAAGTGAAAGTGTAATGTTGGTCCCAAAAAGGAAATAGGCCAAGTCGGCTGGAACACCCCGATTTGGAAAACGGGCCAAATCGGGCGGGACGGAGGGAGTAACACAATAAAAATCTGACACGTCACTTTAACCCATTACCTTTCACTTTATCCCACTATCATCATTATCATCTTAATTCCCGTGCCGGAAAATAAAAAGTCTCTATCCCAGTGGGACAGATGGAGTATAGTTACACCCTCCGTCCCCTAATAAGTGTCCCCGATGTAGTGTAATTTACACTACATCGGGGACACTTATTAGGGGACGGAGGGTGTATATTTTAACTGTTTTTTCAACTATATAAACAAATAGGAGAGGGTGTACGGTCATTTTGTTTTTTCAATCGGATGAATTGTGACTCGGTCCTCTCTTATCGATTACCAAATTTTTATTATTATAATTTTTTTAAACTTTCGGTAACTTGAATTTAAGAATCACGTTACAAACGATTCGAATTCGGAAATTTTCTTGTTTATAGTACTCATTTAAGGTTATAGATAAGGCATAATCCTCTCTGAAAGGATTATTATTAAAAGTATTTAGATAGTATATGGTCGGTTTATGAAATGCATTTATGTGAGTTTACTTTGGGAAGGGCACCCTCAATTTTCTAAATATAAAAAAATGATTTAATGTTCATCCACAGTTGTCCATCATAATAATACATCGAGGGACAAACATAAGCATACGGTTGAAATCAGTGTTTTAAAAACCGAACCGAACCGCCGATTGAACCCAATTGATCCATGAATCGCTGTAATTCCGGTTCGCGGTTTTTTCCGATTATTTTCGATTTTGACCGGTTAAACCATGGTTCAACCATTCAAACCATGAACCGAAGGCCTCGCCGGTTCGACCTCCGGTTCGATTTTTAAAACATTGGTTGAAATAAGGTCAATAAATAAAGTTAATCACGAAATTAATTAAATTTATTGTACCATAGTATATACCTCGACTTTGTATTAATATGTACTCGTATCATGTTAAGTTGTCAACTACTACCAAACGCCAAAACAATATAAATATTCGGTAAATTAAATATTAAAATTACAAAATAATATCCCAAAAATTGCATTCAAAGGGAATTAAAAAATAACCAAGGTATTTTTTAGCCACTTGGTAAACATTATAATAAAACTAGCGGTCGAGGACAAAAGGGAAAAGGAAAAAAAAAAAATATTATATAATATCAAGCTCAATACGAATTTAATTGGGCTAAGACAAATTAACGTGACAAAATATTATTAAATCTTTATCTAATTATTTGCAATGATGGAAAATACAAGGGACCAATTTTTTTGCAAGTCAAAGGGGCGCCTCATTATATTTGTTTATTTTTATACTAATATATGCAAAAAATAGGTATTTATTTAATGTGTTTTAGTCAAAATTAAATAATGATGAGTTCGTTTCTCAACGTGAATAAATAAATTTTGGTGTAATCTCGTTTAATAATGGAAAGTCTACGAGTAGTTAGTGCATTGTCAAATAGCTTTATCGAAAACATTCAAGATTTGTTTAAGATTGAGTTCGAATGTGTTCAAGATTTTATGATAATAAATGAGTTGTGAAGTCAACTTTCGTAGGAATATCGTAGCAAGTACTTATCTATTAACCTTGTTCAATGGTGCGACACTCGATCGACTTTCGTTTACGAGGACATGTGTGATAGACTCATATTGAAAAACGCATTAACGGAATTTTGAACCCGTGATCGTTTAGACAATCACATGCGATAGACTCAGATCCAAACGTGTTGGTGGAATTTTGAATTCGTGATCAGTTAGATAATCACATGCATATCACTACTTTAGCATTAGACCACCCTCTAACACGAATATGACGTATTTCTTCTACATACGATGAGATATAAAATGAATCTGAACTGGACAGAGTGATAACGAGATAAGTTTTCTATAAGTAATTTGATACGACACAAATTATCTTGTTATTTTGATTATTTAGTTTAGTTGTTTAATTGAGTCTTGTTATTTATGTTATTGAGTTGGACTATTTGTTAAGTGCGTAGATTATACCGAGTGGCGTAGGGAGAAAAAATGAATGGAGGGTGCTAAAATCAATTATTTTTAGGTTTAAAGGGTAAAAAAAATGAAAAAAAAAATCTAAAAAATTTTGTAGGGTAAAAAATACCATTTTTTGGGGGAGGGGGGGTGCTTGAGCTCCCTCCAGCTCCCCCTTGTCTCCGCCACTGATTATACCTATCATCTGCATAAATTTTAGATGGTATGAATAGTTTTAAACTATCGTTATGTTATAATGGAAGATTATTAATATTCAGTTCTATATCCCTATGATTTTGAATAGGCTTCTCGTGATTATAAAAGATTAGGGATTTTTTCAGAAGGTCATCGTAAAATTATCGTTACGTATTTATAGCAAGATCGTATCATAATTACTAAATTTATGTTAAGGTCAATGGATATCCATTCAACGTTTGCAAGACTTGGGGGATTGTTGAAAAAAACGAAAAAAACGAGATCTTATCATGTCTACAAATTATGACCAATGCAAAGAGGTAGGTCCCACGCTTTGTGATAAACTCCGATGTGGGCCCATGAAAATGAATTCTGTTGATTTCAATAAGAGATTATAGTTTAGTTTTATTTATCACAGTAGGATTTAATTTCGTTCCATAGTACTCCCTCCGTCCTCCATTTAGTGACGGAGGGAGTTTGGGCACGCGTTTTTTCGCATTTTATGGTATAATAATAAATTAATGTGTTAAAGTGTTAAAGTGGAATAATTGTGAGTTCATTTGAATTGTTTAATAGTATTAAAATGTTAAAATAATAAAAAGTAGATGTATAAAGTGTTAAAGTGTTAAAGTGATTGTGGGGTCTACGTCCAAAAATGGAAATTGTCAGTAAATGGAGGACGTCCCAATATAGTATTAACGTCATTAAATGGAGGACGGAGGGAGTATATACATTTATAATGTTTTAAAGTTATATCATCGACACGTCAGTCATGAGCGCATCGTATATCCAGATTGGGTAAGTGGAAAATTGAACGAAATCGGATGGATTCGATGGGTCGGTTGGATCGGGCCAGGGTGAAAAATCCACTGGATCTAAATTAGCAAAGGCGGCCCAACTTGAGATACATTAATAGGTGGTTTCATTGGCCCAAAATTATTTTGGGCCCAACTTCGTATTTAGCCCAACCTGACATTCTTGCCAGCTAATAGGTAAATTCCTGGACGAATTATAGGCCCAAGTAGGGCTGCAAACGAGCCGAACCTGATCGAGTATTGGTCTGCTCGCGTTCGGCTCGTTTAGCATTTTACGGGCTCGGGTTCGAGTTCGAGTTCGATTCGAGCTTTTAATTCGGACTCGAGCTCAACTCGAGTTAAAATTTTTGAGTTCGAATTCGGCTCGTGTTCGGTTCGAATTTGAGCTCGAATTTCGCTCGTGAAAAGCTCGAGTTCGAACTCGTTTAAAAGTACTAATATAAACATATATATATATATTTTTTTAACATTCCATTTTTTTAACCTATAATTTTTTATATATAAATGTTAAAGCTCGTTTACAGGCTCGATTAGAGATTCGATTAAGAGTTCGTGAAACATGCTCGATTAATATACGAGCCGAACATGTTCGCGAGCAAAACGAGTCGAATACCTTACTGCTCGAGTTCGGCTCGTTAAGTTAACCGAGCTCGAATCGGGCTTGAGTTCGGCTCGTTTGTTAATGAATTCGAGCTCGAACGAGCTTTTACCGAATCGAACACCGAATAAGTTCCGAGTAGCTCGGCTCGTTTGCAGCCCTAGGCCCAAGTGTCGAGCCCGCTATAGAACTCGTGCACCTGCCGATCCACTTCAATTGACAATTGTCATGCGTTTTTCGATATGAAATTGTAAGTGTATTGTTAAAAGTATAAATGATAATTATTTCCATTCGATAAAGCAGTACAATTCATATGGGACGATTCGATTAAAAAACTAGAACAATTCATAGCTCAAACTAATATTTGATCTCCAAATCGAAGTTCTAGTGATTTTTTTTCTGGAAATACTTTCATCAAGACACAATAAAATCCAGTAAATATATCGCAGCTTTTCAATAAATGACTGGAGTATGAAAAATGGATGAATTAAAAGCAGTTAAAGCTGATTGAAATTAGGGCACCCGATTTACCGCCATCTGTTTGTACAATTTCCACTAATTCTGCGTGCTTGCTGTAATTCTTCATATGGGAGATTCCAATTTCCGTTCTTTCTATAAACCCTCAAAACCCTAGCGCCCAAACTCCCTCTTTCCATCGCAGAGTTAAAACCCTAGAGAGAGAGAGAGAGAGTGAGAAAACACAATCATGGAAGTCGACCAGCCTGAGGGCGAAATCGCGAGGAAATCAGGCGCCCTGCGGAATCTCGCATCGAACGGGCCCTTGCCCATTTCCGTGGCGAAGCTTTCGGGGTCATCGCGCATCATCCCGTCGGAGAAGGACTTCCATTTCTACAACAACTTTGAAGAATTCAAGCGCCCCATCGCGGAAATCGACGGGAAGGCGAGGGCCCTCCTGGGGGATATCGGGGCGGCGGAAGATTTGATAGGGAAGGCAGTCCCGTTGCCGGATGATAAAGCCGTTGAATTGGATGAGGACGTGGCGATCGATTGGCTGGTGAGTATCAACGACCACCTTCACGAGTTGATTGATCTCTCGTTGGACGAGTTCAAGAGGCTGAGGAAGAAGGAAGAGGAGAGTGGTGCGAGGACCATGAGAGTGGACGGCGACGATGAGGATGGGTTTCAGATGGTTTCTGGGAAGAAGAACAAGAAATCTTTAGGCAGGGCGGAGACGAACGGGGAGGGGGCAGTGAAGGTGGCGGAGAAATTGAAGCCCAAGGTTCCTTTTCATGTGCCTTCTATACCGAAGTCGCAGGATGTGTTCAAGATTATTGTGAATAATTCTAATCAGCCATTTGACCACGTCTGGTTGGAGAAGACTGAGGATGGGTCAGCGTATATTCATCCTTTGGTTTGTTCTTTACTTTTGATCGTCTTCTTTGCTTAATTACGTTGCTGTTCTTGGAATTATTTGATGTTGGTGAAGTATAGTAGGTTGCATGTGTGTGTAATGTTATGATTGCTGTGAATACTTCTGTTTCGGATATACATGTGCAACGAGTCAAAGTGTTTGTCTAATTTATTTATATTAATCAAGAGTTTCTTTTAGCATGTAGAGATGAACATGACAGTGATCAAACAGAGGTATATATGAATTTTCTGGGGGACAATGGTGTGATTTCTCTTGCCAATTTTTTTATCCCACTCGGGATGTACTTTCTGGGGTACTAATTCTGAAATACTTTTTACGTTACCTTAAAGCCTACCTAGCTTGCCCAACTGTTGCTCCCGACCATTTCGTATCACACAGTTTACCAAATTGTGACGAAATACAACACTATTTAATGTTTATGCTTTGCTTTTCCTGCAGGAGAAACTCTCTGTTCTTGACTTTGTCGATACAAGTACTAGTGAGCCTATAGAGCCTCTTCCCATTGAAGTCACACCCTTTACGCTGGTGGAAGATGTGAAAGATCTGAAGCTGTTGGCTCAAAAATTACGCAGTGTGAATGAATTTGCGGTAAAGTTATCCTTCGTAAATCCAATTATTACAGTTCAATTAATTAATTTATTTTGTATGCAAGCTAGCAGAGCACATAGCTTTGAGTTGGAATTCCTTAGTTCATAGTTTACTTTTGTTATTTTCTTTGGTGTATACATATTTATGCTGTGAATATGAAGGTCAATCCCTTTTTGTTATAGTTTTGGAGAAATTTCATTTGGGCAAACTTTATGCATTGTAATCTTTGGTTACTTGAATCATTCAGACAGTATATACGTGTCATCTTATATTTGTAACTTCTGAGTTCTTCCACACCAAACTTTGTGATGGAGTGTCTTGATATGTCATGTTCTCCAGTATACAGTTTTTGTATTCTAAGTCCATGGTTCTTGAATTTGTTTTCTTTTACATTTCTATTTTGAGAACTATATAAAACATCAAGTCCTACTCAAAGAGTTCCTTGAGTCTTGTAATCTTCAATGCTTCTTTTGTATGTGCTGTGAAGCTCTATAGATGCCCATGCAACAAGCCTGCAGATTCGACAATCCTTATTCTTTCCCTCATAAAAGCTTATACTACGTTCATCTGTGTTTCGGTAATATGCTTGTGTGTTCTGCCTCCTTATGTTAATTATTTTCTTCAACACCGCCATCTGTGTACCTCTATAGAAATTTATAGTTGGTCAAGGGTTCTACAAAGTTAAAATCAGTTCTCCCAAAGTTCTCCAGTTAGCATGGTGTAATTATGAACTTCGATTATTGGTGTGGCCTTTGCCCTATACGGCAATCTTGCTAATTAGTAGAGAGCCAATTGTGCAATTTCTGCTGGCATCATTTCTGGGAAAGCTATAATTTGGACCTATTTTTTATGACATCAATAAATATAGGAATATCCATGCCTCTAAGCAGTAGTTATATTGGTTGTATTCAGTTTTCTGTATGAATTGCCGCTATGACCCTATCTTCTCAGCTTAATGGACATGAGAGGCTACTAAAGCTGTTTGTGACGACCTTCTTTTGGTTCTTAATTTTAACAAGCTCATTAAAAACTATGCATTATGATAAAATATGAGGTCTTGTATATGTATTTTGGGCTTATGCTACTGTTTTGCAGGTTGATTTGGAACACAACCAATTCAGATCTTTCCAAGGACTAACCTGCTTGATGCAAATATCCACAAGAAGTGAGGATTTTATTATAGACACTCTGAAACTTCGTATCCACATTGGTCCACATCTTAGAGAATTATTCAAAGACCCAACTAAGAGAAAGGTAAGCATGCAGGTTATTTATTTATTTTTGTTTGCAGTTTTGATCGCGATTTTACTAAATTGTATAGGTATTGCATGGAGCTAATAGTGATGTCCATTGGCTTCAACGTGATTTTGGCATTTACATCTGCAATATGTTTGATACGGGACAGGTGCGTACCTTAAGCTGATATGTTTATGGACTAACTTATACTTATCAATGATTACTGAAAGTATATTTTGCGATCCGTGTCCGGGAGGCAATCACTTAGTTTGCTTTTGACTGCAATATTTCTTTAATGTTCATAGGCCTCAAGGGTATTGAAAATGGAAAGATACAGCCTGGAACACCTGTTGGATCATTTTTGTGAAGTCAAAGCAAACAAAGAGTATGGTCGCTTGCTTTTATAATATATCTATAGTTTTCATGTATCTCTATTTTAGACTCCCACCACCCCTGCATCTAGAGACCAAATTGTCTGCACTAACATGAGAAGAAAATTAGGGAGATAATAGCCTTTGGCAGATAGTGCTTTGAAAGTCAGATTATAAGACTAATCAGCCTGAGTCCTGCAGATACCAGAATGCAGATTGGCGTATCAGACCACTCCCCCATGAGATGATCAAGTATGCTCTTTAACCTTGAATGTTTCAAAGTTTCAATATATTACCTCGCTGAATTTTTGTTTATTGCTGTCTTTTTTGCCTATTACTCGAGGCAGATGCATGTTTAATTTGGTCAGGTATTTTCTTAGGTTAGTACATACAACTGAATATCCTAGAGAATTTTCACCCGAGTCTAGTTCCGAGATGAATACTCTCTAAATAGCTTTAGGCTTTTTGGGATCATAGAAGTATTCATCTTCTAGTCAGCCAGGCATTGCATGACTTCCCCCTGATTAGGATTTTGAAAAACTTTTAAGTTTGTAAACGAATGTCGTAGTTGGTCCCTTACCTGGTGATGCACTTGTTAGATCTCTAATTAGCCAATGATTAATGTGACCTTATGGTCAGCACATTTTACAGGTCATGGAAATCTTCATTTTCTTTGAACTTTTTTTTTATACCCGTATATCCCTGCTCTGCTCTTATGTTTCAAGGGAACTCAATGTTGGTCCATATCTTTGAGCTAAACTTTGTGCCTTTGTGGTAATTGTTATGTATTTTGACTTCATTGGCATTAATATCTGGTCTCTGTTTTTCAGATATGCCAGAGAAGATACCCATTATTTGCTGTACATATATGATCGTATGAGGATAAGATTACTTGCATTACCTGCTGAATCCGAAACTTCTGATCCTCCTCTTATAGAGGCAAGCTCTTTCATATCCTTATTTGGTAACACGCTTAGTTACAATGGTATTGATGAAACCCTCTTCATAAGTTATTAAGGTGTAATCTGAGACCAGTGGCCTTGATTAGTTTAAGGTACTTCATAATACCTGAACTTCCTGGAGGATGGTTGAATTGCTGGCAGGGATAAGCAGTTAGCGTATTTAGGTTTTTGATGTATTCTTTCTGGATAATATACTCAAGGCTAATGATCTTGTGGGATTAAGGGACTTATGTAGTACCTCAGTTTATTTGATTGATTTCTTTCATGATATTGATCCAATTGCTACTTTGTGCATTGGACAGGTTTACAAAAGGAGTTATGGTATTTGCACTCAGCTTTATGAGAAAGAACTTCTGACAGATAATTCTTACCTTCACCTTTATGGGTATAGTTTTCGCTTATCAATTTATGCTGATGAACAAGTCATGGTACTTGTCATTTATATAATCAATCATCTCTCAGAAATTGGGTTGTATAGTTCTTCCATTCTGCTCATCTGACTACTTCTATATGTAGGTTGCAAGAAGCTGACCTCAATGCTCAACAGCTAGCGATTGTTTCTGTAAGTTTTTCAGTCCTTTCATCCATCTGTTCATCTTTGTTAGCCTGTGTACTTACTTTTCCTATTGACCAATCATACAATTCCATATTTATTTGTTACGAGTTTCTTTCATAGACTTGAGCCTTAATTTTCATTTGATTTTCTTTGATTTTTTTTATTTTTTTTGAAACTACTCTCTGCAGGGCCTCTATGAATGGCGAGATATTGTTGCTCGTGCAGAGGATGAGAGCACTGGTTATGTATTGCCAAATAAGGCTCTTATTGACATTGGTATTTGAATATTTCAAGCTTCTAGCTTTCGTTGGACTCTCCATTGCTTTCCCTTCACATGCTGATTTGTTTTATTTCTGTCAACTCACCCCTTGCATTTCTCTGTAATCATTTTTGTCCTGGAAAAGCCAAACAGGTGCCTCTCACAGTAAACCATTTGCGTCGGGCTGTGAAGTCCAAACACCCTTATATTGAGCGGAATGCTAATGCAGTTGTTAGTATCATACGCCACTCCATCCAAAAGGCCGATGCTTTCAAGGAAGCTTGCGAATTTCTTAAGCAAAGGCGTGCAGAGGTAAAGGAATGAATTGACCCGCTTCTTTCAGTTTCCTATTCTAACCGATATGCCGATTTAGGGCTTGCCTGTTGTCTCATATTATATGAATACTCTTCGTGTTGGTGCTTTCTATTGCTTTGAATCATACATGCTTGTGTCAACATTACGTGGTTACAAGGGCTAGGGTAGCCTTGAAACTTGTAGATATGTGCGCTTCTTTTTATCAGTTTATGAGCAGCTTTTTCTTGATTCCTTTATTCGCGCACCGTTGCATGTTTCTTGTCTCCTGCACAGCAATTGCATGAAATTCCAAGAGAGAGAAAGATGACTATGTTCCAAAATAAACCATTTCTACTATGAGTAATCTATTTCTGATACTATTGCAAGTTTGTTCTTCGAGCATAGCTTCCTTGGCATTTATGAGAACTTTTACAAATCTTCGGATATCAAATCAGAAAACGTTACAAGTTCTTTTTTCTTTTCGAATTTATTGCTTTGTGCTGGTATCTTATGCACATAATATATACAAACTTTCTCGTTTATCATGATTCATGAGCATATTTTCTTTAGTAAAATTATCAAAGCATAATATGCCTATGTGTAATAACAAATCTATGCAACTAAAAGCATATTTTCTTTAGTAAAATTTGAAAGGATTTACTCAATTCAGAGATAAGTATTGACTGATGAATATCAGAAAATAACGAATGCTTGCATATTTGGGTCTTGTAAGTAATCAAGGCCAATTTGGTTGTTTCAAGAGAGTATGAGAAGGCATGCAATGTTAAGATCATTAGTGCAATGTTATAAGAACGTCGTAAATTTTCTTCACCTGAAGTTGTGAGATTGTGAATCCTCTTCGCCTATGTAGCATGATTCGATCCGGAAAATACCTTCTTCTGTATTTAGTTGCAGTCCAACATATGTAACATGTCATTGATGTTAAATGGTCATGTTATGCAGCTACGTGAAGCAAGGACTTTGGCCCAAGAAGAGCCTGAAGTCTTGCCTTCTGACGTGGCTGATATTGTTGACGAGGAACCCGAAAATATAGAGAGTAGTGGTTTACCTTGTGACCCCGTGGTTGAGGACTCACTATCTTCCATACAACATAGGGATGAGGATCATAACAAACTAGAAAACTCGCATCTCTCTCCTAGGAATAAGGTGAATGGAAAAAGTAACGTGGATGACGGTAGTGCTCATCACGGTGAGCATGGAGACTCCAAATATGCAGCAGTTTTATCAAATTCGGTAAGTTACTTTTCATTCTCCCTCTAGAATCTTGGCTTTTTACGAAACTCGTGTGTGCTATCTATTATGTGAACTTGTGAATTTCATCAAAGTGTTGGTGAACGTTAGAATACAATACTGTGATGGATCATAATCTGTATGATAATCCAATACCAACGAACTGAAATATCTGCAAATTAAAATACAAATACGATGTAAAATGTTCGACAGGTTATCAATTAACTTGCAGATGCTCGGGGCAAAACAATTCCCTATGATGATTGTGAAGTACAAAAGCCTAACTCAAGCAAGTACTAATGTATCTAGTACAACCAGACAGTAGACGCAACCTAGAAAATCTCGCAAATATAGACTAAACAAATTTAATGGATCCAAAGTAAAGGTGAACGATAGTTGTGAAGAATGTGATGCAATACTCTCAGAGTCTCAGTA
The DNA here is from genome assembly GCA_029379335.1 of Thymus mandschuricus. Lineage (NCBI taxonomy): Eukaryota > Viridiplantae > Streptophyta > Magnoliopsida > Lamiales > Lamiaceae > Thymus > Thymus mandschuricus. The sequence goes on along the minus strand of CM057079.1, from coordinate 4,278,151 downwards.
ACAATACACTAAATTGGGTAGTGGATTTTGAGCTCTAGCTTCGATGTATTTCTGTCTGCCTACGTAGATGAAACCTTGATCTGCAAGCTTTCAGTCAATGTATTGCTCTCGAATAGGCTCCGATAATGTAGGGTCTTATAGCTGGCAAACTCGAACTGTCTTCCACTTTCTTCACTTAGTTGAGGCGCGACATGACTTAGTCTAATTTCTATGGTTATCGAGCTGTTGAGAGATCCCTTGGACATTTTCAAACCAACACACAATCCTACAAAGTGTTGGTGTTTCTTGTTTCAGGCTGAAGCAACTGTAGAGACACTAAAGAAGCCATCCCGTGCCTTTGGGGCATTGTTTGGAAATTCAGCGAAGAGGAAGTTCAGTCCCGACAAAAGAGTAAGTTTCGATAGGTGCTGTTTTGTTACTTAGCTTATGCCAGTTTGATATTTGCTGTTTTGTTGAGATTAATGTTTTTGGTTGAACTTCTAGGAGAAAGAAGACTCCAAACTTGAGCAGATAAAATCAACAGTGAGTCTTCCTTTCCACACATTTTCAGGCGGAGACGAAAGATCACATTCGGAAATTGGAAAACCTGCAAAGATTTCAGAAGCTGTACATCAAGAAGATTCTTCACCTCCTGCAACCGGCTCAGCTTTAGTAGATATCATCGTTTTGGACGATGATTCAGACATGGAAGAAAAAGCTGCCGCAGACAATAACTCGAGACAAGTCGAGAACAATGGTGCCGGATCCGCTGAAGAAGACGAACCCATGTCAGTAAATGTTCTCTCCTCCAGCTTCCAGAAATGCTTCCCGTCTCTAGATCAAGCCGCAAATTCCCAAGCAGTCGACAAATCTCAGCAATCAGAGAATTCCTTAGAAGTGAAGCTGTTCGATTATGAAGCTGCACGAAAACAGGTGAAATTCGGGGAAGACAAGAAGTCGAAAGCGACAGAGGAAGGAGGCGAAAGTGGTAAGAAAAGGGAGAGGAAGAAAGGCTCTACAGGTATAGGAAAGGATGATGAGATAGCAGAACACCCTCAAGGTAGAAGGCGTCAGGCTTTTCCAGCTTCCGGGAATCGTAGCGCCACATTCCGTTGAGCTTCGAGCATCATCCCGGTAACCGTTTTCTGCAGTTCGAATTCCGGTGCATGTAGAAAGGTAGTTCAAAGAAAAAAGAAAAGAGAAAACGAAGAATAGACTACAATTAGGGTATCCAAAATTTTCTTGTAGCTTCAAAATTGATGAATTTAATGGGTATTCATAGTTTATTTTAGTCACTCTCCTGGTAATTGTTCTTACTTTTTGGGCTGTTTGCTTGCTAATTTCTAGAGAGAGAGAGAGAGAGAGAGAGAGTCTTGTTTCTTTATTTTCCTCCAATTTTCAAGAGTTCACTCAAAGCATGTGTTACATAACATCTACTCTATTTTATACATACATTTTGGTATAGAAGCAAAGAAAAGAAAACAAAAACATCAAAACCTAAAGATTTCTTCATATACTAGAGTACAATACAAAGGAGCAAAGCCTCGAACCGTAACTGCTCCGTCGTAGCTATCCGGACGATCTGCTGAAACTATGAATCGATGCTCGGATTCACAGACATATGTAAGATTGCTCACCTCTCAATCAACTGATTCAGTTGTATGAGCAGGTTCAGCGTCCACGATTTCTACAGGGATGACCGGAATCGAGTCCCACCACTCCCTCCAGCGCCGATTACCTTGTTCATTTTGGATGAGCCTCCCAAGTTTCGAAGTCATCACAGCTCCGTAAACTACGCCTCCCATCAAAATATATTTGAGAGGAATCACGGCTAGCACCAATGCACAGCCGCCCATACACATCATCACCGTGTTCGTATGCTGCATTCATTCACTAAACAGATAAAGAATCGTAACATAGAACGAAGACTATTTCTCGAACGAGTCCACAGGCGAAAGGTACCTTTGGAGCTTCTGAGATGAGTACTGACCACATTTTAAGCAATGCTATATTCGCCTCCTTCATCATTTCGTGCACGCTTCTTAATCCCTGTTGCGCTGTAACTATGCTCTCCATTGTCGTTTGATCGGATCCAGCACGGATGACGATCTTGTTCTGCTTTTGTGGAATTCTTTTCCTTCTGACCTGGAGCATCTTCACAACCATCCACAACAAAAATGCGGATAGAACCGGCCCGACCCACTCCCTAGTTTTGATTATCGCGACAGTCAAGACTTCAGATGCTCGTGCAATAACTAATGAAACAGGATTAGTATAACTGCTTACTTGTAGATGAGTACTAGCGAAGAGAAAACCACGACAGAAGTGGTTGCTGGCTGTTCCCATTGTACGATCCGTTGTACCCGGGGAATTAAACTTCTGATCGGAACAAGCAGGCCCTATGCATCAACGGGAAACGATACTCAATCAAGTTTTGAGATAACATAACTACCAATATTGAAAAGAGAAAACGGAAAGCGATTTTTTGAAGGTAACAAGTTCCATACTCACCACAAGAACCTGTGCGCTTTCACTGATTCCTTCGTCTTTAATCTCCTCGGTCGTAGCTTTAGCAATGTCAACTTCTTTCGCCTCCTCTCTCGATTGGTTTATAGCATTCTCCAGCTGTGACAAGTTCTCAGGCTGCACCATTCCGGTGTTGCCAGTGATCTGCTTCGACTCTAGGCAAGGAATGCAGGTTTGAGAGACGTTTAAACTCCTGAGGATCGAGCTTGCGCTGCACGGATTTCCCGTTGTAGTCGACTTCAGGCTCTCGGCGAGCTCCAGTAGTATGTAGTCCCCCTTTGGCAACTCATCCAGCAATGAAAATATTAAGAAGCTCTTTGGCTCCGGAGGCGAAATCCTAAGCATTTCCCTTGCTGCGTGGAGTCGAATGATCCCTAATATAGTTCTCGCTTGCAGTTCCCACACTTCTTGTTCTGAATTCACCTTGAATTTCTGAAGAAACTGGTGTAATAGCATAATCTCCTGAACGAGAGCAAGCCAATGGTCGCGTCTCGTTGCACTTGTCAACTCGGGAAACTCTAGGATAACGCCTTCTTGCCTAGACAATGTTGTGACGAGACATAAAATAAGATCGTGTGGTATAACATTATAATGCCGATTGCTTAATTATACTCACAATTCAGAAGACTCGTAAACTATAGCTTTGTCGAAAAGAGGAGCGCCCCAAGGACCAGTGGCCTTAGGCTTCACGCTCTGCTGAGTGTCCTTTGAGAGGTCGAGTTTCACTGCATTTTCATACGACACGATTCCTGATGCCTCGAAGTAAAGGGCATAGTTTGTCAATGTCAACCTGCCTACAAACAAAAAAAGAATACGAAAAGATCATTGTTTTATGCCAAGAAAATGTCATTTGTTCGATTCCCTCGAGTAGTCGTTGGAAATGGTAGACGGACCTGGCCAGCTCGTTCCTCCAATATGGCGCACAACCCTATCGGAGATTAGCGTTCCCTCTACGTGTAATATAAATTCATCGTCACCTAGCTCCACGCCCGACGGGATTTCTTGCTTCTGTAAATGCTTTATACATCTAATAAACTCAAGAATGTTAGCCATTATTCAAAGGAATGATGCATTAGGGAAGTGAGTGAAGTTGATATACCCTTGAATTTCTTTCAAGAACTTGTCGTAGGCCGGAAAATGAAGCCGGTTTGCTGTGGGAGCGGTTAATGTCTCGTACGTGAATCTCCCATTAACCATGTCCACAACGAGAGGGACGAGCGTCCCCAACCATACGAAAGCATCTTCTCCGGCACTTGGCTCTCGATCAACCTACCGAAACACCTACTTAAGTTACAAATTTCCTAATCAATCAACAAACAGTCGAAACTCGAATTGCTCTGCTCACCAGAAGTGGCATGAGATCAGTATAGAAAATCGAAACATCGTCTAGTATTTTGTTGGTCACTGCTGGAACCTTCCTCTCCTCTTTCCCTTTCGCCATAGTTTCCTACATAAAGGTTTCTGCAGCATGAGTTGCATTGAACTTCAACACATGAAACCTTATTCTCCTCGATCAATCGACAGCAAACTCAATTAGAATGCAATAAGTAAAAGTAGATTAGGTTCCTCACTGAGTTGTTTTCTTCATCAGCAGAGCTTGGCATCTCCCAAGCTAGCATCATATCGAATGTGAATCGACTGAACGAGCCATCGCCTATCGTCTCGTCTATACTCCCACATAGAAGGGCTAATGCCTTTGTGCAGCAGAATTCTACTAATTTCTTCGAGTACCCTTCCATCTGAGGCTCCCATCCTTTCTCGAATTCTTGAACCAGATTTTCGACAGATGTTTCGAGCTTTCTACGAACAATTAACATGGATTTTATCACTGAAGACTTATATACATATACATTAAGCACTTGTAGAAAGGTCTATTATCTATGAGACCTGTAGAAAGGTCTATTATCTATGAGACCTGTTAGACGTGTTCGTTGAATATATGTGAGTATAAAATAATCAAAACGAGTCAAGCAGAAGAGTAACTAGCTAGTCGTTACCTATCATGTATGAGGAGATGAATTTAAAAACGTACCCATGTTGATTAACAACTGTTCATCTTCTCATACTACGTATTTCCAAACATTACTAATTATCTAAAAACACCTAAATAATTAGCTAAAACTTAATTAAAACTGCAATTAAAAGACAGAAAAAGCTTGAAATAATTATGAAGCACGATCAAATACTCAGAAATATGCTTGCATCAATGGCATCATGATCAAAACGTAGAGAGAGAGAGAGAGAGAGGCGTGAATTACTGGGCGCATCCTCCGAGAACGTAGTTTGCAATACTGGAGAGATGTTTCTTCTTCTCCATATTAATTAACGGTTGCAGAAATAATTATTGAATACGCGATGAAGAAGAAGATTGAAGAGGAGAGGGGTTGATGAATGATGATTATGGGCATGATCCGTTATATTCTGCTAACCGCCTGCTACGTGGTTACGATTCGCCTCGACACGTGGCAGCCATGCAACGCACTCTCCCTCCCTCGCCTATCAACCTGTACTCTCAGCGGTTCCACCTTTGCATCAATCCACTATCTTAATTTTCACGGATACGGATGTTCTTTGAAACGATGAATATACGTAATTATATTGGACGGAAAAAGTGGTAATTCATATCAAAACATTATTATAAAGTACTAAAATGATTACACATTATTTAATTTAAGTTCATTGCCAACGTAAAGGCAAAGGTGCTAAATTGAGAATACTGAAAGGAATCGGGGGCGGGATATAATACGGATAAAGTGTAGGGACCATAATGCAAAACAGCGGTAGCAAACTCTTCTTTTTCACATGCCGATTCGTCACCTGTGTTAAATAAAGAGGCGTAAAAACGTCGTCGTTTTATAACGAAAACCCACATTCCAAAGTTTAATCACTGATCACTACTCCGCGCCCTTCTTCCTCCTCCAACACTCCGCTCGCTCGCGATGACCTTCAACTCCGATGCCGCTGCTTCCATTGTCCGCCTCAATATCGGTCTCTCTCTCTCCTCTCTCTCTCTATGTGTGTGCGTGTGTGAGTGTTTGCAGGTCAACATGCGGGAACATGTATATCTCTGTGTAACTCTACAAGCATTCGATTAATTTTGCGTGAACGATTCCGATTTTGTGTTTGGGAGTATCGCTGCAGAAAACTGTAGTGAAATGCGTAATATGTGAACAGAATTGCCTGTATCTGCGTGTAATTGTAAAGGCGCTGAGTTCTTCAATCTGCGTCTCTTACGGAGTTGTGTAGTGAATCGATGGGTGAGGGTACTGGAAGAGTTGAAGGCATGAGTGTGGAGAATACACAGAAGGAAGGAGTGGTTGAAGATGGTGCTGTGAGGAAGAAGACTAAACTGAAGAAGTAGATTTTTATTGTATTTTTGTTTCCAGTGGGACTCGATCCCTTTATCTTTGTAATAAGTGAGATTTAATCTCAACCGTTGATTCTATCTAACGGTTGAGATCAGAGTTTCATTACTAAAAGAAACGCTATCACGTTTCTTGCTACTGTTTTGAGTTAGTTAATTAGGTATAAATACTGTATTAGTTAGTTGTAATGTGATGATGTGGAAACTGATTTTCCATTACTGAATTGAAAGTTTTCTCCTCAATTTTACTTTCTCTCTCTAATTCAGTTCACATATGGAGATTGAGCTCCATTTTCTACATGGTATCCAAAGCCATTGTTAGGGTTTTCTGAGTGTGTTTTCATCTGTTTTCTTCCGATTGAGCTTGAGTGTTGTCAATGGTGAAGCAGCAACGTCTTAATTTTGAGAGGATGAAGAATGAGGAACAGGGTGAATCGTCCAACAATGGACGGTTCAATCCTGAATCGAAGCCGCGTTTTGTTCCTGAACGGACACCACCGCGAGTTGTAGCTGGAGGTGGTGATGACGGAGATGGATCTGGTGGAGATGGATCTGATGGAGAAGGTAGGGGTCGAGGAAATGAGGATCGAGGAAATGACGACCTTCCGATAGGTTTTACAGCTCGTCAAATCGGAGAGATTTTGTATTTGCCGCCATCAGATCATCCTGGCATCCAGATTGTGAGTGCACAGCTTACATCAACAAATTTCATCAACTGGAGCAGATCTGTTCGTCGCGCACTTGCAGCTCGTTCTAAGCTGGAATTCATTAATGGTACGCTTACAGAACCTCCTCCTACTTCTCGGTATTATACTCAATGGTTGAAGGTGGATTGTATGGTTTCTACCTGGATTACAAATTCGATTTCTAAGGAATTTGTGAATGCTTTTACTCACATTGATTCTACTGCAAAACTGTGGAGAGCTATAACTCTGAGATTTGGTAGGAAGAATGGACCAAAGATATATAGATTGCAAAAACAGATCTACAAGTTTTCTCAGGGATCTCAAAGTGTGTTGGAGTATTTTAACAACTTAGTGAGTCTATGGGATGAATTAGATGCTGTGTTGCCTCCACTTGATTGTATATGCGCTGCTAGAGGCACTATAGTAGCTAGGGAAGAACAACAACGTTTGGTTAAATTTTTGGAAGGGTTAAATGACAAGTTTGAATCTGTTATAGACCAAATTATGATGTTAGATCCCTTGCCTGACTTGGAGAAGGCATATGCACTGATTGTACAAGTGGAAGAAAGGAAAATGATGGCTACAGCTAATGAGAATGAAGGATACTTGAGCATGAATGTGAATCAAGTACGAAAAGGATTTTATGATAACATAGGTAGTACTAAGGGAGGACCTTACAAACCAAGACTGTCAAAGGAAGATAGGAAGAAGTTGAGATGCTCACATTGTCATGAGAATGGGCATGAGGCAGATACTTGTTTCAAGTTGCATGGTGTACCAGATTGGTACAAGAGATTTAAGGAGAATAGACAGCAGCAGGTAAGGATTAATTATGCAGAGAATGAGGATGATGGACAGTCTTCCCACAGTGGTGGAGAAGGTAAAGAGAATTTTGATATGAGCAAGGTGATTCAGACAGAAATAGCTAAATACATGAGCAGTTACTTGCAGCAAGGAGGTGGTAATTTTGCCAAGAGTGATGTGAATATGGTTCATGAAGCAACTGTGAAGAATACACCCTTTGAGGGGCACTATGCTTTCAGCATTCTGTCAAGTATGGATTGAACAGTTTGGGTTGTGGATTCAGGTGCTAGTACACACATCTGCTCCACTCTAGAGTTATTCAGTAGTGTATGCTTGTTGGAGAAACCAGTGATTGTTCATCTCCCTGATGGATCAACCAGATTAGTTAAGACTGGAGGACAAGTGAGACTGAACAAGGATATAGTGCTAATCAATGTGCTTTACATTCCAGGGTTCACTCACAACTTACTGTCAGTAGCAAGGCTTATCACTGATTTTGGAATTAAGTGCATTTTCTATCAAAGCCATTGTGTCTTCCAGAGAGACAATTCAGACCAGCTGTTAGGAGTTGGTAGGATGAAAGGTAATTTGTGTATTATCAACTCCACTACTGAGACCTATCATGTGAATTTCTTCAATACAAAGAAGATGACATTGATGGAGTGGCACATCTGTTTAGGCCATCCTTCCTATACAGCCATGTCTCATATGGATCTTTTGGATAAACAGAAGTTATTGTTGGAGAAGGATGCTATTGAGGGGTGTGAAATCTGTTTACAGGCTAAACAGACTAGACTTCAGTTTCCTGTGTTGAATAAAAGAACTTCCTCTTTGTTTCAGCTTGTGCATGCAGACCTGTGTTGAATAAAAGAACTTCCTCTTTGTTTCAGCTCTTTGGTTGAGGATCATAGTCGTATGATCTGGATTTATCTGTTAACAGGCAAAGAACAAGTTGCAGAGATTCTCAGAATTTACATCAATATGATCAAGACTCAGTTTCATATCCCTATTCAGCAGTTCAAGACAGATAATGGGAGTGAGTTTGTTAACAGATTTGTGCATAAATTGTTCACAGATAATGGCATTCTACATCAGAGATCTTGTAAGTACACACCACAACAAAATGGTGTAGTGGAAAGGAGGCACAGGATTCTACTTAACACAGCCAGAGCACTGATGTTTACTAGTGGTTTATCCAGAAAATTTTGGCCTTATTCTTTACTTACTGCCACATGGTTAGTGAACAGGGTGCCAAGTAAGATTTTAGAGTGGGGATGCCCATATGAAATTCTGTTCAAACAGAAACCAGACTTTGGCCTTCTTAGGCCATTTGGATGCTTAGCATTTGCAGTGGATTTAACACCTAATCGAGGTAAATTTGACAGTAGAAGCATCAAATGTGTATTCTTAGGATATGATGCTCATTACAAGGGATTTACTTTATATGATCTCACTTCACATAAAGTATTTACATCTAGTGATGTAAAGTTTTTCCCTGATAAGTATCCTTTTAAGCACACTGAAATACCTGCTGTTTCTTTGCCATCTACTGTTCCATTGCCTCCCACTAATGATGATTGTTTTGTGCCCTCTTCTACAGATGATGAGAATCATGTAGATCCTTCATCACTGCATGATGATTCAGCTACAATTTCTTTTCCTGAATCTGACTCAATGATGGATGATACTCATCCTAGTGAAATAGAAGAAAGTGAGCCTCCTACTTTTGGTATCCCAGAATCATCATCATCTCCTACTATGGGACAAGGTACCTTTCCTTCTCCTGTGATTGAGGGTAGAAATCGTAGGCCACCTGCTTGGATGCAGGACTATGTTTGCAATATGGTCACTGGTTCTCATTTGGGCATCAATTCTACCTGTCTTACTCCACCTACTTTTCCCTATATTGTTTCCCCTGTTCTGTCCTCTTCATATACTACATATCTCTTTAATTTGTCCATGGTTACTGAACCTAGATCTTATAAAGAGGCATGTACTTCTGCTGAGTGGGTAGAAGCAATGGATAGGGAATTGGAGGCTTTACATAAGAATAAAACCTGGGAGATTTGTGATTTGCCTCCTGGAAAGCATCCTATAGGTTGTAAGTGGGTGTATAAAGTAAAACTCAATCCTAATGGCACTGTAGAAAGATATAAAGCCAGGTTAGTGGCTAAAGGCTACAACCAAGAGTATGGTATTGACTATACTGAAGTCTTCTCTCCTGTAGCTAAAATGGTTACAGTGAGGTTCATTTTTGCCATTGCTACTGCTCATCATTGGCCTATACATCAAATTGATGTCAATAATGCATTCCTCCATGGTTTCCTTAAGGATGAAATATATATGTGTCTTCCCCCTGGTTTGCATACTGCAGAATCTAATAAAGTGTGCAAACTGGTGAAGAGCCTCTATGGTTTAAAGCAAGCATCCAGGGAGTGGAATGCTGAATTTACCAAGAAACTTCGTAGCTTTGGTTTCACCCAATCACAAAGTGATCACTGCTTATTTACTAAGGGCACAGGTGCTGATTTTCTTTGTCTCCTTGTGTATGTGGATGATGTTCTTATTGCTGGTCCAAAAGAGGAGAGTATTGCTGCCCTTAAGAAGTTTCTTGATGATGCTTTTACCATTAAAGACCTAGGCCAAGCTAGGTTCTTTCTTGGTATGGAAATTGCTCGGAGTTCTAGTGGCATTATTCTCAATCAAAGGAAGTACATACTGGATATAGTTTCTTCTGCAGGGCTCATAGGTTGTAGGCCTGCTTTGACTCCATTCCCTCCTGGTATTACACTTTCTAGGAAGGATGGAGATTACTTGACAGATCCTGAGCCTTATCGCAGGGTTGTTGGCCAACTGCTGTATCTTAATCTCACGCGCCCAGACATTTCTTATGCAGCTCAACAATTGAGCCAGTATGTAGCTCGTCCTACTACAGTTCACTGGAATACTGCTCTTCATGCGCTACGTTACCTCAAAGGCAGCCCATCTTTTGGAGTTTTCTATTCTTCCACATGCGATTTTCAGCTGAGAGCCTATTCAGACGCTGACTGGGGCACTTGTGTGGACACACGGCGCTCTCTTTCTGGGTATTGTGTGTTTTTGGGTGATGGTCTTCTGTCATGGCGTTGCAAAAAGCAACAAACTGTTGCTTCCTCGACTGCAGAAGCAGAGTATAGATCTATGAGTCTCACTACTCGTGAGCTCTTGTGGATCTCCTATCTTCTTCAAGATCTCCAAGTTCCTGTGCATCTTCCCATTCCTTTGTGGTGTGATAACCTTGCTGCGATCCATATCACCAAGAGCAGCATGTTCCATGAACGCACTAAGCATATCGATATGGATTGCCACATCATTCGGGAACGGTATGTATCTGGTTTTCTGACTCCTACTGGTGTTTCTTCCACTCTCCAATTAGCAGATTTTTTCACAAAGGCTTTGGCATCTCCTCGATTCAAGTCTTTATTGTCCAAGCTTGGATTGGTGGATATACACCAACTCCAGCTTGAGGGGGGGTGTAGTGAATCGATGGGTGAGGGTACTGGAAGAGTTGAAGGCATGAGTGTGGAGAATACACAGAAGGAAGGAGTGGTTGAAGATGGTGCTGTGAGGAAGAAGACTAAACTGAAGAAGTAGATTTTTATTGTATTTTTGTTTCCAGTGGGACTTAGATCCCTTTATCTTTGTAATAAGTGATATTTAATCTCAACCGTTGATTCTATCTAACGGTTGAGATCAGAGTTTCATTACTAAAAGAAACGCTATCACGTTTCTTGCTACTGTTTTGAGTTAGTTAATTAGGTATAAATACTGTATTAGTTAGTTGTAATGTGATGATGTGGAAACTGATTTTCCATTACTGAATTGAAAGTTTTCTCCTCAATTTTACTTTCTCTCTCTAATTCAGTTCACATATGGAGATTGAGCTCCATTTTCTACAAGTTGCAGTACTGTGGTAGATTTAGAGAAGTTTAATGAAAACTCGGCGCCTACTGATTGTTGCAACTGTTGAGTTGAGTATGATCGGTATTAAATTGTAGCTGCCGGAAGCAGAAGGAGATTAGGAGAATGCAGAATTTAACTGAAAATTTGTTAACCTTATCCATCACTCTCTGTCCACGTGAGCGTGTGCCTATAATGAAAACCCTACCCTCTCCATATGGCTTTGCGACGGATGAATCCCGACCATTTACGATTTTCTAGATTAATTTTCTCGGTCGATGTTAGAACTATGTTGTGATTTTCTCTTTACTTGTTTTTGCCTGTAACATCCGTTGTTGTCGCGAACCTTTTACTAGTTTCTATGTTTTTTTCTTCATATTTTTTTGATGTCCATCTAGTCATTGCATTTATTTATTTGTTTATTGTTTCTAGGTGGCAAGAAGTTTTGCACTACGGTTGATACATTGTCACAGCGAGAGCCAGATTCGATGCTTGCAGCAATGTTCAGTGGCTGCCACACTGTCTGTCAAGACGCTGATAAGGTACATATGCCCTACTAGAGTATAGACGTTGAAAAAATTTGGCGATCGCTTTCATACTCTCAGCTTGTATCATTCTGAAAGGGAAGTGATTTTGTATTTGTGAAGAAAGAAAATGCCAGATTCTATTAGTGAAATCTCTTCTACAATTTAATGTTAATTGAAACTCGCACCACATTTTGAGCTGTTTCTCTGCCCATGTCTTTATGCACAAGTGTGGATATTTTCATGTAGGATACTGCTTAGAAATTTATAACTGTGTTGGCATAATATTGATACATGAAAAGGAATGTTTGGATGAACATATTACATATATAACTGAACCCAAACAACTCTCCATAATTTTGTAATTATCTGTTTTCTTTAATGAAATACACTATCAACTAGTCTTTTGAGTGTTGTCCTCTAATTCCTTGTCATTGGTATTGTTGCAGGGTTATGTATTTGTTGATAGGGATGGAAAACATTTTCGACATATTCTGAATTGGCTCAGAGATGGTGTGATTCCTTCTATGACAGAGTCTGAATATTCAGAGCTCTTACGAGAGGCTGAATATTTCCAGCTTCTTGTAAGCCGTCGATGACTTCTTGCTGGTTTCATCTCCATCATTCGATGGGCGCTTGCTCTTTTATCTGTATAATGAATGGATATCCTTGCTTTAACCTTGCATCAGGGTAGTGATGCATTACTCACAAACTTGAAATTATCATTTGTATATATACTGTTGTGACATCTTGTATGTGCTCCTTGAGAATATAAGAACTTTTATGTAGTTTTTTATTGTTGCTATCTTTTGTTTCTTGATTTGCTAATGTGTCGGTAAGTTATGATCTCCTACCTGAGGAACTTTGCATGTATGATTCCAGGGATTGATGGATGAAATTAAATCCTCTTTGATTAAGAGAAAAGAGGAAGATCATTAAATGCACACAGTCTGAGAAGGTCAGATTTCGAGGTGTTAATCTCTCTGGCCTTGATCTTTCTAAACTGGTATGATCTCTACTCTACTTATTGTTTCCGTCCTAGTACTTATGCTTTGACGGTCTATGAGCATATCCATCTTAGCTTGAACTTCTCCCTCCAGGAGATTTGTAAAATTAAACTAGGAATGCTCTGAATTTTGAAGGTCTATTATTTTGCAGCATTTTTCTATAGCATAATAGATTAAACCAAAACATTGTATGTTTTGTTTTGTGTCTATTTTATGTGCCTAAAGTGTTCTAACCTACAAGAGTGCTTGAAAAAACTTTTTAGGTGTGTTCTGTATCAGCATTAATGCTACTAGATGCCTTGAGGTTGCATTTTATACTGAAGGATTTGGAGACGAATTTGAAACTGTTTGGATTAGTAAATTTATTTGAGAATAATCATCATTGGTTTGATATAAAATACACTCTCATTCAACAGTCAACATCCATGGAATTTTTAATCCAAATGCCACGTTATTTTCCCTCTTTATGGATCTCACCTTGTTGTTTACCTATTCCTTCTGTGTTGGAAAGTCTGCCCTTACTGTACAATGCATTTATTTGCTAATTACTAACATGAACAAGAAAGGGTTTATTGACCTTCAACTATTAAGAAGTTTTGTTCATATACTAGAGTACAATACAAAGGAGCAAAGCCTCGAACCGTAACTGCGACAACCTGCTGAAACAGACAAACCCACCGGTTATCGATCTGCTGAAACTGTGAATCGATGCTCGAATGCCTAAGACATATATAAGACTGCTCACCTCTCAATCAACTGATTCAGTTGTATAAGCAGGTTCAGCGTTCACGATTTCTACAGGTATGACCGGAATCGAGTCCCACCACTCCCTCCAGCGCCGATTCCCTTGTTCATTTTGCATGAGCCTCCCAAGTTTCGAAGTCATCAAAGCTCCGTAAACTACGCCTCCCATCAAAATATATTTGAAAGGAATCACAGCTAGCACCAACGCACATCCGCCCATACACATCATCACCGTGTTCGTATGCTGCAAAATAGACAGGTAAAGAATCGGAAAATGGAAGACTACTGCTCGAACGGAGTCCAGGCGAAAGGTACCTTTGGTGCTTCTGAGATGAGTATTGACCACATTTTAAGCAATGCTATATTCGCCTCCTTCATCATTTCGTGCACGCTTCTTAATCCCTGCTGCGCTGTGACTACACTCTCCATTGTCGTTTGATCGGAATCATCGGATCCAGCACGGATGACGATCTTGTTCTGCTTTTGTCTTCTGACCTGTTGCATCTTCACAACCATCCACAACAAAAATGCGGATAGCACCGGCCCAACCCACTCCCTATGTTTTGATCATCACGACGGTCAAGACTTCGAATGCTAGTGCAATAACAAACGAAACAAGATTTAGATAAATGCTTACTTGTAGATGAGTACTAGCGAAGAAAAAACCACGACGGAAGTGGTTGCTGGCTGTTCCCATTGTACGATCCTTTGTACCCGGGGAATTAAACTTCTGACCGGAACAAGCAAGCCCTATGCATCAACGTGAATCGATACTCAATCAAGTTTTGAGATAACATAACTACCAATATTGAAAAGAGAAAACGGAAAGCGATTTTTTGAAGGTAACAAGTTCCATACTCACCACAAGAACCTGTGCGCTTTCACTGATTCCTTCGTCTTTAATCTCCTCGGTCGTAGCTTTAGCCATGTCAACTTCTTTCGCCTCCTCTCTCGATTGGTTTATAGCATTTTCCAGCTGTGACAAATTCTCAGGCTGCACCATTCCGGTGTTGCCAGTGATCTGCTTCGGCTCTGGGCAAGGAATGCAGGTTTGAGAGACGTTCAAACTCCTGAGAATCGAGCTTGCGCTGCATGGATTTCCGGTTGTAGTCGACTTCAGGCTCTCGGCGAGCTCCTGTAGTATGTAGTCCCCCTTTGGCAACTCATCCAGCAATGAAAATATTAAGAAGCTCTTTGGCTCCGGAGGCGAAATCCTAAGCATTTCCCTTGCTGCGTGGAGTCGAATGATCCCTAATGTAGTTCTCGCTTGCAGTTCCCACACTTCTTGTTCTGAATTCACCTTGAATTTCTGAAGAAATTGGTGTAGTAGCATAATCTCCTGAACGAGAGCAAGCCAGTGGTCGCGTCTCGTTGCACTTGTCAACTCGGGAAACTGTAGGATAACGCCTTCTTGCCTAGACAATGTTGTGACGAGACATCAAAAATAAGATCGTGGTATAACATTATAATGCCGATTGCTTAATTATACTCACAATTCAGAAGATTCGTAAACTATAGCTTTGTCGAAAAGAGGAGCGCCCCAAGGACCAGTGGCCGTAGGCTTCACGCTCTGCTGAGTGTCCTTTGAGAGGTCGAGTTTCACTGCATTTTCATACGACATGATTCCCGATGCCTCGAAGTAAAGGGCATAGTTCGTCAATGTCAACCTGCCTACAAACAAAAAAAGAATACGAAAAGATCATTGTTTTATGCCAAGAAAACGTCATTTGTTCAATTCCCTCGAGTAGTCGTTGGAAATGGTGGACGGACCTGGCCAGCTCGTTCCTCCAATATGGCGCACTACCCTATCGGAGATTAGCGTTCCCTCTACGTGTAATATAAATTCATCGTCACCTAGCTCCACGCCCGACGGGATTTCTTGCTTCTGTAAATGCTTTATACGTCTAATAAACTCAAGAATGTTAGCCATTATTCAAAGGAATGATGCATTAGGGAAGTGAGTGAAGTTGATATACCCTTGAATTTCTTTCAAGAACTTGTCGTAGGCCGGAAAATGAAGCCGGTTTGCTGTGGGAGCGGTTAATGTCTCGTACGTGAATCTCCCATTGACCATGTCCACAACGAGAGGCACGAGCGTCCCCAACCATACGAATGCATCCTCTCCGGCACTTGGCTCTCGATCAACCTACCGAAACACTTACTTAAGTTACAAATTTCCTAATCAATCAACAAACAGTCGAAACTCGAATTGCTCTGCTCACCAGAAGTGGCATGAGATCAGTATAGAAAATCGAAACATCGTCTTGTATTTCGTTGGTCACTGCTGGAACCTTCCTCTCCTCTTTCCCTTTCGCCATAGTTTCCTACACAATGGTTTCTGTAGCATGAGTTGCATAAGTGAAGAAGGACCGAACGGTGCCTAAAATTTTCTCAATTTAACACATGAAACCTTATTCTCCTCGATCAATCGACAGCAAAGTCAATTAGAATGCAATAAGTAAAAGTGGATAAGGTTCCTCACAGAGTTGTTTTCTTCATCAGCAGAGCTTGGCATCTCCCAAGCTAGCATCATATCGAATGTGAATCGACTGAACGAGCCATCGCCTATCGTCTCGTCTATACTCCCACATAGAAGGGCTAATGCCTTTGTGCAGCAGAATTCTACAAATTTCTTCGAGTACCCTTCCATCTGAGGCTCCCATCCTTTCTCGAATTCTTGAACCAGATTTTCGACAGAGGTTTCGAGCTTTCTACGAACAATTAACATGGATTCTATCACTGAAGACTTATATACATATACATTAAGCACTTGTAGACAGGTATATTATCTATGAGCACTTGACGTGTTCATTGAATATGTGAATATAAAATAATAAAAACGAGTCGAGCAGAAGAGTAACTAGCTAGTCGTTATCTATCTTGTATGAGGAGATGAATTTAAAAACGTACCCATGTTGATTAACAACTGTTCATCTTCTCATTTCCAAACATTACTAATTATCTAAAAACACCTAAATAATTAGCTAAACTTAATTCAAACTGCAATTAAAAGACAGAAAAAGCTTGAAATAATTATGAAGCACGATCATGAATATTCGATCACAAATACTCAGAAATATGCGTGCATCAATGGCATCATGATCAAAACGTAGAGAGAGAGAGAGAGAGGCGTTAATTACTGGGCGCATCCTCCGAGAACGTGGTTTGCAATACTGGAGAGATGTTACTTCTTCTCCATATTAATTAATGGTTGCAGAAATAATTATTGATAGAGTTTTTGAGGTATACGTGATGAAGAAGAAGAAGAAGATTGAATAGGAGAGGGGATCATCGATCCATGAATTATGGGCATGATCCGTTATATTCTGCTTCGGCTCGACACGTGGCAGCCATGCAACGCCCTCTCCCTCCCTCGTACTCTCAGCGGTTCCACCTTCGCATCAATCCACTATCTTAATTTTATCGAGATGCATGAATTTTTTGTAGAGAGAATATAATTTGAAGAGTTAATTTATTATTGATAACATCAAGTATTTATACAAAATACAATTGGCTACATCTTGTGTGTAGGCGATGTGGGACAGCAAATTAATATATATATGGCTCGTTTGGTATCCATATACTAGTATATCAGATATCAGATAAAGGTATGGGTATTAGATATTAGATATAGGTATGAAATTGATATCCGATATATGCTTTTGGTGTAGATTGTTCGGATGTGGGATATCAAAACCAAATAATAATAATAATAATAATAATAATAATTCGTTAGTTAATAATAATAACAATAATAATAATTAATAAAAATTATTATGTTATTATTATTTAATTCTAATTCTAATTATAAAATAAGTCGTTGGTTAATAATAATAACAATAATAATAATTAATAAAAAAAATATTATGTTATTATTATTTAATAATAATAATAATAATAATAATAATAATAATAATATTTATTATTATTATTATTATTATTATTATTAGTGCAATGGAGATATGAGTGATACCTCTATAAAAATCAGTTTATGAAAAGAGTTAAAAGAGAGGATATCAGTATATCAAAGATATCAATTTGATATCCATATACTGATATGCCAAACACATGGTATGGATATGAGATCTTTTGATACTCATATCTGATATACGTATATGGATACCAAACGGACCCTATATACTATACAAAAGATATACATCTAATATTTTAAAATCAATACTCGAATTTTTTAGAACTTTAACGACAGAAATTTGAAGACCGGTACTTTTGGTCTGAAGCTTAAGTTCGTATCCTTTAACCAACACATGCACACTCGGACTTTTAGTTTTTATAAAATCCCTATATTGAATGAAAACCCAACCACAAAATCTAACTAAAAATGACAAGAAAAACAAGTGCAAACGGTGAATCCGAAACTAAGGGCTTATCACACACAAGTTACACTTGGGTGGAAATATCCAGATTGTGATGAGATCTCAAATGATTTTAGAGAGAGAGAGAGAGAGAGAGAGACCGGGAAACGAGAGCGACGAGTTCGTTACTGTGAGCGGAAAGAGTGTCTTCAACCCTTTCTCTCATGCTGGGCAATTTCTGTAACTTCGGGCTCGCCATTGGATCTCAAGTGCTGTATACACAATTCTGACCTAGCCTTTCCTATTTCGGGGAATCGGAGTGGTGCTAATTCAATTTTTACACAACACGAGTAGACAAGATGAGCAGAGAGCTAGAGAGAGAGAGAGAGAGAGAGAAGGTGGTGGTGGTTGATATATAGCTTGGGCTAGAAGAAGCGAGCGTTGATTTAATGCCACCACCCACGTACCCTCACTTGTTCAACTTACAAGAAAAATGGGATAATGGATACCGACATAGACATAGTAAGATGTCTTCTGTAGCTCCCTTTCATCTGTGCAGCCATGTGTAAAGTAATCTGTGTTATCCACTATTGTGTTTACTATTAATGTGGTAGGGGTAGAAGTTTACCTTTGTTTTTAGATAAGTTGAAGTATATATTTAGACCTTTAATTTATTAATAGTACGACACGTTATTTATGAGTATATTAAGAATGTTCACAGTGGGCAATAAATCATTCCTCTTAGTTTATACTCTCTATGTTCCATTTTATTAGTCAAATTTACTATTTCGAGTCGTTCTACTTCCACTTCACTAGTCTTGTTTCCTAAAATAAAAAGAATTAACCATTACTTTTCAATGTTGATTCCTTATATTTCACTTTTAATGCTTATATTTCTGCGGAAATCGACCAGATTGATGTGGAGCAAAGAAAGCAGTGGCCGGCTAAGAAGTTTTTCGTGGAGTTCGTCAAAGGAGATGGCAGATTCGCGAGCCTCAACTGCACTGGCAATTTCCTTGTGAATGATTCATCAAAACCATTGAGAACTTTCAGAGCCAAGTGCTTCTGGATCTGTGACCACACCAAACCAAGAAGTGCGAGTTCATCAACTACACCTTTGATGTCAAGCATATAATCTGTTATTGTGCGAGTTCCCTTAACTGGGTTGTGCAGCCGATTTCTGAGATGCACGACCATATGTATTGGTAAGGATGGTCCAAGCCTCCCTCGACGTCTTGGCGGGACGTAGGCCGAGTTTGGCACGGCAACATTTTCGACGGTAACGGTGGCTGCCGGGCATGGCGTAGATCCATCGAGATATCCAATAAGATTATATCCAGTGAGAAGAGTTCGAATCTGAAATGACCATGCTGTGTAATTTGTGGATGACAACTTCAACGGGGCTTGGGCTCCAATATTAAAGGCAATTGGAGTGTCAACATTTGTTTCTGTCGACATGGCAGTAGTGTAGGGAGGCGGCTAAGAGAAGTAGGGTGTATATAAGACTATCATTAACGGTGCTGTTGGGCGAAACAGGCAAACACCCAAATAATAGTATAATACTCCCTCCGTCCACCTATTTCTGACACGCTTTCCTTTTTGGGCCGTCCACCTATTTCTGACACGTTTCCTTTTTTGGAAAGAATTAGCCACTAAGTAGTACAATTAGTAAATCCCTTATTACACTTAACATTCCATACTTAAATCTCATCCACTCATTTTTTCTGCACGTAGTTCAATATAATTTAAATTTCGAAAGTTTAAATTATTATAACTTGCTCGTTTGTTATCGGATTTTTATGATTTTTATATCAAATTAAAGGTCTTTATACGATCTTTCATTTAAGATCAGACAAGAACATGTTTTTATGCATATATGATGCTCTGTTTCTAAAATATGTTTATTCCCTACAAAATACACTTTATACACTACATCCATAAACACAATACACTTTACACACTAATCACTTCCGTCTTAAATCCCGTGCAAAAAGCAAACGTGTCAGAAATAGGTGGACGGAGGGAGTATTAAAATGGCAAACATGTTTGGGAAATATAGTTCGAACTTCCGCCTGTATGCAAACAAGCTTGTTTGCTCAAAAAGTAGGATGCTTTTTTGTATGGACCAATGAGATGGTGACACTTGTCTCCTTATCATTGGTTCACCAAATTTCAATTAGATTTTGTAGATAAACCGATTTATCTTTTATATTACTTCCTCCATCTCATATAAGTAGTCTCATTTCAAAGTGGCACAATAGTCAATGAGAAAGGTAATATGTGGATATAATTGATTCTGAGGAGAGAGAGTTAATTGTAGTCACATATTCTTTACCATTTTAGGAAATGGGACTAATAGATGAGATGGATAAAAATGGCAAATGAGACTACTTATATGAGATGGAGGTAGTATAAATAATTAGAAAATAATAATTATACCAAAATTCATGATTTTCAATTCTCTATAAATATAGACTAAACATGATATATTTTCACACACTTTTAATTTCTATCTTTTTTTTATATTTTCATAATATCCTTTGTAATTTTCCATTTTTTTATATGGATCATGGAGATAACTCTTTTCACATTTCACAAAATTTCGATCCTTCTCAACCTTATCATCCTAGTTTTGGAAACCAAAGTTCTCAAACCACCTCAGGAAACACTCCAAATATTCCATGGAAGACTCACGAAGACATTGCACTAATGCCTGCTTATTGCTTCATTAGTACAATGCCATTGTTGGCACCAACCAAAAGGATGCCCAGCTATGGAAAAGCATACATGAAATGTTTAAAGCAAGTGATGACATTCAACTTGCGAGGACGGAAGATTCACTGAGGACAATTTATTTAGTTAATCTATTTCAAAAATAATTAAAAAATACATATATAATGAAGATGTTTGGGTGTTTGAGTGTTCATTGATAAACTATAAAAAGTAGGGATGTTTGGGTTAGTGTGAGTGTTTGAGTGAAAATTAATTAAATATTTTAAAAGTAGGGTGTTTGGGTGTTGGGTGTTTGGGATTGATAAAGATAGTCTAATGACTAGGAAACACTGCAAGTTTTATAAAAGAAATTGGATATGCAGCGGAAAAATAATGAAGAGGATCGAAAAAAAAAGGAGTTACCCTAACGTTGTTCTGGTTACCATGTAGAGAGAATATAATTTGAAGAGATAATTTATTATTGATAACATCAAGTATTTATACAAAATACAATTGGCTACATCTTGTGTGTAGGCGATGTGGGACAGCAAATTAATATATATACTATACAAAAGATATACATCTAATATCTTTAAATCAATACTCGAAACAGAAATTTGAAGACCGGTACTTTTGGTCTGAAGCTTAAGTTCGTATCCTTTAACCAACACATGCACACTCGACTTTTAGTTTTTATAAATCGGGGGGGGGGGGGGGGGGGGGGGGGGCTGTGAGAGAAGAATGTGTGAGCTTTTGAACTAAAGCAGAACAATGCATAATTTTCATGGATGTTCTTTGAAACGATGAATATACGTAATTATATTGGACGGAAAAAGTGGTAATTTATATCAACATCAAAATATTATTACACATTATAAACTAAACTAAAGGCGAAGGTACTAAATTGAAAATATTGGAAGGAACCGGGGGCGAGTTATAATATGAATAAAGTGTAGGGACCATAATGCAAAACAGCGGAACAAAGTTATTCGTACGCCAGCGGTAGCGAGCTCTCCCTTTTCACTCAATAGATGCCGATTCGTAACCTGTGTTAAATAAAGAGGTGTAGAACGTCGTCGTTTCATAACGAAAACCCACCTCCCTATTTAATCACTGATCACTACTCCGCGCCCTTCTTCCTCCTCAACACTCCGCTCGCTCGCGATGACCTTCAACTCCGATGCTGCTGCTTCCATTGTCCGCCTCAATATCGGTCTCTCTCTCTCTCTCCTCTCTCTCTATGTGTGTGCGTGTGTGTGAGTGTTTGCAGGTCAACATGCGGGCATATGTATATCTCTCTGTGTAACTCTACAAGCATTCGATTAATTTTGCGTGAGCGATTCCGATTTTGTGTTTGGGAGTGTCGGTGCAGAAAACTGTAGTGAAATGCTTGTATGTGAACAGAATTGCCTGTATCTGCGTGTAATTGTAAAGGCGCTGAGTTCTTCAATCTGCGTCTCTTACGGAGTTGCAGTACTGTGGTAGATTTAGAGAAGTTTAATGAAAACTCGGCGCCTACTAATTGTTGCAGCTGTTGAGTTGAGTATGATCGGTATTAAATTGTAGCTGCCGGAAACAGAAGGAGATTAGGAGAATGTAGAACTAGAAATTTGTTAACCTTATCCATCACTCTCTGTCCACGTGAGCGTGTGCCTATAATGAAAACCCTACCCTCTCCATAGTACCTTAACGGCTTTGCAACGGATGAATCCCGACCATTTACGATTTTCTAGATTAATTTTCTCGGTCGATGTTAGAACTATGTTGTGATTTTCTCTTTACTTGTTTTTGCCTGTAACATCCGTTGTTGTCGTGAACCTTTTACTAGTTTCTATGTTTTTTTCTTCATATTTTTTTGATGTCCATCTAGTCATTGCATTTATTTATTTGTTTATTGTTTCTAGGTGGCAAGAAGTTTTGCACTACGGTTGATACATTGTCACAGCGTGAGCCAGATTCGATGCTTGCAGCAATGTTCAGTGGCCGCCACACTGTCTGTCAAGACGCTGATAAGGTACATATGCACTACTAGAGTATAGACATTGAAAAAATTTGGCGATCGCTTTCATACTCTCAGCTTGTATCATTCAGAAAGGGAAGTGATTTTGTATTTGTCAAAGAAAGAAAATGCCAGATTCTATTAGTGAAATCTCTTCTACAATTTTATGTTAATTGAAACTCGCACCACATATTGAGCTGTTACTCTGCCCATGTCTTTATGCACAAGTGCGGATATTTTCATGTAGGATACTGCTTAGAAATTTATAACTGCGTTGGCATGTTCTTGATACGTGAAAAGGAATGTCAATCGGATGAACATATTACATATATAACTGAACCCAAACAACTCTCCATACTTTTGTATTTATCTGTTTTCTTTAATGGAATACACTATCAAGAAGTCTTTTGAGTGTTGTCCTCTAATTCCTTTTCATTGGTATCGTTGCAGGGTTATGTATTTGTTGATAGGGATGGAAAACATTTTCGACATATTCTGAATTGGCTCAGAGATGGTGTGATTCCTTCTATGCCAGAGTCTGAATATTCAGAGCTCTTACGAGAGGCTGAATATTTCCAGCTTCTTGTAAGCCGTCGATGACTTCTTGCTGGTTTCATCTCCATCATTCAATGAGCGCTTGCTCTTTTGTTTGTATAATCAATGGATATCCTTGCTTTAACCTTGCATCAGGGTAGTCATGCATTACTCACAAACTTGAAATTATTATTTATATATACTGTTGTGACATCTTGTATGTGCTCCTTGAGAATATAAGAACTTTCATGTAGCTTGTTATTCTTGCTATTTTTTGTTTCTTGATTTGCTAATGTGCCGGTAAGTTATGATCTCCTACCTGAGGAACTTTGCATGTATGATTCCAGGGATTGATGGATGAAATTAAATCCTCTTTGATTAAGAGGAAAGAGGAAGATGAAATGGGTTCCGAACTAACCCGTAGTGATATCATTAAATGCACACAGTCTGAGAAGGTCAGATTTCGAGGTGTTAATCTCTCTGGCCTTGATCTTTCTAAACTGGTATGACCTCTACTCTACTGATTGTATCTGTCCTAGTGCTTATGCTTTGACGGTCTATGAGCATATCCATCTTTGCTTGAACTTCTCCCTCCAGGAGATTTGTAAAATTAAACTAGGAATGCTCTGAATTCTGAAGGTCTATTATTTTGCAGCAGTTTCTATAGCATGATAGATTAAACCAAAACATTTTATGTTTTGTTTTGTGTCTATTTTATGGGCCTAAAGTGTTCTAACCTACAAGAGTGCTTGAAAAAACTTTTTAGGTGTGTTCTGTATCAGCATTAATGCTACTAGATGCCCTGAGGTTGCATTTTATACTGAAGGATTTGGAGACGAATATGAAACTGTTTGGATTAGTAAATTTATTTGAGATTAATCATCATTGGTTCTATATAAAATACACTCATTCAGCAGTCAACATCCATGGAATTCTTAATCCAAATGCCACGTTATTTTCCCTCTTTATTGATCTCACCTTGTTTTTACCTATTCCTTTTGTGTTGGAAAGTCCTCCCTTACTGTACAATGCATTTATTTGCTAATTATGATTATATTTTACAATTACTAACATGCACAAGAAAGAGTTTATTGACCTTCAACTATTAAGAGGTTTTGTTTCTTAGTCACTTTTGTGTTTTAATGTATCTTCAAATAATTTAACATTGTTTTTCATGTCTAAATATTTATCTTCAAATAACTAAGCAGTTTTTTTTTTTTTTTACTCATGTCTGAATATTGCAGGATCTATCGTTTGTGGATTTTAGTTATGCAACTTTAAAGAATGTGTTTTTTTCTCGTGCTAATCTTCAATGTGCAAAGTTCAGGGTAAGTATCCTGGGAGGGATGTGTCTTTAATAGCTTTATGAAGCCAAATTGTGATATATACATTCACTATTTGCTCAGGATGTGGATGCTGAAGGTTCCATATTTCATAATGCCACTTTGCGTGAGTAAGTCTACTTAATTTAGCTTTAATTCGGTTGGATTCTTGCAGAGATTCTCAGGTTTCTTGTTGGCATTTGGGATGTTAGGTTTGAGTCTGGATCTCCCATCCTACCCGAGTTGTCATTTAAATTCATGTAAATCTATATGCGATCTTGTCAGTCATCTTCAGTGAATATGTTTTGCCTAGGGAAGATGTGAGTTCACAGGAGCTAATCTTCGTGGAGCTCTCTTAGCTGGTGCCAATCTCCAGAGTGCAAATCTACAAGGTAACTTTCACTTGGTTCTGTTGATATGTATTGTATGCATTGCCTATTCATATGTCATATGTGCATTGACTTGAAAAGGAACTATTTCATTGTTCTGCTTCTGCCCATAGTGAAATCTCCTGTTTAATACCCCTACACATTTTGAAGACTAAAAGCACTAGAAGGCTGCTAAACCCGTTTTTGATAGGAATCACTTGCCCAGAATGAAGCAATTATTTATCTTGTATATATAGCAATTGAAATGTTAAGGCTAATAACATATGTAGGCATTATAGAAACACTTCTTTAAATGTAAATACTTTAAAACTTTTTGGTTATTATTCGCTTTTGATACTATTCCATCTGCAGCAATCTAGTTTAATGCCTTGGAAATTTTTATCGACGTCAAGACATACATGTCAGCATATGATAGTATTCCTGAAGGGTTCCTCCTTTAACTCTACCGGTCCCCTTAGATGTTTTTTTGGTAGCCCAATTCTTTATCCTTCACAAACTCTTTTCAATGAGGCATGCATATATTATTTGAATGGCCATATACTTCTGTTGGATTTGTTATTCATAGATTTCCTGTACTTTTTGAAACTAAGCTCCTTTCTAGGCTATTATTAATGCAATTTCCAGTCCTTGGTTGTCATTTTCCATGTTTTGCAATTTTATTTCCAAAGTATGTTATCTTGATATATTGCCTTTCTTAAATGCAGATGCTTGTTTGGTGAACTGTAGCTTCTGTGGTGCAGATCTGCGGTCTGCACACTTGCAGGTTTAGAAAGCACAAACATGCCTATAATAATCTTAGTAACCTTAATAACTGCAGGAATATAGCCGCTTCTGTTCTCACATACCTATGTTTCCCAATCTTGTATCTTGATAATCTTAGTTTGTCACCCCTTTCATTATTAAAATACCAAATCTTTGTCAACTACTTTCAGACTGCTGATCTAACAAATGCCAACTTGGAAGGAGCTAATCTTGAAGGGGCCAATTTGAAGGTAAGAGTTATCTGCTCGCATATTTCCGTGCATAATAAGAAAGATGAAGAGATATTTCCAGCATTGCTTCTTGTTATCTTGGTGTCATTTATATTTTGCACAGTCATCCACTAAGTCACTTTCTTGCCCTGGTACTGTAGAACAATGGTGATCTTTTAAGTTGTACAGGAAGTCCCTTACACTCCTTCTTCCTTTTAAAAGCCCGTATGTTTGATGTTGAAATGTCAATTAGAAGGCAGTGCTGTATACTAGCATAACATCATTCTATGCAGTCATAATGGCTCATGTTCTTGGTTTAGCTCGACAAACTTTCACCACGTATTGCGTCTTGGTCATAGGTATCAGAATCTATGTCCCCATTGGTCACCCCCCTTAATCTATTCAAAACATTGAGTGTTGTAAATTATCAAGTATTTAAGTAGTGAAACTTATGAGTTCGCATTCTGTTCCTCATATTATTTTCTTTTCGTGTTTCTGGTCCAATTGTGACCTCTTCTGGTATGAACTATTGTGGATGCAATCTCCTCAAATCATGCTATCAATTTGAGTTTGTATTTGTCGATATCTGAGGGAAACTTCAAACATAAACCCATCTGCTCAACTCTTTCTTCAGGGTGCTAAGTTAACAAATGCGAATCTGAAAGGAGCAAATCTACAAAGAGCCTATCTACGACATGTAAATCTTCGGGATACCGTGAGTGACCTAAACATTCATCATTACTATTATATTCATTCAGGTTAGATGTGAAGGAGAACGACCAGCTCTGTCTCGCAAGCTGCTGTATAGCTCGTGTTGTTTGTTGACCACAGTTCAAGAACCGAGTTAGCGCCGGGAACATGTTTTTACAGGAATTCAGTGAAATCGATTTTCCATGCGATCATATCCTATTATGTTTTTCTGCAGGACTTGGAAGGTGCGAGGCTCGACGGTGCCAATTTATTAGGTGCAATCAGGTGATGAACTGGAAATTTTCTTTTGCTATAATAATCAACATTCCCCCCCTGCTTCATTTGCCCTAATTTAATTTCCATCGAACCGTTGCTTTGTTCTACATTTCAAGCTCTCCATTGTATAATTGTAATGTTTTGTTCTATGGTGAAGAATGGTCGATTGAACTTGGACAATCATTGAAAACTACAATGAAGGACATTTTATTTATTTAAGGGTATGTGTCCCCATGTATATAAATACATAAACACGTACGTGTCCACGCAGATTATAATACTATTAGTATAATTATTCATCGTTGCCACATTGCACGTGTTCGTAGCTAACCTTTTTCGATCCTATCGCATGGTTGCAGCGGTTACGAAGGGAAAATATATTTATTACTACCTCCATGCTACTCCATTTTGCCTACAAAGTGAATAAATACGAGGTGCAAGATAATAGAGTAGGTCAAATGAGGTGAGACGGAGGAAGTATTATGTGAGGCTCTTTGTTCTGAAGTGCCCCGAGACTAGAGTTGAATGTATCTAGGCGCCGCCCAATATTAAATTAAGTGGAGATTAAGTAGTTACTAGTTTTTCAACGTTGAGATTGCGAAATGTGGTTGAAGCTGAGGGCACATAGTAGTATTACTATAAGCAATATCAAACTACTACTCCCTCTGGCTCAAGATTCGTGACACGTTTCTTTTCAGTATTTGTGACAAGCGTTTTCGAGCGTCTTAATGATGAGTTTTAAAATATCTTTTTAAGGAAATTTTTTTTTACAAGATACTACAAGTATCAAGGTATCCCGTAAAATAAAAAATTCCTTAAAAAGATATTTTAAAACTCATCATTAAGATGCTCGAAAAGGCTTGCCACAAAAACTGAAAAGAAACGGTGGACAAAGAGCCGTTAATTCCGTTAAGTCATCTTATTGGACTGTAGTTAAATTACTATTGTAGACGTGGTCCCACCTCTAGACTATACTTTGCTCGTAAGTTGGAATTATTTCCAGCGCATATTATTTTTCAAGTCCGCTCTTGAAAAAACATTTATCCAAAAGAAAATTGATTGCTCCCTCCGCTCATTATAATTGTATCTATTTATTTCGGCACAGATATTTAGATTCATGTAATAAAAATATGTGTCGAAATGAAATAAATCGATTGAAATGAGATAAAGGAGTATCGATTAGTCCAATCGGATCTTGTGATGATCACATGGTATGATCGATTAGGTGTGTAATGTTTGCTGATTTTTTGTAACTTTTCATTGAATGAGTTATGTTCATATCAAAATCGCTACATACTACTTACATCATTAATTTTGCAATATACTACTTAGGTGTTGGGTCAATAAAATTTAGCCCCAAATTTCACAAAGCATCAACACTAATCAGAAAGGATTTTCTCACCCAATGACAAAGAAACACGTGTCAAACCAGCGTTGGAGGCGTATGGTACTAAGATGGAACCAGCGGCAGCATATAATTATTCCCAATGTCGGCAACATTTTTTCTCGATAATTTGGTGCGGGCCCACCTTTGGATTCCCCCCTAAGCCAAGAAAGAAGCTACAGTATTTTCAATGTCATGATTTTCACTCCTCTCGCAAAAAGTAAAGATGAACATTTATAAGCTTTATTCTCCCTTTTACCCACACATGAAACAAATAATTGAACTACTCCCTCCGTTTCTTCTGAAACGGCACATTTCTTTTCGGTACGCATATTAATAAATGAGTGATTAGTGGTAAAAGTGGTAACCCACATGGGCTTGTTGGGCCTGAAATAGAAACAAGTCATTTCGAACGAAACACCTCAATAAGGAAAACGTGTCGTTTCAGAAGAAACGGAAGGAGTATATATATTTGGCCATTTTTTATTGGACTAGATATTTTCCAACTTCATCGATTGATTATAGACACTTGCCGTTCAAGTCCTATTCAAGAATACGATCCCCTATTTATTAATAATACACACTTGTCCAATTTAATCCTCGATAATGTATTAAGCCACCTATTCGGGTGACATGCATTGGAAAGTCGAAACACTTAAGTGAAGACGGACATGGTATACACTAATCCCTACGTCCCACTTCATCGGTCTGTATTACGATTGATTAAAGACACTTGTCATTCAAGTCTTATTTCCGATAAGACACTTATTCAGAAACGAATGGATGAAATTATCACCAACAACATTCAAATGACAAATTGAAAATATCATTAAGGCTATTTATGTTTAGTATCCTAAATCTCTAATTAATTAGGAAGGAAATCTAATTAATTATATTATCCAAATCTCTAATTGTGGCGAAACTTGGTAAGTAAGATTTTAAATATTTATAAAATTTTAGATTAATACGTGGCGGGGCGTTACACCGACCATTTAATACCGCGTGGAAGGCCCATAGCGTGGGCCCATTAAACTAATCTCAATCCAAAAGTATTTATCCAATTTTATTATTATGAATATTAAATAAAGAATCTTCTCTCGTTACCCTCTATAAATACTGAGCCCTATACAGCATTACTTTCATCAATTACACTTGTTTAATACTCATTTACAGGAAAAAAATCTAGAGAGGGAAAGAGAGAGAGAAGAGAGAGAGAAAATGGCAGGAATATTCCAGAAGATCGAGGAGAAATTGGGGATGGGAGGAAAGAAGGACGACGTGGAGAAGAAGCAAGAGCACGGCTACAGCGGCGAGAAGAAGGCGGAGCACGGCTACGTATCTGGAGATCACCAGAAGAAGCCGGAAGGCGAGCACAAGGAAGGCATGGCGGATAAGATCAAGGACAAGATCCACGGCGGAGACGGCGCCGAGAAGAGCCACGTCGACGGCGAGGGGAAGAAGAAGAAGAAGAAGGACAAGAAGAAGAAGGAGGACGGCCACGATGGCAGCAGCAGCAGCGACAGCGATTGATCTCGTAATTTTCCTCTCTCTCTCTCTCTCTCTCTAGATCTAGTTCGATTGATCGTGTTTTGTTGATTTTGTTCTTCTCTGGTGGTTGATGTGCAGGTGTTTCTGCGTGACTGGTGTGGGATGCAAAATATGAGAATTAAATAAAGAAAAAATGGAAGAATGTGTGGATTTGAGTGTCTCTGATTTGTATTGTTGCTCTTGTTGAGAGGCTATTGGTATTTGTAATTCTCTATGTTGCTTCTCCAGTTTATTAATACTACTGTTTCCTTCACTTTCATTTACTCACAAAAATTGTGTCTTCTTCTTCTCCATCGAATTAACAGAATTCTAACGGCAAAACTGACATCAAATTAAATCTAACACCGTTAAATGTAGCAATTAAATTACCTATTTTGTCCACAATTTATGCTTCAAAAAACACACAGAAAAGTCACTTAATTAGGGGTAGTTTGGACTATTCAAAAACCCAAAAATCTGGACCTTAACACACAAATCGCGTGTGAAATTCACGAAATTTTACTTTTGACGGAAATAATGATAGCAAAATACACCGGCGTTTTATGCAAATTAAAAAAATTCACGAGTATTTTGTGTAAATTTCGTAGAGTATCTTTACTATTTTTACAATTTACCCTAAACATGTATATTAACGCTGGCCCAATATCGAAACTGATTTTGGGCCTGTTATTGGGCCAAAACAAGGCCCAATAAAAACTGGTAAAGCCCAATTTCTTTTCTGTACAAAAATAAAAAAAATATTGATATTCAAATAATAATTGGAATTGGTGCTTGACTGCTTACAGTGTACACGAGCCCCCCCAGAAAGAGAGCGAAAGATTCCGGTGGAATCAAAACCCCCCCAATTCAGTCGCCGCCGCCGCCGAAATGTACAAGAGTAAATTGCAGGAGCTTTGCCAGCGCCAGAACTGGGAGCTGCCGGAGTATGCCGCCGCCAAAGACGGCCCCGACCACATGCCGCGCTTCACGGCCACCGTCACCGTCCGTGGCCAGGTGTTCGAGACTCCTGGCCATTGCAAGTCTTCCAAGGAGGCTCAGAACACGGCCGCCCAAGTCGCCTTTGATTTTCTAACTGCGCCGCCGCCGCCGCCGGCCGAGCCCTCTCCGCCCCCTGCCGCCGTCTCCGAAGCTCTATTGCATGTAGCTGCAACGCCTATGATTCAGCCCCTTGACATCGCCGCCGATCCTCCTCCGCTGCTTCAGCCTTTCTCGCCTCTCCCCTCGTTCCTTCCTGACCCCCCTCCTGGTATTAATTTCCGTAATTTCCGATTTCTGATAATTCTCGAGCTTCGATTTTATGGATTGAAATTGTAGAGCTGCTTATATATATACAAGTGTGTGTATGTGTGTGTAAATTGTAATTTGTATCTGAAGCATGGAGTGAACTGGTTAGCTGTTTCTGATGTTTTCGTTCTGATTATGCTACCTTCTTCAATCGAATCATTTGCTCAATCCCTTTTTTGATTACTACATTACGAGGAAGTAAATTAGTGGATACAGGGACTGTTGTTACTACAATGTATGAGCGATGTGCATTGGTATTGGATGCTGAAACTTTACGAAATTATTTGCTCAGGTCTATTGGCGAAGAAATGCAGTGCTAATAATACGAAACCTGTGAAGGAGGAGTTATTGCAGGAGAGTATTGATGATCAATCTCAATGTTCTGTAGACAATAAGATTGCAACTGGCTCGGAGTGTAAAGGTCAGAAAACGTCTTCTGATTGTGAGTTTTTCATGTATGTTTTTGGTATTATGTGAAATGATGGGAGACGAATTGATTTGATAGAGTGTATAGTACAGTTCACACCTCTTGAGGAGGGAAAGAACCATGTAGCTATAGATCATAACCTGACCTTAGGCATGAAACATGTACTAAGGTCGAAATTAGTGTGGAGGGAACAGTGAGTATGAGATTATGTGTGCATCTACTCGGTGTGGATTCTAATTTTACACTACTTTTGTCTTTATTAGAGGTATTGCATATGTACAAGAATCTATTGCAGCAACATGCTCAAAAAGAAAATGCTGGCTTCCCCGTTTACACTTCTGAATCTGAAGGACCTCCTCATGCTCGCCGTTTTAAGTCCAAAGTTTCGCTCAATGGTAAATC
Source organism: Thymus mandschuricus (assembly GCA_029379335.1). Classification (NCBI taxonomy): domain Eukaryota; kingdom Viridiplantae; phylum Streptophyta; class Magnoliopsida; order Lamiales; family Lamiaceae; genus Thymus; species Thymus mandschuricus. The sequence goes on along the minus strand of CM057079.1, from coordinate 4,246,327 downwards.
GTATGAAACATCAGAATTTTTCACCACGCTGAAGGAAGCCGAACAAACTGCTGCAAAAATTGCTTGTCAGGCATTATCAGTGGGTGTGATTCAAGAGGCAAGTAATCTTATTCTCTATTTCAAAAACTAATGTATTTTTATCATTTATGTGTGACTTTGCCAATGACATGATCCCAGGAGAAAGGCTTGTATAAAAATCTTCTACAAGAATTGGTCCAGAAAAAAGGTCTAAAGTGTCCGTCATATGAGACAGTCAGCTCGGGGTTGTCTCACAAACCCGTGTTTGTGTCAACTGTTGAGGTAGGATCTGAGAGTTTCCGAAGTGTTGAGTGTAAAACCAGAAAGCTAGCAGAGATGAACGCAGCGGAAGTTGCATATTGCGCTCTTACAAAAGGTAAAAAAATGATGACTCATGGAGTGTGTGAAGGTCTCTCACTGTTTTTTGGGTGGAAAGGAAGTTCTATTTTTATTTGCAACCAAAATTATTCGAGCATGACTTTTCTTGAATGGAAAATGTAATGATGGTTAGGCATATTTGGATGCGTTTCCACTTAGGCTTTACCCCTAATTTGATTATGGCTTTTCCGTGATGTATAGTAAGCTATTGTGCTTGACTGCAGTCCTCAGCCATGGCAATCTTTCAAAAAACATGGAAGTTCCTGTATCAAAAATATTAGCTTTATAAATCTTTCTTAATATTGCAATTGTGTGCTTCTGTTGAGGATTGAGTGACTGGCAGTAGTAAGCCAAAAAAGTTCCGATGATATGGACAAGATTGGTTGTATGCTCGTCTGTGTAGTATTAGTATCCAAATTTGATCTTCCCATGTCTTAGAGCATGACCTATCAGATTCTAGTCCATATAGAATGTGTGATCCCAGTCCCAAACTGGTAGTCGAGTCATTTCGTTCTCATTCTGCTACTCTGTTGATTTATGGACAGACAAGTTAGTGCATGCTCTAAACATAATCTGAAAATTTGCAGGAAATCCACCTACTAATTCCTCGAAGGTACCTCCGACAAACACACCCTCTTTTGCTGATAACCTGCCACAGAATATTCAGCCCACTGCAACAACTCAAAAGCATCAAACTTCAATAGATGAAGGTAACTTCTGAAGAATCTCTCTCGATTTCTATTGTTAGTTTGGTGCCCGGCATTGCATGATCAACGAAAAGAGTAAAAGTTGCTTTTAATCCGTTATAGTACATCTTGTGACTTCTTACTGCACGGGCCACGACTATAGCTCTGAAACCTTTATGTGAGGGAAGAAGAAAAATCACCTCAAGGAATATGAATGACCTCCTTTAAGCTATTATGCTTCATTCCCCTATAATGCATGTATATGTACCTATCGGATTCAGATTTCTTCTACGAAATTTTGATGATATATAACTTGTTTCTGATGCAACTGATCACACTTCAGAAGATAATGTACTCGCGAAAAGAGCCAAGGCTTCGCCCGGAAACATGGATGTGAATGCTCATCTTCAAAGTAACCCTCCATCCAACTTAAATCCAGAGAACTCAGCACCTGCTCAGCATGTCCCTGGCGCTACAGCTGATAACAAGCCATCTGTCCGATCAAGAACTGTGGTATTTCCGCGTAAATTGAACTGGCCAATACCCGAAAATGCAACCGTGATGCCATTTAGCGACGAAAAGTGGGTTGCTTACACAATCGAAGTAGACCAAAATCCAACTTTATCTAGGTAGTGCTATTTTTCACTGTGAAACTATGTAGTACTCCCTCCGTCTCTTTCAAGTTGAGTCATTTCTTTTTGCAGTTTTTCGGCACGCTTTTCCACGCTCTTAGTTCACGAATTGTAAGATGTATTTTTTTGAAAATAATTCTTTTACGGGATACTACAAGTATTGTAGTATCCCGTAAAAGAAAATTTTCTTCAAAAATCCATTTTAAAATTCATCATTTAGAAGTGTGGAAAAGCGTGCCGAAAAACTGCAAAAAGAAATGACTCAACTTGAAAGGGACAAAGGGAGTAGAAGACTACTTAATCGCATGTAACAATTATTTGTCGAGCTAAATTACTCGGTCTTAATACAAGATTGAATCTTTTATGAGTATTTTTTTTTTTTTTGGGAATTATTTTCATCAATTTATTCTGTAGCATGGTTTTTCACTTCAAGAAAATGTGTATTTCGCATTAAAAAAACAAAATTTTGTATTCAAATTATGTCAAAATTGGTAATCATGGAACAGAACCATTACAAAGAAGGGTGATTTTTTTCCAGTTTGGAAAATTTCACATCAAAACGCCTTCGATATTGTTGAGGGCCTTCTTTGCAATCTTGAACGTGCTCGTCAGCGACTTTCCACTGCTCAAGACGTATTTGCTGATGAAAAGCTCGATGTCGCTCCTGAGAGCTTCGTACTCGGGAATCACAGCTACACGAGTGAAGATGTTCCAGACCTTCTTGTCTGGAAACTCGAATATGGCCTCGAATAGCATCCGAAAATGCATAATCCGTTTTGGCATCAGGTTTTTGGGGTCCATCAGCTCGACTGCTTTCAAAACTGCTAGAGAAAGGCTGAAAGACTCGATCATTCTTGCAGTAAATTTTGCTAAATGCATTGATCTGATTAATGGCGTCGACTCCAGTTCTTTGAAGTGATCCCACAGGCAGTACTGCAATAGAAAGAAACGCGAAGACGTGTGTAAGTAAAGCAAATTACTTGAATTGTTGATTAATCGATTGAACGTTCTTGGTTGAATGATCTACCTGTAGTGTGAACTTGTGGTTTTTGTCATGGCTGCATAGCTTAGATGCAAGAATACAGTAGTACTCGTTGAATACTTTCTCTTGTAGACAGCACTCCACAAGTACGCGCATGATCTCTCGATCCTAGTATGCAGAAGAAACGATTGAGCTACAGCTACTATTAGAATGATAAATAAACTGCGAGAGAACAATAATAAGATATTGATACCTGCTTCCCTTGCAAGTCCAGGGCAATAAGTTTCTCGAACGCGTCAAGATAGTCCTCCCCGCTCATAATCACACAAAAAATCGCATTTCTTGCACTTGTATTCATCCTCATAGATGCTGCAAGTTGTAGCATCTTTTTCGTTTCGGGAACCTCTTTATCAATTTTGCCAGCAACCTCTTCAATATTTTCAGCAGTTGAAGCGACATCTCCAGCTAACCACCACTGGCCTTTCTTATTAGGATCAAGAAGCTTGCTCCATTTTAAACCTCGAAGTAATATATCATCGACCCTTAACTGCAGTAGAACAAGAAAAAAGGACAAAAGGATGTAAACATACATGTGCATGCTTAAATTTCAAAATGGACAGAACTTGGCACAGTTCTCCGCATATGTGAAGAACATAAATTCTTAAAAACCCAATATTTTCGCAAGCTAGATATACGTGATTGTTAACTATTCCGATAAACATATTTGCATAAAGATAAATCCCTTCCTAAACATCCTCAGAGAGGTGAATAAAGAAAACGAGAATAAGAGCTGTGCAAGAGTATGCGAGATGAGAACATAAAACCTTCTGTAGCCACTTCTTTATCCTAGTGTGCTGCACTGTGTCTTCCTTTGATCTCTTCTTATTGTTCTTTATATCGCATATCGTTTCAAGCATAAACTCCATCTGAAAATTTTGATTGATAGAAGTAAGTGGAAAGTAGGAAGCACATATGACAAGCTCAGTATCAATAATTTTGAGCACACATACTCTTTTGTTGTTAATGTTTGATTGCCCGGATTCCGAAGAGGCCTTCAACTCGTTTACCCTACTCTGAATGCTTTGAATGAAAGTTTTCATACCAAGAGGATCATCACCTCGCAATTTCATCCCACAACCTGCCAGGGGCAACTATTTTAGTAAAAACAAAACACAGTCACCAGAGGCCAATATATATACACAAAGCAAACAACGCGAAATAAGTACATTATAAATGTTCCAGCCAGATCTTAGTTTCCTTGTACCAACCACTAAAACGGTCATGTAGTGTACAGCAAGCTGACAAAGACATAATTACTTGACAATTTTTGGCGACCCAAGAAAAACTTAGTTAAATAACAAACACAAAGAAAGTATCACTTACACTGCAACACTGTCAAGACTGTCGAAACATCAACCTCAGTCAAACGCTTGCCAAGCATTATCAGGAAATCATATATCAATTCACTAATCATCAAAAGGAGGGTTTGTCAGAGTGTTGCGATACACATCAAATCTAAATATTCATTGAAATTAAAAAGGGAGGCAACAAAGCAAGAAAAGGATGGTGTTCACAAGTCTAATCAAAATGTGCAGAGCAATCCAAAAATTATTCAACTCAGTGGGAATCTTTGTTTTATGACTTAACTATTTAAAAGGAGCATGCAAAGTGTCAATGTAGGTGTAATAAATGCTCGGAGGAAATGAGATCACACTATACAACTTTTGAGACAAAATTGATCTATAGAACAGCAGAAACAGCTGAGGGATTCTTTCAAAGTTAAATATATTCTACATGCTGGAGCCAAAATCTGCTGAATAACAACTGAGATTTACTATATGTTTACTGTGACAGTTTGAAGTCCAGTTCACATATTCATTAGGAAAGACTAATTAGTAGGCAAGGAGATGCTAACACAGATGCCAAGCGGAAGAAAGCATAAGAAACTCTCAAAATGGAGTATTGTATGCAGTGCAAGTTAACATGCCATTCCATTTATAAAGATGAGCATACATAAATATTGACAACTTACCTGGAGCAAAGTCCAAAAACATATAAATGGGATAGGAGGAGAGTCAAATTCCTTAAGGAAAGATTGTCTTCTTTCGTATACTCTTCCTGAGATAAAACACAAAAAGGCCTTTTGTCAACCAAGAGAAATTCAAACCTTGAAAGTATGACGAAGACAGTCATTTGGAAATTTGATAAGCGATGTGGCATGAAGTCGCTAATTCGTTCTTTTTATTGAGCTGATTGTTGGCAAATTAATTGTTCTGGAGAAAGTACCTCGAAACATTTTGCGAGAGATGCAAGAAGTTTGGCACCAAAGTCCATCCCAACCAAACAAGCCATTCCAGCAACAAATGCAGCAAAAGTTGCAGCATACCTTCATATGGAAATGAACAAATTCATCAGATGTCAATAGTTAAAGAAGAACAACAACTAAATTCGAGTGAAGGACATCAAGTACATTTAATCAAGGCAAGGCTGAAATTTTTTATTATCTTCTGGACTCTCTAATATTTTACAATATTATTATTTTTACAAAAGCGCAAAAAGGGACAAGGCTTCTTCTTTCTAGGCACTTGTTTCAGTATTAACTGATGCTAAGATTATGAATGCACCATGAGATCATAACTGGTTCATATACTTCATAACATTTATAGTAACAATTAGTCTACAGCTGTATAAACTCAACTAAGAACAAAGTGCAAAACATATAAGAGCAACCAGGAATAGAAACAAGTGTTCTTAACTGTTCATTGCCACGGGGACCTCCAGAACAAGATGACACAACCTCTTCACTTATGATCTGGGTACCAACAGCGCGGCCTACTGACTACAAAAAGCAAAAATCAGAAGTTACACAAATCACGACAATTGAGATTATTATAAACTCTAGCACTAATATTAATGAAGCATGTATTCGAGACAACTAGAAACTGATCGATTGTTCCAAACGAACAGCATGCCTACTGGTAACTTACGCGAAAGAGAGCAGAAATTTCGGTGGTGATCGATTCCACATTGGTCTCAGAAAGCCTATTCAGAAGTCCTGAGAAAATGAATGATATTAATCTAGGAGATAGCAGTCAACAAATAACAGGGTCTAGATCCCGTCTGAGAATACAAAAGGGAAACTCATACCTCGTAGTCTTTTACGCTCTTCAGCATATTCAGACGATCCATCTCCACCACGAGATCGAAGATGGGGAGCCACATATTTCCCTGGATCCTTGTTCGATGATTTATCAGTTTTTGGAGGTCCAGCCTCAGTATTTGAGATTATTCTTGTGTCGGCTTCTCTTTCAGATGCATCGTTATCGGAATCTTTTGGCGAGCTAACCTCCATGACATCTTCATTCTCCTCATCGCTAGTTAGTAAATCGGACTCTTCACTACCTTCATCAGATGAAACATTGGGATCTTCCGGTAAGATTGCCTCCACATCCTCATGCTCATCATCGCTAGTTAGTGATTCAGACTCTTCACTGCCTTCACCATATGAAGTTCCATCATCCGAGTCTTCATCCGCGTTACTTTTAGAAGAGAATGCAGCAGCCTTTTTATCCTCTTTTCTTATTTTCTCTAGATTGTCAGCCATGGTGGGTAATCCTTCAAGCAACATATCAAGATCATCATTAGCATTAGTCAACCTCCCACTCTTCACCTTGAGCTTCTTCGCAAGTTTCCTCTCCAACAGCATATCCTCCTCTGCTGATGCCATCATTCGATCCGTTTCCATATCTAGAAATTTAGAGAAATTGGATTTTGGAGTCTTATTAGAACTCCTCTTCCGTTTCAGCTCCTTTTTAGATTCCAATTTTTTCAACGTCTTATGCTGTCCAGTTGCCTTAGTGGTTATCAAATCCCTCGTTTTAGTTTTGGATGCTTCAACCTTCTCCGGTCGCACAGGGCTATCATTCTTTTCACTATTCTCAACCCCCTTCCCTGCCTTCTCCGGTTTCGACTTCAATTTAGAAACCTTCGATTGCTAGTGCAATAAAAATCACTCAGATTCTTAGTTCAGTGGGGATACAGAGAAAACGCAACCAGAGAGTTCTCATGCTCCCATTCATACGGCGAAAACAATCACATTCCAATGCAGCAAAATAAGATTAAAAAGAAAAACACACCGTAATAATCTCAAGTTCGAACTTCATAGTCTCTCTAAACACAAAACATAAGCACAAACACACACAAAGAAAAAGGGAAATAAATAGCACTCAATATACAGAAGAAAATTACTCGATGGTGAATCCAGGAATCAAACTTCTTCTTGTTCCTCGCAGAGCGCGCTTCTTTTCTGCGCTCTTTGCGGCTGCCTCCCTCTTCTGCAGAAAAAACTGGTACGTATTAGTAAAGAGCGGCGGCGGCGTAGTGAACATCAATTAGCGAAGGTATTATTCTTACCCATGTTATGTAAACTGAGGGCGATATTTTCCTCCGGGGGAGCGGCGGCGGCGGTAGACAAGAAACGGAGGGGAACAAACGGCGAGTTGGGGTTTATCCCTGCAACTGTGGAAGCCGCTAGTGATTTTTTACCTTACTTAAAACACGCTTTTTTAGTACTAACAAAATCGTCACGCTTTTACGTGGTCTCCTTTTAAGAATCTTCCATTAATTAAATAAATAAATGTTTTTATTTTGATATATTGATTTCATAGCTAATTATTCATTGGCTTGAGAAGAAACCGGGCCTTACGTGTTGCAGGCTAGCCCGAAATGGGAACGGGCCGGCCCAACAAAATCTCTCGTTGAAAGACCCTTCTGCAATTGGGTTGTTGAGGTTTCCGTTTCTAATTTCTGTTCAACTATATAAATTAATGTAATTTTTTCGATAACGTAATCTTATTTCGATTATTTTTTTCAGTAATCGAAATTCTTTAATAATTTTTACTCAATAGAAAAACGCATCATCTTATTAGAGACGTATTAAAAAGGAAAACGTGTCCTTCTACGAGACGAGGGATAAATAGCGCAAAACTCTTGGTTATAACTTATAGGAGTAACTTATACTAGTGGAATAATACTCCATAATCAGAGTGCATGCCTAATGTCATCAACTAGCAAGTGGAATTCTTAGTCGCCATTGCAAGGAGAAGATCTCTCTCATTCCCCTGTGGAACAATCTCACGTATCATCCCTTTCAGATCCACTCCATACTTCTTCTTCAGCTCCCTTTCTATCTCATTCATGTCCGCCTCCACGCACCTCACCATCACCCGCTCTATCGCCCCTTCGTCGCTCCGTCTCCCCTTGAACCATCCGTACACTACCTGCGCGCGCTACCAAATCTATTTAGAATTCGAGTTAATTAGAAATTTTGAATAGATCTAGATCGAAGAAGATGAAGAGGAGAGGACCTCGGCGTAGTATCGAGGCGGATTGCATATGCATTTCGCGGCGGATCTCACTGCATCTCCTACCGCTCCACAGTCTACCTTCTTCAGAAACTGCAGAAGATTAAGAAACGAAGAGAGGAGATGGATGAAGAAATTAAGGTACGAAAAAATGGGGGAAGTAATTGCGTTCTACATACGCTGGTGTAGCTGTGCCCGTAGATATGCCTGTAGCTCGAGAACGTTAGCTTCAATTGCGCGACGCTCCTCTTGCTGAAAATCTCCAGAACGACGGCTTCGTCGATGCCGGCGCGCGCCTTCCCCTCCCCTGTTTCGTAGAGCCTCTTCGCGTCGCAGTTCGCGATGTGCTGGCTGGTTTCGTCATTGTGCGCCTTGTGCGATGCGGATAGCGCTAGCAGAATCTGCAGAAAAAATCTCGTTTCATCTGCTGAAATTCATCGCTAAATTCCTAATTGGGGGAAAGAAATGGCTGACCTTCTGAAACGGATTTGGAGGCTCGAGGGCGGAAATATCCAGATCTAAATGGCTCCGATACCTAGCGTGATAAGCTTGCTGTATGAGAAGAACATGGCTCGATTTCCGACTGGTGTAAATTTCGACGAGCGCTCTGTAATCGGTGTTGTTCTGGCGAAGAGCTTTCCTGGCGACCGCCGCATCGCGCTCCGACGGATTCAACATCATCAAGCTCACAACGGAAGGAGCGCCGCCGCCGCCGTTTTCGAGGCTGTGGTGGAGCTGAGTTAAGTCCTCTCCGTAGATCTTCATGTACGTTTCTCGAATCTTCCTGCAATCGAGCTGGCTTAAGCCGATCACGAGCGGAATCAGTCGGTTTCCTTTCGCCGGCGAGTCGTGAATCTCCCTGCAGATGCTCTCGAAGCTCTCGGTTGCGGAAACGGCCATTGATTTGCCCCTCTTCAAGCGCATTACACCGATTTGTACTAAGAAAAAGGAGATGGATTTTGGTAATGGATAGTGAAGAGAGAAGGTGGCTTGAGCGAGTAGAGAAATGATGTGTGCTGTTTTTGTAGGTTTGTGGAGAAGTGCCTGCGCTAGTTTTGTTGGTTTGTGCTAGTTTCATGGCTTTCTGAGTAGATGATGAATCCGTTTCCTCTACTTTCTTCTCCACCAAAGCATTGCATCACTTCACACCAAGAGGAATCACATCATTTTCTGGTTTACACCCCCCCCCCCCCCCCCCCCCCCCCCCTCTCTCTCTCTCTCGTGTTGTCATTCTAACATCGAAGTATGATGGTACCTCACAGTTCGACTGCTGCCCAAAAGTTTACGGATTTAAAAATCACTCTCTACCAATGTTTTAAAAACCGAATCAGAGGTCGATTTAGCAGGGCTTTCGGTTCATGGTTATTTCGGTTGAACCGTGGTTTAACCGATTAAAATCGAAAATAACTCGAAAAAACAACGAACTGGAACTATAAACGGTTCATAGTTCAATCGGGTTCAACCGACGGTTTGGTTCGATTTTTAAAACATTGCTCTTTACCCTTATCTTTATGACTCATGCAAGTCTTGTGTGTTTGCATGATTTTCACGTGCATGTTGAAATGGGCCGGGTGGAAATCCAACATAAAAATAGGTCGACACGAGCCCGAGTAATTATTCATGGGGCCCCTTACTTGTTGCGGGCTAGCCCGAAAAGCAAACGGGCCGGCCCAACCAAATCTTGTTGAACTTCCCTTCTGCAATAGGGTTGTTGAGGTTTCCATTTCTAATTTCTGTTCAACTACTATTGCTATAAATATTAATGTAATCTTTTTGGATGATTACATTAGCCACCGAACGTGATCTTATTTCGATTTTTTTTTTTTTGCAGTGCTGGAATTTCGTAGGTATGTTTGCTTCCGTTTTATGTCTTTATTCGAACGTATTGCCAAACAGAACCGAAACTAAAATAAACCCAAATTACTGTAAGAAGAGTTTGTTAATGTGTCAATATATGAGCATCTTTTGTTTTGCAACTTAAAGAAAATCAATTGTTAAAAAGAAAATTATATGCATTTGTGACTTTTGTAAATTTGTTATACCAAATCATTATAGCACTTCTTCGCTCTCACTAATACGATATACATTAGCCCCTTTGAGTTGGTTGGAATAATCTTCGATCAGTATAATATATTCTTAAAAAATTACTCCAAATATAAATACGGTATCATTTATAAATATATTGTAACGATATAACAAACACTTAAAAATCGCTTATCAATTGTGTCATAATCGTGTTATGAACTTCAAAGGACGACCACAAATTTCTCATTCTTGCCATCTTAATCTATGCGTAGAAACTCTCAATAAAAAAAATCTACGTGAATTAACTACATTCATAATCAACCTTCAACTTCAATTCTCCCTTTCTACTTGTATGTTTACCCGTAACCGTTATTTACTGTTATCGTGTGTTCCGTAATTTAAGTATAGAAAGCTAATAGCTGAATTAGGTGTATATAGTTGCCAAATTAGTTGGGCATGAAAGGAAATTTTAACTCACGGAATATCTCACATAATATTCCATGCTCCTCATGCATAGGGATAGCACTCAAAATCCCTCCTAAATATAAACAATATCGCATCCCGTAAAAATCGTGCGCTGCATGTTATTTTCGACACACATTTTTACATGTTGAATATAAGAGTAAGGTTCCCTACGAGTACGAATAAAGAAATCAATTTTTTTCATCTTAGCAAACATGTTCGGAAAACAGTAAGGGCCCGTTTGGTATCCATATACGTATATCAGATATGGGTATCAAAAGGTCTCATATCCATACCATGTGTTTGGCATATCAGTATATGGATATCAAATTGATATCTTTGATATACTGATATCCTCTCTTTTAACTCTTTTCATATACTGATTTTTATAGAGGTATCACTCATATATCCATTTCACTACTACTACTACTACTACTACTACTACTACTACTACTAATAATAATAATAATAATAATAATAATAATAATAATAATAATAATAATAATAAATCGTTATAATAGTAATAATAATTAATAAAAAATATTATTATATTATTATTATTATTTAATTCTTCTTCTTCTTCTTCTTCTTATTATTATTATTATTATTATTATTATTATTATTATCTCACATTCTGAACAATCTGCACCAAACACATTTATCAGATATCAATTTCATACCCATATCTCATATCTGATATCCATACCCTTATCTGATATCTGATATATTGGTATATGGATACCAAACGAGCCCTAATAGTGTACAATCGTTACGAACAGAACGGAGAGATTAATAAACCGAAATTGAAGCACTTTCAATTACATATGTCGACTAACAAATGAATCAAAATTCAAAAGAAAAAGGAAAAAACATATCCAAAATAAATGACACGTGTCAGCACAAGAATCCAGCACCTGCGAGCTAGGGGCAGCGGGTGAGGCGGTGCGGAGAAATCCTGACCGCAAATCCCAATAAAGCCCTCGGGCGTCAATTCCTACAAAAGATGGGGGCATTTATGTCCTTACAGAAATTAGTGAAATTACGAAGATGCCCTTGAGTTCTTCACCTTTGCTTTTGCATCTTTGGGGTTCCTTTTGGGGTATATTCTCTCCCCTCTTCCGTTGTAGAGAGAGATTCTTTCTCTCTGTGAATTAAAACCAACACCCAACCGATCACAAATGTCCATATTTTTCGCGTATGTATATTTCTAGAGAGAGAAACTAAGAGAGAGAGAGAGTGCCGAACTTGGGCAGCCTTTGCTGTTGCAAATTCTTCTCCGATGAATATGATGGACTTGTCCTAATTAAACCAAGGTTGGACTTCCTATTCCTCAAAATCATAGTGTTCTTTCTCAATGCGTGATTTCTGCCGCCCTAATTTTTTCTGGGTTGCGTGAAGATGCGATCTTTTGAGTGTTTGTTTAATTCAAATTATGTACATCGGTCGTTCGTTTCTTCCCTGTTTTTGATTCAAGATCCGTCATTTTTTTTATCCGTATTCGATGATGATTTAATTTAAACGGTGGGGGAGGGGTAGACCGTCTGTTGCTTGATTTCAACGTCAAATTTGGGGGTGACGCCGATTAAGCTTTGAAGCTTAGCAATTGAGATAATAGATAATTTCCGTTTTAGGATTTTTTGGCACGGCGTTGAATTTGGCGGGTGAATTGCTTGAATGAGAATGCCGATCCGTGTTCTGTTTGATTCGCGATCTCGAGTTCGGATCAGTCATGTTATGATGCGTTTAATTCAGAATTCAGACGATTTTTGTTTTTCAATGCGTTTTGGGACTTGATTTAATAATGAAGATCCAATTTTATATCGTTTGTGTGTGTCATTTGAATGATCTTGTGATTGACGATGACGATTTCTCGGTGGGTATGTTCTTCTCGATCATACCGGAGTTTTTTTTTTCATGCCTAATTTCCCAATTGGACTCAGTTTTTCTGTTACGTGCATGAGATATTTTACGATACGTTGAATGTGCTTTATGGACTCATAATTTTAGGGGGAGAGAAAAAAGTTAGAGTAGATCTGCTTGTTCTTTGTGTGTGAGGATATAGCTCATTGCATACTGCTACATTGCTCACCCAATGCTTAACTTTGCGTGCCTATTTAGTCTCCAGGATATTTTGTGAATCATGGAATGTAAGTGGTTCTTGAGAAGAATCGGCCAGATGCTTTATTTTTCGTAGTAAAATGGAGACCGGTGCTGCTTAATTGACACTGGTTTGGTATTATATATCTCAAGCGAGGATTGACTAATATTGGCACCGTGTTTCTAGTCATTTATTTATTTCGATGGAGGGTTTAGTTTCGCCTCCATCTCAGAAGCAGTCTCCTCAATCATCTCGTAAGAGTGCTCATCAGAGTAAAGATCTATGGATGGTTGTCCGAGAGGGATCTGTATCTAATGTAGATTCAGCCCTGTCGATGCTTAAAAAGAATGGGGGGAACATTGATGCGAGGAACCTGTTTGGGCTCACGCCTTTGCATATCGCTACTTGGAGGAACCACATACCGGTTGTGAGAAGGCTTCTTGAAGCTGGTGCAGACCCTAATGCAAGGGTACAATTTTTTTCCTTTCCTTTTGATCTTCTAATGTGTATGACATTAGATTAATGCTTTCTGAGTTGTTGTGTGATGACTGGTTTGGAGTCATTTCTTGATCTCGGTCATTGCATGAGGGGTTTGCTTTTCTCTGCCTTCGGGCATTATAATTGATTTTTTTTTTAATTATTATTATTATTATTATTATTATTATTATTTATTATTTTTTTTTAATCATAATCTGGGCTAGAAGGACACAGAGCATTCACCAAATATATTTGAAAGTGGTGCATTTTTTTCTAGTCTATGAAGTAAGTTGAACTGGCCAAATCGATGTATGCAATAATCTTTTTGTAAGTTCCATTTTCGCACGTGGTTATATTGTAATAGATGTTTAAAGTTCTTCTAAATGCTCAGTTTTTGCAAGATACAGAGGAGATATACTATTTTGTGTGAACAGATGCCCATCTTAGTGGTGCAGGAGTGGATAAAAGATCTTAAGTTTCATTAACATATGTTTGAGCCCCATCTCCTGGTTCATTAATGCAGAAATCGTTTCATCATTTCCTTTAAATATCAGTTCACTCTTGTCAGGACGGGGAATCAGAGTGGAGTAGCCTTCACAGGGCTTTGCATTTCGGACATTTAGCTGTTGCTTGTGTCCTCCTACAGTTTGGTGCCTCGTTAACATTGGGGGATTCGAAATCTCGAACCCCAGTCGATCTCCTATCTGGGCCTGTACTGCAAGCAGTTGGCAACGAAAGCGGTGCAAGTATGCAGTTTTTCATCAAATATGACTTTCCTGGTTTGTTTCTTGCAAAATAAAATGATGTTGATCCATTTCTGTTAATGTTCAGTAAATACAGAGGTCTTCAGTTGGGGAAGTGGTGTAAACTATCAACTTGGAACTGGAAATGCACACATCCAGAAGTTACCATGCAAAGTTGAATCTCTTCATGGTTCGTTCATCACATCCATATCCGCTGCTAAGTTCCATAGTGTGGCAATTACTGCATGTGGGGAAGTTTACACTTGGGGATTCGGAAGGGGTGGCCGCCTAGGGCATCCTGATTTTGATATACACAGGTGATGATGCAATAGGTAGTTAATTTTGGTATTTATACCTCAGCCATTTAAGATTTTAACCAGCTACTGGAATTGTGTCTCTAAAATTTTAGATTATGCTTTTGACTAGCCTTTTGAATGTTCTTTTAGTTTACCATGACTTTCCACTTTATTGAATGATGCACTTTCCCCATGATGCTATCCATATATCTGGAATCGTGCAGATCATGGCTACCATATTTCTATTAATTTTGGTGTTTCGACTTGGACTAATGAAACATTAAGAGGCATGGATAGATCATTTCACTTCATCTGTCTGATTACACATGCTCCTAATCAGTTTCTGGTTTTGTTTTTTCAATTGGAACATTACTTTTTGGCTAAAACTTCTGTGATTCTTAACCATCTGTCGTTTTTCAGTGGTCAAGCTGCAGTCATCACTCCTCGTCAAGTGACATCAGGTTTAGGTGCACGTCGAGTTAAGGCTGTTGCTGCTGCTAAGCACCACACTGTTGTTGCAACAGAGGGTGGAGAAGTATTCACATGGGGTTCCAATAGAGGTAAATAATATTGAATCTGGGTCATTTTTATTATATATACTACGTGATGAAAATGTTACAATCTGTTTGGAATTATGTTTAGCAACATGAAGAATAAAATAGCTCTGATGTTTGGCAAATTTTTTAATATCAAGGCAGCGTTCAAAAGAATTATAGTCTATGTATTAATTTTCTGCAGAGGGTCAACTTGGCTATACTTCTGTCGACACACAGCCCACTCCTCGTAGAGTAAGTTCATTGAAGGCAAAAATAGTGGCTGTTGCTGCTGCAAATAAACACACAGCGGTGGTTTCAGCAGCTGGTGAAGTTTATACATGGGGTTGCAATAGAGAGGGCCAATTAGGTTATGGCACCTCTAACTCTGCTTCAAATTACAGCCCAAGGGTGGTGGCGTACTTGAAGGGCAAACACCTTGTTGGAGTCTCTGCAGCAAAGTATCACACTATTGTTCTAGGGTCTGATGGGGAGGTATATAATTTCTTCTCTGAAATTCTCTTGGAATTTAGTATATGAAGTACCTCAATCGCCGATTATGTAACACCGTGAGATGGTGGTTGGCAGGTGTTCACTTGGGGTCATCGACTTGTTAACCCCAGACGTGTAGCCATTGCTAGAAATATAAGGAAAGCTGGAAATACTGTGCTGAAATTTCATCGTAAGTTACGTCTTAATGTTGTTGCTATAGCTGCTGGGATGACACACAGCATGGCCCTTACAGAAGATGGTGCATTGTTCTACTGGTCATCGGCAGATCCTGAACTTCAGTGTCATCAGGTATTGCTTTACTGCCAGAGGTTTTTCTTTACCATTCACCATGTCAATTATTGGATATTTCTCCTAAACAATGGGTGCACGTCTTCCGTGCAGTTGCATTCGCTATGTGGGAAAGGGATAGCTGGCATATCTGCAGGGAAGTATTGGACCGCAGCTGTCACAGTGACAGGTGATACATATATGTGGGATGGTAAGAAGGGAAAAGATGCTCCACCGTCCCCAACTAGGCTGCATGGGGTGAAGAAGGCAACATCAGTATCAGTTGGAGAAACACATTTATTGATTATTAGCTCACTCTACCATCCATGCTACCTTCCCCAGATTGTTGTTGGTAATAAGAAACCAAACATCCAAGGTGAGTCAGATGAATTGCGTGAAGGCTTCATGTTCGATGATGTGGAGCATGAGGATATCATGTCCCATATGCAGACGGATGATTCTGAAAATCAGGCACTGCCTAGTTCTGGAATTTCTTGTGAGAAAAGTGCGCCGAGCCTAAAGAGTCTTTGTGAAAGAGTAGCTGCGGAGCATTTGGTTGATGCACGAAATGCCATACAACTGCTTGAAATTGCAGATTCACTGGGAGCAGATGATCTAAAGAGACACTGTGAGGTCTGGTTCCGACTTTCATGTTATTAACATGGATCACCTTTTGTTGGTGGTCACTTATCTTGGATTAAATTATATTTATTGTTAAATACATATCATACCTTATAATGGTGTCTGCATTTGAACATGATGTTCTCTGCTTAGGTGTTGAAGAATTCTGGCTTGTTGGATGAATTGATGCCTCGTTTACATAATCCCTTGCATTATTGTGATTATTACTTTCTTGTTTCCTAAAAGATAGCTATCCTTCTTGCTGCAGGAAATTGTGATACGCAATCTTGACTATATTCTCACGGTGTCGACACAGGCTTTTACTGGCACGTCATTGGAGATTTTGGTTGATCTCGAGAAACTTTTAGACTTGAAGTCATCAGAACCATGGAGCTGTCATCAACTTCCTACACCCACTGCTACATTTCCAGCTATTATAGATAGTGAGGATGAGAGTGGTGATGATGATATTCTTCGGACACGCGATGATGGTACAAAGGGGCTAATTTTATGCAAACATGGATCTCAGAACTTAGATGGCTTTCTACAACCCGATGATGCTTCAGTGGAAGGTGCAAACAAGAAAATCAGAGCACTAAGGAAAAAGTTGCAGCAGATTGAGCTGCTTGAGGATAAAAAATCCAAGGGTCATCTTCTTGATGACCAGCAGATCTCGAAACTTCAAATGAGGCCAGTGCTGGAGCATTCACTTGCTGAGCTTGGTGCTCCTATTGAAACTGTTCAGCTCAAAACGTCGCCTATGATGGATGAGAGAGGAAATAAAAGAGTAGAGTCCAAGAAACAAAGAAGAAAGAGCAAGGAAAAGGCAGCACAGAAAGAAGGGGAGTCTATTGAATTAGCAATCGATTCCGGACCAGTTATCATGAAGGGGTTTGTGGATCCAGAAGTCCAAGAAGAGATCATTAAGTGCCAGGTGAGATAATGTTCTGTATAATGTTGAAAGCAAACAATTTTGTGGCCGGGAGATTTTTGTTCTCACTAGCAAGCTTTTCTGTTTTACTCGACTACGTTGATTAACAAGATAGAAATATTTTGATCCGAACCGAATATTGTTATTGAAAACGTTGGTTTTCTTATCTTTTACCATCTACAGGAGAAGGCTGCAGATTCTGGGAGTTCTGTGGAAATTCAGGAGACGAGGGTTTCTAAATCTTTTTGTAAGAAGGCTGTTGGAGATGGACATCCAGATGCGACTGCTTCTCCAACTGCATCGAAGAAGAAGAATAGAAAGGGTGGTCTTTCTATGTTTCTTAGTGGTGCCCTTGACGACATCCCAAAAGTTGCTGCACCACCTCCACCAGTGGTGGTGGCCAAAAGTGAGGGCCCTGCTTGGGGTGGGGCTAAAGTTTCTTACGGGCCAAAATCTCTCCGTCTTATTCAGGATGAGCAGAGCAAGACTGAGATCAAGCCAACAAAGAAGAAAGAGTCGGAAGATCATAGTCCTGAAGAAAAGAGCGGGAAACTCCCATTAAGTTCATTTATGAGTAGCTCTCCAATAGCAATGGCCCCTGCTCGGAAGGTAACAGTACCTGATGGAGACAAAAACACGCCACCTTGGGCTCCATCTGGAACTCCGCCTTCTCTTTCTCGTCCATCTCTAAGGGATATCCAAAGTCAGCAGGTATGCTTCTGTTAACCTTTACGAGCTTTCAGGTAAATTACATTTCTACTTCGTCTCCAGAAGTTATCGAATTTCCTGACCCCTTGGTCCCTCTGCCATGATTCTGTTCAGGTAAAGCAGCATCTAGGAATTTCTCACAGCCCAAAGAACAAAACAACCGGATTCTCCGTGATTAGTGGTCAGGGATCACCATCAGAGTCGAACCGCTGGTTCAAGCCAGAGATGGACGCTCCATCATCGCTTCGTTCAATTCAAATTGAAGAGAAGGCTATCAAAGACCTCAAGCGCTTTTACACCAATGTTAGGATTGTAAAGAACCAGTCGTAAGTAGTAAGTCTCGATTTAGTTACTTTTTCTTTTCACTAGCATCTCTGTACATTGACCTGTACAGTTAGTTCATTTTCTTTTCACTTCCTAAGCTAGTTGCCACCAATTCTTTCTTTTTTTTTCCTTTCCCTCGGTTCAATTCGTTCTCTAATAACACAACATGACGGTGTTGATTTGCATATACTTTGCGAGTGAAAGTTCGAAGTGGCTCGACTGTTTTATTCGGGGCCGTAGCTGTGTATAAAAAGTGGCACCTGTACAAGTATGTGGGCAGATTGTAGTTTAGGAAAGTAATAAAGTAGAGCATTGGTAGATGTTTAGTTAGGGAAGGAATAAAGTAGTATTTTAGATGTTGGATGTAACTCAGATTCTTCCAATTGCTTAATAAACTGCTCTTGATTCAGATTCGAATCATCACTTCTATTTTCTCTTCTTTTTTTTGGCTGTAAAAATTAAATAAAAAATCATCAATTAACTCTAAATTGAATTTAAAATTGATGTGAAAACGTGGCAAGTTGGGTGAAGAAATGAAGGCGCGTGAGGAGCAATAAAGTGGTAAAAAGCGCAACTTTTGTGCATTGGAATAAGCGTTAAATCTAATTTCAGGAAATTAAAAAAAATTTAGTCAGAAAAGAGAAATAAAGGCAGCGACATGTGGGGTCGGTCGGCGGGAAAGAGGATTTCTTACGCACTCACTCGTTTTCATTTTTTACCCCTTTTAGATATTTTTTTAGAGTTCAATTTATTTTTATCAAGATTGGTATCTTTTTAATTATATTATCGTCGCATTAGCTATAATCACGTAAAATATGCCTAGGGCGATCCTCGCAATTTAAAATAATTTAAGCATAGAACAAAGAGAAGGAATCTGTGTTGATAAAAAAGATTATTATCTCAAGAAGAAAAAGCAACGCCAAAATATTAAATTTGACTGGCCAAGACGAGGACTTCTTGCACATGAAGTTTATCACTTTTTTTCTACTTTCCCTTTCTCTTACTTGCCAACAAAGATTTCCGCTCATCTTAATCACTTTCCCATGCAAAATAACTTCACTACTCGACTCCTATACCAATTTCCCCTTCCCTTTCTCCATCCTTTTCTGTTTACCATAGCTTAATGTGAGCATCACTCTATCTCAATTTGCTATCAGATTTCTAATGGCGCCAGTTCGAAAGCTTATAGTCGAGGTGGTCGACGCGCGGAACCTTCTGCCCAAGGACGGGCACGGGACGTCGAGCCCGTACGCGGTGCTCGACTTCCATGGGCAGCGGAGGAAGACGAGGACGGCGATCCGCGACCTCAACCCTACGTGGAACGAGAGCTTGGAATTCAATGTTGGGAAAACGTCGGAGGTGTTTGGAGACGTGCTGGAGCTCGACGTTTTCCACGATAAGAATGTCGGGCCGACTACGAGGAGTAATTTTCTAGGCAGGGTGAGGCTGAGCGCCTCCCAGTTTGTGAAGAAAGGGGAGGAGGCCTTGATATATTACCCTCTCGAGAAGAAGAGCCTCTTGAGTTGGATCCAGGGCGAGATCGGATTGAAGATCTACTTCTCCGACGAGATCGCACCACCGCCTCCGCCGCCGCCCCCTCCTCCTCCTCCAGCGGAAGCTGCCCCTGCCAATCCTCCACCTCCACAAGCTGACGAAGCAGCACAAGCAGCAGCGCCGCCGGAAGAGAAACCAGCTGATGAAGCATCAGACGCAGCGCCACCGGAAGAGAAACCAGCTGCTGAAGCTGAAGCTGCTCCGCCACCACCTCCGGAGGATCCGTCATCTGAAAATGACAAAATTCAGCCGCCTCCGCCTCCGCCGCCTCCTCCACCGCCGGTGGATCAAGTGATGGCGTCGATCTCATCAGCCGCCATGCCCGAACTCAAGTTCAACAACAAAATCAACGGTCCCCAGCCGATCAGCCGCGTCTCGTCGGTGAGCAGCTTCATCTCCGATCAATCCGACAGATCGTCTACCATCGAACGCTCCACCTTCGATCTAGTCGACAAGATGCACTACCTCTTCGTCCGAGTAGTCCGAGCCCGATCCCTCCCCACGGCGGGGAGCCCCGTCGTCAAAATCGCCGTCTCCGGCTTCCACGTCGTCTCAAAACCAGCACGGAAAACCGCCTTCTTCGACTGGGACCAGACCTTCGCCTTCGCCCGGGATTCCGAGGACTCCTCCTCCGTGCTCGAGGTCTCCGTGTGGGACCCGTTCGGTGCTGACGTGGGGCATGATTTCCTAGGTGGCATCTGCTTCGACGTTGGCGAGATCCCCCTCCGGGACCCGCCGGACAGCCCCCTGGCCCCACAGTGGTACCGCCTCGAGGGCGGCGGGGCACACAGGGGTGACCTCATGCTCGCCACGTGGCTCGGCACCCAGGCCGACGACTCCTTCGCCGACGCTTGGAAGACCGACACCGTGGGCGCCGACGCGACCTCCAGATCCAAGGTGTACCAGTCGCCTAAACTGTGGTACCTTCGATCCACCGTGATTGAGGCGCAGGACATCTCCGTTTTGACGCGGTCGAAGGAGTCGAGCTTCCAATTGAAGGCGCAGTTAGGGTTCCAGGTGCAGAGAACGAAGGCTGCGGCCACGACCAGCGGCGCGCCGTCGTGGAACGAGGATCTGATGTTCGTCGCCGCCGAGCCTTTCACGGCGGAGAGTAACCTCGTATTCTTCCTGATCGAGCACCGGCCGCCCAAGGAGCAGGCCATCGTCGGCGTCGCGAGAGTGCCGCTAACCGCCGTCGAGCGGCGAGTAGACGATCGGAACGTGGTTTCGCGGTGGTTCACGCTGGAGGATCCGAACGAAGAGAAGAGAGTGTACAGAGGCAGAGTCCATTTGAGGCTCTGCTTCGACGGCGGTTACCATGTTATGGAAGAAGGAGCTAATGTCTGCAGCGACTACCGTCCCACGGCGAGGCAGCTATGGAAACCGCCGATCGGAACTATCGAGTTAGGCATAATCGGTTGCAGAAATCTGCTGCCGATGAAAACTATCAACGCGAAAGGCTCCACCGACGCCTACGCCGTCGCGAAGTACGGCAACAAATGGGTGCGGACGCGCACCATCTCCGATAGCTTAGAGCCGAGATGGAACGAGCAGTACACGTGGCGCGTCTACGATCCTTCCACTGTACTCACCGTCGGAGTATTCGACAGTTGGGAAGTATTCGAATCGGAGGGCGCCGTGGAGTCGATGAGGCCGGATTTCCGCATCGGAAAAGTTCGAATTCGGATCTCGACGCTGACTACGGCGAGGGTTTACAGAAGCGTTTTCCCCTTGATGTTGCTGTCTCAAGGCGGTCTGAAGAAGATGGGGGAGATTGAATTGGCCGTTCGATTTGTCCGATCAACGCCGACCCTCGATTTCCTGCACGTCTACTCGCAGCCGTTGCTGCCGGCGATGCACCATCTGAAGCCTCTCGGCGTGCTGCAGCAGGAGGCGCTCAGATCCGCCGCCGCGAAGATCGTGGCGGCGCACCTCTCCCGGTCGGAGCCGCCCCTCCGCCGCGAGGTGGTGAGTCACATCCTGGAGCAGGACCACGCCGGCGCCAATGCTTTCAGCATGCGCAGGGTGCGCGCCAACTGGTACCGGATCATCCGCGTCGTCGCCGGCGCGGTGGAGGTTTTCCGGTGGGTGGACGACACGCGCTCGTGGAAGAACCCGACCGCCACCGTCCTCGTCCACGCGCTGCTGGTGATGCTCGTCTGGTTCCCGGATCTGATCGTCCCCACCCTCGCCTTCTACGTGTTCGCCGTCGGCGCGTGGAACTACCGGTTCCGGTCGAAGGCGGCGCTTCCGCACTTCGACCCGAAGCTGTCGCTGGCGGAGGCCGCCGATCGCGACGAGCTCGACGAGGAGTTCGACGCGATGCCCTGCGGCCGGCCGAGCGAGGTGGTGCGGGCCAGGTACGACAAGCTGAGGATGCTGGGGGCGCGCGTGCAGACGGTGCTGGGGGACATCGCGACGCAGGGGGAACGAGTGCAGGCGCTGGTGACGTGGAGGGACCCACGCGCCACCGGCATCTTCGTAGGGTTCTGCCTCGTCCTGGCGTTTGTTTTATACCTTGTTCCGTCGAAGATGGTGGCGATGGCGCTGGGGTTCTATTACATTAGGCATCCCATATTCAGGGACCGGATGCCGTCACCGGCGCTCAACTTCTTCCGGCGACTCCCTTCGCTCTCTGACCGAATGCTCTAAAAATGGCGGGAAAAATGAAGAGGCAGTAATTTACCCGCGTAATTTAATTTATAGGGAGAAAAATGGGGGAGATGAGATTTATTTGGATTGTGATTTTGGAAATTAATGTTTCTAAATTCTAGTACTGCGTGCTTATTCCGAAATTTGAATGTTACGATAAAATTTGAATATGAGGTGAGATTTAATAGTAATTCAATGCCGAAAAATGAATTTTATGAATTTCGATGATACAGTACTATTTTAAATATTCCGTGGTTAATGAATTAATCATGTAAACAAAAGCTTCAAGGGAAGCGGATGGGATCCTCTATCCTTAAATTGGTGTATAAATGATGTACTCGGTACAAAATTATGAAGTTTTGACATACACTAATAATCAAACTCAAAATGACCATTAATAGAGAGAATTCAAAACTTCTTAATTAGTGTCAGGTACACCAATTTGGGGACAGAGGGTCTCATCTGCAAATGAAGTGTTTTTGTATTTGATTTGGGCCGATAGTACGTAAAGGATAAGTTGGGCCCATAGTTTTTTATTTTTTTGGATCTAAAGTATTTTCTGATTGGCCCAATCTTGATGGACCGGGCCGGGCTCACCTCTTTCTCTTATTGTGTCACTTTCATAACGTCGGCATGGAACAATGAATTGATGTAAACAAAGCTTCAAATCTAAACCATAATTCATAGTATTATAATATTCTTATTAAATTTAATAATAAAATCCAAGAGGTAAAAGTAGGGTGGTTACATTACATGCATAACAATTGTATTTCACATAACCTAAAAGTTGTGTTGAACTTTTGGGTATTATAAAGTGAACACGCTAATTTCGAAAATAGTTATCACTATCATTAGGCCAACACACGCAGACCCGTTAACAAGGTGTGTTTTGTTTCGTAACGACAGTTGTAGTTTTGGAGCATTGAGGGTGGTAGTAGCGGTCCTAGCTATCTATCACAATCATATAGCTACAAATAAAGTTTCCAAACAATTAATATTCATAACTTCATATCTCTTGCTTATTTCTTTCCCACTGAGACAGAGAGTGAGAGAGAGTCTTCATTTTCTTGATAACTCTCACAAAATCTCTCTCTCTCTCTCTCTCTTAAACACACACACTCAGTCATCCTCACTAGATTGCTAGATTATCTCTTAAATCAGGGGAAGCTAAAGAGTGTGGTGTAACAACAGTTTTGTGAGTTTTCTTTTCTTTGCTGCTGATTTTGATGGAGTTTCTGTTATTTCATCAACTTCAAATGCCTGCATTTCTTTCTCCTGCAAATTTGGAGCTCTTCCTTAAACAGAGGACAAATACTACTGTAAATCATTTGATTTTTCTTCATTTTTACTAGACTATTACACGCATGTTTTTTTTATCGGACAAAACACAACTCACACCTACACCCGCATCCAAGTGTTTCAAACCCTCGACTTCTTAGATCGGAGGGGAAGCGTCTTACCACTAGATTGGACACTCCTCCGGTGAAGTTACAGACATGTTCTTGAGGCATTCTGCAAAATATTTTGGATAACAAAAGTTTTTTTGGGTTTTTGTTCCAAAAGAGACGAATCCTCCTCCCGTGATGCAAGTGGGCCATTTTGCTGGGAAATAATTTCATAATCATTTTTACACGTTACATTCTTCTTGATTTGCACCTTCCTCCATTACTTTATACTCATTTGATGCTGATGCTTCACTCCTTCCAATATCAATTACATTAATTTTCTCTACTCTTACCTACGTGTCATCACTACCATAATTAGTTATTATTTCTTCATTATTAAAAATTAAGAAAAATTATTCTTTCTCCTCCATTATTGTTTGGACACATCACATGTTCAACTTTATAGTAGTAGCACTGGCACTCCAATCACAGAAGATTTCATTAGCACCGATATCCATTGAGAGAGAGAGAGAGAGGTTATTTGCTTTGTGCATAATTTACACTTTTCCAATAGTACTAATGGTAAATTGTTTATGCAAAATGCAGGAAAACTAGAAGAGAAAATGGGCAAAGATCAAATTCTTGTAGCATTGCTTCTCTTCTTCTGCATAGCAAATGCAGAGGATTACAAGCTCTACAAAGATCCAAATAAGCCATTGAATCAAAGAATCAAGGACTTACTAGGGAGGATGACCTTGGAGGAGAAAATCGGCCAAATGATGCAGATCGAACGAGCCGTGGCGACGCCCCAAGTCATGAAAGACTTCTACATAGGTCTTACTCAATTCTTTTGATCAATTCAAAATCATAGCATATTTCACGTGTTAAGAATAAGGAAATTGCAACATTTTTCTCAGGGAGCGTGTTGAGTGGTGGAGGGAGCGGGCCGGGGGCGAAGGCGTCGCCTCAGGAATGGGTGGACATGGTGAATGTCATCCAGAAGGCCTCGTTGTCGACTCGTCTTGGGATCCCGATGATCTATGGGATCGATGCGGTCCATGGCCATAACACTGTTTACAATGCCACTATCTTCCCTCACAACATTGGCCTCGGTGCCACCAGGCAGGCTATTCAGATTCTGATTATATATACAAACAACATTGTTAGTTGTACGTGAGATTAACCGCGCCACACGCAACAGGGATCCCGATCTAGTGAGGAGAATCGGAGCCGCCACTGCACTCGAGCTCAGAGCAACCGGAATCCCCTACACCTTCGCACCCTGCATCGCGGTAACTCATCACATTTCACACTACTAACTAACATAACACATTCATCACAAAAAGGTAAAAGAGAGGGAACTCATCATCGATCCGTTGATGTTATAATTAGGTTTGCAGAGACCCGAGATGGGGGAGGTGCTACGAGAGCTACAGCGAAGATCCGAAGGTCGTGAAGGAGATGACGGAGATCATAGTAGGACTACAGGGAGAAATACCTCCCAACTCTCGAAAGGGCGTCCCTTATGTCAATGGAAAGTAAGTTGTAAACACCATATCTTGTTTATGGTAAGAATTGATTGGATAATCATATTATTTCTTCAATGTGCAGAGAGAAGGTTGCAGCATGTGCCAAACACTACGTAGGAGACGGAGGAACAACAAGAGGCATCAACATGAACAATACGGTCACCACTATGCATGGACTGCTTAGCATCCACATGCCTCCCTACGACGATTCGATCATCAAGGGCGTCTCGACTATCATGGTCTCGTACTCGAGCTTCAACGGGGATAAGATGCACGCTAACACCAATCTCATCACCGGTTTTCTCAAGAAAACGCTCCGCTTCAGAGTATGCAAAGAAATCTCATTTTCTATAATTTTGTTTCGTTTTTTGTCTTGAATTTTTCATTATCTACACAGGGATTTGTAATCTCGGATTACAAGGGTATAGACCTAATAACCGATCCACCTCATGTCAACTACACATACTCCATTCTAGCCGGGGTCGGAGCCGGCATTGACATGGTTCGTTGCTCGTTTCTTGAATATATAGGAGTGTAAAAAATAGAAACGTGTTAAGCAGAATGTGATGGACGGAAAATCTCATAACTAAGTGATCATTTTTGTTGTTGTATAAACTTCAGGTTATGATACCTAACAACTACACTGAATTCATGGACGGATTAAGCTATCTAGTGAAGAAAAACTCGATTCCGATGGCTCGAATCGACGATGCGGTGAAGAGAATACTGAGAGTGAAGTTCACGATGGGTCTGTTCGAAAATCCGCTGGCTGACTACAGCATGGCCCACTACTTGGGCAGAGAGGAGCACAGAGAACTTGCAAGGGAAGCAGTAAGAAAATCTCTGGTTCTGTTGAAGAACGGCGGCGCCGCCGACGCGCCGCTCATTCCCCTCCCCAAGAAAGCCTCCAAGGTTCTCGTGGCCGGCTCTCACGCCCACAACATCGGCTACCAATGCGGCGGTTGGACTATCGAGTGGCAGGGGCAGAGTGGTAACATCACTTCCGGTAAGGGTATTTTAGTAATTTCACATCTTCCCGCGGACTATTTTAGTTATTGTATTTTTTAAAATTTAGTTATAAAGTTTTAAACTTTCTGGCTCCGTCACTGATTATTGATCAGGGACCACGATCCTGAATGCTATAAGGAATACGGTAGACTCGGACACGGAGGTCGCCTACGTGGAGAACCCCGACTCCGAGTACGTGAAGTCGAAGGAGTTCTCCTACGCGGTCGTGGTGGTCGGAGAAGTGCCCTACGCGGAGGGAAGCGGCGACAGCCTTAACCTGACACTACCGGAGTCGGGTTACAATGCCATCACGGAGGTGTGTGGGGCCGTGAAGTGCGTGGTGGTGCTGATCACGGGGCGGCCGGTGGTGGTGCAGCCGTACATTGACGGGATCGACGCCCTCGTCGCCGCGTGGCTGCCGGGAACGGAGGGACAAGGCGTGGCGGATGTTTTATACGGTGTGCACGGGTTCAGTGGCACGCTCCCTCGCACTTGGTTCAGGACCGTTGATCAGCTCCCTCTTAACGTCGGCGATCGCCGTTACGATCCGCTTTTTCCGTTCGGGTTCGGGCTCACGACGGAGCCTAGCTAAAGGGGTATAGTTTTTTTTTTTTTTTTTTTAAGCATTAAACATTAAATTATGAAAAATAATGCAATTGATGCTCGTGGATCTTGGGCCGTTTGATGTTTTTTTGAATTGGGTTGGGCCGTTACATTAATGGGCCGAAAGCAAAATGTTAAAAAATAAACATGTTATTTTAAATAAGACAGGTCGGACAGGAAAACGAAACATTTTAAATGGAACGAGGAGTGATATATGTGTAGATACGTGTCCATATATGATCGTGATAATTTCACCTAGCATGCATATAGGTCGGTTAGCTTATAAACAAAAAGGGAATGCCATATGTGAAACGTTGAAGTAGATCACCATAGGCAAAAAGTTAATTAATGGCATTTAGTTATGAGGAACAACATCATGATTTATGAGGGGTTGGTTTAACAGATTTGGACATTTCCTAATCACAACTTTTCTAAATTATACTCGTCCCGTCTCACTTTAGATGATTTGTTTTCCGCTATGGGACGCCCATTCAAAATGATTCATTTTCTTTTAAAAAACTAATCAAATTTATAAATAGTTCTTTCACTTATTAGTAATCGTCATTTCAAGCTAAACACTCTCACTTTAATTCTCATACCCGAAAGAAACGGGTCACAGTACATAAAAACACAATAATTAAATATGTGTAGGTGGCACCAATCATCATCATCGCCATAAATTTTCATGCTAGCTAAAACTACTCCTCACGTTTCATCCAAGTTTGTGTGGTGGCCGAGAGGTCGACACAATTGCCCTTTGTGCAATTAATGATATTAGTAGTAATTTACATCTAATTCAGATACTTAATAAGTCCACTTATAACATTTCGTAAACTCGTTACTGATGTGGTCGATGGAGACGGTAGTATATGAATCGGGCTCCATAACTTTATATGGTTAGGTAGGCAAAAGGATTATGTGAATTATTTGGAGTAATGGGCGTCACCGCCACCCCAACTGTTTATTAGATAGCGTACAATAAAGTCAAAGATTTCAATCACTATAATTTGTGTTGCTTCACACTGACTTTAATAAACTCACTAAAAAAACTTTTATTATTCATTTAATTCAGATCTACTCTCTTTTAATCAAGTAAGTAGTACTTCCCTAAGTTTATTATTCAAAATAAACTGCTTAATTTAATTATTGGTACTAAATTACTGACTCTCTCTCTCTCTAGGGAATTGACTATTAAAAGGTTATACTATAACATAAATGTCCTATTTTGGAGAATCTATGTCCAAGCTGGCAGAAATGTTTCTATATGAAATAGCCCAAGCATATTTTACTCGAGAGGATTATTTAATTCACATTTTTCTTGTGTATCTAAGCCTACACTTCCAAGATATCTTACAGAGACGTTCGAAAACGCTTACTACAAATACTAAAAAGAAATGTACTATTAATTTTCAAAGGATAGATGGATTCGGTTCTAAAGTGTAAGATATTTGCTATTGTAGAAGTATGAATGTAAAATGTGTGTCCGTTTATCGTGTATGGATTACAAACGTTTTGATCCTGACCCTCTGACGAATTTGTTTTTTATTTATAATAAATTTTAAATAATCTTGAAGTCAGAATCAAATCGTATTATTATTACAAACGTTTGTATCGTCTCTCGATAGTGTATGATTAAAGAAAGGGGTGATGAAAACAAGTGTTGGGTTGAGGTTGTGTTGGCTCAAGTAAAGACAAGAAGGAAGTCAAATTTTCATACTTTCCACACAAAAGTCTAAAAAGAGGCTTCTTCTTCTTCTTCATCATCCATCATTATTCACTTCAAGTTTTCATGCAGCAGCAGCAGGAGGTGTAGGGCCGACTCATCCTAACACGACTTTTGCCCTCAATAAATTCCACCAACCCCTCTTCAATTTCCTCCATCACTTCAATAATTCCAATTCCTCTCCTCTCATTCCCTTCCCCCTCATCTAAAGAGTTCTACATCTCCTCCTTTACAATAACACAGTCAAGAACATCGTTTAGAGAGAGAGAGAGGAACCAGTCCAGTTTTGTTGGCAGCAGAAACCTAATTTAGAGAGAGAGAGAGAGAGAGAGAGAAAGCAGGGGATTCACATTAGATCTGGCGCTGGTATTGAACGAGCTTACTGTTTCATCTCTGTGCATGTGTAAATGTGTTCCACCGTCGGAAGATGTAATCTTGATTGAGTTTTAGAGAGAGAGAGAGAAGAATTGCCTTGCGTATTTTGTTTTTCTGGAGATGGGGATCTGTTTCAGCATCCAGATTAAGGCCGTGAGCCCTTCTCACACCGGCACAGGTAACACCCTCAAAAAAGGCTTCACCTTTTCTCGCTACTGTTTTTCTGGGAAATTCTTGAAAATTAGCTCTGTCAACAGGGGCAAATTCGTCCAAGATGATCAGCGGAGAAGGGACGGAGCTGAGCAGCTCGAGCAGCAAGAGATCCTCCGCCTCCGTACCTCCAACTCCCCGGAGCGAAGGCGAAATCCTGCAATCCTCCAACATGAAAAGCTTCGCATTCAGCGAACTGAAGGCCGCCACTCGAAACTTCCGCCCCGACAGCGTTTTGGGGGAAGGAGGGTTCGGCTCCGTCTTCAAAGGATGGGTCGATGAACACTCCCTCGCAGCGTCGAGGCCCGGTTCGAGCATGGTGGTTGCTGTCAAGAGGCTCAACCAAGATGGGTGGCAAGGCCACAAGGAATGGTTGGTATGTCAAGACTTCTCTCTCTCTCTCTCTCTCTCTCTAGATTTTGGTTGGATTTTGCAGTGATGATTATTTAATATCTTGTTGAATGAATCTATGTTTGTATATGAATTGCTCCACTGCCTATATTTTATTGCATAGATTCTTGAGGTGTTAAAGAATGTTTTAGTTGCATAGACTTTGAATTTTTCCTCTAAAGACTGAAGCTTTAGCTTTCTTGATTTCACTTGATTTGAGTGAAATGCTCGAATTTGGACTATATTGATGTTTACAGAGCAATGTTCCAAGTGTTTGTGTTGTTTTACATGTCGATACGTTTGCATACCTTTTCGTTGATAGCATTTTTTCGAATCGACAGGCTGAGATCAACTATCTAGGCCAGTTGCGCCATCCCAATCTCGTGAAATTGATCGGTTACTGCTTAGAGGATGATCACAGGCTTCTCGTGTACGAGTTCATGTCAAAGGGTAGCATGGAGAATCATCTATTCAGGAGTGAGTATGCTGTTATATTTGACTCGATCATTGTAGTGTCTGTTTACTCGGAGAATTTTTTACGAATGTATCTCTGATGGTATAGGAGGATCTTACTTCCAGCCGCTTTCGTGGAGCCTAAGGATGAAAATTGCTTTGGGTGCTGCAAGAGGTCTTGCGTTTCTTCATAATGCTGAAACGAAAGTGATATACCGGGACTTCAAGACTTCTAATATCTTGCTTGATTCGGTGAGTATGTATATCCGGAGACGTTTACTACTTTCTTATATATGAAAAGATGTGTTTTGAATTTGGCACTCAGAAACATTTTTATGCATCTTATTGGCAGAGCTACAATGCAAAACTTTCCGATTTCGGATTGGCAAGAGACGGGCCAACAGGTGACAAGAGTCATGTTTCCACTCGAGTCATGGGTACTTACGGATACGCTGCTCCGGAGTATCTTTCCACAGGTATAATCGATGATATACATTTATCGTGTTCATTTCAAGAAAAATCTTGTTCCAGTTTACGATAGCTCTTTCTATTCTATAGGCCATTTGACTACAAAGAGCGATGTATACAGCTTCGGAGTGGTTCTCCTAGAAATCCTCACCGGTAAGAAAGCAATAGACAAGAACCGGCCCACGGGAGAGCACAATCTAGTCGAGTGGGCAAAGCCTTACCTCACCAACAAACGTAGAATCTTCCGCGTAATAGACACTCGCATAGACGGGCAGTACCCCATCGACCTAGCATCAAAGGCAGCCACACTTGCACTTCACTGCATATCCATGGATCCCAGAGCAAGGCCCAACATGGATGAGGTGGTAGCAGTTTTACAACAGATCCTCGACTCGAAGGAAGCTGCTAGGGCTGAAAAGAAGGAAAGGGAGAAAGAGCATGCCATAAACAGGCGAAGCCAGTCAAACGCCGGATCCAAGCTGTGCAAGAGCAGCGCCGGAGATAGAGGAGCTCGTTCCGTGCCTGCTTATCCAAGACCGGCTCTCTACGCTTGAATCGAGGATGCTTGTACATACTTTTTTCTATTTATGTTCTCTAATGGATGTGCTGGTAGTGTAGGGCTTTTTTCCTTTTGGAGCTTATTTCTGGGTGATGATATATGCATGCTTTTTTGGAAAAAATCAATCTCTCTTTTATGTAACGGCTATTTCCTCGTATGGGAATTCTATTTTTATCGATAAAGCTAAGATCTTTATCTGAAAAAAGGCCTATGATATGTTCAAAGAACGCTTCAAGTTCGTTGGGACGGATGGAGTATATGCCACGTGTTGCGGTTCTGCACACTAGTAACTCAACTCTTTAAAGTATGCAATTAGTTCATGTTTATTAGTAATGTTGGTGGGCTTAACATCAAAACTTATTCTACTAATTGCAAATTACAAAAGGAAGAAAGAGTGAGTGAGTGAGTGATTTGGTGGGAGTAGGGGAGAGAGAGAGAGAGAGAGAGAGACAGCAGTAGTTATCCTTAATTGGCGCAAAGTCTTTCACTTTCCTTGTTCTTTATCTCCTCTTTTTCAGAGAGAGAGAGAGAGGAGGAGACGGTGTCAACAACAATTAGTAGTAGTTTGCATAAATTAAATTAGTTTGAGGATATTGTGTGAGGTGAAACATCACATCTGTTTGAAAATGGAGGCGTGGAATTAGTCAAATTTTGGCGGTTTGGTAGTAGAATTATATTATGTTTATTTCTAACAAAAACTTCAGCAAACAAAACTAATCATGGAGCACTCACAATTTACGACTCATTCCTTTATTCTCTGCTGTTTATACTAGGCACTAATATGCACACGTACGTATATACACTATGCATGTATCTTTGTATAGTACGTACTAAAATACCACTCCCTCGGTCCCGTCTTGTTCAAATCGAGTTTAGGTATAAAATATAGAATCTCCTCAATTTGACGGAGTTCTGAGTCATCACTTAAAATTAACACCTCCTACCCCCTAAACTAAAGATTCAGTTGTTTATGAACATTATGCAGGAATATCACAGTGTAAAAATACTACTCTCTATATCCCACTCATAAATTGATAATTTTTTCTCGACACGTGAATTAAGATAATAGTGATAATGGTGGATAGATTATTGTGAATGGATTTTAATGGGTATGAGTGGGAAAGACGAAAATATGACCCCTTTATGAACGGGAGAAAGTATGTTTTAGAATTATAAAACATAGTTAGCAACTTGCCGTCTTAGCTCAGCCGGTAGAGCGCGTGGCTTTTAACCACGTGGTCGTGGGTTCGATTCCCACAGACGGCGATTATTTTAAACTTTTTTGTCTCTTTTTTTTTTTTTTTTTTTTATAGCTTTCCAAACTTTATTTTTAGTTTTATTTAATTTATTCTCTTTCTAATAATTTGTCAAGGTTGGAGGTTGCCGATATTTTTAGTCTTAAAAAGGGTCAACGTAATAAAGCATTCCTAACAAAAATGATCATTTTCTTGTTATTCTAACAACATATATGTTGGCTTGGGTATACTTTACAACCATAATTTGGTGCAAACAACATCTTTGCACTTCCTTGGACTAATGGTGTTATTAGTAGTCAAAAAGTATGAGCAACACTATTTGCTCTTTGCCCCTTTTATTCGTTACTCTCTCTCTCCGTCCTTTTTTACTTGAATCACTTATTATATAAGAGTGTCTTGCTCGTCGTAAGTCATTTCTTAATATAGATGAATAAGAAAGCCTAAGAAAACAAATGGGTAAAATATCATACTCACAATCCTTAATATGCATACCCATCCGAATGAGTTCAAGTAGAATAGAATACAGTGAGCATAATGGCATTTGTATTGTGTACTGTTGTATACTCCATCCGTCCAACTTCATTTGGCTTGTTTCATTTTGGCACCGGATTTTATGTGCAGTGTTAAAACTTAAAAGCAAAGAATAAGGACAACATTGAAAAGTAAGGGTTAATTCTTTCCATTTTAGGAAATAAACCAATTGAATTGGAACGTCTCAATTAGGAAAGAAAGACAAGTGAAGTGAGACGGAGGAAGTACTTAGTGTAAGTTTAATTAATAGTCTGTAACTCACTATTCATCTTTAAAGAATTTGTAACGATAACAAAGACGAGACGCTTGACTGTAATAAGCAAGAGATAGTCTTTCGTTGGCAATGGCAGTGCCAGGATTTTTAATTTAAAGGTGCAAAGTCGATGTCTCTCGATTGTGTCATATTGTGTAGCGGTGGCGCGACGGTGGCTCGGAGGATAGCGACGGTGGATAACGGTGTCACATTGGGACAGAGAGGAAGTAATCAATGGTCATGTTTAAACAATGTTTTGTTATAGTGATTTAACCTTCCTTGTCGTCATGTAGCCGTCTTAGCTCAGCCGGTAGAGCGCGTGGCTTTTAACCACGTGGTCGTGGGTTCGATTCCCACAGACGGCGATTTTTTTATTATTCTAATTACATAATTTTAATTGCCATTTTTTGTTTTCAATATATATTCTTACGCATTGCATTTTTTTATAGGATCCTGGGCTTTATACTAGTAGTATTTTGGGCTTAAATTTTTTTTCTCAAAGGCCCGAAAATCAATAAATATGGCCCAATAATAATAAATAAATAAATAAATTCAAGAAGATAAGTGTTTTACTTTTATGGCCCAATAATAATAAATAAATAAATTGAAGAAGAAAAGTGTTTTCCATTAGTCAACCAATTTGGAAATGGTAGAATCTATTTTTCCTTTTCATAGGTAATTGAAGGAATTATTTGTTTCTTTCTAGGAACAAGATTGCACCGTTTTTTCTTTCACGCACTTTTGTAAAAAAAAAGGAACGGTTTTTTTTCTCATTCAAAGGCATAGATTCTACTTTGAGCCCTTTTATTTCTTTTTTGATGATAAAAAATTAAAAATTATTACCACTATATTTATCTTGCAAGAATCCAAAGCCAATAGGTAAATAGCAACCACTCAAATAATGCAAAGGCGGCCTAGATATTTTGGCTACTAGTATAGTGTATATTGAATCAAGTTCATATTCTATGAATTATACTATGAGATCATTTCAATGAATACAATTTAAAGCATAGCCCCACAAGTTGTGTCAAATCTTTTACCTCTTTCCCTCACTATATACTACTATCACTCAACTTGCTTTAGGTATACCATTCTTTTCCAAATTCTTAAATACTACTCGAGAAGAATATACGATCGCTGCTACCCGCTGATGACGTATTTAATATGTCCACGGCTGATGTGACGATGATATAGTTAAGGGAAAATGTTATAATTACATAGCTTTAAATAAGCTCTACTAAAAAAACTACACTGTGAATGAACAATTTGTCTATGTATTATTGTTATGACAGCCGTTGACGGTGGACGTATTAAATATGTGGAGGAACGGGAGCATCAAATCTTACTTTCTCAAGTGAGGGTAGATAAGAAAGTGAGCGTTGCTCTTTTAGGCTACACATGTATTTTAGTATATTATTTAGTTTTATTCCTCAAATATTACTTTCGTAATCAACAAGAGGATAAGGTATAATTGATAAATCCCATTCTCCCTTTTCTATTTTTTTTTTGTATATTTACTTCTCTTCTCGGATTCTAGTTTGTCTAAATTATTATTATTATTATTATTATTATTATTATTATTATTATTATTATTATTATTAT
This sequence comes from Thymus mandschuricus, assembly GCA_029379335.1. NCBI lineage: Eukaryota > Viridiplantae > Streptophyta > Magnoliopsida > Lamiales > Lamiaceae > Thymus > Thymus mandschuricus. Next base: position 4,211,719 of record CM057079.1, on the reverse strand, counting down.
TATTATTATTATTATTATTATTATTTTTAAAAAAAAGCACGTTGAACTTGTTCCATAAATTTCAAGAATCGCCACCAATTCACATGCAACTATTTTATTTTTATTTTCATTAAAAGAAAATGTATGCAGATGTAAACAATAAATGAGAAAGCATGCAATTGAAGAAATTGGGTGTGGAGCAACAACCATGCAGAGAGTGGGTTTTGCCATTTGAGGTTTATTTATTAATATTGCTTCATTAATTTCAGTTAATTTAATTGAAAAAAAAAAAAAATGAGGTAGCTATCAAATTTCAATGAAATACTTTGTGAGCCAAACAAAATCAGACCAACCGACAAATGTATTAACGACGGTTTCATTTTCCGACCAGACATCTGCCGCTCAAAATTACTCTTGTCTTTTTACCCAATTTCATCCAAACCTGCCCACATGCCCTTCAATTACTTCGCTCCGTTCCGTTCAAAGTTTTCACTATCTTTCCGATAAAAAAATGGTGTATGGCATCAATGTAACGTTCTTATCATGGAGTAATATGATTTTACAAGACTATCATAAAAAGAGTGCATAGATTGAATAATAAGAAATTATCACTCATAGAGAAGCTAGTTGACAAATGAATGGCAGTAGAGAAGCACATGAAGTTCTGCTGGGAAAGTACTAATTCTTGGACCCCATTTTCTCTCACAACATCCAATCAAATCTACCAATTATATTTGCAATCAAAACCACATTCACTATATCGTATGGTAGTAATTTCTAATGTTACATGTCAACCGAGCGCAGTCTAGTGATAAGAGTCATAAGACGTCCCCTCCAAGTCTCCAACCAAGAGATTGGGCCATTGGGGTTTCGAAACACTTTAAGTGAGTGCGTAAGTGTGTGAATTGTGTTTGCCGGGTTAAAAATATAAAATCAAATGTGAAGTGTGGTCAAATTCTTTTCCGTATGAAGTCAAGGTAACTTCCATTGTTTGTTATCACCAATTAATACATGTGTATCCAAACTTTAATGTTGTTCTTTCATCATAACTTTATACGATCATGTCTCGTCATTAGGAGCTAGTAAAAGAATCTATTAAAAAGAACGTCAAGTACGCGAAGTACTGAATATGAGCTATTTATACCCAATTTATTAAAAAAAATCTTTCCTTTTCCCAAAATTTTGTTTTAATTATAAACTATACTATACGTACACATGATTGAATTGAAATATTAGTTGGCATGGTCAATGCAAGAAGAAACTAATTGAGAGGGAAAATATTTTCGCAAAGTCAACTTTTATTGTGATTTTTGTGCATATCATGAGTTAGGATTTTGTTACACAAAGATAGAGTCAAGATTCGTGGGATTTAAGGCCTCATATATCTTCTACTACCCTAACTAGAAACCAATACGGCCATTTGGAATCCACCTTTATCAAGAAATTAAATCTTTGAATTTCGATGAGGATTTGGGCCCTTCCCTTATTTGCGAAACAAATTTTTTTAGAGTACCCTTTGTCCATATTCACTATTTAGTATTAATTCCAACTATGCCATGTCTATGGACATATGCCTCTTAATTTTGGGTTTATCTTCGAATAAAGCTACTCCAATCCAACTGACTCAAAGTATACGAAAATGAAATCGATTTAATATAAGAGTGCTCGTTTCTACTGCCGTTGATACAATTAATGTGAAACGGATTTTGCAAGACTAGTTTGGATTCGAGGTACACCATTAAAATTACCATATCACTAGTAATAACTCAGGAGAAAAGGTAAAATTAGAAGATTAATATTGGATTAATTAGTAGAAGGCGCGGGCTACATTTACTTTCCTTCAAATTTTTGCAGCCGCTTCACCTTTTTACCAAAGTGGTAAATACAGTAGTAAATAGTACCCATACTACATTTTTTACTCTCTCTCTCCTCTCTCTCTTCTAGTAATTGTAATTCTAATAGTAGCAGTAAATAAGCAGACAGTAATTAAATTCCTAAGTCTTCCCGGGTAAAAAGGGGGAAAGTATTTGAGAGGAGATTATTATTGAGTTCAGACCCTGAAATTCTTGCCGGTGAAAGTCTGGCCGAACTGCCAATGAGAGGGCGCCACGTTCCATGAGGTTGAGGTACGACGGTCACTGCCGGTGACTCTAAAGGACAGGGACTGGCCCACCAGGACGGCGTTGGATTGCCAATTTTGCCCCCAGTTACGGCTCAAGGGCAGCCACTGGGTGTTGGCGCCCTTTATGCTCGCCCTCACGATATCCCCTGCACCCGCGACGTTGCTGATCAGCACCAGGTTGAAGTAACGGAAGCCGTTGATCGTGAACCGAATCCCCCCTTCCTTCCTGCACGCCACACTGAAAAAAGAAAAAAACAATTAACGGGAAACTTAAATGGCGTTACGTTAGGGGTGTTTTGGTAATTTTACCGGCGGAAGTTGACGGGGACGATGCCGGCGCGGTACTGGGCGATCTTGAGGAACATGGGCATGGCGAGGTCGAAGTGGGGGCGGGGAGGGTTGCACCAGCCACCGTTGTCGCTGGGGAGGGCGAAGTTGGGGGGGCAGAAGTTGGTGGCGGTCACGAGTATGGAGGGGCTGCCGGCGTTGCACCACTCGCCGTCCTGCGCCGCGTCGCACTTGATCTCGAAGCAGGCGCCGCAGCTCAGCCCCTCGTTGAACAGCGCCGTGCTCAGCGCCGCCGTGTTCACGCCGTAGCCCTGGCTGTACAGGTTGCCGTAGCCGCAGGCGCCGCCTAATTGTTAAAAACCAAAAAAGGAAAGATGAAATGAGTGAGCTAGTGTTGGTTGGTGTGTAACAAGTGGAGAGAGAAAGGAGTGAAAGGAAAGGCGGTGATTACCCATGGTGCCGGAGGCGTCGCTGCCGCCGTAGAATGTAGCGTGGGCGGTTTGCCATGCGCCGCCGCCGTAGACGCCGGGGATTCTGGCGCGAGCGGGGTTGAGGAAGCAGAGGATGGTGGCAATGCAGAGGAGTAGCTTCATTTTCGGTGGAGGGAGTGAGTAGAACAAGAGAGGGAATGTTCTAGAGAGAGAGAGAGAGAGAGATTTGGTTGGAATGGAAAGCGGGAGGAGGAAGAAGGTGTACTTATGGAGGGACGACTTGGAAAGTGGCAGAGTATCACCAAAGGGCAGCGGCCCGGTAGCCTATATGCTTGACCCCTGAGGCACTGCCTCACATATGACACATCAGCATTTATATTTTAGTTTAACTCTCCTTTTGACTATTTCCAGTTTCTTTTTAGTTTTTTATTTATTTTTTTCTCTTTTCTGTTTGTCGAAGGGGGAGGCTTCACAATAATGGGACATTTAATTTAATTTTTTTATTTTCTTCAATTATAAGGGTTAAGTCCTATTAAATACATAGGCTCTATTACTATTTTTTTTCAATTTTAATGATTATTCATATGAAAAATATTAATTATTCTATAAAAATGTATATTACAATAATAGATAAATTTTAATAATATGTTGATAATAATTGAAATATATGCCTTTTGATAATAATTAAAATGTATATTACAATAATAGAAAGGTCTTGTATCCGACTAAAGGGGTAAAAACAATTTTTAGAAAATTAATTAAAGATTGTATGAAAATTGGAAATAGCAAAAGGTGCTGTTAAAATAAAACAATGCCATCCACGTGGCATAATTTCAATGGTAAGAGGCAATGCCCCATGGGGCAGCATATAGACTACCGGCCCAGGGGCCCTTTACTTCCATCCCCTAATTAATGCTCCCTCTATCACACTCATAAACGGGTAACCTTTTCTCGGCACATCTTTATGAACGGGACGGAGGAAAAACTACTACCTCCGTCTCGCAAAAAACGTTACATTTATTTTTGTTAATTTTTGACACGTTTTTCCACGCTTCTTGATGATGCGTTTTAAAATAGATTTTTGAAGAATTTTTTTCTTTTACGGGATACTATGATAGTTGTATTATCCCGCAAAAGAAAAAATTCTTCAAAAATCTATTTTAAAACACTTCATCAAGAAGCGTGGAAAAACGTGTCAGAAATTGATAAAAAGAAATGTAACGTCTTTAGCAGGACCGAGAGAGTATTATACTCTCTCTAAATTAATAAAATTACAAAAAAAGACACTCAGAATTCAGATAATATGGAATGTGCAATTAGTCTATTGCTTTTCAAATATAGAACGAAATTATATTTTTTATTGACCGTAAACGGTCAAACTGTAGTCACTTCACTTCCCGCTTAGATTTTTTTTTTTTCTTTTTTCTTTTTCCCGCAACTTGTATTTGAAGTAATGAAGTCACCCTGCAACTTGTACTCATAAGTTTGGCCAAAATAATTACTACTCCATCCGTCCCTTTCAAGTTGAGTCATTTCTTTTTGCAGTTTTTCGACACGCTTTTCCACGCTCTTAGTTCACGAATTTTAAGATGTATTTTTTTAAAAATAATTCTTTTACGGGATACTTCAAGTATTGTAGTATCGCGTAAAAGAAAATTTTCTTCAAAAATCCATTTTAAAATTCATCATCTAGAAGCGTGGAAAAGCGTGCCGAAAAACTGCAAAAAGAAATGACTCAACTTGAAAGAGACAGAGGGAGTACATTTTTAATGCGTACAACAAAGTCATTTTTATGCTTTTAAGAATGATAATTAACCTCTTACCTTTAAGATATACTCACTAAATAAACATGTATAAATTTGAATTAAGATAATCTTGACCGCATGTACTCTCTCCGTTGCATCCAGTTTGACGCGTTACTTGAATATATATGAGATATAAAATAATGTAACATGTCAAATTGAACAGAATGGAGGGAGTATAATCTACCAACACCTTTCTATACTTGAATTTCAAATGAATACAAGGTTAAAAACAATTTTTATGTCTATTAATCGAGATATTGATACATACTAGTATTATATATAGATACATATGAATACAAAATTTTTCCAACTGAAAAATTTGCATGTACAGGCAGAAGAACACGAACCTTCTGAAAAACGACGAAAAACTTGATCGCAACCAAAGTTATGAGCTCACAAGTTACAGCGCCTATTTCAGAGAAGCCGACTTCATTTGTGCGTTGGGTAGCCTGCAAATGCGTGATAAATTGTAGGCCTATAATCATCTTGTCACTACATGAGTTGTTGATCTCAACTGGTGCTAATAACACCGGATATAGGATTGGAGCGAAAACCAAATCATTTTCTCAACTTTGTTCTGTGCCTTCTGAGTTGAAGGGAATGGGTACGTAGCAATAAGTTTCTCCATATTTTAGTCTCTAAATTCCCTGAACCTCCTTGAATGTAAGAATATCATCACGTGGATGGGCATCTTCTACGACAACCTTTACTTCATCACCTACTTGTACACCAAGAGATACCGCAACAGAACCTTGTATTCCAACCTGCACAAACCATATTATGATTGGTGAGCAGAAAATTTAAGTCTTTCTGCGTAGGACAGAAGAATGCTTATATATTCACATACCGATACACCATCGGGTTTCAGTAAACAGTTAGTTAGGTTCAAAAACTTAATCATTTTCAGAATTTCATAGTAGATTGGACTCACAATTGCAGTTCTTTCTTCAGCTCACATTTACAGTTCTATTTTCATCTGAAGTTGTGCATAAGATACAGAAACAGCAGGAATCTAATAATGCTCTCTATGCTAATTTTAAGTCAGATGGTTTCTTTCCAGATCAAATAAACAAATGAATTTAGTATTTATTGATATTAGTATATCTAAATCTTTCTCAAAGTAATTCATATTTGTTCATTTAGATAACATAAAATTTTCACTTAAAACATTCATTAATAACTTCATCGTGAAACTATAGTTTAATAACAGGGGGTATTTTTTTATAAGAGAACCAGATGTATGCCTGCCTTCTGTATCAAGTCTCTAATAGCGCACAATAATCCTAATAAAGAGGCGGAGACAAGCAACTCTCCAAGTGACGAAGGGCAGCAACATAAGAAACTAGCAATCATATGGAATATAATTTTGAGCTAGTATATTACCTCAACCAATAGTATTGCAGCGATTCTATCTTTGATAAATCGAAGGATTAAAGCAGAAAATGCTTGTTGTTTTGGTTTCCGCCTCAGGTATTCTATCATCCAATAGTGGAGACTGGTAGAGCTAAGCTTCCTCACTAACCTTATATTCATGTTTACTAAAGATGCTATCCCCTCCAGCTGTCCTGCTGAGAAAGGAAGAGAATCTCCTCTAAGAAAAGCTTTAACCTGCACAAGAAAGGAATTAGTAGGCTTCAGTTAGCAAGTTGGTAGCCACCAGCCAATGCAAGGATGCAAAAGGTGTCCTAAATGATACCATGAAAAAGAGTTTACTCCAAAGTTGGAAAATTTGCAGGTTCACATACTGAAGAAGTTCAATAAGATAGCTGAGATCACGTCTCTAACATGAAGAGTTTAGCATCTAGGTTTCTTACAGGATAGGAATGATGATGCTAAAAGAAAAACAAAAGGAAGTATGAAGTTTTGAATCAGTTTACCGGGAAAAAAAGAGACGCAGAATGAAACAAAACTGAAAAAACTATCTTTTACATTAATGATTCTTTCCCAAGTCATCTTCCAATTTGGTCGTCAACCACATTGCCATATAATTTATACTCCACCAAATATACTACTATCTATACCTTTAAATTTGTAGTGTGTCCGAAAAAGATGTGTGATTCTTAATCTTCACAAAAGCAAAACTTCAGAATGTAGGATGGACCTAATTACTAGGCCTGTGAAGCTTATTACAGTTTTCCATTGCAAAAGAGGAATTATAGAGCTTCAAAATATGCCGTCTAAGAGACTACAAGTTGAACTTTCAAGCAAGGAGGGGCAATAATTTCTTTCTGACCTATTGGCTAGTTTACGCATCCCGTGCATCAATGATTACCATAATTTCATAGCCACTACAAAGTACCTGATAGTGAGCCAGCAGATCCATGTATCTACGTATGGGAGATGTAAATTGGACGTATCCAGGAAGTCCTAAAACTCCATGGCGCGTAGGCTTCCTGAAATCGAACTCAGCAGCACGCATGGTTTTAACTAAAGCAGAACTCCTTACAGGGCCTTCAGGAAGATGAACAAAATCGGATATATCAATATTTGACTGAGGTTGTCCCCTGTAAGGTAAGGGGATGTTGTTGAAAGAACCGAAGGTGGCCATAACTTCGCCACAAAGTATCATCATCTCAGATACAAGACGCATTGCTGGATCTGCCTGATTCTCCACATACAGCTTGATAAAGGGCTCCGGATCATCTGGGTTAGTCACTTTGATTCTGGTCTCTATTGTAGATGTATCTATTGCACCCTACACAAGGTACTTCATATCATTCAGATCACGAGGTAAAGGAAATATTAGGCGTCAGGGAAAAAATAGCATTTTGTTAATGCAAAACAAAGTAATTTTAAGCCAACAAGGAGCATATTTTATAGTGAGCAAATTACGTGATTTAATATAACTCAATCAGCAAGAAAGCAGGATTTGCCTCCTGATAATTCAAATAAGAGCTCACAACTAAAGGCTAGATAACGTGTTATGCAAAGCATGGCAACAACTTAAAAATAAGTAAGCTGGGAACTTTAACACTTTTGAACTCTATAATCCTCTTAAGCATAAATTTAGAACGAGTTGATGATATCCGGAAAATAGAATGTACTTCTAATAAATGCAGAGATTTATTGACGTATAGATTAGAGATGACACAACCAACATCAGAAAAATGAATAAACTTAACCAGGAAAGGGTGAATTTAATTTCATAGCAATAGGAATTCTAACCTGTCTTTGACGCCATTGATGTCGAAGGGTAGCAGCTTCTGAAAGGAGTCTGAGTTCAGCCTCCTCTTCCAGGTTTAAATGAAGAAGTTCAGTTGCACTCTCATAAGTTAACATATATGTCGGTTTGATGATTGAATTTTCAACTGAATATTCGGCAATGCTGTAAAACGAATCAAAACAATAATCTCATATCAAAAGTGGGCAACTGCATAGATGAACAGGGTAGAGAAGGGTAATTCGACCAAATGAAATCTTTTCAGATTGCCATCTACAATAGTATGACTAAAACTTTTTCCCGCATAGCACTTAAATAAGATTCTATCAGATGTATTACGTTAGTTGATATCATATCCCCTTCAAGATTGTCAATCAATTATTCTTGGAATAACCACTTGACAAAGGCAGTCATGATAAAGAAAAGGAGGGTCGCACATGCATCTGTTATCTCAGAAAAGGTGTTCAACAATCATTTTGTTTAGCATATACACAGATCGGCAAAATCCTTCAAACCCACGCCCCCCTATTTTCTTTTCAAAGAGGCCTTCCAGTATAATATATATCACCAATTCTACAGTTTACCCACTTACCCGCCATCACGATGCAGTACAACAGAAACAGTAACAGCTCTGCAGTACTCCCCTTGCTTCATACTCATGCCTTCCATTGCTAACTTCTCAGGGAACATCGGGTAGGTAGCAGTTGGTAAGAAAATAGATGTGCTCCTTTTCATTGCCTCTCTAAAGATCGAGAATTATATTACAAGGCCTCAGAAAGTCAATTGTGGAAAAGAATAACAGAAAAAAAGTTCTCATGGCTATCAAATATACCTGTCTAAGATGCTTCCAGGTTGAACCAATCTTGTAGGATCTGCTACATGGATCCAGATCTTTATGCGGCCGTCCTGAAGCCTAGTTGCACTTAGTGCATCATCAAGCTGCACATGCATCCGTATTAGCAATTTGCAACTAACTCTTTAACGCATATATAGGGATGTCAAACGGGCCAACCCACCGGGTTTCGGGCTAGCCCTATCGGGTTGCGGGCTTTTCGGATCGGGTTAATCGGGCTTTTTTTTCTTTCGGGCTATTATTTTTTGACCCTAACCCTAACCCACCGGGTTTCGGGCTAGCCCACCGGGCCATTAAATTTATAAAAAATAAAATTCATATCGTATAAATATAAAAATAATTATTATTTTAGCACATACTTGTATAAAAAAATTAAATAAATTATTAAATATTGTGAATTTAACAAAAATATTTTTGAATGTCAAATCTTTATTTTACTTTTCACCCAACGCCGAAGTAAAACACGTATAGAATTTAAAATGAAAGTTACATTTTTATTAAAACAAATTAAAAGTACTTAATAATAATTAAAAACACAACCTAATTTATCAAATTTATAAGTAGAGTAATGAAATATGTCATGAATTCATAATTTATGGTAACCCACCGGGCCAACCCACCGGGCTTTCGGGCCAGCCCTATCGGGCTTTTTTACTTTCGGGCTATTATTCTTTGGCCCTAACCCACTATTTTTTTCGGGCTAATCGGATCGGCCCGTCGGGCTCGGACTTTTTTGACATCCCTACGCATATATAATAGAAAAGCACGCCTCGATAACCATGAACAAAGATCCCATTAAGGTCAACAAGGTGTACCTCATCAGCTTCATCAACATCAATGGCATAAACCTTTAAGTGGGTCAGATCTTTTCTCTCAACCTGACAACACAAAGTGCAGAGTGTTTCCCTGATATCAGTATAAGACAATTTTGCAGTTTCTTTTCTTGTGTTTGATTCAGATAGTAAAGAAAAGATGTAAGTTATGTTTTCCCCGGATGCCATTTGTATGGTCCACTCCATATGAAAACTGTTCTGAAGATCCCACTAAGGTCTGGGTGCAAACGATTATTCCATCCATTCAGCAGAATTTAGCACATAATAAGAGAATGGTATTCTTTTCATTTAGATTGTGGAAGTTTTCGGAGAAAGAAACATATAGTGAATTATGCTCGAGTTCGTCATTCATAACAGCAGAGAACCTCAGAAAATGTTTAAGCTCCTTATGGATTTCAAGTTGAAGATTTTACATATGCATTTATATATTTACGTGTGTTCACAAACACATATAATGAATATGAGAAAAAATATGCAAGCAGTTATCCAACAGTCTTATATATCCATGCATGAGGCAAGACACCCCAAAAGGGGGGAATGAGCAGGCAGAAAACAAGGAGTCTGGCACAGCCTGTGTCCAGAGTCAGAAAGATGACAATTCTGTTTGAGTGGGTTGGTCACGGTATCGATTTAGACACAATAGGCTATAATAATAAGTGGGTAATTATCTGTGTCGGATGGCAAATTTTATATTTAATGAGAATTAAGGCTAAAGAAACTTAAACTTATGATAGGGGGAAGAAAAAAACAACAACAACAACAAACAAAAACAAACCTCATCTAGGTCAGGTAACTCAGACAAAAGACTTTCAGCGGCTATGAGAATGTCTTCTGCATAATCTGTACGGATTTTGAGCTTCAACAAATCAAGATTTATGTGCACTGGGAAATAACCAATACCAATTAGGAGATTCAAAGCTGCTGATGCTGTTTTAGCAAGTCCCATGGCCTTTAAAATCTGCTAGAAGTAAAGCAAGCGTTCAGGACTGTTGCTTCTGTTATTCATTTGAAAAGTCAAATATGTTAGGTTACCATAACATAATGTAGAAGCTCTTTCTTAGTTTTCAAATATTGTTTTTAAAATTTTTATTTAATGCTCAGCAAAGTTATTGAAGGCCCCATATGGATTCTTCAGTTGGGAAAAGTCCATATGCTTTCATTCTATGAGTCCGAATTCTCAAGTATGGTAGCACCAAAAAGGTAGGATGTAAAGATTAAAAATAAATAAAAAATTACCATCCCAGCAGTCTTCTTATCATCATCATTCCTACAATCATCAATTGCATATGCTTGAAGACACTCAATTTTTTTCTGATTCTTCTCTTCAGAAGTCCACATGGACTTTGGGGGCTTCGCATGAGGCGGCAAATTCCTGGCAGATCTCAATAATTTAACAAACTCTTCAAGTTCCTTCTCCGCAGCCTCTTTAGCTTGCTTCCTCCGCATAAGTTCTTCAACCTATGTAGAAATTCTTTAATAATTCAGCTTTTTGCTCAAACATATAATAGATCATGATGCGATACATTAACATTGAAAACAATCATCCTCAGGGTGTCAAAAGGAATAAGTCAAAATTGTGCAACAGAAGAAGCTATAAAACACCTGAACAGCAGGTCTGGGCCCATAAACAGAATATGAACCTTTAGACTCCAGTGTTGTGAAGTATACATCATCCTCCGAAAGCAACAAATGAGCAGCATAGCTCTCCAGTGGTTCAGTACTACCAAACATCATCTGTTAGAATGGACTTTTGTTATTACAGGACTCACAAGTTTAAATGATCTTGCAAAAGGCATACCTCTGCAAGCTCTTCCACGGTTATTGACTTATTCTTTTCAACAAGTTCAATCCACGCAAATTCAAGCAAAGCAGGGTCCTGAAATCAAATTGCCGTGTTTTAAAGAAACAAATATTTGTCATGAACTTAACTCCAACTAAACTCAGAAACTCCAAGTGTAGCACACCAGATTATCTTGCGCTTTCAGAATAAAGTTTGATATCTCCATGTGATCAAAGTCCTTGATACCAGGGACAATGAAAGTAACTTGCTGTGGCTTTATAGATGTCATTACACCGTTCTGCACAACAAGAACAAGAACAAGGATACTTGAGTGACAAGGTCCTTAATGTGTTAAATAGGAAATCAAAAATCAAACATTAGAAACCTAGCAACCTATCCCACATGCGGCAATAAGTGTTTCTCAACAAAACCTGATCAGAAACCATCCAGTTCTTTTTGCCATCTGGTTTCTGCACAACTGCTAGTAATACCCTCTCTGCATCCTTCTTGAACTCTAGCAGCAATCCTTTCTGCAGAGCCCGCTTATTTCCAGACTTACTTTCAAGAGGTACATCACTAGTTTCCAATTGCAATCTGAAGAATACCATAATATGTGAGTGACCATATCAACAACGAACGCTGAAATGATATTTTACCAAAAGTGAACTCAAAACTTATTTCATCAGCAATATCACTAAGCTGGGGATATCTTCCTGAGTCACATTTATATGATATAGGGTAAGCTAATTGACTCTAGACTCTAGAAGTTCAATGCAAAGAGAAACATAGAAAAATTGGAATCATATATAACCCTCAAACATATCTATATTATAGTACCATGATTTTGCTGATCCTAAAATCAGAAACTCAAATATATCTTAGTACATTATATGGTTGCTTCGGACGGTTGGTAAAGTCTCTCCTCAAAGTCTTCAGTAACATGTTCGACATTAACTTTTCAACAGCTGGTTTAGTGAGATGCTCGAAGAGACGCCTCTATTTTATTATCAAAGAAAATTCCTCGCAGTGTGCTTGGATTGACATGCCTATAAAGTTCATCACCACGTTTTTCGATGCTCCAAACTCAACAGCTTAATTCACTCAAACTTCCACCGCATTGATTTTAGTTAGAAAGCTTCCATCAAATTAAGCAGAACACCCCCGTCTACTTTCTAAGCTACTTCCTAAGACTTCAATTAATTGGTATTCCGAATGCAATTTCAACCGAAACGTAAAGTACGAAGCAAAAATCATGCCGGAGGAGTAAAAAACACAGAAAACGAAAGTCAGAATTAACCGCATACTTGTTTGCGGCGCGAGCTACACCTCCGCGTCGCTTCCGGAATGACTCGAGCTCCTCCATCACCAAATCCACCAGATTCTGCGCCGAGTACCTTCGAACCGCCACTCTCTCATAGCCAAACGACGCGCGGCAACGGCGATGCAGCCGGGGAACTGAGAAGACGGCGGAAGAGTGGAACTGAGCATGCCTATGGCTGCGCAGGCAGCATCTAAGGGCGGTGAGCGGCGGCGACACTGCGCAGTAGCGGAATATCGGGCTCCCGCCGTTCATGAGGCGAACCGCCATATCCCCTAGCTCCGAAAATACGAAAAAATCATGGAATTTACAGAATTTGGAATGATAGAATTGAACAACGGATATGATACTACTACATTTCTCTCTCTCTCTCTCTCTCCTTTTTCTTCTTCTTATATTTTGGGCCTAACCTAAACTTGGGCCGCCAAAGTAGCTCATTTTCTTCTATTTTGGGCCCAACATAAACTTGGGCCAGCAAAGTAGTTACTCTCTCCGTCTCGTTTCCTTTATGCGTTTCTTTTCGACACGAGAATTGTAGAGTTCTCGTTTAAGGACTTATTTGTTTTAAGGAGAATATTTTACTAACTGAATTGCACTTTATGGCCATGGAAAATAATTATATTGAATTATTGGCAAAGAATAATACTACAAATTTATATATATAAACCGCAATGCCACAATATTCATACTCAAGCTACTCAGCTACATATATAGGAGTATACAAAGCTAGCATATCCTCATCAGAACCAATTTATGTACAAAGTTGGGTGCACAGTCCTTGAATTTGAGTCGATGTGGGACTAACGAGCGAATACGTCTTGCTCTTGCTGTTGTTCGAGCATGTAAGCGTGTACTGGTTCCCGCTCTGCACGGCCTGCACATTTTCATACGGTATCATTACAAGAACTTCGATTTCAAGCAATGTTGTGCTTACCTGACAAAATGAGGAAATGCATTTTTTCTTACCTGACATGAAATAGGCTGTGTGTTGCACCTCCATCTCGAAGTAGGGACGCAGCTGAGGTAATGGCACCACGAGCAGTGGTCGTTTAGATCCTCTCCGCGCAGAAGCAAGACCAGCCCCACCGTAAACCTATATGTACAATATTATTTCGAGTAACAACCAATACTACCTCAAATTAGTTTATGGTAGAGAAGGGTTCATACCCTATGATAAGAAGGACCAAAGAAAGAATCCAAAGAATGCACTGATACGGCTTGAATTTCGGGGTAGGCGAAGTCAGTGATCCAGCCGGAGCGTATCTCTGGCTCACCCATCCGAACTGTGGGCGGATCAAAAACACGAAACCTAAGAGGAAACCCGACATAAACCCTCCAAGATGAGCAAAGTTGTCGACGTGTGGGAGGATTCCTACAGCTAAGTTAATGACAATAATCACAACAAGTGTCACCAGAGCTGCTACCTGAAGAGCAAATGAAACGTGTTCAAGATTTTTGCAATCGAAGATTTTGTGATAAATGTAAACATTTATGCTTCGTAAGAGGCCTTAATCACCTTGTTGGCATATATACTCCAATTAGTTATAAGCTCGGATAGCATCCCTCCCAATAGTCCAAAGAGTGCACCCGAAGCACCCACTGAAATGTTCGATTGAATGAAAAGAGCAGACAAGATACTCCCACCCAATCCGGAAATGAGATATAGCAAACCAATAGGCGCTGAAAAACATCACAATGCGTTAGACCAAGATAAGCTAAAATCTTGATTGAACCAAATTAAGGGGAAATCAACATGTTGCGGTATTGATGTATTGGCTCTCTTTTTTTACGAAACTTCACTGAGAGAAGAGGATGCAACGCCTATATCATCCTCTAGGCAAACATAGACACTACCACTTCCATACAATTCAAAAATGTGATAATGATTAGCACGAAATCATTGGATTATAGAGGGAAGTAGCTTATATACCGAATCCAAATTCTTGCTCGAGTCGAATGCCAATGACCAAGAGGCTCAACATGTTGGCGAGCAAGTGGAAAACGCCGCCATGTAACCACATACAGGTGATAAGCCTCCATCCTTGGTGTTCGTGGACGACTTTCGCCACATCCAAAGCACCCATCTTCTCCAACCTACACCAAAACTCATGTATATCAAAATCTAACATTCATACATATGTTGAATACATCTATATTGAATAAAGAACACTCAGAAATTCTTCCATCAACAGGTTTCTTTAAAGGATCAATTAACATTTTCCAGTATACCAATATTAAAATTCAACTATTTTTAAAATTTTTTTTTGGTATGAATTAATTTAGACAGCCCTAAGTCTATTACAACACTTGAATTTAATTAGTTATCTTAGAATTTTCAACTACAAATGAATAAATCAAGCTAGGAATCAGGGTAATCCAAGAAACTTCAATTTCTAGAGAGGGAGAGAGAGAGAGGGATTACGCTGAGGAAGAAGGGCCAAGAAGGGGGTTTTCCTTAAATGGCTGAAAGGAGAGCCTCCCAAGAAACCCAGCAACGCAAGAGACAGAATTCTTGGGGCAATTGTTCACAGCCATTGTAATAACAAACATCACCGTGTTCGCCACTATGAAACAAGGTATGAGCCAAGGCACCCATTTCTTGAAATGCTTCACTTCTCTATACTCGGCGGCGGCGGTGTTGGGGGTGGCGGCGGCGGAGGGTGACGGAGATTCGATCGAGACCGGGTGGATCATGTTGCTGCCCCGCCGCGAGTGGACTCGGACCTGGATGTTGTTGGCGGCATTGTCCATCGGAGATCGGAGATATAGGCGCGAAAAGGTTTCTCCTTTTTTGGTGGGTTCGAAGTCGCTCGAGTAGGCTTGAATTTGTACCGGAGGGCGGTGGGTGGGGTGGGTGGCCGGCGACGGAGGAGGAGGTGGCGGAGACGGAGTTCGGTCAACTGTTTTTAACCGCTCTGTCAATACGGTGGCGTCCCTCTTACACTCTCTTTCTTTTTGCGTTCTTTATTGATTATTTTTGTCGTGTTGGCATTTTCGAATAAAATAAAATAATTCGTTTATTTATAATCTGCCGACGTTCTCTTCTCTCCATGCAAGCTACTGTAGTTGGTTCATTCTTTTCTTGGACTCAAGTCATCGTCTCTATTTCCAAAAAAGTTTCCCGATATAAAACGGGACAAGATAGTCGGAACGAAGGGAGTACGAAATTAAGGACATTGAAGGCTCTATTAATTGGATTATTTTGTTTTTAACATTTCAATAAAGTAGTATATTTAGAAATTACGTCATTGAAGGGGGAAGCATGTGTGTTTTGGAATAATAGTAAAGCCTGGCAGTGAAGAAATGGATGGCTTTTGAAAATGAAGTAAGTTAAAGTCAAAAGAGAAAATTAATTAAATAAATAAATAAAGGAAATTTATACTCAATCTATATACTCCCTCCGTCCTCCATTTAGTGACGTTAATACTATATTGGGACGTCCTCCATTTACTGACAATTTCCATTTTTGGACGTAGATCCCACAATCACTTTAACACTTTAACACTTTATACATCTACTTTTTATTATTTTAACATTTTAATACTATTAAACAATTCAAATGGACCCACAATTATTCCACTTTAACACTTTAACACATTAATTTATTATTATACAATAAAATGCGAAAAAACGCGTGCCCATACTCCCTCCGTCACTAAATGGAGGACGAAGGGAGTATATAAATGGTGGGTTTGATTGGTGATGCAGATTGCAGGCACATGAAAGAATCCAAAGAGTGGTTCGACACATATTAAAATCCAATTTTAGTTTATTCTTAATGTATTCATGGGAATGGGATTAGATTTCACTAATCTCTCTCTCTCTCATAATCTTTGTAGTTCGCCAATTCGTCGGACTCTAAAATTAATCATTTTGATGGGTACTAAACTAGTTTATACGGATTTGAGATTGTAACTACTATCATCGTTAAATAAATAATTATATCACGTTTCTACGTTTCTTTGTCTCGAAAATTAATCATTCCGACGGGTAGTAAACTAGTCTATACGGATCTGAGATTGTAGCACTTTATTCACTATTAAGTTAGGAATATTTATAGAGTTTATTGTTGGTATAATTTTTTTCTACACTTATAGTCCTACTATTGGGCCTATTAGAGCCCAACATAATGTTTTTGGGCCAAAAAGGGTAATTAATCAGGATAAATTGGATAATTATGTTTAAGATAATACTCCCTCTGTCCCGCCCGATTTGGCCTAGTTCTTTTCGGCACGATTTTTAAGGAGGAGTAAATTACATTAATTAATAACCTTGAATTTGTGTTCCCAATAAAGGAAAATTAAAACTAGCCAATCAAATTCATTCTTAACAATTTAAAAGTATTAAACTAAAAAAGTGAAAGTGTAATGTTGGTCCCAAAAAGGAAATAGGCCAAGTCGGCCGGGACACCCGATTTGGAAAACGGGCCAAATCGGGCGGGACGGAGGGAGTATTATTTACAGAAATATTGAGAAAAAACATTCTATTTAACAATTAACTTTACTACAATCTCGTGCTACATTGATTTTTTATCCTCGCCGAGAATTTCGTCGATACTCAGAGGAATGTCGTATTTAAAAATGTTGCACACGTCTTCGATCGACGGATTAGCTCCGTCATCCTCGTTTCTCCGTTGTTCATCATCCTCAACTTGTGGAGCAGCATTTGTGGAAGATGATAACAACTCCAGCATTGCTTCCGCAGCTTTCTCCTCTTGCTAGTAGCAACAATTAAGCATAGGTCAATCAATTAACTGATTACAATTATTGAAAAGTGGAGGGAATTAATATAAGTTAGTAACTCACTTGAGAATTTTGTGCAGTAGATTTCAAGTCTTTTAATCTGGTGGAATAGAGGAGAAATGCTGTAACCTCTACGTAGGAACGAAATTGCCTTCCCCCGTGATAGTAGAACTGTCACGAATAAAAAAATATTTACAAAATCCGTGCAATAACGAGACAAATTTGTGCAAAAATTATGAATTTCTTTTCGAAAAATGACACATTTCGTGCTAAACTCGTGCAAATTCGTGCGAAAACCATAAACCTTGTTTCAAAAAGTAACACAATTTGTGCAGAAAATGTACAGATTCGTGCGAAAATCATGGGGTTTATTTCAAAAGATAACCGATTGATTTAGTGCAAAAATTCTACAAATTCGTGCAAAATATCACAAAAATTGTTCCAAAATGTGCATACATGTTAGTTTTAGCAAATTTCAAAAATGGATTATACAAATTTGTAATCAAAGGATAAGTTGCATGAATTGCAAAATTTTGTGAAAGTTCATGTAAAAAGACTAGCAATAATTTTTGTAAATATACTTTCAACCAACCAAACGAGCCCCGAATTAAAATTCATTTAAAGAAATTAATGTACGACCTTATCTTCCTTGCCGTTGCTTCTCTTCCTCTTCTCCACGGTCCATCCGCTCAGACGGTCTTGTAGTGAAAGATCGTACTTTCTGGGGAACTTGGGAGGCGAGGAGTCTTCAACCAACGGTACCACTACGTGGTTGCCCTCTACCAAATCGTGTATGTTGATTTTCCATTTCCCGTTGCTCTCGTGCACGATCAAATGGCTTCTGACGACACTACCGCCTGTTTTCACCTACACAAGAAGAATAGAAGATATAACCAACGTCACAAAAATGCGTAGCACATGAAACGAAAACGTATTTTCTTCGTATATTATACATGCATACCTCATGCATCTCTAGGAGATATTCTTCTCCAGCAACATCTGGAAACTTGAAAACCCTAAAGAACAGTTCCTCGTCTCCAGCACTAGTGCGACGCTTCTTTTTGCTCGATTCCGGTTCATGTTCCTACATGTACACTTTATATTAACTATTCTACGTTCCGGTTGATCGTATCAAATGATAATTAATTAGTGCAGTTACCTCTTTAGGTATGGAGGATGGCGATCCATGCATTCGTCTTTCTCCGGAAGCAGGCGTGCTTGGTTCCGGCTGCTGCTGAAGTTGCAGAACGGTATAGCTATTTAGATTATTACATTGCTCAAACTAATTTATGCATAACTACATAATATATAATGTACCTCGTTCCGTAGCTCCGTTCTGAAGGGAGGCGGCACCATAGATATCGGAAACGGTGCCAGAATCCCATTTACAGTAATGCATTGGAACTCTGCTGACCACTGAATGATAGGAGAGGACGTCGTCGTCGTCGTCGTCTCGTTTTTGTTTTCTGAGCGAGACTCCATCGATGATTTACTACGAAGCTTAATTTGCAGCAGGTAAAAAGAAACTCTGGTATCAAGAAACAAGAATTATGCAATATGCATGAGGCTATGGTGTTCAATTCCTTCACATATATATACATATATATATACATACAAAATAAATTTCATTCTAGCCTACATTTAGAAAACAATTCATGAATCTCATAAATGCAGGCAAAATAGGAAATACGTGTGATCAGATTATATTAATTTTGATTTATAAAAATATTTGAATTTCATCTCACAAATATTATTATTACAACAATTTATTTAATTATATACTACATTAGATTTTTTTGTTTTGGAAAGGAAGAACAATATCTGTGCAATTTTTTTCAAAATAGAGCGCCAATTTTTTTATAAATGTAAATGGAAATGTTTTAAATAATATCATTTATTTTATTCATTGAATGCATACAGTTGAATCGTATAAATATGGAAGGAAATTGAAATGTAAAATCTTATATTTTCACCATTTAATTATACTACTATATGTATTATACTGTATGTATGAATATCGATTTTCCGATTTTTTTTCAAGTTGAGTCACTTCTTTAATATATCTTTAATATATGTGAGATAGTACTTTTAAAGTATATATACATGCAAAATACTTCAAAGAAATAAATAAATACATGATGTAAAATACTAACTGATCAATGTACACAAGAAATCAAGACCTCCGAACGGCGTCGTTTCTGTGAGGGAAGAGAGTCTGCAGCACAAATCCTCTGCCATTTTTAAGAACTTACAAAGAATCATACAGCTATAGACATTTTAAAACAAGGATGTTATGCGATCACGATTCGATTCCCAGACGGGAGAAGCTAAAATGTGAAACGTATACGAGGTTTACTTCGAAAAGTTACTGCAATCTTTGGGCTTGTTGAGATTGGATATCTGAAGGATCGATAAGGCCTTCTAACACAACAAGCTCGTCGAGTAGAGATAGCTTCTCGTCTTCGAGGTTCTTGATATCATCCTCGACTTCCTTCAACTCTCTCCCTAATCCGAAGCTTTCCTCCTCCAAGAGCAAATACTTTCGCCTAAGGGCTCTGTACTCGTTGCCTGATAATGAGGAATCCACCACTGCATCTGGGGTTGATCTCTCTGTTTTTAAAGGTGGAGAGACTTCGTTGATGGAACCCTTTTTAGCGGGTTTTGGCCCCTTTTGGCGAGAGAGAGGCCGCATCTCGTTGGATCTCATCATGCTCTCCCCAGTGGGTGACTGGAAAACCTCAGGGAACTGAGGCGGAGCTTTCTTTCTTCTCGTCTTACTAGGCAAAGCATCCGGTACGTGCTTCTGATCTTCCATCGCTCTATCTGTCAAACAACTGCTCTACATGGACACAAAACAAACAAATGAGGCTATAATAATTTTACGACTCACAACAGTGGGATCCGGTCGGTGCTGAAACGCTTAAGTCGGAAAAGCAATAGTCATGAACATGTCGAACTATCAGCAACTCAACTAACTGTGGAATGGTTTCTAAGGCAAGTTTATTACTTCAAGTGATCATAAAACAATATTCCTCCTCGATTTTCGATTACTGGAGGTTTATGTAGAGTCGGAAGAAGAGTTCCATATCTATGAGGTGCTCAAAAGTAGTATTTGCCTCTCTCTCTCTCAAGTTAAAAGTCCACAAACATCAATAACAATAACATTGCAGCAAGGGCATGAGTTGCAGGTTCAAGCAAAGAATTCGAGATTCATAAACAAGCGCAGAATCACCATAGCAAATCACAAGGATAAAGCAGAATCCCCTTTGCCCACATCAAAGTTTCAATTTTTTGCGTTTTTGTACACACAATCACGATCGGTAATCACAAAATTGAACTCATAAAACAGACATATACTCAACAAAATTAGAGATTAAGCAAGTTTTTTTTTAAAGTAAAATTCCACCAAAGTAACCTTCAGAAACCCTAAACTCTCAATACACCGGCGCAAATTAGGGCAAAAGTAAGACGATCGTCGAAATAAGCAGAAATCGTCAAATTTGAAGCGGATCAGGCATAAATCGTTCACTCAAAACCGAAAATTAGAGAAATAGAGAAACCAACCGGCGTGGCGCAGGGAGGCGGGCGCACCTTTCAGAAGAAACTCAAAATAAAATCGAACAGCGATGTCGCGACCCAGATTTTGCTTCTCTCTCTTCTCTCTCTCATCTTCTTCTTTGTTTCATACCACTGTATTTGTCCCAATTGCAATCAACTAAGGTTTGATTTTGGGCTGAATTTCACTGTTTCTGTGTATTTAGTTCTCAATTTCTAACCTTGAAAAATCTGGGCTTCTATTTTGGCGGTGCCGTAATTTCAATGGGCTTTGCATATTTATTTCCTGATGAAGGGCTCCGGGCGGCTCCCTCACTTTTTTTTTCATGCCATCTATACATCGAGAATACACGAACGTTCGATCCTTACCTTTCGTTTATTTTTATTTTATTTTTCTTTAATTTTAATATCTTTGAAGGATTAGAATTAAGCGTTTATATAAACGTTTGCACCATATCCTTTTACATCGATCTGTGGATTTGACCCACTCTTGAAAATTCTTAGACTTAAAAAACACTCTTATAAGTCAGAATTAAACTAAATATAACAATAAAATAGTTGGCATGGGCCGTGTTGGGTCTGAATTTGCTTAACAACATTTGGACATTATGTCTGATATCCTCTAATTTCAATATGGGACTGCTTGATACATACGAGCGAGCTATAAAAATATTTTCAAAATCAATCAAAATTGAAAATTAAATAAACTCAGATACTGATTTTGGATATGTTTTTAACGGTGACGGACACCGCATTGTGGAATTAGGAAGTGATCACAAACTTTGGATTTCCCACTTAATTACATAGTAGTGAAGTCGAGAGGTCGCTCGAGAATGGGAACCAAACGCAAATGGCGCTTCCTTTTAATAGTGGCGCCTAACGCCTCCTCCATATCCAACTCCTCACCATCACCACTAGACATTTTCCAGCCGAAGTGGTAGAGAAGCATGGCGAGCGTGGACTCCATGCTCGCCATCCCAAACGACGCGTCGGGGCAAATCCTCCTCCCAGCGCCGAAGGGTATGTACTCGAGGTGGTTCCCTTTGGAGTCGATGTCATTGTCCTCGAATCTCTCTGGCATGAACTCCTCTGGGTCCTTCCATAGCTCGGGGTCCCTCCCCATGGCCCACACGTTTATCAGAACCCTAGTCTTTGCCGGAATCTCTTACCCTTTGATCTGACATCTCTCGCTGCTTTGCCTGGGGACTAGGAAGGGCACCGGCGGGTGCAGTCTCAGCGTCTCTTTGATTACTAGTTTCATGTATTTCAACTCCTTTAGCTTTTCTTCGTCTATGTATGCGTTTTCGGAGTCGAAAACCTTTCGTACTTCCTCATGTGCCTTCTTCAGTATGCTAGGTTTTTTTATCATCTCCGACATCGCCCATACTAAGGTCGAGCTTGCCGTCTCCGATCCGGCACCGAAAATGTCCTGTCGACATACGTACATGCTTCATTAATTATTTGACTACTTATTTTGAAATTCAAATTCTCTATGGACGTATATATGTACAATACTCCTATTGCATCAGTACGTACACAGTATTTCCGAAATGCTAATATTGAAAATACTGTATACATGTGTACAAAACGTTTTTCGATGCAATAGGAGATGTAACACAAGAATAAATTAATGAAATTACCAGCAGCACGGCTTTGATACTTATTGGAGAGAGGGAGTTGGGTCCCGTCATCCTGTCGTTGAATCCTGAGGAGAACATCCAACAGATCTTCGAACGCGGCGTCGCCTTTGCGGCCCGCCTTGCGTCCGTCGATGAGGGCGTCGAGCACCCTGTCGACGTTGCGGCGCATCCGTCGCATCCTGAACCGGATCCCGGTGATCCACGGCAGCGGACGGAGGGGTACAGATCCGCCAACGCGAACCCGGACGCCAGGCTGGCGGATTCTTCGACGACGGCGTTCACCGTCGCCCGCTCGCTGGCCTTCCTCCGACCGACGCCCTGGTCGTGACGTCGAGCATCGACAGGTGGAGCATCTCCGACAGGTCCACCGGCGATCCCTCGCCGGAAGCAATCAGCCTCGCCAGGCTCATGCTCTCCTCCTCCCTGATGCGGCGGAAGGACTGCACCCGCTTCGCGCTGAGGAGCTCGAGGGTGCAGATCTTCCGCATCTGGCGCCAGTGCTCGCCGTAGGGGGCGAAGACGACGTCGATGTAGTCGAACGTCATCGCCCCCACCACCAGCATCGGGGGCCGGTTGGAGAAGTTGATGTCATGGGTCTTCACCACCTCCCTCACGAAATCGACGGACGAGATCACGAGGAAATGGATCTCTCCCAGCTGGAGGTGCATCAGCGGGCCGTGCACGGCGGCGAGATCTCGGAATATCTGGTTGGGGGTGGCGCCCCCCACCATCTGGTGTAGGTTTCCGATGAGGGGAAGCCGCTTGGGGCCCGGGATGTGGGCGTAGCTCTCTGCAGATTTCGAGATTCTTTCGTTCAACGACTTTATAAAGACGACGAAGACGGAGACGAAGAGAGCGGGTATGAGTAGTGCTGCTGGGAGCTCCATACTCTTAGCTACTCTTTCCTGCTACTGCTATGTATGTATGAAATTATCGTTGCTGCTTCTTCTTCTTCAATTTGTGTCTATGTATAGAAACATTTTCTGGAATTTAAAATTAATCCTTAAATCAATCAACTGTTAATGATTCATGTCTGCAAACAAACCTCGTGCGTCAACTCGCAACACTCCAAAACCAGAACCAAACACTCTCTGCTTAAAATGATTCGGCTTTTTCGAAGATGCTGTATTATTCAGGTTCCGGTTTTTCAGTTCCGTTTCGGTTTTTAGTTAAATAATTCAACTTCAATCGGCTTGCCCAAACACTTTAATCTTAACCCCTTTCGTCCAACTAACATATACTACCTCCGTCTCATTAAATTAGCTACAGATGCCGTTTCGGTCCGTCTCAACTATTAGCTACATTTCCGTTTTTGGCAAAAAATTAGCCATAATGGGCCATCCCATCAAATAAAAATAAGGGCCCTAATTATGGTTAATTAACCATAATTGGGCCCCTAATTGTGCAGCCCAAATTAGGGGTGGGAGAGGGGAGCCCAATATGTGAGGGGTCAAAACCCTACCCCTCACTTCTCCGCCTCCCATTATTGTCATTTTCTCCATTTCTCTCGAATCTTCCTCCTCTTCTCCGCCTCCCCCTTCTCTGCGAAACCCTACATCCCTCACTCGAGCTCTCCGCTTCCCTCTTCTCTGTCAAAAAATACCTCTCCCTCTCCCTCTCCCTCTCCCGATCTGTCGCTCTCCCTCTCTCATCCATCTCCTTCGATGGTCGGAGCGAAGCTTTCCATCCCTTCGGATGAAGAAGGGAGCCCCCAAAACCCTACCCCTCCCTCGCCGCCGTCTCCCCCCGCGGGAAATCTCCATAAACGCGGGCGGAGGCGTTCTCGACCCATCCCTCCTCCCAGATCTGACCCTCTGGGTCGGAATCGCCGCCGTCTGCCTCGCCGGGAAAGGGGGGCGAAACTGGATGAGTATCAAGACTCTCCGCCGTCCTCCCCCCCGCCTCGGCAAACGCTAGAGGTTGGGCTCCCGTCACCGGAGGCGCCGGCTTTGCCCGTCCCAGCTGCTCCTCCACCTCCGGACAGATCTGACCCGAAGAAATGGAGGCGGCTCCCAGATTACTTCTACCGGTACCGGATTCTCCCATCGTGGGCCACCGGCGGCGGCGGAGTTGAAGCGGCTGGGAGCTCCGAGGCGGCGCCGTGCACTGACGATGGAGATGGGGTGATCTGACCACTATTGCATGGCGGTGAATCTTTCCTTTATCTCTTTTTATGAACCCTCAGCACATCAATGTTGTACATTAGGCTTGAATTTCCTCTTTTCCCCCTTCACTGTACTATACCCAAACTGATTGGTTGTTTTTGTGCAACACTGATGAGCTAAGGGTCATAAAAAGATAGATTTCAGTGAGATTTGATGCTATGTTGTTGGTGTTTATGCAGATTGGGTGACTGGATTTGGTGCTGTGGAGGAACCATTTGATGTTCTGCTGATGGATATCTACATGGGTTGTATCCTTCCCTGTCTTTATGTGATAGTTGGATTAGGTGTGGTGTTATTTCTGTATGTGTATGCTGATGACATTCAACGGTCAGATGATGCTCTGTTCTTGACATTATGATGTTCTGCTGATGCCGTTGTATGCTCAAATGATGCTCTGTTCTGTTCTGGTCTATTTCTTTATTGAGATGGAGGTAGTATGTGCATGTGAGTATGGTCTGTTCTTGAGCAACTGTGGGATTTAGGGGTCCTAATTAGCTGCAGTGATGACATGTTTAAGTATCTATTTATGCTTTGGCCTCTATTGAAGTGGTTTCAACCTCTGTTACATGGTTTTGATTGTCTATGCCTACAGTTTATGTGATTTTACATTAGCTCATTACTGAGAATTCATGAATTCAATGATGTGCATTCAAGTGTTCAATGATTTCAAAAGGTACTGGAAATGGAAAGTTAAACATACACTTTATGAAAACCTAAATCTACTGCCATATGCTGCTGTTCTTCAATCTGTCTTCACTCTATGCTTCATGTTTACTTTCTCATTTCTGTCTTCACTCTATGCATTTAAATCAAACATTTCACCTGTTGATTGTGGGACATTGATGCCTAATTCTTCCATCAAAATCTCTAATCCTTCTGTTCTTTCTTCTGCAATCAAGTGATCAATGCATTCTCTCACTAGGTATTCTGGTACATCTATGTTTTGAGGTAGTAAACCCTGCCTTAATAATGAATCCTTGGACATATGTGGCAATTTGAAGTTGTTACTCCCTCTGCATTTCATGACCTCAAGTAATACACACTGCAATGATAAAAACACCTTGTTTAGTGTCTGTGGCTCCATTATTTGGAAACTTTCCTGCACTGCCTTGATGAGTTCTTCTGGATTTTTACACTTCATCCTCTGCTGTAGACTTTGGATTGCTGTGAATAGGCCTAAATCATTTGCATTACAGTCTGGACTGTTTGATGGCTATTGTACTAGCTGTATGTTGAAACCATCTGTACTAGCTGCTTGTTGGAAGTCTGGGTCAGTGTTGTTGATGTGTGCTCTGCAGTTGTCTTGCTGTATATGTATTCTCTTGCTCATACTAACTGGCCATTTTTGTTTGATGGCAGGCAGAATCTGTGAGATTGAGCAATGTGTTAGGGTGTTAATATGAGTGTTCTCAAATGATGGAAACTGATGGAGATTAAAAGAAAGCTGACTTACCTCTTTTAATATGCAATCCTTCACAACAGACTTTGTGATGCTTTGAATGGGTTTTAACTCCACTGTGCCTGCTGGTCTCTTGATGCTGTTTCTCTTTGCTGTATACTCCTCTACAAATGGCCATATACCAATCTTTCCATCAAATAGAACACTCCCATCCCCCCTAAAAACTGGTCTACTTACTGCACACATAAACATGACCTTAGGGATGAAATTTTTTGACTGTGTAACTCTTAGGGGGTCTGCCTCCATTGGGGTCAGGTAGTATCTGCAGTTTTTCCTTTGTAAGTAGAACCACTTCTCATCTATGTGAATGGTATTTTCCATGGGCTTGAATGTTGGAGTGTTCCTAGTAAAATCGAAGTGTAAGGCTTGTAGACTAAACCCTAACCTCCATAACATGTTAGGAGCTGTCAATAGGGACCTTATAGCATTACTATGATGTCTGAGCAGTAACTTAGCCCATCTTCCCACTGTTGCTCTTGAAATGGATGGACCTATTGCATCACTAAGTGAGGAAATGGTACCTCTTTTACTGGGGTCTATTGCCTCAATAACTGAATAGTTGATTGTGTGCTTCTTCTTTCTGCTTCTGCCCCTACTATTTGCAGCAACATTAATGGCCTCACCCAACTCTCTTTGTTGTTTTGCAGATTTCCAGATTCGATGGACACTACATCTGGAAATTTGAAACATGTTTGCTGCTTCAGTGATGCTCCTTTTGGCCATCTTCCCATTCTTCTCCAACTGCAGCAAGTGCTGCATAATCTGTGTCTTCCTCTTTGCTGGAACATCTGCTATCTTCCCCATCTTCTCCTTCTTCTTCTTCTTCTTCTGTTTTCTCCTTCTTCTTCTTCTGTTTTTTTCTTCTTCTTCTTCTGTTCTTGAGAGAGTTTATATCCAAATGATGCTAAGCTGATGGATATATACATCATATCTAGTGAAATGGGGGGAAATTTAAATGTCAAATTTCCCTCAAATTTCCCCCCCTCACCGAGTATGATCATCTGCTCTGTTCTTCAATCTGTTTCCCACTTTCTTTTTTTTTTAATTTTTTATTGTATGAACAGTAAAATGATGAACAGTAAACCCCGCTACAGTGTTACATGAACAGTAATTTCAGATTCTAATTTTGTGCTTAATCTGCAATTTATTTCCCTAATTTTTTTTGTCTTGGTTTTTGGTCCAATCTCATGTGTAGCTAATTAAGTGAGATGGAGGTAGTACGTAATATGATCGGTACATTGATGTTGTGAACCAAAAAAATCATTTAATCAAACATTAGTTATTATCACGAAAGTTTAAATAATGGGGTCAATGCGTGGATTCGCACAATAAATCAGCATCAATCACCAGCTCACTATACATAATTAAAAAAATTCATCAGCAAACATGGTATTCGTACTTAATAAATAATCAATTCCCATGTATTATTAGTTGCATGCGTAAATAAAAGGTACACGTGTCTTTATTTGTTTATTACTACCATATAGTTTATTTTTAGTAAAAAATTTGATCATAATATATTTTGGTTTTCTTATTGATTTTCTAAACCTATCATTCTTTCCGACTCACGATTCATGAGCCCTTTCATTTTGTCACGGAAATTTATACGAGGGTGTTTAGTGATTTAAATGTATTGTTTAGGGATGAAATGTTATTTAAGTATTTAACATTATTTGTATATATTCGTAATAATTTTTGAAAATAATATTCTTTTTTTTGTGGTTAATTTGTTTATTTACTCATTTAATTAAACATTGCGTTTTTATTTTTACTAAGTCTAGTTTGTGTTTTATGAATATTTTGTTGATAAAATGTTTTTTAAGAAAAAATTAATTAAAAAAGGATAATCTAATTATACAATTAGAGTGTTAATTACTTGCATAATAGGAAATGGGTCAGAACTCTTGAGACGAGACGGTTTAATAAGGAAAGAGGTTTAGAGATCGTGAAATGTTTCACTAAAAAGTGTTCGCAATAGACGAAATCTATCGTAGCACTAGCAAGTAAAAACCTAAGTCGAATCTCAAGGAAAACTTAACAGGGCAAATAACTGTGTAGTAAAAACAACCTAAACTAAGAAAGCAAGTAAATAGAATTTTTGGGTTTTTGGTTTTAAATCCTAGGCAAGAAAATAAATCAAAGCAATAAATCAAAGCAAATAAATCTAATCTAGAAAGCTGGAAATTAATCTAAGAATTAAACTAAAGAAAACAATAAATCTACCTAGGCAAAAATCGAAAGGAAAGCAATAAAGAAAGCAACGAAAGAAAATAAAACGAATCTAGACATAATTAAACTAAATCTGAAAATCTGGAAATTAAATAAATAAATCTAACTCTAAGAACTTTGAAAACGAGATAATTGAAAACGAAAGAAAAACGAATCTAAACTAGACTTTGAAAACCGAACGAACAGAATTAAACTAAAGAAATTAAACGAGGCAATAAAGAAATCGAATCTAAAACTAAAGCAAGTAATTAAAGCAATTAAACGAAAGCAATAAAATAACTTACGAAAGTAACGAAGAAACGAAGAACTTGAGTTAAACTGCAACGAACTACGAATCCGGATTCGAACTAAAGAAAGCAATAAAAACTAAAGCTAGAGTATTTAGAACTGAAAAACTAAGGTAAAAGCTTGTCATAATTCGTGCCCTAATGGCATATATATACTAAGGTAAGAGTTTGATCCCAACTAGGAAATTAATTATGAAAAACGCAACATGGAGCGAGCGCTCCAAAGGGAAGGAGCGGGCGCTCCATATCGGCTGCGCAAAATCCATCTTGAATTCTGGAACTGGCGCGGGCGCTCCATCCTCCTGGAGCGGGCGCTCCAAAGCCTTCATGCAAATCATCCCGAGCACTGTTCATGGAGCGGGCGCTCCACACCTCTGGAGCGAGCGCTCCAACTGATCCGCGCACTTTATGCATTTTTGCACTCTTTTCCCGTCCTTTTCTCGTTCTTTCTCCTTCTTTCGGCTCCCATGATCCCTAACAAGTAAAATACTCGAAACACCCAAATCATAGCTATAAAGACACAAAACGACTCAAAAACGACACAAAAACAAATAATAAATAACGACTAAAACCTAACAAAATGACACCAAACATGAAACAGAGAGAATAATAAACATATGTGTTGCTGCATGGATTGCATGGCATGGTTTTATGGCAAGTTTTATGTATGCGTGGAGTTGTTTATTGCGTGGAATGGTTCGTAGATTTGGAATTCTTGTGGCTCAAGGATTCGTCCGCATATTATATTCCCGCATTAATTAGAAGATTTGCATGAAGATTATTTTTACCCTATTAAGGATATCTTTTAAGATATGCCTTAATTATCTCTTAGGGTTATTCGTGAATTATATAAGCATGAAGATCTCAATTGGAGCGGCGCGCGTTTTGATATACATTATTGAGAGCTCGTCTTCTTCATGTGATTTTTGAGAGTTGAGTTTATTCTGTTCATTCATCAGTCGGGGTAGTTTGTTTATTGGTGAGTGATTGTAATATCTTGAACAATTCCTTGTTCAAGATCGGGTTTAATCTTTTCAATTTGTGAAAAGTGCTTCGGGTAGACTAGAGAGAGTTTACCGTGAGGATTCATTGGTGAGGGGTAGAGTCGGGTGAGGAGAGAACGTTCGGTGTGGCTGACGTTCATATATCTTGTATCCCTTATACTCGTCATAGTGAATTATTTCTTGGAATAGCTTCCCCCAGACGTAGGTGTATTTGTCACCGAACTGGTTTACCAACTTGTGTTCTCAACTGTGTTACTTTCTGTGTTACGTGTTGAGTTACATATACCTACCAAAGTAGGGATTATACAATTTCAATTGGCACCAGAGCAGGTCATCGAGGTGCGGTGTTAGATCCTGGGATATCTGTATAATCCGTTGGTTTTTTGGTGGTGCTTGCAATGAGTACTATCAGGGAAGGTGGTTCTACAGTTAGACCACCGTTATTTGATGGCACAAGTTATGGGTATTGGAAGATCAGAATGGCTTCGTTCATCAGATCCATTGACGAGGCTGCATGGACTGCAGTGGAGGTTGGTTGGAGTGCCCCAAAAGATGAAGATGGCTCAGAGAAACCTAGAACTAAATGGACGGAAGAGAAGCTAAAGTCGTCTGGAATGAATCAGAAAGCTATCAACGCTATTCACACGGGTGTGAGTGTTGAAGTTTTTGCTATTATCTCCACGTGCAGATCTGCCAAGGAAGCATGGGATATCTTGGAGATTACTTATGAAGGAAATAAACGGGTGAAGAATCAGAGGCTGCAACAACTCACTTCACAGTTTGAGTCACTCAGAATGGACGAGAATGAAAGCATCTCAGATTTCTATGCTAAGCTGCTGAGTCTATCAAATGAGTTCTTTTCGTTGGGAGAAAAGCTCACGGAAGCTAAGATAGTGAGGAAAATCTTGAGATCTCTTCCCGAGAGATTTGATTACAAAGTTACTGCTATCGAGGAAGCTAAGGATGTTGATGAACTATCTCCAAACGAACTTATTGGTTCCTTGAGGACGTTTGAGATGGGTATGAGTGTGAATCCTAGTGAAAAGAAGAAGTCTGTAGCATTCAAGGCTTCATCTACAAGCCAGTCTGAAGAGGAGTTGACTGCTGAAGACATGGCGGAGTGCATTGCGTACATCTCAAAGAGGTTTGGGAAGAAATTTTTCAGGAAAGGAAATGGTGAAGGTAACTCCAGATTTCGCCGGACTGAGAATCAAAGTAGTTCTCAGAACAGAGGTCCTAATGGCTCAGAGAAGAAGGAAAATGGAGATAGGGGACCACAGTGCCATGAGTGTGATGGTTTTGGGCACATCAAGAGTGAATGTGCGAATACCTTCAAATATCAAAAAATCAGCAAAAAGGCGTTTCAAGCCACTCACAGCGATGAGGAGGTCACCGATACTGAATTTGAAGAGGGACAGGATGCTTCTCATACTGCTCATGTTGCTACCGTGAATGGTCCAAGGATTCAATCTGTTGTCGCTGATCAAGATCCGTTCAAAGTTGGAAATGTGGAGGAAGAAGAAGATGATCAGGAGGACTATGATGAGTTGATGGATGCATGTAAGAAGGCTCTAATTTTGAACCAGAGCCTTATGGAGCAGGTCAAGAATCTTGAGAGGGAAAGAGACACTTTAAGATCCGAGATTGAATCTCTTCAAGAAAAGCTCAGAAGCTGCGAGGACGGAAGAAAGGAGACTGATGAAGAACTGAGTCATATTCAGAAGTTGATAAGGATGATGAATTCCAGCACCGAGAAGCTTGACGAAATACTCAGACTTGGAAAGAGAGCTGCAGATAAGGAGGGTCTTGGATTCAACCGAAACAACTATCAACAAGTTGGATACCAATATCAACAAAGAGCTCAAAGACAAGACTGGAGCAAGCCAGAGAGAGGAGTCGAAGGATGGAGACAATCCAATGACTTTGTTGGAACTCAATCTAGTGGGAAAACAGTTAGGCGTGAGGAATGGAGGCCTAAACTAACCGAAACTTCAGTTGTTGTTGAACAGAAATCTGAAGAACAAGGAGCTGCAGAGGAGGTACCCAAACAAGAACACCACAAGGTACCCGAGCATAATCCAGATTCTGAAGTATTCATTCCTCTCTGTCATTACTGTCATAGACTTGGCCATATCAGACCAAGATGTCGGTTCTACCTTGGTGATAAGAGGCAGAAGATGATCAAATATCAAAATAGAAGGAATCAAGGCCAGGGCTATAGGGCTTATGTTGTTCACACCAGTAATAGCTCCAGAGTGGGGAACTCCTGGTATATTGACAGTGGTTGCTCGCAGCACATGACAGACAACATGGATCTCCTTATTAATGTGCAAAGTTGCTCAAATGCGTCAGTTGTGTTTGGTGATGGTGGAAAAGGTAGAATTCGAGGAATTGGTACACTGAATGTACCTGGGATGCCAGTTCTGGAAGGGGTCCTATATGTTGAAGGCTTGAGAGCAAATCTGGTCAGTATCAGCCAGTTGTGTGATGATGGAATGAGCGTAAGTTTTGGGAAAAATAGCTGCATCATCAACAAAGGAACAGATAAGTTTCTGGAGGCAACCAGATCGGCTGATAATTGCTACATCTTCACTCCAAAGATCACAAGCTACAGAGTCGCCTCTAAGATGAGTGAAATCTGGCATCAGAAGCTTGGGCACACACACTACAGGAATATTCAGAGGCTTATTCAACTGAATGCCATTGAAGGAATTCCCAAGATCAGATTTGGAGATGTGGAGTTTTGTGGACCGTGTCAACAAGGGAAACAGACTCAGGAGGTACACAAGAGAGTACTCCGGATCACAACAGCTAAAGTCCTTGATCTCATGCACATGGACTTGATGGGACCGATGCAAGTTGAAAGTTTAGGAGGAAAGAAATACATTCTTGTTTGCGTGGATGACTTCTCCAGATACACGTGGGTTGAATTCTTACGAGAAAAATCAGACACGTTCGAGGCGTTCAGAGTTCTGTGCCTGAGATTGGAAGTAGAGAAGGAGAGCAAACTCAAGGCCATCAGGAGCGATCATGGGCGTGAGTTTGAGAACCAAGAGTTCATGGAGTTCTGCCAATCCAAAGGGATAAGACATGAATTCTCAGCACCTATCACACCTACACAGAATGGTGTAGTTGAAAGGAAAAACAGGACCCTGCAAAGCACTGCCAGAACCATGATGAAGGCGAAAGATATTGCCCTTAGACTTTGGGCAGAAGCATTTGATACGGCATGCTACATTTGCAATAGAGTGTACCTCAGACCGCAGACAGAGGTTACTGCTTATGAGATCTGGCGAGGAAGGAAGCCAAATGTGAAACATCTTCACATTTTTGGCTCACGATGCTTTGTGGTAAATGATAGAGTGCAAAGGAAGAAGCTTGATGACAAGGGAATTGAAGGAATCTTTGTAGGCTACTCCAGAAACAGTCGTGCTTACAGAGTGTACCTGAAAAATCAAAGCACTGTCATTGAGTCAATTAATGTTACTTTTGATGACTCAGTGGAAGGCGATGTAAATACTGAAGAAGAGGTCCTGATCACCAGTACTACAGAGAGTTCTCAGAATCCTAGCAAGAAGAATGATGCCAAAGTTGAGGAGATGACACTGGAGGGTACTCAAGATGGTACTCCAACTAGTACTTCGGACTTTGCCGAAACAAGAGTCCATAAGAATCACTCAGCTTCAGATGTGATTGGGCATATTAATGATGGGATACAGACTAGGAAGAGAGAGATAGACTTCAAGAAGTTAGTTTCTCACATTGCTACGGTGTGCTTTGTCTCAAAAATCGAGCCCAAGAATGTCAATGGTGCATTCCAGGATGAAAACTGGATAGCTGCCATGCAGGAAGAACTCTTGGAATTTCAGCGCTGCAATGTATGGTATCTCACCTCTCTCCCCAAAGGTGCTAATGTGATCGGAACAAAGTGGATATTCAAGAATAAGACAGATGAGCAAGGGAACATCACTCGTAACAAGGCCAGATTGGTTGCTCAAGGATACTCACAGGAGGAAGGTATTGATTACGGGGAGACTTTTGCTCCAGTTACCAGATTGGAATCTGTGAGATTTTTGATGGGTATGGCTAGCAGCTTAGATTTCAAGCTATACCAAATGGACGTCAAAAGTGCTTTTCTGAATGGGAATTTAGAAGAGGAAGTATATGTTAAGCAACCGAAGGGCTTTGAAGATCCCGAGCACCCAGAGTATGTTTACAGGCTGAACAAGGCTCTATATGGACTGAAGCAAGCTCCCAGAGCTTGGTACAACACGCTGGCAGAGTTTCTTCTGAAGAAGGGATATGTTCGAGGAAGTGCTGACTGTTGGGGTTGTTGTATAACTAAAGCAAAACCAGTTGTTTTAGTGGTTACGACACAGGTCCACTGTTAACAATCTCTATCTGGAAGAATATGTTTAAGCAAGAATAAAGCCCATTATCTCATGTTTTAGACCACGTGTCGATCTGAGTTCGGAGAGGATCACGAAGGTCGTGGATAATGATGAGATATAAACAGTTCACAGTCGAGACAGCTTGGGCTGAGCTGTCGGTCTTGACTGCAGCTTAATGGTAGTGATGAGTCCTAATCACTTGTTATGCTGCTACGGTGGAACGTATTGAAGGATCAACAGAGATAATGCTCTTCTGATACTGACCCTATATCAGAGGTGATATAGGTGAAGAGCTATAGATCTCAGGCTCTAGCTCGATCTTAACCTTGGTAAACTATTAGATGTATATGTATTCTTCGATGTTACTTTGATTTACGATGATATGAACTTCTCGTTAGTTCATCTTAATCATGTCGTACTTTGGGTAACACGGAGATGCATAGTATGTCTAATAAGTGTTATCAACAAGCCGTGTCCTGTGTGAGTGCAGGCTGACGTTATCCCCTCAGGGAGTTCACAATGTTTATTATACCAAGTCATGCATGCTGATTAAGTTCAGGTATAATAATGAGGAGTGAACGGGTACTACCTGAGGAATAGATGTTAACAATTAGGAGCAGTCATGGTAGCTCTAATTGATTAACGGATATGGAAGGTCTTAAACACGGGGGTCGAACTATACAAAATACCTACCCAATCTACATAATTGGGACAGAGCGGTGATTCAGCTATGACACTTTAGTGGAGTGCGTCATAGTTCTAATGAGATACATGTTCAGGGGTGGACATGGAAATATCGAATTAGATAAGGCCCAACTCTGTCTGGTATCCGATCCCTAGGATGGCCCAATCAGACCTCGGGAATCGATCTAAATAGTATTATTGAGTTTGGACTCAATAATTGTACTCAGGCCCGGTATATGATATATATTGGATTTATATCCGGTGAATGGATAATAAATATAATTAATTGAGATTTATATCCTATGGGATTAAATCTAATTATTTATTATTTAGTTATTCACGGATAAGATTAAATCTAATAAGATAAGATTTATTTAATTAAATCTTGTGGGGATAAATATCATATCTAAATATATTTGGTATATACTTAGTTATTTATTCTTCTACTGATATTAGAATAAATTCTATTTGTTAGAATTAATTCCGGATATACAGTTGCATAACAGAACATATTAATTCCTTATTAATTCCGTATTAATAAAGGAATAGGATTTGTAAGTTATGGAAAGAGAATAAATATGGGATTGGCATAGATATGGTTAGAGATAAATAAGGAATCATATCTCCTTATTTATGAACCATATATATACTCAAGTCTCTCATCATAAACCCTAGCCTCCTTTCAGTTCTCATCACACGAGATTTGTGAGAGAGAGAGATTCGGCGCGAATCCCTAGGCGAGAGAGAGAGAGAGTCGGCCGAGTCTGAGTAAGGGAGATCGAGGTTCCAGTGATCTCGAGACGCCCACCAAGTCTCGGATTTCAAGGTGTGGGATCACATCCTAGAAGATCAGAACCGTAGATCGATCAGACACGACTCGGATTCTTCGTCTCCATAATCATAAGGTATGTACTTGAACCGTTGCATGAACTTATGTGCATGATCGAATCAACACAACCGAACCAAGATCTGGGGGTCGGGGCGGCTTTCAAGCAGCGGTCCCAACACTGACAAGACCTTGTTTGTTAAGCAACATGGAGGTCACATATTTATTGTCCAGGTATATGTTGATGATCTGGTCTTCGGTTCTAAGTCAGAGGCTCTTGTGAATGAATTTGTGAAATTGATGACCTCTGAATTCAAAATGAGTATGTTCGGGGAATTGAAGTTCTTTTGGGGACTTCAAGTCAAGCAGTGCGAAGATGGCATCTTTGTGAGTCAGGATAAGTATGCTGAAAATTTGGTGAAAAAATTTGGCATGGAGAGTTCTAAGTCAAAGAGGATACCAATGGGTACATCGGTTAAATTAACCCAAGAAGGAGAAGGCAAACCTGTGGAACAAACAGTGTACAGAAGCATGATTGGTAGCCTATTGTACCTAACAGCCAGTCGACCGGATATTGCTTACAGCGTTGGGGTCTGCTCGCGATTCCAATCAAATCCGAAGGAGAGTCATCACAAGGCTGTGAAAAACATTATAAAGTATGTCAAGGGAACGTGCAAGATTGGCCTATGGTTTGGGAAAGGAAGTTCTCTGAAGCTTACCGGATACAGTGATGCTGATTGGGCTGGAAATCCAAATGATCGTAAGAGTACCACTGGAGGATGTTTTTTCTTGGGAGATAATCTAATCTCGTGGCATAGCAAGAAGCAGAATTGTGTCTCTCTATCCTCTACGGAAGCAGAGTATATAGCAGCTGGGAGTGCATGCACTCAGTTAATCTGGATGACCAAGATGCTGTATGATTATGGGATCGATGAGAAATAGTATGTCTTGTACTGTGACAATATTGGGGCTATCGATCTTTCCAAAAATCCAGTCAGTCATTCGAAGGCCAAACACATTGAGATCAGACACCATTTTATTAGAGATCTCGTTGAAAACAAGACTTTATCTCTTCAGCATGTCTCTACTCGAGTGCAAGTTGCGGATATTTTCACCAAACCTTTAGATGGAGAAAGGTTTGAGGCTTTACGAAAGTCACTCGGGATGTGTATAATCTGAGCTGCTCAGATTATGATTATTTGATTTCATCTATTATTTGATTTCTTGGTGTGATGGGTGGTGTTATGTTTGGTGTTATCCTTTGGGTACTTATCTGACGTGGAGTTTCTGTCAGTTGAAATAAGGGGCTATTTTTCTGTGCGCTCTTTTGCTATTACTGTTGCTCTTTGGAATTCGAACCGTCTCTTGCTTATTGCAGAGTGTATCATCGCTCCTTCTCTAATTGTGCTAGGGTTCCTTACTCCTAATTTCCTCCGTCAGAATCGTTCATCTCTCTCCGATTATCTCTCGATTCTTTGCCGGATTGTTTGTTCTTTTATCGTGCTGCAACCATGGTTTCTTTCTTGCTATCAGACGGCATCGATCTTGAGTTATTGTTTGCTGCTGCCCAGCCTGCGCCCAGAACCCCTCTTTTGCCGTGGTACGACGCTGGGCTAGTCGAGGAGGTTGCTCAGCCATCTCCTCTTTGTGATTCCATTCCTCCTTCTCCGCCCAGGGACGAGATCTCCCAGGAGCCCCTTCTTCCTTTATTCGGTGATGATTTGATCCCTCCGCCGCCGCCGTCAGAACCCTCCCCTAGGGTTTCTGCCTCTGCTTCATCAGTGGAGCCCCCTCAGCGGAAGAAGAAAATCAAGCAGGTTGCTCGAAAGATCAAGTCCCCGCCTCCTCCGCCGCCCCCTGTTGGCGTCGCTCGTCGGACGAGGTCTCAAGCACGTGTGCCTATCAGTGTTTCTGGTTCGGCCTCTAACCGGAAAAGAAAGGCCACCTCTCCTGCTTCTGGTTCGGGGAAGAAGAAGTCAGTGAAAAGAAAGGGTAAGAAGCCAGTGATCGATTTGGACTCGGAGTCTGATGCCGAGGTTCCTATCCCCAGCGATTCTGATGAAGAAGATGTTGTTCCTCCATCATCTTCGAAAGGTACAGAAGCTCCTCCTCTGCCAGCTGGATATAAATTCATGCCTATTTTTCGTGATGCCTTCTATGCAAAGTTTTGGGAGATTAATTCTGAGAAAATTACAATAGTAGATAAGCCTGCCCGGGAGTTTGATTTGCGTAGGGCAGGGGTCTTTGATTGCATTTTTGAGGCAAAATTGTTGAGCCTACTGTATCTAAGCTCATGTTTCAAGCTATCTCCTTGGAATATGAAATGACTTGTGAGCAGATTCGAATGCTGTTTAAGAAGAAGGAGGAGATGGAAAAACTGCTCATCTTGGCTGGTGGTACACCGCAAGGGGGAGCTGCTGCTGCTGCTGCTCATGCTCCTGATGTTGATGATGCGGTTGGTGCAGATGATGATGAGGTCGTTGATGAGGAGATTGACGCAGAACAACCCTAGGTTGGCATTTCATGTCTGCACTCAAGGGGGAGTATAAGCTGTGCTGGTATCTTTTATTGCTGATGGAGTGGATATTCAGTTTTCGGACTGTAATAGTAAATAGGCATTTTGATATGATGCTTGGACTTCTGGTAAAGCATATTTGATCAGCTGGTTATCTGTGGTGTTATAAGTGGTGTTATGCAGTGCGTTTATTCTTCTCTCTATGTGTGGTATTCTAGCTTGGGTGCGCTCGACTAGTACTTCATTTTAGAGAGTGCTTGTAGCAAGGGGGAGTTTTTCTGCACTATGCATTCGAGTATGGTTATGTGGGTGCGCTCCTTGCCTACTTGATTTTGCATTGGGTGCTTTGTTTCTTGGAGGAGTTGTGTGAGTTGCATTTGTTGGAGTGATTGCAT
This sequence comes from Thymus mandschuricus, assembly GCA_029379335.1. NCBI lineage: Eukaryota > Viridiplantae > Streptophyta > Magnoliopsida > Lamiales > Lamiaceae > Thymus > Thymus mandschuricus. The sequence goes on along the minus strand of CM057079.1, from coordinate 4,173,258 downwards.
ACATAAAATGCCAAGGGGGAGATTGTTGCTGCATGGATTGCATGGCATGGTTTTATGGCAAGTTTTATGTATGCGTGGAGTTGTTTATTGCGTGGAATGGTTCGTAGATTTGGAATTCTTGTGGCTCAAGGATTCGTCCGCATATTATATTCCCGCATTAATTAGAAGATTTGCATGAAGATTATTTTTACCCTATTAAGGATATCTTTTAAGATATGCCTTAATTATCTCTTAGGGTTATTCGTGAAGTATATAAGCATGAAGATCTCAATTGGAGCGGCGCGCGTTTTGATATACATTATTGAGAGCTCGTCTTCTTCATGTGATTTTTGAGAGTTGAGTTTATTTTGTTCATTCATCAATCGGGGTAGTTTGTTTATTGGTGAGTGATTGTAATATCTTGAACAATTCCTTGTTCAAGATCGGGTTTAATCTTTTCAATTTGTGAAAAGTGCTTCGGGTAGACTAGAGAGAGTTTACCGTGAGGATTCATTGGTGATGGGTAGAGTCGGGTGAGGAGAGAACGTTCGGTGTGGCTGACGTTCATATATCTTGTATCCCTTATACTCGTCATAGTGAATTATTTCTTGGAATAGCTTCCCCCAGACGTAGGTGTATTTGTCACTGAACTGGGTTACCAACTTGTGTTCTCAACTGTGTTACTTTCTGTGTTACGTGTTGAGTTACATATACCTACCAAAGTAGGGATTATACAATTTCAATATGAATTCATGAAAACTCTGAAAGTATTGATGCAAAATAAATTTTGAACAAATATATTGCAATGAAATGATGAGATGAGTTAGTCAATATATAGTTCAATTATAGTATACGTGCGAATGCACGTAATCTCTACTAATGTGTTGGGAAATGCATATTAAAATAAAATCAAGTCTCACTTGATATATGGCATTATTTCACGCATAGTATTATATTTAATCAAGTTCGACTTAAATTTTAAAGGTTAGAAGTTCGATTTATTTATTTTAAAACAAAATCGGAACCGAATCCTTTTAAGCAGGGGGTGTTTGGTTCTGGTTTTGGAGTGTTGTGGGTTGAGCACGAGGATCTGCACAGCTAATTGATTTGCATTGTTTATGATATAATATCAATGACTGAAGAAACAAATTGAAAATGTTTCTATACATGGAGATGATCAATTAAAGAAGAAGAAGAAATACTACATAGCAATAGCAGTTGCAGTAAAGAGTATGGAGCTCCCATCAGCACTACTCATAACCGTTGCCGTCGTCGTCGTCGTTTTCGTCTTCGTCTTTTTGAAGTCGTTGAAAGAAAGGATCTCGAGATCCGCGGAGAGCTACTCCCACATCCCGGGGCCCAAGAGGCTCCCCATCATCGGGAACCTGCACCTGATGGTGGGGGGCGGTGGGCCCCACAGGGTCTTCAGAGACCTGGCCGCTGAGCACGGGCCGTTGATGCACCTCCAGCTGGGGGAGATCCATTTCCTCGTGATCTCGTCCGTCGATTTCGCGAGGGAGGTGGTGAAGACGCACGACGTCAACTTCTCCAACCGGCCCCCGACGCTGGTGGTGGGGGAGCTGACGTTCGACTACACCGACGTCGTCTTCGCCCCCTACGGCGAGCACTGGCGCCAGATGAAGAAGATCTGCACCCTCGAGCTCCTCAGCGCGCGCCGGGTGCAGTCCTTCCGCCGCATCAGGGAGGAGGAGAACATGACCATGGCGAGGTTGATCGCCTCCGGCGAAGGCTCGCCGGTGAACCTGTCGGAGATGCTTTACCGGTCGTCGTTGGACGTTACGATGAGGGCTTCGGTCGGAGGGAAGACCGGCGAGCGGGCGATGGTCAACGCCGTCGTCGAAGAGGCCACCAGCTTGGCGTCAGGGTTCGCGCTGGCCGATCTCTACCCCTCCGTCAAGCCGCTGCCGTTGATCACCGGAGTCCAGTTCAGGATCCGCCGGATGCGCCGCAACATAGACAGGGTGCTCGACGCCGTCATCGACCGCCGTAAATCAGCCGCAACGGACCTCAAAAACGACGACGGCGAGCCGTTCGAAGATCTGTTGGACATTCTCCTCCGGATTCAACGACAAGACCACTCCACTCAACTCCCTCTCACTACTAACAATATCAAAGCCGTGCTGCTGGTGATTTTATTCTTTCTCTAGCTATTTCTCTATTTCATCTCCTATTGCATCGATACCAACCCTGGTGGTACACAATATTTCCAGTCCAGTCTGGAAATATTGTGTACTGACGATGCAATAGGAGTGTATACATATGCCAACAGTTTAATGAAAAGTACGCGCGTTATTAACAGGATATCTTTGCTGCTGGATCGGAGACTTCAAGCACAACCGTAGAATGGGCGATGTCGGAGATGATGAGGAACCCTAGCAAACTGAGAAAGGTACAGAACGAAGTACGAAAGGTTTTCGACTCCGAGAACGGATACATAGATGAAGAAAAGGTGAAGGAGCTGAATTACATGAAACTAGTTATCAAAGAGACGCTGACTGCACCCGCCGGGGCCATTTCTAGTCCCCAGGCAAAGCAGCCAAAGATGCGTGATCAGAGGGTACGAGATCCCGGCCAAGACCAGAGTCTTAATCAACGCGTGGGCCCTAGGGAGGGACCCCGAGCTATGGGGCGAAGACGCGGAGGAGTTCGTGCCGGAGAGATTCGAGAACAACGAAGTCGATTCCAAGGGGAACCACTTGGAATATATACCTTTCGGCGCGGGGAGGAGAATTTGTCCCGGGATGTTGTTCGGGATGGCGAGCGTGGAGTTCACACTCGCCATGCTTCTCTACCATTTCGACTGGAGAATGCCCGACGGTGATAAGGAGTTGGATATGGGAGAGACATTCGGCGCCAGCGTTAAGAGGAAACGCCATTTGCGTTTGAATCCAACTCTTGAGCGACCTCTACAAGCACCTCCACCTTAGGATCGACTTCACGGCTTTGCTGTAATAATAACGATCTATCTTTAACAAGTGTCGAGCATCTGATTCTATAATAGGGATCGTTTATTTATCTTTATTTTCTTTTGGAGGGAATCGTTTGATGGATTGATCGTTGATGACTAATCACTCACTCCGTTTATAAAATGAGGGTGTCACTATTTCTACTAGGATGGGATTTTCTATTCCAATTTTTGTATTTTTTGTGCATAGATGGTGTATTCGATAATTAATTTTATTATATTTTTACAAAGTGAAGAAAAATGTCATTATAATAAATTATGCTATGAACATATATAACTAAAAATTAATAATTTTGAGATATCTCAAACATGTAATAATCACATTAATATGAAGAACAGAGTGCACTATATTGAAACATAAAAAAAATAACTTTTGATATTATTCTTAATGAAACCGAGTGAGCATTATTTAAATCACACACTTTGTACATTTTCTTATTGCGGCCCACGTTGGCGAAAGAACACACATAAGGGAGGCCCAGCCCATTAAAAAGAGAGGAGAGAGAGAGAGAGTTAAGCAGCGTCAAGAACAATCGGCTCTTGAATGATATGATGCGCAACACGAGTCAACTCCTTTGACCAGAAACCGTCGTCCTTCTTGAAAAACAGCTCGTTCACGGTGGTCATATGCCAGTACAGTTCCTTGATCGCCTTCGGAAACACGGTGCAGTTGTCGGAGACGAGTCCGAGCATTTGCCTCCTTTGATTGCCAACGAAGCATAAAATCTCCGAGACGGCGGCCTCTGTACTCATCTCACCCCCGCCGTATTGAGCAATGTACAACGGCACACCGGATACTTTCCCCTGTTCGCTTTCCCTCTGAATGAAACGTGGCCATATTAGTTTGATTATTAATCGCTGCGAACACACATTAAAATTAACGCGACCATATCAATTGAAACGAGACGGAGGGAGTATTTAACGTTACTTACCTCGCAGCCAGTGATGTCGTTGACAAGGCGGCCGCATGTACTCATCAACCTGAAGAGGTCGTGGTACTCGGGATGGTTGACCATCTCCTCTGAGATCTTGGGTCCCACAAGGTAGATAGGTATTTTCACGATGGGCCCCAACCCAAATGACACGTAAGCGTTGTCCAAGTACTCATCGAAGGTGGGGACATACTTGACTTTTCCCCATTCCACTTCTTGCATGTAAGCATTTAGACACTCCACCCACTAAATTCAAAATAGAAACGTCTCTTAAAATATACGTGAAGTTTAAAATATTAAAACGTTCGTACTTTCGATAAGACAGATAGAGATAAATAAAAGTAAAATGCATTGCATAGTACAAATCGAATTCTCTATCACATTCTAAGAAAATGTTCGTTTTGAAAACACTATTAACACGCGCGAATCATCTATCGTTAGAGTAAAAGATGTAAAACGACAAAATATAATAAAGGATCTGATTCGATACGATTAGTTATTAATCGAAACGAACTGACTCACAATGTTAATTCCTTCGGTGATGAGGGAACGGCCTTGTAGGTTGGATCCTTTTTCATCAAGCTCAACAATTATGCTCTTAAGTGCTAAGAAACATATCTCCACATCTTTGGAGCAGACTACTGTGCTCATATCCACGTCCCATCTGTAAATCATTAAGCACACTAAAATTAGTCGACCTACCATTAATTTGATTGTTACGGAAGCAACAGAGTACGTTTACATATATACATTTGAAGCAACTCGATCAATTGCGCCTTTTCCTCGTAAGAACCTTTGACGTCGTATAAATCATCCGTGATTGCAATCATGACGGCGTTTTTGGCCCACGACATACGTGCATCTGCGAGTTCCGGAGCAAAGAAGGTTGCGGCCGCAGTGAAATAGCAGTATACGAACTTATTCATTAAGAGATCGACCTGATCCAACCTATGCTCTACGAACCACCTACAAGCACAGACAATTAATCAAACACTTGGTATGTTAGACTAGTTAAACATGTCTATATACCTCCCGAATTCTATGAATTCTTCACGATGCAAGGCTTGGCACCGATTGAAGTCTTCTACCGATCGAAGAAGTAACTCTTTGCTGCCCAAGTTTGGCAAACTGAAGTTCAAACAGTACAGAGAGGAGTGAGAGAGAGAGAGAGAACTGATCATTGATAAATACATATTATATACCAATATGAAGTCTTGAGCATCCTTGTATCATCAAAGTTGTCAAAATGCTCTATATTTTTACGCGTTGCCATCCTTTCCAATATTGCATAAAACGGGAAGTCGAGAGCGTGCTGCACCTGATGAGACGCGAGAGAAAGAACTCTGTAACTAAGTATACCTCTTACTTAATGTATCATTGTATCCATATTACACGTACCTCTGCATTTAGTCGAGGCGATTTGATGGAAGCGCTCGACAGTTCATGTTCAAGTACGGATCTAAGCCTTGAGTTCTGTTTTTCAAGTTCTGTTTCGTGTGGGTACAGCATGTGCTCAGATGCTCTAAATAGTTCGAGAGTTGTGTTGATGTCCGTCGTTAGTCCACGCGCATCAGTCGGAAACTGCTCTTGTATTAATCTTGTTATATCATCTGCAAAATTCATAATCACAACATGCCAAATCAAACAATCGATCATAAACAAGATCTCCAGTTCCAAGAGAAAAGAAGAATATAATTAAATCATGTTGGTTTTGATCGTCTATTATACCTGAAGCAACATTGTATCCGTTCTTTCGCAGTAATTTGAATGCTAGGGCACAAGTTGAGGCGTCCTTGAATATTTCTTCATCCCCTTTCATCCAACATCTGATGCACACATGCACACGCATATATATTATCAGCACAGATACGTAGTCAGACGAGACGGGTGAAGTATTATACATAGAGCATGAGATTGAATGTTACCTATACGCTTGGTCTAACATGCTTCGAATCTCCAGTGTAAAATACCGGCTAATTCCCCACTTTTCAAGATTGTCGATTGCGCGCAGCTTAGGGTATATATCAAGAGGATACACTGCAGGAACTGGAAATGTTGAAAGAAAGAGGGATGAGTACTATAGTATAAAATAGTACTAATAGTACTCCATGTTAAACAAAATACCTGCACCACCGAACTCATTGACTACTAAATTGAGGTAACTAAGGCAACCGGAATTGCCAGAGGCGGTAAAAGCAGCAACCGTGGAGGAGGGAGAGTCGAAAAGAGATCCGTTCTTCCTTTGATATTTCATCACATCCGTTGATCCAAGCAGTAACCCTTCACCGATATATGCCATGTACGCTTCCTTATCGGTTGATGAGTTTATTCTGCATGAAAAATGAATTAAACAGAATAAGGTTAGTATATATTTTCATGATTAAAAATGACTAAGCTAGGGATATTTATTAACTAACACCTTTTAAGCTCCAAATCCCTCAAACTCATAACGTGATTCAACGTAGTTTGCTCCAAAACAGGGTTCAAAGATAAGTCTCTAGCTCGATCGAGCATAGCCGGGAATATAATCTCGAAGCCTGTGGGTGTAACCTGACTCTCATCCGCAGCACAACCGAAATTCGACTCCAGGAAGTGCAAACCTGCAACAACAACAACAAAAATGCATACTTAACCGAACGGAAATGTAATAGAGGATCTTATTTGACGGTAACTAAATAATGACAGTAATACCCTTGTCGATGTGTTGCTGGCCGACTCCCCATATCTTGAGAGCGAGGACGGATGCCAAGGTGGACGAGAGGACGTCCTTCTTGAGGAGAGAGTGGTGATGCGGACGGGCCCACGAGCCGTCGTGACATTGGTTCTCGAGCAACCAGTATAGTGAATCTGAGAAGCAAGGCTCCTTTGAAGAAAATGGACTAGGCACCATTGCAACCCATGCTGTGTCGTACGTCGAGATTGAAATCTCATTCTTCTTCTCCAACGCTTTTGCCGGTGTTTCCTCAACCCTCTAAGAGGAATGTTTACAGTTAATTACTTTCTATATTATTTTTATTTATAATGATGTATAAATAAAAAAAAAGGTGTACCGGTGAAGTAATAGGTAATATTTTTGCCGATGTTGCCCTTGGGAGTCCAGCGTCCAAAGAAGCTGAAATTAAAATAAAATTAATTTAATTACACTCATTATTAATCCAGAAAATAATACTAATATAATTGAAGAAAGTTAGCAACTAACATAATGCAATTGTACATACAATGACTAATATAAATAAATAAATAAATAAATAAACTGCAATTTGACGAGTGAACCCTAAAAAAATTAAAATTAACTATTGAAGCAAAATACATAAAATCGTTAGAAGCCGAGATTTGAAGCTGGTTGATACAACAAAATGGAAACAGAAGACAGTAGAGTACTTTAGTGGATATGTTTGTGAAATGCAAATCATATTAATTGCTCGGAGACCTACGTATAGATCGATTATAGCTAATACGATTATTGTTCCCGTTTCGTTTATAATGAACTTACTTACGTGAAATTGAATGTTGATTACCTGAAGGAACGCGAGGAAAGCGGGAGGTCCGACAATGAGAGAGAGAGTAGAGAGCAAGAGACATGGCTATCTCTACCAACTTAATTAATTACTTGATTTATGGAAACGGAAACCATCAATTTATAGATTAAATCTGAGGGAGGTAAGAGTCTTATTTAATTAAGGACCCATATTATAAAATGGCAAATTGAAGCGGACAAATATCCTCAATTAGGGTATTAATTTACTCCCTCCGTTTTTTTTAAATGTCTTATTATTTGTGTTATTTGCTTTTAAACGTCCCATTTCGAAATTTGATTGTGAATTAGGCAAAATTTTGCAACTTTATTGATATAATTAATGTCATGCAAAAGTTGATGATCTGGAAACAAAAAAGCACTTACATGTAAGTCTAATTACATAATTTATTGATACGTGTGATTTGATAAAAGAGACACTTATAAAAAAAACGTAAGGTGTACGCATTAAAAAGTAATTCTCTAGTAAAATTTTCCCGTTGTTGCAGAGGTAATTTTTTTTGGCCAATCCATCTTCCACAGTTTCATAATAATTGTGATATCCCCTGCGTCTCACTTAAATTATCCAAAAGGATGTATATAAGTAAGACTTCATTTAAAATGATTACTTCCTCTGTCTCACGATCACTACTACAAAAAAGGTCTTCGACAACAGTTAATACCCGTTGTCTTTCTCAATTTCGTACTGTTGTCGTAGGCTGTGTTGTCGTAGATACGCGCTCATAGACAACAGTATGTTGAACCGTTGTTGTTATATATTAAGACAACAGTGTTTCAACCGTTGTCGTAGACTGTTGTTGTTTGTTAGAATGACAACACCATTTAACATCAGTTGTAAGCCTGTTGTCGTATACACCAGAATCAACAACAGTTTAAAAACCGTTGTCGTATATGTGAAATTTAACATTGTCGTTTTATTTAATTATTACACATATTTTTATATATATAATTCAGTAAAGCAATTAAATCTAAGATAAAATAAAATCTGATTACATAAATTTGAAATATTATAAATAAAAAAGTAAGATGAATACAATCATTCATTACAAGGTCTCCAAGTTTTAGTCATAGTCAATTTAAAAAAAAAAAAAAAAAAAAAAAAAAAAAAAAAAAAAAAAAAAAAAAAAAAATTGATGATTATGACAGCATCATACCAGATGGGAACATATATGAAATTCTCACTGAGACAAAATTTAAGTAATGGCATCACCAAACCTGCTTTGCCACCTTGGATGCATCATTGTAAACACAAAAAATTTGTCGGAAGAGGGAGTGTTTCTGTTAAGAAAATGTAGTGCTATTAGGTATAACAATTCTGGCAAAGATGCATAAATCCTCAAATCATGAAGAGGAACAAGATATTTAGATGATACCTTTGTACACAAAGCGAAATAAAGAGACATGCAACGCTGCACCTCAGCCATTGTGGAAGATGAAGTGCTTTCAGATGCTGATACTTCATGACTGTCTAGGGAAATGTCTTTAGTTGCTGAACTACCTGGCTGGTCACTTGCAGGATTTTCATCCTAAACAGAAAATTAAAAGATTAACTGAAAAAAAAATCTAAAGGTGAATGTTTACAAACCAAATTTTGAAATTTAAGCAGATAATGATGCACAAGCTATTCGAACGTATCAATTATTCAGTACAATTTCAACCCCTCAATAACATGTTTTAAACCAGATCTTACTAGAATGGCAAAACACCAAGTGTCTCGTGTTTTTCCATGTTACTCTTGCACAGTACATAGTTCAATTTATTATGTTCTATTATGCCAAAACTTGCATATCCAAAAACTTGAACCAGGAATGACAAAGAGCAGTTCACTTGGTTACCAACCAACAGCAAGGAGGTTCAAGTCACCACAGGTGAGTGCATGTCTGAATGTGTTATAGTGAACAATATTTTACTAAAAAAATTGAATAAGGACTTCTTAGGATAATTTTATAATTGATATAACATACTTTAGATCATTACCTTCTGCAGCTCATTATGGGTCCCAGGAGCATCCTTTGCCATCGAGGTTTGATCATCTGTTACACCTGATAGCAACATTTCCTTTGCAAAATCCTCAATTCTCCCTGATATTGATGACAGGGGATAAAGCTTATTTGCCACCTAAAATGGCAAAGAAAACATATATGAGTGGTTTTTGAAAGTGCAATCTTTTCAAAGACATATTGAAGTGAGTGGCAAAAAGCAAGTTGCATATGTATACCAGACGTATTGCCTTCATTCGAACCTCTTCTAAGTGATGAACCGCACTCTATTCAAAAACAAGATTACGGAAGTCAGATTAACCAAATAAATTTTGCAGATTTGTCACACAAGATGGGAAACAAAGATAACCTTCAAAGCAATTTGGAGGCAAGCATCACGAATTGGAGGTCTGAGCAAAATCAAGCTCCAGACTGCACTAAGCCCCTGGGTAACTCTATCTCCACCGGGCAGCTCCTTGTCGTAGCTATCACTACTATTAGGAGAGCATAAATGTATTTACATGGAATGTTAAAGCTCAGTAAAACAGGTATTGACTGCAAAAAAATAGAGACACAGAAACCGGTCATACATTGAAGAACACACTAAAAATTAAACCAAGCCCATTCTATACCTTAGAATCTGTTAGAGATCAATTTCCGGGTTTCTTTTTTCTTCAAGAAGCATAGATTGTAAGATCAAAACATATAACAAGCCATCGAGTTTATTCTCAAAAGAAAATGGTTTATGCTTCAACAAAACACCAAGCATTTTGCTTAAAACCGACAATAACGATTACATTGCAAAACACAAACTGACAGAAAGAAAAGAAAGAAAAAAAGAAAAAGGTAAAAACCCTCAAGAGATTCAAATCAAGAACTTGTGATCAAAGTAAGTGATTGACAATTGCATAAACATACCACTGTAACAGCCTTTCCCGTCAAAATCTGGCTCTAGCTAGCAATTGTATACACCAACTAAAGTTAATGTAAGAGGGAGAGTTGCAACAAAAAGAACTTAAGTTTTATCTACTATAGTTGAGCCCCCACTACAAAATTAAACCAAAAAATTAAACAAAAACAAAAAGAGGTTTTCATTTTCAAGGTGTGTTCTCTTTGATGCGAAATATTGTAGGGCAAATGAAGGGGAAAAAGAAGAAAGGCTAAATCTCAGCAAGAGAGCAGCCATTTCCAGCCCTTTCGAAGCCTCGAAACACTTCGGTAAGACCTTGAATCCTCCTCCCTTCAAGCCCACACTTATGTAGCCTAACTAGAAGCTCCCACCCTACCTTAGGAAGAGGAACGAGAGAGGGAAGAGGCGATCGGAGCGAGCTTGAAGGAGGACATCCCTTTCGAACACCAACACACCTACGGTAATCCCCTCTATCCCCTCTCTAGGACCTAGCATGTGCATGCACTAACTCAAGAATCGAATCCCCAACTCTAGAGTGAAGAACGAAGGGAGAGGAAGACAGTCAGAGCAACGAAGAACAGCGGACAGCCCCATTCTAACTCGAGAAAACCGATTCCCAACCTCTAAGATTCAAGTAAGACTCCTCAATGTTTTCTCTAAGTACTAGGAACCCTCAAACATGATTTCCCTCTCTTAAGAAGCTAAAGAACATGATTTAGGGACTGATCTATAAGCCTTGATATACCCTCTAAGCATGACTCCAATTAGTTCAAGCCCTCAAGAACCAAAGCATGAAAACATAGTTAAAACCATAGAGATTGAAACATGAGAAGTATAGCAATTATTTAGAAGCAATGCATGTTCTTTTTGAAAGCTCAAAATCAGTCTTGAGACATGATCAAACCACATAGAACCTCCTCTAGAAAGCCTAAACCATAGCATGCATAACAACCATCAATTAAACATTTCAATCCAACAAAGAGATCAACAACAAGCATACCAAAATCTGGAAATTTTGCTTCTAACTAATGCATAAAACATTCAAGAAAAATCAGCCTTTGAATGCCTATCAATCAAGCCCCTAACCCTCTAAATAAACAAGCATAATACACTATAGAATCACACATAAAAAGTAAGAAGAAAGGGTGAGAATTGAACCTCGACGGCATCGCCAACGGAGACGATGAGGCTGCCGGAGTAAGGAAGGAAGCTGAGGTCAGATTGGAGATGAAGTCGAGACACCTCGATGTCACCCTCGCACCATCGGAGGCTGCCTCGGTTGGCGATGGCATCGACGATGCCCTGCAGCGCTGGAGACCGCATGCAACCACCTGCAAAAATGAGAGAAAAGGGAGGTCAGAAAAGGAAGTAAGGAGGAAAGGAGGAGACGCCGGCGACGGCATCACTGCCGGCGCCGGGAGACAGATCGACAAGCGGCCCTCGCAAGCCTTTCCTAAACCGATCGCGCGCCTCGCTCTCTGTCAAGCTAATTTCTCCGACGAGCGTCACGTGCGGCTCGAACTCCGGCCCGCCGAACTCCGATCTGAGGTCGCTCATCAGCTTCTTCAGTCGCGGCGCTAATTCCTTCGGCGGAACCCTAAATCCTCAATGAAGGATATAAATTGAGGGAGAGAGAGAGAGGGAGAGTGGAATTACGGGAGCTAGGGCACGAAAACGGCGACGGCGAGCTCCCTCTCGACGGCGACGAGGCAGAGAGAACCCAAAACTCTCTTCTTCTTTCTCGAGCGTCTCCTTTCCGATAGCCGGAGAGAGAGAGAGGAGACGGACGTCGCCGGAGACTGCTCCCCGTCGGGATGGTTCGCCTTCCCATTGCAATCCGCGCTCAGGTTTAGATCAAACATCGCGGCCGGCCTATCTCTCTCTTGATCTTCGCGATTCTCTCTCTAGAAATGAGGCGGAGAGGAGTTTCACGATGAGCATTTAGAGTGAAAGGGGCCTCAATATTTTGGAAGAAACTGGAAAAAGAAATCAGAGGAAAGATTTGAAGAATACGAACAAAATTGATTTTTTTCTTTCTTAATAACTCAAACAAAATTGATTTTTTTTGATAAATAACAACAAAGCATACAACAACGGTTAAAAGAAAACGTTGTTATAAATTACGACAACAATAAACGACAACACTTTTATACACTGTTGTGAAATTTATATACAACAACAGTGTACAACAACGGTTCATAAGACACTGTTGTCTATGAGCGTACTCCGTTGTTCAATAGACAACAGTTTTTAAAACGACAACACTTTTTAGGGATACGACAACAGGAAAAACACGGAACCGTTGTCGTAGATGTGTTGTCTATGTGCATTTTTGTAGTAGTGGATTACCGACCCCTTTCTTTTCAACATTTTCGTCAAGCATTTTTGAGCGTCATAATGGTGGGTTTTAAAATATATTTTTAAAGATTTTTTTTTTATTTTACGTGATACTACAAATGTTCTAGTATCCCGTAAAATAAAAAATTCTTTAAAAAGATATTTTAAAACCCATCATTATGACGCTCAAAAATGCTTGACGAGAATGCTGAAAAGAAAGGGGTCAGTAATCGTGAGACAGATGAAGTATAATACATCATTTCTTACAATTTAAAATTCATATTGAATTGTTAAATGCTAGCGTTACACCCTGTCATTAATCAAGTAGTAGTACGTACTTTTTTAATTGTCGTGCTCGAAAGTTTTGACCTAGTTTTACGAAGAAGAGTTACGACTTATCAGATGCATGCGTGTAGCTCGATTATAGAAACTCTTTTAATTAGGTCGTCACGTTATTACTTATTACGTATATTCGTGTGGTTTTGGACACTTATATCATCAAGTATAGGGATGTCAACGGGTCGGGTTTTCACGGGTACCCGCCTCGCCCAAACCCAATTGAGACGGGTTTGGGTATTGTAAATTGGGTTTGAGACGGGTATGGGTAATAAAGTGGATATCCAAAATGGGTTTGGGTCGGGTATGGGTATACACCTCTGGGTACCCACTACCCAAACCCATTTATATATATGGTAAATATATATATTTCACATGTATATAAAAACTATATTTATATTTTTAAATAAAAAATTTATAACTATTGGCAATTTTAAGGTTTTTATTAATATATATAAAGTTGAAAGAATATATCTCAAAAAATCTAATTGATAAAAACATATATAGTTAGTTTTGTTATTTGTTAACATTTAATTTGATATTTGTTTTACATTTTGTATATCGTTCGTTAGCACTTATTGAGGTGCAAGGTGCACACGTTTAAATTAAAATTTCTGATTATTGTATGTATATATATTAAGTTATAATTTGTTTTATTAAAAAATATTACTATTAATTTTATTTGGGTTTAACGGGTAATAAACGGGTATTACCCGATGGGTTTGGGCTGGGTATGGGTAATAAAATTGAATTTTTAAACGGGTTTGGAACGGGTATGGGTATACGAAATTTTAACGGGTTTGGGTTTGGGAAGTGCTTAATGGGGCGGGTACCCGGCCCATTGACATCCCTAATCAAGTAGTGATTTATAATTACTATTTGCACTATTATTTTTGACCAAATTTACGGCATGCATGGCACGGGCGCTACTTGTTTCCCTTGATTAAAAAAACACCTTGTTTAATTTTCATTAGTTGTAACATGATTCCTTCATTGTTTTGTTGCAACGATAAAATTGATTCCCTCGAAAAAACGACAAATTGTTTTGAAGGAGGAGAAAAAATGGTAATTTGTTCTTCAGGGGGTTCTTCCCATGTGCGATATGATGTCTTCTCGTTCATGTTTCGAATCACTTATTTCTTGTTAATTGTAAAACATTAAAATCGGTTTTAAAAGTTAATAGGCTTCAACGATATATAGAGTTCGGAGGAAGTACTAACTAAATAAATAGTAAAACATTACAAGTACTAGTGCTTCGAAAAGAAGGAAAAACTATGATAACAGGGCAAGAGTTACCTCTAAAATCTCCATTCAAAATAAGTTATCGAAGAATGAATATTACTCCCAACGTCTATAATCTTTAAGGTCTCTTTCCTTTTTTATTCATACAAAATCTTTATGGCCTTTTCGTATTAGACAATGGACCCTATACAAAAATACAACCATACCATTTAAACATTATTTTAATACCTCGCCACACATATTATAACACATTACCACAACATTTTGAGTCGATCCCTTGAGGCTTTAAGGATCATAGACGGAGAGAATATTCATGAATCGGACCAACTTGAGCGAGCAATATTACCCTCAGGTTGTGATGCGGCCGAGCGAGTAATTTGAGCTCTAAACAACAAGCCATTATATTAATTACAACCATCTATCTCAATTTTGATACTCTTTTAGGAACTTCCCATTTAGCTATATTCCCTTGTTTGTACTCATACACATACACCCTCAACTAGCCGTTTATATTATTTGCCTTTATTTTTTTCTTTATAAATATAATATTATACTGATTTGACTATGAATCTATTAATTTTTTAGCAACTAATTGCGACGCGGCTGACCGAATATAGACCGTTGATTCATTTGAAACCTTATCAACAATCCATTGGAGTATAGTATTACTCCATCTCTACGTCCCGTTTATATACAGATAAGTTTTATTTCCATTTGTCTCGTTGATTTAAGGATGTTATCTCAAATGATAAAATTTTAATTTATCAAAATCCATTCACACTACTTTATCTATTATTATCACCGTCGTCCTAATTTTTGTGTCAGAAAAAAAATTATCTCCATATCAGTGGGACGGATGGAATATTAATTACAACTATCTATCTCGATTTGATACTCTTTTTGGTAGTAGCTCCCATTTAGTCACATCCCTTTGTTTATACTCATAAAAAATAAAAAATAAAACATAATATTCCAAAAGGTGAAACAAAAATACCCACTAAGAGTCCAATGGGTTTTTATCTTTTATTTTAAAACAGGGCCCAATGTTTAAAAAATGAAAAAGAAAATCAAAAAAGAGAGAGAGAGGGAGAGAGAGGAGGAGAGGGAAAACCTAAGACCATCTCCAACCCTATACTCTATTGTGCAGTATGCTACACTTTAAAATGAAGTATGACATACTCTATTTTAGAAATTCATTCCAACCACGTACTTTATATATATATATATATATATATATATATATATTATATTTGTAGTTTTAAATTTATTTTACATAATTAACATTTCCTAATGTATCATAAATATTAAATAATTAATAAAATTGTATCTTAAATAACATAATTTAAGTATATTGTGGATTGCTAATTTTTTATTTATATAAAATTAAATATGTTAAATTAAATAAAAATTATAAAATTTAGTTATAAATAAAATATACAATACTATAAATTATAAATCAAATTATATTAATGAAATGTAGTTTTTTTTTTTTATAGTTTAATATTGTTCAAATAGTGAAAATAGAGTATGAAGTATTGAACAGTAAAACTCCATATATAGAGTTTTACTGTTCAATACTCTATACTCTTGCTGTAAAATAGAGTACGGTTGGAATGCCCTCCGTACTTCAAAATGAAGTAATACTGCATTTAAGAGTATGGGTTGGAGATGCTCTAAGGCCCATATTTTGAAATTTAAACTGGAAATTCGAAATTCCCAAGTTAGAAACCCTCACCACCTTTAACGGTCTACAAACAGTTTGATACCTTCGTCTTCTTCATTTCAACGTCTCTCTCTGCTTCAAAATTTCTGAAATTGCCATGGCCACCGCACCGGAAAGTCTCTGCGCCACACCAACTAAAGCTCAGGCTCAAGCTCAATCGCCCTTTCCAACCCCAGCCAAGGATCGTCGCCACCCCGTTTCAATTGCCCAGGTCAGGGTGATCGTGCGGCTTCGCCCCTTTCTCTCTCATGAAATCTCTCCAAAAAATCCACACCCCGTCTCCTGCGTCTCTCTCCGAGCACCAGACGTCTCTTCTTCCGATGAGGTCACCATTCTTCTCGAAGATCAAGAGACCAGGTTCAACTTTTTTCAAAAGCTACTTAGTTTGGAGGATTTCCAATTTTGGGGATTGGGATGAGTAATTGTTGATGTATTTCCTTTTATGCGTCTGTAGTCGGAAGGAGTGCTTCAATTTAGATGGCTTTTTCGGGCAGGACGGCGAAAACTTGAGTCAGATCTTCGAGAGAGAAGTGAAGTCTTTGATTCCTTCTCTATTTCAAGGCTATAACGCCACCGTCTTTGCTTACGGCGCCACCGGCAGTGGAAAGACGTACACGATGCAGGTAGTATTCGTAATTTTAACCGTGAACTTAGTTTCAATTAAGGCCTAAAAACTAAGCAAAGAATCACCTTATGTTATATGGATGTTAGTGCATTACCAGGGAGATAGGTTTGAATCCGTCGGAAACTCTGTGTTAAGTCATATTTCTTGATGTTGAATCTTAGTGTGCATATGGTGTTTGTGTTATATGCAATTGATCGATGATCGTAGTTAGTTGAGAGCATGAGCTAGTAATTATGTTAAATTTGGTTCAATGGCTTTGTACTAGTGTAGGCGGGGGGAAATGGGGAACCATTATTGATCCTCTTTAAAAAAAAAAAAAAAAAAAAAAAAACCGATCCAAAAAAAAAACTAGTGTAGGCGTAACTCTTTGAATAAGGAACTGAATTGCTAGTAGCTCTTAGGAACTTAACCTTGAATTTGGGAAAAATGGAAATTGCAGGGGAATGATGAGCTGCCTGGCATAATGCATCTTGCAATGGCAGATGTATTGTCTATGTGTAAGTGTACGAAAAGTAGCATTTTCGTGTCGTACTATGAGATCTACCTAGATAGATGTTACGATCTATTAGATCCCAAAGAAAAGGAGATCATGATTTTGGATGACAAGGATGGACGCATGCATCTCAAGGGCTTAGCTCAAATCGAAGTGAACTCAGTCGAAAAGTTTCATGAGATTTTTGACTCTGCACTTCAAAGGCGAAAGGTCGCATGCACGGGCCTCAATGATGTGTCAAGCCGTAGCCATGGCGTGCTAGTGATCACGGTATCTACACCTTCTCAAGAGTCAGGGAAAAAGAATGTCATTGGGAAACTCAACCTTATTGACTTAGCAGGTTTTTTCCAGTAGCTTAACTTTTGTTTCTATTTTGGATCTCAACAAGGTTACCTTAACATCTGATTGTTTGTCAATGAAACTTAGGTAATGAAGACAATAGGAGAGTTTGCAACGAAGGAATTCGACTTCAGGAGAGCACTAAGATCAACCTGTCTCTTTTTGCACTGTCCAATGTCATATGTGCAATCAATAACGGCAAGCCAATCGTACCATATAGAGACAGCAAACTGACTCGTATACTACAGGATTCTCTTGGAAGAACTAGTCGCGCCCTTATGGTGGCTTGTTTGGTATATTGGCCGATCCTTTTCATGTAACTAATCGTCTTTAAGTTTTGAACTCGTTTTCGAATCTGGTATTAACTCAGAATTCTTGCGCTACAGAATCCAGGAGAGTATCAAGAGTCTGTTCATACGGTTAGCTTGGCTGCTAGATCCCGCCATGTTACCAATTTCGTATGTCCTTCTCATAAAAGTACAAATTCGAAGACAAAAGTTGACATGGATGCAAAGCTTCAGGCATGGCTAGAATCAAAAGGCAAAACGAGAAATGCTCAAAGAATATACGGTTCTCCGTTTCACGGTAGAAGTAGAACTCCTTGTTCATTGAAGCCCGTGAGGAACACTGGAACACCTTCTCTTGGAACAAAATCAGTCAGAAACAACGATCACGCTCTAGATTCAAAAGAGAGGTAATGTATTTCTGACTGTGGCGATTGTTCCCGACTTACTGCAAATGCTCAATGCTTAGTCTTTCATCTGCAGGAGTTCGTGTAGAGCTGGAAGGAATCTATTTCATGGTGGAGTTTGTGCAGATTCTATAGAAGAGGTTAGTCTTAACATGAAGATTTGAATTCAAATTTATTTTTTGAAAGCTTTTCGTATGTGTAATCAAGCATTTCTTCTTATTCTTGCACAGGAACAAAACCTTTCTGCAGCAGTAATCAATCAAGTCAAGCTTCCTGTCCCGGTTTCGAATCCTGCTTTACCTGGTACATTGAATCATCAAATCTTTCTTTCACTAGTGCAGTGACCTAATATGCAAGATACTTTCTTCTATTCCAGATGAACTTCAATCCTCCGAGAAGGAAACAGCTATGAATAAATGCATCAATGATAGTAACTTGTCACCACTGAATGAGAAAACCAAAGCACTTCAGGTTCCCCCTAGAGAGGCTCTCTCACCAATTCCCTCCAACATCGAAAGATCTCATTCCGTTTCCTCGGATGCAAAGACTCCTAAACCACGTGCAGTACCATTTGATCGAGAAAATAACATCCACGAGTATGGAACCCCACTCGATAAAATTACTGCTCGGAGCTCTAACCTGAAGGTATTGGTTCATTTCCTTTTCTTCTTCACAAGACCCTGTTTCATTCGCTCATAGATGTAATGGATGTTTTGTACAGACTTCTCTTCTCAACGATTACATCGAATTCCTGAACACGGCTAGTAGGTAAACTCCATTCACACTTGTTATACATGAAATATGCACTATCTTACTCTCAAGTTTTACAAGAAACATGCACTATCTTATATATTTTCGATGCCTATTTACAGGGAGGAGCTAATGGAGTTAAAGGTAACACTACTGTTCAGATCACCATGGACCATACTTGAATCTAAAATTATGTGAATGTTAAATTAGTTATGTTTATTATTTCAGGGTATTGGCCAAAAGATGGCAGATTACATCATTGGTCTGAGGGAAACAAGCCCTTTAAAATCTGTAAGGAAGAAAACACACTATTTTTGCTACTATCTGATACTCTCCTCGTCTTGTCTGATTCCACCCCTTTTTACGCTTTTATGCAAAATTCTTACTAATCTACTCCCACTTTGTGCAGTTGGGTGACATAGAGAAGATAGGCCTCTCCTCAAAGCAGGTACGTAAAACCTTCGAGAATTTTCGGGTTAAAAATAAATCGAAAATGCTGATTAAAATATGTCACATACTTAGGTACACAACATGTTTGGAAAGGCTGCTAAAGGACTCCTTGAGAACCTCATACACAATGCCTAGTTGGGGGTATTAAGTTATTAACTTTCATCTTCCCTTTCATTAAATTAAGCCTTTGATTATTGTTGTGTAGTTTTAACATAGGATTTGAGATTGATTTGTGCAACAGTGAGCATTTTTATGTGTATTGTAGGATTAGGATTTTGATTTGGTTGCAGTATTTGTGTAACTGAAATTATTTTATTCTGGCTAGCATGCCATGTTGTAATTAATCTAATTAACTATTAAAGAGAACTTTCACTATCGGATTATCATGATTAATAGAGTACAAGATTGCCATACACACCTGCAATTGTTGTAACTGGGCTTGTAAAACACTCGTCTCGCGACAATTACACGACTACGACTCGTGTAATGAACGATTTATGATCGTGTCGTATGCGTTGCTCACCGGCGCAGTACAATCTTAGTAGAAATACACAACTAGCTTAATATTCAAGGCCAAACCAAGGCCAGCAGAGATGTTAATACAGTACTACTATTACTAAACACGGTACAACACTCCAAAGCGGAACGCACAACTTATTACAGCACAAGGATCATCCGAGGGCACTTTGGTAAATATACATACTAGCAACAAACATCATCTTCATATAATAGAGAATAAGCACATAAATATCTAGAGCTCCGATCCAACCGTATTCTTTATCTCTGCTCCAGCCTCTCCACCATTGTTTCACTTGCAGTTGCACGGATCGCAGGTGCAGTTCGCTCCGCACTTGCACCCGTTCTCCGCCTCGCCCATCGCCGACTCCGATCCCTCAAAATATCTGCACAATTTTTCACTCTGTTTAAAAAAATGTTTGATCTACACTGACAAACAGAAGATGATTAAAAGGAAATCAAACGTACGTCTTCTGAGGAGCAACGCCGAGAACGAGGGTTTCGCCGGCGCCGGAGCTCTCCGAGTAGCTCAAGTCCGGGTAGCTCTTGCAACTGCACCGATCATCACACATGATTAAAAAATACGATCCAAATCGATAATTTAGAGAGAGAGAGAGAGATTGGGGAAAATGTAAAAATAGGAGAAAATTTACCCTCCGCAGCCATTGCCGCACTTGCAGTTAGCTCCACAGCCGCAGTTTCCATTGCAGCACGACATCCTGATCGAGATCTTTCTCTTGGTTTAAATACGGAAATTTTGCAGTGATCGGAAAATGCTGCTTAATTCTTAGCTGTTTGAGTGGATTGTGATTGTAGTTGTGTTGTGCCCCTCCTTTTATAGTGGAGTGAAGGGGAGGGAGTGTGGATATCATCCTCACACGTGTCAAGATCCTGACGGCCCGATTTTCCCATCATACACCGGCATACGGTATGAGGGCCCCACCCAGATATTTTCCCGAATTTAGGGCCATTCTTTTATTTGTTCCGAATTCTCTAGACTCGATTGCGCTGGCATGGTCGATGCTAACACCTTCTTCAATGCAGACCCCCCATCAATACCTTACACGTGTCCATATGTATTTTGCTTTATAAAGCTGAATTAGTTTATTAGGCTGGTCCCACACTTCCATTTATGATGATGTCATGCACAATTATTCATGCATTACTTTTGCTTTCATTTTTAATCAATTATTTTTGCGCTCTCTCTCGCCTTTTATTTTCTTTTTTTCACTTCTCATTTACTACTACAATTTGATTTTGATGAAAATAATAAATTTTTTAATATTCCAAATGGGTAGAAAATTCAAATACCCTTCTTCAAACCAACCATATACAAAATACCCCTCAAATAAAAACCATACACAAACTACCCCTCTATACCAAAAATGTCATTAATACCCTTTATACAATGTATTTTCCTTTGTTCTTTGTATATTTCCACTCCTAGCCATGCAAATACTAACAGACCCATCACTCTTCCGTAAAATTAAAATTTTTGTAAAATACCAACTTCATACCTTTTGACCGAGTTACTGCCGGGTCCTATCCGTCTGGGTTTTACGGCAAACGCATTCCAACCACGCGGAGCACCGGATGGTTCCAGCCACGAATTCCTTCAGCAGCAAACAGCACAGCCCTCGTTCGTTTTCTACCCGGGGCGTAGAGTATTTTGTTGGTAAATACAAGAATTAAAATTTGGCGACAGGTGATGAGCAGAAGCCCAAAATTTTATTAGGGAATTATAAACTATTTATTACATAAAGATTATCTCCTTTTGGGAGGAGACAAACTTGTTTAGCTACCTATGGTAGCGGAAGTAGAAACACTCATGCAAAAGAAAACTAAACTATTACAGAGTTTATTTTGAAGAAGCTGAAGAAAATGTTCGATGATCTTCTCCTTCTTCCTTCGTCCCTTTATATAGATGCTGAATGGCATCTACCTAATCCTGCATTATTGCCTCGGATGCTAAAGTCGTTGGCATCTTTCTCCTTCACCGCAAATTTCGGTAGTGGTGAGGGCCAGTTTATTAATCAATCCACCGAAAGTTATAATAATTCATCCGGTGAGGTTGATCTGTCATTATCTTCACCGAAAGGTATTGATAATGCAACTTTGATGAATGGAGTCTGGGACCTCCATCTTTGAATTCCACCGAAATTGTTGGTGGAACGTCACTCTCCTGCAGCCCACTCTTGTCGTCTTCTTTTTGAGTGGGGCTCCTGTTGAGTAGAGTCACATGACTCCACTATCTTTTGTTGGGAAAGCCTTTCCCCGGGGCCCTTGGCGTTCGTTTGTCTGGAACCGCCTGGGACTCCTTCTTGTCGGTGGCTCGGGCTCGGCCTGCTCTTGGCCTGAATCCTTTCCCGAACTCCAGCTCCTTCTGGTTTTGGCATGATGAACAAATGCGTTCATCCCAATGACCGAAATGAGCCATGTTGCAATATTTGCGATGAGTCTCTTTGCTCACCACCAGCTTGTTCTCCCATAGCAGAGTCCTTTTTCTCTCGAAAGCTTCCTCTGCGAATCTTGTGGTTTTTCCTGTTATAGTGTTTAACAGGAAAGATCCGTTTACCGAGTTCTGATAAAATTTGAACTGGTATTTGACTTTGTCCATCTCTGTGAGACAGACCCATAAACCCCAAGCTCGTCGAGTTGAGATTTCATCTTCTGAGATGGTGGAGACGAGTGGAGCATCTCCATCAATTGCCTTAACACTGTTTAAGGCTCTCTCGTCGGGTCTCCTTAGCCTTATGTAGTGGAAGGCCTCGTGATTCCCTTTTCCTGCTGGTTCAGGAGCTGCACTTATGAAGTATAACTCCAGAACATCACCGCGGCTAAGTTGATCGTTGTTAGCCCATGAATCGTACACAGCTTCTTGAATCCACCTGGGTAGATTCCTGATCTCTGCGAACGCCGGTGATATGGTTGAAACTGAAGCAAGAGCTCCAAAATCATACCATTGCTTGACATCATGTGGATTTGCACCTGGCTTCATCCACACCCTGGGATATTTTCCTGAACCATCAATAATACAATGGTTTGGATTCAATCCCCTTCTTGTAAGAAGCTTCTCCCAGCTAGCTTGATATACCTGCCAAAATGGAGAAACTTGAATAACTTGGTTAGTATCAACCTTAGAATTGCCAGTCATTGGCCTAAGATTGATCTCTCCCTCTTTAACCCCAGAGGTGCTGGGTTGACATGATGATTCAGATTTTGACACCTGAACCTCATCTTTTCCTTGGGCCGATAGATCTATTGATGCTACCAACTTAGGACTTGTGCTAGAGGTATTTGAATCCTCTGCTGCCGTTATAGGGGCCGGCAACCGAATCACTTCTTTTTCCTTAGAGGACGCCCGAAGGAGTGGCGCTTGTACTGCATTCCAGCACTGGGTTTGTGCCATCCTGCAAGCTTGTATTCTGTCGGTGACTTTCGTCTTATCGACAGCTTGTATCTTTCCGGCTTGTTCAGCCCTCAAGACACACTCGTCCCATTCTTTTGATAACATCTCGAGGTTTTCTCGGAGATGCTTCTGGGCAATCATGATAGAGCTACATTCAGTTGGCTCCATCTCTTGTTAAGAAATCTGCAAGAACATTCTCATGAGATTTCACAATAACAATGTCAAAAACAAAATATTGACATTCAGCTTGCCATCTTAGTAATCTAGCCTTTTCAGGTTTAGATTCTATCTTGTTTTTTAAGAAAGCCTTAACCTGTGTGTTATCGACTTTCAAAGTAAATTTCTTTGCTAATAAAAATAAAGGCCATTTTTTAAACGCCTTTCGAACTGCAAAGAATTCCTTCTCGTTAATGTGCCATCGGATGGCCTCATTTGCTTGGAACAAACCACTACAGTATCTGCATGGTTCTTCTCCATTTGGTGTGATCTTTGTAAGGACTGCTGCCCACCAATGATCACTTGCATCGGTATACAGGACTAAATCATCTTCGTCCTGTGGCATTGAAAGTTTGGGGAGGTTCCCACATACTCCTTTCAATACTCTCATTCCTTCTTTGTGTTCTTCAGTCCAGATAAATGGAACATCCTTCTTTAGAAGTGGACTAAAGACCTTCCTGTATTTTGCAAGATTCTTAATGAATGCTCCTGCAAAATTAACAACTCCTAAGAAGCTTTGAAGTTGCTTCTTCTCCTTGAGATCTTCTGGGAAATCTTTCACCTTCTGCACGATATGATCCTGCAAAATAATCCCCGTCTCATCGATCTCGATTCCCAGAAATTCCATTTTCCGGGTTGCTATAACTGCCTTTTTCTCAGACAGTACTAGCCCTTCTCTGTAACAAACATCTGCAAAAATTCCAAGATGTTTATTGTGTTCATTCATATCTTTTGACGTTATAAGAATGTCATCAATATAAACAAACATAAATGATGAATAATCTTTAAATAAATTATCCATCTTCCTCTGAAAAATCTGGGGTGCATTAGCTAGCCCCATTGGCATCACGTTCCAAACGTAATGTCCTTGTGGAGTAGAAAAAGCTGTGAACTTCTTACTCCCTTCTTCCATGCGAATCTGGTAGAAACCTGACTTGCAATCAAACTTTGAGAAAACCTTTGCATTTCTTATGCAGTTAATAAGGTGTTCTCTACTTGGTATGAAATAACCATCGAATTCCAAAATGTCATTAATACCTTTGTAATTAATAACAAGTCGAGGTTTATTTCTTTTAATCTCACCATGATTCCTTACCAAGAAGCCTGGGCTACTGTATGGTGAGTTTCCTGGTTCGATCA
This sequence comes from Thymus mandschuricus, assembly GCA_029379335.1. Taxonomy (NCBI): domain Eukaryota; kingdom Viridiplantae; phylum Streptophyta; class Magnoliopsida; order Lamiales; family Lamiaceae; genus Thymus; species Thymus mandschuricus. Next base: position 4,148,670 of record CM057079.1, on the reverse strand, counting down.
GCTTCATGTCAAGGTGCTCCTTGATGATGCCCTTCATGTCCTCTTGATCTTTGATATTCATCAAGATTGGCCTGTATCGAACAAACTCGTGAACCTTGTCAGGTTTGACCTTCAAGGTTGCTCTGAGCTGATTCTTCTCCCACCATGCCAAAGGATTCTCATTGTAACAACGTACAATTTTCCTTTTGACATCTTCCAATGATACCTGTGTATCAGTTTCTATATCTTTACAAATTAAAGATACCTTTAGGATCTGGATCTTAGCAACATTTTCCTCATCGTTCTTGCTAAGTTTCCCTTTGATCCTATAATCCAACAACGCTTCGTTGAATCGTCGCTGGTCCTGCATTTTCGGGTTCCGAAGTAGTCCTTCATCACCACGCTTGCTACGAAAATTGATTGGCATTTGTCGATTAAATGCTCCTCTCATTCTCTGAACAATGATTTTGTGATCACACTGCGTTGTGAACACTAATCGTTGCCTCTCATTATCCTGCATATATCTTTTGAACATCTGCAAGAAATTGTTACCGAGCAAGATATCTGCACCGGTATCATGAAAATAAATTGGAGGGGTTTTAACCTTATACCAAGGCGTCTGTCCTGCTCCTCCAATCAAGATTTCCACAGCCTTGATTCCTTTTGATAGAATCAGGACCCTTTTGGAGAAATCTCGTCCTGCAATCCGTGGTAGTTCTTCCTCTATTTCTGCTGGGAAGATTTCACGTCTTGCTGTGCATATTCCTGCACCTGAATCAATATAGGCAGCAAAGTATTCTGCCTTATATTTCTCATACAACACTCCAATAGGAATGTAGATTGAGAATGGACTTGTCATCCGATCAACAGCTTTCTCTCATTGATCGTGATCTCCATTCCTCCTTCCCTGCTTCTCCAGGGCTTGTATTTCTCGAGGAAATCTAGACCGAGGATAAGAATATCTTCTTCTTTTCCTGCTCGGCCTTTGACTTCAACCTTCCATCCACCCATCTCGATCATGGCCTTGTAATGATGGATCTCCGGTTGTTCCAGATAATACAAGATATTACAGGGAAAATTATTTTCCCATCTTGTAGTATCAAATCTGGTGGTTACTCCTCTCCATCCTTCTGGACATTTGATGGTGATAACCGTCTTGTTGAAGTCCAACAACCTTGGTTGGGCAGGTTGTCTCAGACTCAGGCTCCTTCCCAAAGGTTGAGAAGTAATCCTGTCTCCCTGGAATGATAATCTTCCAGAATGTAATCTAAGACTTTGATCATGTCTTATGACTACCCTGTCTTGAATTTGGATATCCACATCTCTCAGTCGTGGAATCTCAACTCTATCGGGACAAATTGCCGTTGTCACCTTCTTGAAGATATCTGGTATCTCAATGAATTGCTTTCCCAAGAACAACTCAGTATGATGGGAGTTGGAAAGCGCATAAGATACCTGATATGTGATGGAATAAGGTCTATTTCCTTCTTCCACCAAATCCTTTCTTTTGAAGTCCTGATACAATGTCAGGGCTTTGCTGAAGCTGGTGTCATTAAGATTGTAAGCAATCTTTGGATAGATAATCCCCACCACTTGTCCAGCACATAGATTTCCTGCGATGGTTCCCATCACCGAATCTTGCAGGTTTCGTACTCGCCTGTCGCATATAGCAATGTCGATTGGTGAATCGATTCCTACGAACAAGGCTGATTTAAGCACGAGTTGAATTGCTCCGATGTGGATCCAATTCATCTTTTCCGCGACCTCCGGTTTCATCTTTGATAGATCTTCCCGAATATCGCTTGCTGGAATCAATTGCATCTCCACTTGATTCCCCGTGAGCTCGATTGGTAGCGCCATTTCTCGTCTGGTTATTCCATAGACAATATGGTGCTTCCGACTCTTTAGACTAAAGTTCCTTAGAACTTGGTCTATGCTTCCTGCTGAAAAACCCTGGTATCTCTGTATACTCAGGTTCTTCTTCATGATCTTATCAATCTGGCTTTGTGAGATAATCGTCCGGCTAGAATATCCGGTTCTATCTTCACATTCCTGATGATGCACCTCTTCTTCAGTTGGATTCTGAATCACTGGATCCATCAGAATCTTCACTGTCGAAGTCCTCTTCGGCTTCATATATACTCTCATCAGAGGGTATATCCTCGAACTGATAAACTTGTATCAGATCTTTGAAATAGATCGCGTCTTCAATGTCGGGTGTTGACACGAATCTATTCATCCTCCTGTTCTCTGGGCAATTGGTTGAGATATGCCCAAGTGCACCGCACGTCCAGCAGTTGCAATCTTTGAAACTTTCATTGGCTCTAGCATGAGCTTTTCTGAAAGTTTTCTTGCCTGCAAATTTTCCCTGAGACTGGTCCGTCTTCTGGTCCGTCTTTCTGGGTTGAAATCTGCTCCTGGATGGACCGCTTCGCTGTCCATATTTATATGATCCGGCCTTCTGTCTGGACCACATAGTTCTTGGCTTCCAAGATTTTCTCCTGGATTTTCCTTCTTTTGAATAGGGCTGAAACCTATTCTTCTTATACCTTCGTTTCACCGAAGGTTCTTCTCCAATGACCGTTGGTAGATCACTGCCTTCACAGTTGAGGGTGGTTTTGTTCATTCTCCTCAACTTCTTCACGTTTTTCTGTGCAGTAGCTTGTTGACACCATTCCATCAACTTGGCATGCACATAGGACATCCTTTTAGCAACGCTATCATGGGTACCTGGGGTATATCCACGAATAAGCATTTCTCTCCAAGGGCTTGGAAATTTTAGGAAGAAAATTTCCCTGGCCTTCTCTTCATCAATCCTAGATTGATGTTGATATAAGGTGAAGAGCTTTAAAAACTTGTTGAGCGTCTTCTGCTCCAAGACCACGAGCCTCAGATTGTAGAACGCCATTAAGTATTTTTTCTTTTTCTCTTCATCATATCCCTTGAAATATCCTTCTCCTAGGAAATGATGCTTTATAACATCCGCCATGGAAGGAGCCATGTTTTGATAGTCTCCCTTTAGGCACTTGTCTCTTGTAGCTTGGCTCATTCCTTCCCAAGCAATCCTGACTACACCCACGAGGCTCACCTCGAGAGTCTTTGCAAAGTTATCTTGACTCATATCAAGAGTGGCTGCTGCAATAGTCATGGAATTTTTCCATTCCTCGATGGCTTCCTCTCTCTCATTGAAGTTGACATCGTCGAGGTTGAGATGAATTCCATATGGATGGATGGGTTCCATTGTTGCCTTTCCTACAGGAGTGTCCTGTTTTTCGGAGGGCTTCCACCTTGAATTCCGCAGGTTGATTCTGTGAGCTTCATAACTCTGATCCTCAAACCGCTCATGGAACGAAGATCCGGCTTCAACAAATGGCTTTTGCTCCGGTTCTCTTTCGTTCACCTTTAGATCCACCATTCTGAGGTCAGCAAATGATTCTGCCAACTCCTGTAGATCTTCCAAACCGATCCTTTCAAGATTTGACATCTCGAATCAGTTTGTCTATGAATTCTTGTTTTGGATCCTTCAGGTTAGGATCCTTAATGGGCAGTACCGTCTGGGGACTGCTCGATTCGCCTTTAAAGACGAAATTCCTTCTGAAGGAACTGGAACGGGGTTGTTCCAATTTCTCCACTCGTTGTTGGATATCTTTCAAGATGTTTAGGATTTCATCTTGTTGAGAAGATATCTTTTCAACTTGTTGAGGTACTCCGTACTGGCTGTTGCCGTAGTTTTGCACCGTCTTCTAGATCTCCCTTAAATCCTTAGAGATTTTTGATGAATCAGGTTCAATCTCTAGGAAATTAGGGCCAACTCCTCCGGTTGACTCCGTCATCTGGGATGAGTATGAGTTTGGTGAAACCTCCTCATAGCTCGCCTTAGAGCTCCTTCAAGATAAAAATTTATCCAAAGGCGGTCCAAGTAACTCTGCACGACCCCTTCTCCGGTCCGGATTTGATCGGGAGTGGCATACTCTCGAACGTCTCGGAGAATTCTTTCACTTTCTCTTAATTGAGAAAGTTCATACGCCTTTCGATTCCCCAAAAATTGGAGATATTCTCTGTAACACTCGCAACTCGGACAATAATCCGGTTGATCCATTTTAACTTGGTGTCTCCTCCGTTAGTAAATAATCAAATATATAATAAATAAATATAATTCCCCTAATAAACCATGGGCTCTGATACCATTTTGAAAGCGTAGGATCATAATATGCGAAAACGAGATCTTTATCCCATTTTTACAAATCATTTTAGTGGATGAATACATCAAACAAAGAAAAGTTGTGTCCATAGCAATTTTGGGGTTGCACATAGACAAAGATAAGGGTATTTATGGATAAATGAATATTAAGGGGTATTTTGTGCATTGTTTTTAAAGGAGTGGTATTTTGTGTATGAGAGTTTTGAAAAGGGGTATGCAAAAATAATACCCATTCCAAATATATATCATTTCTTAGTTATTTTCAATATACAGTAAAATCTCTATAAATTAATACTCTATAAATTAATAACCTCTTTAAAATAATAAAATCTTCCGGTCCCGACTCGGGCCTTTGTAAAAAATCATCAAATTCGATAAGATAATAAAATAATAACTTTTCAGAAAATCCCTTTATAAATATTAGGTCCCATCAAAACTCTAAATTAATAATTCATAAATATAAAATTATAAATATTATGATAATTTGCTAAAATATGAACATACTGTTACTTGATTTTTCTTAAATTTTAAATATTATGGTTTTTGTACCTTAGCATACTTTCAAATGATAATTTTCATCAACTTACTCTTGTAAAAGAATTTGAGTGCACATAAGATGATCTCTCTTATACTCACATAATTTGTACGTGTTTGATCATTCATAGATGATTTTGCAATGCCTTTTAGATGAGAACGCATGATTGAGTGTTATGAATTATTTTATTTATATATATGTTTCACTCATTATGCATGCATGCATATATTTAATTGATTATAATAGTTATTTAAGTGCAACGAATCAATGTAAACATGTATATCCAAGTAATTCTAATGACTTATACATGCGTCAATAAATATAATAGTTGATTGTATACAACGGATTGATATTATATATAATTATATTTAATTAGTTTTTGGGAATTTGTTGATAAATGATATAATCAATGAACATATATGAATTTATTTATTTATTTTCAATACATATGTACTAAATTTGTTTAATCTAAAAAGTCACTCTTTTAATTAATAAAATATTAATTTATCGATATATTAATATCTCTCTAAATTAATAAAATTCTCTAGTCCCGAGGTTATTAATTTATAGAGGTTTTACTGTATATGTCATTTTGAATCATTTTGAATAGTTATTCAAGAATTACCTTTACTAATATTTTTTTTTATTAATTACTTCTTAGTTTACATTTATTTTATCAACAATCATTTAAATATGTGTACATAAGCTTGAAGGACATTTAAATTAAATAGAAGCAGGCCTGGCCCAGTAAGAGAAACCATAACCCTAATCTGCCTCTATATATATAGATGGTGATTAGGGATTCCGCACACGGACAATTATCGGTTCACATACGAAAAGTGGCGGCTAGGGTTTTACGGGGAAGGGGAGAAGAAAGATTTCCGTCCATCCGGAATTCTTATCTGTGCTCGGGAATACTCTAGAAGATCTCGAGGTTTACGAGAAGAGCTAGATCTCGTGTGCAGAGATCTAGTGCGAGGAATTCTTCATCAAAGTCCATTATACCGGCTGGATCTGCCCCGACAAGGTATGCAATCTAGATCTGTTTCCGCTTTAGGATCTAGGAAATTGCATGATATGTGTTTGTTTAATTGATTAACATCCGAGCGATCTTCACGGATCCAACATCAAGCTCGTATGGTATCAAGCTTGATTTATCAAACTGTTGTTAATGCGGAAGTTGGTGGAGGTTGATTTACTCTTTGAAAAATCTTAAGGCTGGTGAACAGTAGCAGGTTGATGAGTGATATGCAAGTTGATGCTAGTCAGTTTGATAATAAAATATAAGGGCGATAAATAAAGAGAGAGAGAGAGAGAGAGAGACCGCGATTTAGCGTGGTTCGGAGAAACCCTCCTACGTCCACGTCAGGTCGACTCGACCTGAGAATCCCTTTACCTTTGGATTCAACCTCTCTCTTATTTATACTGACTGAGTATCAGTTCTAGATACAATCTAACTTGAAAATATCTAGACACGAGTTTTGGGTCGTGACCCTTACAACCTTCGTACTGAAGCGTACAAACAACCTTACGCTAATTACAGAGCTTGACTAACTCTATAATGGCGAAAATAAAAACAAGCTTTCTAACTTCGAACAAGTCGGAGAAGAAGTTGTTGAACAATCGACAAGCAGCAGTGAACGCTTCGTCGTTGTGGTGTTTATCGGAATCGGAAACCTCTCTTCGTCAAGTGTTTGGGAAACTAATCGGATTTCGAACACTTGAATGGATATGAACTTTGAGAGAGATTTGGGCAGAGATATGGCGTTGATAGCTTGTGTTTCCCGTACTTGAATCCGATAATGGCTGAAGTATTTATAGGCAGTTTTGAAAAACTAGCCGTTGGAGTCAGGCTGACGTGGCACTAGCCGTTGGAAGCTGACTCACTTCTAGCCGTTGGGAATATTCGTCCTTGCTGGCACTCGACGTGGCAAGGATCAGGTCGTGACGCTCCATGAAGGCGGAGCATCGACCTTGATTGATAATCCAGCTCTTGAAATCTTCTAAGTCAAAGCGGGCTGGAAGCTTGATAAGGAAGGTCGATAGACAGGCTGATGATCCAGCTCGATCCAATTGAGGCGGGTCGATACATCGACCTTTCTCTTACAGGGTGGATCGAACTTGATTCTAAACATTAGAGGGCATCGACCTGCACTAACAGGTAGCAGGTCGATCTATCGGCCTTGACCCTAAACAAGTAAAATATGCCTAAGTGTGGTTTCGATAAACATCATCAAAATCAAACTGCAAGGGGTTCCCAACAATTATTTTACTAGTTTCTCTATATAAATAAATAAATTAATAATTTACTACAAATTTTTTATAAAGGAAAGTGAAAGTAAAAATAATGCAAGAATCTGAAACATTGAAGAAAAAATTCCAAAAGTAAATACTCCCTCCGTCTTTAAATAAGTGTTCCCTCCTCTCTCACGGAGGGGACACTTATTTAAAGACGGAGGGTGTAAAATAATAAATGTGCATGACATAATAAGTGTGGGACCCGGCTTATAAAGTGTGTGTGCAGAAAATCACTATAGCAATTTATTGTAGTAAAATTAAATTATAATGAAGAAACACGTGGAGGGTGTTGATAGGGGGTCTGCACTGAAGAAGGTGCTAGCATCGCCCACACCCGATTGCGCTACTTCATTCGAGTACTTTGTTGTTTAAATTTAAAATTTAATAAATAATTATATTTTAAAAATCTACGTGGGTCAAATATATGCATGCATTTTAAAAACGGAGTGAGTGTAATTTTAGATTTTTTGAATTTATTATTTTATGTTCGCCACTTCGTTCGACTTCGTTCTTTTTTACTAACACGGACATGTGTGTCAAATGTCGAGTAATTACTAGGGAGAAAAAATGGTCTTTAGTTGTTTACCAACCGTTTAATACGCTCCACGATGTGATAAGAATTAATTAAACTTTGATAAGTATATACATGGGGCGCTAAGCTATTTAAGCTATCTATGTAAGCTAGTCAACATTATTGGTAGTTATATGAATAAGATTTGTTATTTATCGTGAACCATATAAGATAAAGCATATAATTGACTTATAGTATGTGAATTGTGATATTGATGTGGACCTTCGATTTGTTACTTGTCATTATCTTATCGTAAACTATACTATTGCACAAATAATTTGCCCCTCTATTCGGACAAATCGGTGCGTGAAGAAAGCACGATTTCTACAAATTCGGGAAATGGAACGACAAGAAGAATTCTAAGCGTATAAGATTATATGTTCATGTTTTATGGTCATAATCATGTAAGATTTTCAGTTCAAACTCTGTATCTATTTTATCGGTTCTATTTATATAATACATGGGCTTTGATTTGGATGGTACAAACAATCTTTGCTTCAGGGCTGGTCCTGTGCTCCATGGGGCCCTAGGCGAAATGAAAAAAGTGGACCCTCAAGAAACGAGGAAAAATATTTATAAGAATGATACAATCGAAAAAAATTCTCAACTTATAATTTAAATATGTGTAATTAATCTATGTACTCAAATAATTTTAACGATTTTGACAGCTTTACAGATATCTCGAATGTAACGCTATTTGAACTCAATAAATGATTAAACATGAGAAGATTGAACAATAGTAAATTGTAGACATCAAAAATTAAAATCAACATATTTGAACATTAAAGAAATAGAAACCCACAAGGTGATTCAAGGTGATTCAAAGATCGTTTTTATTTTTTAACTACATTTTGCATAAGCTAACGACATATATATATATATATATATATATATATATATATATATATATATATATATATATATATATATATATATATATATATATTATGAGGAATGTTCCCTTACCCACTGTGAGCAGTTCTTACGACTAATGTGACATACTATTAATGAATAAAAGATATATATATATATATACTATAACCTATCTAAAAAAAGGGTAAACCGTAGCACTGTCGCATCGGCTGTGGGCACATTAAAAGTGGCCACGGTAGATAGGGGAGCGTTTCTCATTGTATTATTTCCGTCTCTACAAACTTAAAATATTTCTTGAATGTAATTTGACCTATAAAATAATAATACTACTCAAAATAGCATATAATGTATATAGATAGTATTAATTGTTTTTTTTTAAAAAAAATGGGCCCCCAAAATTATGGGGCCCTAGGCGGGGGCCTTGTATGCCTAGAGCCAAGTCCGGCCCTGCTTTGCTTTTAAAAAATTTGAAAAGACACTATATAACCAAGCAATAGGAAAAGGAAACTACTTTAGTCAAGGATCATTCTTTCAAAGAGTGGGGAATATAATCTATTTTTTATATAGTTGAGCCCAACTAAACTTTAATTTTTTTCAAATCAAACAAAAAGAAACTAAACTTTAATAGATAAATTAAAAATCTTTTTTATATAGTTGAGACCAACTAAATTTTAATTAAAAAAAAACAATAAAAATTTAATTAAAAAAATAAAAAGAAAAACTAAATTTTAATAATAAAAAAATCAAAAAATTAAACAAAAAGAAACTAAACTTTAATAGATAAATTAAAAATATTTTTATATAATTAAAAAAACAATTAAATTTTAATTAAAAAAACTAAAAGAAAAACTAAAATTTAATAATTAAAAAAACAATAATGCTATTTGGCCATAATGTGGCCGGCCACACAACGACATTTTTCATAATATTCGTAATTTTAAAAATTGTAAATGATAACTATGATTTATTAGTTTAATATTTTGATTTAAAAATAATTTTTACCCAAAAATTGCATATTTTTCTCTTTTTTTCTAGATAAAAAGGTAATAAATCCTTTAAAATAGTAAAAATTATCAAATAATTAAAGAATTAATTTTAAAAAATACATAAAAAAATACGGAGTATTGCTTTTTGAGTTTGTTATAATCCATAAAAGTTTGGCATAAATATATAAATTATTTGATACTAAAAAAAATAAAAAAAAAGTTAAATTATGGCCGGCCACATTATGGCCGAATAGCATCACTCTTAAAAAAAATCAAAAAATTGTAAATTAATATAAAAAAACATTTATCGCCCACCGTGGGGCTCGAACCCACGACCACAAGGTTAAGAGCCTTGCGCTCTACCAACTGAGCTAGACGGGCTACATATCAAGTTGAGTTAATTATCTGTATTTATTATATAAGGCATTCTCCAGTATTTTATCTCTCGCCGAACTTTTAATTTGTCGACACTTCTAACTCAGGCCTTTAATTAGACTCTAGCTAAACATATTGGGCCTAAAATTTTTGGTCCATTAGTGAAAAATCTTTGTTGCTATAACCCATTCATACCGAGTGAACTTAATCTTTTATTTTGCCTTTTGAGTTTTCAAACTTGTGATTATATTTTTCCTCACAAAATGTCGTTTGATCAAGAAATACGAAATCGGGAGATGATATTATAGAACATCTAACACTAGACTTTGGAGTTGAGATTCGACGTTAAAAACAATACCCTAACTAATAAGCCTTTTGGGAGATGATATTAAAGGACATCTAACACTAGACTTTGGAGTTGAGATTCGACGTTAAAAACAATACCCTAACTAATAAGCCTGAGTGTGAATAAGTATGCCAATGTTCATTCAATACTTCTGCTAGAGTTCAAACCTATGAGGTTTAGTAATGTTAATGGCGTTATTATTAGTTTGAGATTTTAAATAATTTAGTTTAAAAAAAAAAAAAAAAAAAAGGTCAAGTAGGCGTGGGAAAACTGAAACCACCTGAGACACAGAGCCTTGTTTTCAGGGTTTTGATAATTTCTTACTTGCAATTCAAATCTATTGAAATGAAGCTTCCTTTAAAGTCAAATGCTTAAAAGTCTTCTTCATTAATTACAGCTGGTTTTCATACAAATGCCATCATCATTCATCATGTTTTGCTTACTTCAATCTATATATCCTCCCGTCCCAACGACTTTGAGGTGTTCTTAAAATATGTAGTAGGAGTACTATATAGTAGTAATACAGTATGGTGTAATGAAACGATTCAAGTTGTTATAATTGGTATACTTTATTTTACCACAAAAAATGCAATGCACTCGTGCTTCGAAATTTTATAAGCTTGCGATGCCGGGATCACCTAACCCTATGAAACTTTAATTAGTGGTTATGGTTCGAATCGGGACATTTGATCCCGAAACTTTACCCGCTATCACTAGGCAGTACAATTATGAAACTTTTGTTTAGAAGACAAAGTAATTATTAATGTAGGTGATATATAATGATGTTTTATAGTGATTATTTAAGGGGCCATGGGAAATGAGTGGGAGCATGAAATCCTTTCTCATCTCCCACTACCATTTTAATTAATATTATTCACTCTCTTAAATGCATATTAAGTGACTAAGATTAGACTCTTTTATTTTATTTTATTTTTTATTTATAATTTGAGTTTGAATTTTTCTCATATAAAATAAAATTAGAAGATAGAAAAAGGGGAGCTGGATCTTGGCTGTCGCATGGGCGATGGACGGACGGATATGGCCCAATTGGCATTAAATGTTCGGTTTGGAAGAGAAGCGTTTTATCGATCAGTTAGAGGTTGTAAGTGTAAGTTGCTTTGAAAATCTAGATACAGTTTGAAAGTTATTCAAAATGACCTACTATTAAAAGAGACGTATTTAGACGAGATAAATGCAGTACTTTCAATTGAAAGGAAAAGAAAAAGAAAAATGTAAGATGAGGGATAATGATGTTCACCGTAGACACTCTTAGGGTGTATTCAATTGAGATTTTGTTGGATTTTTTTAGACTTTGAAAAGTAGATGGATTTTTATAGACTTTTAAAATCCATAGACTCTATGCAGAGTTTGACTAGATTCTGTACAGAGTTTGACTGACTCTATTTATTGATTTTGATGGATTTTCATGGACTTGCAGTATTGTGAAATCTTTTTTTATACTTAATTTACATGGATTTCTAAACTCCGACGCTGAACTATCGTAACCATTCATTAAAATAAATAAATGTATACGAGTCACGCTTATAAATAAATAAATAAATAAAATTATATATATTGTTTAGAAAAAAATACCAAATAACTTTATCCAAGTAGTTTGAATATGTTTGTAGATGAGAGTATCAAAATTCATCAAATTATGTATATTTCAAAATAAGAATCATACTTTAGAGAAAGTCCAATTAATGTATTTCTAATAAAAAACAATTACTCTTATTTTTTTTTCGTTCAGATGATATATTTCATATTAGTCATTATTCCCAAAACCTAAAAAAAAAAAAAAAAAAAAAAAACGTAGCAGTAATTTAACCATAAAAAATCAAAATGAAAGTTGAGATTTAAAAGTTACATGTTCGAATTTTATAAAAATGAGGATTTTATGTAAAGATTGATTTTCATGTAAGCTCATATAGTAAACAAATTTTTAGTACAATTAGATAGTCATAATTTGGATGTTTTAAAGATAAACTATAATTGTTGGAGAAAAAATAAATTATAATTGTTCGATTTTTATAACATATGAAGGTCGTTGAGGGTGGCGGAGGAGGATGATGAAAATGGTGATTTTGAGTTTTTTCAGAGAATCCGTAGAATCTCTGGTTTTTATAAAAGATTTTGAAGAGTGAAATCTCTTTATATTTTTTAAAGAGAATCCTACAAAATCCATGGACTGTTGAATACCTGTAGATTTTTTAAGACTTTAAAAAGTCTGCATTGAATATCTCAAGATTTTTAAAGACTTTTTAAAATCTGAATTGAATACCTACAGATTTCTAAAATCCATAAAAATCCAGCAGAATCTAAATTGAATACACCCCCTTAATGTGTCAACTGATAATGTGACAATGCTTATATTTATTTTTGTCAGATAGGTTATATATATTTCTTAACCAGGTGTCTTAGCGCACCTGGCCACCGGGCTCCTCCCTTGAAGGAGTGACCCGGGTTGGATCCCTGGTGGGAACGAATTACGGAGATATAAGGTGGCTTGGAGATTTTCTTGGAGTGTTTGGGATCTAGGCGTACTAACATCTAATCTAACATCTAACCATTTGCCCGATCAAAATATATATATATATATATATATATATATATATATATATATATATATATTTCTTATATTTATTACTAGTATATTACATCGTTCACGAGCATATTAAGAATACACACGGTGGGTACCGGAACATTCATGTGTGATGGCATCCAAATCAGCATTCCACCTTGAAATGCTAACTGCAACTTGCAAGTGGAGGCTTTTGACTTGCCATTTCAAATAAAAAAGAATAATTCATGTACACTTGATCACTTTCTTTAATCCAGTTTATATTACAAATTTGAAATGATAAATGATAGTAATAATTAAAAACGCATAATCTTCTATTCTTATTCACTCAACCCCACACGCACAAGAATATTGATTTTATAATATCTAACGCATAATCTTTTAATTTAATTCACTATATAAATTAATAATATTATTCATAGTCAACGCCCTCATCCCACCAAAACCCCCAAGCATCGGATGTTTAAAATACCAATACCAATACTCTTTATTTCTCTAAGTCAACTCTCTCCCTCTCTCTCTCTCCTCTCTCTCATGGAGTTTCAACTGCAACCCTTTTAACCTCCTCTGTTTCACTATCACCTCTTCCCCTCCTTTACGCAGAAACAGAGAGAGAGAGAAAACATGGGAAACGGAATCAGAAAGCTCAGCATCTGCTTCGCCGGAGACGCCGGCGAGATTTCCCGCCGGAGAAACGACATCGCCGTCTGCTTCTCCGACCCTCTCGACGAAGGCTTGGGCCACTCCTTCTGCTACATCCCCTCCGACCACCTCCACAAATCCCAGCCCCTCGACGACCCTCCCGCCGCCGCCGCCGTCTTCCGCACCATCTCCGGCGCCGCCATCTCCGCCAACACCTCCACCCCTCTCTCCACCGACCCTTTCCCCTACGCCTCCACGCTCGACAAGGCCTCCACCTTCGAAAGCTCCAACTTCTTCTCCTCCATCCCCCTCCAACCCATCCCCAGAAACTCCTTCCACACCGCCCGCTCCGGCCCGATCACCCGGAGCTCCGGCCCCGGATCCGACCCGGCTGAGCGCGGCTTCATGTCCGGCCCCATCGAGCGGAGCTTCATCTCCGGCCCTCTCGACAACAACCACCACAGGTACAGGCCCAGTTTCAAGAAAATCGCTCTGGTTAAGAATTTGAAGAAAGTGGTGACCAAATCTTTCTGGAGTTTCTCTCGAGAGATTAATGGTGTAGAGAGAGAGAGAGAGAGAGAGAATCATAACAACAACAACACTGTAATTAGTGGGACTAACAGTGGGGTTAGCAGCACCATTACCAGCCATAACCTGAGCAGTGAGCTGAGCTTGGTCGATGAGAGTGATGATGGTGGGAACGAGAGCTTTGGAGCTCAAAATCTGCAGTGGGCCCAAGGGAAAGCTGGGGAAGACAGAGTTCATATCGTGATCTCTGAAGAAAATGGATGGGTTTTTGTAGGGATCTACGATGGATTCAATGGCCCTGATGCTACTGACTTTCTCTTGAACAATCTCTATTCCAATGTCCATAAGGAGCTCAAGGGCTTGCTGTGGTGTGATCGGGGCGAGTCTTGCGAGACTACGGCGGATAGCTCGTGGTTTCTCTCGAAGAGCTTGGATGGGAAGGAGAGGATGGAGCTTGATAGGAGGTTGAGGGAGAAGCTGAGTAGCTTGGGATCCGATGGTGCTGATCATTGCGCGGTTTTGAAAGCGCTGTCGGAGGCCTTGAGGAAGACGGAGGCTTCGTACTTGGAGATTGCGGATATGATGTTGGCGGAGAATCCGGAGCTAGCTTTGATGGGATCGTGCGTTCTTGTGATGGTGATGAAGGGAGACGATGTTTATTTGATGAATGTTGGGGATAGTAGGGCGGTTTTGGCTCAGAGAAACGAAGGCGAAGGCGAATCGCAAGGTGTGAGAAGGAAGAAGGATTGTGATGAATCAATCTATGGCTATGAATGTGATAGTGTGGACTATTTGATTGCTTCTCAGCTTACAATGGATCATAGCACATCTGTTAAAGAGGTAGAAAACAGTCTTAATTAGCATATCTTCGACTTGTTCGTCTCACGTTCGATGTTTCACAATTGCTAACGATTCTTAATCATTCTCTTAATTCTCAGGAGGTGAGGAGGATTAGGTATGCACATTTAGACGATGCTTTCGCAGTTATGAACAATCGGGTGAAAGGCTCGCTCAAAGTGACCCGTGCCTTCGGAGCCGGCTTTCTCAAACAGGTATGTACACATGTATTCGAATCGGAGTCCTTCAATTCTGTTTATTTCGTTGATGATGGATTTTAAAATGAATGGAGATTTACGGGAAATATTCTTGTTTTGTTGCAGCCTAAGTGGAACAATGCACTCCTTGAAATGTTCAGAATAGACTATGTAGGAACTTCACCTTACATAACATGCTCACCATCCCTTCTCCACCATAGACTAGAACCTAAAGACAAATTCTTGATCCTGTCCTCCGACGGCCTCTACCAATACTTCACGAACGAGGAGGCCGTCTCTGAAGTCGAGATGTTCGTGTCCATGTTCCCCGAGGGAGATCCGGCTCAGCATCTAGTCGAAGAAGTCTTGGTTCGCGCAGCTAAGAAAGCCGGTACGATCTTTTTCAAAAGAAGCACATTCCTACATAACTTACATGCACACATCCCTAAATCTAACATCAAGAATGTTGCAATTTGTGTAGGTATAGATTTCTATGATTTGCTAGAGATCCCACAAGGGGAGAGGAGGAGGTACCACGACGATGTATCGATCATCATCATCTCGTGCCAAGGAATATGGCGCTCGTCTCTGTGAATGAGGATCGGAAGTCGAAGCCATTTTTGTTCGTCTCCTCGAGGATGTTCATACTTGCAGCATAGAATTAGGTTCATTTTTTTGTTTTTTAGCGTTTTCAAAGTTACCATAGAAGAAAAAACAGTGTGATTTTCCAGTTGATGGGGGGAATGTAAATGCTTATAACCCCCATTTTTTGTACACTATGGTGCTACTTTCTTCAAGAAGTGCCATTTTAACACTGATAGAAATCTCAATACGAAATGCGGAATTCTTTTGTTCTTTTTCCATTTTCGATGTATACTACTCCTTTCGTCTTTCATATTAGTGTAATGGACTAAAATGAAAAAATTCCCTCAACAAAATAACTCTTTATCTAACATTTTCTTAAAACGTGTATCATTTCTCTTTCCACGCTAATATGAGGGACAAATGGAGTATTTTCCGATTCAATTTTTGAAAATAAAGTAAAATGAAAATGTCAAACAATTTGCGCGTTTTAGTTTTGTAAATGTGAATTCCACTCCTACACCAAATTGCTTGCTGAGGTGAAAGATTAGACCTTTTTTTTTTTTTTAGATGAAAAATTCAAGTCAATTTAAGAATAGTACTCTTTTTGGCTAAGTCGATTTAATCGTTATTTACGTTGGAATAGAGAAAAAAAGAGCAAGCTTCTAGTGGATTTGATAGTCTTCTCGTGAAATATAATGGAATTTAATCCACTAGCATTTTGAATTTTTCACTAAAAAAACATAGAAGAAACCTTTTTTTTTCTCCTTGAAATAGTAAAATATATACACATGTTAAAACAATATTGTGAAAATATAAACGCATGGATCATGTCAAATAATATAAAAGAAAAATAGAAAGAAAATGCATGTTGAGGTATCAAGTGTTTGTATAATAAATACTTCCCCCGTCCCGCTTCACTTGGCTTCCTTTCCTAAACGGGATGTCCCACTTCAATTGACTTGTTTCCTAAAATAAAAAGAATTAACCCTTATTTTTCAATGTAAACCCCTTACTTTTCAATTTTAACACTCCGTGCTGAAATTTCCACTGTCCCGCTTCACTTGGCTTTCTTTCCTTAAAGGGGTGTCTCAATTCAATTGGTTTGTTTCCTAAAATAGAAAGAATTAACCCTTATTTTTCAATGTAAACCCCTTTCAATTTTAACACTCCGTGCTGAAATGAAACAAGTCAATTGAAGCGGGACGAAGGGAGTAATAGATAAATTAATAAAAAAGCAGCCATAATGGTGTGGTTAGAAACTTACTAACTCCACAAATAATCAATTTACTATATTACAAAATTAAGCAACAAAATCAGTTGACCAAACAAAGAGGACAAAATATGCCTAGTAACAAACACTATTTTTAAAAAAAAAATAATTGATGATGCACATACAAACTGTGTTAGGTTTCTAGTAGATAGTAGTGGTAATAGTATTATGTTAAAACTAATGCGACAAATGAAGAGGCAAGTCAAATGTAAATGGACAAAAATATTTCAAATGGATATTTCTATATATAATTAAATACTTAAATATGATGAACCAAACCTTGAATTTTGATGTTTGGACTATCACCATCAAAAATTGCAAGGCTCACGTTGTAACTACTACTTACTGATGCGACTGTCCTCTCTATTCAACACCCAATCCTTATAAATATTTTTATAATATACTGTTCACATGTCTAATTTTCAATAACTAGTGTCACTTTTTACTATTTAAATATAAATGAAAATCTACAATGGAAAATTCAGGAATAAGTCAATTATGCATCCCAAATCCAGTCATATAATGTAGTAGTATTCAACATAGATTAAAATGAAACAAAGGTTTTTCAAGAAGTTAGTTCTAATCAACTCCTAGTGTATTACTCTACTTGTGTTAGCATAGATGTGCTTCCTCATCAGAAAGATGTATAGCAACGTACCTGAAACGGACGAGAGAGAGAACTGGGAAGAGTAGTGGCAGACTGGCAGCAGTGATTGAGCATCACCATATGAATCTCTGGATCCCGTCTTCGTGCACCCATGAGAAAGGCCGAAACAAGAACATGTACATAGTGAAGCAATTCACAGAGAGATACAAGACCCCAAGAAGAAGCCAGCTCATGTTGTCGATAATGTTGGTGTGGAGAACCATGAAGAAGAAAGGAATTGTATAGTATCTGAACTCTATCAGCGGAGTTGGAATAAGTGATGCAGCACAAGCTAAAACATAAGCTAACACCCACAGCTTCTTCTGATTTTTCGCTGCAAATAAGAGAACCAAAAAAAATGATCATGATATTAAAATCCTAGCGTTTTTTGATGGTTTTTCCGCTTCTCACAGCTGCTCTCGAAACCATAATCTGTTGATATACGGCGTAGATCCGGATGATTGATGGAATTAATAATAAAATACTTATGTAGTAGTATATGAAAAAGGAGGAATGGTGGACCTGTGCACGAACCTAAATCACTGACTATGGAGAACCATGAGTAGATATAAAAAGGGAGCATAAGGTACTTGGTCGACCAATGGTAATTGATGATTTTCCGCCAGAGATAGAAAGGATAATGCCGATTGTCTGCTAGGAGATATGGATGGGCAATGCTGAATGAGACAGATAAATTGGTATTTAGTTAAACCTCTCAGAACAATTAAAGAAAATGAAAGTTTGAAAATGATCATCCTCTAGTTTATCTGATTATTTAACCTGAAAAACTTCACCGACAGGAACCCAAAGGCTAAGGCCATGAACCACTGAACGAGACCAAGCAGTCTGTTCATACGGAGGTGTTGGAGCAGAGTTGCTGCTTGACCAAGAGAGAAGTGAGCAGGAAATGTAAACAGAGAAGAAACCATGCCATAGTACAGAAATTGAGCGAAATGGGGAGAAACTGCATGTGCGTCTTTAGCCCCTGGATATTCAGTGCAGCTTATCATTTTCAGTTGAGAACAGGGGTAACAAAATTATACACTGTCAATATAATTGAAGAAATAGATGAAAAGTACTTCTCAGATAGCAAAAGGTGGAAGTTAGAATGTAACACGTACCAAGAACGATACTCCCATTCCAGCAAACAAATGCAACAAAAGCCGCAAATACCATTAAGAAAGGACTTAACAAAACCAAAAGCTCCCCAAAATTGTTCCAAGATACAATTACTATGCTGTAAATTTCGTCAAGCAATCCTGAATAACAGAGGAAACAGGTAATAATGTAGTTAGCATCCCGGAACAAAGAAAAACAGAAAAAGGATGTGAACTCTCTTATGATGGTGTATTATTCTAAGGTAGTTGGAGGAGACCGTTGCAAACTCCCTGTTATAACTACTCTGATTTTTTTGCATGGTCAATATATTCATCTTTCTCATACCCATAAAATGACTAATAATGACAACATAGACATCATTCTGCAATAATCCAGGAGCATGAGATGTAACCTGGTGAATGTACCGTAGTATTTGGCTTTTCTATTGCAAGTCTTTTCTGATTCTTTGCACCATTATTGACCCTTCGCTTTCTCAAGTTGGAGATCGCCGATGCACCTTCATGATTGGCAGAGATACCATCATCTTTATCTGATGTGCTTAATTTAATAACTTCCCCACCATCCTTCAGGTGAGAATGTGCAAATTCTATGACGCCAGTGCAAGCAACAAAGAGCACCCATATGATATTTGTTTGCCTTACCATCACTGAAACAGTCCCAATCTACAGATTAATGAAAATAAGATCATCACAGTGCTGATGTAATGTGTAGGAAAAAACATAAATGAAGGTTGCCAGGTGAAGGGTAAGATAGTCTTCTAGCCCAGTACTGTGGTGAAAAGTTGATCCATATTACAGCTCTTCTACATAGTATGTAGCATCAAAATAGAAAATCTGGACATAGAAAGTTTATAAACAATGCATTTTTCGTCCCAGCCAAAATACAGAACCAAGTTCAATAGGTATAGAATTCCAACATAAGCACTGGAATATTCAACATTAGAGAGTAAAATGCTCATATTCGATAGCACTCTTACAATAAATGTGAAGAGATCCTTTAAATTTGGTCTCGACAATTATAATCACGGGTTTCACATATGACCCTTATGGTGTTAGTGCTACACGTTTTTAGTTTAAACTTTATGTGCTAGAACCACAAATGACATTCATGTCATGTAATCATTAAAGAAATCGCCGACTACCACAGAGATTTTCAGCCTACCTCCACCAAATAAAAAGAACAAAAGTCTGCTAAATTGCACATGGATAAGTACATAACCTTAAAAGAACATATTAGTAGTGCACGTGATATACATGCAAGTAGGGCTGCAAACGAGCCGAGCTACTCGGGACTTATTCGGTGCTCGATTCGGTAAAAGCTCGTTCGAGCTCAAACTCGTTAACAAACGAGCCGAGTTTCGAGCCCGAATTCGAGCTCGGTTAACTTAACGAGCCGAACTCGAGCAGTAAGGTGTTCGGCTCGTTTTGCTCGCGAACGTGTTCGGCTCGTATATTAATCGAACATGTTCGCGAGCCTGCTCGCGAACTCTTAATCGAACCTCTAATCGAGCCTGTAAACGAGCTTTAGCACATTTATGTGTAAAAAATTGTAGGTAAGAGAATTTTAATTATCGTCAAATATTAATGAGTTAAAATTAATTTCAAATTACAACCAAAACTAATATTAATTGTTCTTTTTGGATTTTGTTTTATATTTTGGATGAATTTCATTAGATGAATTTTTATTTGATGAAATTCATTTTAATTTAAGTTCATTTGAAGTGTTAAAAGAAAATATTAAATATGTTTATATCATGTCTTTTAAACGAGCTCGGACTCGAGCTATTCACGAGCCAAATTCGAGCTCAAGTCCGAACCGAGCACGAGCCGAACTCGAGCCGAATTCGAGCTCAAAATTTTTAACCCGAGCCGAGCTCGAGCCCGGATTTAAAGCTCGAATCGAACTCGAACCCGAGCCCGAGCCGGTCAAATACTAAACGAGCCGAACCCGAGCAGACCAGTACTCGATCAGGTTCGGCTCGTTTGCAGCCCTACATGCAAGTATGCTTTAGAAGAAAGCTGCATATGATATATATGCAAGTATGCTTTAGAAGAATTAACGAACTCTGGAAGCTAAGATGCCAAGTTAATAAGATGATGAAACTGACTAAATTAGAGAAGTGGTAAAGAACGTACTGAGACCAAATTTATGTGATGGCATTACAATATGATTGGCACTCGCCATTTATGTGATAATTCAAGATGAGAATAGGTGAAGAGTATTCTTACCAAAGAACTGAGGAGGAACTTCTTCTTCAAAACTAAGAGATACATGGCAAGTACTGCAGTTAGAGATGCCACGTCTGTATAGTATAAAAAGGAGAAGAACCAGTGCAGAGGATACAATGACAAAACCACTGCACGAAGTGTTGCTTTCTTGTCACCAAGAGATGGTCTCAGATGATTGATTATCTCATATACAAGAAGGCTACATATTACTGCCAGAATTCCATTGGTCAGTCGAAGAAGTGAAGTAGAGCATGCCTCTGAAAATGATGATATTGCTCCAATACAGAACGATCCTGGAAACAAAGAAGCAAGATAGGCAAGTGAAAGAAAGTACCTGCAAAAGTTTTTATATCGCATAAATCAACCTTTCTTTAAAAATTCTATACAACTGAATTTCGTAAGAAAAACCTTCTCGGCCTATCTCAACTTCTATGAGCAGTCAATTTACGCATCTAAATTTTGCAAGCTATTCTGAACGAGACTCAATGTATCATTTCCACAGTAAATCAAGTCGAATCTGGACTGTAGACACAAGCATCTAGACTGAAAACAGTTAATGCATCTTCCTAGAAATGAAAAGGCCAAGTATATCCATACGGAGCCAAATTTCTGAACAGCCAGCACCACATAATCCATCGATTCCACCCCGCCCCCTCGTAATTGACATAACGAAACTAATTAATTCACTACAGCATAAGAATGTCAAAAAATACTAGCTAGATTTACCCCCAAAGCTCAGAATATACTCACAACGCCAAATCAACGAAGAGCTAAGAACAAAAACCGAACAAATCAACATGAAAACAATCACCGAACGAAGACGCTCACAGTCCAGGAGGCGTGGTGATCATTGGATCCCAACTTCTGAAATTTCCCCGGCAGTACTGCTGCGCCTGCGGCACGTGGAATATCTCATCCTGCGCTTCAATTGTTGCCGTTCTGGCTCCGATCAGCAGTCAAATCGTCTATCGACGCACATTAATTCATACGAAAACTTCTACGATTCGTCGGAAAACTAGGTAGCGATAAGAGAAAGGAGGAGTTTACCATGTAAGGGTCCGGAACGAGGCGATTGACGAGAACATGAAGAGGAATCAGCCATAGAGTTACGGCCAAAGCAACTACCGCTTTGCCCATGGTGGATTCAATTTCCCGATTCGCTCAAAAAAGGTGCGATTAACAGAGGGAAGTAGAAGAAGAAGAAGAAGCAGCAGCAGCAATTAACTACTAACGAGGACTGAGATTTTAGAATGGAAAATTGATTTATTTATTTATTAAATAATATTTCTTGATAAAAAGGCCTTTCCCTCATTGGGCCCGAAGTAGCCCAAATAATGAAATTTGAGGAGGGCCCATTTCCTACTTGGGCCCACCTTCAACGGCAAAAAACTACGTACTATATTCCAAAAATATATTTTAAAATTGACTGTTGCGTAGCCTCGAAAAAAAGGTAAAAGATCACCGGAGTAAATCGTAGACGACGGAGTACCATGTAAGTTATTTTTCGTTTTAAATAAGTACGCAATTCTATTACTCCCTCCTTCTCGCGATTTCTGAGCCTCTTTCCTTATTGGGACGTCTCGCGATTTCTGAGTCCTTTCCTTTTTGGGTAATAATTAACATACTAATGGTGCAATTAGTATCCCCTTATTACAATTAGTATTTTATTTAAAAATTAATTAGTCTTCTTCCTCTCTCTTACGCTATTCCTCCCCCCTTTCTCTTTCTCCCTCGCGATCCTCCCACGGCCGGTGGTCCTCTCCCCCTACTCCGACCGCCGGCGGTCCTCTCCTCCCACGGCCGGCGGTCCTCTCCTCTCACGGCCGCCGTCGTCCCGTCTCCAATTTCCGTTCCGATTAGAAAAGCCCTAATTGGGAAAATTGGGCAAATTTGCTGGATTCCCAATACTCCAGTGCCGGCCGCGGCTCCATCGACGTGGTGTGTCGGCCGGGTCCCTCTCTCACTCTCCGTCGCTGTTTCCTCCGACCAGATTGCCGCCGTCTCCGCCGCGCATTAGCCATCGCGCACCCTGCTGCCGTCGTGCCAATCGCCGCCGTGCCATCTGCCGACGACGGCGTTCCTCCTCCGGCCGTGGACCTATCTCTCTCTCTCTCTATCCCCGCGGCCTCCCTGGCCAGGAGCGCCGCGTCCCAGTTACGCGTTAGCCGCCGCCGCTGCTATCCTTCACCGTGGCATCTGCTGCCGGGGCGTTCGCCGTCGCTCACCCCTTCAAGGTAGACGAGAGAGGGAGAGGGGAGAGAACCAGGGAGAGGGGAGAGAACTGGGTTGGGTTTAGAGAGAGAATGAAAGTGTGGTAGAAGTGAGGAAGAGAGAGAGGGGTAGGTGGACAATTAATTTTCCTAACAATACAATTAAAACACTAAACACTTTCGACATAATTCCCGTGCCGAAAAGAAAGGGCTCAATAATCGCGAGACGGAGGGAGATAATTTATTATTCCGTTAGTTCCTTTTCAGATTATATATTTATGAAATTTGAATTATAAAAATAATAAAAGTACGTAATCAGACGAGGGAAATGATATAGGATTGAATTATAAATAGTAGTAGCAATGAATAGTTGTATTTTGTAGAGATGTATGCATGTGCGTGATAACAAAGGGTAGACACTAAATAACAAATTAGGGTTTTGGATAAGAGAGAAGGCTTACCATATTCAGCATGGGAATCCAAAGCTACCAACACTATTAACATAATTTATTATTCATATTTTATATATATAAGAAAGAAAAGATGCCTTCCAATCAAATTTCAACTTCGTGGATTATTTAACTAAAAAACGCGTCGTTTAAATAATACTATATGAGTGAGTGATACAGAAAAAAAATATAACTTATCCCTTTATAAATGGAACGAGGAGAGAGTATAAGTTAAATAACTTCTATTTTAGCTGTATATGGCATATGAACTAAATGTCTAATAAATAAATAAATAAATAAAATGTTTACGTTTTAATTTTGCTACTTTTCATAGTTATTATTTAATAAAATTTAATGGTTATTTATTTATTTTGACTGAAATTCAATGTGACAGCCGCAACCTCTCTCAAGTTTATTAAATAGGGTTAAGGTGCAGATACCCCTAAGGTATTCATGGAAAAACAAAATACCCCCTAAGTTATGTTTTGGTGCAAAAAAGACTTTCACCTTCATCTTTAGGGGGCAATTTACACCTCATGTTTAACACCGTTTAACATCCGTCAATTTCCATCGTTTATTAATTTTTCCTTTTTCTTTCCTTTTTTTTTTAAAAAATTTTTTGAAGGCCCACGGTTAATTTTAAAAAAAAAAATTGTGGAGAAGCTTCTGTTACTTATGATCATAAGGTCATTTTCTTTGCTTTTTGGAAATTTCATTGCATGATATGATTCAATTGTTGCATTGATGTTTGCTTCTATCTTCGTAGTATTATGTTGATCCTGAGAAGTAGTATTATGTTTGCTTCCCGTCATATATTGTTCCTAATTCCTTGGTTTTTCGCCTCATACGCTGCTGCATTTCATATATTCGGGTTAGGAAAAGACGAGATGTGTTGTTGAATTGGAATTATAGTTTCTTAACTTTATTCAGTTGCTGATCTAGTTCATTAGTGAGAAGTAGCAGCAAAAACTTGATGCACGCTATATGTTTAATAAAAGTCCTGACTCGAAAATAGCCTCCAACACCTTCAGCACTCGCTTTACATTAACTCTTGGTTTTCACTAATTTCTTTCGTCGAATTCCACTAAATTTATCTCGTTTTGAAGAAAGAAGCAGTGCAATTTTTTCCTTCCCGTGAAGAAGGGTTTTCTACTGTAGGTGAATCCTCTTCAAAAAAAAAAAAATAATAATAATAATAATAATAAAAAAAGAAAAGAAAAATTAATAAACGAGTGCAAATTGACGGATGTTAAACGGTGTTAAACATGAGATGTAAATCGCCCCATAAAGATGAAGGTGAAGGTCTTTTTTGCACCAAAACATAGCTTAAGGGGTATTTTGTTTTTCCATGAATATATGCACCTTAACCCTATTAAATATAACTCCACTAATTAATTTCAAGCTCAACAATATATTTTCAGTCAATTTTGTACTCCATTTATTTTATTATTTTACAGTTTCTTTCTTTTCTTTTTTTTTTTTTTAACTTTACAATAGAAATTTTAAAGGTTGCCCTATAGGGACTCGAATTCGAAAATTTTTAAATCCGATACATTAAGATTAATTCCTTATCGCTAGGTCAACACACGCAAATCATTTTCATCTTTTGATGCCGATAAATTACGTGGTTTAATAAATAGGGAGATTAATTTGCATTTATTCGGTCAATCAGGAATTTATTTTTTGGTCAAAGTCTTTTCCCCGTTCATCAAGATTAATTACTGGATACAGGTGCATCCACATCATAGTATTAATTCAAACAATATTGTTTTTTTTTTTATATTAAAACAATAGGAGTAGTATATTATATACCTTAGAATAGTAAAATAAATATGAAAATAAATAGATTAAGCTAAAAATAAAGAAGATATTAAGCAAGCAAATGGGGGGGTTAAGATATACCAGTATATTTTTTTTGTAAAAACAAACATTAGTTTTTGCTAGTGCATGTGAATAATTAAGTTAATTGGCTAAATTTAATTCAATTAATAAGTAATAATTAGTAAATTAGGCCCCTACCAATATCTTACCACGTTACAGTTTGATTTCTTAAATGCCTGTAATTTTATGATATTTAATAATTAATATGCATTAATGATATTCTGAATGCGAATATTGACTGAAAATTGATAACCGGCATAAAACATTATATTCATATGTTGTAGTAAAATATTTATTGTAAAATATTTAAATAAAATGAAATAAAATGAGGAAAGAAGCGACAAATAAAGATTATTGGAATAAATAAATAACCGAAAATTTGGATTTGGGAGGCAGCCTCGAAGGCATCCACATGGCATGTTATTACTATTTATTAATGATGTCTTGGATCCTCAAAATTTTCATTGGAATATTTGCCAAAAGTATTTACATTATTAACATTCTTATACTAATCCCAAAAAAATAAATCCAATAGAAAATTTTCTCTAGATTTTAGTGTTCCAGTCATATTCCGAATCCATCGACCCTATTTAAGCTTATAAAAGTAAAAGTAAATTATGAAAAGAAAATCGAAGGCGTAATATAACTTGTACATTAAACTTACATGCGAGAATATCTTGCCGTAATTTACATATATAAATAGACTTATTGTAAGGCTGTCGACAAAATCCAAAAAGCACTTGTAGTCGTCGGCGGCCAAATTGAATTAGAAATCGACAAACACAAGATTAGATGATCTCAACCTCCGATTCGACGGAGATTATTATACTTTATTCTTATTATTATCACCAATTATATTTTCTTAAGGTGAGAATATGCATCTCCTTGTCTCAAATATATTATTGTACACGGGTAAACTATAAGTGAAAAGACGCGTGTGTAGAGCTATCAGAAAAAGTTTAAAAGAGCCCGAGCTGAAAGGTATCTCGACTTGCCTGTAATTTGGGCGGGCTTGGGCTTCGATGTTGGAGGCCGGCCATATTCGAGTTGAGCTGAGCCGAACCAAACCAAAATGCTCAAAACCCGATGAATTTCATGTAGGCGGAGTTTGGGCAAGTACTTTGGCGACCGAATTGAATTTCGAGCATAACCTCTTATTTTCAGATAGTCTGGCTCAGCATTTTGACAACTCTACACGTATGACATGCTCAAACTAATAGAGATCGTTGAGATAACATACATACCATTTTACATTTTACTATTGAGCCGCCCTTAAGTGGAATAATTTAGGATATATTTAATGTGTTAATATGTTAGGAGAAAGAAACCATATGTTATAAATATATAATCAAAAGCCCATCATATTTGCTTTTCTAGCAATTGCCAATTGGCCAACACAAATGGATATGTGAAGTAAAAGAAAGATTTCCCAAGAGTGAGTTTGCTTCTATTTTAATTTTTGCACTGCGCGTGTGTGTGTGAGAGAGAGAGACTGATTTAATTTGCAAATTAAAAAAAAAAAGGAAATAAAAATAAATAAAGGGTTATAATGAGAGTTAGTGTACATCGGATCCCTCGCCAAAGCTACTGTTTGAACGCCTCCACCTTCTCTAACAGTACCACATCTCCCTCTCTCTCTCTCTCTCTCTCTCTCTCTCTCTCCTCTTAACTTCTTCCCCCAGCTGAGTGATCCCAAAATCAACAAGGAACACTGCGATAAATCCCTCCCTCCCAACAAACCGCGAAAAATATATGGTGGTTCGTTCCCTCGTAGAAACCACCTATAAATTTAACGCCCCCTCCCTTTTTTCCACTCTCTCTCAGCTTTCTTCCTCTCCTCTCTCTCTCTCTCTCTCTCTCTCTCATGTGCTCAGAAATCGATCAGTTCCCGTCGTTTCTGAGGAGGAGGAGGATGTCTGACCCCATCGACACAAAACACGACAAAGAGGAAATCGCCATCACCTCACAACCTCTAGATTCTCTCCCAGAACCTGAAACTGCTGCTTCTGTAGAGAGAGAAAGTGAGAATCCCGACGACGACGACGGAGGCGATCATCATCATCAGAAGAAGAAATCACCAGAGGAAGTCAAGAACGAGGAAGAAGGCGAAGCTAACAAAGCCGCTCCTTCTCGCGCAGATATCGACGAAGACGATGACGGATTCAAGACCCCGACCTCCTCCGCCCACAGAATTCCGGCGATAACGGAGTGCCCGCCGCCTCCCGTGAAGCCGCGGCCGCCGCCGTCGAAGCTGAAACGGAAAGCGTCCCCGCCGCAGAGCTCGCCGCCGGAGGTCGACTCGTTGTTCCCGCCGATCGAAAGCGGCGATCAAAGCGATAATTCGCAGCAACACAAGATGAAGAAAGCTCGAACCGAAGATAAGGACCGATCGTGAATATTTGTGGGCACGAAATTATTTTATTAAAAAAAAAAAAGAAAAGAAAAAAAGAAAGTGGAGTTGGATTTATTACATTCTTTCTTGGTGTTTCCTTCCTCCGATGTTGTAATGTGATCTCGAAACTTGTGATCGGTACATTTACAGTGGCAAATTTTTTATAAATTTATATTCCATGTAACATTCATTAATCCTTGATTATTTACTTAAGTACTCCCTCCGTCTTAAAATAAATGTCCCCAACCGCCATTTTGTACAAACCAAGGAGAAGGGTAAATTGACATTTATGCCCTTAAAATCTTTGAATTTTTTTATATTTTGTGCAAACCAAGGAGAAGGGTAGATTTTCAAGAGAAGGGTAGTTTTGGTACTTTAGTGTAATTTTTGCTTGGAAATTTGTGTGGGGACACTTAAGGACAAAAATTTTAACGGCTCGGGACACTTATTTAAAGACGGAGGGAGTATTATTTATAAATTGGGATTGTTTAATTAGGTGCTAAAAAGTTAAAAGTTTGGAAAAAGATTCTATAGTACAGTCTTGGAAAAGGAGGTGACATGGACTTGAAAAACTTTTTATCTTAGGTGTTGTGTAGTGAATAGTAGGCTACAAATCTTATACTCCGTATTAACAAAAGAGCAAATCTTGATTTTTGCTCAAATATTTGATGCGGAAATTTCAATTATTTAGCATGAGAAAAAAACTTTTCATTTTGCATATGCATAAAAGGCTTATGTATGTGCTTCAACTCTTGAGAGCTGTTTAAAAGGCGGTCAGGATCAAACGTTTATATTACAAATGTCTAGTCATTTTCTTACCCTTCAACTCTTAGTCTCCGAGTAAGGTTCTAGAAAAAGAAATTGATGTGATTATTCACACTCCATCGGTGCACTAAAAATATACTCCATCCGTCCCTTTCAAGTTGAGTCATTTCTTTTTGCAGTTCTTCGGCACGCTTTTCCACGCTCTTAGTTCACGAATTTTAAGATGTATTTTTTTAAAAATAATTCTTTTACGGAATAATACAAGTATTGTAGTCACCAGTAAAAGAAATTTTTCTTCAAAAATCTATTTTAAAATTCATCATCTAGAAGCGTGCCGAAAAACTGCAAAAAAAAAAAAAAAACTCAACTTGAAAGGGACAGAAGGAATACTTAAAATCTTTCGAATATTATTTTGTATAACTAGTCAATATCGTATTTACTATTTAGAAAGCCAAAGCCTAAAGATGTTGAAAAGTTTTAGAAATTTCGTTGATGGAATCACGTTAATTTTGCCGCCAATGGAAGCACCATCCATTATTTGAGTTATTTGGTTAAAAAACAATGAAACCAAGTCAAAATGAAAATATAATTGAAGTTGAATCAAACTCGCGTCATTTTCAATTTGATAACGTTGTCATTTACTTAAGTATGCGTGGGATTAAATATTTAATTATCTACAATGAAAAAAAGTATATAATAGTACTGTTTAAATCAGTCTTTAACTTGGGTGAAATTAGGATTATAGGATCCCAAAATCTGAATAGATATTGGTAATTATATAATGGAGTATAATTGTGTAGAATCAATTTAAAAAAATTGCGTGATTTCTGGATTTCTGTCCTTGATTACTACTATTATATGGTTGATTATGTACATGTTTGTGTCGACTGATTAAATTATTTTGAAATTATAAAAAATTAAAATTAAAATAATCATGATTTGGATGAGCTAATTGCCTAGGTTCATGAATGGAATACTATGCTGCTCAAATAATTTCCTAAAATTTGAGCACTAATTTATTGCGATAGATAAATAAATAAATAAATAAATAAATAAATAAATAAATAAAAGAAAAGAGAATTTATGCTAACCGACTTATCAGCTATGTCCCTAGTTTCCCTCTCTTCTCTCTCTCCCTCTCGAGCCGTAAACGGTAAAACATTTCGCAAACGCCAAAACTCTTCGAAAAAAATCGAATTTCCTGAAAAATCCACCGTATGAAAGTTTCCGGCGACGGCGATGAATCGGACGGTGAGCATAAACTTGGACGACGAGGATGCCTTCTTCGACCCGACCGACCGCCTTTCCTCCGTCGTGGCCATCGACCTCGCCGACGACGACGACGATGAGTTCTTTGAGGCCAGCCGCATGTCGTTTGCGGGCGGCGGCGCGTCGATCAAGCGCGTCTACTCCATCGCCCCCGTCAAGAACGACTCCTCCTCCATCCTCCCCGCCTACGACATGTGGATGGCGGAGCCCGGCGACGTCAAGGAGCGGCGGAAGCGTCTCCTCCAGGGCATGGGCCTCGCCAGCAACAATGACCTCCTCCGCATTGCCTCCTCCAAGATCGTCCGCACCATCTCCATCAAGCCTAAAGCCGGCGTCGTCGAGATCTCCCCCGCCGTCCCCCTCGATACTACGCCGGCGGCACCCCCCGCTGGCCAGGAGCCCAAATCGAAGGAAGATGAGAAACTGCCGCCGCCGCCGCCGAAGCCAAAGCCGATGAGGGCGATCATCCTCATCCGGGCACGCTCCGAAAGTGACATCGACGCCTTCTCCAATAAGACAAAGAAGCGGAAGGAGGAAATGCTGGGGAAAAGATCCAAGAATAAAATCACCCGGACTTTCTCCGGCCACCTCGCTCCGAGCACCACCGGCGCGTGTGAGTACTCTGCACCTCCCATCCGCGTGATCAAGGAAAAAAAAGCGGTAAGGGCTGCCGCGCCTGAAGCAGCAGCAGAGCAACATGTTGCTGCTTCTGGCGCCCAAGCCGGCAGCGGCGGCGGCGCACCGGCGCAAGATGCGGCGGCCGCCTCTGTTGGCAACTTCTTCCTGATCAAGAATCTGGACACCGGGAACGACTTCATCGTGAAGGAGTTCAACGAGCAAGGAATGTGGAACAAACTGAACGACCTCCAAACCGGTAAGCAGCTGACAATGGAGGAATTCGAGAAGTCCGTCGGCCACTCCCCCGTCGTGAAGGAGCTGATGCGCCGCGCCTCCAGAAAAGGCAAGAAGAGCAACTCCCAGTTCAGCAAGAGCTTCAGGAACAGCACCAAGAAAGGCTCGGCGATCCTCAAGAATCTCAAGGGCGCCGCCAGCGGTTTCTTGGTGGTCGACAAATTGGAGAAAGTAGCCAAGGAAGAGAAGGCCGCCGCCGCCGCAGCCGCCAAGGAAGAGAAAGAGAAATCGGAGAAAGAAGAAAAGGAAAAGGAATCTACAGAGAATACCCCGGCGGCAGCGACCGAACAGAAGGTGGAGAAGCGGTGGCCTCAATGGACGGACGCGCACCAGCACGGCAAGTCAGTGAAAGAGCTCACCGCCTTACATTTCTCCCAAGAGATTCAAGCCCACGAGGGCTCCATCTGGACCATGCGCTTCAGCTCCGACGCCCGTTTCCTCGCCAGCGCCGGCGAAGACACCAACATCCACGTATGGGAGGTCTACGAGTGCGAAGCGTCGCAGGCAAAGCCTCCCGAGGATTCAGCTCCAAAGCCGCCTGAGGATTCGGCTCCCGAAGCAGCCGAAACTGCTGAACCTGCAGAACCCGAACCCGCTGCCGACGGCGAATCCCCTCCCAACCGCGTGTCACTGGCAGACATGTCGACTCTGATAAAGAAGGGGAAGAAAACTCAGAAAGGAGGCGCAGTCCCCGACCACGTGAAGTTGCCGGAGACGATGGTCGGACTTTCAGAGAAGCCCAAGTACTCTCTCTTAGGCCACAAGGATGAAGTCTTGGATTTAGCATGGCATCAATCTCAGGTTTATTAACTAACTAAACAAATTAATTTAAAAGAAAAAACAAACACAGTAACATAACCGTAGTTCTATGGATGAATATCTATAGCAATTGCTATCGTCGTCGATGGACAAGACGGTGAGGATGTGGGACCTGGAAACGCAGAGCTGTCTCAAGATTTTCGCACACAGTGACTACGGTGAGACCTCACAGTAGATATTATTTCTGTACAACGGTAACTATGTATTTATGAATGAATGTATTGATGAGAGTGAATGTGGTATATAAAATGACAGTGACATGCATACAGTTCAATCCAGTAGCAGATAACCAGTTCATAAGCGGGTCGTTAGACGGGAAGCTTCGGATATGGAGCGTACCTGATCGTCAGGTTGTGGACTGGACCGATGTTCATGAAATGCTCACTGCTGCTTCCTACACACCCGACGGACAGGTACGTAATTAGTACTCCGTTTCGTTAGTGGACTCATTATCAACAAGACGTAGTAATCCTTACCAATTTTGGGGGTGATTTTGATTGTTGAAGGGGGCTATAGTCGGTTCTCAACAGGGAAACTGCAAAATTTACAGCGCTCAAGGTGAGAGAGAGAGAAAGAGAATTCTGCAATTCGATCATCGTGTTAGTTTCCTCATTCTTTTTCCCTTGACATTTTTAGATTCGACGTTAGAACATAAGATGGATATACAGAAGAAGAAAGCTCAGGCGAAAAAGTTCACCGCCTTTCAATCTCAATCGAAGAAACTCCCCGGTTTCCAGGCTCCACCTCCGCCGGGAAAAATCACCGGTTTTCAGGTATCATCACCGTTCAAATCACCATAATAAATTCCAATAGTAAAATAATATGAACAATAACAAGCCTTATAAAATTTTGCTCACCCACGCAGTTTACTCCATGGAATCCAGCTGAAGTACTCATCACTTCAGCAGACTCCCGCATCGGAATCTACAACGGTCCAGATCTCGTCCAAAAAATCCGAGGTTCACACACACTAACACACACACGCGGAGATATTTTAAAATTCAAATTTCGAAAAATTGCAGCACAGAAATAATCGATCGAGGCACGCACCGCAGGGTTCCGGAACACGAGCAGCCAGATCTCGGCGTCGTTCTGCCCGGACGGGAAGCACATAATCAGCGCCAGCGAGGATTCTCAGGTCTACATATGGAAGGTCGAGGAGCCCAAAGCTCAAGCCGCCGCCAAGAAGAAGACCGTAATCGAGGTCACCTCCCACGAGAATTTCGCCTGCAAAGACGTCTCCGTCGCCATCACCTGGCCGGGGAGCACCAGGTACGAACCGCCGCCCGTAGATCTGCACCCCAAAAAGACCGCTGCCGCCAAAAAGCCGCCCGTCGCACCGGCGCCGGCAACTCCTCCCCCCACCGCCCAGGACGAAGAAAATCCGGCTGCCGCCGCGTCTCTGCCCCCTCTCCCGAAGAAGAAGAAGGATGCGTCGTCGGAGGAGAAGAAAGCGTCGGAGGATCAGCCCGAGCCTGCTCAGGAGGAAACCGGCGAGGCGGCGGAGGCGTCGACGTCTTCCGCGGCGGCGGCGGAGGGCGAAACGCAGGCTCCGGCCGAGAACGCGAGCAGCAGTAGCACGGTGCTGGCGACGGCGTGGGGGCTGGTTATAGTTACGGCGAGTTTAGAAGGCGAGATTAAAGTTTATCAGAATTTTGGCCTCCCTGTGAAAGTGGCGCGCCTCTTTTAATAGGATTTTTTTATTTAGGTTAGAAAACAAAAAGGATAAATATGTGAATAATTAGACACGTCAATTTGTACGATTTATGTAAAAATTCTACACATCTTACACTGCACCTCTAAATCTAATTCGACAATTTTAAATTTAATTTTGTACCAATCTTCGTAGTTATATACTAGGTTCGTAAACGAGCCAAGCTATCCGGGAGTTACTCGGTGACCGATTCGAAAAAAGTTTATCCGAAATTAAATTTGTTAACAAACGAGCCGAGCATGAGCCCATTTTTGAGCTCGATAAAATTATTGCGCCGAGCTCGAGCATAATGGTACTCGGCTCGATACGCCCGTGAACATGTTCGACTCATATATAATCGAGTATGTTTGCGAACTGTTAATCGAATCTGCAATCGAGCCTAATCGAATTAAAATTGAAGTTTTACACGAACTTAAATCTAGCTCGAATCAAAATACTAATATTTGAGCTCTTCACGAGCCTTGTTCGAGCTCGAATTTAAGCAGAACTAGTTATCGAATATATGCCGAGTCAAACTCAAACCAAGCTCAAGCTCAATTATTTTACCACGAGTCGAGCTCGAGGCCAAATTTAAAGTTCAAACCAAGCTCAAGCTCGAGAAAACTTAAACGAGCCGAGCTCGAGCATGCCAATACTCGGTTCGGCTCGGCTCGTTTACAGCCCCTTATACTCAGTTATTATTGTATGATTATGGGCTTAGCCCAAACATAACGGCCCAGTGATAGTCACTAATGGGCCCATCGTCCATGTTACGAGGCCCAAAACGACAGAACGACGTCGTTTTGTCGTTTGAAATTCAAACGCGTACTCATCTCGCGTTTTGCCATAGTTACCTAACCCAGTAATCGCCGGCGTTTGAGCTCAGATTCCGAGCAGAAAGGAGTCAAATTCCTCGTTTGACTTCATGAACTCCGCCGCCTCCTTCCTATTCGACGACAAGGATCTCGACGACGCCGCTTTATGGGCGGTTATAGACTCCGCCGCCGCCGCCTCGCTTGCCTCCGCCATCACCTCCCCGGCGTCGGCCTCGGCCCGCACCAAACCTCTCACCCCGATTCCCTTCCCCCTCAACTCTCCGCAGCCGCAATTGGAGAATCGCGGCCGGAACCACCGCCCTAACTACAATAACAATCCCAATGGCGAGGTGGTGCAGAACCACCGCCCTCACAAAATTCAGAGAACGGCTAGCTCGCCGCGGTCCAGCCCTCAGCAGCTGATGGTTGTGAAGCACGTGCCCCGGACGCCGACCACTCCTCCGTCGTATTCTGCTGATACGACGGAGGTGAGGAATCTCTCGGTTAGTGAGTTTTGCAGTCCGAACTCGTCTTCCGTGAGCTGTGAGAAGGCGGAGGTGAGGCATAGTTTGGCCGGTCAGTTTCCTACTGTTTCGCTGTTCAAGGAGTATCAAAATGCAGCTATGGCGGTGAGTTGTTTACTGATTTATGTTGGATCTCTTGCATTCCACTAGTTCAAATCTTATAAACCTATAGGTATATACAATAAAAATTGTCTGCTTTCATGAAGTATTTGGTGATGATTCATGATGTTGCTCCGATTTCTGGTCGTTGATTGCATTATTTGAGAAATAGGCAGAGGAAAATCTCACATTACATTCAGTTTACGAACTCTAGTAAAATGCAATGGGAGAAAGGAAAATCAAAGCAAATGAAATGAAATGATATGATATGATTTGCCATAACTTGTACCTTCAAATTCTATGTCACTCGCATCTGGTTTCGACACCCCTCCCATACTGATGATCAATATGTTGATATCGACTAGTTGGTAATCTACTAATCTCACGGTCACTAATTAAAGATAGGTTTCATTGATTTCTTTGAGGGGAATGAATGTACACAATACCTTCCCCTTGTTTCTTTAGCTGGATATAACTTGTCAGGTTCTCTCTTTAGTTTCTTGATCTCTAGAATCTCAGAATTCGACAATCAGTAGTTCAAACAATCACCTTTCACTTTTACCAGAGTAGGGTCATCTCTTTTTGTGGGTAACTTATTGTTAGGCATGCTCACACCTCAGTCACAGATAGAAGCTTAAACAAATTTAATGATTCTTTGTCTCTTATTAGTGCATGCTACTGAAGAGATTTGACTCTGTTATTGAAACAAAATGCTACTCTTTCTTGATTTTTCCTGGACAGATACTGGAGAAAAGTGACTATACCATGATATCTGGGAATACTTATATCAAGAAGTCAGGTACAGGCGTACAGCGCATAGCTCGTTTTACTTGGCATATTACTTAGCACACCAGGGTGCAATATTAATGTATATCTCAACTACAGGCTGGAGGAAGATATCATTTTACTTCAATCTCTCTTTTGAGATTAAAGACAAGACCATTGAGTTTGATGAGAATCGCAATGTTCAGCGTGCTGAGTTTATTGTTCGTGCTCACATGCAGTATGCTCTTTTCACTGTTAGATAAAATTACATTGTCTACTCTAGGAGGCTCCTATCATATTCATAAGCCTACTAGTTAGCCTAATTTTCTTGTTTCTGCTGCCAGGGGCGGAAGATTCTCAGACGGATGGGGTTCTTGCAAACGAAGGGAGAAGAAGTTCATGAAACCAAATCATGATATCCCTAGCACAGCAGAAACAAGAGCTAAAAATAGAGCATGCCAGGTGTGTAGTTCTTCTGCATCTTGGATTCTTGAGAGCTATAAAGTCCATACACTCTCCAATCATGCTCCTCCGTAAACTGCTCCGTTTTAAACTCTGTTACTTTATTATGAAATATATAACACAACCTTATTGATTATGTGTTTAGATGCAACGGTTGACATTGCTCTATAGAACTTCAAAGAAATAGTTGAGATGTCAAAACACTTAATGTATCCCCACTCACTAAGAATAAGTTGGTGACTAGACAAGGCACATAGTTTGCCTATGTTCTATCGAAATGGTATAATCGTACGTACGGACATACTGCATTGCAAGATCCATGGTGATCACTTACAAACGCTTGCAGGACTTGCTTGGAATTGGTGAGTACCGACCTGGTGCCAGGCATGGTCAGGGGTGAGATAGACTTTCTGAGAATGCACATGACTGAACTTGCACAAGGTACTACTTTGAACCAAACATACTTTTCATATGCAATTATACAAGGTTGTTCTACTGAGAATCAAGAACCACACAATCTATGTACGAAAGGCTATGCCTCGGCCTTGGATTTCTCGGCATGCTTGCTCTATGTATGTTGTCATTCATAATCTGAACTTGATGATTATGCAATTGTAGTTTAATGTATCACAACATTTATCTGCTCCTTATCTTCCAATGAATCAATTGGTACTTATTTCTGGACCCTTGTAACAAACTGAATGTTTAGTCAAGTTATACATCAGAGATGGAGGTATGGTCTCTCTCTCTCTCTCTCTCTCTCTAGAAAGAGAGGGAGATAAGGTTTTGTAGTTTGTGAGTTGACAGCCAAATGATTGGGGTGAAGGATGTGATGGCAACCCCACCCCATGCATGCTTTTTTCCTCTCCCTTTTCTCAATCACACCGACACTAAGTACAGTAGCTAAGTTAAATTTCAATCTAAGCGTGTCATCAGGTACTCCCTCGAAGCTATTCATTTGGCTCGTATGTTGAATATATATTAAGTGTCGAATATAACGAGACAGATGGAATACCTTTCAAGCCTCTCTCTTGCTGCTGCTTCTTGACTTAATTATATATAGTTGTTGGGTAATTCCCATGTAAATGCACATGTGGATGCTCTGCTCAATAAATCTTGCACATGCAATTCTTTACTAGGATGCCGCCTTAAAACTAGCAAATGCGAATCCGAGCCCTAATAACTCATGTACACAATTACACATGTAACAACAATACAATAATATTACGATATTATATATAGCCAACTAAAAGGTCGAAGGTTCGATTTTTCGCGGGCCCTTATTTCGTCGATTAAAGTAGGAAAAAGAAACACGTCCATATGTTACAACATGATTAATGATTACAAATCCAACCCATTTTCCACATCTTACATCTAGCCTAATCTTTAGGGAATTACTAATTACAACACATAATTTATATAATTGAAAATGCTAATCATCAACTTCCCCCTTTTCTTTTAACCGTTCGTAATTCATTAATATCTAATATCCACCGCAAAAAATATCAGATTCGAATATTTCGTGACGTGATCTATCATACTTTACGATTTGATGGTCGAATACTAATATACTAAATGACAAGCTTCCACATTATACAACCTTAACCGTTGCTACTATAGAGTCAGTGTTAGCAAATATCAGAACGAGATAAGGAATAGAATCGTACACACCGACTCTATAGTCCTATATAAGGTGGGGATTGATTCAGATTTAGTATATGGAGGAAAGAGAATGAGGTGCGGGTATGCAGTAAGCAGAGGTAAAAAGGGAACCATAATTCCACAAATGTCCCAAAAAAATTCTTCCTCCTCCTTAAAACCTTCAATTCTCCTCTCTCTCTCCTCTTGAGTTTACAGTCTAGTGCTACTGAACCTCCATCAAATTAATAATGGCTCAAGAACAGGTACTCATGCATTCTATATAATAATTCTCCTTGTTCAAGTGGTGTTGGTGTTTGTGTTTGTGTGTGTGGATTGAAATAGTCTGTTCTGTTATATGAGAGTATGCAGGAAGAAGGGTGGCCTTTAGGGCTGCAGCCATTGAACGTGAGAGTAGTTCGGAATCGTGATCTGAATGCTTCTCTCTCCTTCAACACTCTGCTCACCTCCTCCCCCATTTCCTCCGATGACTTCTCCTCCGATCTTGACACTCAGGTACTATTTTTCTCACTCTTCTTTCTTTTATTAATTCAAATATTATTCTTTGTTATGAAGAATATCAAAATGCAAAATTTGTTCATCCTTCCTTTTCTTCCATTTGGATCTTTTAGAAATCTTGGCCAATATTTTCATCAAGAATATGATAGCAACTTCTCTCTCTCTCTCTCTCTCTCTCCCAATCAATTTTACTTTATTTTTGTTGTTGGCATGGTGCTTGAGAGAGGAACATTTTACTGAAAAGTGGGCAAGTATTTTATAAAATGTCAGAAACCAGTAGTGAGGCATACCCAACAACTACTACTACTTTACTCTCTTTTCACATGCCCCTTAATCATCTTCTTTCTTTTCTGTCTTTGACTAATCTATCTATTGTTCCCTTCTTCACTTATGAGCTTAATATATATATGGTTGGTGATGATCTTGAATGAGAACTGCAAGATTCTGGGCAAATTTTATATGTAAAAGTAGACTATTGAGGAGAAAATTGAAGTTAAATTGGTGCACTTTTGATTAGATTTGTATTAGAATGTTGCTTTACAGCTTGTTTCTTGTTCCTAATAAGTGTTGTTTTTTGACTTTAGCCCTACCATTCTTTTTTCTATAGCTAATCATACAATAATTCCAAGTTTTGAGTATGAAAATTAATATGAATGTAGTATGATTAAACATATATATAGTCTTGAATAGAAGAATGATTTGTGTTAACTAGTGTTGAGGGCTCGTGGCAGTCGACAGGTTCGTTCTTCCACGACAAGAGCATCACCCTAGGTAGCCTCATCGGCATTTCCAGCATTCTTGAATTCTCTAGAAGGTCGAGACGAGGGAGGGTTCAGCCGGAGGCCACGAGGAACAAGAGGAACCGCAAGACCAAAACATGGCTGTTTAGCCTCTGCTCGAGGCTGAGCACCGATGCAGTGAGCATCAACAACGCCCCCTCCCTAGCTCACTTGCTCGAGGCAGAGAGGAGAGCTGCTTCGACTACCACCTACGGACACGACGACTTCTCTGACGTCTCCAATCCTAACTCGTTGTTCGTTGGAGAAAACATCGCTCCTCCTCCTCCTCCTCCTCCTCCTCCTCCTCATGTCTCGACCTTCGCTAGGGACTTGCTCTCGCATCACAACGGTGACGGCCCCCCGTTACTTCTCTCGTGTTTATGCGGAAATCTTGCTCATTCTTGACCAAACTAGCTAAAATTTCAACTCTTTTTTCTTTTCTTCTTCTTTTTTTGGTTGTGACACAAAAAATTGAGTATTATTTTTGTTTGATAGTTTGTGTTTGGATCTGAAAATGAAAATCTGATTAAATTGTATGAACAGAATTAGTTTCTTCATTAAAGTAAGGTGAAATTGTTAATGGTGATGGATTCTTAAAGATTCCTCTTCTTGTACCTCTCACGTGAGACTCTGAGTTCTTGTTTCTTTGGGGATTAATTGCTGCTGTCCTTTTCTTTTGTTTTATTACATTAGAGTACGTACTACTTTTTTTTTTTTTTTGATCGGGCAAATGTTAGATGTTAGATTAGATGTTAGTACGCCTAGCTCCCAAAACACTCCAAGAAAATCTCCAAGCCACCTTATATCTCCCTAATTCGCTCCCACCAGGGATCGAACCCGGGTCACTCCTTCAAGGGAGGAGCCCGGTGGCCAGGTGCGCTAAGACACCTGGTTATTAGAGTACGTACTACTCTTACTTTAGTTTTACACTAAGATTTAATTTTCATAAAATAAAATGAACAAACAAGAGATGTGACGTTACGTGGGAAAATCACGCGGGAGGCGGTCTATAATCTATATAGTCCCTCCGTCTCATTGATAAATGGACATTTTCCTTTTCGGGACGTCCCACTGATATAGGAATCTTTTTCAAAATAGAAAATTTTAACTCAATAAAATTCAGACACGCCACTTTAAGCCACTACCTTTTACTTTAATACACTATCATCTCTCTCATCTTAATTCTCGTGTTGAAAAAAAAGTCCTAGGACGGAGGGAGTATAATATTATTATTGTCAGAATTTGTGTCATTTATTTTAAATTAAGGGGTGTTCATTTCGACTAATAACTAATAAAGAAAATGATAAATCTCTCTCAAAAACATATATACTCCCTCCGTCCGTTTTTTTCTAACGTAATTTGTCTAATTATTTTATACCACCCACATAAATAAACGAGTTACCTCATAAAAAATACTCCCTCCGTCCTTAAATAAGTGTCCCGAGCCGCCAAAATGCAATAACCAAGGAATTGTATAAATTTACTATATTAACCCCTAATCATTACATTGAAAATTGAAAAAGTGAAAAAAGTGTAATGATAATAGGGGTAAAATTGGTAGTTTAGCCAAAATTTTACATTGAAATATGTGATAGGACACTTATTATGGGACAAAAATTTTGGCGGCTCGGGACACTTATTTAAGGACGGAGGGAGTAGAGAGAATTACTCCCTCTGTCAAGTTGAATCATTTCTTTTTTTCAATTTCTAACACGTTTTTCCACACTTTTAGATGAATTTTAAAATGGATTTTAAAAATTTTCGTAAAAGATTATTTTTTAAAAAGAAATCCATTTTAAAATTCATTATTTAGAAACGTGAAAAAACGTATCAAATATTAAAAAAGAAATGACTTATCTTGTAAAAGATTATTTTTTAAAAAGAAATCCATTTTAAAATCCATTTTAAAATTCATTATTTAGAAACGTGAAAAAACGTGTTAAATATTAAAAAAGAAACGACTCATCTTGAACCTTATGGGTCCCCTCCCTCTCTCTCTGTCCAGTTTGGCAGTTTGCACCACTCTGTTTTTTAACAAGACAATTTACGGAAGAATTTCAAGAGAATTTAACCTTTTGTCGGAACTTTCTTTTCAATAGAAACCATTATAAATTAGGCAGCTAGCTAAAAAGAGAGACCAAATTCATTAGAATACTACAGTAGTACAAAATGAAATAAGCTTTCACTTCTCTCAAGCTTTTATATTACGCAACAACAGACTTTAAATATTACTTAGTAGATAATTAACCCTCAATAATTTCGCTCCTCAATTCCTAATTCCGGTAGGGTAAACAATTAAAGGTTCCTCATTTCAGATAAAAATTTTCATGTTTCTGTTTTACTTCTCAAACTGACCTTGAAGTCGATGGAAGACGAATGTCGAAAACTTTGCGATCACATCTTATCAATCTCTTCGTTGCATTCTGCAGCGACTTTCCCTGAACTGCGCCCCAATCTACTGAAGGAGCTGAGTGAGGACAGACCCTTGAAGCTGCTGCTTCCTTCACCGAGATTAAAGGACTTTCTTGTTCTTGGCTTTGCAGGGCTAGACTCTGGCTCGATTATGGTGTCGAGTTTGGACTTGGCAACGGCTAATCGAGTGATGGAGCTTCGGCAGAAGGGGCAGACTGGAATTTTGGAATGGTTTGTGGAGGAATTTGGTTTGCTGTGGCAGCAGAGGGCTAGAATGCAATGAGCACACATTTGATGGCTACAGTTTTGCACCTCGATTGTGCACACTTGCTCGAAGCAAATGCAGCATAGCTCCGAATCTCCGGCCTGTGTGGCAAAACAGACAACAGATTATGTTTTTTCAGATTAGACAAACTGGGGCATTTTCTCTAGTAATGATTATATGTATGAGGGAAGATTGAAAGCTAGTCCATCTATTAATACTAATTCACGGAAGAAAAAAAACCCGTAAATGTGGAAGCAACACAGACAAGTGAGAACCATAAGATTAAGACTCAATCACTACATTATCCATATTTACCATTTGTAAGTCTAATAGCTTCGTATCAACCTTCCGTGTAACACATAAATCAATTATAGTCACACTTTTTCTTGGATGGAAAAAGCTAAGTCCTAATTCGCTAAGTCCTAATTCTATAAGA
Source organism: Thymus mandschuricus (assembly GCA_029379335.1). Lineage (NCBI taxonomy): Eukaryota > Viridiplantae > Streptophyta > Magnoliopsida > Lamiales > Lamiaceae > Thymus > Thymus mandschuricus. The sequence continues at coordinate 4,106,769 of CM057079.1, read as the reverse complement.
AACAAACTTGGCATTATCCAGCATGTCAAGTTCGCTGCATCCATTGTGTTTGGAAGAAACGTAACATTTCATGTATATTTAAGTGTGGCTTGACTTAGTTGATAGTTTTTCCCTAACAGAGTTCCCTGATCACGTTTACTTTCATGCAATGTGCTGTCTACCAGCATTCTCGTTTCCTCACTGTCGCATCAAGGGCCTCTATCTCAAGAAGCCATTGATGAAGGTGAGCAAGTAGAGTGTCGAATTTACGGTGGTATTTAGTCAGTTTATTTACCTCAGATTCATCATCATTTTCACCGGAATCTGGGAGTGGTTGAAGGGAAGAAGGTGTATCCATCAAGATTGCCTTTTCTCTCTTTTTGTTGGCTTCAATCAGGGCGCTCTCCAGCAAGGATTTTGCATCAGCATTGAGGTCGCTGATGAACTTTAATGGCGACGGCCAAGTTAGAGGCTCCGGTGCCAAAGGGTTCAGCAGAGCAGCACAAGCATCGTGTTTATGCTTCACAGCGACCATGTAAGGTATTCTCCTGCAAAGACACCATAAAATTTTCTTCATCTTTAAGAGAAAATGGACAAAGGTACACAAAAATGCTATCGAACTTCATTTGATCACAGGTCATGGAACTCCAAAGTATTCCAAGAAAGTTATGCATTTCATATCGAAGGGATATGCACTGCTTACCCAGAAGAATCTCTTTGAAGTCTATCAGCACCCCGAGCAAGCAACTCACGAACACAGTCCAACGAGCCTCCTCGAGCAGCTAGATGCAGGGGTGTGCTACCAGGATAACTGCAATTATATCAATCATTTCAACTGAAACACTAAAGAGATGCTATAATTATATATATATATATATATATTTAAAAATAAAATAAAAAATAAAAAAGTAAACACAAGATTCGGTGATGATACCTATATCCACCCGTAGAGGCAGAGACCAGAGCCCCGCTGCTTAATAAAAGGTGAACACAATCCGAGCGTCTTTGTCGAGCAGCTAAATGCAATGGGGTTGCACCACTGCCATCTCTTATGTTAACAAATCTCGAAAATCCCCTGGTTTCCCCAAAGCAATTAAGATAATAAGCCAATATCTTGTTCCTCTAAACTACGCACTTACAACCAACAAACTAGAATAACAAAGGTATTTAAGAAGAGAGACGAAATCCATGAAAAAACGGAGGGTTACCAAGATTGAGCAACGGGGGACGAGTTGGCCGCGGAAAGGATCAAACGGAGGCATTCCGAGTGACCATAGTAAGCTGCATAGTGCAGGCAGGTCCTCCCATGTAATGTATCAAATAATAATACCTGGAAAATCCACAATCTAATTATACAAAAATCGAAGAATGAAATACGAACTCTCTCAAACAAGCTGGAAAACAGATAATCAAAGAGTAAAAGGTGCCATACATTAGCTCCTGCTTGAATAAGCCGTTCCACGCAGGAGAACTTGCCATGAATTGCAGCTAACATCAATGGAGTCTAAGCAAACAAATATCAACACACAAACAACGAATTCTATATTTAGCAAACAGAACACGACAAAAGAGCAGCGAGAGAACACTCATCAAACTTTACTAATTAAACAATGGCCGGAAAAAAATGACCAAAAACACAGAGTTCGAGAGAAAAAGGAGTGACGACGATGAATTAACATCAGACCTGTTTGTGCCGATTCAGTATATCTGGATTTCCAAACCGATCCAGAAGCATCGAAAGCACCTAACAGAGAAACATCAAAATCCACACGAATCAAACCACTCTCCCCAAACACAATCACGAAATAACAGCAACAATCAACCAACAAGGATGAGAGAGAGAGAGAGAGAGAGAGGAGCGCACCTCGGCCCGTCCATTAGCAGCAGCCACGTGGAGAGCGGAGAGGCGGCCGTGAACAGTCCTCAGCCTCAACAGATTCGGTTCCTCCGCCGCGAGCGCCTCTACGGCGTCGACCTCCCCATTCTGAACTGCGGTGAACAGCTCAGTGTCTTCGAGCTCCCTGCAGCTGAGGCCCTGCCCCATTTTCCGAGGCTCGCATCCACGATCGGCCACCCACCACGGCGGAGGAACGGCGGCGTCGTGGTGGTGGTGGTGGTGGAGATGTGATGATTGATAGTGGGAGGGAGGGGACTAGTGGAGAGAAGCGATGGAAAAGTAGGAGAGTGGTATTGGAGTTTGGACTGCCCGCCCGATTCCGGGCAGCCCCTGTCCAACCGTTAGGTGAGCCTCCGGGCAGATTCCGGATTTAATTCCCGGGCAGCTGTGGAAAAAAATTAGACCTTTTTTGTATTAAGCTAATCCATCTTTTTTGACTTGTTTCAATTCCCTTTTAATTTAGTGAAAATCAAATTAGGCTCCTTTTTTTGTTCAAAATTTTAAACTTCGTGATTGATTATGCTAACATTTTTTTGTTAATCCGTGTTTTTAGGGATCCCCTTTTTAGACTTGAAAGTCGAACTCGATACGTAGTCGAAGGGAAAACGTAATATCAACTGAATTGAATTAAATAGTATAGTTTGAGATAATTAGTATTTCTACATTTTAATGGGCTTCATAACTTTTTTCCCTCTCATTTTTGAGGAAATTTGCATTTATATGTGATGTACTACATAAACTAGATACTGATACAAGTATGAAGAAAATTTAATTTGTATGAAAAAGATGTAATGAAAAATTGGCAGTGTAATAAAGTTTGTTTCAGATATTTGTGTAGCCACTTACATACATGGCTATCTATGTGAATTAGGTAGGTATATGTTCGATTCAGGGCTTAAGGTCCCGAGTTCGAATGCTCGATTAAGAATTAAATAGTCTATAAATATACTATTAAACATTTTCTAAATAGTAGTACTAAAAAAGAAAAGTGAGAAACAAATAGGTATAAAAGTCATAGAATTATTAGAAGGTGTTGAGGAATGAGGTCACATAATAATTAGAGTAGTTGGACTTTTTACTACACAACAAATACTCATGTCGGAAATTTAATTTTAGCTTCAAAGAATTTCTAAATTATTTTTGCCAATTATTCCTATACCATCAGAAATAAATCACAACATCCAATATAAAAATTTAAAAAAAAAAAAAAAACATTTTCAAGTGAATGAATTTATATTACACTAAACAGTAAAAAAAGAATTACTAATAAAATATTAAGCTTTATATAAATTTTGAAATTTTGAAACAAGGATTGGTGATGTCAATATATTAGTAATTTTTTTTTTTAAATGAAACGTGACATAAGTAATTGACAAATTTTAAATTAGTGGATGATAAAAAAAATTCAACGCGGCTAGACTAAGTAGTCATACACTATAGTATATGGTTTGGACTTATGTTAGAAAATAATATTCGAAAATAGGATAGGAGAGGTCCAAAAACAGATGTTTTAGACTTTGACGAATTTAATTTACACAAGAAAAAAAGAAAAAGAAAAGTGCAGTAGAGTTGACTTTGATTAATTTGCCAAAAGAATTAATTTTATTTTCGTTTTTCCACATTGGATTAAATCAATTTAATTGGATTTATGGTTCATGTTACTTGATTGGGTTTACAATTGGGCCAGGCCCATTTTTGTTGGGTACTACAAAATGGAAATTATGGCCTTTTGGAGTGATTGATTTGGATTTATGCTTGATTTTTTGGGAATCAATCAAATCAAGTTATGTGGGCTTTCAAGTTTCAATTGAACATTTTATTCGAACGTGTTTCTCGCTGATGTGGTAATGTAACAAAATTTGAAATTATTTAAATGTTAAATTTGAAAAATATAAATAAATTAAAAAAATTATAAAGTACCTCGTCCGTGTGGTACTGGCACATGAACGACGGTGAGCTTCCAATATAGTATAAACTTTGTGCGAAGAACGTTGCTATTTTACAATTTGAGAAAACTCGAACAAAAAACATAACTATTTTGGTTTGAAATGTGAAACACTACTTTCGTTCAGACAAATACCATAACTACTGATTAACGACCGAAGTAGAACAATCCTTTTAATGACAGACTAACAACTAATTAATATCCGATGCCCCCTTCGTTTCGGTTGGGGGTGAAGACCCGAACATGTTGGAAATATTTTAGATTGACTAGACTCTAAAACACACCAAAATAATTCCAAAATAGAATTTTGGACTTAACGAAGAAGCAATCGAAACATGCACAATACATAGATATTTCCCTACTAAATTAGGTTATACTATTGTATAGTAGGTGTCGTTAAGTAATGGAAGGAATTATTGAATTCCTACCTACACTTTTCCACCTCAAAATCGTGACAAGGATTTGTCCAAAAAGGTGCGGCGTCTGTCGTCCTTTGTTGCTAAGGAACACCCCGATTTTTCTAAATCGCGTTTTCCGTTTTATTAACTAGTCGTGTTTCTTCTCCCCACGATTCTCGAATATTAAATTTATTTTAGTTCGTGAGTGGTGATCGACATCATTTCATAAAGTTAAATAAAATGATGGGGAATCTCATTTTTGCCCTACTAATCTTCCAAAATTGCGGCTTACTACATCATTATTTAATTAAAATGGGTTAATATTTATTTAAGTTAATAGAAAATTGGACTTATTTATTTTGTAACATCATTTTCTAGCTTTGATTTAAAATGGGGTCTCCGACAAAGAAAGAAGCAATGGGCTCTCTTGCTTCGTCTTTGTCTTTTACTATTCTCATGCCTAGTATATTATTATGTCCCGTTAATAACGAGTTCACCTATATTAACGGGTTTGATAATTTCGTTTTAATATGATTTCATTCGAATATCCTAGTACTATTGCAAAAGTGTATATAGTAAACTATTTGACCTCTATTAACGTGTTTAACTAGATCTATTTAATTAGAGCCGTGCCTTTAATCATAGTTTTGAAAATCTAAGTTACCACTTTATGCATCATTTTATCTAAATTCGATTCTCTCAATAAATTGACATTTCGAGCATACGACTCTTTTCTCATATGAAATTTTTTTAAAGAATCTAATAAATATGGACCTATCATATAGAATCGTGGTCCTATATAATTACAAGGTCACCACTTGCACAAGATAAAAGAGATGATATTATTATTGTTTTCGAAACAACTCCTCGATCTATAATCGAGAGATAGAGAGAGATGTGGTGGAGCACTACTACTACCTTTCTTGCCATTCGTGGGTCAAATGAAACCTCTGAGAAAAGTAATTGATTTTTATTTCACTAAAACGAAAGATCATTTTATCATCTCACGCTGATTGTCGAAATCTCTAAATATCAGTGCATGTTTCGACGACATTCTATAATCGTACAATGGTGATTAAATTCTTTATAGATTAGCCCTCTCGATAATAATCCATAGGAAACATAACAGGGGGATTGATTATTAATTTGTTTGTAATATATTGATTGATTATTATTATAATAAGTGAAGTGACAATTATCCAAATAAAAGTATGTATGCATGGAAGTGTGATGTAATCGAAAAAAAAAAAACAAGAAAAAGAAAAGGAAAGTGGTATTTCACGTAATGGTGCATGCATGCATGGTGATTGAGCAAGACCACCAAATTAAAACCAACCACTCACCAATAAGTGGTGTATATATATTTTATAAAAAAAAAAAAAAATTGAGAATTTAATAATATATATAAAATTCCACAATCGATTCTCCATTTTTGTTTTCTCATGTACAAAACGACAACCCACTATAAAAGGCTAACAATTATGTAGCATTTCAATTTTTTGTAAGAATATATGAGTTGGTAGTATATTCTAAGATGGTTTAAATTCTTATTGGGATTATTATTTTTGGATTGATTAATTAAAGAGGGAAATAATAAGGTATGACAAGGGAAACATAGGATGCTTCATACGTACCTTTCAACAAAGTCTAGGTCGTTGCTTTTTTGGCTTTGTTGATTAAATATGCTATCAACACAAAAATCAACCAAAAAAGATTACCAAAAAAAGAATTAGAGAGAGAGAGAAAGAGAATGAAAGGAGAAAAGAAGATGAGTATTTTGTTGAGAAAGATCGGTGCATACTATCCACATTAATTTTCCTTCCGTAGTACTGTCTCAGAACTCGAACATGGGGAAACGTCTTATCAATTGAGATGTGCTTCGTTGTTGTATCTGGTTCCGATCCAATTCAACAAGGTTCTACGGCTATGCATGGTGAACCCATAATATATACATAAGGGAATCTAATTGAGTCGATCTGTGAAATCCAGTTGAGTATGAATAAAAATAGATGAATTAATTAAGGGATGTGGGGGTATACATGCATGCAGGGGGGCAAATGATGGTGGTAAAGGAAGAAGGAATCAGATTCGAAGACAGATGTTAGTATATATATATAATTTGATATGGAATCTCAATCTCTTACTATTATTATTTATTTAACTTTCTTTTTCATCTCAATCAATATTTGCCCCCATTTTTATATCTATATTTTTCTTCATTACAACAAACGTTGGTTTGAGTTAAAAAAGCTAAAGCTGCTGCAAACTGCAAACTAACCCTCTCTCTCTCTCTCTCTGCGCACACACACACACTTAAGTATGAATTTCCAAGTGGGCATCAGCATCAGCAGCAGCAGCTGAAATTATAAAGAGATGAAGAATATAATTATGAGATTAATTTGTGTGACACGTGTGTAGATTTAATTAGGTCGATCTTAATTAATTAAATTGTGGAAATTACAACAGGATGGATACTGTAATAGACACTGATCCCCCACTAATTACTCCTCTATACGTGCAGCATTAATATATGTAATTACTCTCTCTCCCTCCCTCTTTCTGTGTAGAGAGAGAGAGAGAGAGAGAGAGGGCAAGAAGCATTAATCTAGAGTTGAGATGAAGTTGAAAACTTTGGGATATTCTCCTTCGATCTGCTTTCACTTCATTTATTTGGCCGCCAAATTTTAACATTACCCAAATAAATAAAAATAAAAGCAATTTTTGCACATTTCACTTTGTGAAAAGCTGAAATAGGGTAAGAGGATTACATTTTTTTAAGCTAATTCAAATTTTATACTATGACAATTCTCAACTAGACAAAAAACAAGTAGCAAAAGGTTTTGGACTGCGCTTTTCTATGAATTTATTTAAATTCTATTACCACAATATTCGCAGATGCCAATATGTTCTTCCAACGAGACCTTACTAATGCGATGGAAAGAGTATTATATTCTTAATGGAAAAAAGGGAAAGGGAGGTATTTGCTGCATGCATGAGTTCATACATTCTAACATAAACATGTACACCAATACTTGAAGGGGAAAAGTTATACCAATTGAGTTGCGCTTCTTTTTCGATCCTAATTAAAATGTGTATAGGGATGAGTGAGATCGCGAGGTGTATGCGCATGAAATTTGAAATGCAATACTAAGAAAAAGGAATGCAGTGATTAGAATGTGTTCATCTTTACTAATGCTAATGGTGTCATGCAGTAGTCTTTACGTGATTCTTGGGGGCACAAATTTCGAGATTTCTCTCTTTCTCATTTCTTCCTCTCTCTCTCTCTCTCTCTCTCTTGGAAACTTTAGTTTCAATTCTGCAAGTGTTTGAACGCTTTTTTGGGGGTTTGGGAAATGGAAGAAGGAATGATGAGGAAGAAGTTGTGTGTGGTTTATGAAATTGAGTAGATTTGGTGTCTTTTGAGACTTTTGTTTTGTCCAATCTCTTTCTCTTCACCTTAATTTAACTAATCACCCACACATTTTCAAAGACTAAACTTTCCAAAACATTATTCCCTCATTTATTCTTTTCCCATCACCATTATTCACAAATCATTACCACTTGATCACCCAACTCTCAAGAAACCTCTCTCTCTCTCATTCAAGAAAATGATGAAAAGATTACCAAAAACTAACGTTCCATCTTGAGAGGAGAGAAGTTTCTCGGGGACATGAACATATACAAAAGCCCTCTCTCTATATATTCTCAGAACATCCAAGAATTAGGCCAAAGTTGGGAATATTATATATGTGGGTAAACGGTACAATCCGTAGGCACGAAATGTTCTTTCGTTTTGATTCGATTGCGAGTGTGCATTGGTGTATATGTATAATCTTATTGCCTCTCTTAGTATCCATTCATGCACTGATCAAATACTACAAGAGATTCCTTAATCTAGTGCAAACTCATCAGATCAATATATATAACAAATATTTAAGCAGATCGATCGAAGCCTCTGAATTTATATAAATGAGTGTTAATTAAGTATTAGGTTTAAGAACATGAGTGTTTTGCATACGTGCTTATAGAAGATAATTATTTAATTAGCACTCGAGTAATTAGCCACCAACAACGAATAGGATACAATTATGGTATGTATATTTTAATCAAGGAAAACTTAAAATATTCTATAAATTCCCATGTGAAAACCATATATATGTAAAATATTATGCATGGTAAAATATTATGAGAATATGAGAATTAATTAGTATTCACAACCTAAATTAGTTAAACCAGACTATATATTTCACAAATTAATTAACATTAGTTCCTGAAGAAAAACATTAATTATTGCTTCATCAAATCTAACACAAGCGAGCTACAAGAAATATCACCTTAATTCTCAGGCACCACACACATATACTACTATATAGCTAGAGAGAGAGAGAGAGAGAGAAAGTACATATTAATCGAGCTTAGATAAACAGAAACAAAACAAACCTAGCAACTCAACTCTAGGGTTTCGTTCGATCATCATCCCTATTAATATTGGATTCCACATATATATATATATATATATATATATATACGCACGTGGTGTTTAACTGCATATCCATTCTTGCGAAGAAAAATCAAAGCTTCCACCATATATATATAAAATTAAAACCTTGGATCGGAGCTTCGAATGTTCTACGACAAAGGGTTACTTGTTGAAGAAGAGCTGAAGCTCGAGAGATCAGTCCAGTTTGCAGAAGTGGGTGCATTATTGTTCCACTGCTCATGATTTCCTCCCAGAATCTGCCTCTCTCCGTTGTGATCCTCCGTTTTCACCGGCGGCGGCCGATGACTCAGCATCGAGCTCGAGAATTTAGGCCTCTGCTGGGCCCCCTCGCCGCCTACGAACCCTGATTCGCCGCCGCCGTTGAATTGGTAAAGCCCTTGCGACGATGAAGTGTCGAGGCTGCCGAGGAAAGGGAACTGCTGGAGCTGCTGCAGCCGCCACGGCTCCATGCCTCCTCCGCCGCCTTCGTTGGATAGAAGGGAAGCGACTCCGCCGCCGCCGCCGAGGAAGTTGGCGGCCGCGCCGTGGAAGTTCATCTCGCTCGTCCCGACGGAGGAGGAAGGGATGCCGCCGTAGCTCAGCCCCATATCGGCGGCGAAGTTGTCGGTGAACTGGCCGAGAGGGGACATGAAGCGGAGGGGCGGGAGCTGCGGCGTTAGGTTTAGCATGCTGGCGGCGGCTGCGGCGGCGCTGCTGGTGGAGACGGTGCTCGTCGAGCAAGGGTTGTTGGCCTGCCTGTCGCTGCTGGCCGGGGACTTGGAGCTCGAGGACTTACTCCTCTTGTTCCGCCGGCAGCCGCCGCCCACCGGGACGTTCCTCAACGCGCCGCCGCGCGTCCAGTACCTCCGGCAGGTCTTGCAGAAGTGGCGCGGCTGGGAGAGGCTGTAGTTGTTGAAGTAGCAGAACTTGGTGTTGGTCGATTCGCAGCGAGGGCATTTTAGGGCAGTTTCCGGCATCGGTATGTTCGCCATCCGAGCTCGCTCCGCCATGGACCCGGGGCGGATCCCGCCGCCTCCATGCGGCTGAGACGGCGGTGGAGGCGGCGGCGGCGGCGGGAGCAAAGGGTTCGCGCTGCTGCTTCCGATAATATGATGATTTTGTTGCTGCAAATCATCAAAATTGGAGAAATTAACAGATTAATTATTAAAAAAAAGTGATCTTTGAGAGAAATTAGAGAGAGAGAGAGAGAATGAAAACACAAATGGTGGTATATTCAAGAAAAGAGGCAGCAAAAATAGTTGATGAAAATATAGAACAAATTAAAAGGGGAGAAATCAAGAAAAAGAAGGGAATATGTCTTTTGATGAAATTCTCTTCTCTTTTTTTTTCTAGGAAAGAAGGTAATTAGCCATGGAAGCATAAGATATGATGAAATTAAAGAAGGAATTGAAAAGAAAAGAAAAGAGAAAACACCTTACCTGATTCCAGTTGGAGGGATCAAGATAAGCAGGAATTGAAGAAAAAACCATGGTTCTTGATCTTCCCTTTCTCTTTTGTAAAGGGTGTAGTGGAGAATCACATCATTTACTCAAGGGTTAGCAGCCCAGAGAGAGAGAGAGAGAGAGAGAGAGAGAGAAAGGGAAAGAGAGAAAGAAAGAATGATAAAGGAAGAATGAGAATATAGGTGCTAAAATAAAGCGAGGGGCTTTATGCTTGTATATATATACACACATACACTCATACACACAGAGAACCAGAGAGAGAGAGAGAGAGAGAGAGAGAGAGAGAGAGCAGCAAGTAGCAAGTAGTAATTTGTTTTGAGTCTGTCTAGTTTTGTTTTATTGCTTTTTAGGGTTTCAGTTTATCTTAATTACTTAGCCTTTAAGCTTCTTTTTATTTGTGTGGAGGCATTGCTGTGATTGCATGGCAAAAGTGGAGAGAGATTGATTTCTTGTATTTTAATTTAGAGAGGGAGAGAGAATATATTGATTGAGAGTGTGGGATCCCAGCAGCCATTAACACACACACACTAATTAATCAATTAATTATAACTAAATATGGTTTGACACAAGCATTAAGCAAACCATAGTAGTAGTGTTACTTTCTCCATGAATTGATTAATAATATCTGTATGCATAAAAGCAATGTTACCATGAGTCCACATATATATAAAATTTTGAATATATTTAGCATCAAAAGTGAAAAAAAGGTGAGTCTTGGGGGGTTGGAAATATTCAGTAGTAGTGGTAACTGGTAAAAGAGAGAAAAAATATCCCTCTCTCTCTCCCTCTCTCTCTCCTCCATCTCTACCTTTAGCTTTGTTTTGCATGGGACTACTATACCACAATATATACACATATGGTGCACACAGATTCTCACATTGTTTAATTTGTTGTTGAGAAAAGAGAAAGGTGGTAAACTGTGGGGATACTCTGAAACAGTACATACTGGAATATCTTCAAATTATTTCCTACCTTCACCTTCAAGTTTCTTCTTCCTTTATCTCAGTGCACACCTTTATACAGAGGGGGAAAATATCTCGTTTGCGTGTATTGACCTAGTAACAGGTGTTAGGTTTCGCGATCGAATCTCCGGTGACCTCGACCTTTATATATTGAAAATGTATTTTTGCAGGTTTAGTTAATTTTTAGTTAACGGTTAGGTGGGAATGTAACGCACTAAGAGACTGGCGCCAGATCTTCTTTTTCATCTGACTTTTATTTATTTACAAAAAAATTAGGGTTAATTAAGGGGAATTTATATAAATAAAGTCCATGGATTTTAAAATTGAATTTCGTTTAATTAAACATGGAGGGAATCGGATTCATTCTCGGAATTTGAAAAAGATTTCTAACTAGAAAAAAAAGGGGGGCTCGGTTTCCGAGAATATTGAGAGAATGTTTCTACAATAGTGTATATACTATGGGCCTGTTTGGTAGGGCAGACTAAGCCAGATTAAGCCCAGATAAGATTATTTATCTAGACTTATATGTTGTTTGGTAGGAAAGATTATTAGTCTTGGGAGCCCTGAATAAAGAAGAAGCCCAGGCTTATTTCACTGTTTCACGCAGATTATCTATCGCACCCTTCCCCCTCCGATAGTTAATGTGGATCTGAACAGTGTTGTAGATTGTAGTGATATTTTCCCATCTTACCCTTCCTCGTCCTTCTTTCTCTCAACTCTCATCGCGTTCGACGGGAAGCTATTGTCCAACACAAATTTTCACAGACGTAGAGTTTTTGCCGTCGCTCAATTGGATCCTCCATCGCCCAGGTACTTTCGAATCGATCGAGAGTTTTTGAAATTGAATTCGCTCAACTCTCTTCTGGAAATCTACTGCGATTTTGGTGCAGGAATTGCTAGTTTTCGAAGCTGGGTTTGCTAGGTTTCGAACTTAGAGTTTTAATGGCGTAAATTGCTTTATTATCTAATCATTCTGTAGATTGTAAGGTTGTGCCACTCTATTATATTTCCGATTTAGGGTTTTAGTTGGCCGTGTGTTTGTTTTTTGGAATGTAGAATCTTTTAGGGTTGAGTTTTTGATGATTTAACCAGTCTGAAAATTCAGCTTGCTGAGAATTCAATTTCTGTAATAGAATTCGGATGCATTGTATGTTATTTGATTGTGAATGAACATCAGCTTATGTATTTATATCTTCGTGTTTCTTACACAATCGTTTATTTCATCAGCTTGCATTCATCGAACATAGCTTTGTGAGATTCATAGTAACTAGATATTTATACTTTGAGATATGTCAACCATGTATAACAACAATTGTGCCTGATATAATGACAATTTACGTTGTCAGTTGGAACCATGGTGTTTCTTGTTAGGTTCTTGCTGCTCTAATCTGAGTTTGGCAAAATTAGATTTTAAGCAACTCCATGTTTTGCAGGATCCAAGATTAGTTCTGACTTGTGAAATTTCATTTTGTTGCATGGGTGTTTGCATCAATGAATGCTTGATGCTCTCTTATGATCTTATCACCTTTTGTGAATTCGCTGAGCACAGGTAATTTTTCGAACATAATTTTGGTTTGAATCTCTTCTACACTCTCACACTACGACCCCTATGCGATTGATTTACACAGCTAATTAAACATCGAAATCTTCCTTGTTTGATCAAAATAATTTCCACTTTTTGAATCCATCTCTCTCCCTCTTCTGGACTTCAATTGGTGAAGTAATTATGATTGGTAGAAACATTGTTTCCTCCTTGTAATCTTTGTATATTGCACTGCAATTATGTATACATTTGTTAATATAAGGAACTTGCAATATTAACACATGGTGGATATGTTTCTCCCCATTACTGGAATTGAATATTTGTAGCTATGTATACTAGAGCTGATTGTTGGAGCTGTAGTTATAGTTAAAGGTTTGGATTGAGCCCTAAATGTTTCTTACCTTTTTTTTTTTTTTGTGGGGATGAGGGGTAAGGGGCAGGGGATTTGCCTATAAGCTCCACAAGTTTGGCAGCTTCATTCCATATTTTGGAGTTTCGTTGCTTGTTGCTTGTTAAGTTTAGCGGGTGGGGTGTGTTTGGACGGGTGGAGGGATGGACACAAAATGGAATATACGTTGCCATGTATGGCTGGCCTGTCTTTTGTTTGTATTGCCTTAATTTGTATCCACTTGTTTTCTATACTCATTTACATATTAACTCTATAGATTTTAGTGATCAGTTTCAACTAATTCGACTTGATCCATTTATTACAAACCATCGAAATGGCTTATCTTTTGTTGACAAGAGAATATCTTCGGGCCTTGACGTACAGAGGAAGAGGATCTGATAAAACATCTATCTCCAATAAAAACTAGAATCTGTTTAGAGACTTGTGCATATTTTTTGGTGTATTTACACAGTGCATGGCAAGATTTTGTGGTGCTCGTGTTAATTACCACAGGTTGCTATTTCTTCTTCCTCCAGCAGGTACTGGTGAGATACTAGATGAATGCTTCAAATATATTCCTTTTCTGATAACTATAAATGCTTGAATTTTTTTTCCGTCTATCCGAATATACATGTGTAAGCTGGGGTTTAATTATATTAACCAGTTATGAATATCTATCAACAGCTTGAGGGGATGAAAACCTAAGCACTAATAAATGGATTTCAACCTAACCACATGATTCTTGATCATGCAGCTTCACTTCTCAGCAATTTACGCCCTCCTCGTTGCATCGTTCTTATGGCTCGGGGCGGCCATACTCACCAACACGTTGTATGTACGATTTTGCTGCTGGCGTTATCTGGACGATCAACACTCTGATCAAGTTTGAACTGCTATCATTAGAGAGAGATGAAATTGAAGAAATACAAACTGAAACTAGTTGGGCATGTAGTAGTAGCAGCAATTGAGGTAGTATTAACAATTTAATGATTATATTTTCTGCTATTGTCGAGATGTAATATATATTCTTGTAAAATTTATATGAGAAATAAATTTTGTCAAAATTTTACAGAAATTTAGATACAAAAGAAGTTGTAGTATTATTTTTAATCTAGCCTTTTTGCTTGCATGGCAGTTTAGATTTCTTGCAATCGAGCAACAATGCAACACTCAACGTGAGATTTGAATTAATACTCCCTTTTGTCCCAACGAATCGTAGGTGTTTCTTGAATATATATAAGGAATAAAATATTGAAACTCTTACGATTCAGTGGAACGGAGGGAGTATATCGAGCACTAAATAAACTTTAACACCTTGATTATAACGGAGGGAGTATATCGATTATAATTGTCCAAGCCTTTGAACTATACGAACCAAATACTAGATTATCCAAAAATACAAAACAAAATTATAATTGCTCTACAAGAAAAGATTAGTTCTCACCAAGAGCCACAAAAATTACAGGTAGGGACATTATTGTAATTATTATAATTTTACAGGGGTATTTTTGTCTTTACAACTTTAATCTAGGGTTTGAATCTTGCCTACCAAACGCTAGATTAGTTATCTGACTTTTTTTATCTCGTCTACCAAATAACGTGTAGGATTAATAATCTTACTACTATTCACACTATTAATCCTAAGTTTATTTATCTTTACTTATCTCATCTTATCTACCAAACACCCCCTATGTATTTTGCATTTTCCTTTAATTAACCATCATCATGTTTACCCGTTCTCCTATCTATTTGTACGGAACTCCTTCCGTCTCGTTTCATTTGGCTCATTGTATTATTTTAGATTTCACATTTGTAGTAACTATTTATCCCTTTCACAAATCCCCTGCAGCTGTAAGAAAATTTTACTTTAACTTTCTAATGAAATTACTATGCTTATAACAAGATATAAAAAAGCTTCCCAAGAATCCAAGTTTTTTAATATTTTTGGTAAATTAAACTAATTTTTACAATAATATATAATTAGAAATGTTTGTCTTTTGTGGAAAAAAAAAACGTGTAAAATTACTAAAGTTATAATTAAAGCCTATATAAAGTTACTACATCAATGTGTTTTGAGGCATTTGACTATTTAATATTTTCACCCTTTTTCTCATCTTTTTTCACCTAGTCTATTTTTTCCCCTTCATTTGCACTACAATGGAGAGAAAATATTATCTCTCCAATTTGGTGTTAATATTTTCTCCAATTTAAGGAGTAAAATCCCCCCTCATTGATAAAAAGGTGAGAAAAGGGGTGAAATTTATAGGGGAATTTTCTCTTTTCTCTCTTTTTCTTTCGCATCAAAGAGAACGCAACATTAGGATCGATCAATAATTAATACAATAGTTTGATTCTCAAAGTTATTTGAACTAAAATAGTATTATAAATTTCTTTTAATTATATTTTAATAACCACAATCAGAATCAGTCGTGGGCACGTTATGTATGTCCGTCGTAGGAATAAATTACTAAAACCAAAAATGAATCTGATTTTTACCCATGTATGAGAATAAATTCCTCCGTTGCAGATCACAGCGTTTCATATTTGAAGCAATAGATGAATAAGACACGTTATATAACATAAAAACGAAAGGGTACCTTCTCAAAATATCAAACAAAACAAAAATGTTAAAAAAAGCAAGATATAGAAGAGGCCCTCATTATTTCTTCAATTTTCAGAGAGACCACACGCACAAATAGAAGCTGTCACCCCTGCTGTTTTTTAACTAAGTGAAAATAGAATGCACACATTAATGTTTATATATTTTCACTACTTATTTACAAAATACTACTGCATTTCAACAAAAAACACGTTTCCCACATAAAGAATACATGAAATATGAACAAACAGCAGAGTGGAGGTGATAAATTCACCCCCTCCGCCAGTATTGAGGGAGGAGGAAACCTAGTCCTGAGCTGTCGGCCTATCTGTATACCGACTTTTCAATGTCTTTGGAATTTTGCGTTGCAGGGCTCGTCCCGTCTCGTCTCTTGTCGTTTCGTACCTCATATCGGGAAGTCCACATTCTAAAAATCCTGCCTAGACCGCACCTTGTCGAGCCTATGTGAACTACTAGTATTCTAAAAGTCCCGCCTAGCTAGCTGATCCATCAGTGGCTGAGCCAAAATTTTCAGATGAAGTAGGCTCGATCGTCTGGCATTGACGAGACGAGAGTTACTTGTTTTTGTTTCACTTGAAATTTCCAAAAAAAAAAAAAAGATAATAATAAAATTAAGAACATGTAAAATTTATTTACATTGTTTCAAACGAAAATTATCAGAATCAAGAAGCTCAACCACGAGCTTCTCCAGCCTTTTCGAGCTCGAAGATGGCCTCGTTACATCTGAGCTTCCATAAACGGAGCAAGGATCTTTCTTACCCATACACCAACCTCCACGTGTGAACTGATCCACGGATCTTCGGAGCAGTACTCTGTCGATTTTGTCGAGGGCAGCTTCGCTCTCGATCTTATGAGCAAACGGAGCTCCGCTCTCGACCATCCTCTCGAAGTCGTCTAGGGTCAGATTCGTAGGCTGTTCCCTCCTCGAGTCCTCCCACTTCATGTAATGGAGGTCGTGGTTCACGGTCGTGTGCTGGTAATGCTTGTGATTGCACACCACCGTGTGGAAGTATCCCTCCGAGGATGAGAGGAAGTTCGTGTAGTACATGAGGAGAGTGCGCGGGAGATTATCCCATCCCCATATGCAGAACTCGAGGAATGATCTTGAAAGAACCACCCATGCAGAACCTGAGGGAAATCGATATACACTTGAGAGATAAACGAAGCAGCTCCTAAAATAGAACGTCATGATATGAATTGCACAAAAGGTTTGGATCAGAAAATACGGTCTCCAAAATCAATGATTCTTAAACAAACAAGGGTCCATCGTTGATAAGAGGGTGTCGTATATATGACTACGGTCATCTCTAACATTATCAAAACGATAAGAGGGTGATGGTTAACCTCATGCCTAACTCTTGCATCAACATCAAGAAGAAACAGCACAGAGGAACGTAACATCAGAGCAATATTACTCTTGAGCATCCTAATTAAGAAGTTGCTGCAATTAAATTGCTCGCCCCTAGAAAAGTCATCGATCCAGGGTGAGATGGTGGTTTTTGTTTGTTCCCACGAAGCAAAGATCATTCACTGAGCTTGAGAAACAGTTGCTGTAACTATCACTATATGGCTCACAGACTTTTGCTTTAGCAGGATGAATATTGTGCATATATACAACTATAAGCTGACGGAGTTTGAAAATAAGTGAGAGCAACGATATACTACTACTAACATATAAAAGAAAAACATGGCCAGATTTGGTATCTACCATTATATTCTTCATTTTTTACAATAGTCATGGGATGATAGAAACATAAGGGGGTATAACAATAATTACCAAACAAGACGATGCAATTACTCATCAATAACCTCCATACGAGGTCAGATTAAAGGTCGGTAAGCCTGGGGTGACATAGAAACTTATCAAGGGGAAGATAGTAGATATCTCCAGGATTAGACGTACATATATATTCTCATATCGAAAAAGGTTGCGTACACCTATTGGTGCAAAAATTAGGTAACTGTATATATTTAAAAAAACACATACAAGACACTATTTTTTATAATGCAAGTAGAAAGCAGCAGTGCATACTGATACTTTGCGGGAAACCATTAGTAAAGGGTATAGCACAGAGATGAAATACAGAGCAGATCAAGTGTATTTTCGATGCCACGAGCCAGGTACCAGAGCTTAAAAAATTATGCATTTGCTTATAATTTCATTACATAGTGTTAATCTCACTATCTTTCAGCAGATTCAGCAATAATTTTGACATATATGGAAGTTATCAAACTTTGCTTTAATATATGAAGTGACAAAATCAGTACATACGTCTAAAAGATTTCTGGAGTTACCTGTAAATAACTTGAACGAAGCAGGCAATGATCTTTTCTCCTTGGCCCAGAAAACACCGGATTTCTTTGAGTGATACAGCCCAGGATCTATAATTATAGGCCTCGCTCTTTGGTGTCTGCAAACAACAAAAGTCGAAAAAGCATTCACCATCAAAACAATTGAACGAATAGGCCATTTCAGCAATCGTACGGCCAACCATGACAAGTAAAGGGCATTACTCCACTACTTACTCCTTCCAACCAAAGTCACTAGTATGCTCAAGGAAATTCAAATCCCTAGGCAAGAATGAGAAAATGTGCAGGATATCTGTTACAAAGAAACACGAACATCGATGATTAGTTAATAATACGGGCGAACAAAACGAACACAGACCTCATAGATCCAACACACAAAGAATTAAAGAAATACATAATCCAGCAAAAATTCTGGTCACAATTCAAGCAAGCAGGCATTTCGCAAGTGTGTATGTCACCTCAGAATTCGACTATCTATAGAGAAATATACGGCATTGCTCTAAAATCGATCGAAGAACCCCATCAATACCAGCAGCAGCCATTAAAGGATTACAATTCATACCACAACTTTCTCAAGAACAATAATTCAAGCCCACATTATGCAAAACAAATCAAAATAAACTTCCAGAATCAATCATAGAAATTGAAAAGGTAAGAGAGAGAGAGAGAGAGAGAGAGTCACCATCCTGAGGCATAAGCGGATAATCGGAAGCTCCGAGATTGACAAACCAGTCCCATCGCTTGGGCATCTTGAGCAGAACGGCAATGGCGTGGAGCGTGGAAGCCATGGCCGTGGGGCCCTTGGGAGTGACCAAATCGCCCTTCCCCATCACCATCACGTTCCTGAAGCTCCGAACCACCGCTGCGGACTTGACATACTTAGCGAGCTCGAGCCTCTCGGAGTCGGAGGCCTCCAAATCGAGGTGGAGGAGATAATAATTCCGCGGATGGTACAACGCCAGAAGCAGCCGCCTCAGCCTCCCGCCGTCGCCGCTCGTACCCGAGATGAAGTAGGCGAATCGCGGCAGCTCCGGCAGGTCGGAGGAGTCCGAGTCGGAACTCGGGAGGGGAGAACTGCTGGGCTTGAGGTGGGATAGAATGGAGATGAAGATGAGTATCAGGGCCGAAACCGAAGCGAAAATTAGGGGCAGCGAGCATTTTCGGTTGGTGTGAGCTCGCTTCATCGCTAAATCTTGATTTCTTTTGCTTTTCCGGCAGAAATTATCGAAGTGGGGGCGGAGTTTGAGAGGGAAAAGGGAGAGGATTTCGAGGGAGAAGCTTGCGTTTGAAGGGAAAGGGAAGAAGTAGGTGAGGTGAGGGAGAAATTGATTTGGTCGGAGCTCGGAACGGAGGCGATGATTTCGATTTTTTTTCAGATCAGTTGAAAATTAGTTAATTATTTGAAATTTACGCTTAGTTATCCGATTAGTTGAAACTTGAAAGTTGAAACCTTTCCACATGAATTGAGGTACTCGTACGATCCCTCTGTCCTAATTCATTTGACTTTATTTTTTAATCGGAACATTTAGTTCAATTGACTTGTTTTCTAAATTGAAAAAATTAATCTTACTTTTTGTTATGAGCCTTATTTCTCACTTTAACCTTGTACCAAAAATTTTATATTGAAATGAAACAAATCAACTCATCTAACGAAAGGAGTATCATTTTTTATACGGAGGTTTAAACGGTTTTTCAAATTAAGCATATCTTAAAAAAGAATAAAGCATTTTTTATAATTTAAGAGACTTGCTGTTGATCGTTTGTTGGAAATACATTAATAAAAATCGACGTAATTAGACGGAACCAAAAAATACAAATTGTATTTGATAGGAAATGGCCCATCTCCATAGGCCCAAAGGCCAAAACCTAGCAACAGGCCCAGACCGGTATAAGCCCAGCAGGCCCAGATCGGCACAAACCCGGTCCACACCAAATACAGGCCCATGGAGTTGAGCCCTAAACCCAGAACGTGGGCTGATGGAGAAGAAACCGCAACAGACAACCGTCCATGAACCCCACGTCGCCCACTCCTCAACTGACGTCGGCGATGACTATAAATATAGGATCCACTTGTATTGTAAACACTTACGCTATTTTGAATACAAAGCATACCCTCTTCCTCCCCGTGGACGTAGATCACACCGATTGAACCACGTAAATCCTCTGTGTTTATTTACTTCCGCATACAAACTACTCACAAACCTTTACTTTAATTGGGCCGCGAATCGAAGGTTCATCACTGGCGCCGTCTGTGGAAACTTGATTTGTGTTCGAATTTTTCGATTTTTGCTGCTCAAAATCACCAGCCATGCTGCACGGGAACCAGTTACTGCTAGGAACTCCCCGCCGACGAAGAAGCCGCCGACGACAACCCGAGGAACCAACTTCGGCGGTGGGCGCGGAACAGCCCAGTGACGTTCCCACTAACGATCGGCCCGAGACTGGAGAGATCCCAGAAGTCCCAGATCCTGGCGAACAGAGCGCCGCGGGGAACATAGTAGCACCACCATCATCACAGGCCCAGCTCCGGTCCAGTCACACCGAGCTCCCGTGAGCTCGCGTCTGGGACCACAGGCTCACCCGACACCGGAGGGCCATGTGGAGAATCTCACAGCCAACCGGGAACGCGAGCTGTTCGGTCCGGAAGCATAAATTAGGTTGGTTTAATCTTGAGTTGTTGTTGATTATGATTCAAAATTCTCTTTACTTGCTTTCTTAGTTTTAGGCTAGATTAGGATTTTTGCTACACGATTATTTGCCCTACAAAGTTTTCCTTGAGATTCGACATTGGGTTTTTACTTACTAAGTGCTAGGATAGATTTCGTTCTATTGCGAACACTTTTTAGTGAAACAACAACTCAAGATTAAACCAACCTAATTTATGCTCAAATCAATTCCAACAACTAAAGATTCCATCGTTGAATCATTCACATTGATCCTAAGTTACATGCTTATAGGGCTCAAAATCAAACAACTAAAGATTCCATCGTTGAATCATTCACATTGATCCTAAGTTACATGCTTATAGGGCTCAAAATAAAACAAATTCCTAAGTGAGGGAACATGAAGACTCGATCACAAACTAGACTCAATCAACAAGTCATAAAAACAAAACAAAAACTACATGCCAAAAGTTCAAAGACCCTCCCCCACACTTAAAATCAAGCAATGTCCCCATTGCAAGAAAATAAAAAGGAGAAGGAAAGAAGGAACTTATCGCAAGATGACGACCAATAACTCAAAATCTCGAAAGACTCCAAGTAGTACCAACAAAACAAACACCAAAACAAACTACCAAAGCGTAAAAGTGCACAAAACAAAGAAATAAAAGACTCAAAACAAAAATAGAAAGACACAAACCAAAGCTATGGGTTGTATGGACCTCGGAACCGGGGATCATTCCAACGGGGATCATTTGGGGCCCAAAAACGGGGATCGTTCGGGTCCGGCTCGATCTCTCTCTTCATCATACCCTCCTTGTAAACTATTCCCTACACGAAATTCAAAAGAAAACAAACGAAAAACAACATAAATAATAAAAATAAAGCCTACTCTAAATTTTTTTTACGTGGGTTGCCTCCCACCAAGCGCTTGTTTATCGTCATTAGCTTGACGTACCAAAAATTCTCATCCAAAATCTGTTGCAACGAGCAAGGTCTTTAACCTTCCATAGGCGACTCTCGATGCAAAGGTGGACTCTTCTTTCTCTTCGGCTTGAAACTCGAAAAGAGGGTTATCTTGGACACTCATCTCCCCCACACTTGTGTGAAAATCCATGTAGGAAATATCATGATCTTCAAAACTTGATGATGGATCCTCCATAAAAAGTGCTTCCTCGTCGAGATCGGCAAGAAAGTTGTCCATGATTTCTTCCTTTTGTTGTGAACTCAAAATCGACTCCTCCATATGACTATTGTGATCCTCCATGCCTTGCACATTGCTCAAAAACTCCTCCACGATCTCTTCCTCCTCAAGAACTCATCAATAATGGCTTCTTCCTCATCCACACAACTAAAGAATTCGTCATCTTCAATGGACTCTTCATCTTCAATGAATTCTTCAAGAGTTGCTACCTTGTTAAAAATCTCACAAACATTTTCCTCAACACAAGGGTTAGCAAGCTTAACATAAGAGCATAAATGAAAAGAACAAGTAGGAATAGGAGGTGAATTTCCAAATACCGAAAATGTTACCGAACCTCCTTCACCGGCCATGCTCAATGTGCCGGTACCTACATCAATCCGAGCTCGAGTAGTGGCCATAAATGGTCGTCCCAACAAGAGTAGATGACCTCTCTCACTCCTAACTCCTCGCCCCACGTCAAGCACAATGAAATCGGCAAGAACTTGAATTCCTCTCACAAGTAAGGCAACGTCTTCCACAATCCCCAAGGGTCGACTCAAAGAACCGTCGGCTAGCTCGATGCGAAAATCGGTAGGCTTAAGATCCCTTGAACCCATTCTCTCAAAAATCGAGTATGGCATCAAGTTCACGGCTGCCCCCAAATCCAACATACCCGGCACACTATCTCCATTATCCAAAACAACATCTAATTTGAAACTTCCGGGATCACCTTGTTTCGGTAGAGATGAGAGATGACCAGCTGGGGTGGGTGAGGCGTGAAGACGTTGTTGGCTCGCTTTGATGGCAGCCACGGTGCGACTTCTCCATTTATTTTGTGCCATTGCTTCGAGCTCTCGTCTTCTTCTTCCAACTTCACGGTTAAGAGCGCCTTTTTCCTATTGATTTCGTCGATGTGAGGTGTCAACTTCCTTTAGAGACTTCGACGACCTAGCATACACAACACTCAACAAACGGATTAAACGCACCAAGTGGAAGGGAAAAGAAATCGAACAAAAATAAAAATAAAAATAATAAAAAGAAAATACTACACAATTAAATAGCCTAAAGTTTTCCCCAGCAACGGCGCCAAAATTTGTTTCACTAAAAAGTGTTCGCAATAGAACGAAATCTATCCTAGCACTTAGTAAGTAAAAACCCAATGTCGAATCTCAAGGAAAACTTTGCAGGGCAAATAATCGTGTAGCAAAAATTCTTATCTAGCCTAAAACTAAGAAAGCAAGTAAAGAGAATTTTGAATTTTGGTTTTTAAATCCTAGGCAATAAAATAAATTAAAGCAATTAAATCAAAGCAAGTAAATAAATCTAATCTAGAAAGCAAAGAAATAAATCGAACTAATTAATCTAAATAATTAAACTAGATGAAAGCAAATAAACTACCTAGGCAAGAATAAAAAAGAAAGCAATAAAGAAAGCAACGAAAGAAACAAAAACGAATCTAGACATGAATTAAACTTAATCTGAAAATCTAAGCAAATAAATCTAACTACGAAAACTTGAAAGCGAAGGAATTGAAAACTAAGAAAAACGAACCTAATCTAAGAACTTGAAATCAAACGAACTAAATTAAACAACTAAACGAAGCAATTACGAAAGTAAATCTAGAACTAAGGAAATCAATTAAATCAAATAAAAGAAAGCAATAAAGAACTTACGAGATTGAACAAAGAACGAAGAACTTGAATTAAACGAAGAAATCTTGAATTAAAAGAACAACGATCCGGATCGAATAAAGGAAATCTAAACTAGAGTATTTGAATGCAAAACTAGAGCTAAAACTAAGGTAAAAAGTTGTCTCTAATTCGTGCCCTAATGGCATATATATAACATAAGGTAAGAGTTCGATTCCCACAAGGAAACTTAAAATAAAACCCGTCAGACACGGAGCGAGCGCTCCAACACCTTGGAGCGAGCGCTCCAATGCTGGTTCGCTGGGACTGCGCGCGTCTTTCTTGTTTTGGCCGTAACTTCCTCGTCCGAACTCCAAATTAACCCCCGTTTTCGCCTACGTGCTCCTATCGAACCCCTCTTCGATATAATGCTTCTTTCTTCTTGTTTTCTTCTCGTTTCTGCCCTTTTCATCGTACAATACCAAAGACTCCAAAACAACCAAATCATAGCCACAAACAACGAAAACACACGAAAACTAAGGGAAAACGGACACGAAAAGACAACGAAAAACCTAATATCTAGACACCAATCACTCGCGTCTGGGACCACAGGCTCACCCGACACCGGAGGGCCATGTGGAGAATCTCACAGCCAACCGGGAACGCGAGCTGTTCGGTCCGGAAGCAACTCTACGTTTGTCTCCAGCCACCCGACCGAGCTTAGCCGCTCGCCTCTCCCCGGTCATACAGCCGAACTCAGCGGCCCCTCCTCCTCCTCCTCTTCCTGGGATCGAGGAGTTGCTAAGGAACTACCTCACCACTGCACCGGGCCGCGAGTTCCTCAACCAATACACCGGTGCGCAGGGAGTCCCTCAGTTCGGACAGGGAGTCCTCCAGCTCGGCCAGGGGATTCCACAGATACCCGGTGGACAGGACTTGCGGCGCTATCTCCAGCAAGTTCGAGGACAGACCCAGGGATACCAACAGCCGAGCTCCCACATAGTCCAGCCGAACTACGCTACTGCGCCGCCCCATGGCGCACCCCCCCAAGGACACCTAGCTAGAGGAGCGCAGATTTTCGACGCGCTCGACAAGATTATCAGTCCGCTCTCGGAAGAAATCCTTAACACACCCATGCCCTTCGGGTATACGGTGCCGAAGATCAAGGCATATAATGGAGTGGGAAATCCGAGCAATTTCCTTAGCCAGTTCAAATACAGCATGCTGAACCAGAATCTAGGGAGTGTTCACATGTGCAAACTATTCCCTGAGTTGCTAATTGATAATGCGCGGGAATGGTTTGACAGTCTACCTCCCGGGTCGATCAGATCGTACGCCGATCTGATGAATGTGTTCGCTAGGAGCTTCTCCCAGCGCGCCGAAGTGAGACACACTCCGGCCCATCTGTTGACTGTGAAGCAGAGCCGAAATGAACCACTACAAGATTTCATGACCCGGTTCGATAGGGAATGCTTGTCGACTCGCTGCACAAATGATCTCCTCATCATCTCGGCATTTCAGAATGCCATCAGCTCGGACCAACTCTACAGGGAGATCCTGGCGAAGGATCCGCAGACTACCACCGAGCTGTGGGCCATAGCAGACAAGTTTGCCAAGATAGATGAAGCGACCAGACGCCGGAGGGAGGTAGACCGAGGTGAAACCTCAAAGAAAAAAGAAGATGCACCCCGGAAAGGTGTGATGGAACGAATTCAGCGGGGTCCGATTGAGTCTCGTCTCGGACCTCGGCAGAATCCAGCACAGCAACGGGGTCCGCCGATGTCCCAGTCCGCACAACGGTCCACTCCACAGTTCACTCCTTTGAACAAGACGAGGACCGAAATCCTCGAGTTGCACGCTAATCTGTTCGAGAGACCAAGGCCGATGCGAGAGGATGACAAGCCGAGGTCAAAGAACAAATATTGTCAATTTCACGAAGACTACGGGCACGAGACGGAGAACTGCCGGAACCTAGCTCAAGACATTGAGAGCCTAGTCCGCAGTGGCCAACTCAAGAAATACCAAGACCGAAGTGCGGGAGTCAACCAAGTGGACGTCCCCCGAAATCAAAAGAAGAAAAGACAGTATAAGGGAGGAAGTTGCAGTTTGGAAGCCGAGAAGAAGGCTAAGCATAGTGAGGACGATGCCGACGAGGACGGAGATTATCAATACGACGGGGTCGTGGCGACGATCTCCGCACTCGCCAAAGGGCAGGCGAAGTCGTCCCTCAAGAACGGAGCGCGGAACCTCCCGAGCAGAGAACCGGCCAGTAAGAGGTTTAAGAAAGAGGAGGCCATAACATTCTCTGCCGAGGACCCAGTGCCCCCCACGATGCCGCACTCCGATGCCATCGTCGTTGAGGCTGTGGTCGCCAATAGACTTATCAAGAGGATACACATAGACACCGGGGCATCGGTGAACATTATGTTCAAGCACTGCTTCGACAACATGGAGTTGGATAAGTCGAAGATTGTGCCGACCACACGACACCTACGGAGCTTTGCACAAGAAGAAACCTATCCGCTGGGAACAATCGAGCTCCCAGTTACTATAGGGAAAGGGCCGAGAAGTTCCACCGATGTGACCGAGTTCCTCGTGGTGGAAGCCAAGTCCCCCTATAACATCATCTTAGGCCGGACTTGGATGAATGCGGTCAAGGCGATCTGCTCTACATATAGCCATCAAAATTCCGACCAAAGGGGGGATAGCTATGATCCGGGGCGATCAGAAAGTGGCAAGGGAGTGTTTGTAGCACTCAAAGGGCAAGGGGCACCGCCCCAATTGCCTCAAGCATAGCAATTACCGAACTCCGAGGAGCCGAAGAGGACGTCGTCTGCCGAAGAGAGAGAGGTGGTTCTATACGACGACGACCCCACTAAGGTCGTCAAAGTTGGGCTGAACGAACACCCTCACCTTCGCAAACAGGTTATTCGGCTTCTAAAGGAGTACAGAGACGTCTTTGCATGGTCCCCGTTAGACATGACAGGAGTATCGCCCGAACTCATCACACATCGGCTCAAGATCGACCCCGAGGTCAGACCGATAAAATAGAAGCAGCGCTCTTTCGCCGCTGAGCAAAATCAAGTCATAAAGACCGAGGTAACTCAATTGCTTGATGCGGGGATCCTGTTTGAAGTCACTTACCCGACCTGGATAGCCAACCCGGTGATGGTCAAGAAAGCTGGGGGAGGATGGCGCATGTGCATTGATTACACCGATCTCAACAAGCACTGCCCCAAAGATTGCTACCCTCTTCCCGACATCGATAAAAAGGTGGACTCCCTGGTCGGTCACAAGATTTTCAGCTTCCTTGATTTATACAAGGGATACCACCAAGTCCTGATGGATGCCGAGGACGCAGAAAAGACAGCATTCATCACGGACTTCGGCATCTTTGCTTACCGCAAAATGCCATTCGGACTGAAGAATGCAGGAGCTACCTACCAAAGGATGGTAGACAGAATATTCAAGAACCACATTGGAAAAGAAGTGAAAGTCTATGTCGATGACATAGTGGTGAAGAGTAAGGAGGAGAGTACTAGTGTCGCCGATCTCCGAACTGTGCTCTCCCTTCTTCGAGAGGTCAACCTAAAGCTTGACCCTCAAAAATGTACCTTCGCTGTGACCTCGGGAAAGTTTTTAGGCTGCTGGATCTCCCAGGAGGGATTAAGGGCAAATCCATCAAAAGTTAAGGCTGTGCTAGAGATGAAGGATCCAAGATCGATCAACGGTGTGCACAGACTTACGGGGTGCCTTGCCGCACTGAGCAGATTTCTCTCCAAGGCCGCAGAGAAACAGTTGCCCCTTTTCAAGATTTTGAAAAAGGAGCCCGAATTCAACTGGAGTTCGGAACACCATCTCGCACTAAGCCAGCTAAAAGATTACCTCAGTAATCTGCCAACCCTGTCAGTGCCAAAAGGGGGAGAGGTGCTGTATTTATATCTAGCCACCTCGGAAGAAGCTATCAGCGCGGTGCTCGTACGCGAAGAGGCAGGGCGTCAACTGCCCGCATATTTCATAAGCCGATCTCTCAAAGGGCCCGAGGTGCGATATCAACCATTAGAAAAACTCGCGTTGGCACTGGTCAATGCTGCTCGGCGCTTACGTCCGTACTTTCACGCACATCCTATACAAATCCGAACAGACTCACCCCTCCGGCAGGTACTGACAAAACCCGAAGCATCAGGGCGAATAGCGAAGTGGGCTATTGAATTGGGAGAGCATGATATTACTTATGCCCCTCGCCAGGCCATCAAAGGACAAGCATTAGCAGACTTCTTGGTGGAGACCTCAATAGCCGAAGTCCGGACCTCGGCACCAGAGCCAGTTCGCACGAATGTGGCAGAACCACCAGACTATTGGCACATGTACGTGGATGGGGCTTCGGGAAAAACGGGAAGCGGAGCAGGAATCCTCCTTGTCAGCCCGGAGAAGAAAGAGTTCACCTATTCACTTCGTTTCCAGTTTGCAACTACAAACAACGAAGTAGAGTACGAGGCGCTGTTGGCCGGACTCCGAATAGCCGCAGATCTGAAGGTCACAGTCGTCAAAGTACATAGTGACTCACAGGTGGTGGTGAACCACATGCTAGGAAAGTACGAAGCAAAGGGAGAAAGGATGAAGAAATATCTAGCAAAGGCACGGGGCATGCAACGAGCTTTCACATACTTCCAGCTCGAACGCATCCCTCGAACTCAGATTTCCCGAGCTGACGTCCTCAGCAAGTTGGCGGCGACCCCTGGCACTTCTCCAGTAGAGGATGTCCAGCACAGGAGCATAGATGAGGCCGAGGTCAATGATTTGGACGATGAGCCGCAGCCGACGTGGATGACGCCCATCCTAGCTTATTTGATGAAGGGGGAGTTGCCCGATGACAAGACAGAGGCCAGAAGGATATTGTCAAAGTCACTGAGATCTGCTGTTCTGGACAATGTCCTTTACAAGAAATCATATCTCCAACCCTTACTCAAATGCATCGGACCGAACTCAGCAGATTATATCATGAGAGAAGTGCATGAGAGAGCCTGCGGAAGCCACATCGGATCTCGGGCTCTTACAAAGAAAATCATAAGATGGGGATACTTCTGGCCCACTATGTTTAAAGACTGCACCGAGCTGGTGCAAAGATGTGAAAAGTGCCAATTGCATGTCAATGTGCCAAGGCTGCCCCAGACCGAACTGGCGACGATGCAAAGCCCCTGGCCATTCGCACAATGGGGAATAGATATAGTAGGCCCATTCGATTAGGGCTGTCAATTTTCAACCCGACACAATAACCCGACACGAACACGCACGATATTAATGGGTTTGGGTTGAGGCTTATTGGGTTCGTGTCGTTAACGGGTTGACCCAATAAGAACCCGAAAATTTCGTGTCGGGTTCGTGTCGGGTTCGTGTAACCCGTTAAGAATAAATATTAATTAATTTATTATTTTATTAATATATTATAATATTATTTATTTTTGTCATTTAATTAATTAATTTTAGGGTTATTCTTCATTTCTTCTTATTCCAATTTCCATCCCACCCGCCGCACCCGCACGCCCCAGCGCCCCTAAGTTCCTAACCCCTTCTGACCTTCATCCAGCGCCGCCGCACGCCGTGAGTCGCCGGAGACGCTCTGTCAGGCCCTCACGGCTCAGTGGCTCACCAGCCTCACCCAACGTCCCAACCCCGACGCGGCAGGCAATGCCCTCTGTCAGCAACTCCGCTCCCTTCGGCCCTTCCCTTCAATCGTCGCCGACTCGCCGGAGACGAGATTCTGCCGAAAAGAGTAAGTTTTCAAGATTCTTTTGCCAAATTTTAGTATTTCACCAGAAAATTCCGATCGATTTGTTGCAAAAACTTAACAATTTTATGTCTTTTTATTTCAAATAGGTAACCATGTCTGATTTTGGTGGAAGCTTTAGAGGTGACACTCAAAGTGAGATTCCCGAACAAATGGAGATTAACTTGGAGGATGATTCCACAGCAGGCACTGTGCAGCAGCCAAAACCACCGACTGGAAAAGGTAAAAGGAAACTTAGGTCTGATGTTTGGAACCATTATCATGTTAAGGACCTAGGAGGTGGTTTTAGGCAGACTATATGCAAATATTGTGGACATGATTAAAAGCGAGTTTCTAGCAATACGGGAACTGGAAATTTGAAACAACATTTAGATGGTTGTTCAAGAAAGAACTCTCATGATATTAGTGAGTTATTGTCTCTTGGTGGTGGTAAATCTAAGTTTGATCCAGAACATTTTCGGGAGTTGTTGTGTCGGGCTATTGTTATGCATGATTTGCCTTTTCGATTTGTTGAGTATGAAGGTATTAGAGATATTTTTCAGTACCTTAAGTGGGATATTAAGACAATTTCTAGAAACACAGTGAAAGATGATGTTCTGAAATTGTATGAAAGTGAGAAGGAAAAGATAAAATCTATGTTGGCTAATGTTTCTGGGAGAATGAGTTTAACTTCTGACTGTTGGAGTTCGATCACTACAGATGGTTATATTTCCTTGACATGTCATTTTATTGATGATGAGTGGGTGTTACAGAAGAGAGTGCTGAACTTTTGTTTGTTGCCGTCTCCACATACTGGTGTAGCATTGTCCAATAAAATATTTTCTATGCTTTGTGAGTGGGGGATTGAAAAGAAAATATTTTCCTTGACTTTGGACAATGCAAGTTCAAATGATTCTTTTGTTAACCTATTGATTAACCAGCTGAACTTGAATAATGCACTTGTATGCAATGGCAAGTTCTTTCATATTCGTTGTTGTGCACATATAGTGAATTTGGTGGTTCAAGATGGTTTGAGTGATATTGAGAGTGCTGTTGTCCGTGAGAGTATCAAATATGTGCGAGGCTCACAGATGAGAAGGCAGAATTTTTTAGATTGTGTGAGCAAGTTGTCTTTAAATAGTAAGAGGGGATTGAGGCAGGACGTGCCAACTAGGTGGAATTCTACATTTTTGATGCTTGATAGTGCCTTATACTTTAAGAGAGCTTTTATGAATTTTCAGCTAAGCGATCAAAACTACCATCATTGTCCCTCTACACTTGAATGGTATAGAATTGAAAAGATCCGTAACTTCTTGAGTTTGTTCTACGATGTGTCAAATTTATTTTCGGGGAGCAAATATCCAACAGCAAACTTGTACTTCGGCCCAGTTGTCATGTGCTATACTTCATTGAGGAACGGTACGACTGATATAGATGAGTACATCAGGAAGATGGCTGCTAAGATGTTGCCAAATTTTGAAAAATATTGGGCTGATTTTAGCTTAATCTTGACGATAGCTGCTGTCTTTGATCCTCGGTATAAGCTTCAATTTGTAGATTTTTCTTACAAGAAGCTTTATGGGGCTGATTCTCGTCAATTTTTGCAAGTTAAAGAGATTTTGTTTGCTTTGTTTGAAGAGTATTCACATTCATGCACTACTAGTGGTACAAGTAAAAATTCAACTGTGGTAGATCCAAGTTGTAATTTCACAAATGAAGCATCGAAGGCAGCATTGGAGGTATGTTTCTAATGTATATGGTCTCTTCAAAATATTGAATTTAAAATTTTAATACTTACTGCTTGTTTATTAGCTTATTAGCTGCTTGTTTAAGGCATCGAAGCCGAAGGCAGCCTTGAAAGTTGAAGCATCCATGGCTGCTTGTTTAGTGCTTTAGCAGCCTTGAAAGTTGAAGCATTGAAGCCGAAGGCAGCCTTGTTTAGTGCCTTAGTTGCTTGTTTAATTTATTAGGCTATTAGCTGCTTGTTTAATTTATTTATGGGAGTTTACTTATTAGGCTATTAGCTGTTCTTTTAATATATTAATTCTTTAATTATTTTGTTGCAGGAGTTTAGTGCCTTAGATGATGAATTTGGGATGAGTCAAGCACAAAAATCTCAATTGGACGTGTACTTAGAAGAATCAAGGATGGACATCAGATCTAGTCTTGATATTCTTGGTTATTGGAAAGGAAATGCAATTTACATATCCAATAGTTGCTAGCATGGCTCGTGATATCTTGAGCATTCCTATAACTACTGTGGCTTCTGAATCAGTTTTTAGTGTTGGCGGAAGAGTCCTCGACCAATATCGTAGTTCACTCAAACCAAGTACGGTGGAAGGAATTATATGCACTAGAGATTGGGTGTTTGGGAAAAAAGGTATGAACTATTTTATGAATAATGTTAACTTTATTATTTGTTTTCTGTTGATACTTAATTTTTCTTTCACTTATTAATTTTAATTTTTTTATTGGAAGTGTTAAAAAATGAAATACCAACTACGGAGATAGGAGAGGACTTTATGGATGTCACTGACGAAGCTGAGTGTTCTAGAGCATCTACATCTACCATGGCTGATGACTGATTTATGAAACTTGAGAGGTAGATAATTTATTTGTTGAAATTCGATTTTCATATTGTTGTAGTTGTCTATAAATTGGTAAACTAACATTTTATTTTTCTTTTCTTTTAGCAATTTAACAGGTTTCTCACATGCACAAGTTTGAAAGTTGGAAGTTTGGAACATCAAGAATTCAAGATTCGAAGATAGAAGTTTAATTCCAAAATAACTTATGTTTTGTTAAGATTTGAAATTGGGATTTTATGGATTTAATTTTATGGTTTTTATGGATATTAATTTTATGGATTTTATGAAAGCTGGAAGTTAGGATTTCATTTAATTTTATAATTTTAGCGTGTTATTTCGTGTTATGGTAAATCGAGTTCTTAACGTGTCGCTATCGTGTTCGTGTCGACACGAATTTAACCGTGTTCGTGTCGGGTTCGTGTTGGGTTCAGGTTTGAACCTTAACAGGTCGGGTTCGTGTTGGGTTTGGAGAATTCTTAACGGGTTGGGTTCGGGTTTGGCCTTAACAGGTCGGGTCGTTATCAGGTCAACACGATAACAACCCGACACGCACGAATTGACAGCCCTACATTCGATAAAGCACCAGGTCAGTTGCGACATCTTATAGTTGCAATTGATTACTTTACGAAGTGGGTGGAAGCGGAACCCCTAGCGGCGATCACAAGCAAAAATGCCCGTAATTTTGTATGGAAGAACATAGTGTGCCGATTCGGCATACCTCATGTTCTAGTATCCGATAACGGGGCACAGTTCACGGACAGAATTTTTAGGGAGTGGTGTGACGAACTGCGAATTCAGCAGCACTTCACATCGGTAGCCCACCCCCAGGAAAATGGTCAGGCCGAAGTGACGAATCGAACGATTGTCAAAGGCCTTAAGACGCGACTGGAGAAAGCCAAAGGGTTGTGGGTGGAGAACCTTCCAAATGTTCTATGGTCCTACAGAACTACTCCGCGAACAGCGAATGGCGAGACACCGTACAGCCTAGCATACGGAACAAAAGCTGTCATCCCGGTCGAAATCGGACTGCCCAGTCCGCGCACGACTCACTTCATCGCCTAGGTGAATGACGAGAACCGACGTGCGGATCTGGATCTATTAGAAGAAAAGCGGGATGCAGCTTACATCAAGGAAGCCCGGTACAAACGACTCATAGCCCGATATTATTATCGGCGAGTTCGAGACCGGCAATATTGTGTAGGAGATCTGGTCCTACGAAACAATGAGGTCAGCAAGGCTTGCAAGCTCGGCAAACTGGAAGCCACATGGGAGGGCCCATACCGAGTGGACGAGGTCATTGGTAAAGGTGCCTACAGGCTTTCCACTATGTCCGGGGAGCCCATACAGCGGCCATGGAATGTAATCCATCTGAAGAGGTATTATGCATAGATGTGGAGTATCATGTAGGGTAGGGTCATGTCAGTCAGTCATTTGTTCAGTTCGATCCTTTGGTCAGTCCGGTTTTCTTGTTTAGTTCGGTCAATTGTCCAATTCGGTCTTGTTTTCCAAATGGTTTCAAGTAATGAAAGTTCTTAGTTTCTATTCCATTATGTGTTCATATCATTTTGCATTACTCCGCTTATGCGCATTACCTCAAAATTACACACTATCCTGACGAGGACAAGTGTTACAACTAAAAACAAAATCGTACGAACATGGGACCACCCCTACCGACCTGGTCGGCAGAACAGGAACCCGATTAATACCCAAGTGTCACTTCGGCCATGGATAATAGACGATCGCCATCCTAAGGCCGGGGGAAGACCCAAGTGTAACGTCGGAAGCCGAAGTGCGCCCCCGAGCCACTTCGGAAGACCTGAACCTCGACCTATGTGTCAGTTCGGATGACGAATAAAAGCATAAATGCTAATTGGAAACAGGCTATCGGCCAATAAATAATATAGCAAACATATTAACAGGACAAAATGTCCAAAAAGATATTTATTGTTTTTTGCAGGTTTTTACAACTTATGTATTAGAAGGACCGCCCTCGTCCGGCCTTTTACTACAGTAAAAATAGCTAGCTAGACCGGTGGTTGGGGGATTGAGCAAAGTATTTATATTCAATTTCTCATTCTTCCGAGAGCTCTGCCCAGCACTGCGGCCACCTCCACCTCAGCCACCTACTCCACCTCGGCTCGACCCTGCAGATCGGCTTGAACTCCCTCCTCGGCTACCAGGAGTTCGGCCCCTGTATGTAATCCGAGGAGCAACGTAATTGCCATCACCGCGGTTCGGAATAGGCGGCCTGCGATTTTGAATAGGAAGAAGCATGTCTAGCCGGTCCTTGATTAAACGAGAAGGAACAGTTGGACTTAAAGCCCGAAACCGATTAGAATTCTGCTTCGCGGGCTGCACGTCGGGATATCGATCTAGCCACTTCTTCATTATTGGATTCCGAGTCAGAATTATTGGGAATAAGTTCGTTAGGTACCGCAGCTCGGAGATATTCTCAGCGACCTCCCACGAATCCGAACCCCGGTTCTTGCACTCGCGCACAACACCCCGAACAGCCTCTAGATCATCAACCTCAACCTCAGAGATCGTCTTCCCACCGAGCTCATGAATAACTCTTTCATACTCGGCGTGTTCGGCCTCGATCTTCTCGGCATCCACATAATCTTCTTTCAATTGAAGATAACGGGCTTCATTGGCGTCCGCTTTGATCTGCAGTGCGCTGTATTTAGCATCGAACTCGTTTCGAAGGTGTTCGGCACGTTTATCGAGCCGCCCGATCTCACCATTTTTAACATCAATCAAGATTTTGAGTTTTTTAATTTCGTTCAAGTACGGAGTTGCGTCGAGTTTGGATTTATTCTACAGAATGAAAAAGACAGAGATAAGCAAGTGCCGAAGAGAGATTTCATTGATGGAAGACAGATACATTTACAATATGAAGATAGGAATGTTAAAAACAAAAGAAAGAAAATTTTTTTCAAGGGAGGGGGATCAACTGACCCCGCCAGTCGATTCAGCCTGGGTGTTCATCGGCTGCACCTCAGCATCGACCTCCCCATCAAAATCCTCCTCCTCTTCCACGGGCGGCGGCGTATTCGGAGAGAGCGGGCACGCTTCAAGCTCGTCGCGAAATGGAACGCACCGCGCCTCGAACTCAACATCCCGGTCAAACTGGCAGGCCCGCACTTCGGCAGCCGACCAGAGTGACTGACCCTCAGCCAAGTGCCCCACCACGGGAAAAGGAGAGGCTGGTAGCCGTACTTCCCCTTATCTAGCGTGGGGACATCGGCAGCCAGCCGATCTAGCACGTCGGCCACCGTCCGTTTCTCCATTGGCCTGGTCAAAGAAGAGACCAGAGCACTGAAGCCCTTGCTATATAATATTCTCTCAGCAAGGGCATGGAACACATCGCCCTGAGCGGCGGCGATCTCAACTTCGCGAGCACGAGCAGCCGCAGCCTCCTCCTCGCTCTTCGCCGCTTTCTCCTTGACGGCG
Organism: Thymus mandschuricus; assembly: GCA_029379335.1. Taxonomy (NCBI): domain Eukaryota; kingdom Viridiplantae; phylum Streptophyta; class Magnoliopsida; order Lamiales; family Lamiaceae; genus Thymus; species Thymus mandschuricus. The sequence continues at coordinate 4,071,505 of CM057079.1, read as the reverse complement.
GCGAGCTCGGCAGAGACGACATCAAGCTGCTCCCTCAGCCCGGCTTCCCGAGCAGCGGAGGCAGCAAATTCCTTTGTAATCTTGGCCTTATCAGCGGCCAAGATTTTGTTCTTCTCGGTGACTCGTTGATGCTTGGCCACCGAACCTTTAAGAAGACCCCTAACCATGCTATACACATGGTCAAAGCTCTCCAGAGTAGGCTCAACACCCTGCATTACATTACTTACGTCAGTAAGATAACGTTAAAAAAAAAGGGGGGGGAGGGGGGGGGGGGGAAAGAACGGGGTAGAATCTTACCGCCGGGAAGACCGGAGTGGATGTTCGGACCTCGGTAATAGCAAGTTCGGGTTCGGATGAGGCCGAACCCATCACCAACTTCCCCGTAGCCGCCACATCAATCTCTTCGGCGGCAAAAGTCGGACCTCCGCGAGAGCGGGGGGTAGGGATCCCAGACCGAGTCTGCTCGGAGGACTCAATTACCTGCCTCTTTGGGTTTGCAGGCGAACTGGTGGCCTCACCCTTTCTTTTGTTCTGGGCGGGCTTCTTTCCTCGACACATATTCACTGCAAAGAGAACAGCGAGCAAAATTAGTACCAAAAAAAAAAAAAAAAAACGGGGGAGTCAAGAGAAGGGGACCTCACCCCTCCCCGGGTCCACCGAAGTGGAAGGTTCATCGGGGCTCGGTATTGCCGTCGCAAGAGCGGCCAGGGACATCGGCATTTTGCCAAGACTGGCAAAACGCTTCGCCACTTCTCCAAAATCCTTCCGCTTCGGCAAAAGCCTGACGGGACCAGAGTGCCACCCGACCTCGGTGGCACCCTCGAACTGGCAGTAAAAAAAAAATTCTGCCAGTCCTGCACTTTTGAAGGCACTTGGACGGAAAAACCCTTGTGCCGGTATGAGGAGTAATACCACCCCTCCTTCCTATCCTTGAAGGACACCATCCCCCCCCCCCCCAAGATCTCGACCGAAAAGGACATATTCAGCCGAGAACAAGCAATCCCCAAACCAGTGATTTGGCTTATACTGTGGGGAGAAATTTGGGCGGGGGGGGGGGGGGGGGGGGGGGGGGGGGGGGAGATCAAAAACACGGTGTATATCGGCGTATATTGCCGGAAAAGGAACAACAAGACCAGCCTCAAACTGGTCAACATACAAAGTAACGAATCCCCGAGGGGGCCGGCAAGCCCTATCGCCGGCAGTAGGTCGAAGAAGAAGGGCAGAAGGAGGGAGGTTAAAATTAACAGCGATTTGGTAAAGGGTGGAGGTAAAAACAGAGGAATCATATATCCCAACCTTCCCGGAGACACCAGGAAGTTCGGGGGAAAACCACCTCTACGGCGTACGGCTCCTCACAATCGGAGCGCACGCACGCACGGGAGTTGTCAGAGAGAAGTAATGGGTTAGGAACAAAAGAAGATGAAGAAGCGGCGGCAGTTTCCTCCGCCGCCGCCGTAGAGGAAGATGAAGTCGACAATGAGTGCGCAGATTGAGCACGCGAAGAGACAGAAGTAGACAAAGACAGAGAAAAATCCATTACTTACTCTTGTGAGATTCGTCGAAGATTTGCAGAAAATGAAGTTGGTGAAGATGAACAGTAGAGAGAATTCGAAAATTAGGGCTTCGATCTTCACAAATCAAGGGGAGTAGATGACCAATTTTTCCCAATCATCAGCATTAAAGGGGGGAGGTTAATGCATAATGAATACGCCAGTTAATGCGACGGCGTTTCGTGAAGCGCTCGTCCAATCCCTGCTTTATCGGTACCCCAAGCGTCGCATTAAATGCGACTGACAACTTTATAAGTTTGAGCGGGAACCGAGTTCGGTCTCCACCGAACTCCAACTCAGAGGGGGTACGCCAGCTCAGTTCGGTACCCACCGAACTCCAAATCAGAGGGGGTACGCCAGCTCAGTTCGGTATCCACCGAACTCCAACTCAGAGGGGGTACGCCAGCTCATTTTGTATCCACAGAACTCAATTTAAGAGGGGGTACGTCAGCTCAGTTTGTATCCACATAACTCAATTTAAGAGGGGGTACACCGGTTCAGTTCGGTATCCACCGAACTATATCTAAGAGGGGGTACGCCAGCTCAGTTCGGTATCCACCAAACTTAAAATTTCAGAAGGGGTATGCCAAGACGAGTCCAGTATCAAACGAACTCAAGGCTTCAGAGGTAGTGCGACAAGTTAATGACGCACACGCAATAACCACAACTCCATCATCCCACGCTTTTTGGGGGGGGGATGTGATAGAAAATGGTCCATCTCCATAGGCCCAAAGGCCCAAAACCTAGCAACAGGCCCAGACCGGCACAAGCCCAGACCGGTATAAGCCCAGCAGGCCCAGATCGGCACAAGTCCGGTCCACACCAAATACAGGCCCATGGAGTTGAGCCCTAAACCCAGAACGTGGGCTGATGGAGAAGAAACCGCAACAGACAACCGTCCATGAACCCCACGTCGCCCACTCCTCAACTGACGTCGGCGATGACTATAAATATAGGATCCACTTGTATTGTAAACACTTACGCTATTTTGAATACAAAGCATACCCTCTTCCTCTCTGTGGACGTAGATCACACCGATCGAACCACGTAAATCCTCTGTGTTTATTTACTTCCGCATACAAACTACTCACAAACCTTTACTTTAATTGGGCCGCGAATCGAAGGTTCATCAGTATTTATCTAAAATAAATATTTTTAAGGAGATAACATAAATTAAATTAACATACATGCGAGGAATGCGATATAAATAAATAAATTTAAAAAAAAAAAAAGAACAGCAGAAAAACTAATTAATTTTGGGCTGAGCCTACAAATATATACGGCCCAATATTATGATTTTGGGCCGGGCCCACAAATTTGTACGACCCAATACAAACCCCAAAAAAACCGGACATATTTTTTCCCTCAACACCGACATGGTTGGGCCGGCGGTTTATTTTTCACGGATTTCAAAAAATATTAAAAAGGCCTCACACTACCGCGCCACCGACCTCAGCCACCCTTCCAATCTCCGGCGGTAAATCCGGCGCAACAGGCGGCGGATGCACCGCCGTGGCTCGACACAGGGGGCAGTTAGGGTGGTGGTGGAGCCACTTATCAATGCACGCCACGTGGAAAATGTGTGCGCATTCAGGCAGGATGCGAACGCTCTCTTCCTGCTTGAATTCCCCCAAACAAATCGAACACGACTCCTGTTTCTGCTCCTTGCCGTACTTGGACTCCACCTTTACCTCCACCGTCAGATGGCGGGGACTGGCGATGATCGGATCATCGTCCGATCCCCGCCGTTGATTGTCGCCGCTGCATAGCATGATTATGCAGTGGCAAATCGCGACGATTATCGTTCCCGCCAATACGCCGAGTAGTCCGACTAAAATGGGGCTCAGTTCGAAGCGGTGGTGGTGATTAGTGCTAATCATCGCTTGATTATCCATTTTAATTGAGATTTAAGCAACTAATACACTTTCACAATTCCACCTATATATATCTAGAGAGAGAGAGAGGAAATTTGTAAACTTTCCAAATTCATTGTGTAGCGTTGCTGCCACGGTTTAGGGGAGTGATTTCTATTTTGGAGCTAATGAACCTAATTTTGGTTCGGTGTGATTTAACGATACCTCGTCCGTTTTACAGATAACGTTATGTTTTTATTTATTCAATTAACTTTTTTTTTTCAAAATAGAAATATAATAGTATCATCAAGAGAACAATTCGTTTAAAGAAAATCAGAACGTTATTTGTGGGACGGAGGAAAGGCCAAATTAGTTTAAATTTAGGAATTTCGTAGATCGTAAAATTAAGTATAAAAATGTGGTAGAAATGTTTTAGAAACCAAATCGAAGATCGAATCGACAAGATCTTTGATCTATAGTTTTTTACAGTTGAATCGACCAAAACCGAAAAAAAACGTAAATCCAAAACTATGACCAACTCTTTGTTCAACTTCCGGCTGAGTTCGATTTTTTAAAACACTAGTTGGAGGGGAGAGTGTGAGCCATACACGTAGCCCGATTTTCCACAGTTTTATAAATAAAAAGGGACGAAAATAATATCTCGTACAGCTTATAAGTGGGGTCGGAGAAAGAAAAGTGCCAATAAATAATTTGAAATGGGTTTTTCTCAAAAATAAATAAATACCAATAAACAAGAAATTCTTTAAGTATACCGCAGTTAGCACACGACACATTAGCCTAAATTAAGCAGGTAGAAAATAAACTAATCCATAATTAATGATTCCAAATCCCATATACTATATAGTACTACAACAATATATAATTGCTCGGTGATAAATTAATCCTAATATTTTTAGGAGAATTATGTGCCTCTAATCACCATAATTTATGATTAACCAAGATAATTATTTTACCTTACAATGGGTGTTAATCCTAATAAGACTGCACTTTTATTCGCTAATTTACCTTATTTTCTAGCCCTTTTTCGGCCACGCTATGTTGAAAAAGTTGACAAAGTGTGTATTTTTAAATCCCTCGTTAGTCGTTTTACAATCCACTAATCTTTGCGTCAGAACATTTTAAATGTCAAAATGCATTTCACGGGGTAAGGTTCGATATGGGCCTCGATTCAGTGGTATATAGGTAAATCCGCTAGTGTTTGATCTTTTCCGAATCCGAATTTTGATATTAAAATTTAAAGGTCATTCGACCGATAAATTAGTCGAACTTGAGATATTTACCTGACTATGTGACCCATTTTTAGTAAATAATTGGAGGTTTGCCCATGTCATGAAAAAAGGGTCTAAAAGTTGGAGCACTTAATCGAAATTATTAAGTGGATAGACCAATAAATAAGCAGCACAACATGTAAAACTCCAATGGAGTTTGTATTATTTGATAAAGAGATGGGATTATCTATTTCGATTTCAACTGATATTTGTTAGTTGGAAGAAAATGACTAGAGGCCTTTAAATAACCATTGACAGAGGCGTACCCTACTTGCCTACATAAACTATTACAAATTCCCCTCAATTATTGATCCATTCATACTACTGTATGATTCAATTCTTGCTTTATCTTCTTCGAACTCATTCAAATCGTCTACTTTTTTATACGATTTTATACGATGGTTTATATATAAAAGGATATAAAGCGTTGAAGAGTAGTAGGATTCATGTTTTTTGAAAAGTTATAGTATTTTCGAAAGGTAAAAAAGTGGACGTTTGGAATGAGACGAAGAGAGTATTTATCTGTATTCAACTAACGAATTATATGAAAAGAAAAAGGATATATGTTTAATTAGTTACATATGAGAAGGAAAAACTAACAAATTAAAAGAATAACAAATGTGACTACAAAGGTGACTAACGTATCACCTCTTCGTATAAAAAGAAGTATGGATACGATGTAGATAGCGTATAAAAAGACAAGGGGGCGTCTCTCTCTGGTTATATACAGTAGCCCACCTTTATTCGGTGCGGGTTTTGACCTCTCTTCCTTTTCCCTTCCCCTCTCTCTCTCTATATATTTCACTCTCAATCCCACACCCTCACTTCCCCCCTCTCCCCCTCTTTCACAAATTACACCTCTCATTCCCACGCGCGTTTTCATTCTCTCACTCATCATGTCTCGCTATCACCACACTCGCCACACCAAACAGATGCATTTACCCATACAGTATATGTGCTGACCGACTGAAACTCCAGAGAGAGAGAGAGAGAGAGAGAGAGAGAGGCTGTGGCTTGTGGGATTGATAAAAAGATTGTGTTTTTGAGCTGGGTTTTTGTGTAGATCCTATCCTGTATAAGAAATTAGGATGAGGGGTTTGAAGTCTGTGGATTGTTCTGGGTGCCCATCTTTCTGTGGATTCTTGGTTGTGGAAGCTTATCCCAAAAGGTATTCTTCCAAGATCCCCTCTGATTTGGTGCTTTTCTTGGGCCTTGGCTTCATAGATTGGTAATTTTCATCTCAATTTGCACCAATAATTTGTGTTGAATCATATATTTGTATATGAAAGGGGGAGTGTGGGGTTGGGCTTTTACTTCATAGGTACAGTCTTTTCTGTATTGGGTAGAATCATGGATTTGATTTCTATGCTTCAATGTCTCCCACCAATCTCTGGAGGGTTCAAGGAGATTCATGGATTGGGAGTGGATATTCATCTAGCTTAGTTGTTGTGTTTCTTTCAATCTAGTAAAGAATTCAAGATCTTGTTTACTTTTGGGTTTTGTCTGTTTTATTTCCCCCCTATTCTTGTTGTTCATCTCTTCAATTCCCCTTGATTGGGGGTTTAGAGTATAGTGGTGAGATGAACAAGTTTAGGGTTTTGATGGAGGTGGGAGTTTGTAGTTGGGATTGACCTTTGATGATGGAGGTGTTGATAAAGATTGGGTTTTAGTCAAAGTAGTAGTTGGGTGAAATAGAGATATATTGTTGTTTACTATGGGGGATGCTCTTCTCACAACTCTGTCAATGGAGAATCACCATCCCTCGACTCTCTTGTCCATGGATTCGAGTGCCTCGTCTGCTCATGGTGAATTAGAAATGAGGCGTCAGATCATCTTGACCCGACCACCGGATATCAACCTGCCTCTTTCGGAGAGAAGCCCCACTCCGGTGCATTGGAACCCTGAGCACTGTGATATTCTAGATGTTGGACTCGGCACTCAGATTTATGAGACCGAGACTTTCCTAAATGTGGCCAAAGCGGGAAGAAAGATTGCAAAGAGGGTAGATAGTATATGGGGTGCTTGGTTCTTCTTCAGCTTCTACTTCAAGCCTGTCCTAAACGAGAAATCGAAGGCCAAAGTGATTCTTGATGGTAATGGGATTTCTGGGTATGATAAATCTGACCTACAGCTTGATACCTTCATGGTTCAGCATGATATGGAGAATATGTACATGTGGGTTTTCAAGGAAAGGCCCGAGAATGCTTTGGGGAAAATGCAGCTCCGGAGTTACATGAATGGGCATTCTAGACAAGGAGAGCGTCCCTTTCCGTTTAGCGTTGATAGAGGCTTCGTTCGATCTCACAGAATGCAGAGGAAGCATTATAGGGGGCTCTCGAATCCACAGTGTGTCCATGGTGTGGAGGTTGTTTCATCCCCGAGTCTCATGAATCTCGATGAAGGTGATCGTAAGAGATGGATGGAATTGACTGGAAGGGAACTGAACTTCTCCATTCCTCTCGAAGCCAGTGACTTTGGCTCGTGGAGAAATCTTCCAAGCACTGAATTCGAACTGGAGAGGCCGATTGCTCCACTAAAGGCCGCTAATACCAATCCTCAGTCTCAGTCGAAGAAGTTGCTGAATGGCTCTGTTCTAAACCTGTCCACTCAGATTACTAGCCACAGCAATGGAGAAAACACCGAGGTTTGTAACAAAAGGAAGAAAGATTCCGATTGTTACGTAGCAGTGAATGATAAGATCCCTGACTTGGAAATGCACCCTAATGAGCCACATTGGTTGAATAGATTCAGTGGGGTGCTGAGGAACGTTTATGGCCCCGTTACAGCTGCCAAGACAACGTACGAAGATGAACAAGGCTATCTGATTTTAATCAGTTTACCATTTGTAGACCTTCAGAGGGTGAAAGTTTCATGGAGGAATACTCTCACTCACGGGATCATCAAGGTGTCGTGTACAAGTACATCCCGTACCCCGTTCATCAAGAGACTCAACAGGACCTTCAAGCTCACGGATACATCCTCCGAGCACTGCCCACCCGGGGAATTCGTCAGAGAGATCCCACTCTCCACTCGAATTCCTGAAGATGCCAAGATAGAAGCATACTACGATGGACCAGGTACAGTGATGGAGATATTGGTGCCTAAACTTCAAGAGGGACCAGAAGAACACGAGGTTCATGTATGCCTTCGACCTCTCCACGGGGTCAACAATCTTACGTTGACCTGAAATCCTACTTCGGTCGAGGATGCATGACGAAGGGCTCCGATGGCGCTACTTGCCTGACTTTGGAGAGCCCTTATGCCCTTATGGCCCTTATCTGGAAAAAGGCAAATAGCTGCTTTTTTGCTTGGAAATTGTATTTGTAATATTAGATATATTTGCTCACTCTCATTGTATCTGTTACCTAGCTATTTACTTAAATAATACTGTATTTTTCAAGTTTGTTTTCTTCTGCTTCATTAACGGTATCTATTATTAACCCCCGTCTCTTCATAAGTAATTCATTTTATCAAAGTAAGTCAAATCATTTACTTTGTGAATCGAAGCATTGACAAATGGTTTCATTAGACCGTAAAATAATCGTTTAGATAAGATGCATGACATAGTATTAGAATGGACATGAAAGGTCAGGTCGGTTATTCGGCTCATGGGTTCGTTAAGGGGCAGATTAACAATCAAATTATCATCAAGACTTGTAGCATCAAATATGCAGTTGACGTTATCTTTTATTCGGAGTATCCAAGGGTTAGATGATAAGAAAGAATACTTCTCACTTCCAGGGATGCAGCAACTTGAAGAAGACTATAATATACAATCAAATTTTTTAAAAAAGAAAAGGAAAAAAATGGAATTAGATAATAAAAAATGTCAACTTAAACGAGAGGTGGATATGGGGTAGCTCGTATTGCTCATGCCCCACACATGTAAATGCCATCAGCAGCAGAGCCATCCACTTATCAACAATAATTGAATTACATGCTCCACTTCCCCCTTAATTATTATGCTACTTTCAACTTATATTCCACTTCACCTTAATTATTACAGTACCTCATAACCTAGTTGTGGACTCCACAATTTTCAATGATTACCCTATGATAACAAGATACAGTAAGTCAATACTAAAAACATTAAAAAGAGAACATAATTGAAGAGAGAGAGAGAGAGAGAGAGAGAAGAATACTGTAAACACGTCTATGGATAAACAGAAATTGGAGCCAAAAACATAGCTGTGCACATCGGCACAGGATAATCCAGTGGAGTACCATTTAAGGTACTCTAAAACAAAAGCCTATAAAACATTTGTCCAACAAAAATACGAAAAGAAATTGTCTCATGATATAATAAACCCCAGCCCACGCAGTTTGGAACGAGATAAATTAGTCGACCTCCTCGATCTTGGGTCCAGCACCGCTTCCTCCGCTAGGGGCAGGTGCGTCGTCGTCCATGGGCACATCAGCTCCTCCTCCAGCACCCTGGTACATCTTGGCGATGATGGGGTTGCAGATGCTCTCGAGCTCCTTCATCTTGTCCTCGAACTCGTCAGCCTCTGCCAGCTGGTTGCCGTCTAGCCACTGGATGCTGGACTCGATCGCATCCTCAATCTTCTTCTTGTCATCGGGAGACAGCTTCGAGGCAATCTTCTCATCCTTCACGGTGTTCCTCATGTTGTATGCGTAGTTCTCAAGAGCGTTCTTGGACTCCACCTTCTTCTTGTGTTCCTCGTCTTCAGACTTGTACTTCTCTGCCTCCTGGACCATCTTCTCGATATCTTCCTTCGAGAGCCTGCCCTTGTCATTGGTGATTGTGATCTTGTTCTTCTGGCCTGTGGTCTTGTCCTCAGCAGAGACATTCAAGATACCATTGGCATCAATGTCGAAGCACACTGTGATCTGGGGAACTCCTCTCGGTGCAGGTGGAATTCCAGAGAGCTCGAATTTTCCAAGCAAGTTGTTGTCCCTGGTTCTCGTTCTTTCTCCCTCATAAACCTGGATAAGGACACCGGGCTGATTGTCGGAGTATGTGGAGAACACCTGCTCCTTCTTGGTGGGAATGGTAGTGTTCCTTGAGATCAACACAGTCATGACACCTCCAGCAGTCTCCAAACCAAGGGAGAGAGGGGTGACATCAAGAAGAAGAAGATCCTGGACCTTCTCGTTACCCTCACCACTTAGAATGGCTGCCTGGACTGCAGCACCGTATGCAACAGCTTCATCAGGGTTGATACTCTTGCAGAGTTCCTTCCCATTGAAGAAGTCTTGCAACAGCTGCTGCACCTTGGGAATTCTGGTGGAGCCACCAACAAGAACGGCATCGTGGACAGTGCTCTTGTCCATCTTGGCATCCCTCAGACACTTCTCAACAGGCTCCATGCACTTTCTGAACAAGTCCATGTTCAGCTCCTCAAATCTGGCACGGGTGATGGTGGAATAGAAGTCAACTCCCTCATACAGAGAGTCGATCTCAATGGTGGTCTGAGCAGTGGATGAGAGGGTCCTCTTCGCTCTCTCACAGGCAGTTCTCAATCGCCTCAAAGCCCTTGGGTTGCCATTGATGTCCTTCTTGTGCTTCCTCTTGAATTCCTGAACAAAGTGGTTCACCATTCTGTTGTCAAAGTCTTCACCTCCAAGATGAGTGTCTCCAGCAGTGGCCTTCACCTCGAAGATACCCTCCTCAATGGTGAGAAGGGAAACATCAAAAGTACCACCTCCAAGATCAAAGATCAACACATTCTTCTCTCCGACACTTGTTGCCTTCTTGTCAAGACCATAGGCAATAGCTGCAGCAGTGGGCTCATTGATAATACGCATGACATTGAGGCCGGCAATGACACCAGCATCCTTGGTAGCTTGACGCTGAGAGTCGTTGAAGTAAGCTGGGACAGTGACCACAGCATTCTTTACTGTTGAACCAAGATAGGCTTCTGCGATCTCTCTCATCTTCATCAAAACCATGGAAGAAATCTCCTCAGCAGCAAATTGCTTGTCCTCACCCTTGTAGCTAACTACAATCATGGGCTTCTCAGCAGGTCCGGGGATGACTCTGAATGGCCACAACTTCATGTCAGCTTGTACGGAAGCATCGCTAAATCTCCTTCCGATCAACCTCTTGGCATCTACAAGAAAAAGACTTAAATGTCAATACTAAACTCCCAAATGTTTGGAATTCAAACACACGTACAATACACCTTAAAAGGATAAACAGCATGTATTCTGAATATAACCAATGACATTTTTTAAGATCTGGTGAATCTACGGCAGGCATGACCGCATGAAGTAGCTAATTTTCTAAAACCAGTAAACAATCTATAATATCACTCAGACATATACAACTCTCTAAAAACTAGAACTTAGCTATAAAGGACTCACGTATATCGCATCAACCAAACAAACATCTCTGTCATGTGCTAGAGTTTTAAATTGAGCTAGATAAAATAAAATTCTACATCATAAAATTGACAATAAAAATATTCAAATAACAAGACGTAAGAATCTATGCTAAGTAATCTCATAAGTTAACTCGAATTGATTAGTAAAACCAAGCATCAGCTGTTCCATACTAGATCCAGATTCAGAGACTCAACAACAAACCAAATCGGATTTCAAATTCCCAGAACAAAAACCATAGATCCCCTCACAGGAAACACTTGACAAGACAAGCTAAGCACTAAATTAAATCAGATCCATAAATATATAATCAGTATCAACTCAAACACATCAGTTCAAATCAAATCTCAGAAGCAACACGAGATCCAATACTAAATCAATGATGATTCACCAATCTCAACATTCCTAGATCTACTAATCCAACTCTCAACAACAAATCCACACTTAAATATTCAAATCGAAAAAAGAAGCAAGAGCTTACCGAAAACAGTGTTCGTGGGGTTCATGGCGACCTGATTCTTAGCCGCATCACCAATGAGCCTCTCGCTGTCGGTGAAACCGACGTACGACGGCGTCGTTCTGTTCCCCTGGTCATTGGCGATGATTTCCACACGGTCGTGCTGCCACACTCCGACGCACGAGTACGTCGTTCCGAGATCGATACCGATCGCCGGTCCTTCACCTTTCCCGGCCATGGCCTTCTACAGCTAGATCTGTATAAACGCTGCAAAAAAATATCGTGGAGAGAGAGGGGAGAGGGGAAAAAAAAAAGTGAGGCGGGCTAGGGTTTACTAAGAGGAGGGAGGAAGTACAAGACGGGGAGAGTATATATACGCTGCAGGCAGCGCTGGGGCTTCGCGTTCTAGAACGTTCTAAATTCTTAATAAGATGGAAACCGTTGGATGTGTTGGGGAGAAGTAATCAACGGTTATAGATTCGTTCAACTTTTCCAGCGCGTAGAGAGGGTTTTCGATTGGTGGATTCCAAGTTGCCGACCTGGGCTTTACTCCTTTTCCCTTTTCTGTTTTATTTTTATTCTTTTTTGTGTGGTGTGTAGTGCTGTTTGAGGAAATAACGAATCTGGGATATTTTTAATTGGATTTCTTTTTAATTGAGGGGGAAAAAAAAAAAAAAATTAAGGTGAGATGATTCAAACTTGATACATTTGCCTATTTGGTTTCAAACATTAATCGTTATCGTTTGGATTTTGGGTACCCGAGTCAAAGTTGTTGAATTTAGGTTCGGGTTAGGGATAGAAATTATTCCCTATGCCCTTTTCAAGTAAAGTCATTTCTTTTTGTGATTTTCGTCAAGTTTTTTCACGCCTCTAGATGATGCATTTTAAAATAGATTTTAAAAAATAAAAAACCTTTTACGGGATACTACAGCACTTGTAGTATCCCGTAAAAGAAAAAATTCTTCAAAAATCCGTTTTAAAATTCGTCATCTAGAAGCTTGGAAAAGCGTGCCAGAAATCACAAAAGAAATGACTCAACTTGAATAGGACGGAGGGAGTATTAATTTTAGGGTTCGGGTATTCGAATTTCCGACTTTTCATAATTTCGGAAGAATTTGAAAAGGCCTATTATAAGCCCATGTTGAGTCGGGTGGACCAGCCCATCAATTCTTTCAGCCCAATTTAGAGCCAAAATGGGCTGGGCTAACAAGGCCTAATGGACAACTCTGAATTCTTTCTTCTTGATCCAATGTTGCAGCAAATGTATAAAATTTGGGATGGCTTCTGACTATATTCATTTGCAATCAAACATAATTCATACTTCCATGTGTCCTTCACAAGAGAAGATATTTCTTATTTGATACGAGATTTAAGAATTAATGGTTTGCTTGCTATTACGGAGAGTGTTTGTGCAAGAAATGTTTTTACATTTTAGTAATTCTTTACCCAATAAGGAAACGTATCATGTTGCTTAACACGTACACCCTCCGTCCCACTTCACTTGGCTTATTTTTCATCTCGTCACGGGATTCTACGCGCAGTGTTAAAATGAAAAGTAAGGGTCAACATTGAAAAGTAAAGGTAAATTATTTCCACTTTAGAAACGGACCAATTGAAGTGGGACGTTTTGATTAGGGAAGAAAGTCAAGTAAAGAGAAATGAACAAAGTATCAAAAGAAAACATATCTTATTGGGAGGAGAGTATTAGTAATGCTCGTATTCAATTATGTTCGGTTTAAATTAATGAATTTCGGTGCAAGGACAGTAGTGAAAGAGGCTCAAGTGACATAAATCGTGAAAGCCGAGGGCATTAGAAATGAATTTTCATTATTTTATGTAATTTCCATTTTCCACTACACTGTAATATTCTTCCTCCCCTTCTCTCCGCTCCCAATTTTCTCGCACAAATTTATCTAAATTGGCCGCAGCTTCCAATCAATGGCGGACGGCGACGCCATCGACAGTGCTGCCAACGACGTCGTTGAGCTGGAGGCGATGCGCAAGGACGGCTTCTCTTGGCATCCCTGCCAGGTCTCCTTGTGGTCAGTTCCTCATCCCTTTTTCTTATACAAGAATGGAGTCTTTCCTTGCTCCTCTTCAGCTGAAGAAACCTCACGCTGTTAGATCCCACGCACTTAACGATTCATAGTTTAGCGATTGGTGATTTCGAAACCTATGTTGATTTGATGCTTTGTGGATATGTTCGTGATCGTTGGTGTTGTGAAGTTGAGTTTGCGTTGCTGTAGATATTAGATAGCTTACATTTAGGAAAATAAGCAAATAAAACGAATGATTTGCATTTTGATCTTGTATTAGAGCATCTATGAACTCTCACCGTCTTCCGTTGTCCAAATTTTATCAAAATATAGTTTGTCCTTCGGAGAATCGGAATGTTGCGCATTGTTCGACTATGATCGGAGTTTCTGATTGAGATTTCAAGTATGCCTGCGCCTTTGGACTTGCGTATAATGCGCTTGTATTGTATGTGCTTTTAGTTGAGCAAGAGTAGTTTAGTATTTCTGGAAAAGTTATGTTGTTTCCTAGTCTTTCAGTTTAAGTTGAAGCTAAAGGTAAAACTAAATTCGATTGAATGGCAAAACCTTGTTCATGTGTAGTGTGTAGTGTGTGAGGCTTGCGATACGAGTTCAAAGGATCTTTGAAATGTAATTTTTTGTGCTAGGTAGGTAGGTTCATATGATAGGCTCAGAGCAAGTGTTTAGTTCACGGCACGGCCCTTTGTTGTATTAAGTCTGTGGTTTATAGAATGTTATATCTCTTCTTAGTCCATGCAGCTCTGGAGGACTGGGGCTTATTGTTCTGTATGGAAACAACTCGCAAGAGATGATTACGGACAAACAGGAAATATTGGCACGAATACGTGTTCGTTCCACTCCATTGCAAGGTGATGACTGCTCGTCTATTAGACAAGGGGATCACGTGCTTGCAACAGAAAGTCAACAGGCTGATGGTGCCTTCTATGATGCTAGGCTGGAAAAGGTATGCCTACAAATTTTCCATTTTGAGAATTTGTTTGATGTGCAGTCTCTGATGAAGGAATGAACATATGATCTAGCGCATTGATAGTAATTAATGTTGTTTGATAGATTTTGTTATCAGCTACTCGTTGAGTTGTGACAAATGAAAGATAATATATGATGGCCTTAACAAAGTGCAATTTCTCTAGTACTATTTCGAATGTTTATTTTCTTACTTCCTATAGAAACTTAGCTGAGGAAGTTGCTTCATATGAGCATATGTTAAACACAGTATAAACGTAGTCCTTGACCAGCGTGAATTTTTCAGAGTCCTTTTCTAGCTATTCAATTCACACTTAGGAAGTTGCATTAACAGGTAATTCACGTGAGGCATTCAAAGAGGATCCACTGTAGATGTTCTTTCACTATCAAATGGCTTCACCATGCCCTTCCAGAAGAACAATTGACTGTCCCTGCAAGTGCAATCATGAAACTAGCAACAAAAAACATCCATCTTCATCCAACCATATCTGCCTTCTTCAGCTCCCAGGAAGCATTAGATACTTTAGACTCAGCACCATGTTTAGAGATTGCAGAAGGGGAAATGGATATCAATGTGCTGCTGGAGCAGCAGATAAAGCAGATTAGTAATTCACATGTTCCTCAGGAGAATATTTCGAAGGGCTACGTTTCTGGTCACACAGGTAATGATAAGAACTAATTTTTTATTAACTGCATAAAATTTCTCCATATTTTGGCTAGGCTATGAGTATTAACTTAGTTAGCCATGAGAACACTGAAAAAGATCTAATCAGTTCCCGAGAAATTTTGATATGAATTCATGTTAATATGTGGGGTATTCATTGCCGAGAAGTGTACATTAAAATTGGACCTTATGTGTCTTATAAAAATTGAAGGAATAACTATGCTCTTCTACTAAGCTGAGAACAGGACGAGTTATGTTCCTTTTTGAGTCACCAGGGTGAAAACCAATGTAGGTTTATCCATTGATTTTGATCAAAGGAAATAAAACACTGGAACTCGTAGTTTCCTCTTTCCTCGGCCGGTTTTAGTTTTAAATAAGCTGTACTATGTAAGCTGGCTTTAGAGATTAGATCATCCTTGCTTGCCTACTGGTTTCAATGCAAGCTTCTCTAAAAATATATATTCTTGTACCATCATAATCCAGAACTCATGGCTTCAGTTTTAAGGGTCATAATGAAGGTTTATTTTGCAGTTGATTTGGGAGGACAAAGCCATGGCTGGGCAATTAAAGCTTCACCAATAGAACCACTTGGAGCTATCACTCTTCTGGATAAATTGAATGGTTTCTGTCGAAGTGAGAATGGACAGCCTGTGGAAATGATATTAGAGAAACCTCCAGTTTCCACTCCGTCAATCCAAGAGGAGCTCAGAGGAAGCAGGTTCCTTATCAATCCTCTTGCTGCCCGTGCAGCTCTTGCTTCATTAAGATCAGAATTTCCTCAAACTCCAGAGTTCTCAGCCCGGAGCCATGATAAAGGAGATATCACTGGTCATGATAGCGTCTCCAGCTTACCACAAGGGAGTAAACTATGCAGCTTCTCTGCTGTTGATTGTTCATCGAATGGAGAAGAAATTTCGCTGAAAATATCAGCTACACTAGAAGGTATAAGCCCTAATCTCAGGAGCATTGCGAAGAAACTCTTCCAAACATCAAGTCCTTCCGACATAGATGAAATTTCAAATCTATCTTCTGGATCAAATATAAACGGGACTGAAGAAAAGAAAACTACAGTTGCTAGAGAAAAGAGGTTGACCCGGTCACAAATTCAGGGAGATAATGGAATGCATGGGACTCCACAGTTGGCTAACAACAATGAGACAGAACTGAAGTTGACTGACACTCGAAGGGTAACTCGCTCAAGAGTCAAGGGAGCAGAGAAAATTGAAGCTAAGGATTTGCACAATGAATTTACAGAATCAGAAACTTTCCCCCTTGGTGGTACAGAAACAGATAATTGCTTATCAGGTAACCTGAAAGCAGTAGATTCGCCAATCAACGGTCAGACCAAGAAACAACGGGTTACACGGTCAAGCGTCAAAGGAGTAGAGAAAACCGAAGTCAGTGCATACAATGCAGCTGTTGTAGATGGGATAGCCGTTGATGCTGATACTCAGGAGGGCTACACGACTCAAGATGCAGGAAAACACAACATTCCTAAAAGACTGACTCGATCAGCTGCCAGCAAGGATGCTGCGGGCAACACTGCACAGCTCCAAGTAAAACGGAGGAAAAACGAATCTACTGAATCCGTCTCTGTGAACAACGGACAACTCCAAAAAAGTTCAGGTACCTGACTTGGCAATTAGCTTATACATATTGCATAAATGCTTTAAAATGTGGGCAGAGGATATGCTTGCTATCTCTTATTAATACCTTATGCTTAGCTTGCAATAAGTTTACTTTAATTATAATTTCCCGATGGGGATGGTGGATGATGAACTATGATGAGCGATTCTGATCCGAAAGCTCGAGTTCTCGATCTCTATTTCTAACGAGTATTATGCGTTGCAGAAAGCAGTGGGGGCAGTCGTGGGCGCACGAGGCAGAAGTCTGCAAACTCGAAGAAGCAGGAGACTCGATTTTCTCCCCGGCTCAGATTTCTTCAGAAGACAGCATAATTTGGTATGGTTTAAGGCTTATAACATCTCATATCCATGTATGTATAAGATTCAGTACCTATATGCTGTTGGTAACATAACCAGTTTGGCATCAATGTATATTGCATTAGTGCCTGGAGATTTGCAAATTCTCAGAAACGCAAATGAAATCGAGAAATTAAGTAGTGATATTAGATAGATCACATGAGGAAACAGCAACAAGCAGCATAAAACCTAACAAAATTCAAACAAATCAACACTAGAAAAGCCCTAGCACTACATAGGAAGTCCAATTTACAGCCAATTTCCAGAACCTCAGCCGCCGAAACCGTAGAGAGTACGGCCCTGCCTCTTCAGAGCATAGACAACATCCATGGCGGTGACGGTCTTCCGGCGAGCGTGCTCGGTGTAGGTGACGGCGTCACGGATGACATTCTCCAAAAAGATCTTGAGCACACCTCGCGTCTCCTCGTAGATGAGGCCGCTGATACGCTTCACTCCGCCACGGCGAGCCAGGCGGCGGATCGCCGGCTTCGTGATGCCCTGGATGTTATCCCTCAGCACCTTCCGGTGACGCTTCGCTCCGCCCTTTCCCAACCCCTTGCCTCCCTTGCCGCGGCCTGACATTTCTGTGGAGATGGAGGAAGGAGAGATTTGAATTGAGTTTAATCGATGCTTCTGTTTTCTGGTGAGTGATGGGTGGGGAAAGTGGGGTACGGTTATATATAGAAGACGGCTGGAGTTGCGAAATGGTGAGGGCCGTTGGATTTGGGAGTTGAGGGGACGGCTGGAGATGGTTATCCGCGTGATGGGGGTTGGGCGTTTTGTGGCCGTGGATGAGAGATGGATCGACGGTGGGAGATTGGAGTTTTGGTGCGTGACGCGGATTGTGGTTTTTTAATGTGAGAGGGGAAATGCGGGGGAAATAATTTGACTGCGAAAAATTGAAAATGTGGAGCGGTTTTTTGGTTTGCGGTCCATCTCCCACGTGCGGAGTGCTGCCGCCCACTTCAGGAATCCGAACTCTTTGATTCGGATCCGGATCCGGATCCAGTTCCCAGTAGCACAAGTAGCCAAAGCAATTTTTACTACCTCCATCTCATATAAGTAGTCTCATTTGCCATTTTGGTCCGTCTCATTTATTAGTCTCATTTTCTAAAATGGTAAAGAATAATTGACTAAAATTAACTCTCTCTCTTCAGAATCAATTTCAGCCACACATTTCCTCATTTATTGGCTCGTGTGCCCATTCCAAATGGGACTACTTATACGAGATGGAGGAAGTAGTATTTCCGTATTTAAAATGAATAATTATAAATATTACTAGTACTACCTCCATGTACTTCACTCGGATTCCTCTACTAATCGGGACGTTCTACTTTAATTGACTTATTTCTTTAAATGAAAAACATATGTTTTTAGTGTAGAATGATATTTTTTACTTTTAACACGCCATCTAAAATCATGTGTCGATATGAAACAAGTCAAATGATTGAAGAATATATTGGGCTCAAATGTTTGTTAATGATGCACAAAGCGATTCAAGAATATATTTTTTTAGATGGGCTTAAGAGAAATTAGCCCATTTATATAAGAAAAAAAGGCTAAGATCCCAATCCCCTATAGTAATGATTTTGTACTCCCTCTGTCCCACTGATATATGGACCTTTTCCTTTACGAGATGTCCCACTGATATAGGGACCTATTCCGAAATGGAAAATTTTAACCCAATAAAATTCTAGCACATCACTTTAATCCACTACCTTTCACTTTATCCCACTATCATCATTCTCAATTTCTCGTCTTAATTCCCGCGCCGGAAAAAAAAAAGTCTCTATCCCAGTGGGACAGAGGGAGTATTAGACAAGGGCGATATGAATCCACTATTGCATTTCCATATTATTTATTCTGTTACATCAATCTAGGATTGTTACGTTTAAAACATAGTAGTAATCAATAATTATACATCTCGAAATTAATAATAATAATTGATGCTGAACGTATTGGTCCGTCGGTGCAATATGAGATTCGACACGAATATGCAACTAAAAAATCCAAATTGGTAGAGGGGAGAGAGGATGGGTGACGATTAGGTATCTCTATTTATAGCTCACATTGAATTAGCACGCTTTCTTGAATTTGTTTTTTTAATACTCCCTCCGTCCACCTATTTCTGACACGCTTTCCTTTTTGGGCCGTCCACCTATTTCTGACACGTTTCCTTTTTTGGAAAGAATTAGCCACTAAGTAGTACAATTAGTAAATCCCTTATTACACTTAACATTCCATACTTAAATCTCATCCACTCATTTTTTCTGCACGTAGTTCAATATAATTTAAATTTCGAAAGTTTAAATTATTATAACTTGCTCGTTTGTTATCGGATTTTTATGATTTTTATATCAAATTAAAGGTCTTTATACGATCTTTCATTTAAGATCAGACAAGAACATGTTTTTATGCATATATGATGCTCTGTTTCTAAAATATGTTTATTCCCTACAAAATACACTTTATACACTACATCCATAAACACAATACACTTTACACACTAACCACTCCCGTCTTAAAACCCGTGCAAAAAGCAAACGTGTCAGAAATAGGTGGACGGAGGGAGTATATGTGAGCATAGTTTCTCAAACCCCCACCAAATTCATAATTACCTACAAACTACAAAGGACAAATACATAAATAACACACTTCTTCTCCTCCGTTTACTTCCATTAATTTCGTTTTTAAATTCCAACACATTAAATGCCCATACTTGTATCGATTTTTCTTTCATTGATACCATACTTTGCATTAATATATATGAACACAATTTTTCTTCTCATGCATTCTTCTCCCCTTCATTAAATCCCCTAGCTAGGTTCATGTATGTTCGTAGGCACAAAAAACGTAATACCCTCTCTGTCCTATTGGTATAGGGTAACTTAAGACGAAAGTGTTGAATAAGTTTTAGTAGGTTAAAATTTTGTCATTTTAGGTAACATCCATGTATCGCTAGGACAACTGACGAACGGACATAGTATATTATATATATCTCCTTTCTCCATCACCCAGCCACCTCTACATGTAGGTCTCTGGTTTTCTTTCCTTAGTAGTAGTATATGTTTATTAGCACGCGTGTGTGTTGCAGGTTTTTGCAGGAATAGCTTTGTAGAGAGAGAAAATGCACAGACAGATTCTGAGCACGATCACCGGAGTACGTGGAAGCAGTGGTTTCGGTTGGGGTTCGACGGCTGAAGAGGTGACTCAAGGGATCGATGCTTCTCATCTCACTGCCATTGTTACTGGTGATCATCTCTCTCTCTCTCCCTCTCTCTCTCTCTCTCCCTCTCTAAAAGTTTGATGTGAATGCAGGCGGTTCAGCCGGGATAGGGCTGGAGACGGCGAGGGTTCTGGCGTTAAGGAACGCACGTGTTGTAATAGCAGCAAGAAACATGGATTCTGCAAATGAAGCCAAGAATCTTATACTCCAAAACAACAAAAGCGCGCGTGTTCATGTTCTTAAACTGGACTTGGCTTCCTTCACATCGATCAAGGCCTTCGCCGACAGCTTCATCGCTCTCGACCTTCCTCTCAACATCTTGATGTAAGAAAGATTGATTTCAGTCAAACGCCTCGTCTTCGTTGGGACGGAGATCTAATATAAGTTGATTTCAGAAACAATGCTGGAATCATGTTCTGTCCTTATCAGCTTTCACGAGATGGGATTGAGATCCAGTTCGCCACCAATTATCTTGGTAATTTTCAAATTACCTCCATTAATATTTTCTTCAAGCGTCTTTCTTTGATATTCTTCATGACAGTAATTTACATATCAAGTTTCTCTACCTGTCTCTTTCTTTGGCTGTTGTTAGGTCACTTCTACTTGACAAACCTCCTCCTTGACAAGATGAAAGAGACGGCGAAGTCGACCGGCGTCGAGGGCAGGATCATAAATTTGTCATCGGTAGCTCACATCCACACATACAGGGGAGGGATTAGATTCGAAAAGATAAATAGCGAAAGAGGGTAATTTTCGAGTATATAACAAATACTCCAAGATTTATTTCTATACAAGCTCATAACCTAACTTTTTCACGCCAAGATTTATTTCTATTTTTTACCATCGAGGTTTTTTATGAGCTTACGATGTTTGATGAAGATACAACGACAAGAGGGCGTACGGACAGTCGAAGCTGGCCAACATATTACATGCCGTTGAACTCTCACGTCGTCTCAACGTATGCTTAGTTAATTTAATCTCGACTTTCTTCGATTTATTTCACAAACTAAAAAAAAATATTTGTTGAAAAAAAATGTGTGTACAGGCTGAAGGAGTGAATATAACTGCAAATGCAGCTCATCCAGGATTGATCATGACCAATCTCTATCAATTCTCTGGCCTTTGGATCAAGAGTACTCTCTCTCTCTCTCTCTCTCTCTGGTTCTCCTAGCTACTCATTGAGATCTTTTTTCATGCAGAAGTCTTCAAGTTCTTCACTTTCAACCTATGGAAGAATGTATCTCAGGTTGGAACAATTACTAATTACTATAAGAGTAACATTTAAAGGGAAATAATAAACAAAAAATATCTTAGCTAGGTTGATGATATGTTAAAATATGATGATTGATTTTGATTTTGATTTTGATTTTTCAGGGAGCAGCCACGACGTGCTATGTTGCGCTGCACCCGAGCTTGAGGGGCGTCTCGGGGAAATACTTTGTCGATAACAACGAGCTCAAACCGAGCCGATTGGCTCAAGACAAAGATTTGGCCAAGAGTTTATGGGATTTCAGCACTCACTTGGTCGGTGCTTCTGATAAATCTTGAAACATTTGGGCTTATAACAATGTATGAAGCTCACTTGTTCACTTATATATAGTACATAGTTGCATGGAAAATTAATAACTTTTATATATATACATGGATTTGCACAAACTTATTGTCTTTATTTGGAACTATGGCATATGTAAGAACAACTAAATGTGATATAAATAAATTCACTTCTATTGCGACATTCAGTGAACTTATTGTCAACGAGACAATGTGACAATATATATTAAATTCATCACTCGAAAAATATTTACATATAGTAGTATTTTGAAGAAAACAAAGATGTTTTTAATCGTAGAAATCTGAAAATGTGATATTAAAAAAATTAGCAACGGTCGGTATAAATTTGCTATCGATAATTTAAAGTTACAATTTTAATTTATATTGAGACGTATGCAGAGAGGTAAGTAGATGATAGAATGATTAATTAGTAGTCCATTTAATCAACTAATTTTTTTCTTATCGAAACATGAATAGTAGTATGAGACGACTCAATACGATAACGAACAACTGAACTCGGGGATGGAGTAAAATAAAACAAATGAATGTAAAATATGGATTGAGAAACCATTAACGATATCTAATCATCATCATCTTCAGCCTCCCATAATCCCAAAGCTTTGACGAAAACTGCTGAAGAAGCCACGATGGCAGCTGCGAAAATAGGCGGCACCACCATGTCCATTTTCGACCTTTCGAAAACTGCAGCGGGGAAGCAGAGCTTCTGAGACGGAGAGTCTAACGGCAGGCTAACGGAGGCGGCCGCTCCGGTGCTGCACGCCTCCGATAACGAAGAGAACGGGCTGACGGCGGAAACGAACGCCATCTCCGGCGTGAACGACGCCACGGCCACCGCCGCCGTCAGGATGGTTGTCCACGTGGCGGCGTATATTAGCATGGGCCACCGTGGAAGCCGGAATAAACTCAATCTCATTTTATTTCTGAATAATAATTATGTTTCTTGGAATTGAAAATGAAATTTATACTATTGTTTAGAGCCATGAAATTTGGATGCACCTAATCTCAACTAATTTTGGGGGGTTTGATTTGTTAGTTGAGTTGGTTAGGGAGGTGGAGATAAAGGATCACTAACTCCTCAATTGATTCACATCGGTCTTCAAAATGTCGTTGGGTCGAAGCTCGTTATGCTAAGTTCGAACTTAAACTGTACCGAGTCATATCTCTTACTTATTCGACGTGAGGTATCATACAAAATCTTTAGCTGTTCTGATTTAGAAACAACTGATCACTTGTGATGATAATTCAGTAATACGAAAATACAATAGAGAATTCGACCTGAACGAACCTTATAATATTATTGTCGAGCACCAACAAATGGGCCACGGCGTTGAGTAAGAACAAATAAGATTCAAGAATACAAACTTGATTGATGAATAACAGTTGCAATAATAAAGAACCCATTCCATATTCTTGAAGAAAATACTTTAGAAGCTCATTCATGGAGGCAAGGCTACAGAGCACACTTACAAAGGTGATGAAGAAAAACAAAATGACGGGAAAAAAAAAAAAAAAAAAAAAAAAAGGAAAAAAGAAAGAATCAATCTGCATCTTCAATCTTGTCTTTACCTATGTACACAACCTTCAAATTCTGATCCGAACGCCGTTCGAACTCAAGAAGCTGGTCCGGCAAACGCTCTCTCCACGTTGAGTGTGAGGCAGAGGAATCCGGCCATCGAGAGGAGCAGAGAGACAAGCATGATAATAAGCATTGCCTGAAACGATATGGTCGTGCTAATGAAAAAGACGACAGCGATCGAGGCACTCTGCCACAGCTTCAGCTGCGCAAAAGCTCCTTCCTGGAATCACAAACAAGGTCATATATAAGTATATTTCTTGGAGATGTTTGTTCGAAGCGTGGAAATTAGAGGTGATTCAAGAAGATTAGTACCAAATCGTGTTTGAATAGAATTCCTAGCAATGCACTGAGCTGTGTGTTTAGCACTCCATCGCCGATCCCCCATAATGCCCCTATGAGGAGTGGGATAATCGTACCAAGTATGCCACTGGCCACACTGCAAGATAAGGTTTAGAAGCATGAAAAATGTCATTATCGAAGTTACTATATATCTACGTATCTCTCTCAAATTAATAGATGGAGTTTGATGGGAGAAGAGAATCAACCTGTAGAAAAACAGAAGCCAAAGCAGTACAATAAGTTGGATCAGAATTCCTCCAGAGACTATTAATGTGATTGACGAAATGCCGGAAGTAAGCCTACCCGCTGCAAGCGAACTCTGAAAAAAGGTTCCAACATGGGAAAGACCGAAGCCGTCATCATATTAGGAAGGAAGATTCAGTGCAATATAGTAAAAAGTTGCACTATATGATAAAACGGAGTTTTTCCTAATATGAAACTTACGATTGCATCAAAAACTCCATACACAGCCATAGCACCACCAACGCCTTGTTCTCCGAGCACAGGATTCACAATTTCTTTCGTGTACTCAGCCCTGAAAAAAAATATTTATAATCAATCGAAGAAGTGAAAAACAACACACGAGGCAAATGTTTATAGAAAATAGTGAGTGGATGAATGATATTTTCTAATTCATTACCATACAAATGCTTGTTGTAATCCTGAGTACGCGATAAGTGGGATAACCAAGAGGATCCGTTTGTCCATTAATAGATTCATCATTGAAGTTAGTAAAGACCCGACTGAAGATGAAAATGTGTCGACATGGCCTTCCAACCTTTCTTCTTTACTATCTCTCTTACTCAAAAAGCACATCAGAGCTGTGCCCAAAGTCATACTAACGAGAAACACAACTAAAAGTAGAGTTGTGCCACTAGTTGTTCCTCCCTGAAATTATGTTGCACTTCATATATTTAGAACTTGCTCAGCATATGACAATGTGTGAACAAAAAAGCTAGCAAAATTTTGATAGACGTTTAGTTTACTTCACACAAATTCATGGGATCAATGATAAAGCAACTGGAAAACTGCTCAAACCGTGACAAGAGTAAATAATTGGGCGAAAGCTCCAAAATAATGAGTGCATACCTCGTCTCTTAGTAAAGCGAGAGTGATAAGGTTTCCCACAAGCTGCAGACTCAAGAGGGGAAAGGAAAGATCACGTTAAAACTCTGTGCTAAGAAAAACTAGCTGCTATTTGTTTTGAAATAACATTTAATATACTGCACCTGATGACATGCAAACATCCCCCAAAACTCTCCATTGAATTTCCCAATCACCGTACCTTCATGCAAGTTGTGATCGTTTGCATGACTGGTAGCAGTAGAAGTCAGATATGTTCCCTGAATGTGAAGAAAGTTAGCGCACAACATTGCTGATTTCAGTATTTCATCGAAAGATAGAGAGAGTTTGAGATTAGTCAAACCTGTCCAACCCATATAATAGATGCAGCGAATCCCAGGTACAGCGAAGCCGGCACCATAGTATACCTAGAAGGCAATTGGACATAATCCAGATCAGTAAAGAACAATTCCAATTAATAGCACTATACATAGCTTTGTTATACAATTTTTGATTTCATCGAGTCATATTTAGGCTTTAGCTCATGGATAACCGGATACAGAGCATACAAAGTATATATGCTCGTGCAAATAAGCATATACAGGAACATGAATGAGAGCTAACATGAATCGTGAAAATGAGAGTCTGCTTTACCACTATATATACCATAGAGTACTAGTCTCAAATAGAAAACGAGGTCCGTTTTCTAAACAAACCAATCTGTTTTCGAAATTGAGTGCAATTTCCCTAACTGTTCATCACGAAATTGATCAATTGCAAGTTACTGAGTTTAGACCTCGATTTTTCCTAATCTAAACTCAAGAACCTCCCACTTGGAGCTCAATTTAATGAGCTACATCAACACTGGTACAAGAACATGGCTTCAAACTAGATATCACCAACATTTCATAATCGAAAACAAATGCCAGAAAAAGTCAAACACCCGATTAATCAAACACCGAATCAGAGATAATACCAAGAGGGCTTCAAATTTGCTGCTATGAACAGCCAATATCCAGTGGTGCCAAGAATCAAAGCGTTCTTCGATCCCAGCTTCTTCACCACCAACGAAGCCACGAGCGAAAATATCGCAAACGAAACATACAGAATCCCCAACGATATAGTCCCCAAATCCCCTTCCTAAAAGGAGCAATTCATCAGAGAAAAACACAAAACAAAAACCATCGAAACGATAGATTTTCCAGTAAAATTTACCGTGTTCATGGTGGATTCCAGATTCTGCACGGCGCCATAGGCCAAGAATACGAGGAGGAAAGCCCAGCACAGTAGATAGACATCTCTCTTGTGATTGAGCGGCGGCTGGCGTTCTCCGGCAACGAGCGGGCTCTCCTCGTCGGTCGCCATTGATGAAAAGCTCAGTGATTTCAGTACACTCACAAACGACTATCACACACACATATATACACACAGATTATCCAATTTTCTATATATGGTATGCAAAAAAAGGGGGGCTGAAAATGGTTCAGCCGGCGAGAACCATGCGAAGAAGATGACACAAGGAAAAGGTTGCTTTTGGAGTGAGGGAACTATTGACGATATCGAAGATTCTGAATCTCAAATTAATCTCAAGACGGCTGTATTATTATCATTATTATTGTATTCAGGACGATCTAGAGAGAGAGAGAGAGAGAGAGAGATGTGAGTGTAGTTTATTCAAAATTTAGGGCTAAATCCAAACAAATTGGGGCTTCTTTGTTGGATTATGATTGTCTGGTGTGCAGTCAGCCATTTATATAATTCCGCACAAGAATCCATTTTTTCAATTCCAGCCGACGGCTGCCATGAAAACGACGTCGTAACCTGCATGAACTTGAACATAGAAGATGGAGAAAAGAAGTATGCAAAATGTTTCTCTTTGTATTCACATCATTTGACCTCTTTTTTTTAGTATGGAATCTTTAAACTCTTCTTCCTCCGTCCCAACGAAGTTGTGTCGTTTCGACTCTACTCTACTTCGCTGGGACGGAGGGAGCGCGGATGAAGAAGGTAACAATGAGGAGAAGAAAAAGAAATCTGGGCAGTAACAACTCTGAATACCCTTTAAACAATACATACAGAAAATTCATAGAGTTGAATGTGAGGAGATGAACAACTAATGCAAAAGATGAGAAAATATCTAAGAAAAGATCACAACAATGTAAGGCACAAAAATTTCATACTCGGTTCAAGAAAACTGCACCAACTTATATCAATGCCAGTAATTTTTTCTGGGTTTTCGGCTCTCCAGAACCCGGCCAAAGCTCGCCAGCGCGTCTGAGAATTTACGTATTCTGAGGAAGCCCCGTATCATGGCCACCTCGTTGTCTGAGAATTTGGCCTTTGCCATTATCTTGTCGATGAGTTTCACCAATGTTTCCTCCATGTTTAAAGAGGAAAGCCCCTCGGCCAACTGATAGAATGAAGGAACATCGGGGATGTGGCCTTTCTCGGCCACTTCAATGGCAAAATCGACAGCTTCACCAATGGGACCACCGCCATTGCAGAGTCCTCGAAAAACTATTTTGTACGAGAGAGCATCCGGAGGATCATTCTTCTCCTCCATTTCCCTGAAGAGTTGCATGGCTTCTTTCACTCTTTTCCTCCTCAGAAGCGCCTGTATTACGGGATTGTAAGCGTGCGGAGTCAAGACCATTCCTTTCATCTGTAAGCTTCTGAGGAGCCTCGATGCGACCTCAACTCTACCAGCTTTGCATAGCCCCTGAATCAAGGTTCCGTAGGTGACCACGTCTGGTTCGCACCCGTTTGAGGTCATTGTCTGTACAATATCTGCAGCCTTTTGAATGTCTCCTTCTCTGCAAAAATAAGAGAGTAAGGAATTGTAAGTGAATTTATCGGGTTTCTGTCCCTCCATTAGCATCTGATCCATGAGCTGAGCAGCTTCCTCCACTCTCCTCGACTTACAGAGACCATCAATGAGAGTGTTGTAAGTGACAAGGTTTCTCGAGACTCCTTGAAGTTCCATCTCATCAAAGATCTCCTCTGCTTCTTCGATCTTCTTGATTTTGCAGAACCCGTCAATCAAAGTGTTGTAAGTTATCACACTTCTAGAACAGCCACTCGATTCCATGTCCTTGAGGAGGCTCAGGGCCTCATTAAGCTTGCCCTTTCGACAAAGGCAGTCGATCAATATGTTGTAAGTGAACTCATCCGGTTGGCACCCTTTTGTCTTCATTTCGGAGAATACCTCCATTGCAGTGTTGAAGCTGCTGGTCAAACAAAGACCTTGTATCAGAGAATTGAACGTGGTTACGTCGGGTAGAATACCCTTGCCAGTCAGCGTACGAGCAAGCTCAGTAGCTTCCGCCACTTGATTCTCTTTACACAACGTGCTGATTATGGAGTTATACGTGACAGCGTTCGGAAAACAATCTCTCGAAAGCATCTGATTCAGAACTTCCATTGCTTCTCCAACCTCCCCCTTCTTGCAAAGCCCCGATATCACCGTGTTATAGGTAAAGACATCGGGATCGTTCCCCTCCTGAAGCATCAAATCCATGATCTCAAGAGCGTGATTCACGTGCCCGACTTTGCACAGACCGCTGATCAAAGTATTGAACGTGAACCGATCAGGACAAAAGCCCTCCTTCGCCATCTCCTGCACGAAGATCAAAGCTTCCTCGATCCTTCCCTCCTTGCAAAAGCCATTGATCAAGACATTAATAGTCACATTACTCCATTGGCACTGAGCTGAAACCATTTGCTCCCTAACCCTCAGAGCTCCTTGCAGGTTCCCTTCCTCGATATACCCCTGCATTATCGTGGTGAAGGTCTTCTCGTCCGGCGCCAAACCGTACTTCGGCATCTCCTCCATCAACAGAATCGCAGGCCTAATCTGATGCGCCTTGCACAGGGCCTTTATCAGTATGTTGAAAGTCGAAATATCCGGCTTCGTCCCGCTGCTCAGCATCTTCGAATGCACGGCTTCCACGAGGATCAACTTGTTCCCATCAACAAGAACGTTCAAGAGGAAGTTATAGGTGTGAGTACCCGGCCTCACCCCAAACTCTTTCTCCATCACATCAAGCACGTCAATGGCTTCATCGTACATCTCGAATTTCGCATAGCTACCAATCAAGATAGAGAAAATACCCTCAACAACATCAATACTCGAATGCTTCAAATGGTTCAGAACTTGCCTCGCGGAATTGAAGGACCCCACGTTCCCAAGCTTCTCGAGAATCTCCTCGTACACCGGCAGCGACGGCACGAAATTCGGCTGCTCCGACGCCCACTGGAAGAGGCGGAGGGCCGTTTTTTCATCGTCTTCGCCGCGAAGGCAGTCCAGGAGCTGCTTCGGAGTGAAGTCCGGCGAGAGTAGAGCGGTGGAAGCGGCTGAGGAGACGGCGAACGAGAGCTTCGCCGAGGGCCGTTTTGTGGGATTTCTTGTAAATGGTTGCAGATTTGTGGGTTTTGGAATCTGATTACAACCGAAGCGGTGGTTGTGAGAAGGAGAAGAAGTCCATGGGTGGCACTTGAGACAAGAAGAGAAAGCCATTGCGGCAATTACACAGACATTTGGAGGGCAGTTTGTTTTGTAGGAGAAAACTGCACTTGGTTGGGGTGAGCTAAAAAGCCTGAGGCCGAAGTGCGAAGCACGAAATTCAGAATTGGATGAATTTCTCGACGGCGGCGGCGGCGGGGAAAGGCTGAAGAGAGTGGTTGCCGATTTCAAGATTGCCGGTGTAACTTGCAGGTGGATAACTTTTCTCACCTTTTCTTTAATTAACAAAAATAAAAATAAAATCATAAATTCAAGAGTCAAGACTATTGGGAAATCTTTTTACTATACGTATGTGATATGTCCACGTCACTATCAAATTAGGCAGCTATTCCGATATTTATACCCCTAAACTTTAGACTATAAATTGTTCGTTTTTTTTTTAATTTTAAAATATAAATAGAAAATTTAAAGATAGCGTCATGGAAGATTAATATAACTAATTTATCAAACGTTTAGTTGATGCTCGAGAGACTAACATTACTGATTTATTAAACGTTTAGTTGATGCTTTGAAGTCACCGGGGAAACCACAACATCGATTCGATGATTCTGGTCTTCTTGTTCGTCGTTACATGCTTCAATCGGACTTTATTTTATCAACAATCATATGACATAAATATCTTGTCGACTTGTCGTGCAAATATGCTTGTATATATATAAATACATACTGTTTTGTATAGGGATAACTTCGAATAACAAACAGTCACACTAAGTTTTTGATATATACCGTCACAACCATAACTACCGATAGCCTGCTGAAATGCACAATAGTAACAATTTGTTCATCCGTACTCCCTCTTGTTTTTTTAAGTTGGGGCATATTTATATTTCATATCTCACGTATATTCAAGAAACGACTCGACTTGAAAAAAACGGAGG
The DNA here is from genome assembly GCA_029379335.1 of Thymus mandschuricus. NCBI lineage: Eukaryota > Viridiplantae > Streptophyta > Magnoliopsida > Lamiales > Lamiaceae > Thymus > Thymus mandschuricus. The sequence goes on along the minus strand of CM057079.1, from coordinate 4,041,173 downwards.
GAGTATAAAATTGTGATTGACTGAGATAGGGCTTGACCTTCAAACTATTTTTCAGTTTACTGTGAGAGATGGCGAGAGAAATCAATTGATAAAACCAAAATACAGTACCAAGGGGTCTCCTACATAAAAGGACCTTAATCAGTTCCAAACTCAAAAGGAAAAAGGCTTCTATAGTTTTGGTTAGCATATCTTATGCTATGCTGCATAATTTAGGACAAAATTCATCTACAAAAAGGCCAAAAACCCCTAACAATTCAGCAGCAACACCTTATAACAAAACCAATGGTATGAATATGACTTCATGAGATTTAGAAGACAATAAAACATGCTATCTTGCACTCGCGAGTCGCGAACAACGGAATTGGAATGTATCAACCCATCTCGAGTTGTCATATGTAAGCTTGAAGATGGTGATCTACAGCTTAAACACCCAATAAATATGATCTAAATCCGAGAGTAACTTCATAGAATATGATACGGGACACACAAAGTCCGGTTAAAATCAAAATAACAATATAGGTAGTACTTAAGTGACTAGTCATCACTACCGAATTATACTCCCACATACTATAGACAGCAATGTTCGAGTAATGGTCATTGCATAGACGAATGCAGCTGCAAAAGGTTTTTGAGATTTTACTTAGCTGGCCCGGCTCTTGATCACATCGAGATCCATTTCAGTTGGATCAGTTGCTTGCAGTTCGACTTGAATCCCATCCAGCTCCCTCTTGAATCTGTCCTTCGAGCTGGCATAAATCATCTTGCTTCGGACACGAGAAGTGTCAGGAGACCTAACAAGGAACATCCAATATGACACTGAGCAATAGACTAATGAAACGTCGAGGTGCAGCAAAATAGAACTAGGAAAATGTGAATTGTACCACGCAATGAAGAAAATCCTGCTTTTCTGGCAGTTCTCTGCAGTAACAAAATCAAAGTCATACACAGCATATCGGCATTCATCAGCCGGAAGACTAGCTGCAAAGTCCTCGTAGTTTTGATTTGGCTCGCCAACTTTTTCGACAATAACCTGCTTCTGCTTTTCTTCTATCTTGAAAACAATGAAGCGGTGAGTCCTTTTTGTTTTCAGTTCCAAGAACCTCAGCTTGCACTCATCGTGCACAGCCATCCCAGATGCTGCATTTGCCTATAAATGGAGTCGCGATATGAGAACAGAATTCTACTCGTAAGTTAATTGCAGGTAAAAGGAACTAACAAAATCTACATCCACACACAATCTATAAGCATAATTCCAACAGACAAAAGATAAATAGTGTTCGGTTTTCGTCAAATTCCTCAACCACGAGCAATGTCCACAAACAGAGCCTTCAAGAGCCATCCATACAATTTGAACAAATTAAAGCAAGGAATTTATGTGTAACGAACATGCTCACAGAGTGGATCAGGGAGTATATCATAATCCATTCGAATCTACAGATTTTTCATTCAACAGGCTACAATCATATCAAACCCCAGGAATCAACTCACAACCACAGCAAACACTAGATCGAGAGTCGAAACACCGTAACTAAATTAAACTAAAGATCAAACAGAAAAAAACGCACGATCACGCCAAATCGAAGCAGATGACTCACAACGAACAGCTCAGTAACCGATCAAACACTCATTCAACAAAAAATACGGATTCGACCACAAATTCCATGGAGAAAAAACATAGCAAAGCAGCGGAAAGAGAGGAAAAGGGAAGAATAAGGCGCAGAGTGCTCACCATAACTGCAGTTCTCAAGCTTCGACGACGACGACGAACGAAGTACTGCAGAGAAGAAAAAAAATATCTAGAGCGCCGATAAGGAGGGAGGCGCGGTGGTGATACGATTATAAGCACTCTTTTATGTTGGAACTTGGAAGGGCTTTTATTGCCTGCGGGTTAGGTGCATCGTTGCAGTCTGTGGGTGTGGCTGGGAACAATTGCGTCGCGCCGCGTAAGGTTTTCAATTAAAATATTCAGGTCTTTTATGCTTTCCTGTGAAGTCAGAATTCGTGCGTGTTCAGATATTTTTTGCCGCTTGCTTCTTCAGAAAATTCATTTTCGAATTGTTATAAATTCTGCGTGAATTCCACGCTGCCTGATGATGACGCTTTTAAATGTGTTGGGTTGGCGCAACACGCCTCTCCCACTGATTGCGATTACGACTTTACATTAAAGCGAGAGTATGATTAAAAATGAGTAATATTTGCTGGGCTATACAAATAATGGCCCAAAAATGTGCAACAAGAACGGGCCGGTAAAAATATTCGACATACAAATATCTTTATTAAGAATGGTCCGATAGGTAGGGGTGTACTCGAGCTGAATCGAGCCGAACATCAGCTTGTTCGAGCTAAGTTTGCCTAAACAAAAAATGAAGCTCGAGCTCAACTTGGGCTCATTTTGAGCTCGGCTCGACATATATGCAAGATGCTCGAGATCAGCTCGTTCTTGTAAAAAGTATTACTTCGTGAACATGTTCGATACTAAACCTCGTGAACATGTTCGCGAGCATCAACATCGGACGTGTCACGAGCTTTCGAGCCAAACACGTGTAAGCTCGAGTTCAGATCATTTTTAAAACAGACAAGCTTCAAACAAGCTTTTACGAGTCGAGCTTCGAATAACTTACTTATAGCTTTGTTCATATAGACCCATACCATGTACGGAAGTATCTTACTTTTATGATATGGATGGAATAATTTTATACCCATTTCATCCTAACAGTTAATATCTAACTTTTTTTTAATCAGGTCGTCTTATTATATTAATCGTTTTAAGCATATATAATTAGGACGGAAAAAGTATATACGATATGGCAACATCGACGGTCACAGAGGCGTCTATGAAGTGATCCCATGGTCGCGCGCCCACTGGATCACTCTTACCTTTATTTAATTTTTTTAATTCCTTCATCGCCATTCCTCTGCATCTAAGCAAATATCAGGGGTTTTCCTAGGGTTTATATTTCTTCAAAATCTAAACTTTTACGCGGATCCCTCTCTTTCTCTTGGAAATTCGGAATCAAATGGCCTTCGCCTCAGCTTTCCGTCGCATTCTGAGCGGTGCATCCACGCCGTCGGTGAATTCTCGCTTCTGTTCCACTCTCCCAACGCTCACCTCACCCAAGCTCTTCGTCAGCGGTACGCCTCCTTTTCAATCGACGCTCGTGTTTTTCATTTTTACGCATGCCATATCGTTGATTGGTCAATTGATTCGTGTCTAATCTTCGCCTAATTTCGATGGCTACCGCGCTCTGTTTATTTGATTTGGATTATTCCATCTTGTTTACCACGACTCGAAGGAAATGGAATGTTGCTGTTTCTTTTGCTCGATTTGATGCTTTTAGTTTTAGGGTTTGCGAAGTAAGCGATACTGTGTATTTTATGTGTTTCGGATAAACTTGCGGTGTATCTTGTTTTGACATGAAGTAAGAAATTTGTTTATTGTGATTGCAGCTAGGATCATATTATCATATAAGTGCTTCCCCTGTGTATTTTGGGGTTTTGATACAGTTATTTTAGGAAATGTGAAATCGAGGAAAACATTTGTATACCGATCATCGGAGATGCTTCAAATGTATATTTGTATGCACATGTTTTCCACTTTTATGTATCCATACTCACCTATATTTAGTGCAATCTACTTATATGTATGGTTGTCTATTCTCTTAGTAGTAGTGGATTGAATCTAATCAACCTGGCATATCTTACTTTTTTAGTGACTTTAGTCTGCTTCCTATGTATATGCGACCAAAACTATTGCCCTTTTGGTGTGAAAGAACGATTATCTCAAACACGGGTTTGATGGATCACACTTATCTGAAACGACTATCTCAGTCGATCCCAAAAATAGTCTCACCCTGACCTTGAATTGCTGATTTAAAGGGTGTTTATATTAGGATGGAAATGGGGTTGTTTTTGTGTAGGTCTGTATCTTTGAAGTTTGCTTGAGCAAGGAACATGGTCCCTTACTTCTTTTGAAACAGGCCTTTCAAGAACGACGACTGATGAGAACCTGTTCAAGGCATTTGCACAGTTTGGAAAACTTCGTGAGGGTAAAAACACCTTGTAATTTTAAGTTGGTGCCATATTATCTTCTTCTTACCCCCTGATTTACTCCTTTTTGACCTGTGTGTGTTGATTATCCAGCGAAAGTTGTCACAGACAGAGGCTCCGGTAGATCAAGAGGGTTCGGCTTTGTAACTTATGATAGTGTGGAAGATGCCGAGAAGGCGAGGGAAGGAATGAATGCCAAGTTTCTCGATGGTTGGGTAATCTTTGTAGACCCTGCCAAACCCAGGGAAGCTCCTCAACAACCTCCCCCTCCTCGACAACAACCTAGGGAAACCGGTTACACTACGAACAAGACTGTTGGATGGAGTGGTTATTGAATTCCATTCAAATTTATTCGGAGATTATTTTTCGTTGTATTTGAGTAAACAAACATTATAGATTTTGGAGAAACTAGGCCTGATTGTTGATACTTTGGGACAATGCAGAATCTGCGGCCAATGGAATTGAATTGTATACTAATTCAATATATGCAGTAGATGGAGATATATTTATCTCTGCATCTGGCGCGATGATGATTTCTTGGTTAGTCTGTTGAGAATTTTGTGACAAAATGCGTTAGGTTCGATTTTTTCGTAACACGGTTTTTAAATTTCAGTTCGTTTCATAAAAATTGCCGAGTTGCCGCAGTTTTCTGGAAAATATAAACAAGTAGCTTAACAAGTCTAATGGCGTTTCTCATGCTACAATTTCAAAGGTGTTTTAATTTACAGAAATTAAAGTGAAAATGGAAAGAGAGAAATCAACAAAAAAAAAAAAAAAAAATCAACTGTAACACAGAGGAATATTCAATTCAATTACAGTTACCCTCGTCTCCAGCTGAAACTCAAAGACCGAAGTACTACTGCTTAAACCCTAAATTAAATCACTGCAATTTTTTCAAATTGGTTTCCTCCCTCCTGCTGCTCCAGACATCAACAATGGCTCTGTACGTTTCTCACCACTTCACCCTCAAATTCTCCGGTCTCAATCGATCAAAGGTTTGCATTTTCTATTCGGTAAAATCCGATCATTCAACTGCATTTGAACGGTTAGCTATAGATACTGGTAATTAGGATTCTCATTCTACGTAATTTTTCGCAACCAATCACTTCTCCATTTATAGACGGTAATCGGAGCAGCTAGTTTTATGGTGTAGATTTCTTCTTCCTCGGCGAGTCGATTGAGAATGGATAGCTGCAGAGTTTTTGCCACATTTTCTGTTGGAGAGGACGTGTCCAAGTACATACCAGCAGCTCCGATATTGCTGCCTGAAGGTTTTAGATTATTTTCCCGTTGTAATCTTCGTGCATAGAGGGCTTATAAATAGCACCTCGATATGCCTTTTGTTCCAAACATATATGACATCACGTCGTGTTGTCACACATTCTGAACATACTTAACGTGTCTATCAAACTATCATGATATTTTAGTATGGTTCGACTCAGTGCATTACTCAATCGATCTTTCAGTTTTCTACCGAACCATGCTAGCCGAGTTAGAATTTGACAACCCTATAGTGTATAATGCAGTTCACTACTTCGTATTATTATCATGTTTGAGCATGAAGGACTCATATTCTAACTCATAATCTTAAAAAATGTAATCATTCAACTAAAGCTTAAACTTTTGGAAATATGTTGTTTTGATGAAATTTATAATGATGCCTACGCCCCAGATCAATTGTCTTACTTTTTAATCGGGTGTCTCACATTAATTGTCATATTTTCTAAAATAAAAATAATTAACCCTTATTTTTTTTTAATGTAAATCCTTTACTTTTCACTTTTACCCACGTGTCTAAAATCTCGTGACAAAAAGAATCAAAACAATTAATCTGAAACGAGACGGATGAAATTACATCTTGTAGATTGATATTAGTCCATAAAGTGCCATTTTTGTAGAATTAATTGTTGGTAAAGTCGTCGGCGCCCGGCGGTCTCATTTGCATTTGTTTGAAACTTTCTTTCTTTCTTTTGAATGACTATTGGATTAAAGAATTTGAAACAAATATGAGTTTCCCTTTTTTGGACAATATCTTCAATGGATCACAACAAGGTTGGAATATATCATTTTCTCACTTTGAAAAACATGGCTAATAGAATTAGAAAGAGTCAATTAATGAATAGTAGTAGTATTTTAATTTAATGGTAAAAGAACTAATTTAACCACGTGTCTTAGCGCACCTTGCTACCGGGTTCCTCCCTTGAAGGAGTGACCCGGGTTCGATCCCTGGTGGGAGCGAATTATGGAGATATAAGGTGGCTTGGAGATTTTCTTGGAGTGTTTGGGAGCTAGGCGTACTAACATCTAATCTAACATTTGCCCGATCAAAAAAAAAAAAAAAAAAAAAAAAAAAAGAACTAATTTAAGTAGCCAAATTGGATGACCATGACCCCATGAGTTTTCCAGTCATTTACACTAGAAAAACGAAAATTCCTAACCCCTTCCAAAGGTTACGACGACTCGATCCGACAGAGATCGTAGCCCGTTATGTTATAGTAACTCGATGGGCTTGCTAACAATAAGTAATTGATATTGATTTTCGTTTTGTCAAAACAGTCAACAGAAGTTGACAGAGCCACGTATCAACCATAGTGTACTTAAGTCCAGCCCAAATTTTAATCCTCTCATCATAAGCCCAATTCAAAATGTGAAGTAAAATAATTAGGCTCAATACGCCAATTAGGCTCAACTAAAATAATCTAGTTTCTATATAAATAGAGTACATCTCATCAGACGAGCTAGACCCAATACGCCAATTAGGCTCAACTAAACAGATAGCCAATACAACCAATCTATATATATATAAAGAGGGAGTTTTCAATTGAGAAATCAATTGAAAAATAGTTATCAATGACAATTTTGTAATTAACCTAAATTAAAATCATGTTTATTTATTTTGCAAAACTTCCACAAATTTAGGTAAAGATATAGGACACGTGTTTTTATTGTTTTTCTAATAAAATTCCACATATTTAGGAAATCAAGTAGTGGCTTGGTTTTAGTAGTATATTTAATGAAAAAAAATTGTAATATTGATGTCAATATCCATATCTTTAATATAGCAAAAAATATTGATTTATAAAATATTAATATTACATTTTATTATGCTATCATAGCACAATAATGCGTTACTTGAGCCAAAATTAAAGTAACAAACAATTGTGATTTGTTTTGATTGGGTTCTTCCTTTATAAAAGTATTTAGATAAAAAAAAAAATCTGAATAATAATAGATACAAATTTAATTATGTTCGAACTTAATAATTAAACTTTATTAATATCGTCATCAGTTCGTCACTAGCAAAAATTTTAAGAAACTTTAAAAGTGACATTAATTTATATACAATGCAGGCCCTGTAGGGTGATTGATGTTATAAACTAAAAAAATAAAATAAAATTTATTCATTACATTTCAATAAATAAAATAGCAAATAATTTAGCATAATTAATTTTATTGATTTACACTAAATATTTAATGTGTAATAACTCACTTACAAACTTTATTATCATTTTTTTTTTTTCAGAAAAAATAGGAAAAAAATATATATTTAGGTTGATTTTAGTAGGTTTATAGGTGGATGGAATCCTCTGTCTTTAAATTTGTGTGTCAATTGTGTACTCAAGTTAAAATTACGTAGTATTGTTACTTTGTTAGTTTAAGAGATTCTTAAATTTGCGGCAGTTAAAAATATCATAACAAAACTATGTAATTTTGACTTGATACATGTGGAACACAACTTTGGGGACAGACGATCCCATTTGGTTTATTTATTTTCAAGTGATTTTATATTTTATAGCCACAAAATTAAGTATAGATCTATTTTTTATAAAATATTTTAAATTAATTACTACTTAAATATATGTTTTTACCCGTATTAGTGAAGAGCGATCATATGATTCATGTAAAAACCAGTTTAAGATTACAAATCAATTAAACTGAAACTTCCAAAAAAAAAAATCGATCTGAACCAAACTAAAAGTTCAGTTCGTTTTGATTTTGGTTTTGGTTTCAGTTGGAATGGAGTTTATTAGTGGTAGATTCCTGTAGCAAAAAATACTTTCTCTTTACATAATTCGAGCATACAAATCAAGACATGTCAAAACAACCAATAAATTTTATCAATAGAATTAAAATTTTCATCAAGTCAATAAATCAACAAGTAGGGGAAATACATGGTTAAATTAATATAGTATGTATTATATAAAAATTAAATATTTTAGATTTTAAAATAACATTTACATTGAATAATAGAATGTCCAAGCTATATGATATATAATGAATTCAAATGGTTTAATCAGAACTACTCGTTTCTCCTCCATATTAGCGTGGAAAGAGAAACGTGACAACCTTAAAAGTTAGAAAATAGAGAGGTAAAATTGGAGAAAATGGTTAATATTGAAATAAGGGACCTCATCCAATAAAAATTAAAACGTAGTACATAATTAAAGATATGAAGAGTAGAAAGGTAATTTTGTTAAAATAATATTTTCATTTTAGACTATCACACTAATTGAGAGATGTCTCGAACGAGAAAAATCACACTAATATGAGAGACGGGTAGAATATTAAATTTTAATCAATGTTCATAAATATTAGTTTAGTCGTATTTTTTCTTAACATTCCTTTATAATCATATATCATACCGTGCATCGCACGGGTGCAAAATTTAGGTAAAGTGAAAATGGAAAGAGAAAAATCAACCAAAAAAAAAAATCAACTGTAACACAGAGGAATATTCAATTCAATTACAGTTACCCTCGTCTCCAGCTGAAACTCAAAGACCGAAATACTACTGCTTAAACCCTAAATTAAATCACTGCAATTTTTTCAAATTGGTTCCCTCCCTCCTGCTGCTCCAGACATCAACAATGGCTCTGTACGTTTCTCAGCACTTCACCCTCAAATTCTCCGGTCTCAATCGATCAAAGGTTTGCATTTTCTATTCGGTAAAATCCGATCATTCAACTGCATTTGAACGGTTAGCTATAGATACTGGTAATTAGGATTCTCATTCTACGTAATTTTTCGCAACCAATCACTTCTGCATTTATAGACGGTAATCGGAGCAGCTAGTTTTATGGTGTAGATTTCTTCTTCCTCGGCGACTCGATTGAGAATGGATAGCTGCAGAGTTTTTGCCGCAGTTTCTGTTGGAGAGGACGTGTCCAAGTACATACCAGCAGCTCCGATATTGCTGCCTGAAGGGCCATGGCACCAGGTCAGTAATTGGCGTCGGAATTTATGTTATTTGATGCACTTTGAGCGAGTATATTCAGTTCTGTGCTCACGTGGTTGCCTGAGTGCATTCTTGTGTGTATATAAGCTCGTCATTTATCGAATGGATGCAGTTTCAGCTGTCCGCCCTTGTTAGAACGGAGCAGAACTAGGCATACTGAGATTGAGTTTGTCTGAGTAGTTGTATTTGATGCAGCATCTGATTATTTGACTGGTTTACGATTTTTTAACCTTCTTCTACGGGAGGGGCATAACTATTCTGGCAATGCATTCAACTTTAAACCTATGAAGTTCGTGTATATATAGGCGGAATGAAAATAATATTCATTAAGAAGCAAATAATTACCTGCGCACCAATTTGAGTCGGAGAATCGGAACAGGATAAAGTAGTGAAAATTCCTTATTTTATAAAATTATATTGCTTTGAACTATTTTAGTATCATTTACTATTATATTTTGAATGGAGATAGTTTCTTTCAGTTCTTATCAAATTGAAGAACTCGCCTATGAGAATGTGAGGTGTTAATGTCTTGTTATAGTTCACGACTGATATGGACTTTGACATTCCAGGTACCAGGTGGAGTTACAGCTGCTAAGGGTTTCAAAGCTTCTGGGATGTATGGTGGATTGCGTGCAGTGGGAGAGAAACCTGACCTTGCACTGGTTACTTGTGACGTAGATGCCATATCTGCAGGTTTAATACCCTCCATTTAGACCGTAGTTTATAATTAAATTAGCTTCCAACTTGGAACATTTGTAATACTTCAAAATCTTACGACAAGACAAAAAGGTCTCCAGTCTCGGTTCATTAGTTTCTTAAACATGTGCGTCGTTCCAACTAGCCTACCTTTTTTCTTTTTTCTTTTTTCTTTTTAAAAATAATCTGAGCTAGCCTACTTAATTGTGTAGGCACATTTACAACTAATGTTGTTGCTGCTGCACCAGTTCTATACTGTAAGAAGGCACTAGAAAATTCTGCAACGGTATGCTATTGCAAATCTATTTCTGTTGGCTGTAGGAGATTTCACTCTGCAGGGACTTTAACCTTAAGGCAACAGTTTTTACCTCTCCTTAAAATTTCAGATTCTACTATAAAGGAAGAGAAAAGGAGAGTGAATAAGACACCAGAAAGTTAAGTTTAATGTCCTCTTAACTGATATGTGTGCCTTGTTTTCTCAGGCTCGTGCAGTACTAATAAATGCTGGTCAAGCGAATGCAGCAACGGTAACTTCTCTTAAGACTACTACTATTGCTTTTAGCTCTTTAATAGTACAACAGAAAAAAGAAACCGTGTGTTTTAATATTCTCTGCACTGCTTTCAGAAGTTAGGTTGTTTTGAGCAGTGGTTATTTATGCCAATTATATATTAAACTGATGGATCTAGCATTTATTTGATTATAGGGTGACGCTGGTTATCAGGATGTTTTAGAATGTTCACATGCCTTGGCTGAGGTATCTGTATTCTTTTTCTTTTTTTTTTCGTGGGTAGTTGTGAAAATAGTGCTTTATGTATATTAATTGGGAATGAATACAGTTACTGCAACTCAAACCGGACCAGGTGTTGATTGAATCCACTGGGGTGATCGGTAAACGTATCAAGAAGGTAAAAAATATGTGATTATTAATTTTGCTTATGCATGCTTGTATTCTTGATGTGCTCAATATTTACTAAATGATTCACATAGCTACAATTTAGCAGTTCATATGGCATAAATATAGTATGTCTTGCATGCAGGAGGCACTCCTCAAGTCACTTCCAGATTTAATAAATCTTCGGTCATCAACTACTCATGGGTAATTCGACCTACTTTCATGCTTTTCCTTTTCTTTTCTTCCGTCAGAATCCCTGGTTGAATCTACTGCATATAATTTCCTATGTTTTAATGATCTTCATTTCCATTTTATGCTTCAATTTTGCCAACCGTTGTGTGTTTACAGGGCAGACTCTGCTGCTGTAGCAATAACTACCACTGATCTTGTTAGCAAAAGTGTTGCAATAGAATCAGAGGTGAGGAATTCGTTATTGATGCCTTTGCCTGCGCATGATAAGCATCTTCTTTCTTATCCCAATGATGGTTGAGACTGAACTGCTCAGTAGTTGAAATTAAATTATTGAGCCGTTTCGTACTTGACTGCTAGCATGCCAATATATGATGTTAATAGCTCACTGTAAGAAACACTCCTCATGTATATTTACTTGATTGGGACTGGTCTTAGTTTAAAATGCAAAAAGAATTTTAGCATATTTAGTGTTCATCAAATGCAATAGTTTCTTTTCTTTTCTTTTCTATTTTTTTTGGGAAACAATATAAACATCAAATGCAATAGTTTGATAGCCTTGAGGGTTGGGCCTTGTGATGATCTGTTTCACTATGACTGTTGTTATGAATTTAGGTTGGAGGAAAACAAGTAAGGATTGGTGGCATGGCAAAAGGTTCTGGGATGATTCATCCTAACATGGCCACAATGCTTGGGGTACGCACTCTGTGTTTGATTATATTTTTCAATAAAATATAAGCAGATAATCCATAGTGATTTATCTTTCACAGGTTATAACGACTGATGCTTCAGTTACGAGTGATGTGTGGCGAAAAATGGTTCGAGTTGCTGTAAACCGTAGTTTCAATCAAATTACTGTAAGTGTCAAAGCTCTTCCTATTTATTGCTTTCAGAAGGATTTTGCTGCTTGGATCTAAAGACAATATATTCACAGCAACTTACGTTTCATGTTAATAGACTCATCTTATGCAGCTAGGATAAAATTACATGTATAGAGTTGTCTGCTAACCTCTGGGGTCCCTCTATTTGTGATTATCGAAACTTTTTCATCCTCTATTGATTAAATAATCCATTGCTTTAGGCAGCATAACTGTCCTAATTGTGTAGTACAAATGGATTATAGTGTGCAGTTATTAGCTTAAGATGCATGACTTAATGAGCAGAACACACACACACTATTGGATCCTTACAATTGGAGATAACATCCTCCTTTTTCACCACTTATGGTTTGCGGTTTCTTGATCAGTATGTGACTCTAAATGAACATTTTGAAACGACTGATGGTAACTAACGACTGTGATAAGGTTGTATTTACAGTAAGGTAATTTGAAACTCTTTGGCAGGTAGATGGAGATACCAGTACTAATGATTGTGTCATTGCTTTGGCTAGTGGTCTTTCAGGAGCAAATAAAATATCTTCTTTTGATAATTCAGATGCACAACATCTGCAAGCTTGTCTTGACGCCGTAAGTATCTCAATTACAGTTGGTGTCAAATAATCTGCCTGTTACCACCCAGGCTGGCATATGCTGTATCTGAAATTCTTCTTTTCTTGTTTGCATCATTTTCACATATATGAAACGGCTCCGGTGTTGTAGTAGGTGAAATTTAGTTTCTAGGAATGTCCTGTACAAATTCGACAGGGATGGTGCAAAAGGGAAGAAGTGGTATAAGTTTGGGGGGCTAGTGATATTTGTTTCATGCAACCGGTCTCTTAACAAATATAGGACTAGTCTATTTACCTAGCCAACATTGTGGTAGACTCACAACCATGAGTAGCTATGTAGGATGTGCTTCGGGGTTTGATTAATGCTTAAGGTAGGGACATTTGGTTAGTCTACATGGTTGGATGAATTGACCGATTTGATCTAATGTACACAGAAAGGATCCGTGTTTAACGTATTTTGTTCACATCCTTTTGTCAGGTAATGCAAGGTCTTGCCAAGTCCATAGCTTGGGATGGGGAAGGAGCAACATGCTTGATTGAGGTTTGCATATTTTCCCAATTCATTTAATCCATTCTTACAAATCTGATTACTCTAAACCCGTTCTCCTGCAAGTAAAGTATCAAATTGAAAGGCAAATCACCATTAAAGGCTAACTGGCTATTTCAACAACACATAATCTTTCAATATGGTGCCCACCTAATACATTTTTCATGAGGGTTCCCTTTTTCATAACTCTGACCTGTGGCAGCAAATGAAGTTGGTATTAAATGACATAAGTTACGTGAGTGTATATAGTTTCTGTAGATAGCTGTTGATTATAATTGAATATGAGTCTCAGGTCCAAGTATCAGGAGCGGGAACAGAAGCTGAAGCAGCAAAAGTTGCAAGATCCGTGGCAGCTTCTTCACTAACAAAGGCACGATGCAATATACTATTTTGCATATTCCGATTAGAAATTGTGATTCAGACTTTTGCTCACATGTTAATTCTCTTATTGTATCTAGTAGGCTGCAGTATATGGCAGGGATCCAAATTGGGGACGCATAGCTTGTGCTGCTGGTTATGCTGGAATTCCTTTCGATCAGAATCAACTTCGAATATCACTTGGTGACGCTCTATTGATGGAAAAAGGCCAGCCGCTGTCATTTGATAGGTAACATTAAGTTACGAAAAATGAGATCTATCTACATGATCCTATCAACATGTCTTCTACTTCATATTAGAACCCACCACTTCTTCCCGGGGTTGGGTTCCTCTTACCTTGATCGCTATTAAGCAAAATTACGTTTCAGGAATGCTGCTAGTAATTACCTGAGGGAGACCGGAGAGAGACACGGAACAGTAGTAATTCAGATATCTATTGGTAAGTCTGAGGTTTGCACATACCGACTTTAATTAGATGGCCTCGTCTCCACGTTCTTACGTCATTACTCCCTTATCTGAATAGGTGATGGTCCAGGTTCTGGACAGGCATGGGGCTGTGACCTCAGCTACGATTACGTGAAAATAAATGCAGAGTACACAACTTGACCAAATTAATTTTGCTGAAGCATCTTTCACTCTCTCCCCTCTGTGCCCGGTGCACCAGTGCAGCATCCTGTAGCCTTTATATCCGGACTCTTGTTAGTTAACAGTTAGTCGTCGTTTGATTTGAACGTAATCTGAAACGGGCGAGCTGTTGATTTTAACAATGATAATGAACTTAAACGGTTTGTGATCATATTAGAGGAAATTTCTAGCAATCGAGTAGTAATGAACTCATTACAAGAACATGATATCCCAAATTATAATTAAATCTCAGCATACATTTGCTGTGTAAACAAATCCCAAACGACCTCAGAATAAGACGAACAGATCTCGAAAAAACCATCCAAAGGCCAACACCACCTCAGAATAAGACGAACAGAAATTACAAAATCAACCCACGAAAGGGAAAGAAAGGTCTCAGCAAACTAAAACCAAACTCATTACGGAATGCACTTAACCCATGGCAATAAAATCATCGGACAAAAAACACAGCTTCTGCCTTATTTATACACAGTAGTAGAAAACAAGTACCCACGGATTCTCATCTACGTAGCCTCAGCAACCGAAAAGTGGATATTTCTGACAGATTGCTTCAGGAAGCTACTCCCACAGAATGGATCTGGGGTCCCAACGTCAAAATCTACACTCTCTACCTGCGATTCACTGAAACTTGCTCCAAAGGCCTCATAGAAGGGCTTGAGCCTAGTGGAACTACTACTACTTCTCCGAACCTGCTTCTTATCCTTACCCTTGCTGCTGCTGCTGCGTGAAGATGATTTTGAACTACTCTTCTGCTTAGACTTCCCGTACTTTTTGCTACTGCTGCGATAGCTTTGATTCCTATTTGATGGAACATGGGACACTGATGTTGGAACCGGATCGTACACATGAGGAGCCCAGGTTACTGAGAGATTCTTAGGAGTTATACCCTGCTTTTCACGGCTACCTTTGATGGCAGGTACGAGCTTCGAAGGAACCTAGAAGACAATAAGACCAAGGAGAAAATACACATTCAGAAACTAATCTGCAAATATCTACCATACAAAAACAAAAGGGAAAGTAAAGAAACAGAAAAGCAAGGGAGCTAAGTGATCTCATTGATAAAACGGCTCTTTCGAAGGTTCAACCATTCTGGTGCATTATACATAAGAAAATTATGTAGGGATTCGTCATAAACCAAATTTCTCAGAAGATGTTGGGATGAAAGAGAGGAAGGAACAACATAAATTATCCAGGAATTTAAAAGATCAAACGACACAGCACCAACGTAATTGATGTCAATACACAAGCCTTAGAAGATCCGGCATGAAATTATAAATGATTTCTATTGAACAGAAGAGTCCATATATAAAAAAAAAATAAAAAGAGAAATGAGAAAGAAGAGAAGAGAAGCCTGAAAATCGTATTGGAAGCTTACAGGCAACGATAAGGATCGTGAATAGCACTTATTTGAAGGTTTACTGGAGTCATTTACTTCAGACAATACAGCAACAGTTTCTTCCTCCTGCTGTTTTTTCTCATCAATGACTGTATCTACATAGGACCTTGGCACACCAAGAGGTGGAAATGAGGCACACTTGCTTAAGCATATCCCGGAAGCTGAATTACATGTTCTAGTCTTTCCTAGACCTTCACATTCACATTCTTTGACAACATTAACTACATAATCCTTCCCAGGAGATGAGCTAAGTTCATCAGTTGAAGAATCTGTATCATCAGCATCATAAACCACCTTCAAACATGCTTTCAGGTCATTCATAGAAAGACCCCCAGTGTGATCCTGAGTTAGATGGTCCGAGTCTGTTGACGAACCACCACTTATGTCTAGACGAGATGGTGTGTCAACAGGACCAGAGACTTCCATCTACAACGTAAACAACTGCAGAGAAGAGCTGTAGATGCAAGAAATCTGTAGTTTATCAGTTACTACCGTAGAAGAATAACATCTCAGAAAAACAATGAAACACAAGTACATCCGAAATGATACTGTATTTGTTAATAAACTACAGTTGCATCAGATTATCGGTTAGATGGACGACCATCATCCTGGAGACGGAGGAAGGGGAGATACTGAAGACATGTCACACATCATACAAACAAGTTGTACAAATCAAAAGGTACTATTGCAGCAATAACTTACAGCTATTTTGCTATGTCTGTTTTAAAATAGATATTTGAAGGCTTGCAAAAGCATTAGATTTGTGCTGAGATCAAGTAAGGATTGCATAATCCCTGTCCTATAGCTGCATTCAGAGTCCAACATCTTTTCCATCTGGTCTAATTCATTGACAGCATAGTTCCCAATTAACATGTTCGAAATCTATAGATATCGATGTACATTGGAAACAGGATAAAAAGTTATGAAATGAAATTGATATAAGATGCGAGTACAATACAATAGAAGTCATGATGTAGCTATTTAAGCCAGAGGTATACATCAGAAAAGCTTGAATTTGATCCCTGGGATCCGAAACTTGGCAAAAATGAATAAACAATCGCATCGAATAAGCATAACGAGAAACAAACCATGAACTATTATCAGATCAACATCAATTCAATTACAGAAGAAGAAAAATATCTGAATCAAAATATTTACCTAATCCTGATGCACGAATCCCCAAACGTTTATCCAATCCACAGAAATCCGAAGATCAGCTAGTTCCAGTATCCAGTCAAAATTAATCTCAAAACCTGATGTTACGTTGACTAAACCTCGCCGGAAATCGAAAGCAGATCGCAAAAAACCTCGATGGAAACAAACAACCGATCCAAAGAAAGAAATAGAAAGGGCAAAACGTTAACTACTAAGATTACCACGCCGATCGCTTTTCTGGAGATGTTTCAGACGATGAAAAGATGAGCCGCCATAGAAGGAGGTGACATTAGGGCGCGCGGACAGGAGAAGGTCGTTGGAAGGCACCGAATGCATCGTTCGATGCTCTTCAGATCAGGACTTTCCCAATTTTTCCGGTAAAAGTTGTATTAATTCAATGGTCCAATAAGCTACCGATCGAGGAGAGACGGGAGAGAGAAAGCAGAGGGAATCAGATGGGATCAGAGAGAGAGTATGGGACGGGCAGTTAAATCGGGGAGCGTCGGAACCATTGGCGTTCGAGAGTGCAACCCTAATCGTCGGAGGAGAGAGAGAGAGAGAGAGAGAGAGAGAGTCTTCAATTTTGACGGAGGAGAAAAGGACGAAGAATTATCGGATATCGAAGCTGCTTTCAGCTTCCATCCAAAAATTCAATAAATATGATTTGAAATAATCAAAAAATGGGGCTGCGCTACGCGTTTTTTTTTTTTTTTTTTTTATAATATAAATAAAGTAAATAAATAAAATTAATTAAAATCAAAAAATACATTCTCTATGTAAAAAATAAAAATACAAAATACAAAAAATAAATTAAAAATAAAAATGAGACTACTTGATATAGTGGATTGGATATGAACTGGGCCTTTTTGGTTATGGACTGGGCCTTGACTTTGGAAAGATCCATTACAACCTCACATGTATTCACTTAGGGTCCGTTTGGTAGATGAGATATGTCAGGATAAGGAAATTTATCTGGGCTTATCCTATGTTTGGTAGCCAAGATAACTTATCCTATGTTTGCCATTCATCCAGATATTTTCGATATTGAAATTCTCTTTCACTTTTTGCTGAGTCTCATCGATATATTACTCTATCTTTAAAATTATGATTGATTGTTGAGTTGTAATATGTTAAATATAGGATGATCGTATACAATTTATTCTCAATGTATAAAAATAGTCACTTTGACTATAACTATAACTTATATAGCCACAAGTTTAAAAGTGTGAGTTTTATAACCACTTTTGGGTAAAAAGACATACTTGCCCTCAAAAAGTGTTCCCTGTCATCATATTGACAAACTTAAATAAAAAGAAAGAAAGGAATATTCAGAAAAAAAAAAATAAAAAAAAAATAAAAAAAAAAAAATAAAAAAAAATTGGATTTTGTGGGGCCATTAATACACAATTCAATTATTCAACCACCACCATCTCCCTCTCCTCTCTCTCGACATTGTTTGGAAAAAGAAAAAAAAAAACCCCAAAAACTATACACAGTCGCCGTCGCCTCCCACCGTCGTCGTCGCCTCCCACTGTCGCCGCCGCCGCCACCACCGAAGAATATGTCGGGGTCCGATTCCGATCAAGAATGGGCTACTCCTCCGCCGCCGGTGAGTTCAAAAAAAATTTCTCAAAATTTTTTTGAATTTTCTCGTTCTATTAGTTTATTTTTTGGTTTAGGGTTTAGTTTAAACACCATTAATGGCATAGTTTAGGGTTTAGGGTTTGTAAATGATGGATTAGTATAGAAAAACTGGGGGAAAATAGCAAAACTGTCGTTGTTCATTCTATAAGGCACGGTTGAATTTGAATTTCGACCATGTGAAACACGGTTGAAATTCGAAGTCAACCGTGCCTTCACGTTGACTATTGAAAATCGTTGACCAGGCACGGTTGAATTGGGAATTCAACCGTGTGGCACGGTTGAAGTCCAATTCCAACCGTGTCTTTCCAGTGCTTTTTTTTTATTATCCGTTTTTCATTTTTTTTGTTATAGCTATACTAATATGTTTTGTTTGTATTATTTTTAGCCTAGGTTTCAGTGGATGAGACCTCGAATGCAAGGATATGAGGGCAAAGTAATCCTATATACACGGGATAAGGTTATTTCGGAGATCTCGACTGTTTTGTTGAGGGTCGGGGGACAGCAGCTCATGGATCGATTTCTAGAAGGCCCGTTCCGTTACATCATGGAGCTAAGGAGGAAAGATGTGGCAATCAGTGCCTTGCACGAGTTACTAGCCCGGGAGTTGAGTGATTCGTCGATCCCGGAGCACGAGAGGTGGTTTTCGATAGGGGGGCATGAAATAATCTGCGGCCCTCGAGAGTGGGCCATTGTGACCGGATTAAACTTCAGCCCTTCCGCTTTCAACCCCTACGATCGAAATCATATTATACCGTTGTCGAGCCTCTTCCACACGAAGTACGGAAGCTCGAAGAAGAAGATCAAGGCGAACAAATTGAGGGATGACTTCTCGAATGAAGATCGAAGGCTAGGCACGCCCGAGCAATACGTGAAGGCCGCCAACCTTCTCACGCGCAGCATGCGATGTCACCATATCGTACACACTTCCCGGGTTTCTCTCCTTCAGCAGGTAGAGGTAAGACGGTAGCCTCTGATACAACTTTTCGTAACTTCCGTACATGCTCTCGATCGCTATGTTTCTCGCGCGCAGTGCAAAGCTGTAGCCTATCTGAATGTCGTACTGAGTTTGTAGCTCATTCATCATCTCATTCGGCTTCAACACGGATCCCTCGACGACCAGTCTACGTGCAAAGAAAGCTCCTAAAACCTTGGCACAAATCTGTCGCGGTTTGTTTCCGTCTAGAACCACTTGACACGTATGGTTTGGTTCATATTTCCTAACCCTCCATATCCCGCCCTTCTGTCGTGCACGCAGAAAATATGCACAATCATCCTGGTTGCACACAAAATTCAAACGCGTTGTGCTTGAGCGTTCGGTGGTATACTCTAGTCGGTTCTCCATGTGATATAGGCCCACGGCTATTTGCAAATCATCTTTCTCCTTGAAGAGGCCACCCACACGCAATTGTCCAAGTGAGGGGCTGTAATCGGGCTCGATAAAGCCTAGAGGCAATGCCGTATCTAGGTCGACGTACGGAATCAACCAATTTCTTATGGCTTCATGAGTTGCACGAGTATCATTGGATCTTTCGTCTTGATTATCTGAATGTATGCTTCGGTGCCAGATAATCCTATCAACACGCCCCGGCTCCTGAATCCATGCTCTAAACTCCGTAGTTAACTACTCAAACAAGTCGGCCCTCTGTTGTTCATCAATCGCCTCTTCAGCCCTCTCATTTCTCTCCTCCTCAGCCCTCGCCTCCTCATCCCCCACCTCCTCATCCCCCGTCTCCTCATCCGAAGATTTTGATTCTTGATGACTAGGACCTCCAACATTCAAGTTCTGAAATACCGTGGATTGTTGTGTCGTAGGAGTGCGAAAGTTGATGTTCTCTGTCTTCTCGATCACATACACGGTTGGCGAATCGTTCTGCTCCACCATAAGCCTAAGCAAATCCGTGTCGTTCTTCAGAACAACCTTCATCCTCTCGTGATCGGTTAGGTCCGTCAAGTAGTACAACATGTACTCCGATTCGGAGCCCAATTGATCACGGATCTCCCTAAGCACCTTATCACGTGTAATTCCTAATATGGGGAAGTGCACGAGGAAACTATCACCTCCGACGTACGAGGTCCTCTCCCAATGCCCACTGTGATGCACGATGATTCTCTGATACGACATCCTGAAAAAACACAAGATTTTTTTTTTAGAAACTCTGTAAGGGCACGGTTGATCTGGGATTTCAACAGTGCCACACGGTTGAAATCCCAGATCAACCGTGCCTTATTTTTAAATTTAAAAAAAATGTTAATGGGCACGGTTGATTTGGGATTTCAACCGTGTGGCTCGGTTAAAATCCCTAATCAACCGTGCCATTAACTTAATTTAAAAAAAATAAAAATTAAAAATTTGGGCATTGTTGCCCAACCGTGCCCAACAGTGTCACTATGGTCTCAACAGTGCCACGAAGAACAATTTCAATTTTTGAATTTTTAGAGCAAAAAATTCATCGAAAATATGCGAAATGAAATGAGATTACGATCGTACATTTATATTAGTCGGAAAAACCTTCAATATTCCCAATTTCACGGACGAAAATAGTCCCTCGATTTCCCAGAAATTAATATACGAAAAAAAGAATTTTTTGCAAAAAAATTCTCTCTCTCAGTCTCTCTCTAATTTTTGGTGAGTTCGAATGAATGAATGTTATTGTTGCAATTGTTGTATTCAATTCAATTTTTGACACATTTATTACAACTATCTACTCTTTTGAATTAATGAAGACAATCAAAATCAGATTTGGTAGTTGAAATAAATTAAATGCATTACTATTTAGTTATTGATTTTTTTTATAAAATAATTACAATTTTTGTGAAAAAAAAAAAAAAAAAACATAACAAGATCAACCGTGTTCAACTAATGAACACGGTAAGGATATTAATTAATAATTACAAAGGTAAATAAACTAAATACTATTTTATTTCTTGAAATTAAAGAAAAAAAAAAAACAATCAACCGTGTTCCATGCATGAACACGGTAGGAAAGAGAGAGAAAGAGGGGAGAGAGAGAAAGTGTCTCTTGATAATTAGAAAAATAAAAGAAAATAATAAAAGAGGTGGGTCTCAATTAAAAAGTAAGAGTATTTATGTACTTTCATTCAAAAGTGGCTATAAAACTCACACTTTTAAACTTGTGGCTATATAAGTTTCACTTATAGTGAAAGTGGCTAAATATGAGTTTCTCCCTACAATTTATTTGTCTTTTTTTTATGAGATTAATAAATTTTTTATTCAAAACTCGGTACAAGGGGTACCAATCCCAATGTTATTATACAATCCAAGAACCACACAAGCGACTCCAATCCCAACTAGAGAAAGCCATGTTCGACGTAATATTATCATTTGTCACACACTAACTCCAAAATCGACACTTTATTTCAACACCGAATTTCTCCAATCTTTATATTTCTTCTAAAATCCCACTCTTTTCCCTCGAACAACACCGGATTTCTCCACTTTAACGTGAAGTACCAAACATACAAAGGAAAAAAACCTTCAGGCTGAGCAATTTGTAGTAACGACAATCCAATCACTTATGTCATGTTAAATGAGACACTGTTTGTAAACGAATGTCAGCTCTACGACTTTCCTTCGATTTCCTCCACAAATTTCCCCATCCCAACGTTCTTGATCAAGCAACACACTGTTTGTCCATTTTAAAATAACAAACAACACAAATTCATATAGTACTTGCAAGTTTACCTCGACGACTTTTTGAATAATACCTGAATAATGGGTGAAATGGTCATGGAGACGGTTATGAGTAACCGCTAAGACTTTGCACCACTTGTGAACTTCGTTCTAAATCAAACAGAATAGATTGCATTCATGAAAATATGCAACTCAATTTGATCTCCACACCACACCAATGACATAATGTGTCTTCTACTGCCATGATCACCTTTGTTCGTATAAGGTTTGCTTCAATTGGCGGCAATCTATTCCACAAACACTCTCCATGTCGTCACGGTTGTATTGACAGTGTAAAGCTCTTCCAAATAAGCTACAACGTTTTCCTTTTGATCGCGTGACACTACCCTTATTATTGGTAGCTAGCTACCAATACCGTCATATGTCAATTTCGTTTCGTATCTACCATTTTTTCACCTATGTTCATCTTTACTCTCAATATTAGGGTGAACATGTTATGTTACTTCGAGACATCACTTTACTCATGGCTAAAGAGTTGTTTTATCCACTTCCATCTTCTTCATTTGGCTCAACTGGTACATTCTCACGAGAAGAGTCATGAGGACATAATTCCCTACCCAAACTTCTTCGCAAAAAGAACGTGTCTTACATGTTGCCAATTTTTCTTTCCGATCGAGGGCAAAATCTTATTCCACTACGACCCGTCGTTAACCACATCCGTCCACTATCTGGCCACAGTGTTCTTCGTTTTGACCAGAAGATCCCATTGTCCCTCCTGTTAATATTCCCGTACAACGACTTTTATCACCCGCACCTACACATGTACGTACTCTTTATCAAATTATAATTTGCACACATAATTTTGACTATCTCATTTTACCTATTTCAATCCCTTTGAAACTTGTAAGTTATACTATAAAGTAAAATAATCCTACTTGAACGTTTTGACAACTTACAAGTTCTATGGACATATAAACTTATCTAAACTAAAACTAGTCAAAATAAAAGTTAATTAAAAAAAAACTAAAACATCAGCCTAACATCCAAAAGGATAAATTAAGGTAGTAATTTGTTAGCGTGTTAATGTTTTGTTAGCTAAAAATTTAAATTAAAAAAAAAAAAAAAAAAACAATACCAATAAACAAGCTCAAGAAAAATAAAAAGAAAAACAAAAAACAAAGGCCGAGGAAACGTGCTTCTTTACAGCGTGACTGTAGGCCTCCTGTAATAACCCCACCCCATTGGTCCAATTCAAGTCACGCGGATCGCCATCACTTTCACTCACAGCCGTCGATAAAAACAATCGGACGCTCCAGATTTCGCCCCCTTTTCATCGCATCCCCGAATCCCCTCCGCTACTTAAAGCAACAGCACCGCCCCAGTGAACACCACCACGCACCCAGCTCTCAATCTACTCTCTACCCTCTTTCTTCGAGCTCATTGATTGATTTGCATTCCGTCAGCTGAGAGAAATGGAAACCGGTGGAAAGGTGAAGAAGGGAGCCGCCGGGAGGAAGGCCGGAGGCCCCAAGAAGAAGTCGGTCACCCGCTCCGTCAAGGCCGGCCTCCAGTTCCCCGTCGGAAGAATCGGAAGGTACCTCAAGAAGGGCCGCTACGCGCAGCGCGTGGGCTCCGGAGCTCCGGTTTACCTTGCTGCGGTGCTCGAGTACCTAGCAGCTGAGGTACTCTCTCTCTCTAATTTCTCTCTTAATTCTGCTGATTTATGCACTGCTTCTTGTGAGGGATGCGCATTTTCAGTTAGGGTTTGTCCTTGTTTGGATCTGGACTAATTTTTATGTATGTTTTGGATCTTCAAATTAGGGTTTTCTTCCTGTTCTGATATATTTGAGGTGTTTTTAGGTTTTGGAATTGGCTGGGAACGCAGCGAGGGACAACAAGAAGAACAGGATTATCCCGAGGCACGTGCTGTTGGCGGTGAGGAACGACGAGGAGCTGGGGAAATTGCTGGCCGGAGTGACGATTGCCCACGGCGGAGTGCTGCCCAACATCAACCCGGTGCTCCTTCCCAAGAAGTCGGAGAAGGCGGTGGCCGAGAAGGCGCCCAAATCTCCTTCCAAGGGCGGCAAATCCCCCAAGAAGGCTGCATAATCTGGGCAAGAACTTGTTGCTAGAATTGATATGACTTTTTTTTCTTCAGTTGGGGTTGTTAGAGGTTGAATTGTGTTGTGTGTGTAGGATGGATGGATGAATGCTGTTTATAAGTGGGAAGTAATTGTAGCTCTTGTCACATTTCTTGTTTCTGTTAGATTTTCCATTGACCTCAGATTATATGGAAATATTGTTCATCTTCACCGCTTCTCTACCCCTCCCCTAAATCTCTTCTCTAATTTCAATTTGGGTTTCGATACATGTTTTGAGTTCTGTTTGTGATTGTTCCTTCATATAAAGCAAATGAATCTGATACTGAACACATCAACTATAGAATCATGGAACTTTTCAAGCTTAAATTCGTTGTTTCGATCTGAAATGAGGGTTTAGTTGGTTGAAAATGAATCAAGCTGTGGAAATAAAGAGTGAAGCTTTGATGTTACAAAAGCTTATAATCCCAGTTGAATGTATGAACTAAGGAGGTGAAGCAGATCTACATTTAGCTTAAAAAACAGATCTTGATTTTTTTTTTTTCCTTTCTTTCTTGAGTTCTCTTATTCAAGTTCATATACAATATCCTTGCACAAATATTTGGATTCGGGTCAAACAAAATTACCCAGAGCATTTTTAACCACTCATTTTTTCTGCAGAACATCAAATCTTGGGAGAAGTTGCAGAAGTACTGAATAATTTTTATTTATTTATGATTATTTTGTCAATTTTAAGAGAGAAACAGATGTGTATGTTAAAAGGCCCAATTGAAAAAGGCCCACTACAGGGCCCAAAAGTAACGGATCTTGAATCTTCTTATCAACGCGATTAAATGCATAATCCTAATCCAACGGCAGAAAATGTGGACAGGTCAGCGATCCGCGCCAAACCCCATCCATCCAATAGCAAGCGCTACAGCCTTCTCTATATAAACGAACAAACAAACAAACGTTTCTCCAGTTTTCCCTGAAATTCGCTCATCGATTCGAAAATGGCGCCCAAGGCGGAGAAGAAGCCAGCGACGGCGGAGAAGAAGCCGCCGCGGCCGGAGAAGAGCGCCGCGGCGAAGGAAGGCGGCGGAGGAGGAGGGGAGGGGAAGGCGGCGACGAAGAAGAAGAAGAAGGTGAAGAAGAGCACGGAGACGTACAAAATCTACATATTCAAGGTGCTGAAGCAGGTGCACCCTGACATCGGGATCTCCAGCAAGGCCATGGGGATCATGAACAGCTTCATCAACGACATCTTCGAGAAGCTCGCCATGGAGTCGTCGCGCCTCGCCCGATACAACAAGAAGCCTACCATCACCTCCCGCGAGATCCAGACCGCCGTCAGGCTCGTCCTCCCCGGCGAGCTTGCCAAGCACGCCGTCTCCGAGGGGACCAAGGCCGTTACCAAATTCACCAGCTCGTAGCCTCCCCTTGATTGTTTTGTTCTATTTATTTATTCGTTTCTCCTTCGCTTTTGCATTCTTTGGACGGGTAGAAATAGGAAATGTAACGAATAAGTTCGATTTGGCTCTCGTGGAATTCTGTTCGTGTTCGATTATTTCAAGAGAAGAACATCATGAATGTTAACAATCTCGATAATTTATTCAAATTCTTATACAGATCAAAGCAAAATGATAGAATAGCCATAGTTCATTAGCGATGAATAATTTCCATGATCATGATCTGAGGTAAGAGCAGGTGGTTGCTGCTCTTCTTGTATTGTAAGAAGAAAAAGATAAAATGTAGTCTCCCGAAGGATCGAGCTGGCCACACGAGTTCACCGGAGAGAAGCACACAAAAGTTAACCACGATAATAACCACACTGAAATAAATCGATTGGCTATGTGCTCCCATCTCTTTCCCACACGCAAAATGGTCATGGTTAGAACCTGCCATTACAATGTGAGATGCAGCTTTCGTATATCAGGCAAACGCGAATAACCTTTTGCAAGATCAAGTTAAACGAACAAGAGCAAGAGCATGTAAGAAGCACAGTCAAGAAAATTCACGCCTCTTGTATTTGACAATTTACATGAAGGTTAACAACAGTCAAGAAAATTCTCTGAATCAAAGATCCATGATTGAACAGAATTCCTCATACAAGAAGCGGTCAAGGCTGGGACAAATGCACATCGAGTTGCCTGACTAAGATCAAGCAAATGACGAGTGTACATCCCTAGGTTCGGTGATATAAGAGTGGACAAGACAAGTTTACATTATTAGCTACCTTAACTCAGTTATGTCAATATCTGATCTGGTTACATCCAGAACCATATTCCCGACTACGGATGGGCATCCACTTACTTGACTGCTGGTCATCTAATACAACTTATGATCACATAGGAGCACATGAATTCCACACTGAAATGAACAGAAGACAACTACAGCAAACAACAGCACTGAGGGTTCAGCTCTGCCCTAGGGACACGATACAACCTAAACTTGTCACCGTCACTTATTTTTACAACAATAAAAACGATAATTACTGTTATAAACAATAACCTCCTTCAAAAACGAAAGTGTCCTAACTCTCAATCCCACCTACAAATGGCAAAAGCAAGCCCTTCATGAACCTAATGTATTACTTTCTGATGAAATTTGTATCATTCTCCGATTCTCAGGGGAAGATGTTATACAAAACACCTTTCTCACCCGTCCAAAGACTAGGAAATCAATATGTATATACGAATGATTTGCAAGTGAATGCTGCAAGACTCTTACATAATCTCTCATCCAACACTCTGCACCTCGATTTTGCAACAACTTTCACTTGCTAATAAAGGCATCTAATGCGCATGATATACATGGATGAAAGATTCTTGCAGACAGCCCCTAGTCACTACTTATAACTATTCAGCTACTGCACAAAGAGCACGTGGATGGCATGCACGAAAACAATAAGAAATCTAACCAATAGCAAAAGTGTTGGCAGCTGGTATAAACACACATCTCCGTCAAGAAAACAATCAAATGGGGATTCATAGTAATGTAAACTGAGGATTCAAGGGCCACTCAGAGCCTCTACCATGGCAATGCATAAAAAAGGCATATAATTTGCAACTTCTAGTTCGAAAAGACGACAAAATCTCATTCTTAACAGTATCAAACCTCATAAAACTCCAGCATACTGAATGCAGAAAATTGTAAACATACTAGCATCACTATGTAGATTAAACAGAGGGACTGTTCATCTCATACAGACCTCGGTTGCTCGGAATTTGCATTCATATTCCGGTGAAGAACTCTCCCGTTGCCCGCATATCCACCTTCAATCAGCTCTTTCAACCCCACGTTCCCCACCTTCTCCTCCTTCTCCTTCTCCTTCTCGTCGTCATCATCGCCACCACCACTCCGCTTATTCACAGTCTTCTTCAATTTCCTCCTCGACGCGCCGACCCTCTCGAAGTAATTCCCGTAAATATACTCCGGGGTGTAGCCATTATCCTCGTCAAACAGCATAATATGGCCGTGCCACTCCCAAACCCGGTAATCGGACCCCGCCTCCTCCTGAAACCCCACGCAGATATGGTGCTCGCCGATCGCGATAGCCTGGCCGGAGTTAGGTTTGAGTTTCTCGATATCGCCGCTGAGAATTGTGCGGACGATTTCCTTCTCCAGCCTGGATTCCTCCCTAGCGAGCTCCGTCTTGGAGGAGGAAGACGAGTCGTCGTACTCCGAATCGGAATCGGATTCGGAGAGGTTGAGGAGCAAATCGGAGAAGAGGAGGTCCTCGAGGGATTTGGCCGGGGAAGAGAAGTAGGGCGGCTCGGGGTGCTGCGGCGGGGTCCGGAGTTGGAGGCGAGACATGAGCGACTGGAGCAGTAGGTTGTCGAAGTTGGGGGTGGTGGTGGAGAAGTTGAAGCCGGCGCCGGCGCCGCCGCTGCCGTTCATTTTGTATTGGATTGAAGCGGAAAACTTCAAAGAGGGGTTTTGGGTAGTAGGGGTTTGGGGTTTTAGTTGAGGGGAAGGAAAAATGAAGGCAGCGATCGACTCAGCCCAAGATATTTTCAATTTTTTTTTTTTATTTTGATACTCCCTCTGTCCCACTAAAAAGGGACCACCGGATTTTAGTGTTCTAAAACGTCGAGCTTTACTAAAATGATGGGCCTAGGCCCTTGCCGATGCTGGCCCACACTCAAGTCCGACCCTATTTCCGGTAAATATCTGGAGTCTGGAGAGGTTGTTAGCAAATTTGAGATTTGTTCATAAACTTTTTCTATTGTTTCAACACAACGAGGAAAGAATCCAGGTACAACAAATTACATGCAGTAAGAAAGAGAGATGAGAGGTAACCATTTGAGTAGTAATCAAGAGTTTCAAAATACAAACTATAAATAAGGCGAAGGCGGACCGAGAAATCCATCACGCTCGATCGCCTTTTACATTATATCAAACAACGGGAGAGACGTTGGTTGTACACAATGATCCTCACTCTATGAAATTACTCTTATTTGTCGTGTCGTCGTCATCTTTAGTAGTAATAAATTGTATAGAAGCAAAGCAATTGCAGTATGTGTATGAAGTATTCTTCCGGAGACCCCTTTCTCAGCTTGAAGCATGCAGCATAAACTACCGCCTTAAGCTCTCCATTATGTATTCTCCATATAGGTTCCTGCATAACACCAGACATTGTACATGATCAAATCTATGAAATGTTTGATGATGGTGAACGTTGAGTTCAACTAATGTCGTAAATAGCTTCCATCACAAAAGGTTAGTGAGTTGATGGATAGCCTAAGGAATAGGTGCTGATGTTCAACTGAATACATGGAGAAGAACTCACATGGAAGATTGGACTGCTTCATAAGCTTTCGTGGCGGGGAGGAAATCGTCGACTTCAACTTCTTTGTTCTCATTTTTCTTGTCTGATTGATTCAGTTGTTAAAGATAACAGCAGCATATAATGTAGAATTCCAATACACTACAAGTAGAACTTGGGTTGCGAAAACACGAGCCTTTTTGTTTAAATAGAAAAGGGAAAAACATATCAACAGAGTTAGAATCATCATGAAGGATACAGTCCTCAAAAAAACGGCGTATTTCAGCCAATCGGTGGGGAGGAAGCTCGCTAATGTCTGTATAATGGCGATATTCGGGATCATCAGCACAGACAGCGATGATCTTGTCGTCCATCTCTCCCTGTTTCAGTTATCCAGTCAGTATTCGTTTTCCTGAATTCCGAGATGAATGAGGCCTAAGGGCCTAAGGGGGTGGGTAAAGGAATTGTACCTGATCAATCATGGGCATGAGACCTATTGCTTTAGCCCTGAGAAAGCAGCCTGGAAGGACTGGTTCCTGAATATGTTATGTAATTAGTATACATCATAATCATTTTTAGAAAGCTATGGGGTTCCTGAGAGCCCTAAAAATTCAAGCATCAGCCACCAAAAACTTATACAACAATCTCGTTCGATAAGCAAATACACATTTTAAATCCCAGTTCCATATCGCCAAAGGTGATAAATTACAGTTTGATATCTCATACTATCCACAAAAATTGGAAATGTCATACCTGCATAATGACCAATACATCAATAGGGTCATTGTCTTCGCAGAGAGTACGAGGGATGAAACCGTAGTTATGGGGGTACACAACTGATGAGTAAAGAACACGATCAACCTGTGGGTGCAGACGAGCTTTGTTAGCTCATGATCAACTAAGCATATCTTGTTTTAGAAGTTAGTAAACTTCATACCTTGATTAGGCCAGTTTTCTTGTCAAGTTCATATTTCACCTTACTTCCTTTACTTATTTCAATCACCTGCAGTGACAACGATACAAGTTCTTGAAATGAGCTTCACAAGAAATCAAAGCGAAATTCTGATTCTCGGTTAAAAACAAGGGTAAAGTACAAAAATTTCTCATCAGATGTAATGTTAAAAGGTTGCTAAGCTGGATAAGTCACAAGTTTTGAGTTAGACATTCATCTTCTTGAATTCACCAAAGTAGTAGTATCACAGAATCAAAGGTTAAAGGAAAGGCAATATCTTACGCAGTTGAAGATAATAGGCGCATCAGGTCCTGCATTGACAATAAGGGGGAATAAGATTAAAACTAATAAGCGAATTGAGAAATGACCATTATGGTAGATTGACAAGATACATACCGATCTCAAGATCATGCCATGGATGAGCAGCAACAGCTTTCCTTGTCAGGGAAGCGAGTATCCTCTCATTAAGAGGCGCATGAGATGGCTTCTTGATGTTAACAGATCCATTTGGAATTTCGATTGGTGGTGCCATAACTGTAGATGGAATATGAAACTGATTACAACATGCTAACATGCCATACCAAGCAAACTCCGGAAATCAATCACATTAGCCAATAGTTGTTTCCCTAAGATCGGGACGTTTTTTGCTACAGGTTTTGGCAGATGAATTCAATGACATCAACCAAGGTTATCTAACTGCCGGCTCCATACTACACATGCAGTTGGCATATATCTAAAAAAACAAGCCATCAAGTATAACATCCAGAACTAATGTAATATGACAGACAAATACACACTCAAAAGGCCATTGGAATTATATGTTTATTTACAGCAATCTTGCCAACCGCCTTATCCCATAAGACGACACAATGCAGAATTATGTGCTGACAAAAAGCCTTTCCAAATCTCAATAGATTCACCACAAATCTATTAATTCAATCCCTCCCTTTCTCAGTTAAATCCTTCATTATGGAACTAGGGATGTAGCAAATTATCAAACTTCCAGTTAACGCGAATGACATTGGAATTCCGAGACATGCTTCGTATTGATCAGGGAGATCTGTTTATCTTGAAAAGGAATTGGCATTGGGGGAAAAACCTAAGCCTCAACCACCTAAATTTATGTACTAATATAAATTCTAGGACAGAACCAACCAGCCAAACCTGATAAAAACTTTACAACAGCAGCTCAATGATGCAAGAGAGAACCACAACAACAGCTACACAAAAGGCGAAACATCCAAAACATAGTTTAAATGCAGATTGCATGCCATTGAAGCTGTGAACCGTCGAGAAATTGCACACCGGTTAAAATTACAAACGACGTTCCATCAAATAAATAGCAACAACGAAGCATTACTTGCATAATGCTGCGGCTCAGTGCACAATATACTACTTATGCGTGCACGCCATTGTAATGCACATTATACACCAAAGCCAAAAGCAAACGGCAAAGGATTCAAGTTCAGCAAAAGAGCAAAAAAAGCATCGATTCAGGGAGAAATCTAGCAGAAAATGCACGCAAATTTTCAAAATAAAATAAGTTTGGATGAACAGAGCTTCCATCGAAAAGCTCAAGTACATGCACCAAACTCACCAGGAACAGATTCACGCGCAATGCCAAACATTTCAGCTGAGTAAAGCCTAAAACAACTGATATAAATGCAGAAAAACGAAGAGGCGTAACTTTATACACAGAAACATACCGAAGAATCAACCAAGCGTGAAGCGGAAGCTGAGAGAAAGCGTCGGTGATAAGCTTACCAAAAGCTCAGATCTCGAACGCAATACGGAGAGTATAAACGAAGGAAGGCAAAGGAGGAATTTATAGAGGAAATGAGTGGGGGGCGATGGAGAGAGAAAGCAACCGCAAAGCAAAGCTTTTACAGAGAGAGAGAGAGGTTCCCTTCCCGCCCTCCCAGAGAAAGCATATCTGAGGAAAAAAGGGTCAAAAGGTAAAAATTCTTCATTTCTTTTTTAAGCAAAAAAAACCCTGCCAGCTGTGTAATGACGTGGCGGAGATCGATTCGGTGACGTGGGACCCACTTAAAGCTTGGGTCGCCGGAGCTGATTTGGATAAGGACGTACAGTCATTTCTTTACTTCTTGCTGTTTCCTTCTTCTTTTTTTTCCTAGAAGAATTTTCGATTAAAATAAGACATGTTTATGATTATGTTTAATATAAAGAAATGTTGGTTGAAACTTCAAATACTATCAGCCTTGAAATCCGTGCAATTTGTGCGTGTCGACGTGTTTAATTCGTCAATTTCGCACTGTTTTCGTGGAATGTTAATTTTATACTATAGATTATTGGTCGTTACAACGTTAATTAGTAAAATATATTGTGCATTGAGAAGACTTCACGTATTCACCCGACACTGTCGGTGCACAACCGTTTCATAAAACAATGTTATTTACTCACTCGTCTCATTTCACTTGACTTGTTTTAATTATGTACGAGATTTTATGCGTAGTTTTAAAAGTGAAAAGTAAAAGATGATTATTTTCATTTAAAAAAACATGTCAAATAGTAGGACATCCCGATTAAAAAATAAAACCAAATGAAATGGGACGAAACAAATATTTTGTAGATATTTGGACAGTGAATAATCAATTGGAAGTTGGAGCGTTGCTTCAAAAATTATGACTCGGCTAACAACTCGCTTTCATATAAATATAGGAAGAATTTAAATATTTGGCTCAAATTTGATTATTCATTAATATTTGATGGGTTAAAGTTTAGCTAATACTAAAGTTTTGAGTAGATATTTATCAAATACTTGCTATTTATAATATATATTTTTATTTCCGTTTTATAAATTATTTCTTCCGTCTCATTCATACTATCCAGTTACTTTTGGGTACGAAAAATCAAAGGAAAGGTATGAATGGTATATGGAATTTTGGATCAAACAAAAGGATACATATATCATATATTCTTTTGAAATTATTTTTAGACATGAATACGTGAAACATTATAGTATATCGTACTAACAACCTTTATGCCCCATTTGTCGGTACAATAACATCGTATTATTATAATATGAACGTAATGTTACAATGATCCCAATTCCTAACACGATTATTCTTTGATCGATATGGCCCAACCCCAAAGAATTTTGATAGTAATATATCAATTCAAGTGTGACACACACGTCATTAACATTTTATTTTGAGAATGATTTATTAGCTTTTATGTTCCGAAAACAAGACGAGAGAAAGTAATGGG
Organism: Thymus mandschuricus; assembly: GCA_029379335.1. Taxonomy (NCBI): domain Eukaryota; kingdom Viridiplantae; phylum Streptophyta; class Magnoliopsida; order Lamiales; family Lamiaceae; genus Thymus; species Thymus mandschuricus. Next base: position 4,008,222 of record CM057079.1, on the reverse strand, counting down.
TTAAAGTAATGTTTAGTAGGTTAAATTGATGTTGGTGAATTTTATTGGTTTTAAATTTTCCATTTTAAGAGAGATCGTTATATCAGTGGAACGTCCCGAATCGAAAAAAAGTCCATTTATCAATGGGACAAAAAGAGTATATACTCAGGCATATAGCATATGCTTCATACCTAATTGTAGCTGTAAAAAGAATGTAACGACCGTGTCAAATGTAGTTGTCATTTTATAAAATACTTAGTTTACATAGTATTTAAGAATCCAAATTTAGATCTTTTCCTTTTCTCCCTTGAACAAAAAGTTACAACATATAAAAAGTGGCTTCAAAACTACTAGAAGCTAATAACCTTTCTTTACGTGGGGGAGATAATTAATCACACGTGATTAATTATTCATGTTGATGAGACGATCATAGTACAATTATACAACACTAATATTGAATAAAATAAATCTAACCTTTGATTATTAGACTCAAAGTGTCGGAGAAAAGGGAAGAAATCAAAAGTACATAATTAACTTCATTAGCTCAATGGGCCATAATATATGCCAATTTAGGTTGTTCCATTGAGTCCATTATTAAGTAATCCATTAGCTTAATGTGCCATAATTCCCTTCGTTTATCACTACTTGTTTCGTTTCTTTTTGGGAAAAAAAATAAAAATTGGCGTAATATAAAAGTGAAAAGTTAGTCATAGTAAATTGTACATATTTTATATTTTTATGAAAACAAGACAAGTAGGATAAGACAACCCAAGACAAATGAGTGATTTTGCAAGATGAAAGGAGATCGCTTACAAGTGATTCTTCCATTATCGAACCAAACATTTCGTCCGAGTAACGGTCATCAACCGTTTTCTTCCCTACCCGATTCCCATTCAACTTCTATTCCGATAGGTAAGCAGACACCTTAGGTTCTTATGAATATAGGAGTAGTTCATGAACAAGTGCGCTTTTAGATGTAAACCCCCCTTACTACTCCGTTTTTAGCCCGAAACAAATAATTTCACACTCGAGCCCCGGTCCCGGTCCAATTTGACCCGAAACAAATAAAATTGAGTTAGTGTATAGATTCTTACCCACAAATATTTAGCAATTCCTCGGAGACGAAGGCGTTGCAGCCCATCAGAATTTCTTAATTGTTGGGACTCCTAATCCTGAAAAAGAAAAAAGAGCAAGTTTATTGATTGTTGAAACTCCTATATAGGAGATCTAGAAACGTAAAAAGATAGTACTTATATAGGAGATGAACACAAATGAACCCAACCACGAGTACCCACGAACGAAGAAGCATAATCGTCTCAAAACTCCACTCGGTCACAAGGAGAAAAGCAAAACTTGAACTGTGGCTGCATATCCGATAAATGCCCACGCAAGAAACCCAGTACATGTTCTTTCAACCAAGAGAATGCAAATTAGAAAACCTCGTTAACAGCCTCTCGTCAACTTCAATGCTATCATATTTTCTTAAGATCTGCATGTACTACTGGTAAATGAAATGGAAACTGAATAAATAATCACTAATATAATGGACAGAACAAGTCATAAGCAGATCAAATTGAAGATAAGGAGCAAAAAAATTGAATATAATATCAAGATAAGGAGAGCACAAGATAAGGATTTTCCGCGTCCAAGAAGTAGAGTTCTCTAGGTACCACGGCTCAACAAAACCAAAAGCTTAACCTGTATCAGTTACTCAAATTTTAAAATCAAATGAGCGTATATGAATGAAGAATGCAACTACGCCTAATGCCGAAATATGTGAAGCAGTGCACAAGAAAGACCAAAGTGGTCAAGTATATCGCTACCACAATCAACACAAGCTATAACTAAAAATGTTCCGCAATCCACATACCACAAGCCAGTGAGGCAGCAAATGATCCAATATACATTACTACAAAAGAAACAGTGAAATAAAGCAAGGAACTAGATATCATACAAAACCCCCTTTAGGCGCCGCACATAGATAATCCAGCCATAGAGCTCATAACTTTGGAGATTGAAGAGCACAAGTATAAGTAAATGGAAGACTATGTAGAAGATCAATACAGCACAACTCCCTCTTTCACGATGTCGATTGAGCAATCAATGCAGATTCACAATTCAGTAGACATCCAAGTAAAATATCAGACGAGGCATAATAAACAAAACTTTGACGAATGTATAGATGGGCAAATGAACAGATTTCAGGATTAGACTCTCACTGAACCTTTTAAAAGCACAAACAGTGATTGTTATGCACAGATTTGATAGATTGTAAGTATCTAATCTGGTCTCTGGAGCATCTAGGATCACTTGAACATAATTGCTACATAAAGAAAGGAAGGTCCACCTACAGAATCATAATTGCAAGAACCGGATATCCCAAGTGACCAAGTCCAAGACAAACGAACAATAACAGCACTATAGACTAGTTATAAACTCAAGATATGATCATAAGGTTGAGACACTTAAGTTTGTATGCATGGAAACTAACCTAGCAGATCACCAAAGGTTACTCTAAACATGTAGACACACTGAATTTAAAAAAAAAAAAAAACAACCCTTAGAGTAGTTTCTCAAATGTGGGGACTTCTTGAGAATAAATGTAGATGGAACAGAAATGTAGATTTAAAATAGAGAACGGTAACACTCAAATAGAAGATGAACAAAAATATATACCCTGCTGCTACTAGAAAATACCACATGTAAGCTTCAACCAAATGCCGCCAAACTATGCCAAAAGCCCAACTGATGAACGAAGCAACTGCTGTCATTCTGTGATATAACAGAAGGAACCAGCAGAAAGCCAAAACCAATGGTATCATTTGCAAGACCCTTCAAAACACCAAAACAGATCAGGAACCAAGCAATAGAATTACAAACAGTTGGAAACTGAAATAAATCGCATGATACAACCACAAAAAAAATCTCTTGAAATCCAATCCACCTAACGATTCCATGCATTCACTTCCCAGCATGACATTAGTACAGCCTCAATTGCATAAAGAATTGTCATCTACTAACAAGACCTAAATAAGCAGATATTAATGGCAAACACACAATACTCGTTGCACAAGAGCACCTAAGGCCAATGTATCATACACTTCACATAAGCAAATCCATTTTATAGCCAACAAGTATGTTAATTGAGTTCCAACGAAGAAAAAAAACCTCACAGCTAATACTCCAAATTCAATAACAAAAGGCTAATGAAACAAGAACAGGGAGAACACGATATCGAACCTGAACGGCTCCCAGATGAAAAAGGATCAAAAGCCAACAAAAGGTAAAGACGAGTAGAAATGAAGAGCATAATAATGAGAAAAAGGGAAGTAGAACATAAACTGGAGAAAAAGTAAATACGTCCACTGCACAAGGTGGACATCAGATACACAGCTTCAACAAAAGTGTGATAAAACTCAATTCTGTGAAAGAGACCGGAAGGAGAGAGTCAGATGAAATACATAAGCTTCACACAAAGAACTGCTGAAAAGTCAAACATCTGGCAGTCGAAACTCTAAAAGCTGAACCTCTGAAAATAGCCAAGAACATTGATGAAGCTACAAAAACACGGAACACATGATAAAATTGACAAGAGGACATTATACCTGCATCCAACAGATTACAATATCCAACATCTACTTGACCTTGAATTAAAACAATTAGAGAAAATCATAAGAGAAAGCAGATATGAATAACAACATGAGCTCGTTAGGAATTTCACAACATGGTCATATGCTAGAGAACAAAACTGCAGCACATCACACAAAATACCTAGCCATTAACACGAGACTATGAGAGCATAGACCAGTTTTAAGAAATACCGAGCCATTAACATTAACATCCAAAACAGCCGTACCCACCAAGAATGCCCACATGATCTTTCCAGAACTTCATTTGTCTCAAAACAAATGCGCAATCTAAACTGCATATAACATAAAAGCAGAGAAACAAAAACCTATCAAGACAATGTACTATTGACAAATGAAATGGAAACAAACAAAAACATAATTTGGTATAAACACCTTAACAGAAGGACACGCGATAAAACCCAGCAGGAAACATCCAAAACTGCATGAATACCACTAATTAAAAACAGGAGCCTTATCTTACCCACCAAGAATGCCCACGTGATATCTCCAGAACTTCATCCGTCCAATGACAAATGTGAAATTTGAGCCGCACATAGCATAAAAGCAGACAACCAAAAGACGAGACAACAACTACAGGCAAATAAAATGAAAACTGGACAAAAACATAATTCGCTACAACCACCTCAATAGAAGAAAATGCAATAAACCTCAGAGACCTCAACGCAACCAAGAGTTCGTAAGACCTCCACATCTACACTCCTACAAACAGATGGCTGATGAAGCATAACACAAACCAAAACTGCTTTACAACGATCTCAGAACACAAACCGGAACTGCTTTCCAATGAACTAATAGTCACCAAAAGATAACTCTGGAGATTGAAGAGCATAAAATAAGCAAAGGAAGAGGAAGATCAAAATAGAATCTGAAACAGCTACATCACTCCCTCACTCCCAACTGACATTAAGGAAATGCAATATACCTCAGCATCCTCAATGCAACCATGAGTTCATAAGATATAGAGGGTGTTTGGCTAAGCTTATAAGCTAGCTTATAAGATGTTTGACTGCTTATAAGCTGTTTGACTGCTTATAAGCACTCTAAATGTGTTTGGCAAAATAAGCTCCTTAAGAGCTTATAAAATGCAAAAATAAGCAAAAAGTGCTTATAAGCACTCCAAAAAATAAGCTCCTTCACCCCAACTTATTTTTTTTAAATTTTGCTTATTTATCACTATAATTCTATTTTATTTTTATATTTATATTATATACACTTCCATTTGATGTTACAACATTATGATTTCAAAATTTTTATTTTATTTTATTTTTTTTAATTTTCAGATTTTATTTTTTTATTATCTCCTTGAGCTTATAAGCTCTTTTATCCAAACACTTCAACAACTTATAAGCTCTTACCCTCATACATCTTATAAGCTCTTAAACATCTTATAAGCACTTAGAGCTTATAAGCATTTTGAAATAAGCTTAGCCAAACGGGCCCATAATGTCATAGGGTGAAGCAGAAAACGGTATCCACATCTAAATTCCTACAAACAGATGGCTGACGAAACAGAACATAAACCAGAACTGCTTTCCAATGAACTGACAGTCACCAAAAGATCAACTCTGGAAATTGCAGAGCATAAAATAAGCAAAGGGAGAAGGCATATTGCAATAGAATGTACTGAAACAACTACATCACTCCCTCAGTAGCATTGTTAATCGAGATATTGCAAATTTCGGCAAACAGATGGCTGACGAAACAGAACATAAACCAGAACTGCTTTCCAATGAACTGACAGTCACCAAAAGATCAAATCTGGAAATTGAAGAGTATAAAATAAGCATATTGCAATAAAATGTACTGAAACAACTACATCACTCCCTCAGTCGCACTGTTAATCGAGATATTGAAAATTTCGGCAAACGCAGCAGACACACCCAACTGACATCAAGGAAATGCAATAAACCTCAGCAGCCTCAAAGCAACCAAGAGTTCAAATGATATCATATCATAGGGTGAAGCAGAAAATGGTATCCACATCTACATTACTACAAACAAATGGCTGCTGAAACAGAACACATACCAGAACTGCTTTTCATCAAACTCAAAACACAAACCGGAACTGCTTTCCAATGAACTAATAGTCACCAAATGATCAACTCTGGAAATTGAAGAGCATTAAATAAGCAAAGGGAGAAGACAGATTGCAATAGAATGTACTGAAACAACTAAGCTACTCCCTCAGTGTTAATCGAGATATTGCAGATTCTGGCCAATGCAACAAACACACCCAACAGACATGGTGGACACCAACTGAAACAGAATACTCAAAACAGAAAACAAAGATATGAGGAGCCCTTGAGGCTTGAAGAAGAACAAGGACAAATAATCATTAATATAATGGGAAGACAGCCATATAAGAACCATCAGTATGAAAGAAGTCACCAGCAGATCAAATTCAAGATAAGGAGCACAAAATTGAAATATAAAGCAAGCAGCTGGATTCTGCTTCCAAGAAGTAGAGTTCTCAAGGTACCACAGCTAAAAAAATCTCAAAGCTTAACCTGTATCAGTCACTCAAAGTTTCAGACCAAATGAATGGATATGAATAAAGAACGCAACTAACAGTACAGAGGGTTATAACATACCTCATACTTCAAGAAAAACTTGTTGCACGTCCAAAAGCAAATGTCCAATGTCTCGATTTTAATCATGGTCGGATCCATTTATTGCTGCTAAAGTCACTAGTTATGATTATTGGAATCCCACTCCGAACCATAAGAAGTTACTATGCAAGTAAACTTTCAAGATATAGTTTAAATTTCACCACAGTAGAAGAGACCCTGCTCCTAAAATGGGATAAAGTCAGGCTGGAAAAGAAAACACCAGGTCAAATGAACACACACACACACGCACGCGCTGCAAGTATGGAAGATAAAAGTGTTTTTCTACAAAAATTTCAACATATGTACCTGTTGAACAGAATAGAAGCAAATAGCAGTTAGTGATCTTCCACATCGAAGTGGATCTATCCACACTGTCTCAGACTCTCAGCTCATGCAAAGCGGTTACTATCTGAAGGGAAGCTACGGAGTTGACCCTAGTCGCTTTTCTCACACTTCTAGAGGTTCCAGGCCGTAGACATTGACACTCGGTACTGAGCTTCAATCAGTCTTAGCTAGATCTACCTGCAACTGACAAAAGGAACTTAGTTATCGATTATTTGTACTTTAGGAATCATTTAGGAACTCTCTAAGGTCTCCAAAATCAGATCAATGAGGACGATTTCAAGTCAAATTATCTATAGTCTCAACCAACGTAATAAGGAAATTGGCATGATGTATCACTCCAGTTTGTTAAGCAATTAATCATATATTTAATGACAGTGTGACAGATATGACGGATAAGAAATTTCAAACTTTTACCTAATAATCATGAATCTTTCCTACTGTTCGAGAAATAATTGATTGCTGTCTCAATCCCACTGGCTTCCCCAATGCCAGGGGTTCCAGCTTCAAATCTAACACATGTTATCAAGGAAGCCAAGTCAGGTAGGACTTATTCTTGCATCTAATGTTGGTCAATTCAGCAAAAATGACAGGTATTCAAATTTGATACAAAAACGAAATTGGTTAGTCACAGAAAGGGGAAACTAATATTTATGCAAGAGAACAAAACTGAAGCACATTACCAAAAACACCTAGCGATTAACATGAGACTATGAGAGCATAGACCAGTTTAAAGAAATACCGAGACATTAACATGAACATCCGAAATTGCATGAGCCAAATGCCACCAATTAAAAAACAGGACCCCTACCCACCAAGAATGCCCGCATGATCTTTCCAGAACTTCATTAGTCAAAAGACAAATGCAATCTAAGCTGCATGTAACATAAAAGCAGACGAACAAAAACCTATCAAGACAATTCTAATATGACCCCCGGTGCTCAGCTCAACACAAACTGAAACAGGAAACCCAAAGTGACAAAACGATTTATGAGGAGCCCCTGACGATTGAAGAAGAGGAAATAATCATTAATATAATGGGAAGACAGCCAAATGAGAACCATCAGTATATCAGCAGATCAAATTCAAGATAAGGAGCACAAAATTGATGTACATAAAGCAAGCAGCTATATTCTGCTTACAAGAAGTAGAGTTCTCAAGGGACCACAGCTCAAAAAATCTCAAAAAGCTTAACATGTATCAATTACTCAAAGTTTCAGACCAAACGAATGGATATGAATGAAGAATGCAACTAACTGTACAGAGGGTTATAAGTCAATCAAAAAACCAATTTATAGTAGTCTCTCAAATGTGTGGACTCCTTGAGCATTCCTGCAATAAGAAAATTTAGACGGTTTAGAAATGTAGGAAGCCAGATATAAAATAGAGAGAGGTAACACTCAGACAGGAGATGAACAAAAATATATAAACCAAGCTGCTACTAGATAATACCCCTTGTAAGCTTCAACCAAATGCCACCAAACAACGCCAAAAGCCAGCCCAACTGATAGACGAAACAGTTGCTGTGATATAACTGAAAACGAACCAGCAATCCAAAATCAATTCGTACAAAAGCTCAAGAACAGAATCAGAAAGTAAAGAATGAGGAAATACTTACAGTCAAGAACCTCTGGACACACTTGAATATCAACTTCGTTAACTTGCCTCTTGATCATGTTTCTCACGAGTCACGAGCAATATGAAATGGAAGAAAGCATCAAATGTAATAAACAATCTAGAGGTTATCAGGTTTACAAGAGTGGTCAAAGCAGGAGGAAGACAAAGGAAAAGGACAACTAAATACTATACTTTATTTGCAACCAGAAATACCAACTAAGGAAAATCTTCCATGGCAAAAGCTTTTTCATCTTTTTTCAGGATACAAAATCAGAAAGTAAAGAATATTGAAGTTCTGAGCTTGGAGAACTTTGAAACATTTATGAGCAATCGAGAGGTGATAGGGAATTTTTCCTTGAAAGAAACTTTATTTTTTTCTTCATAATATAACGAGGGGAGTGTTGAAAGAAATCATCTTTTGTTTTGTCCATCCCTTGGTTTGCTGCATTCCATGTATTCTCTGTCCCTTTTGCTCTATTCCTTGTGTTGCTCTACCCTTGTATCCCTTGTGTGAATCATCCTCTACCCAGAGATTAAGCAAGAAATCCTTTTATAGACGAAACACCGCCGAAGGAGTATTGCGTAAACTAGGGGAGGGCGAATTCACACAGAAAGAGAAGAGAAAAACAAGAAACAGAAAGGGGAGAGAAAAACAAGAGACAGCAACATCAAGATACAGATTTCAACACAAGAATGATTCCTTTAAAATCCAAGCAGAAAGGTAACACTCGGTCCTCACTATTTCTGAAGAAAGATGAAAGAATTGGCGAGGAAAGCTTTTTCTTTTTGCGAGAGAAAGAGATTGAGAAATCCAGAGGAGAAATTTTGCTTTGCTGTTGAGAGGAGGAAAAGTAACAGAAACGAAGCACAAACCTTAAGTTCCATTGATGAAAGAAGGAGGAAAAGTTGGCGACGAAAACAACGCGAGAAGGAATCGGAGAGAAATTTTAACGGGTTCGGGTTTGGGAAGTGCTTAATAGAGCGGGTACCCGGCCCATTGACATCCCTAGGTAAATACTCCCTCCGGTCTTTTACAGTTGAGTCACTTTCCCGATTGGGCCGGTCTCTCCTAGTGAGTCGTTTCCTTTTTGGGTAAAAATTAAGTATTAAACACACAACTAATTGTACCCCTTATTTTACTTAATTAACATACTAATTACGCCCCAATTTCTCAATTTCTCCATTATCGCCATTGCCGTCTCTCTCGAAATAATTTTAAATTAATTTAAAATAAATCCAGAAAAGTTTTAATTTTATATAAAAAAAAAATCCAGAAAAGTTTTTTATTTTAATTTTAAACATCAACAATAATTTTATATAAAAAAAAATCCAGAAAATTTTAAATTAATTTAAAATAAATCCAGAAAAGTTTTAATTTTATATAAAAAAAATCCAGAAAAGTTTTTTATTTTAATTTTAAACATCAACAATAATTTTATAAAAAAAAATTCCAGAAAATTTTAAATTAATTTAAAATAAATCCAGAAAACTTTTAATTTTATAAAAAAAAAATTCAGAAAAGTTTTTTATTTTAATTTTAAACATCAACAATAATTTTATAAAAAAAATCCAGAAAATTTTAAATTAATTTAAAATAAATCCAGAAAAGTTTTAATTTTATATAAAAAAAAAATCCATAAAAGTTTTTTATTTTAATTTTAAACATCAACAATAATTTTATAAAAAAAAATCCAGAAATTTTAAATTAATTTAAAATAAATCCAGAAAAGTTTTAATTTTATAAAAAAAAATCCAGAAAAGTTTTTTATTTTAATTTTAAACATCAACAATAATTTTATAAAAAAAATCCAGAAAATTTTAAATTAATTTAAAATAAACTGAAAAACAAAAAAATACTAATTAATAAAAAACATTTTTTATATTAATTAAAACAACTCTTCTCAATTATAAACATAATCTCATTCTCTTCTCAATTACCAAACATACTTAAAGTACTAAACAACTCTTCTTAATTCCCGTGTCGAAAAGTTTCGACTCAACTGTAAAAGACCGGAGGGAGTATAATAGATTGACATTTATATAAAGACACAAAATTTAACCAGTTGGGACACTGTTGGTCCCGGTTTGTTAATAGGGGAAATACGTAGGGGGGGGGGGGTGAATACGTATTTCAACTTTTTCCCTTTAACTCAGAGTGATAAGTAAAGAGCTCGCTTGACACTTAAGACCTAGCTGAAGCTAGATCTACAGTACGTAGCTTACCTGCTTGACCGAAGTAAGAACTTGATCAAGAGAGAGTCTTTACTCGTATATGCGGAAATTCGGTGAGCTAAAATCTTTTCCTAAGTAATTAAAAATCCAAGTTCGTTTGTTTAGATGCACGTGCAATGGATAATCAAATACTGTAAAGAGATAAGGGTTAGAGAGATATACGACACAGAGATTTATAGTGGTTCGGAGATAAAGCTCCTACGTCCACTTGTTGCACGACGGCAATTGTTCTATTCACTCAAGAACTTGAAGATTTCGGGCTATTCAAAAGCCTGATCAAGATCGGGCTTCACTTGCCTGGATCCGACGACAGACGTAGTGATTACGGGTTCACTACACAAACCTAGACAAGACTGGAAGCTTCACTTGCTTCAGTCAAACACAGACAGGGAGATTACGGGCTCTCCTTACAGCCTAGCTTCGATCGAGCTTCACACAAACGATGTAGGTGCAAGCTTGGATCTAAACTCTATGATCGAGACTTCTTCAATCGATGAAAGAAGAGTCTTGGATCGAGACAACGTAACGACGACTCAAAAACCTAACAAACAGAGTTTAGGGTTTTTGGTAGACGAACACACTATGAAGAGCTCTTTACAGTAGATGCAAAGTAGGCTAGAGCTCTCCTTCTAAGCTTGGATATTTGAAGTGGGCTTAGACTCTAAGTGTGAAGGTTGTGAAGACGAGTTCCGATGGACTGGAAACTCGGAGAACACTTGGAAACAAAGACTCGAAGATTGCTCAAAGGCTTGGGAGTGTTTGTTTGCTGTATGCGCTCGAATGCTCAAGTAGTGTTCTACATCTTCACGTCTTGGTCCTTCACTATTTATAGGCGGAGAGATTGGCGAGATCCGTTGCTTGGTTGGTGGCCTTGTCCCTCCTCCTCTCGACAGTACTTGCGCAGGCGGATGCTTTTACAGACGCGCCAGTTTGTCTGTTTGCCAAAAATGGCTAACTTACAAACCTAACAGTAACTGGAGCGAGCCAGTACTGTTGCGGCGCCTTTGTCGGCCTGGCAGTCAACTCCTCTGCCCCACTCCTCTTTCGACACGTGGAGATCTTGTAATTAATGCTACGATCTCCTGTTGACTGGAGTTCAAAATATGGGCGGGAGTCGCGCTGTCGCTTTCTGGTAGGTAGTGGCTCGCTTCGCTATGAAGTTGTAGCGTCCGCTTTAGTTGAGTCACTTCGTAGTCATTCTGTAGTGAGCCGCTTCGGGAGATAAAGTTCCCTAGTGACTGCTTCGAAAATAGCTGACTAGAGTTGACTAGTTTTGACTTTACACTGCAGCGCTCGCTTCGTTTCGCTTTGGCTTTGAATTGTAGAGCTCGCTTCGCTTCGCTTTGGCAGACTCACTTCGAATCTACTGTAGCGATCGCTTCGCTACACTGTTCTTCGGTACGCTTCACTTCGGCTCGCTAGACTTGCTTCGCTTCAGAAAACACACTCAAGCGAGTGGCCTTCATTTGACCTTTTAAAGCCTATAATCTAAGCAAAATAAAGAGTCATCCTAACAGAGTAGGCTTAGAAAAATTCTAACCTATTAACTACATCAAAATGGGTCGCTTGGAAATAGAACACTTGGGGTTTTGGGATCAAATCAAAACAATAGAATATCCCTTATAGGTTCCCCTTAATATGTTGTTCTTAACAATTCCCAACAGACACTTATTTGGATATGGGGGAGGGGAGTATGTAATTTGGTGATAGGGTAACTAAATTAGAGTTGTTGCTAGTCGGAGTTCAAAGACAAATAACAGTGCATTCGATATATATATATTTTCGCTTTGTTGATAATAAATACGTAAATAGAAACACAAATAATTCAAGCCCAATAAGAGTTGATAAAAAAACCCATTTGGTTATCGTGCTTAAAATTTTGATAACAAGCTCGTGTTTTGCACCGTTATAGAATGATCAGTCCTTTTTTATAAATATAATTACTACCTCCGTCCCTTCAAAGACGTTACATTTTTTTTTGTCAATTTCTGGCACGTTTTTCCACGCTTCTTGATGATGCGTTTTAAAATAGATTTTTTAATTTTTTTTTTCTTTTACGGGATACTATGATAGTTGTATTATCCCGCAAAAGAAAAAATTCTTCAAAATTTTATTTTAAAACACTTCATCAAGAAGCGTGGAAAAACGTGTCAGAAATTGACAAAAAAAAAATGTAACGTCTTTGGCGGGACAGAGTATTATTTTTCATTTTATGTCTACTTTAATTCTAAATTATATTATAGTACTAGTATTATTATTATTACTAGTATTTTTTACGTAGGATCGACATTCATTTTATTATACTACCCCCATCTCATATAAGTAGTCTCATTTGCCATTTTGGTTCGTCTCATCTATTAGTCCCATTTCCGAAAATAGTAAAGAATACTTGGCTAAAATTAACTTTCTCTTTTCAGAATCAATTACAGCCACACATTTCCTCCTTTATTGGCTCTTGTGCTCATTCCAAATAGGACTACTTATATGAGATGGAGGAAGTATATATGTATCGATTATTATTATTATTATTATAAAATAATGAGTTGATCCAGTCTGTCTCAAATTTAATTAAAATATAACAAAAATAAATAATAGGTCGAAAATCAAAATATCTAAATTACCGAGTCCAACCTTCTTCTCCAGTGGCAATGCCAATTGAATGAGTATTATTCAGAGAATGGGAAACATAAGTGTGATTAATTAAATCAAAATAAAGTATAAATTTACAGTTGGACGACCGACCACTGCTGCTTCCCTCCTCTTTTTCCTCATTCCTCATTTATTCGATCCATCTCTCTTCTCTCTCTCTCCTCCGATCTGGTAATTACTCTCCCCACTTTCCGCCATTCAAATCAATTTTCGAATTTCATCGCGATGCATCTGAATTAATTAGGTCTCATTTTTCCTGTTTTCTAGGGTTTGTTTTGGGAAATTTGTCGAAATAATTTGTAGTTTGGAAATCAGATGGCCGCTCCACCCGGCAGAGCACGAGCAGATTATGATTGCCTCATCAAGCTTCTGTTGATCGGTGATAGCGGTTCGTGTTTTACCTAAATTCGTCTCTGAATTTATGGATTACTATACGAATTTAGCATGTAGGTTTTTCGATTGCTCAGCTGCATTTGAGGCGAAATGTCTATATTTATTCTGCTCCATTTTTGTAGTTGTTTGGGTTTACCGACAATCTTCATGTTAATTGCGCGGGCTTTTGTATGATCGAACATGAAAATTTTGTATGATTTACTGGCTAATATGTTGAGACGCAGACGCTATCTGGTCCCCTGTATGTTTGCTTGAGTGCTTGTTAATGTGACAAGGAAAACGGAATTCATAAAAGTAGATTATGCATGTTTTTTTTCGAGCAGAGATTACACTCTTATGAGGTTGAAATTACTAGGCACTAGCCGTTGGTTGAGAACGATTTTCACTGCAAAGGCTAGGGGGAACAGTTGGCTTTTAAATTTGAAGGAGTTCAAGAGAATTTCGATGAGAGATAGTCAGGTAGCTAATGAAAACAAAAAATGTACACGGTGTGGTTTTTAAGGCTTGTGGAATTACGTAGTTGGAAAATGTTTATTTGGAGTCTTTATGATGCATCCAGTCATAAATGGCTAACCAGTGTAATGTTGTACTGCTCTCATCCTTTATGTTAATTTCAAATTGCTTGTGAAGTTACCCTCACATGTCATGTAATCCTATTCTAATGTTCATTTGGTGTTGTGGCATTGTTAGAGTTTGTCATCTGATGCCACCATTACATAAGTCTCATCTGTTTTAATGGCCTTTTCAGGTGTGGGTAAGAGTTGCCTGCTTTTACGTTTTTCTGATGGTTCGTTCACCACCAGTTTTATCACTACTATTGGGTAGGTTTCCCTTCATTTATAAATTTGTTGATATGGCCCCGCAAACCTCTTCTGCCTGTTACATTTGATGTGCCATTTTTCTACAGGATTGATTTTAAGATAAGAACTATTGAGCTTGATGGCAAAAGAATCAAACTGCAAATATGGGATACTGCTGGACAAGAGCGATTTCGTACTATAACAACCGGTACTGTTAGAGTGATGCGGGCATTTTACCTCTCCCTTTTCTTGAGAAAACTTTAATCAAATTTTAAGCGTGCGTGCAACTAGCTTACACTTTCCTGCAGATATAGCGTGGCATGTATCTTTACTGATTATTTGCTAGTTTTCTACGACTGTAAAAAGGATTGTATATTGCATTGGCTAAATGACAAGAAAATAGATAAAGATTAGTCAGCCTACAAAAATCTGGGGTGGTCGGTATTCTAACAGAATGTTGTATACTGTATGATGAGAATACTTTTAAGTCCTTGAGGCTGATTATAGTTATTTGAAATTGTGCACTTGGGGGCTGGGGCAGAAGTTTCAGTTTGAAAATAGATAGACTGATTACTTCTATGTAATATTGGGCAGGCTATAAAATGCTCCGATAGTACTCTCTTGACGGAGATCTACTTAAATACCTTTGTCTTTAACGTGTTGTTTACTTGGCTTCATGCAAGAATAGTATTCTCTCTTCTGCTTTCTTATACTTTTTCCTATATAACATATATTTGTATCTCGAGCTTCGTTCTTCTTTCCTCCATGGAGCATCTGAAGCACGCCTTCTATCTGCCGAATTTCTTCTTAACCACAAACCTTCCCACTTGTTAGTTGTTATTGTTGGTTAAGGATGAAATATATAGAAATAAAGTTCTGTGAACTAGGTCTTATCATTTCTGGGAACATTGAAATTAGCTGAAGAAGATTTGTATTACTGAATTTTGGTGAAGACTTTTGGTTTATGTTACAGTATATCCACCTGCATATGTTCAGTTCATGTTAATTTTTACTGAGCCCCTAGCTTTGGTTATCAAATTCCATGAGTGATATAGAGGCTGTTGCTCTACCTTTTGAGACCTGACTGAATACTGCTCTTATATATCGTAGAAGCTAGAATCTTGTAACTGTTTGCGGACTGGTTCTACGTACCCTGTTATTATACTTGAACATTTTAGAGTTTGTCTGAACTTATTCAAATATGTTGTACGCTCCTAAATCTTATAGAATTCTTTGACCGAAAAATGCTTCATCTGCAGCTTACTATCGTGGAGCCATGGGTATATTGCTGGTGTATGATGTTACTGATGAGGCGTCTTTCAACAGTAATCACTCTTCACTTGTATCTTGTTTATAAATCATCACAATATCCTTTGAGGATTTGTCATTTATCTTTTCCACATATATCCAGCAAGCGTAAATACTGTTCCAATATGTGGTTTCACTGTATTCTCCCCTGTGTAAAAAAATCGACCTCCTCCTTTTGTCAGATATTAGGAATTGGATCAGAAACATTGAGCAACACGCCTCTGATAACGTCAACAAGGTATTGGTGGGAAACAAAGCTGATATGGATGAAAGCAAAAGGGTACTCTTTCTGTCTCTATCTGTCTTTCTGTCTCACTCTTTCTTTCTTGCACACGCATGCACACACTTATATGCATATACATTTGCATGGTATATCTTACTGCTGCACTGTGATACTTAACATCTGGCCATCATTTCTATGTAATAAATCCTGAGAAAATTCAAAAAAGATGAAACACAATTGAATGGTGATGGGCCATTATGATGGCTACACTGTCACGTGCATTCTATTTCTTTTTTTTATTATTCTCCACAATATTCTGAACAAATTGACCTCCATAGGCCGTTCCGACCTCCAAGGGCCAGGCACTAGCTGATGAATATGGAATCAAATTTTTTGAAACTGTAAGTGCTACCACACATTTCTTTCATCAGAATCTTGTACCTAATGAGACAGCCGTAACACCATTTCATTAACAGAGTGCTAAGACAAACATGAATGTGGAAGATGTTTTCTTCTCAATTGCAAGAGATATAAAGCAAAGACTCGCAGAGACCGACTCAAAGAGTGAGGTACGACTTGTAAGTAATCAAACCTCCATTAATATAGCACATATTTGTTCTTTCTATGCGCCACTGATCATTTTGATTACATGAATGCAGCCTCAGACCATAAAGATTTCACAACCAGACCAGGCAGGCGGCGCCGCTCAAGCTGCACAAAAATCAGCTTGCTGTGGTTGAGTGAGATGACGTGATTTTTAGGGTGGTTAGTAAATCCCCTACCTACCTCCACCATTTTGAAAATTACGACAGTATCGGTGTTCCTTGTATTTGCTACTCCTCAATTCTTTTGATGCTAATATTATTTTTTTCTCATTCTCATATGAAGTCGAAATCCCAATCTCAGCAAAACCTCTCAAGTTAGATTTGGAGCACCCCTGCCTTCCCTTGCCTTCAAAACTCCGAAAAACTAGACCTACTAGTATTCGATGTCTTTTAGCAAGGGACAGTAAAAACATGGGTTCATTTTCTAGACTTATGAGTTATGAGTGAAAGGGAGACTTTGCTAGTAAAAGCTATTAAATTAAAAATAAAATCACACTTAACCTTTTAGGAGTTGACACTTTATGGATGGACCGAGCCTAATCCTTCCCAATTATCTTGAGCTTTTTATTACTCTTTCAACCTTTATGTAAAGGCCCCGACATTTCTCTATCTCGTCTACTTTTCCTTTCGTTTAATACTCATTTTATACTCTCTCTTTTTGAGTCTTTGACCATGAAATGGGCCAATTTTTGTGTTGTCTTTGTTTTGGCTGGGTGGGGGTTAGAACTTGAAGTTATGAGTAATTCTGTAGCTTGTGTTGAATGCGTTTTCCTCTCTTTCTCGTTCAAGTTAAGTGTAGATGCTTTCTTCGTTAGTGAATTCGAGATCGGAAACTTGATTTAGGCAACAGAACTGTATCTACACTGCTTTGAAATTAAATTATTATAACCATATAATGTGAAAAGGTGATCATATTAAATTGTTTGCACTAGTTCTCACTTTATTTGGTGTGTCAACATTTAAATTTCCAGTTTCTGATTGGATGAATGAAAAGCTTATTGTAAATCAAATATTACAAATCTATGAGCAGAGGGCATCAAAGCACTCAGTTATTATTTATGAAAAGGGAAACAGACATTATTTTAAGTGGTCGATATCAAAGTTATTTTGTTCTGTATCTGTCTTGATTTTTTGTGCAATTTATTTACACATTTATAGAATTATCGTAATTAGATAATGTTAGTGACAAATAAAAAATGTAGGTAGATTCCACTAATTTTATCTTTCCCAGGTTAAAACGTCACTGATTTTTATAGCAATATTTTTTTTACGAAAGCAGTTTATTTATAAAGTTGTATATGAAGTTTGCATTTGTAATTTTGTACGTAACATTAAAGAAGGTGCAATAGACCATTTATACTATAATGAAATTTGGAAATATCATTGGAAGTCTAATCTTTTGACCAACTAATTATTTAATTTTGTAATCAATTTATTAGTGGTAACAATCGGAAAATCCCAACAGAATAAAGTGATTTTTTTTAGGACCCATGCTTTATCATGCATGCTGACGATTAGAACAGAAAAGGCAAGAGAGAGAGAGAGAGAGAGAGAGAGTATAATTCCCAAAATTACAAGAAGAAATATACTCCTTGTTACTAGATTAAATATGTATTAGAGTATAAATTCTCCTTGTTACTAGATTCAACTTGTACTATTAATTACCTTGGTTGATTATACACTGACATATTTATCTATTTCCAAACTTGTAATCGAGAAAAGAGAAAATATAGTTACCGAAAAGAATAGAAAATGTATTCAAAGTGGTATAATAGAGATAAAAAAACAAATTGAAGTGGCATAACAGGAAAAAAGGAGAAAGTTGCAATGGGGGGAAGTAGAAAGAAACACACAATCCGAATTCATGAACTAGTATCGTACTTACACCTCAAAAAAAGAAACCCGGAGAGCATTGAATCTTTCAGGAGAAAGGGAGTGGTCACGCAAATTTCCTAATTAACCCTTTGAGTCGAGAATTAATCTGAACCGTCCATTTTTAGTCCATCGATGCATTTCCAATCGGTTTATAACGAACAATTTTACTTGAATCCGTCCCTACATATACTTATCGGGGATGACATGAAATACATAATGGTATACATGAGAGTATATACGTATATACCCTTAAAAATAGAGTATAATTTGTGGGGTAGTGTAGAATCAACATGAGGTAAAGGAAGATAGAGGTATGGTAGCACACAATAATCGTAAGAGGCTATAGTTTTTGGTACGTGAAAATTTTGGGATACCGACGCACCTTTGCACCCATCACTATAAATATTGTGTAAAGGGCTTCAACAAAAGTTGAGTCATTATTGAGTGAAAGGCTTCAATAATGCCACTATATTCTTACTATTATTATGAAGTATCTCTATTTTGTGACGCCACGGAACTTCCGAAAATGATTTTCGCAAAATACATCAACCGAAAGTAGTCGAATACAATGTCTGACCACGCGGTCAACAAATATTCATATTCGATCCTCTATTGATCCTCCGTTCTTTGCTAGAGCTATCAAATGATCGGGTCAGGCCAGGTCGAGCTCAAGTTCATTGAGCTTGAGACGGACCGATCCCTCATGAATCAATTTTGGTTGGGTCAACACAAAATTTCATCGGGCTCTAAATCTGTAACCCACACCCGCCTACCGTCGCAAAAATAGCAGAGCCTACCATTGAGATCCATATTGTTTATGGGCGGAGCCCACCGAGCTTTATGTTATTTTGGGACAACTTGTTATGGCTAGTCAGTCGGTCCTTTAAAATCAGGTCAGACCAATTTTGCCAGCTCTAATTTTAACCGTAACTCATAATTATCACGTTCCAAATGTACACTTGGTTCATAATTAATAGTAACATGTAAATGATTCTTATATCATGAGTAGAAAATATACGGTGCCTAAAAAAAAGCAAATAAGTGGAATCCTCCTCTACACAACAATTATCCAAATGTTGAGAACAAAATATGTAATGGGAGGCATAAATTTTGGAGATTCGAAATTTTGCAAAGTATGGTGCAATTCCAATGCAGAAACCCACAATCATAAAACATTAAAGTAACAAAAAACAAAGCTACCATAATAATAGGGGTCTACTTATCAATTACTACTACTATATCTAAAGGCTACAAATTAAACTATGTAGGGCACTTACCGTTCTTTTCAAATATTTATGAACTGTGTCGTCTTAAACGAGATTGAAGTAGTATCGATTTATTCGGATTTCTGCGTAATGTTTTCCTTTTGTTTTGAAGGACAAAATGGTGTCCAATCTGGTGCATAAAGTGTAGTGTTAGTTGAGAAATTAAATGCTTTGTATATCAATGAGTCCAAACTCCATATTGCTTTCTAACCGTCTTTTATAAGAAAAATATTCTTAATTGCTCGCTTTTGTTAAAATATTGTGTTTTAGCTGCTTTTAATACAACAACAAAATTTTCTAATTTTTTTATATCTCCTCATCAATTGGATGTTATTTTTTTTCTAGTTTAAAATTGAAAAGAATTATTTAGGCGTATCAAATAAATAATATAAGATTCTCACGTTCTCTATAAATTCTAACTTTTAGATGGAACGGAATTCTAACTTTTACGACGGAAAGCAAAACATATATACGCAAAAGGGAATTAATCCATATATGGAATCACACTTAAAAGTAAAAATACGTAGATGATGATGGTGAGGCATATTTGATATTTAAAATTAATTTAAAGAATCTTTTTTTTGTGTGTGTGTGTGTGTTTCTCATGAGTTACCATAGTTTTGTAAATGATATTCATGCATCTTTTTTTTTTGTGGATTGTCTAGTAGAATTATCGTACATGAGATCTAGAGAGAGAGAGAGATTCTTCATCTAATATTGTTCTTTTTATTATTGAAAGAGTGCTGATGCTATTTTCTTCACGTTTAATGAGTTTGTTATACAACTAACAAATTTTGGACTATCTTGAAATTCTTTTTTTTTTAAAAAAGCTTTAATAACCGAAACTTTAAGGGTCGCGTCACAAAGGACTTGAATTCTGGACTTTCGGTCCCGAAACTTAAACCCCTAGTGTTAGGGCGATACACGCACTTAAAATTCTATTTCAATCTTGTATCTGTTCAGAAGATATAATACGTCTGTTAGAGCGATACCGATACGCGCACGGATTTTCCTTCACTCAACCGTATATTAGGGCGTCGTGTTATTAAATGAAATTAAATAAAATGAAGAAACGTTAGTCTAAAAATAGACAAAATACACAAAACGCACGGTTTCTCCTTGAAAAACTACTTTGAGTCACATGTTTTATCATACATAACACTTGATTTAACTTGAAGAAGGCAACCCACTCAAAAATTTCCGAGTGAAAAGAAAAAAAGTAAATACCTCTTTAACGAATTTCGACGGGCACTAAACTAGTTATGAGCGATAGCTTCCTTATATAAGCGCATACCATTCGCTAGAATATATATCAAACCAGAGTCTCTTGTTAAAAACCTTAGGTGAGTTAACATTACCTCTGCATGGCAAAACGAATATACATGTTTTTGCTATTTCTTTACTTGTATCGGGTACTGAATGTTTCGAGTTCGATGTACAGATCGGGAACTTAAAATAAAAGCGGGATCGGATCGGAGGAAGATGGTGAGCGGAGAGAAGGTGAAGGCGGTATTCGAGAAGGCGAAACCGTTTCTAGCAGTGGTATTCCTACAAGCGGGATTGGCGGGGATGGACATAATATCAAAGGCTGCATTGAATGAAGGGATGAGTAACTTCGTCTTCGTTGTCTACCGCCACGCTGTCGCCACCGTCGTTATTGCTCCCTTCGCCTTCCTCCTCGACAAGTACGTGAATTTTCTCGTGTTCGTATGTTAGCCTAGCAGTATAAGTTGATTGTATGTTTGATTATTTTCACAGGAAAGTAAGGCCAAAAATGACCATCTCAACATTCCTCAAGATCTTGCTCATGAGTCTTTTAGAGTAAGCTACATACCCTCTCTCTCTCTCAATCTCTAGTACTTTAGTTAATACGTACTCCTCCGTTTACTCTGATTTAGCTCATTTTGTTAGAGGGTATGAGCCAAATCAGAGTAAACAGAGAGAGTATGACTAATTTTAGTTGGCTGAAAGTGGGCCGTATCAGTCTACTAATACAGTAGGCTGATACAGCCCAATTTCAGCAAGACAAAGACTTTATAAACGATCGATCATGTGTTGTTTCATTTCGATGTTTTAGTATAGTTTGATTAATAAAATGTGTTCGTTAAAAAAAAAAAAAAAAGGCCGGTGATAGACCAAAACCTCTACTTCCTGGGGATGAAGTACACGACGGCGACGTTCGCAGCCGCGATGGCCAACGTTCTTCCGGCTATCACCTTCGTCATGGCCTGGTGCTTCAGGTCTATATCATCTCTTCCTACTTTCAAACTTTTTCTTTATTCTTTTACCAAAATAATTGAATTAAAAAAAAAAAAAAAAAAAATAGGCTAGAGAAGGTGAAGATGATGAGCATACGTAGCCAAGCGAAAATAATCGGCACCATCGCAACAATAGCAGGAGCCATGATCATGACCCTCGTTACCGGCCCGAACCTCGACCTCCCATGGACCAGGGGGGCCGCTTCCGGGCCCACACACCAACAGCCTCAAGTCTCCCTCCAACACTCCATCAAGGGGGCCCTCTTCATCACCGTTGGATGCTTCAGCTGGGCCGCCTTCATGATCTTGCAGGTATTTTGAGACGTACCAAAAAGGAAAATTTAAGTACGAGTTTTTTTTTTTTTTTTTTTTTTTGAAAAATGGGATGGTGATAGGCCGTGACGCTGCGCACGTACCCCGCGGAACTGTCCCTAACTGCATGGATATGCTTGTTGGGAACGGCGGAGGGGGGCGCGGTGGCGCTGCTGGTGGAGAAGGGGAACGCCGCGGCTTGGGCTATTAGTTGGGACACCAAGTTTCTTGCGGCCGTCTACAGTGTAAGAAATATTTCACCCGTTTATGATCTTTAGACCTTATTGACTTTTTAAATGATTCTGGAGCTTCACGTGCAGGGGATATTCTGTTCGGGGATAGCTTATTACGTGCAGGGAGTAGTTATGAAGGAGAGGGGCCCGGTATTCGTGACGGCCTTCAGCCCTCTGAGCATGGTTATCGTTGCCATCCTCAGCTCTTTCATTCTCGCCGAGAAAATGTTCTTGGGAAGGTATCCATCCCACTTTTTTTTTTGTTCGTTATGTCTGATTACGTTTATCTTTATATATTGTTGTATTTTGTGATCGAACTTTGTTGAAATTTGATGTGTGAAGGTTGGTTGGTGCTGTTGTGATCGTGATAGGGCTTTACTTTGTGGTATGGGGGAAACAAAAGGACTATAAATCCCCTCCTCCGATCGAAGAAATCGAAGGGATTCCGGTAAAGCAAGCGCAAACTACGAGCGATGATGCATTGAAGGTGGAAGTTGTTAGTAATGAATCTAGTGTTGAAAGTGGTCGGAGATTAGTGTAGTTGAATTGTAGAATTTAAGAGTAAGATTTTGTTGTGTATCTATCTAACAACAAATTGTTATCTCTATTCATGATTTACGATATTCTCTCCGTCTTTAAAGAGCTCTCTCCGTTGCGCTAAATTAGTCTCGTTTATTATTTCAGTTTGTTTTAAAACACTCATTTTCGATGCGGAGCTTTTCAAGCATTTAAAATGTTTTAGAAAGAATTGATTATAATCTATGTTGCACGCATTCTTCAAAATATAACATAGTGTACGTATCGGATTCTTGTATGGTGCGATTCTCGTGCGATTCGCACCGGATTCGCCACGTGGCGAATCCTTAAAAAATAAAACATATTGGATACGCGAATCCGAGAGTGGGATTCGCGAATCCTATGCGGAAAGGGAATACTTCGGGAATTTTTTTGAAAATTTATATTTTTTTGGATTATTCTTTGAATTACATATTTATTTTAATTTTACTTAAATTTAAATTCAAATTTTAAAAAAGTGATAAACCAAATACGTACGTAAAACACTAAAGAAAATCATTGCTTACAATACTTAAATTGTTTTATTTGAAACTTTTCATATGTATTTTTAATTGAATTGTCACATAATTATTATTTGCTAAACTAGATTGTATTATCAAAATAATTATATTTTAGTCGAGCAAAATCATGTATATTTGCTTCTTAAAATGTTAAATTCTAAATATTATATGGATATTATATATTAAAAAAGTTAAAAATATAATCACCGTTGGGTGCTTCAGCTGGGCCGCCTTCATGATCTTGCAGGTATTTAGAGACGTCCCAAAAAGGAAAATTCAAAACTGATAAGTACGAGTATTTTTATTTATTAATTTTATGGGATATGATAGGCCGTGACGCTGCGCACGTACCCCGCTGAACTGTCCCTAACTGCATGGATATGCTTGTTGGGAACGGTGGAGGGGGCCGCGGTGGCGCTGCTGGTGGAGAAGGGGAACGTCGCGGCTTGGGCTATTAGTTGGGACACCAAGTTTCTTGCAGCCGTCTACAGTGTAAGAAATATTTAATCCGTTTATGATCTTTAGACCTTATTGACTTTTTAAACGATTTTGGAGCTTCGTGTGCAGGGGATATTCTGTTCGGGGATAGCTTATTACGTGCAGGGAGTAGTTATGAAGGAGAGGGGCCCGGTATTCGTGACGGCCTTCAGCCCTCTGAGCATGGTTATCGTTGCCATCCTCAGCTCTTTCATTCTCCCCGAGAAAATGTTCTTGGGAAGGTATCTCATTTTTTTCGTTTTGTCTGATTACGTTTTTCTTTATTGTTGTATTTTATGAGTTTGTTGAAATAATGAGGGGCTTTGATTTGTATTGAAGGGTGGTTGGTGCTGGTGTGATCGTGATAGGGCTTTACTTTGTGGTATGGGGGAAACAAAAGGACTATAAATCCCCTCTAATCGAAGAAATCAATGGGATTCCGGTGAAGCAAGCGCAAAGTACGAGCGATGATGCATTGAAGGTGGAGGTTGTTAGTAATGAATCTAGTGTTGAAAGTGGTCGGAGATTAGTGTAGTTGAATTGTAGAATTTAAGAGTAAGATTTTGTTGTATATCTATCTAACAACAAATTGTTACCTCTATTCACGATTTATAATGTTTCCTGCCTCCCCTCCATTAAATTGGATTACGTCTTCTCTTATTATTTTAGTTTCGACACACTCGTTTCTTTCATTGAAAAGAGACGTAATCAAACAGAGGATTAAATTACGGTCAATAATTTTTAAGCATTAAAATGTTTTAGGAAGAATTGATAATAAGAATATTTTGGGCTTTTACTTTAAAAAAAAAAAGTGAGACTCTTTTGGGCTTTTACAAAATGCACAAATATTGGGCTTTAATAATTCTAATTATGCAAAAATAATCCATCCAAAGTGGAAGAATGTAGTAAAATATAACATACATATTGCTTGTTTATTTCAATTCCTATTATCCCACATTTATCACAAAAAAAAAAAAACAACAACAACAAGAGCTACCTAACGTTACAAGAAAAGATATAAAAGAAAAAAAAAAAAATCCTCATTTGACAAAATCGAGAAACACCTAGCTAGCTTGTATACATACTTAACAAAAATAAAATAAATCCCATTATGCAACAATTTGTACCTTTCTTCTTTTGCAATGTGTTTGAACACTTCTATAGTAGCAGTAGCAGTAGTAGTAGTGTTATATATCTCGTACGCATCTAATAAGCATCGACATATAAATTTCTCACCACACTTACCCTCCGATCCAACTTGTATTACACGTGTCCGTCCACGTCGCCCGGCCTCAGGCCCCACTCGGGCATTTGGCGTTTCTTTGCAAATTAAATCCGTATCTTTCTCCATGCATTTTTATGTGATAGAGAATCTCCGGACGGTCTGAATGCAACTCTGGCTTCGGCCCACCAACTCTTCAATTGGTTTCAAGGTAGTGTTGGGATCGGGGGTGGGGCATTTCGGTAAATTGAGCTGCACGGAGAAGAGCGAGTACACCGGCCGATGGTCGGAAAACGTCGACTCCCCCCTCATGTAGCACGTTTGCTTCATGCCTTCTCCTTTCCAAAGGATTCTGTCACACCTATTTCATTTTATTTTCCAAAACAAAAATAAACAATTATTTCTTGAGAAATACTTCCTCTATTCATTTTATCATAGCACTTTACCGTCCAATCTGTATCCACTTTATTGAACAACCGTGTCGTAATAAAATATAATTTAAACGCGGGAAACCATGCTTGGAAAATGTGGGTAAATACAGTTGCCGACATTAATTAGAGTAAATCAGACTATTCTAATCACCGACCATCACTTTTTTTAATTAACAATTAAAGTATCTAATGACCTCGTATAAATCATATTCCAAGTTAGATATTTGCAATTTATCTCGATCGCTTTTCCACCAAGGATAACGTATTAAAATTCCCATTTAATTAATTGATAAACTATATATTATCACAACCTTAATTAAGCAACACTAATTAATTAAATTAGCGACGACATGATTCCATACGATCTTTTATTTTCTCACCGACCTAAATACTATATAAATTCCACTTGCAACTAGTTTATTATTTCGACAAAATAAAATAAAAACAAAAGATAAGTAGTGATTAAATAATCTAGAAGCGTTAATATTACCATGCAGGAGTACGACGTTTCTCTTTGGGCACGGATGTTTGTACGACGTAACGATCGGAGTTCGCTATGTATTTATATGTCGGAGCGAAGTATATTTCCCCTTCCTCCCATCCGTTGAACACTCTTCCACCCTTCTGCTCTATTCTCAACTGTAAATTCACATTAACTAATTAATTAACAAATTAATTCAACTTTAATTAATTTCTAGCATTTTACATAAATAATTAGTAATGAATTTGTTAAATTTAAACCTCATCTTTGTGTAGAAGTGATTGCCAATCGTTCCTTTGGATTAGATCATAGGTGTCCCCACAACTTGAAGC
Organism: Thymus mandschuricus; assembly: GCA_029379335.1. Lineage (NCBI taxonomy): Eukaryota > Viridiplantae > Streptophyta > Magnoliopsida > Lamiales > Lamiaceae > Thymus > Thymus mandschuricus. The sequence goes on along the minus strand of CM057079.1, from coordinate 3,981,853 downwards.
CAGTCGATAGTTCAAATCGCCCAACCAAATTATCTTGCTACAAATTAAATAAATTATTTATGTAAAAAGTTAATAGAGGGACTTAATTAATTAATTAATTAATTACTTGGTTAATTGGAAGTTAATTACTTACTCATGGTCTAATATCGTATCGGGAGAAGGATGGGAGAATCGCGTTCTCTTCAAAATCTCCATCACGTCCGAATTTCTCCTCGTTGCGTCGCCGCATCTCTCCCCGGACGCTAAGTGGCTGCACACGAAGCAGAACGTCGTCGTCCCTTGCAATACCATGCTTATCGATATCGATCCCTATTAATCAAATTATAAAAAGTAAACTATCAAAATTAATTAATTAAGTTGATGCCAGTGAGACGTTTTATTATTTTATATCTTATATATATACCTTATTACCGAGGTAGCCCATGATGCCCCTTCCGACGCATGAGACCTCCAAGCCGGTGATGAGGTGGCGGAGGTCGTGCCGGACCCACACACAAAGGAAGATCCCGACCATTTGCTTGCTGGCTGCCAGCCTGTACTTGTGTTTCTTCGACGATACGAGGTTGTCGAATTCCCCTTCTTCGTCTTCCCCGTCTTTTAGCGAGAGCAAGTCGGAGAAGCTGAGCCGGGGTTTTGAATGGGGGCATTTGGAAACGGGGGTTTCTGTGTTATGGTTTAGGGCTTCTCGGATTAGGGTTAGCCACCTCGCCGCTGGCCCACAGTCCTCCGCCCCTAGTACGTTGCCGGCGTTCAACGGCACTATCTCCTGGAACCTGATGATTTATTGCATTTCATCACCAATTCCTAGTTAGTTACGTTTTTATTATTTTATACTCACATGTATTCGAGAAACGTAATTACCCAAGAACGTAAATGTGAGCAGGTGGTTTAGTTCTTAACCAATCTCTAAGGTTAGGTTCATCATTTGGTGATTTGCCACCTACATTCCATGTTCCCACAAACATCCTGCACACATATCATCCAAAACCAATTCATTAAATTAATAAATATTACTATTATAATTAATTACAATCCAAATACACCTACTATAAAACATGCCCCAAAAGTTGGAAGAATATTAGTATTATTTTAAAAAAAACGAGATCCAATACTAAAAAAATTGAATTAATAATGATCTAAACATGGAAAAAGATTAGCAAATTCTTTGTTAACAAACTCAATTAAATAAGTGTATAGCTTTCCTTTAATCATTTCATAAGTAAATTAATTAAAGAATATATTTGGAATATTATTGGTATTTTTTCTTACCGGAGGTTGGGGTTAGTGGGGAGTGGTGGCGACTGCTGATTCAATCCCGACCTTTCGATTTCACTATTCTTTTCCTTCAACCACTTATCTGAGACGAACATAATTCATTCGTTGTCAGTTATTCTTATCTCGTTCGTTGAATATATGTCTATTGACCAGATAGTTAAAAGTAAAACAAATACTTAGTGGTCAAACACACTAGCCATAAGTACTTGCTACATTCTAAAAAATTTCCATTGGAAAAGTAAGTAGAGTTTGACCGTTGACGAACCGATGCGTAATTAAGTAAACGATTAATCAAATTACCTGATAATTCTTCCGGTACGACGGCGTATTGGCCGTCGTCGGAGCAACTCTTTCTTCTTCTTTGATACATAGCTGATTAATTTCAAGAATCAGTCAATAACCAAAAATAAAATTTTAATTTGGAATGAAATAAAGGATATAATTAAGTATATAAAAAAAATGTACCATTTGTTCTATAATCCGAGTGAAATTCATGTCTACCGTTCTTAATGTTCAACCATTTTCGAACCACCACTTTTGGCCACGACGACTAAAAACAAAAACAAAAACGAAAACGTAGTATCATAACTGAGTTTTATTATCGACAATAATGATATTTGGCCATAATATAACACATACCTTAGTATTCTTCGTTTCTTCCCTCATTATATTGATATGTGGCCGAAGCAAAGACTCAAAATCCTGTTTAGTTAAAAGATCGGTATATAGATAAAACGAAATTAGAAAAGACAGTGATAACGAGTCTGCTGAATATTATAATAAACTCATTCTAACATGAGTGAACTCGTTATCAACGGGACGGGAACAATATATCGATTCGAGAGGATAATAGATGGAAATTGTCAAACGTTTGAATTGGTTCACATTGTGAAAAAGAAGCAAGTTGCTGGAAAAATGGAGACAGGGAAACGTATGGAAAAAAAGAACCCAGCTTCTTCTGCGTATATGAAAGTTGCATGCAAGTTAACAGAAATAAAATAAAATATAAAGGGGGAGATGTGGAATTTAATATTATTGTAGAGAGAGAGAGAGAGAGAGAGCAGGAAATTTCCTTTATTTCTTGAAGAATTGGGTTTGAAACTTTACAGAAGAAAGGAAGATGAACTAATAAAGGAAAAGTGAAAAAAAAGATTTGATGATTTAATTCTTTTCCTAAAGTGGAGAACAAATCTTTACCATACATGAAAAGGGTTAATCAAAACAAGAATTACCTTTTTGTTGAATTAATTTGCTCTAAGCATGTTTATAAAAAACAAAAAAATTACTGTTTTATCAGAATCTTGAAATATAAATTCAAAACTAATTAATTCATAGTAGGGAAAATTAAAGGAAAATGAAGAGTGAGTGTAATGAGAACTTACATGAATGAAGAAAGGTCTGTTTTTTTCCTCAAGCTTTTATCAATGGTGGATCTGCTTCGAGTTGTACGCTGCGGATTGATGGTGATACTCTCGTTATTGGTTGGAGAAGAGGCTCTCCTCTCTGTAGTTTATGTCTAGAGAGAGAGAGAGAGAGAGAGGTGATTGGCGAAGTGTTACGCTATTTGTAATTATATATTAGCGGGGGACGGCGTTTTCTGCATTAACCAACTTAATAAACTTCCCTTATTATAGTATGATTTTTTTAAACAATTATAATCATTTTTTTTTTATGGAACAACGCTTGTTCTAAATTGCATGTTTATGATCTTGATATATATTAAAGGAAAACAATATTTGTGCTACAATTAATTACTATACATATTTCCATTTAATGGTTATAAATTGGAAATTCGCCTGATTAATATTAATGCCGGAAATATTTATTAATTTCTACCAAATTTATTAGATCTGGTTTTAGCCACTCCAACCGGATTTAATAAAACATAATATAGTAATGGCATTTTACGTCTCCACGTATATTTAAGAAACGTAATGACATCGTTGGAACGAATGAAGTATTTTTCGGCTGCTAGATACCAAAAGAAAAAAGGGTTCAAGAATGTTCCATGCCAGATTCATAATATTTGACCAGTATATATATTAATTGGAAGATTTAGTCTGAGGTCGTGTTTAAAGTCAACTAATTGCGAGTGAATTCGTCAAAAAATATATTCAAACATTAATTACAGAAGGCGATATTTTATTTAATTTTCTATTATTATTGGAAGGAATGCAAAGAATTAAATGACTTAGATGCATTATTATTAATTTATTACGAGTGAGTACGTGAACTCGTCCTTTCCCTACTCTAACCTAATTAGAAAAAATAGTTTGACCCCAATTAATTTGGTACCATATTGTGAAAATGGAATTTATGTAGCATGATGGGAAAATGATAATAATAACATAATAATCGAATAGGCACTTAATATCACACCTAAGAAATTGTCGCATAGAATGGGATAATAACGTCCTTTCACTTTAGAGGTTTTATGGACTTAGTTTTCATCCTTTTTTTTCCGATACGTGTAAGGGTCGATATATCACTCGAAAAATACATTTGGTATCAAGTTCAGTGATATACTGACATATTTAATTAATGAAACGACGTTGTTCTAGATTGAATATGCATTACTAGAACATGTTTAAATCTCGACCGACCTAACGATTGACATGATTCCGATTGACGATTGATCCATTAGGGTAGATCAAAATGTCATCTTATATTTACATGGAAATCAAGTTGAAATTAGCAAATACTACTATTAATGATCCAAAATCATAAACATAATTAATTTGTGATCCAAAATCATTACTTGTAAAGTCGTGTTACTAAATTAATTAATTATATTCATGCAAGTGACTTTCATGATTGCTCAATTCCTTTTTCCCCAAAGCTAAAATCCATAATAATAATTAAAATATGGCTTCAAAAAATTATGTGTAAAATTAGTTGTAACAATGATTGGCAAACATTAACTTAACATGGCTTCTAAAAAAGTGAATCAAGAGATCGTGATTACTATCATACTCTCATAAAATGTTAAAATTAAAGTTATCATATTCATAAATTAATTACTCCCTTCGTCCCAAATCAATTGTCATGTTTCATTTACTAACGAGATTTTATATATATAATGTTAAAAGTTAAAAGTAACGATTTTACATTAAATATTCACGTGAAACGACCTGATTAAGAAAACAAGACAATTAAATTGGACGAAGGAAGTAATATATTACTATCACAATCATTTAACTATTCCCTCCTTTTTCCTTTTTATTTGTCCTTTTTTAATTTTGGACATGAACATGCAAAAATTACCCGCCCACGTAATTATCTAACAAAACTGAACAATCATGAATGATATTATCGTTAATTAATAACATTAATCTAAAAGGCAAGTTGTAATTAATTAATAGGGGAAAAGCTCGTGAATCAAGTGGAAAAAGACACAAGTTTAAAATTTTAAATTATTTTTCAGAGTGCAATTAGGTTAGCTAAGCAATGACGCTAACCATGATTTAGTATTTCTAATCCGTTGTATTTCCACATATATCTCGAACTCTTATCGATGATTTAATCCCTATATGAGTGGGACGGACGAGTATAACTTATCCCTTTATGAATACCACCGAGAGAGTGATTAATAATTAATGAAAATGAGGATTAGGGAGATCAAGATTTGTTTTAGTATTTCAGCTCAAAGAACCTCCAAGATTGGAGGAGAAGTTAATTAATTTACACCAACAAATTAAATTTATTCATTATTTTTTTTTCTTTATAAGAAAATAGGTTTTTTTAATTAAAAAATAATTGGATCACTTTTTTTTTTGGGTTAAAATAAGATGTGCTTTCCAGCTGCATGAAGCCCTTTGCCTTTATTTTAAAATAGAAAGAATTATCAAAGAACTTGGTCTTAGTTTATGGAAATTAATTAATTGTATTAGTTATTTAATGTAGTAGTATTTAAAGCTTAATGTCCACAGCACACACCTAATTCAGTGACCTAAATAAAATTGTACATTTCATTGGACAAATAAATTAGTATTAAATTCCTAAGTTACCATCAAATTTTTCTGTGGCGTCAATCGTCTTTCAATAAACACTCTTTTATTGGTTGCATATTCTTCCTTTTATCTTTTTTATCTTTTTTAATTTTACTATAATACTACAGTTTAATGAACGTGATATTCATATAATCCGCAAAATTTCTCACTTAATTAACCAATTAATTGTTAGTCGTCGTAATTAATGGAAATATGCAATCGTAATATAAACTTACGATGCCATCGCCGTTAGTAGGTGAGTATAGGTAAGTGGTCACTATTGAAATTAACACAAGTGATTTTTCTTTTAAAATTGAATAGTAGTATAATGTAAGAATAATGTACCATGATATGAGAAACCATATTTTTTTTTTGAGGATAGAGAAACCATATTCCTAGTTTATTTTCTCTTCGTTTTCTACCCCATTTTACAATTAGTGATTAGTGTTGGCTAATTATAAAAATGAAAAATACCCAACACGTGTCATTCCCCCGCTAGTTGTCTTGATTAGTACTATTTGATGATGGATATTATGTTTCTTAATTAAATTACGATTTATAATTACTAATTCATTTTTAATAATTACGTTAACTATTTTCATTTTCGAAAGTCTAGTTTATAATGAATGAAACGGCTCGAAATGAAATTCGACTCCTACTAAATTGGAGGGGATAAATGACAGAATAGTTGGTGTAGATTTACACGATTTGGCACATGGAATTTTAATTAGTAAATGTACTTTTCCATAATATTAGTAGTCAACCACGAATGACAGCTTGATTCTGTTTGTGTTTAATTAAATTACTACTTTATTTAGTGGGGGTTGACTTAGAAATTAGAATGGCCGGTAAATTAACTCCAAAAATAAAATTTTAGATAAAATGTTAGCCCGAGATTAAAAAAATAAATAAGTATTTATCACCTCAATTACTTTTACCTAAAATATTAGTAGTAGGCAAGATTATACAAGACATGCACTATGGTAATCTTTATCTTTCCCTTATTGTCAAATTTGAAGTCATTATCTTAATGGAGACGAGATAAGCAATATTATTTACGATATCCTTCCACTTAACTCGTTTCTTAAATACATGTAAAAATAAAGGAGACGGGATATGATAGTTTTTATTGAGAGACAACTATTGGTTGAAAAGACTTAATGTTTAATTTAAGGTCATGTTACATAAAGCTTTTATATCATTTTTTTTCTTCTCATAGTATAAACAACCTGTAAGCATCAGATCAAAGGCTTGACAGAAACTGAATTCTACTTTAATGTTTTAATTACATAATTATTTCAAGATTATTATTTGGAATAAGAAAGAAGAGTTGAGGAAAGAATGAAAAAAAAAATGCCTTTTACTAACTATTTTTTTCATATGTTATTTGTTCTTCATCATCAGTTGAAACTATTACTCAAGCAAACAGAAAGCAACCTCAATTTGCTACGATCTATATTCGACGAAAACAATATGCAAATCCCGATGTTATCTACGAGAACCAAATTTTGCCAGAGAAAAATACTTGACAGCTTAATTGTGAAGTAGAGTAGAGGTTTTACTTACTTGGAAAGCCGATAACAATACCCTGAGATACTCATCGGTCGATGAGTGTTTCAAACTACATACAACAGTAAAACTCGGTAACTTATACTACTCCGTTGACATTCTGGAAGGGGATTCTATGTTGATCCAGCAAAATCTTGTTATCTAACTTTAATTTACTTTTGGTATCAACATCTCGAACCGGAGTTCTCATCTTCTCTATTGATTCCAAGCTAGGAATCGTAGTTGCACGCTTCTTAGGAGTCACGTTGGTCTTCTCCTCGACCTGTTAGTAATGAAAAACGAATGTTGAGTTCCTGATCATTATTGAAAGTTATTGAAAAGTATGTTTTTGTCTCGATAAGGCTTTAAATTCTTGCAATGTGTTAGTAACGTCCACAAGAACTTGTTAGCTGTTTGTTATAAGTAGAAATGCTTACCAAGTAATCCTTATGAATGCATTGCTCTGATCTGCTGGAGATATCCGATATGCATTCACCATGATTCTCTCTCATTGAATCGAGCTGATCCATGCTGGTCACGGTTATCCGGTTTATTTCCTTAGAATGTATGTTGTCCAACACCAAAGAATCTGAAAAGACACCGTGACTTGTCTAGTTAGGTCACCTAAACTCAGAACTTCTCAAAGAAACAACCAGAAACAAATTCCGGGAATCAAATTACCATTGGTAGTCTTCAATAAAATATCAATGTGGGAGTCAAATTCTGCACCCATGCATGAGGAAGCAGAAACAATATTGTCATGCAAGCAACAAGTTTCTAGAACTTTTGTCCTGCAACAGCCAACAGATAACAGATCATGAGAAGACGGAAACTCTATTCAATAACTTAATGCATTACAGAGACTATATTCAGTAGCTTACTGTGTAGCAGATGTTATGTCACGAAGGCCGTTCTTGGCAAGATGACTAATGCCCATTTGTGCATTTCGCCACTGCTGACCAGACCTCTCCACCTTTTCGGCACTGTACACATGCAAAGAACAATTAGAATTCTTCTAATTTCTTAAGCAAATCAGAAATGAGGTGGGGTGCCGGATAGCTTCTCTCTCTTTCAACATTTGTAATTTTGTTGGAATTAATCATACATAGAAATTGAAATAAAGGAAAGAATATAACCATTCGAGCAAGCTATTTTCCATAGCTGTTACGCATTCAGCAGAGGAGAATGTATCATCCACGTACTGGTCTTTGACATTCTCTGTGTATTCATTCAAGTCCATTACTTCTGAACTCAAGACATTCTGCATGTTCGACAACTCCTGCAGCAATTTCTTGCTTTCTTCAATGGTAGATTCCTCAAAGCCCTTTGAGGCCTTAGATACCTGAGTTTTATTAGCATTGGAAAGTGCTATCAGAGGACAAAAACGTGTTATTGACTACAAGAACTAGTGGAAAAACTTACCATGTCAGTTCTTTTAGACGTCAGAGTTGATAATATTGCTGCTATCTGTTCCATAGCTACTTTTTCGTCTCTAACAGCCTCTTCCTGTTGCAAGAGAACACAATTGTAAGGTGTGATAGACTTCAGATTGAAATCAGGGCTGCATTAAATTTACATTTGTTTAGACTGACCTTGAACAGTTTTTCAAAATTTTGTAGTCTGAGAGACTTTTCAGCTTGACTTTGTTCAAGAAGTTTCATAAGTTCAGAAGCTCGTCGGCGGAGATCATTTGAAAAATTTATGGCGGCAGTTGATATCACTTGTGCTGAGACCAGATGCCTATTAAGTCCCTGAGTGTAGAAAGGCATAAGATTGGAGTCATCCACACGACAAACAATAATTATTACGAGTATGTCATGGCAAGTTGCTAACCTCTGAATGCTGTTGGGCAGAGAAAGCCAGCATCGTTTTTTGTTCATTTAAGGAGTTCTGAATGTCAGAGAGGACTTCCTTGGACTCCAAGACTGCATTTTGGAAGAACTGCATAGAAAATAAAGGAAATATAATTATATGCAATTCATAATGTCTACAATATATGTGCAAGTAACGACTATACTCATCATACATTCTCAACTGCAGCAGTTCGGACTGACATCGCGCATGTCATTTCCTCGAGATCAGAAGATGCTTTTGTCTTCAGAGCATCTGTCAGCGTCTTTAGGCCCAGACTTCCTGAGGCATAACTCTCTGACAATTTCTTTACCTTTTCTTCCATGGCCTCATTTGACTAGTGTGAAAAATTATCAATGTAAGTGTATCAGCTTCTCAAAAAACTTTAAACTAAATTTTAAGTTCTAAAATATCTTACCTTATGTTTACTAGCAAGAAATGTGGTGATGTTCTCTTCAACACATCTCAGCTGTTGTTCTTGCTGGGACACTGAGCTATGGATGATACTCTGTAGGTCTTTCAAACTTTGGCCAAGCTGTACTTCAAATGCAAGGAGAATGTTTTGATTTTCTTTCTCTAATTTGTCTTTACGATCTGCAAGGAGGTTTTGATGAACTAAGTATGCAGAAACTTTAAGATGCTGTGGTTCCATGGAGAATGGACCATCTATATTGTACGACTGTGTGAGCATAATGAAATAATTTACCTATTTTCCCAAAAAGAGCAGAAATATCTTCAGATGCTTCATGCAAGTTGACTCGCAACTGCTTGGCACAATTTATCAGACTGTTCTCTGTACAATGAAAAATTCACATTTACGTCAATAAATGATGGGCAACACACATGACTAGATGCTAAAAAAGATGATTGCACCTGAATTTTGTAGTTTGGAGATGAGAGACTCCTTTTCCTTTAGTATGGAAAGAGCCATCTTATAGTTCTCTTTCAGATCTTCCAAGATGTGATTGGTCGTGTCAAGTTTTATCTGAAATGCATGATCATTTGTGAGATTTTCACCAACTAGAAAGTTTCCAATTCTTTATTCACTGTATTACCTTGCAGTCATTGAGTTCACTTTTGATGTTCAAGTTCTCTTCTTGTTCAATATGATAAAGCTCGCGGAATTTACAAAGTTTCTGCAACACTAAACAAGTTAGCTTAAACTAGTGGAGAGCATAGTAATAAGAAACAAGTAAAAGTTACCTTCTCACTCTCATTAAGATCACTCTCTAACTGTTCAATCCTTTCATTTTTAGCCTGAAAGGTTTGCCCATAAACAAATGATTAAATATAGATTATAAGTGCATGAATAAATGACTGCTTTGTGGCTCTGATATAATAACCTAGCAAATTAAAATTAAAGAACGTAGAACAGAAACAGGATGAAAACTTCTAAAAAGTCCAATATCAAGTCTAGCACACAAGAATATTTATAGTTCAAAAACTAAAGCTAGCCTTTTGAGAATTAAAAGTCATAACATTTGCTGTTTGCAACTCTACAGAGAAATAAAGATATTAGAAGAACTATAGACCTTCTTTTCTGCTTCGTCCTGCTGAAATCTCTCATGTGGAATGTAAACACCATTTTTTTCTCTTGCTGCTCGAATATCTGACTCATTCAATATCGAGTAACAGTTAGTAAAACACTTAACAGTAATATGAAGAATAACACGGGTAACGATAAAAAGAAATTAAGAACCTTGCTTCATTCTCTCTATTTCCACATATATGTCCTTAAGCAGCACAGCTTTAGTGACCTTTTGGTTTGCCTTCAAATCAGTAATTTGATTTAGTTTAAGCAGCAAGAAAATATTTGAAGGAAAGCTTATAATAGTAAAAGAAGTTGTGTTCACCTCTGGTTTGTTTTTTATGCTTTTAGCACGATATGCGTAGTCTAGTGTGCTTAATGTTTCTTCCAAACATAGAGCAGATGGAGAAACTGTCGCAATAACACAAGTCTTTGTTTTCCCCCCTAATGAATCCCTAAGGAGCCTGGTGAGCTTGCTATCCCTGCATGAGAAATAAAGATGCCATCGATTTATTAGATATTTGTTTCTGACATAACCAAAACATCAAGACTCGCTCTTACCTGTAAGGTACATGGGCAGAATGCTCCACCAATGCATTAATGACCCGGCCTAAAGTTAGTAAGCTCTTATTTATTTCGCCTGCTTCTCTTGCACGAGCCTGTGAGAATATTTTATATGCACAAACAGTTTAGTATGTCTGCAGTGCTATTTAATGTAGTATACTGTGTACACTATGAACTATATTAAGAGTAATGCAGCAAGAAAGCCATTGATTTTCAAATTAATAGAGATGAAAGCTCTTTAAGTTATTTGCTTTCGAAGTTACTGTAATAGATATGATAGATCTTTTTCATATCACCTTAACTCGGTCATCAACTCTGACTACTACCCTACTTGCCCCTTTACTTCTATCCATTACAGATGTTTTCAGTCGTTTTATAAATAAGTCGAGATTTGTCCTACCTCTCGAACACCTGAACGGAAGATGTTCTCAGATCCTGCTAAATCGACAAGATTGAGCTTCCCACATTTGATGAGCTCCTCATCTCCAATGTTTCCTTCTTTTATGTGAATGGTTATAGTAAATATACTATGTGAACGACTGCAAAAGAGAGGAAAGGAGTTTATTAGCACCAAAAAATGAATAGCAAAACACTTACCGATATCAACCTAAAACAAACCAACCTGCTCCTCTTATTTAATAAAGTGTCAGCTGTTCGTCTTCTTGCAGCACCTCGATCCAAAAGGGTGTAGATCTCATTAGCGCTGTACACCATTTCTTCTTCAAGGCCTCTTACAATCACCGAACCCTTGGCATCCTCCATCAAAGAAATAGGCTTCTTTGGTCTATCTTCAGTAGATCTTAGTTGATCTTCTTGTGCTAGCAAGTCAGTTATTTCCTCATTGTACAGTTCCGAAAAGGTCACTTTCATACTGTAATCTGCACTCTGTGCTTCAAGGGTATCAAATATTTGGCGAACCGCTCTAGGAATAATACCTGCCTCAACAGGCAATTCACCGCCCTACCAGAAAGTCACTCGACATTAGAGTTGCATGATATACAGTAATTGGAAAGTATACCAACAATCACTAGAGAAATCTAAATTCTTACCTTATTTCTCATGCCCCCCTCCATTGTATAAGTTTTTCCAGTTCCAGTCTGCCCATATGCAAAGACTGTGCAGTTGAATCCCTCTAGTACTTCAGCCACAATCGGAGAGATAGCTTGGTCGTATATAGACCTTTGTTGTGATTTTGGTCCAAAAACCTGTTAAGAGTTAGAAAACGACATATGTCAGCATCAGGCAAACTATACATTCTTACAATCACAAACACGTAGGAACGAAAACTGGTACCTTATCAAAGGTGAAGACTCTATCCACTTGCTTAGAGCCTACTGTCTGTGAAACAGTTACCTCTCTCTTGTTATCATTGCACGTAATTACCTTGGGCATGTTCAGCCTTTGCTCTTCATCAGTTAATGGCCTGAAGTCATAATCAAATCAAACATATTCATCAAGATAGAAATGTAAATCATGTAAGCATATTTTTTCCTTTGTTGTTAAAGCTAGCCGTAAAGAACACCTCAGTTCCACGATCGTGCAAAATTCTCGCCATTTACAGTAGAAAATTGAAAAAATATGAACATACACACACTAAACACGCACTGTTTCAGCTTCAACTCCGCAGTTGCTGTCACTCATCAACACGAGAAACTATATGCTAAAGCAGTGCATAAAGCCCATTTTACCAATCACAGAATTATACAAAAGGAAACTTTCAGCGAGAAGCATAAAGTAAAAAAAGGCATAAAAGGGGAAGAGCTAGAGGAACCCACCTGCATCGAAGCAGAACCTGCACATTGACCTCTTTATCCTTATCCTGCCGATTAAAATTCCAATCGGAACCCCTTGAATCCGGCCGCCTCCTTTCGGGCCGCGGCGTCAGAAAAGGAGCCGGAGACGGCGCCATACCCGACATCGACTTCCGAAAATCCGGTGTCAGTGAACCCATATTCGTCGCCGCTTCAAAGTACCACCTTTGGAAAAGGTATACAAAAAAATGGATCACAAACACAACTAAATTACGAAATTATTAAAAAAAAAAAAAAAATCATGCAAATTTGAAACTGAATCAGAGGGAAGAGTAAAGTTAAGAATTTCCTACTGAATCAAGGCCTGGGCTTTCAGGGGAAACTGGTAGATCCGTAGATGATGATGGAGCAAGGGTTTTCGAGGAGAATTGAATTTTTATTTTTTTTTTCTTCTTTTTTCTTTCTTTTCGGAAACGAGAGAAATGTTTGAATTGAATTTTTTTGGATTTTCTCTCTACATATAACGGCTAGTGAATATACGACGACGTTTTGGATTCTGTGTGGGGTGGTGGGGCCCAGCTGTAAAATTCAAAATTGAGGCGCCTTCTTCCTCCTTTATTAACTTTATATTTTACCGTTGCTCTACAAATTTTCCGTATGGAAATTTCATAATTTTTGGGAATGTATATGTTCGCGAAATCGGTTCGAATTTGAAGCCGTTGGCCTCGATCTAATTTAGATCGGACTGTTAATGTTTTTTGCGTTGGAAATAAATAATCGTGATGAAAAATCTTGTGTAGATATCAATACATCGCTTAATAAATTCAAATCTCGACCTCTGGCATAATAGTACAACTGTACAACAGACCATAGTATATACAATTCTTGAATCTGCAGTTTGAAAACTGTACAAAATAGTAAGTACATTGTGAATTCAGAATTCGAACTAAACGGCGATCAAAACGAAGTGAGAATCGATGTCGGAGCAAGGAATCAACGAGTATTTGAGTTTCAAGTAGCTGAGTTGGCTAAATGGAACTCTCATCACCCTCCAACAATCATCAACGATCATCTCCTTTAGATTAATGGCGTTATGCAGCAAAAGATCCATCCACAAGAGTTCATCCTTTTCCATCGTGAAGCCGAAGATTTTGATCTTCTTCAAGCGTTTCAATCGACAAGCTTCGCTCTTCACTGTTGCGTATTCGTGCCATAGATGAGGCTCGTGCCAGTTTTGGTAACTGAGCGGAACATCCACGTTGCTCGAACCACGCTCCACCTGCAGTTCGAGATAGCGAAAACTTAGAAAATGAGTCAACTGACTCGTGTAGAGTGAGACGGACGGAGTATATACGTACTATTAATTCGAGTTCCTCCAAAGATGGAGTCATGTGTAAGAAGCAGGAAACAGAATCACGAGTTTTGCTGCTTATTTTGGAGGAAATCAGCTTCAGATTCTTCAACATCCTCATTTCGAAATCCAGCTTGCTGAAAATCACTCCAGCACAGCACAGAGCCTGCAATTTAAATCGATAAATAGATAATCGGATCGTAATATAATATAAACGAATAGATTTCACTCGATGAGTTCGATTGAGGTACCTCGATGAAGCAAGTGCTGAGTCGGAGAGTTTCGATATCTTTGAGAGAGGAGAGGAGAGAGACAAATTCCTCGCAATCGTATTCATTTTTGCCCAAACCTGATCGGAAATCAAGGTCGACGGCGACCAAATTCGGAACGTGGACGAGCTGGAGAAGAGCGAAAACTCCTTCATACGAGAAGGACTCGAGGCTATGAGCAGACACCGCCACTCTAACGACGTCGGAGCAGCCGGCCATTTCGAAATTCTTCAAACTCCGGCAGCTCGGCTCGACATCGACGCTCTCCAGTCCTCCGCATCGCTCGATCTTCAAGCTCTCGAGAGATGCGAGGCCAGAGCACAGGCCGGCCACCGCCTCCGCCGCAAGGCGGGGGACCGATCGGAGGTGCAGAGTCCTGATTCCGGAGAAACTGGATCTAGAGAGGGCGAGAGAGTGCTTGAAAGTCAAGCTGAAGCTAAGCGACGGACTGTCGATCGGCTCGGAGAAGGCGAGACGGAGCTCGCCGTTGACTCCCTTAGTGCAGGCGGCGTAAAACGCCGCCACGCCATCCGTCTGCGGGCGGAGGTGGAGCTTCAGAGCGCGAAAATCGGCGGCGGACGCCGCGAGGGATTCGATCTGCTGCCGCAGCTGCTGCTGAGTTTGGAAATTGGCGCGAGAGGCGGAGATCAGGCTCCTCCACGATGTGGATAAGGCGGTGCTTCGTACCGCCTCCTTGAACGAAAGCTTGGAGAGTATGTGGTGCAGGATTTGTTCGGGTAAGCCGCTTATTCGATCGGAATTTTCCTCCATTGCCGTCTTCTTCCCTCCTCTGTTGACAAACTGTGTGTTTGTGTGTGCTTGACAAATTTGAAAATAAATTTTTTTTATATCCACGTTTATGGTGAAGTTGTACTTTGATCATTGAACAAGTCTCCCCATAAAATGGGGATATTTTTTCTTAAATTCGAAGTATATTCCTTTCGTCTCTCGAAAAATGATGTTTTCCATTTTAGTACGTCAGCTAGAGGTTGCATTTCTCTATAGCATAAAAAGTTACTCCGTATTAAAGGAAAAACATTTTGTGTACACGCACTCTAAACTTTTAACACAAAAAAGCTAACCCTCTTAAATCTCGTGCTTAAGAAAAAAGTTTCCTCGGACGGACGGAGTAATTATTATTGACTTAATCAAATTGGAAAGTCTGGACAAGGAGTGGGGATGAAGACTTTATTATGTGCTGTCTTCTTCACTGATAAGTACGGATTTAACCGTCGACAATTTTGCGTAACAGTGAGAACGTACTGTATTTTGTTGATTATTTTGGGGTAATTTTATTATTGAATTCGTAATCAACACTTGCACCGACTATACCGGTTGGTTATTATTGCCTATCAATTTCCAAATAATGAATACTAGTAGTGACGTATTGTTTTCTTATTAATGATATAAATCAATGGTTGAGTTATTAGGTAGTGACGTGCACGGCCACTACAAGAAATAATTAAACATTGAGAAAAATCTATTCATTGATTCTTTAATATTACGCTCAGTCCGTCTCACTTGATTAGTCGATAAAAATACACTCGGTCCATCTCACTCATTCTTCAAAAATGGGCCTTCATTTACAGATCCATTATGATGAATGCATCTAACTTCTTTCATTCTGGGTTTTATTTATTTGGTTAATTAATAATCAAATTTTATGAACTAACTAGCTATCCAATGGCGGTTGGGGCGATTTTGACTCGGAAGAAGACGATCGTGATTCTTGAACAATGCTCCCTCCAAATCAACTCCATTTTACACAGAAAATCCCACAGTTCGCCTTCTCCCCATTTCGCACGGCCACGGCTGGGAGTTTCGAGCCGAAAATCAAAAGCCCACCAGCTGTTCGACGAAATGCGCGAACGAGACGTGAAATCAGCGACAGCTATGATTGGCCAATACGCGAAGCGGAATCAACACGCAGAGGCCATTGCTTGCTACAAAAGAATGCTTCTTTACGGAATCAGACCTAACGAGTACACTTTCAGCACAGTGATCCATTCCTCCGCCGTCTTAAAAGACCTCCGTCTCGGCAAACAGATCCAATCCTACGCCAAAAAGGTCGGCTTGAGTTCGAACGTCTTTGCCGGGAGCGCCGTTCTGGATCTTTATGTGAAGTTGAGCTGTTTCGATGATGCGTTGAGGGCTTTCAAAGATATCGACTGCCCGAATGTGTTCTCTTATGCCACCTTGATCCGTGCTTACGTGAAAGAAGAGAGGTTCGATGAAGCTGAGGAAGTTTTTCGATCAATGCCTGAGAGGAATGTGGTTTGTTGGAATACTATGATCAGTGGATACAGCCAATGCGGGAGGAATGAGGAAGCTGTGAATCTGTTCATGGATATGTTGAGAGAAGGCGTTACGCCTATTCAATCTTCGTATCCTAATGCAGTCATCGCAGCTGCCAATATCGGATCTTTAGGCCTAGGGAGGAGCATTCATGCCTCTGCAGTGAAGTTCTTGGGCCAAAATCACCTCAACGTGTTTCTTGCAAATTCTTTAATCAGTTTCTACGCGAAATGCGGAAGCATGGAGGATAGTGTGTTGATCTTTGGAAAAATACTCGAAAAAAACATAGTTTCGTGGAATGCTCTCATCTGTGGCTACGCGCAGAATGGGAACGGGAATGCAGCGCTAGATACATATAGCAAGATGAAGGTGGAAGGCGTTAGGCCAAATAGTGTTACGTTTCTTGGTCTGCTACAAGCTTGTAACCACTCGGGCCTCGTCGATGAAGGTTTTTCATTATTCAACAAGGTGAAATGTGAAGATCCGAGCCTCTTGAAAGCAGAGCACTACGCATGCGTCATTGATTCCCTCTCCCGAAGCGGTAGATTCGAGGAAGCTCAGAAATTCCTTAATGATCTGCCCTTCGACCGCGGTGTAGGGTTTTGGAAGTCGCTGCTCGGAGGCTGCCATCTTCATTCGAACCTCGAGTTGGGAGAATTCGCGGCCAGGAAAATTCTGGAGTTGGACCCTAAGGACGTGTCGTCTTACGTAATGCTTTCGAACGCTCATTTTGGCGCCGGGAGGTGGGAGGGAGTGCTGGATGTGAGGAAGAAGATGAGAGAGAAAGGACTGAGGAGGATTCCTGGGAGTAGTTGGATTGAGATTGAAGGCAAGATTCATGTGTTTGTAACGGCAGAGAAAAGACATAGGAATAGTTATGAGATTTATGAGGCTTTGAGGTTGTTGAGTAGTCATGTAATGGATACTAAACATACCAACATTTTAGCATGAACTTGAAAGGCCTCAAACTGTTTACATGTGTTGGCCGAACCGTAGGGGGTCTGATTAACGTATCGAACCTGAAAGGCCTCAAATTCAAGTCCCCTGCAGCCTTTAGTATTATTTCGTTGGGATATATAGGGGGTCTGATTAACGTAGGAGACAAAACGCCGCCGCTATGCCCGTCTGCGGGCTGAGGTGGAGCTTCAGTGAGCGAAAATCGGTAACAGATAAGCTGTCAAACGGGACGGTACCGGATTCCCAGTACCGGATACCGGATTCCCGTTTACCGAATAACGAGTTTTTTAGGTACCCGGTACCGTCCCGTTTATATTATTCGGTACCCGGTACGGTACCGGTCGGTACCGGTATTCCCGAATTACCGATTAAGGTACCGGTTTTCTCGAAAAAAATTGGTGAAATAAATTAGTCGGAGGTGAGACAAAAAGGGGGTTCCGACAAGAGATGACGAAGAGTCGGAGGACGGAGATGTTGTTGACCAAAAGGGATGACAGAAGGAAAAAGGAAAGAGAAGAGACGAGCCTAACTCAGGTGAGAATGGATGGTGGTGCGCCGTGGCGCTACGGCGGCGTCGGCGGGGATTGGGGAGAGGGAGACTGAAGAGATTGGGGTTTGGGTTTGGGTCGTCGTGATGGTTGATTGGTTGTAATTGAGTCATTGACAATTGTATTCTATTTTCTTTTAATAATTCTATTATCTAATTAATATTTCTATTTAATAATACAAAATATGTATAATTAATTATTTATTAAAATTAAACCGGTACCAGGTACGGTACGGGAATACCGGGTACCGGAAAAACTGAAAATAATGGTACCGGGTACCGTAAAATCGGTACTCGGTACTTGGTACGGTACCGGTACTCCCGATTTCCCAGTACCACTTAGACAGCCCTAGAGAATTCCGCGAGGGCTTCGATCTCCACGGTGTGGATAAGGCGGTGCTTCATACCGCCTCCTTGAGCGAAAGCTTCTAGAGTATGTGGTGCAGGATTTGTTCGGGAAAACCGGTGATTAGATCGGAATTTTCTTCCGTTGCCGTCTTCTCCCCTCCTCTGTGACAAACTGCGTGTGTATTTTACAATTTTGACAAACTGGGAGTAGTTGGACGATCACCATTTACTGACACTTACTCTATCGGGATTTGTTCTTTGATTAATGATTAATGATTATTGAACAATTATTCATTTAGGTAAGGAGTGAGTAATTCATTATTGACTTAATCACAATTGGAAGGTATTGTATATCCTACCCCAATGGGGTAATGCCTCCACCCTCACATGGAATATTATAAGTATATTAATATTTTATTTAATGTGAGGGGGTGTGACAATACCTTACCCAATTGGAAAGTCTAGACAATGAGTGGGGATGAAGACTTTATTGATAAGTACGGATTTAATTGACTTTTTTTATTTTAAGCTTTACAACAGAAATTTTAAAGGCCGCATTACGGGGACTCGAACTAATGATTAGTTAACACTGTCGACGATTTTAGTGGGACACGGAGAGTGAGAGCTTGTTTTGTTGATTATTTTGGGGCTATTTTATATTATTTTATTCGTAATCAAAATTAATACTACCCTCTCAAAATTAATGGAGAAGAAGTAACACATACATACATATTATTAATGAATAGTTAATAATAGTTGAGTTATTATAGAAATTTTTCATTTATTCTTCAAAAAATGGGGGAGCCCAAAAATAGCATCGATTTCTTTGGGCCCGTTTATATGCATCCATTTCTTTCTGGGTTTTCTTTATTTGGTTAATCAAATTGTATGAGAAAACTACTATCCAATGGCGGTTCTGGCGATTTTGACTCGGAAGAAGACGATCGTGATTCTTGAACAGTGCTCCCTCCAAATGAACTCCATATTGCACAGGAATTCCCACAGTTTGCCTTCTCCCCATTTCGCACGGCAACGGCTGGGAGTTTCGAACAGAAATCAAAAGCCCACCAGCTGTTCGACGAAATGCCCCAACGAGACGTGAAGTCAGCGACAGCTATGATAGGCCAATACGCGAAGCGGAATCGACACGCGGAAGCCATTGCTTGCTACAAAAGAATGCTTCTTTACGGAATCAGGCCTAACGACTACACTTTCAGCACAGTGATCCATTCCTCCGCCGTCTTAAAAGACCTCCGTCTCGGCGAACAGATCCAATCCTACGCCAAAAAAGTCGGCTTGAGTTCGAATGTCTTTGCCGGGAGCGCCGTTCTGGATCTTTATGTGAAGTTGAGCTGTTTCGATGATACGTTGAGGGCTTTCAAAGATATCGACTGCCCGAATGTGTTCTCTTATGCCACCTTGATCCGTGCTTACGTGAAAGAAGAGAGGTTCGATGAAGCTGAGGAAGTTCTCCGATCAATGCCTGAGAGGGATGTGGTTTGTTGGAATACTATGATCAGTGGATACAGCCAGTGCGGGAGGAATGAGGAAGCTGTGAATCTGTTCACGGATATGTTGAGAGAAGGCGTTACGCCTATTCAATCTTCGTATCCTAATGCAGTCATCGCAGCTGCCAATATCGGATCTTTAGGCCTAGGGAGGAGCATTCATGCCTCTGCAGTGAAGTTCTTGGGCCAAAATCACCTCAATGTGTTTTTTCTTGCAAATTCTTTAATCAGTTTCTACGCGAAATGCGGAAGCATGGAGGATAGTGTGTTGATCTTTGGAAAAATACTCGAAAAAAACGTAGTTTCGTGGAATGCTCTCATATGTGGCTACGCGCAGAATGGGAACGGGAATGCAGCGCTAGATACATATAGCAAGATGAAGGTGGAAGGCGTTAGGCCAGATGATGTTACGTTTCTTGGTCTGCTACAAGCTTGTAACCACTCGGGCCTCGTTGAAGAAGGTTGTGCGATATTCAACAAGGTGAAGCGTGAAGATCCGAGCCTTTTGAAAGCAGAGCACTACGCCTGCGTCATTGATTCCCTCTCCCGAAGTGGTAGATTCGAGGAAACTCAGAAGTTCCTAAATGATCTGCCCTTCGACCGCTGGGTAGGGTTTTGGAAGTCACTGCTTGGAGGCTGCCATCTTCATTCGAACCTGGAGTTGGGAGAATTCGCTGCTCGGAAAATTCTGGAGTTGGATCCTAAGGACGTGTCGTCTTACGTAATGCTTTTGAACGCTCATTTTGTTGCCGGGAGGTTGGAGAGAGTCGTGGATGTGTGGAAGAAGATGAGGGAGAAACGACTGAGGAGGATTCCTGGGAGCAGTTGGATTGAGATTGAAGGCAAGATTCATGTTTTTGTTACTGCAGAGAAAAGACACAGGAAAAATGATGAGATTTATGAGGCTTTGAGGTTGTTTTTTTTTTTTTTTTTTTTTTTTTTTTTTTTGAGGTTGTTGATTACTCATGTAATGGATACCAAACATACCAACATTTTAGCATGAATTTGAATTTCATTACTGTCATTGAGTACACAGGGGTTCAAATTAACATATCTTAACCTCTCGAATTCAAGTCCCCCATAGTGCGACCTTTAGAATTTCTGTTTTAAATGTTTCACAAGCATACTAAACTCAATCACAAATTACTAATCTGTCGAGACAAAGAAAGTAATCGATAGCGAATGGAGAGAGCAGGGTGGAGAAGCAATAAACTAGACACAATGGGAAACGCAGATGAACTAGTGACATAAAATCTAGTCAAAATCTCTATATAACATGGGCAATTCTGGGCAGAAGCTCCCACATCTAAAATAAAAACCTTAGTTCGGCACCGGAGTACAAAAATTCAAAATGTTCTGGTCCAATTCCTTAACAGAAGGCACAAACTCAAAACTTAAGTTGCAAACATTTAGATGATTCCGATTTTGTTGGCAACATCCAGAGCATCGTAGTCGGGTGTCAACCTAACGTATGCTTTCTTCGTCCCATCAGGCCTGAAACGGACAAGATTATAATTCTCAGTTACGTTAGCATATAATGAAGACAGATAAGCAAGAATGGATGTTTACGGAAGCCCTAAACAAAAGATTACAGCATATACACAAAGCTCAAGCATCGATTAAAATCCAGCATGCATGGTTTCAAGCAACGAATCAAAGACATGATGGAAATACATATTCACCTGATAAGAGTGTTGACTTTCTTTGTCTGGATATCATACATCTTCTTCACTGCAGCCTTGATCTTTTTCTTATCAGCACGGATGTCAACAATGAATACTAGAGTGTTGTTGTCTTCAATTTTCTTCATTGCAGACTCTGTGGTGAGTGGGTACTTAAGGATCTGGTAGTGATCAAGTTTATTGCGAGGGGCAGCACTAATGCGAGGATACTTGGGGTTCCTCTCCTTCGTCAATGTCTTTGGGCGATAGAAGGTAACTTTAGTGCGCATTTTCTTGACCTTCTTCTTGAAAGTAGTTGCGCCACCTTTGACAGCCTTGGCAGCCTTCGCAGCTTGAGCCTTGGCGTCCGACTTCTTACCTACATCACCTGCAGATACAAGCCAAGTCAAAATTAACTAACAGCAATACAGACATGCTAAACAATCTTAAAGACACGCCCTTTAACCCCAAAAGTATCGTTAAATCACATAATGCAGGACACCAGTATCACTAAAACAAACATCGGCTAAAAACACCAATGGAACATCATAATGGCTTGCCACCTAGATCAATTGAGAGGAAAGTCAAAATTCTACATCAATATTACTTTTTTATTCGTCAATAAAAACACCAAAAACTATAAACAACCATGTAATTGAATCAAGTATGTTATAGAGTGCTGTTAAAATATAAAAATCTAACAAAAAAATGCCATCGCCTTCAATGAATATTAGGGTTTCAATAAGTGCATTTCACAAAATTATATCAACCACCGTTCATAGACTCATGATGCAAACTAACCTCTGAAAGAAATTGCTACCTAAATCTAGTATTTTTCCGCACTTTCTCAGCTCATGGAAATAACATTAACCTCAATTTTTCATGAACGAGAAAAGCAAATCATAGATGTTCTTCCCAACTCGCATAAACTGATTAAAAAGTATCCAACCAAAAAAAGCGACGGCATTTCGAACATCTGAAAACGAAATGGGAAGATTAGATTACCTTTAGCTGGAGCCATTTGAAGCGAGTGAACCCTAAACCCTAACGCAACTCTTTCCTGTAGAAATAAAAGAGATTATATAACCTTCAACACAACGCAAACATGGTTGAAACAGCAGAATTAAGGGACGATAGGTTGTTTAGAGAGAGAGAGGAGAGAGATACCTGAGGAGCGGACTGCCGTTCTAGGGTTTTCAGAAGAGGGGGAAGCTTATGCAATTTATATCTAAGGCCTAAATTTTCCTGTAATACCTAATTCTTATTGGGCCCGTGCTATTTGAGGCCCATATCAACTTATATGCAATTAGAAAATGTAGAAAATAGAAAATATAAATATTCTCCATTATTTTCATTTTTTGACTATTTTCCTCGATTTCTTCTGAAACGGTCACTTTCTTTTAGATACGCGTGTTAATAAAATTGAGATTTATTGTAACATAGTGGTGGTTCACATACTTAAAATGGAGGTTTAGTGTATAAAGCCATAAAGGTAGTGTATTAAAGGGTTAATGGGATGTGCACATGAGTTTGTTGGGCCAAAATAGAAAACTGATCATTTCGAAAAACATGTCTCAAAATGAAAATATGGTTATTTTAGAAGAAACGGATGAAGTAGTTGTTAGTACCATGGAGTATAATTTTTCCCATCGGTGGTCATTTTCTCTCATCTTTCCTCTAATTGACTTCCTCCGTACGAAATCTTTGGATACATGAAAAAGTGGATATTGAGATAAAGTTTAGAGGTGTTACTTGTTGTAGAATATTGTTACACACTTACACTTACACTTCTACTTAATGTGGAATACTCTCCAAAAAGGTTTTTATTTATTTTAAATAAAAATAACAATGGTTCTTTCTTCATTTCCCTTTTACGGTGGCTCGAACATTCAATTACTTGAAAACGTATGATTCTTCGTGAAATAATTTTTAAATTATCATGTAAAAGAGATCTATTAATTCTCTTCTTAACATGCATTTCAATAAATCACAAGATCAAATACTCTCCTTTTCCCAACTATTTATATCGTTTTATTATTTTACATTCCACGTACATATTCGAAAACGTATGATTCCAATATTCCGTGCATAGGATGGGCCATAAGCGAATTGCAATTACGAAGAGCCCAATAATATGTAAATACAGTCCAGTAACGACCAATACGTTTATGCGTTACGCAAAGTAAAAGCGCTCAGTAACGTTTTTAGACCACACTGTATAAAACCGGACCGAAGAAAACAGAGACAGGACAGATAACGAATCTTTCGAAGATGCCTTTTAACCCATGTGGATTCAACCGTGGTTAACTAACTAACCACGGTTACTTTCCCCCTCGTCTCCTCTCATTACAGCTTTTCTGTTTCTCTCCCTAAATCTGTTCAATCTTTTTTGGGGGAAATTGGAAGCAATTGAAAGTGAATCGATTTGCCCTAGATGAGATTGTGATTTAGAAAAATTTCTGGAAATTTATCGCATTTTTTTTGGCTCGATTTTTCCATCTTCGGCTGAGTATGATTCCTCCGCCGATGTGAAATTTCTCCGATTTTTTTTCGTGTGAATGGAGACACAGAG
Organism: Thymus mandschuricus; assembly: GCA_029379335.1. Taxonomy (NCBI): domain Eukaryota; kingdom Viridiplantae; phylum Streptophyta; class Magnoliopsida; order Lamiales; family Lamiaceae; genus Thymus; species Thymus mandschuricus. The sequence continues at coordinate 3,957,839 of CM057079.1, read as the reverse complement.
AGTGGTGGATTTCCCCCATAGGAGCATGGATAAAAGGCCTAGGAAACGACCTCGTTTGGCGTGGGATCTGCCGCCTGCTGTTCCTCCTGCTCCTCCGAAGGTTCGATTTTTTCTGATGCATTTAGTTATTGTTGCGAAATTCGCTCCTGAATTTGTTGTATGTTCTTCAATCGTTTACCTGTATGTTGAATTTTGGTAGGCTGTTAAGTAGGTATTCAAAAACTGGCGCGGGGTTGGATATGTTACCTTTTTTAACCTTATGCACGGATGTTTTTATTCTAGAGTTCTAGGGTTTCGATTTAGTAATTTCCTATTTCCTTTTCTGTTTATTTGAATTTTTTGTAGGAGTGATGTCTGTTGCTGGAAATTATAGGAACAGGGGAAAGTATGATACTTAGTTAAACATTATCTTGTTCACTTATGCATTCTTAATTTGGTTATCATGTCTTATTTATTGAGTAGTTAAGATCGGTGCGTGGTATACTGTATTGAGAATTTGTTTGATGATGCCTGGAACTGGTGAAAGCATTGGTGGAAAAGCTAGCTAGATACGATGTTTATATGAATTTGATGCATTAGTTGGAGTGAGCAAAGATGCTCGCAAAGACTGTTTTGTGCTCCTTGTGAAGTTTCAAGTTTGCATCCTGTGCAGATTCTTCCAACAATATACTGTGGCCAAGAGTTTGGGGCAGTCCCTAGTTATGCATGTTCATCAATATATTATAAAGGGTTTTCGCGTAATGGCTCTCCACCGTGGAGACCTGATGATAAAGATGGGCATTATGTTTATGTTATTGGGGAGAATATAACTCCACGTTGTAAGTACCTGAATAGTTTTTCTTAATTCTTAACTTCTTTTCTTACATTTTCAATCTGATACTCTTGCCTATGTCTCCCTTAAATGTCATTACTATCCGTAGCATGTACATATAACTTTTGTAGTGTTTCTTTTGTTTCCTCAGGAAGTTATGTAAATTTTTCTTTGACTTAGTTGAGCTTACTTCGTTGTGATTTATCATCTTCAATTATTGCTCGAGTCTTTAGTTTTCGAACAATGAAGGCCTGACCTTTTGTTGACCCTCTATACCCATCCGGACTTAGTGGCTGCGAGATGTTAATGATGTTGTTGCTAAATTAGAGCTTAGCAAGTATATGGGACTCATATGGATATCCAGCGTGGACAGCTGTCTAGTTTGTTCATCCTCCCTTTAGTTACATAATCATCCTGAGTGATATTGACATGTCGTATTTGCACTGCTATTCCTTGAATTAGTAATGAAAACCAAACATATATGTATATTAAGCAACCTGTCACTAATGAAAACCAAAGACCAGGCACTGTCTACTAAAGTCTAGAGATTGTGTAACTTGCCATGCTTGGATTTGAGGATTTTTAGTTATTCCCCCATCTTTTGTTTCTTTGTAAAGAAAACAATCAATTTCAAGGGTTAAATTTGGTGCAGTAGAAGGTAAAGCAAATTTTATTTTGTGTTTTGGCCAAATTGACTTTATAATTTATTATCTTTTGTCTGTCATCACCTTCTTTTACATATATGTTGACTGATTTTATTATCACGTGTTTGTGTATATTACTTTAATTGTGTATTCATATGTCCTCCAATTTACATCTGCCCCTCATTTGCAGACAGGATACTAAGTAAAATGGGTGAAGGTTAGTCAGTTGTTTTGTAGGTCACCAATTTCCTCACTCTACCCCTGTACAGTTTCCTGTCTTCAGTGTGTTACAAAGTCTTTTACTGGATTGTTTGGATGCAGGGACGTTTGGGCAAGTTTTAGAATGTCTGGACAATGAAAGGAAAGAGTTGGTTGCGATCAAAGTTGTTCGCTCAATACAGAAGTACCGGGAAGCTGCAATGATTGAAATTGATGTGTTACAGAAACTGGCTAGGCATGATATCTGCCGCACACGGTAAGGTTATCTTTCCCAATCTGCATTAACTTGTACTCTAGACTGAAGTGATTCTAGTATAAGTTGTTTTATTCCTTGCAGTTGTGTGCAAATACGGAATTGGTTTGACTATCGAAATCATATTTGTATTGTAAGTATCTAATGTGATTTATGGTTTGCTTAGATTTAGAGCAGTAATACTTCTTCATGCATTGATATTCTGTGAGTTAAATACCTGCGGATGAATTTAAATGGTCTTAACAGGTATTTGAGAAGCTTGGTCCAAGCTTGTATGATTTTCTACGCAAAAATAGCTATCGTTCATTTCCCATTGATCTTGTTCGGGAGTTTGGCAGACAACTTTTGGAATCTGTCGCATGTGTGTGAACATATCTTTGCAACACTATTACTCATTTTCTTATTACTATTTGAACTTTTATAAAGTTCTTCCTTTTTAATGCTCCACTGCACAGATGTTTCAACCCACTCTCAAATTACTCATATATCCAGGATGTGTGCCTTGGATATCTCGCTCACTAATATTTGTTCACCTTTCAGTTATGCATGAGCTTCGTCTGATTCACACTGATCTAAAACCAGAAAATATTCTTCTGGTGTCCTCAGAATTTATAAAAGTTCCAGACTATAAGGTGATCTCTTAACATATATTTTCTCTTTCCTTATGGTTTTGCCTTCCCTTATAGCAATATGTATGCTGCTTGAGTTTTGTGAGGTATCTTAATTTACCTTCTTTTATTATTTGAGTTAGGCTTGCTTGAAATTCCAGGTTTGATTTTGATTACCTTTCATTAGCCATATGGACATTCATTTCCTTTTTGTTTTGCAGAGTGTTTATAATATCAGATAATTAAGAGAGAGAATGTTAATAACTTTATATTTTCTGTTACATTTCCAATCATTCGACTGCAACTAAATTATTGTTTTTGCACTTTTCCGTTTCGAAGTTTATGACAAGATCTGCAAAAGACGGTTCCTACTTCAAGAATCTACCTAAATCAAGTGCTATAAAGCTCATTGATTTTGGTAGTACTACATTTGAACATCAAGATCACAGCTATGTAGTGTCTACGCGCCACTATCGTGCACCAGAGGTCATTCTGGGTAATTTGTGGCTCTCAGCAGATTTTGCTTTCCATATTTTATACTTTTTGCAATTTATGATTGTGATTCATCTTTGCTTTATTTCCCTTAGGTCTTGGATGGAACTACCCTTGCGATATGTGGAGTATAGGTTGCATACTTGTGGAACTTTGCTCTGTAAGTGACTGATTTTAATTTTTTTTCCTTCAATCAGATGTTGCTCAAAGATTATTAAATGTCATTTTCTTTCGATAACGTGTTATTCCTGTTTAATTAATTGAAGGATTATCTATCCTTTAGTTAACTAGATTCAATTTTTTTCCCTTGGTTGATTGTGAGTTGCTTAATTACTTTATTATTTGATGAATATTACTTTAAATTTTAAAACATGTGTGGTAGGGTGAAGCTCTTTTCCAGACTCATGAGAACTTGGAACATCTTGCAATGATGGAAAGGGTACTTGGGCCACTGCCTCAGCATATGATCATGCGAGCCGAGTATGATTTCCTTTTCCTTTTATAAATATTCTTTAATTGAGGATATGCTTTGAGAATTTGGTTTGATATTTGTTATTTCTGTTTTGGCAGTCGCCGTACCGAAAAGTATTTCAGAAGGGGATCAAGACTGGATTGGCCAGAAGGTGCTGCTTCCAGAGAAAGTATGAGGGCAGTCTGGAAATTGCCCCGACTTCCGGTATTGTTACTCGATCCTATAGTTCTACTGATCTCCATTATTATAAAGCTGAAGCTGCTTCACATCATACTACTTACAATATGACTTCGATTGTGTACAGAACCTTATCATGCAGCATGTGGATCACTCGGCTGGAGATCTGATCGATCTTCTACAAGGGCTTCTACGTTATGAGCCTGCAGAGAGACTCAAGGCTAGAGAAGCATTAGGGCACCCTTTTTTTACGAGGGACCTTAGGAGATTTGGATATCTCTAAAAAAATGAAGCATCGATTGAAGAGGCCTTTGGGTGAATAAAAAAACTTCACATCCAAGTGAAAAGAAAAGGTAAGTGAATAGATAGAAAGAAAAAAAAGGAGAACACAAATGTACCGACTACGTTCCTCGTGTTGTAAAATATGCCGCTTTCGCAGGTTTGTATCGTTTTCTTTTCTTTTCCATGTTTTTTTAGCCTTTTGCTTGTCCTTGGTTGCTTTGATTGTTGTGATTGGGTGTGTCCATTATTTGGGGAGTTTCTTGCATATTCCTTATTACATGTATTTTGTATTGATATTCCTCTGTAGTCTTTAGGTTTGTTAGTTGCTGTAGAATAACTACGATGAACGCTCCTTTACCCATCGTATTCTTAATATGCCTACAGAATACATGTCATACGACAAATGGTTAAAAGGTTTAAATCTCGTTACTGTCACATCATAAATGAACACATTAAGAGTGTCAACGGTAGGGGAAACGTATATGTTTGTTTACTTATAATAGCTATTTTAAACATTGGTGATAATGTTGGTTGATCACCTTTATATGGAAAGTCCATAAAAAATGGACAAATGTTATGATAGTTGGAAGAGAATGATTATAAACAATGATGTGAAGAGATAATGTTAATTACTTATTATATAAAATGATTAGCCTTCCAACTAGCACCTACAATAGAAATTATATATTCAACCCACTACCTTAATTTAATACATTTCCTTTCTTGCTTAAATCAACTCTTCTTGTGCGTTTAACTTATATATATATTCATTAGTCTTTATCAATACTAGCTGTAATTGCACTTCGTAATTGAATAATATTTGATTTTAAGAGCCTTTCTTGGAAATATTTCACACATTTTCTTTATTTTCCTCGTAGTGGTACATCATGAAACTTGTGCTTTATTGTAGCCCCACATAGAGAAGTGAGATCTATTGTCGAGAGTCGAAGGGTCATGATCTGTTAGATATAATTAGGACATTAGATACGAACAACCCCTAACTGTATTACGAATATGCCGTTTGATGTATGGATTTGTACGTCATGATACTTGTGCTCTATTGTAGTCGTGCATTATTTGAATAGGTTACATTGTACAATTTTTTTTTTTTTTACCACTGGAAAATTGGATAAGTGAGATCGATTGTCGGTAGTCGAAGGGTCATGATCTGTCTGATATAATCAAGACATCGAATTCGAACTATCATGATTATATTACAAATGCCATTTGATATAGATTGTACATCACGGTACTTGTGTGCTCTATTGTAGTCTCATATTATTCGAATAGGTTAAACTCTAGTACAAATTATAAGGTAAATTGTACAAATGTTTGGCCACTGAATAATAAGCGAAGTGAGATCCTCTATCGGTAGTCGTCAAGTCATGATCTGTCAGATATAATCAAGATATTGAATACGACTATACGAGCAATCCTGATTAAATTACGAATATGCCATTTTATGTAGATTTGAAATTACATACTCCTATAATACGTATGGGGGAATTAGAATACCTTTGTGTATGAAAAAAGGCACGTGAAAAGTTTGGTGCAAATGAGTTGGAAAGAGAGTCTATTTATAAATAGGGTAAAGTTGGGCTCCCTTTCTGCGAATTAAACACTTGTTTCGACTTTCGAGAAAATAGCAATGCAAATTGTATGGGGCTAATTTCGTTTGTTCTTCCCACCATTTGTGTCTCAACTCTCACGTGCTATGTCTTATTATTTTAATTTTTGGGAATAATTTATTTTATTTTTTGGACTAAATTCCATGTTTTTGTGAAATATCTTCCATGCTTTAAAAATAAATAAATAAATAGATACTTTCCCCTTTTATTTTGGTTAAAATAATTCTTTTGTTCATTACAACATTGATGTAATCTAGATCCACCAAACATCTATTATTCTACTAATTGTATAAAGGACACTGATCTACTCAGTATCAACGTGTTTAATGCATTCATGATTGATATGATTGTCATGTGTTGTTCATGGTTGACGTGGGAATACATTCCAATGACTGAATTCTAGATTGGTGTTTTAGTGTATTCTTTTTTTTTTTTTTTTTTTTTTTTTTTTTCATGTTTGTGCTAAATTTTCAACATGGGCATAATACACGTAATGTTACATGATATATGTAAACTACACAAGAATGCTAATCAAGCTTCGTAGAAGTTTCCAACCCGTTGCCGAAGTTTTATGTTGTTGTAAATTAGTTACATTGTCCGTCGTGATTAACGTGTCATTATCACATCAGCATTAGACATATAAATCCAGTGAGCAATTGAGCCAATGAACGGTCTTTTTTGATCAATAATAAAGGACGAGAAGCTCACTATAGTTGAAAACGAGGGTTTAACGATTATCATTGGACAATTTGGTTGCTTGATCTCGTGAAATTAATACATCTATTGGAAGGAAATAATAAATTTGTAGCTTTTCTAGTAGTGAACATCGATCGATCAAGGGCTTTTCATTTGTATGATTGGGACAATTCGTGTGGTCAGGGTCAACCATGTAGCTCTGGCTCTATCACTACACTCAATTCTTATTGATCAAACTATTACTCCCTCCGTCTCTGCCCATTAGCCTCATTTATTTTCGGTATAAGAACCAAAGAAATGAAGAATATGTAGTTGTAATTAACTTTAAGCAGAGAGAGTGAATTGTGACTAAGTATTCTCTGTCGATTTAGAAAATAAGACTAATAAATGAGACAAACGAAAATATCAAATGAGACTAATGAGCAGAGACATATGAAATAAATATGTTAGTCTCCATTTATTAATTATTTGTTTGAGTGAATTACATGTTTCGAAACACTAGTCATGATTCGTTACGGCCATAACTATATAAGGCATCGGGCAATTTGATGTATTCTCAATATCATTAGTATAATTATAATGTACCGATTAATATGAACATCGTCGTTTCGGAGGTGAGCCGACGGAATACGGGGGAGAGGAGAGGGTTAAGACGCCACGGCAGTAAGCAAGTACCGTTGTTTTTTTTAAATTTTGTTTTCACGAATAATTGACTATGCACGGGCCCCACTCCCGTATCCTACGTGTCCCACATGTTTTACGGATTTTATTCTATTTAAAAAAACTGAAAAAACAAAAATAAAAACAAACAAAAATGCAAAATGGTGGAAGGGAGTGGGCCCAGGTGCGCCACGTGAAGTTGGGATTAATAAAATCCGGCCTAATCCCCTCTCCACCAATCACCTCCCCCCTCCCACGTGGGACTATCGGCCCACCCGTGACGTCAGCACTAATTTCCATTATTTTCTGGCAATATAGTGGAGTATTTATTTATTATATGAAGGTCATAACATAACACTTGATTTTTAACGTTAACATGTTTGTTTTTTCTCTGCTCTCCTTTTTCGTTTTTTTTTATTTATTTATTAACCTGAATTATTGTTACTCCCTCCGTCCTCCATTTAGTGACGGAGGGAGTATGGGCACGAGTTTTTTCGCATTTTATGGTATAATAATAAATTAATGTGTTAAAGTGTTAAAGTGGAATAATTATGGGTCCATTTGAATTGTTTAATAGTATTAAAATGATAAAATAATAAAAAGTAGATGTATAAAGTGATAAAGTGTTAAAGTGATTGTGAGGTCTACGTCCTAAAACGGAAATTGTCAGTAAATGGAGGACGTCCCAATATAGTATTAACGTCACTAAATGGAGGACGGAGGGAGTATTATTTTACGATAAATATTTCTTCTTTGTATGTATTCTTCGGTCAAACAAGTTTTTGAGCTGCAGATGTTGCTCTCTTGATTATTTCTCTCTCTCTCTCTCTCTCTCTCTCTCTCTCTCTCTCTCCTCCCTTTCTTCTGTCTGAAACATAAACCTCATTAGAAGAAGTTGGAGAAGAAAAGCATGGGATCAGAGACCTCTGCGCAATACATTCACAAGGTATACCCCTCTCTCTCTCTCTCTCTCTCTCTCTCTCTCTCTCTCTCATGTATATGGTTGCAGATACAGCATCTGATAGAGGAGTGCATAGTATTCAACATGAGCAAAGAGGAATGCATGGATGCTCTCTCCAAATATGCCAACATCAACCCCGTTATTACTTCCACAGGTAACCTAACCTAACCTAACCTAACCTAACTCACCATGCACCTTTCACCATCATTCATACTCCCTCTGTCCTGATCAAGACGACACGTTTTTCAAATACACGTGTCATCTTAAACGGGAGGACTAAGGCGATACCTCTACCTATCGTATATACATTCCTTAACCAAAAACTTAATTTCTTCCCATGCACCATAACTACTTTCACATATGTGTGAATACGAACTAATCAGAGTAAAATTAAAATATGAAACAGTCTGGAAGGAGCTGGAGAAGGAGAACAAGGAGTTCTTCGAGACGTACGCGAAACGAAGAGAGGAACGAAGCGCATCGGGGAGCGAGACAAGCGATAGAATCCACAATCTACTCTTGGATTCTTCCAACAAATCATCAGATGACAATAACACGTAATGCTAGCTAATTCAATTACTAGTTTGCTACTACTATTCTTATTCACTAGCATACAATAAGTTGCATTTTAGTTAATTATTACTAGTGCTTGATATTACTATAATAGGGTTACCTATATATATATTTCCTAAAAGTCAAGAGCTTTGTAGTTAGTAGGGAAATAAAACCTACTCCCCACCCCACTAGGGATGCTAAACTACGAACGATATCCTCCCTCCGTCTAATCAAACTGTATGCATGTCGGTATTTTTGCACATATATGTAGTCCGGGTTGCCCCACTAGGGAGTAAGTAGCACTGTTTGTTGTTAACAAAATTTTATGTTCGTAGTACAATATTGTAATGTAAAACAAACTTGTTTTGTATGCTAGCTATCGTAGTATATACTATAATCTTGGGTCCGCCACCGAAAGAATCTCCCTCGACCGTACGTGCAACCGAGTGTGGCCGACACGTGGCAGCGGAGGATTCGTTGCTTTCCGGGTGCCGCGCCGTGATTGGGTGGCCAGCCACGATCATGTGCTTTTTCTGTTGTGTTTTGTTTCTTGTTATGGAGTTTTCCTATTGTTTTGGGGGGAATTGAGTTGCAATGAAGGGGCCATTTATATATATTTCAATTCCTATGTTTAAACACTCTATCTATTTAAATTTCAAATTTGAGTTCAAATTGAAGGTAAGGGTGAGTTTTCCCAAGCATGTTACATCTGAAAAGGACTCGTAGATTAGTTACGTACATTTGAGATAACTCAAGTAAAACAAACCTTATAATGTAACCTATTTGTCAATAATTAATCTTTAGGGCATTAAGTGGTCGTCTCGGAGTTTAATGAAGTTCGGTGGTATGTGGCGATATTTTGTTAAAGTGATGTTTAAATAGTATTGATTGTAATTTTTCGTGTGAGATGATTTACTGTCAAAATGGAAGAGTCTAAACATTGTGGATAAAAAAGAAAAGGACCCTAAAGATTGTGGACCGAGGGATAGTCGATGAAATAAGAATGTGAAGCCCAATATTCCAAATTTAACAGCACGGCCCATTATAATTTTCTATAAAATACTCGGCCCAAATACAATTAGGCCTCTTTCAAATTCTTAGATCCAATTTAGGGGGAAAGAAGGAACTATAAAGCCCATCTCCATAAATATTTGTTACAACCAAAGTATATATATCTATTTTTTTCACAAAAGTTATGCATATTTTTACAAATTTCATAAAGAATTACTTTGATAAATACAGTTAAATTTGGAATTTCTTAGTAACAATGGGAGACTAATAATACGACTTTCGTCCCACTTTAATTAACTTATTTTATTTCGATATGAGATTTTAGAAGTATTGTTAAATGTGAAAAGTAAGTTTTCCTTATTGAAGTGCGACATGTCGATTAAGAGAAGAGAAGTGATACGAGACGGGAGTAGTAATCCTCACAATTCACAAAAAACAATTGCAATTCCATAGCCATTTCGCAACTGCACAATTTCAGTTTCAATTTCAACAAAAAGGGGTTTAGGGTGCCCCCAATGGTTGGGTTTTTAAGTTAAAAAGTTGTTAAAAGTTGAGTATTAACCATTGGGGGTTTTTTTAAAAGTTGGAAATAAAAACCTCAACTCCTCAAATAAAAACCTCAACTCTTTAAATTATGTGGGGCCTCACCCACTTGCAAGTAAAGAGAACTCTCCATTTGATTGGAAGGTGTATGCCACTCTCCACATTTGCAAGTGAAATATATTGATCCATATAAAGTGTATTATTTTATTTGAATTTTACATTTTTTTCACCAAATATATATTCAAATCTATTTTTTTTAGGATTAATATATTCAAATCATAAAATTTATTGAGTGTTTTTTTAGGGGGAAAAAAAAAATTCTATATAAACCCACCCACATTCCTCATAATATGCATCATCTTCTTCTTCATTTCATCTCTCTACATAACCTTTACATATTATCAAAACAAAATGCCTAGAAAATCCAATTCACAAAATTCCAGTTCGAGTTCTAAAAATTCTCAATCTTCTCATATTCCAAATACACAGTATTATTATCCTTTTATGCAACAAGGTCCTTCTGATTCAAATGTTCCTCCGCAACAATTCTCGTCAAATTTTTCTTCTAGTTCGAATAATACTCCTCAGTATTTCATGTCTCAACCTAATAATTTTCCTCCAAATATCGGTCAAAATCAATTTTCCTCCAATTTAATTATGTATTTCTAGTTAGTTCAATTTAATTATGCATGATTTGTCTTATGAAATTTTATTTTTCCTAATGAAATTTTAATTTTAATTATAACATATAATTATTAAAATTGTAATTTTTTCATTAAAATTTTATATTAAATAAAATTCGTAATATATAAAAAATTAATCTTCCTATTGTATATAATTTTTGGTTGAAATATAGTTTAAAATATGTATATAGATATATAATTAATTGTTTGTATATGATGGACCCACATAAAAGTTAGAAGTTGAGTTTATTGTTGGAGAGTGTAGGTTTTTAAAGTTGTTGGGTATTAAAAGCTGATGTGGCACCTCCTAATAGTTGAATCCAACTTTTATTGTTGGAGGCACAGCTTACTCTTCTTCCAAATCCCCTCTCTAAACCCTAACGCCATGAATCCTATCAATTCCACCGCCGCTAAGCCCACCGCCTACCGTCTCCCGCCGCTCAACCCCCACCGTCCCTCCCCCTCCAACTCCCAATCTTCCCTCTCCCTCAGATTCCCGCCGCCGCCGCTGCCCCACTTCTCCCTCCCCACTATCCGAGCTTCCCTGCCCAACCCTAGCCGCAAAAGCTCCGATAAAACCGTCAAATCCTTCAAATTTCAGACCTCCAACAACGAAGCTGCTGCCGTCGAAGATTCATCGAATCCGTTCCTGGCACCTCTCAGAACCGCTCTGGTCACGACAGTCGCCGCGGCGGCGCTTTTCCTATCCGGATTTTATTTTTCGTGCAAACCCTCGTTCGCCGCCGCCCCAATTGCGCCGCCTGCGAGTGTGGAGACAGCTGAGACGGATTCGTATGCGGATGAAGAAGGTGAGAAATCGATCGAGGAATACTTGGTTTCGAACCCTGACGATGTTGCCGCGCTCAAGAATTTGATGGAGATTAAGATAAAGAGCAAGAAGATTCCCGAAGCTATTGAGATTATCGACAGATTGGTGGAGCTCGAGCCGGAGGAAGTGGAGTGGCCGATGATGAAAGCTCACCTCTACGCCTACAATGGGGAGCTTGAGTTAGCTAGAAACGGCTTCTACGAGCTGGTGAAGAAGGACCCGTTCCGCGTAGAAGCGTACCACGGGCTGGTGACCGTGGCTTCGCAGGAGGAGTCAAGCGAAGAATTGGGGATTATCCAGAAGAGGGTTGAAGAGGCGATGGCATTGTGCAAGAAGGAAAACAAGAAGTCTGATATGAGGGATTTTAAACTGCTGCTTGCTCAAATTAGGGTTCTTGAGGGGAAGTACGATGATGCACTGAGGTTTTATCAGGAGTTGGTGAAGGAGGAGCCGAGGGATTTCAGGCCTTATCTGTGCCAGGGCATAATCTATACCTTGTTGAAGAAAAATGGTGAGGCCGAGAAGAGCTTCGAGAAGTATAGGAGATTGGTTCCTAAAGGGCACCCTTACGCCAGCTACTTCGATGAGAATATGATTGCCACCAAGCTTTTCGCCCAGAAGGCGGAGAACGAGAGGGCCATGGCGAAGAATTAGGGAGATTATGATGCTGTTTCTTTTGTAGCCAGAGAGAGCTGAATGCTGATGGAGAGCGAAGGTTTGTTCCTTAGGTTTTTTCGTTTATTTTTATTATGAAGTTTATGATTTCTGCAATGTGGTAAATAATGGATGAATATACGTGAGACGGATTGCTTAGCTTCTTAATAGAATCATAGATTGTAGGGAAGCCGTTCCATGAAAAAAAAAAAAAAAAAACCCAGAAAAAACAGAGCTAATATATGTTTTTTATTGATTTGCAATCCCTGGTATATTAGCTAGCATGCCGTGTTTAGGTTTGATTCGTTGCCTCGGTTAGATATAGCAAGTGCAGATCACAAAAGGATAGAATTGATCCAAGTAAACTTTTGTCTTTGTTTCGGGCATGCATTATTTTATTTCCATTCTCTGAATCCTCTTTGTATCTTCTTGGTATGGTATAGGGCCTCTAGGCAGCTCAATATTGTTATTGGATTCTATATCATGTCATTATCCATTTAAGTATGCACTATGATCGTCTAAGCTATTGTCTCGAAGTGGAAGAGTATATCAAGATTACGACTTGGTAAGAGATACATGTCATTTGAGTAGGTACTGGAATACTTACTAGTTACAGCCTTAGATTGATCATTTGTGTAGTGATTTAGTTGTTGAAAGTTTGCAGTTAGGAAATTTGACTATAAAACTTACTTAGAGATGAAACATATCGCATGGAGGTAACGACGAATCACTTGTTCACCGAGTTACAGGCAAAAGTTTATATTAATAAGTTGATGAACCGCTCGGCATTATGCTTATTGATATTTCTAATGTCAGGGTCAGAAACTACTACTAAATGTAATGTGCTCAACGTCATCTAGATTTTCTATCTAAGCAACTTCCATAACTTTGCCATTTGAGTTTTTCTTCTTCCTGGCATCTTGAGTTATAACAGTGAATGTGCAGTGTAATCGTATCTCCGTTGTCTTTGAGCTTGAAAACATCTTGTTTGCTTGCTTTTTGTTTGAATCGAAGTCTCAACTCGACTGACTGATCTTTACTCGTCTTCCACATCACGGTGTTCTTCTCCAAGAGAGAGGCATGAGCTCATGAATTAATACAGATTAGAATCCCATTTGGTTGTTATAGGGGTGGGAATTCGGTTCACATTTTTCGGTTATAACCGAACCGTACCGGTAACCGATCGGTTATCGGTTACCCGATAACCGAAAATCGGTTATCGGTTCGGTTATCGGTTATATGTTTTCAAGATTTTCGGTTATCGGTTATAGGTTATCGGTTATAACCGATAACCGATCGGTTATAACCGATAACCGATATTTAATTAAATCATTTTAAAATTATTAATTTTATAATTTTTAAATTTCCTAATTTAATTATAATTCTAAAATTTTAATTTCCTAATTTCTAATCCATTTGTTCAGGCTCGCTCGCATTGCATTTCCTAATTACAATCTTCAATGATTAACACATTTATATTCGTATTTTTTTAATTAGTGTATGTTGAGTGAGTAGAAAGATGTATTGGATATATCTTCAATATTAGGAGACAAAATTCCTTTCTCTAAACTACAATCTACAATTTTAATTTTTAAGAAAATTGTAGCACAAGAACCGATTTTGCCTATCGTAAGTATTAAATACCGCAAAAAATATAAATTATATAGAATATTTAAAATTTAAATGAAAATCGGTTATTTTCGGTTAACCGCTAACCGAACCGCAAAAAGGAGTTCGGTTAGCGGTTAACCGAACTTGAGTTCGGTTCGGTTATCGGTTAGGGTTTTAGGTGGTTTTTCGGTTCGGTTAACCGAAATGTCGGTTCGGTTAACCGAACCGACCCGAATTCCCACCCCTAGTTGTTAGGTCATCATCTACCATGAATATACATGATTCTTGATATTTCATGGCCCAAGTGCTATTGAGTTGTTTATTTTTTATGTGAGGTGAGGCCCATAAGAATTTCTTTCTATTGGGTCAAAAAATAAATGTGCATAGACATTATGCAAAATTAGGCCCTTGGACTTGGACATATTTTCTTTATTTTAAATCAGTTATATTATAAGATATTTTTAATAGTGTAATTATAATCGGGTGCCCCTAGCTAGGGGGCTAGGTAATGTTTTGATTGAATAGTTGAATGAATGAATGAATGTCTATAAATTATTTTGTTAGGTTTATAGAAATGTTGAAACAAACCATTGATAGAGTTGATATGCCGGTTCTTTTTTTACCAATCTAACTTTTGTTTTGTAATTCTCACATCGAGAAGAAGCATGACATTACGAATGAGACGAAATCGATTTTACAAGTTGGGTCGGGGTGACGGTGATTTTATCTTCACTCGAATTGGCATTTTGTGAACTTAATTTCCGGAGTGGATTTAAATGGGGGAAGAAAGCTAGCTAGGGCAACCCTAATAATTTAAGCATGGACCCTTGTGGAGGACCTTTCCTCCCTCTAACACACTCCCATTTCTATATACGTGACAAATCAAATTTCAGACAACCTTTATATTTTTTTCAACCCAAGATTTGAGAATCTTGATTTCGTTACACTCATTTAGATACTTACACATCCATTGCCGTACACTATGTTTCAATTTACGTTAATAACGATAGTGGGAAACTTACACTATTCCATGCATGGGAAGAAAAAATTGAATAGATGGGATGGGTCCCACGCCCCATATTCATACAAAAGAATCATCATTTTCCAATGTTTCGATTGCTTCCAATTCTTGGCTCATTGCTAGTGATGGTATATGATTGAAACTTGAACTTGAAATAGAATTGGGTATCACTAGTGGGAGAAATGACATGTTGCTCCCCATTTCAGGGCACCTTTGTGAGCACCGATTTTCGTTTTTTCACATTAGTTTTATTTTGTTCGATTGTTTTATATCTTACTAACACCTAAAGAATTAATATTGAAATCATTAATGATACAAAATATATAAAAATCGAGACTCAGTTTGTGTTTTTCGCCCTCTAACTTTAAAAAATCAATAAAAATACAAATCGAGCCTCGATTTTTATATATTTTGTAAATTTTATGATTTCACTATTAATGTATACCATAGCAAAATATCAAGCAATCGTAAAAATTGAACAGAATAATACTGAAATGAGCAAACAACGATTGGTGCCCACGAAAATACTGCTCACGGTTTGCGTCATATCATTTCTCTCAATAAAATGATGAAAATAAAAATAAAAAGCAATGGACTTTTTGGAGTTTGTGGGACAACTGTTAAAGTTGAAAAATTATTACTCCATACTCCCTCCGTCCCGCCCGATTTGGCCCGTTTTCCAAATCGGGGTGTTCCGGCCGACTTGGCCTATTTCCTTTTTGGGACCAACATTACACTTTCACTTTTTTAGTTTAATACTTTAAAATTGTTAAGAATTAATTTGATTGGCTAGTTTTAATTTTCCTTTATTGGGAACACAAATTCAAGGTTATTAATTAATGTAATTTACTCTTCCTTAAAAAGTGTGCCCAAACGAAATGGGCCAAATCGGGCGGGACGGAGGGAGTATTACGTAAAATGTGACTTGGCTTTCACGCTATCAAAAAAGTTTTACTAGTATTATTTGATGTTGGCATTTAGTGGTGAACTTCTATTCATACATAATTAGAGAAAATAGCCTCGAGTTTTGATGAGTTTCATACACTATAAAATAATACAAACATGTTTTGTCACAAATTGTTTGGGTAGTATTCTCTCGACACGAAAGGCAGGACAAAATAACATAGAATGAACGTTGCTCGATGCAAATATATGCAAATTTTGAAATTCAGTCCATTTCGTCGACAATGAACTCGTTCAGAACCGGAAACGGAGCCAAAAAAATTTAAAAAGTAGCAAGGCAAAATTATAAAAATGTATATTCCGGAAAAATTCTACAAATTTTCGAACGGATGAAATTAACACATATTTTTGCCAAAAAAAAAATGACTCAGACTTCCGACGAGGCTTTGTCGTCATATCGAACTTTTATAATATCTAGCCGAACTCTTTTCTAATAAAAAAAAACTAAGGCATATCTATAATAAAAAGAATTAATCTATAGGGCCATAATATGGCTAGCCATAATGCCTTTTATTTATCCAAAATTAGACTATTATTTATAAGGATAGTAACATGATTTTTGTAGACTATTTTGTCCTCCATCATTAATGATTAGTTGGATTTAATTTTTTATTACATATAAAAAACTCTCCCTTTGTACGGAAAATTATATCCTAATTAAAATGATATACTTAATCCAAAACAAGTAAATTAACATTTAGCTTAGCTTAATAGAACTATGCGGAGTACATATACAATTTGATTGCCAAATGCAAATAATGATTCTTTTTATAAAAATAAAAAAAACTAATTAAGAATCAATAATATATACTTATCAACGATTATTCATAATGATAATAAGTTTTTGGTTAATTTCTTTATATGTAAGATGATGATAAAATGATATTCTTAAACCTAAGGAAAAAATAGATTATATTCTTGAATCAAAGGAGTAAATTCTATTTTTTTTTTTTTTTTTTTTTTATTAAGCTTTAAGACATAAATTTACAACATAAATTTTAAAGGCCGCACCATGGAGCACTCGAATTCAGGAACTTTTAGTTCTGATACGTTAATCTTAACCCCCTACTACTAGACCAACACACGCACACAATAAATTATATTTAGATGTAATTTACTTGATAGGGTTAAAAATATTAATATAACATATATTATGAAGCACATTTTTTAGCATGTAAACATTTCTCGGCTTATATTTATATGCAATAAAATTATAATACACTATTTTTGCAATTTGGATCATTACACATTTTAAAGATAAGTTTAACCACATGAATTAAGATTGAGGTGCTCTATGCGGTAAAAATCAAAAAATTATAGTCGTATTAATATGACTATGTTTCGGTTATTTTATTTATATGAGTATGATATGGTAATTTAATTAGTTTAGCTTCAAATTTGGATTTTAAGAAGTTCTATACTTATGATTCTCAATAATATATAACAATTATATATAACTTTTTTTAAAAAAAACATTGACCAAAAACTATTTTCATTGAACTCATATACCGACCGATTATGTATAAATTCTTCAATTAATTTACACATTTTTAATTTGAAACATTCTAATCGTAAATTTATCTTTAATATTCTTTTATAGTTTATCATAATGTAACTAAGACGTATAAAATGTTTTTACAAAATTAATATTTATATAGAAGATGCTATGCATCTAAAAAAATAACTATTTTTTTATATATCAAAAGTATTTATAGAAAAAAAAAACATTTATTAATGTGGAGAGAGATGATTAACTACTACTAATGAATGTTACTTAATATAAATCTATCTACAAATATATGTAAGGATAATTATGTAAAATTAGTGATTGAAAAATGCATAATGACTTTTAAGCCCTTTTATGGCCAGCCATAATGTGGCCATTTAGCAATACCCTAATAAAAATTAGGAGATGAAACAAAATAATTCCCATTATTTATGGCTTCAACAAAACTACTACTTTCACTATTTGATATTTGTAGGAAGCATGATTTATAATTAAGTACTACTATTATTCATTTATTATTTTAAGCCACCGATTAAGGTGGCGTATTATTAAAGAGGTAATGCAGGTGGATTTGGACCTACTCTTTTAACTTTAATCACACTTATATTTACTTTAACCTCTCTCTCTCCCCTATAATTGCTGTTTAAGTCAAATTACTTCTGGTAAACACATCCATCGTTTTAAATTTACCCAATTTTTTAATCTCGTTTGATGCTATTTTATCACTTAATTGAGTAATTGACTATTCTTTGGGAGACAATTGTCAGACTATTTATATTATTAATATCTAAACTTTTGACTAATTAATACATTTAGTTCTAATAATCCTATAACTTTCCCCCATAAAAATTGACCCCCAATTTCAGTTACATGTTCTATTTGGATTAATCGAGTAGGTTGCGTGTGGGATTCTTTTAACTGCAAATTCTAGAGTTTGCTCGATTATTTACTATCACTTTCGTCTGAAAAAGAAATGTATCGAACTCCACATAGAGATTGAATGATCTTTTCCCTCTTAAAATCAATATAGTGAGGGATTAATGGCTCGCTTATGAAGTAGAAGGATTCATATCAAATAAATCATGACGTGAAAAAATAGAATCAAGTTTATGGCGTTATATATTATGCTTAAATCAGTTACAACCGTATGTCAAACTGAGATCATCGTTCCAAATTTATACATATTTTCAGCACCGTAACTTAATTCTATATGAACAACTCTTCTTTAATTATCATATTTAAGCATGCATGTGAATTATTAATTTGATAACTAAATATTCGACTCGAACGTGTGGGTTTAATTTGTTATATAATTATAAGTTCCTCATTCATTACGTAATAGGAAATTGTATATTAAATTGAAGCTTTTATCACAAAATAATTTCCTAATTTATGGATTAATACGTGTTCAACAGCAAGTAGTAGCATGTAGTTAGGAGTATATATCAAATTTAATGAATTGGTCGTTAATTTCCCTACAAACCCTAGCTACCCTAAATAGTTACGTTACTTGAATTCCATCATGTGAAAATTCAAATTATTCAAATTGTGACATTTATTTTGGACGTGGTCTAAACTATCCAAAATTGATAGAACATAAAAAAATATTGAAAACTATTCACTATTCCGACGAAATACCCCATGTCTTATACTACATCAGTTTACGTGTTTACGTTATGCATCATTTTTTTACGATTGTATAAAATAATATATTGTTCATGTCTAAATTATCGTCGTTGAAATTGAATTTTGTATCATGCATGAATACCATATGCTATTATTTTATGTTAACATGTGTATAAATGTAGTTGATTTTTATTAAGAATTAAATATCATAAATGAGACTGAAATTCAAATTCTGGGTAATGCTTGCTTCAACTGTGCCCAATTTATTTTTTGTATATTAATTTCAACGGCCAAAATATCCAATGTGAAGTTCAAATCTATATATATATATATATATATATATATATATATATATATATATATATATATATATATAAATGCAAAATATTTAATGTTCACCTATTTGAAATTAAAATAAATTCATTCATGGAAGTAAATAGTAGTAGCATATATCTTCCCTTGGTGGCAATATTAATTTCTCTTTGATTATATAACTTAGATCAATTTTGTTATTGTTAGTCAGCTTAAAATAAATCATCGACCTTTTAACGTTAAAATATATTTATCGTCAAATGTTACATTCGGAAATAATGCATGACAATTTTCGTTCCCGTAAACGTTATGCATCTGGTCAAAATGTCTCTTGTAAATGGAGAATGTAAGTCAATTATGTTTAATGAAATTAATATAATCAACTATATTACATATTCAACATTACAAAGTGCATAAGATTGTGTAAAAAATAAAAAAGAAAAGGAAAGAGGTAATTAATTTATAAGCAATCAACGTTTTGGATTTTTCCCACCTAATTATTTATTAGAAAAACACATGACAAAATCACTAATTACGTGGCAAATCGAGAGCCGTACACGTGTAACAGACAATTCCCTCTGCCCCCGCAGATAATCCAGCCCCTCTATACCCCCTCGTGTCAAGCTATATTAATTTTTAATTTTTAATTTTTTTTGGCTTTTTTTTAAATTAAATAAAGTAAAATAAAAAAAATTGTATAAATAATGTATTTCAAACTCGTCTCTCCATTTCAAAATCACACACACAGTCTTCCGTCATTAATGCCCGCCTGCCTCTGCTCTCTCTCTCTCTCTCTCTCTCTCTCTCCTGTTCTCCGTGCTTTCTCTCTCTAGAACTCTGTCTGTATCTATTCACGTAGCGCTTTTCTCTTCCTTTCTAGCTTCCCTCTCTCTAGAATGGCGCTATGTTACGGCGATCGTATTCTTCCTTCTTTGTACGCGTAGCCTTTCTCTCTCTAGAATGTGAATTAGGAAATGAGCTGAGTTTTTAGGGTGCGGGAATGGCGGTGGATTTCGAGGTGGTGTCGTGCTTTGTTCCGATGATTCCGATCTGATTTTTTTCTCTCTCGACTCTCTCTCTCCTTCTGTTTCTCTGTCTTTCTCTTAAACTTCGGGTTCTTTTCGGAAAAAGAGAAAGGTCTTCTTTATTGTAGTAATTGAAAATAAGCATCCCTCCGGGTTTTTTTTCCTCCCTTTTTTTTTTTAATCTTTTCACTGTGCTGGTTGCTTAATTTGAAATTTGAAAAGGAAAATGGAGAGAGCTCGACACAGGAAAACCAAAAGTGCTTCCGGCTTTGAAGGTAATTCCTTGATCTCCTCTCTGTTTCTGGAGAATCTGAGACTGATGACTAAATTATGCTGAGAATTTTGCAGCTTACTGAATTTTGCTACGATGATTGTAATCCTGTTTCGATTCTGCAATTGTTCATTGTTCCGGTAGTTATTTCTCCGGTGATTTCCATGAATTTCTAAATTATTTAAGCTACCAGTTCCTCGGCGTCGCAGTCTTCTTCTTTTGTACTCCTTTACCAGAATTTCTGAGAATTTTCTCAAAAAGGAAGAGAATCATAAACATATATTCTCAATGGTTAGTGAGAATTTACCTTGAATGAGGAGTTTGAATTTGACGTTTATGATTGCTCTGTTCGATTAATAATATTTTAGCTGTTTCCGGAGTTCTACATTAGCTGTTGGGCCATCGTCTTCCTCCTTCCCACTCTATTGTCTTTTAAGCCAAGAATTATCTTTTCTGAAGCCAAAACCTTAAAATTTTTGACGCAGACCTTTTCTCTGTGTTGCTTCTAAGCTAAAACTTAAAGTTTAATACAGTCTTTTAGTTGTAGTAATACCAACGTCTTTCTCTCGACATGTATAGTTCGTCTTCTCTTGCTTCGGTGAAGCGTGAAGTCCCTAAATGAGATTGATTGATGCTTAGCATTGTTCATGCTTTTACTAAAGCTAGTTTTGTTGGCTGTGGAATGAAATGAGCTTTTCTTTATTGGTATTATCATGATTTTGTTCCTCTATGGATTTTTCTCTTCCATGATGGGTTATGATTGCTGGTCCTAGTCCTTTAGAGAGATAATTTCTAAATTTCTCTATGAACTCCTTAAGATGTAGTGGCTGGTGTATAAGTATTTCTTTTCAATTTCCTAATATCTGTAGAGAATGCCACTTTCATATTGCTTTTCCTTTGGGATATTTTTCCTTCTGCCTACAATCATTACTGTCCAATGCTAAACTTAGTTTTCTCAATTATTTGTTATTTATTCAGTCATGGCGATTTTCAGCCATTGAATTTGCTTTTTTTTTTTTTTTGGGTCCTGTTTTAGTAAAAGTTTGGTCCTAGAGAGTAATTTTGTTGAAGATTTGGTTCATTTCACCTTGAGTGGAGCTTACATACAATATGAACTTTTGACAGGTATACGGCCGATTCTGAAGCAGAAAACTATTCCAAGATTATCATCGGATTCTCGTTCTTATGTTGATGGGAGCAACAAGGATGACTTGTTCCGTGATAATGTATTTCCCTTTCTACTAGATGTATTTAAGAGTATAATTTTCAATTCATGACATGTTAAGTTTCTCCAGTTCTGCTGCATCTTCAAGATTTGATAACCTTTTAATTTTGCATCTACAGTTTATGCTCGAGCTGGAGCAGAGCACCTTAGGAAGAGCAGCAGGGATACCAATGAAGAAGTTGCTGGCAGAAAAAATGTCAAAAGATGTTGAATCCAAGAGAAGATCACCAAGCGTTATTGCTAGATTAATGGGTCTGGAAGGGCTCCCGTCCCCTCGGCACGTTCACAGACAACAAAAAAGGTTTCCTGAGAATTACCAGCAGAAAAGTGTTTCTATGAACAATCAAAGAAGTAGCCAACTATACGAAGGCCAGTCTAACCGGAGAAGCTTTACTGACCAGCAAGAATTCAAGGACGTTTATGAGGATTTAGAAGCATCACATGTTGCCAACCGCCGGTTTTCTCCAAGAAGGAATGCAAACTCAATTCTCACGAAGACTGAGATGGATTTGATTCAGCAGAAATTTATGGACGCAAAGCGTCTTTCCACTGATGAAAAGTTTCAAAGTTCCAAAGAGCTCGATGACACACTAGAGATGCTAGACTCCAACAAGGACTTACTGTTGAAGTATCTTGGTCAATCAGGTTCCTTGTTTGCGAAGCATTTGCATGATCTACAAGGCGATCCTGGAAGATCTCATGGCAGTCACATGGCTGTCTCAAAGCTGTCTGATTCTGAGAAGTTTGAAAGCAAAGCCAAAGCATGGAGAGCAGAGAAAGATACATTTAAAAAGCCCCACATTGCTTCTCACCTGAAACGTGAAGATGGTCTTCTGCTTGAACCACATAGTCGGCACAGAGCTCGTATTGCTCGTAGTTCATCAAGGATTCCACTGGAAGAGACGACTGACGAAAAGAATCTTCCTACAAGGATTGTTGTTTTGAAGCCAAACCTTGGGAAAGCGCAGAAATCGAGTACGTCTTTTTCATCACCGGAGCTTTCGCAGAGTTATCAGACCGGATTCAAGAAAATCAAGGATTATCCAAATGTTGGCAGTGCTGAAGTGGTAGCATGGAGAAGGAAAGACTCATCTCATGATACAGGCCTACCGAAGTCCATGTCAAAACAAGCTAGAGAAATTGCTCGGGAAATTACAATGAGGATGAGAGATGGCTATGATGAGACCATGGATGCAAAATCTACCGCATACAGAGGATATGTTGGAGATGAGAGCTCATATGATGCTAATGAAAGTGATTCCGACAGCGATTCTGAGGTTTTCAGGTTTTCTTCGAGAAGATCCTTTGATGATAGTAACATGAGCAGGTACCCATCTTCTCATTTGGGTGAATCACCTGTAAATATAGAAGCAAAAAAGCGACTTTCTGAGAGATGGAAGGTGACTCACAAGTACCAAGATTTGGAAATGATTAGTAGGGGCAGCACATTAGGAGAAATGCTGGCCTTGCCCAATAAGGGACAGTTAAATGTTAAGACGAGTCCTGGCCGAGCAAGTAAAGAACCCAGCAGTAGTGGAACTGCTGTTTTGGATGTGCCTTTGGGCATCAGCAGCAGGGATGGATGGAAAGATGCAATATGCAGAAATTCCTCTAGGTCGAGGTCTCTTCCTCCACCCACCGGTGGGAGAGGGAGACGGGACAGAAAAAACACAAATCATGATAAGTTGGCTGAAGACAGAAGCCCGATGCATAATGATTCTGTACATCGTGGTAGGAGTAATGATGTAAAAGGACATGTAGGTCACAGGGAAAATTATTCAGCTAAAGATTCTAAATCTAGGAGCACAACATCTTATCCCTGCCAACACATAGATGCTAACGAGATAGCCTCTTCATCGGGAGCGAATTTTGAGATTCAGATGGAACCAAACACCAAGGACTTATCTGAAAACCAGTCCATGATTCCGGTGACAGTAAAGCCAGATACGTATGAGGTCCCTGTGGTCGATGTGATGATGATCTCGGAATCTGGTCATGACCAAGATGGTTCTAGTCTCCAGGTTTGGTCTCGAAATTCCTTGAACTGAAGTATTTCAATCTTCAGTCTCTAGTATATCTTGACTATGACAGCATGCTTTGTATTTGCTATTCCTACTTCTACTGTAATTTAAAATGCTCCTGCTTTGTGAACTCCATTAAAATTCATTCAAACGGTCCTTGTGCCATGCTCCTCGTTGGACAGGAGTGCATAATCTTCTTCTTTTCACTTGAATTTCTGTGTTCTTTTAATTTCTTGTCACACACTAGTTTATTGAACCGTTGGTGCGTTATGATGTAGTAGTACATACTTAATCGATCTTGCCTTTTTCAGCATCTGCACAAGGAATCACCTGATCAAGGATCTCCTCACGAGCAGTGCCCTGGAGCTGAGCCAGAATCTTCGGAGAGCTCCAAGGAAGCGGAACACCCTAGTCCAATTTCAGTCCTTGGGGTCCCCTGCAGCGAAGATCCGTCTTCCTCTGAAAGTTTTGAGAGAGTTAGTGCTGAACTTCATGGTATGAAATTGTTGTCTTTGACTATTTATTTGCATGTAGGAAATGCATGATGTCCAAGTCAACTATATAAAACCTTCTTACTGTCTAGACAAAGTAACTTTAGCTCTATAGATTCAAAATCATGGCATGACCGTAACTATAAAAGCATTTATCGAAGGTTAGGCAAAAAAAAGTCATGCGACTAGAGGCCATCCTATTTCTGCATCCTGAATATATGAGCTTCGATTTCTTTTTCTAGAAAGCAATGTAATGTTAAAGATCTTCACTAGTTTTGTACTATGCATCGAGCATTACTAAATTTTCTTCTCCGTAATTCTTGGTTTTAACAATGATAATCTTGTCAATTGTTCTTTTGGTCCTCCAACGTAGGACTCCGGATGCAACTAAAGCTCCTGAAGATGGAATCAGGCACATATACCGAAACATCCTCCTCTCTTCTTCCAATCGAGGAAGAAGAAGCGCAGCCGTCTCCAGTAGCATCCGAAGTTGACCATATCTTCGCAGGTGAGAGCTGGAGGACTTGTTATGCTCTTGATGTGTTGATCGAGTCCGGCCTCGAAGAATCCGACTTCAATACACTGAGAAAATCGTGGCACTCCCCAAATTGCCCCTTGGATCCCAAGGTTTTCGACAAACTGGAGAAGAGATACAACGATGAGACACGAGGATCGAGGTGGGAAAGGAAGCTCCTTTTCGATAGAATAAACTCAACGGTGCTAGAGATTTTAGAGGAGAGAGTAAACCTGTGTCCGTGGGTGATGCCAAAAGTAGCAGGATGGAATTCGCAGTGGCGAGGTGTCGAGGAAGCTCTGGAGAGATTGATCAACGAAGACTACGCGAACGGGGAAAGGGAACTGGACAGAGAGATGCTGTGGTCGGATTCTATAGCAGAGATTGACGTGTTAGGTATTGAGATTGAGAAATTGTTGATAGATGAGTTGATAGTTGAGGTTATATGTATGTAATGTAACTAATGCAGCTTAGCTTTTCAACTGAAACTGGGAATAGGAGGAGGAATAGTTGGTAACTTAGGTACGTAGAATAACATCTCAAATTTAATCAATAAATACGACTAAGCCTCTCTCTCTCTCTCTCTCTCTCTCTCTCTCTCTCTCAACTCCACAGTCCACACAAACTCATAAAAATAGAAATGACTATTCCTAAGTCAAAATCGGAAATAGGATTGACTAGCGATTCTGATCTCCTTTCTATTCAAGAGTTCTTATGCCTTTTCACTAGATGATGACATCCCCTGTTCCGTAGACTAAAAAAATACGTAGTTTTGAGAATGAGACACCATGTTCGGGACAGGGGATCTCATCTGCCTTTTCACGTCTCGAAAAACGGACAAATTTCTTCACTTACATCTTAGTTACATCCAAGACTATAATAACAAGAGTCCTTAGTTCTATTGCATTAACTCTTGATGATAGCTTAGATCATTTGTTAAGAGAGAGAGGGAGAGATGTAGAGAACTTGTGCATGCATTCCTTTAATTTCACCCAAACCATACCATCTATCTACACTAGACATCCAAACACAACGAAATGACATGACATGAATACATAAACCCTAATTACTCAAGAAATAAGCATGGAAACGGAAACCCTAACCCTAAAGCAGCGGCTAGCATGCATGCATGCAGTAATGAATGAATGATTTAACGGAAAGAAGGTCCATGGCCATGGCCATGGGGCTGAAGCTGGCTGTAAATCTCCATATAAGTAGAGAACAAAAGCCTATCTTTGGCCCCAGTCTTATGCTTCCTGTTCTGCTTGCAGAAATACTTCAACTCCGCCAGCTTGCAGCAGCCCAGCATCTGCCCCAGGAACAAGAACAGCCAGTTTATCTCCCTCTTCTTCTCCGTCGCCACCGGCTTCGCGCACCCCCGCTGCTCGCAGAACCGGCAGTCGGGCAGCGCCGGGCTCATCCACGCCTCGGGCGCCCGCTGCCGCATCTCCTCGCTGTGCTTCGCGATGAACACCGCCACCTCCCGGAACTTCGACCGGAGGTCGTACTCGACCTCGAACTGCCGGTCGCACCTCTTGCACTGCACTCTGCCGGCAATGGCGTCGATGTCCTGGCCGAGGAGATGTTGGACGCTGTGAACAACTGCTTTGCGGTTGGTTGCCCACGGGTATGGCGGTGTGATGGTTTTCGGCGACTTGGTGGAGCGACGCCCCGGCCCGGGTGGCTGCGGAGCGACGGGGGAGCTGGAGAGGCTAAGGAAGGGCTTGTCGCCGGCGGTGGCCATGATGATTAATTTGATTATGGAGAAATGAGTTTTAGTTTTACATTATTTGAGATGGAAGAGACAATGAGGAGAGGAAGTAGAGTTTTAAATGGAAATGGAGAGTAGGGTTTTGGCGATTTCATGGGGAATTCTGTTTGAAACGTCAAGAAAAATCCGTACTGGAATCTTTATCCACTCTCCTCTCTAACTAAACAAATCTCGTACGTACTTCAAATTGATCAATTCTTCTTGTTTTTTCTTTAAAAAAAAACAACAAAAAAATAAAATAAAAAGGAAGAATAAATTGTTTTCATATCAATATTATCGTCCAATCCTCTGTCCCACTCTAATTATCCATATTTTTTTTTTGGAATATCCATTTAATCGACCACTTATCCAAAATAGAAAATGGGATGGAGGGAGTACATAGTTTTTAACACAATTGTAATATTGGTGGACATTTTTTATGTATTTATTATTTATTCATATATATTTTTCGCATTTGGAATCCGGATGAGACCCTCTGTCCCCAAATTGGTGTACCATACTTCAAATTAGGAAGTTTTGAATTCTCTCTCTTAGTTGTCATTTTAATTTTGGTTATTAGTGTATGTCAAAACTTTCTAATTTTATATTGATACACCAATTTGGGGACAGACTATCTCATCCGTTTGGAATCGAGTTTGAATATATTTCGGATTCTATTAATAATAGTATCTTTTGTACGGTATTTATCTAAATGATTTATTGGATATTTTGGCACAACATTATTGGTTTTATCAGTTGCACTTGCACTTGCACTTGCACGCATATTTTATTTTGGTATCTCACAATTACAAATGACTAAGGAGAAAAATAAAATAGTGTTATGGAAATTGTTTACGGTGAATTCTGTGACGTGCATAGAATATTTATTACAGTAAGCATTATAGTCATTTCAATTCCACCAAAATTCTTCAACGGAGATGAAAAATATTTATAAATTTAGATGAGAAAAATCTAACATGACCGACCTTAGCTCAGTTGGTAGAGCGGAGGACTGTAGTTTGTTTGCTGAAATCCTTAGGTCGCTGGTTCGAATCCGGCAGGTCGGATTTTTTTTTTTTTTTTAATTGAGATGGGCCTGCAATTTTAACGCATGGCGTCCATCTGTCGGTGCAACACGAAAATGTAAGAGACGATCCGCGTCCATTTGTCGGTAAAATTTTAAATTTAGATGGGCCTGCAATTTTAACGCATGGCGTCCATCTGTCAATGCAACACGAAAATGTAAGAGACGATCCGTTTTTTTTTTTTTTTTTAATTGAGATGGGCCTGCAATTTTAACGCATGGCGTCCATCTGTCGGTGCAACACGAAAATGTAAGAGACGATCCGGATTATTAGGGATTCATCGAAACTTGACAGCATGAGTAGAGCAGGGGAAAGTGAAACAGAGCTAAGATCCAAACATATACATATACAGGAATCTAATGTAACTTGAATCAACATATATATATATAGTGGGATGGTTCATCTTCATCAACAAAAACTGCAAAAATTTACAAGAATGCCATCAAATCAAGAGACAGCTGCTGCTACTCCTTTACTATTATTAAGCAGAGGAAGAGGGAGAGGGAAAGGTCCCCTGAACTCGGAGGCGATGGTGGGGGCCCAGAGCTGGGCGTTCTTGACCTTGGATATGCTCGACAGCACCTCCAATGGCGTCACCTTCCCGCTCACCGTCACCTTCTTCGCCGCAAAATCTATGTTGAACGACCGAACACCTGATCATATGAAAACACGTACAGTCGTCAACTGACTCTTGTAGACTGAAACAAACGGAACGAACGAATAAACACACACGACACATAGTCATAGATTAAGATTGGCTGGCTTACCTTCCATTCTTGAAATATGCTTCCTCATCTTCCTCTCGCACCCTTTGCAATGCAACGACACTCTCAATACCACCACCTGATCTGGTGCAGGGGAGGAGGGAGCCGCTTTCTCTCTCTCTCCCTCCTCTCTCACTTCTTCTCCTCCTCCTCCTCCTTCTTCTTCTTCGTCTTTCGTATTCGAAATTCGAGGAGGGTGATCGAGGTCGAGGTCGGATAGAGCAGAGAGCAGCTCCTTCCCGCTCAGCAAGTATCTGGTCGAACCAGGAGGGCTGATGAAGTCCCCAGGCTTGGTGCAGCTCCAGCTCTTTCTCGGAATCTGCATCACGCTCTTCTTTGTCTCCTTCTCGCCACCGCCATTGATCTCTGCAGCCGGGATCTTCGGACTCTTCTTCTTTTTCCTGTGGCGGGTGAGAGGTGGGAGAGGTGGGGGAGGGAGGGGGTTGGCGCTCCTACGACAGTCGCTGATGATGGGGTTGTGGCGGTCGATGGCCGGGCTCGAGCTGCCGGCGGCGGAGCCGGAGGAGGAGGAGGGGTGTTCCATGCTGAGGCGTATGGCGGTTGCTGCTTGTGATGCGCACAATATATCGATTTTTCTCATGTTTGGATTGAGTTGTTTTCTTTTTTGGGAATCGGATTTGTTTGGGAAAAGAGAGAGAGAGAATACAAAAAAGAGGAAGGCTTTGAGGCTAGATTCCTGGTGTGGTGTTGCGTTTTCATGTTTTTATATTAGTCGGCACGGCACGTCTCTACTATTTTATACTCACTTGCACTTATTCTCGAAACGTGTCGAGTAGGATAGAACGGAACGAAATGCCATACGATACTCGTCTATCGTTTTATGTTTCTAGTAACGTACTAAGGTGAAATATATGCACGTCTAGTTTAGTCTCTAGTTACAAACTGAATTTTGTGAGCAACCAGAGTCATGCATAAGAATGGTTCCAATTTTCAACTAGACTCTTCGGCACCTGAAATTACTTTAAGGCATAACTCGATATCTAAATTCGGGCTAAATCTGTTACAAAATGAATGTTACAGAGCTAAAATGACCGGTGTGTGTTTTCGGGCCAGCGTGCACGTATTATTTAATGGAACAGCAACATTTTCTGCAGATTTAACAGAGCAAGAACATGGCTATAAAATTATTAACTTCAAGAAATGGAAGAACAAGATAACACATGTGTATGGATTCAGTGACAGTATGTTTTGCCTTCTTTCTGTCTATTGTAATTAATTAATAAAACAATTTTACTGAATTCAAAAACTTATTTTACTGTTAATCAATATTGAATAGTTGGCACTAAATACATCTCTGAACAAAAATTTAATGAAATTCCTGAGAGTGCGAATGTTGATGAATTAAATAGGCTGACAATATATAGAACAACGGTTAAATTAAACATATACTCCCTCCGTTTACTCTGATTTAACTCGTTTCGTTGAAATGAAACGGGCTAAATCAGGGCAGACGGAGGGAGCATGTACTAATTACTTTTGATTAACTTGCATAATTATGGTGCTAATTCCCTTTTCCTTCAAATAATTAAAGTAGGCGTGTGGAGAAAATGGCAATTAGTACTTCAACGGTTAGTAATTTGCCTTATTTGGTCTCTTAATTTATGATTATTAGGTTGATTATTTATGTCACGTTGTTAGCCAACTTTATAGCCCAATAATTTCCTAATTCAATTACTATTAAATTAATATCGGTTTTACCTAAAACATCGGATGTGCGTGTATTCAGCCGAACAGTAAAGTCGATAAAGATTAGGTCAAAGTGCAAATATTCGTGTTAAGCCTTAATTAATTAGTTACTAATAAAAGCTGTATTTTATCGCATACTGTTTCCCACGGTTACTGGGAAAAGTTACAGGCGTTGAAATTACGCCAATTCTTTTTTTACTGCAGCCTTTTTTATATTTTTTTAAAATTTCTTTTTTGGACCAAAAACAAAAAGCAAAGCAAAGAAAAGAAAACTTTCCTTTGTTATATAGATGGATGAGAATAATTTGAACTGTCTCAATTGCTTTAGGAATATATGCTTCTTCAATTTAAAATTAAAATCATGCCCACTTTTTTCTTTGTATGGAAGAAAGAATGTTGTGTTACATTTGATTCCAGAAAAACTATGGAATCTGATCCCTTTCAGCACTAACTTTTTTCTATCTTGAGCAAAATTATCTCTTGTTCGTCTCGTATTGACTTGTTCATTCGTTCTTGAAAAATTGTTTATGTGACGAATGACTAAATTTTAATACGGGTATCAGAGTCGACCAAAAAACGAGTCGCTAATGAATGGCCCATCAAGATAGAACTGTGAATCTATAATTCTGGGCTGTTTTAAATTTTAATTACATTGGGCTAGCTAAAAAAGGAAGAAGGAAAATAAAGCACAAATATTCTCTCCTTTTGGGCCTAAAGTACTGTAGCCCATCCAGCCTAAAATCATAAGTTTCGGACAGTAGGGATTAAGTTTCAGGATCAAAGGTCACGAGCTCGAATCCTCTGTTCACGGCCTTTAAAATTAATGTTATTAAAGCTTTAAAAAAATCATAAGTTTTGTTCCAAATTTGCTCAATATTCTTTCATTTTCAACATGCATTCACTAATAATAATTTCATTGATAAATAGAAATAGACTGTGTTTATATATTAGCAACCTTTCATCAAAACCATACACCATTCACTCAAAGAAACTTGAACAATGCATTCATGCTTATTTGATATTTCACACAGCTAATTAACTAGTTGTGAGGCGGAGGCAGAGGCGGCGGGTCGCTGGTTCTGCGGGACGGGCCCGATGGCGGAATCGGCATGCCTTTCGGGAGCCGTCCGAATACGAGCTTCGACTCCGCGACCGTCACGTCTTTCGGAAGCTCTCCGACCATAATTTTCCGGTTGAGAGCAAATCCGGTGAAAAGGAAGGTTTGCAGAAGCAATGCAAAGAGCAGAATTTGGGCTCTCATTATCAAATCTTTTTTCTTGTTTTAATTCACCTTTGTTTCTTGAAGTAAAATCATTAATTTGTCACTCATTATATAGTGGATTATTATAGGAGTATTACTTAAATCTAATTAATACTAGTATTTTGGTTTTGGATTGAGCCTTAATTACGCACTTAATTATTATTCCCATATTAAAAATAAAAGTCAGCATACTCCGATTACATATTAAAATTGTGTCACACTTGCTATATATTTAATCTTGACTGTCATATTGGCCACTTATTCCGCTATTCTTCGTTGACATACTTAATACGTCCACAGACGATACGACGACGATATTAATAATTAACTAGTCTGTTATTTGAGATTGTAAGAAGTTGGTTCAGTGAGAAGGCAAGCAGACATCCTGCCATCCAGTGCAATGCTGAAGAAAGTGTTTCAGATCGTCGCTCGGCGCCTCGACCGTCCACTTACTGTAGTATTCCCGAGGGTCGAACACGCAGCCTTCGTTCGTTAAACCCGAATCGGTTTCACCGATGAACAAATCGCCTTCGGATTTTATGCATCCGCAGCATTCCTCCTCTTTATCACATGCCTTTTCCTTATAGTACTTGAAGGCAACCTTCTTGTTTCCGGCCTCGTATATGTTGCACTGCGAGTAAACCTGCAGACAAACGAAGAAGAAGAGGAGATAATCGACTCAAGCAACGAAAGAATCAAACATAAGAAGCCGAACAACGGAAAAGAATCAAATCACCTGAGACTCCACACTTGCACAAACAGCATAAATAGCCCAGTTTCTAGTATAATTGTTATACAAATGCACCTTCCCAAACCTGACCCTCGGATGCCTCTGCCTCGTCCCATCGAAGAAACAATGGTGGATCGTCACCCTAATGCACCGATCCCCCACGTGCGAAGGATCAGCCCCGATCAGCACAGTCTTGTTATGATTCGCAAAATGGCACCTAAACATAAAAAAACAACCTTCAAATAACCATCACGTACATTGAAACAGGGCTAATAAGCTCAGAATTGACCTAGAGATGGTAATGTCCGTGCTCCCTCGACTAATATCAATCAATCCGTCTCCGAAATCACTGAGGGTGCAACGATCAATCCAAATGTACTTGGAGTTAGGCTTGATCTGGATGCCATCGACGTCGTCCCCTACTCCCCGCTCGAGGGCTAAGTTGCAAATTATGACATGTTCGCATTCCTTCAGCCTTAGGCCTTTCCCTGTGAGCGTGATCCTCCGGCCGCGGCCGTCAATGGTCTTGTGGGAGGACACACTCAGGTAAGATGAGAGCTCAATGGTGCCCGAGACGTCGAAGACGATCCATAGAGGCTCCTTCTTTCGACATCCGTAGCGGAGTGAACCGGGGCCATCATCTTTGGAATGCACATAAAGGAAGCAATTAACATATACATTAGTAGTATGCTTCAAAATGGCCATGGATCAATATGTTGAATTCTGGTTACCGACATTTTATTAAAACTCGTGTCGAAGATCATGGTAATTCTAGCTAATATACTAGTAAATGCTAGTTTCTTCTTCTTCCATAACTCCAATCCGATATCAGTTGTATACAAATACATGATGCCACTTTACATAATCTTTATTAAAAAAACAAACAAAAGAATTCGGAATTTGTATTTACCAGCAAGAGTAGTGACGGAGTAAACGTCGCCGTTTAGGCCACCGACGGTAAGATTCCCGAAGCCCTCAGCTCGGGCCGCTAGAGACCGTAGGCCGGAATCCACGTTTCCGTACGGCAACTGCAACCCCATCTCTCTCTCTCTCTCTCTCTCTCTCTCTCGCTCCTCCTCCAATTTCAGAGTGAGTTTGTTATCTGTGTAATCTATCTATCTATAAATATAAATATGAGGAGTTAGAGAGAGAAAGTGGGAGTTTCCTGCAATTGATTGATATGTTTCGCTTCGTGGCTGTTAATGGTGAAAAGATCAAACCGACAGTTTCTTCATTTTTGATTAATTAATTAAAGACAAATTAAAGGAGTAGCCTTTTGACTTTCTTCAATCTTCGTTGACTCTTCCTTATCCAAGAGTCGAGTCTAGGCCACTAAAATATCTCTTAACCAATTTTTAAATAACATTGGGCTTTTAAAGGCCCAATAAGAGAGGGAAATAACTGGGCCCGGCCCACTTAATCAGCCCATTATCGCTGCTGACTATGAGGTGGGCCATGGCCTCGGAGTCTTGGGCTTGAAAGAAAGAATTAAAATTCATGCATGCGTTCAAAAGGAAGTTAAATGGTGAGTTATCGCTTTCAAAAGAAAAAAATATAATTCAAGGAGCATGCATGGACCATTATTTACGAATCGCAAGTGGAATATCAACCCCAAAAATTAAAAGTGGGTACATCCAAATATGTCACAACAACAAATTCTTCATGCATATATGCATGCATGGTCCTGTCTTTTTCAAGTTGAGCCAATTCTTTTTGACAATTCGGGCACGTTTCTTCAATCCTTTCACAATATGATCAACTGATAAAAATTTACGTGTCTATGGCTCGATAGAGAGGGCAGTCGTCGTAATAAATTAATTAGTTTTTTTCTTGATTTTGTCTGTTTGTTTTGTGGATTCATACACGTAGATATATACTGTGGAGGCGTCACTACGGGATTTCAGATTAAGAGAATTTTGCAGAAAGCCAAAATGGAGGTTGCTCATTCTCTGTATTTCGCCTACAAATACATAGATTATCTACAATCAAAGGAATTAAGTTGACTACTCGTATATTATCTGGATAGAATAGAATTGAATTACGTCGACATCTGATCATTTGTTTTCATTCAGTTTAACTAATGCATGCATGCAGATCTATTAAGACTACTGATACTTCATAGTTTTAATATATATTTGGGTTGTATTTATCTCTTTTATTTCCTAGTATTTAGTCGTCCAGTAGCTATAGTTTGTTAGGTTTTCCATCTTTTGTGGATCTTTTCTGTTGTATTTGTATTATATATTCTCAGCAATAGTAATGATTCAATTGCGCCGTGAAAATACTTCTCCTATTTTCCCTTTCATGGTATCAGCTTAATTGCACCAGAAAACCCTATCTTTTCTTTCTCTCATGGCCGCCGTCGCTCCCCCCTCCTCCGATTCTCTTCCGATCGCCACCATGATCCACATGGTGTCTATCAAATTATCTTCCACCAATTTTCTGCTGTGGAAACGTCAGATTATTCCCATGCTCACAAGCTTTGAGCTTCTCGGGTTCGTCGACGGAAAATCTGCAGCGCCGTCGCCAACTGTTGTCTCGGCCACCGGCGAAATCAGCCCAAATCCAGCCTACACGAAGTGGCTATCTACAGATCAACGTCTCCTCGCCGTTCTCTTCTCCACCCTCTCTGAAGAAGCTATGGCGGAGGTTGTTGAGTGTACTTCTTCTCGCGATGCGTGGATCGCTCTTGAGGCAGCCTTCTCTCACTCCTCCGCTTCTCGTATCAACCAACTACGTGAGGAACTTCTTTCCCTTCGTCGCGGTTCTCTTACGGTCAAAGATTATGGCTCTCGTTTCAAGGGGCTTTGTGATCAACTCTCTGCCGTTGGGAAACCGGTCGATGAGTCCGATAAAAGTCACTGGTTTCTACGCGGCTTGGGAGCTGCCTTTGCAAACTTCGCCGATGCCCGTATGTCGATGCAACCGATTCCATCTTTCTCGGCTCTTCTTCATCAAGCTATTCAGTTTGATCTTATGACGAAATCGATGGATGCTTCTGATTCTTCTCCATCTGTGGCCTTCACGGTTTCCTCAAATACTCATCCATCCGGCAACAACTCGGCTGCGTCCTCTCGATCGAACAACAATCCAGGTGGCAATGGTGGTCGTTCTTCAAATGGTGGCCGTGGTGGTGGCCGCTCCGGTGGAGGACGTGGTGGTGGTCAGCCTCGCAAGCCTCGATGCCAAATCTGCCGTGGTGAACATTATGCAGATAAATGCCCTTTATATCTTGCTCGTGCTCCGTCTACTCCGGCTAATCTGGCCGAAGCCTCAGATCATGTTTTGAGTTTTGCATCTCTCCCTCTCTCTCTCAAAAACAAAACTGCAACTGTTTTCTTTTCTACGAATTGTTCTTCGGAACAGTTCGTGGATTTCGATAACGAGGAGAAACATCGAGCGTTAGTTAATTTTTTTACACCGTACAAATGTGTATTTTTGTATTTATTGTACGTACTTGTTATAGATTTGTTACTGTGCTTGTCTTCTTCTTGTTGTTCGCGGACGTAGATAATTAATTTTACCATGCAATTTATTTGGAATTATTCATGCACACTTGTGAGAGAGAGAGAGAGAGGTTTTTCCTAAAAGGGGGAGAAATAAAAACTTTATTGCTCCCTCACTTGCAAAAAAATCATCAAGTGTTCTTGTTGTCAAATAAAAAAGGTTCTGGCATTGAAAAAGATTAGACCATACTATCATAATATTCACCTTTTCCCATTTCCCCATGATTTCCAATACTACTATAACAAATTAACAAGGCAAAGGAATTCCTCCTTCCCCCCCTCCCCCCTCCTTTTATTTCGAAATGCAAAGGATTCTTTAAGCCAAATATAAGAGTGTGCTCGTTCCGTTCCGTCCAATTAGGCTTCGTCGAAAAATTAAGAGTGGGCATTAATGATTCTAGTGATGTATACCGATTTTAATCTCATAATTAACTACCAAAAGACTACTACATGTATATCATACCAATACTCTATGGTTAAAGCAAAGAACAACTGAAAAGTTGCTCACTTTCTATTTTCTTTTCATTTCTGAAAAGATTTCAACACTTTATTTTATTCAACGCATAAATTGCAGTACTACATTAATCATATATATACTATACAGTGGAATTCAAAGATTCTTTGTTTGAATTTACAAACAAATTAACAAACAATTAATCTCCAGAATTAATTAATTAAAATATCTGCTGCTGAGCCTGAGATTTCTTGCAATGAGCAATGGCGGCTTCGATCGACCCCTCGATTTCGGTTGCGCTGCTGCTCCGCCTCAGACACTGGTTCTCTCCGCCGTTGGAGTTCAGAGAGAAGGAGGAGGAACCGGAGGAGGAATTCGAGGAAGACGACGATAGGCATTTCGTCGGGGAATGCCGTTTAATGGCGCTCGAGAACGACCGCCGTTGCGCGGCGTTGGTGTCATCTCCACCGCCGCCGTTATCTCTCTCGATGTTGTTGATTATGGCGGCTATCGTCGGATACGGCGCCGTTTCGAGCGCCTTCCTCTTCAATTTGTGCGGGATCTCGCCGCCGCCGTTGCTAGGGTTTTGAGGTTTGGCGGCGGAATCGGCGGAGCAGGCGGACTTGACGAAGAGCGAGCGGAGGTAATTCCTGGAGGCGCGGAGCTTGTGGCCGATGGCGGAGGTTTTGATTAGGTTTAGTCTCTTCGGCCAGGGGATTTTGGCCGGGTGGTGGTGGAGGAAGGCTTTGAGCTCGCTCGACCACTCGAAGAAGAAGCTGTCGTCGGAGGAGGAGTTGAGGCCGTCGCAGCTCACTCGCCGGGAGTCGGAGGGGGAGATGTTGCAGGAATCGACGGCGGTGGCGGGGAGGGAGGAGTAGGTTTCTTCGGCGGCGGCGGCGGAGGAGGGGAGGAGGTAGAGGGGGAGGAGCTTGCCCTTGTGGAAGAGGTGGTCGGCGGGGGAGGCGGAGGCGGCGCACATTTGGAACTCGAATTCTCTGCTCTGTGGAGATGATGAGCTTACTTCCATGTCTATGTACTCTTCTTCTTCCTCTTCTCCTCCTCCTCCATTTTCACATACTGTAAGACTCGTAATCTTCATCTCTCTCTCTCCTCTCTCTCTCTCTCTCTCTCTCTCTCTCTCTCTAAGGTTCAGTGGAGAATGGAAGAGGAAGTGGAGAGGCAGAGCATCCTTTAAAGGAAGGATGAATCCAAGTATAACTGCTAAGCAAAAGTCAGGTATTACGTACTCCCTCCGTCCCGCTATTGTTGTCCCATTTGACTTTTTGACTTTTTCGGCACGCTTTTCCACCGAGGCGTAGTACGGGTTTTACGATATAATTTTGAAATATTATTTCTTTTACGGGATACTACGACACTCGTAGTATCCCGTAAAAGAAATAATATTTCAAAATTATATCGTAAAACCCGTACTACGTCTCGGTGGAAACGCGTGCCGGAAAAGTCAAAAAGTCAACTGTGCCAACAATAGCGGGACGGAGGGAGTACTATTTACCTTTTTCTTTATTATTTATTTTTAAATATTTACTATTAAAAGGAAATATTACATCCTATTTGCATGCATTAAGATGGTAAATTTTGAACAACATACTTCCAAAAATGGACAAAACCCCATGCATAGTAGTGGTTATATTAATAAATTAAATTCAAATATTTGATCACTCAAATTCAAATTTGCACATTAGTATACAATGAAACCTATCAAAGCTGTATATGTGTGTCGACGGTCGACCGAGTAGTAGGATCCCGAATTCAAATTATCTGTGACACAATCTTTAAATTTACGTTTCAAAAAAAAATCGATGAAAGTGAAAGAGTAATGGATTCTTGTATTTTAAGAAAAAATATTAATCTAATTCAAGAATTAATGGGACTTTTATAGATCTGAGGGTTGACTCGGTCAAAACATGGGCATCTATCTAGATTTTTACTACTAATGTTTTTATTTGATTATTTTACTATGTTTGAGGTATCTAATTCAAAAGTAGATTTATTTAAAAAATTTGCCCCATTTCCATATAACTACCCTTGGGTTCAACATTTAGCTCTTGTCGTAACATTAGTTTAAATTCAAAATTTAATTTAATTTGTATCCTTCCAAAAACCGAGGCTCTTTTTTTTGTTTGTGACTTTCTTGAATTTAAATAATCTTATAATAATTTTCTTCATTTTCTTTCCTTTACAAAATTATTACTCATGATTTTTTTTAATTATTAAAAAATAAATAGGTGAGTGACTGGAGAACATCAGATTTATCACATGTCATCTGACAAATTTAAAAAGGGCATACTCTGCACTCCTTTTCCGACGTGGCCCAATTCTATTGGCCTTTAATTGTGACTGGAAATTATACTATATTTATTTAATTTAATTTTTCCTTTTCATGTTTCTATTATGAAGCGCCCCGATTCCTCTGCAACGTGGAAATTCTATTATCCTTTTCCATCATAAATAATTGATGCCTTGATCTTTCACGGAAAATAAAATTGAAATGTTGATAGCTACGTGCTTCCTTCGTTTCTTTCGACACGATCATTTTTTTATTTGGGAATTCGAAATTTAGAAAAAGCTTTGTCAAAGTCATGTGGCATCCACGGTGTTAGGATTGCGAAAGCTGATATTTACATTTTTTATTTCATTTTAATTTCCCCAAAAGTCTAGAATATTTAATTTGATTATAGAGGGAGAGATGCTTTTGAGGTAGGCAACATAGGATTCAAACAATGTATGTGATTCTCGAGGACGACACGAGCTTTTTCATAAAATAAGATGGTGTGTTGAATACGATTTTTGCATATTTACTCTCCCTCTCTAGCTAGCTCAGATCATATTTTCATCACTCTATTTTATAGAGTGAATAAAAATACCCCCTAGTTTATATCTCAAAATGATTCTACTACTCCCTCCGTCCCTTTGGAGTTGTTACATTTCTTTTCAGCATTTGTCTCAAGCATTTTCGAGCGTCTTGGTGGTAAGTTTCAAAATATCTTTTTGTGAAAATTTTAAATTTACAAGATACTACAAGTGTTTTACTATCTCATAAAAGGAAAAAATCTTTAAAAAACTATTTTGAAACTTATCATTAAAATTCTCGAAAACGCTTGAGACAAATGCTAAAAAGAAATGTAACAACTCCAAAGGGACGGAGAGAGTATATCACACTATTTATTAGCCCAATGGAACTAAATCCATCAGTACAAACGTTCCTCTGCCCATCGTGAACGCTCTTAACGTGACCATCACTGACGTAACAGTATTAGAATTTACTTTCTAAAAAAAAAAAAATTATAAGTTACAAAAGAATAGGGAGGTAAGTAACATCCCTTTGCATGGGAGTACTAATATATACTAACATCTACAAATATAGTGTAAGAATTAAGATTTTACCTCATTCACATTTGGCTTTCTTTTAATTTACCTGTTATGGTGAGATTTCCATGGAATACTATGTACAACCAGCCTTTGAAGCTGGGCGGAATCGGTATTTATATACTCTTCCTAGGTTCTTTGTCGAACTTTTCGTCGAATTCCCAGTCGATAACTCCCTCCATTGAATTGTTTACGCTATGGTCCTCGAGCTCCAGCTCCCACTTCAACTTAGACAGTTGTGCCTCTGCCTCCGAAGACCTACGGTTGTGTCCAAAAGAGTCTCGATGTTCCACTTCTCTCATAGCCGGTACTTTGGTCGAAAGACTACGGACCAAAGGAATGGCTTTTATTGGATTGAAGGGCAATGCCATCCCTTTTTGTGCCTCGCTTTCATTTTTTGATTTAGGACTGAATTCTAGTTTCGACACCTGTCTTGAAAGGAACGGAAGCCCGGGGATCCGCACCTTTGGGGGCGTCTCTGGTAGCAGTGATGGTCTATCGATGGATTCAAATTCATGTTTGATATCATCGAATGCATCCAACAGTTTGTCCATCTTTTCATCACCCAGTCTAGGAAAAAACGAGCCATGTGTATGTATATTGTTTTAGAAGCTTAGAGCAACAAGATACAAACAGTAGATGATGACGACGTTATTATAGTTCACCTTGAATCATTGTTTTGATGGGCGGAGAACTGTGTCCTAATGCGTTCGACTAAGCTGAACGTAACTTTCATCTACATGATCATGAACGATCCACATGAACCAAGAGAGGTTTAAATTCAGCAAATGAATTATGTAATATTGTTTCACATTATTGCTTCTTGACATGGAACAAAGCATACCTTGGAATCCAAATTCTGGTACCGTTTACCGAGCTTCTTCCATAAATCCACTGCTTCATCGTTCTTTCCCTCAGTGCTAGCAACCTCGTCTAACCTGGCAAAACTGGATGTTAGCTATGTGCTCTGGTTTTCCAGATTAGTATTTAAGAGGATACCTATTCAATTTCTCCACAAGCTCATAATACGAAGAGAGAGAAGGCCCCAACTCATCCTGGTTAACCAAGATTATTCAGATGTAGAAGTTTGCTTCTAAATCAAGGAATTGTAACAGCAGAGTTGAATACCTTGAGTGCCTCTAAGGTGCTTTTAGCCCAATTCAAGAAATACTCTTCATGACTTTCCAGCTCATCGCTAACATGGAAAAAGTCGAGATTTAGATATAAAATGTCTATTGTTGATATTTAGTTTCATATTGGAAGACAAGATTTAACTTATCATGATTGTTTTTAAGTGAAACAGCAATTTAAAACGGAACCTACTTAACGAGCTTCTTCTTCCTTGCCGCGCTTGATGACTGGAAAGCCCATGTGCTTTCGAGGAAGTTGATGAATGTGTTGCAAACTTTTGCTTCTGCTCTGTATGTAGCAATAGATTTTGCAAGCTCGTCGTCCTGAGTAGTATTGTAACTTTAGAGGTTATGAGCAGTACACTTTAGAGGTTATGAGCAGTACACTTAATCCCAGAAAAGCTCTTACCCTCACGTTGAAATGTTGCATAATCTCGTTACTGGCTTCTTCAAATTGGTCCCTTTCTTCTCTGGCATTGTGAAGGCGGGAATGAGCAGAAACCAAGGCAGCCGCAACCTGCATACAAACTCATTAGGAGCAACACTATTGCATTATCAGTATAAAACCTTAAAGAAGTTATGATTCAAACTTATATTTCTTATTCGATGTATGCGAGAGGTTCAAAAAAGTTGTTCGATCAGAATATTTTAGCTCTCCGTCTGCTTCGACTTTAGTAAATATTCTTTAATCCTCATCACTGTTTTGAGGTTTGCAACTCTAGATATTGAGGTTTTCTTAACACACTATTTCCACAAAATCTTTGGGATCAACAAGTTATGGAAAGAAAAAATTGATATCCATGCGGAAATTGGTTTACTGAACATCTAGGAGAATAAAAGAACTTGTAAAACCTGCTTCAGCTCTTCTTCAAGCTCATCTTTTCTCTTTTCGAGAGCTTTGATCTCATCTCTTAAATCCTGGAAAATAACATTTTAGTCAGCCAGGTCTCATGTGGTACAATGGGATAGAATTTCTAAGTTTGCAGGCATTTATCTCATCATTCTAGGCAGACGACAAGCATAATTAGCGCTTAAAAGTAATCAATAACAAAATCAAGCCCATGACAGAAACCAGTGTTTTGAAGGATACCTACATTTTAACAAGGATAACCAATGTTTATAATATTTATTATGCACAGGAACAGGCAAGAAGTTTCACATCCACTTTGCAAGCAGCAGAATAATTAGTATTCTGTGAGACATTTATTCCAATTACCTTTTCAGCCTGAACTACTTCTTCGGCTTTGGTGACACGAAATTTAAGAGCTTCTTCCTTTTGAAATCTAGCAGAATGAAAAATGAGCATATAAGCAAACAATCGCTCAGCAAAGTTTCAGACTTGTGGAAGCAAGCTATACTTCAGTGCTAAGCTGAAACATCCATCTTTCTAACAGTATATTGTAACGTCAACTCTCAACTC
This sequence comes from Thymus mandschuricus, assembly GCA_029379335.1. Lineage (NCBI taxonomy): Eukaryota > Viridiplantae > Streptophyta > Magnoliopsida > Lamiales > Lamiaceae > Thymus > Thymus mandschuricus. The sequence goes on along the minus strand of CM057079.1, from coordinate 3,915,880 downwards.
ATTGCATCTTTTAACTGCGCATACCATTATTGCCTTTGTGGTTGGGAGGAAGATGAAGATTTCCGAGTAATGTAGGCATATACTAACCTATTATCTATAATGCGCTTTTCAGCTTTTGATGCAGAGCTTGCCAAAGATTCTGACAATACCTTTAGCTTCTCAACCTGCACGATGATTAATGCAAAATGAGGATGGAGTCTAAGAAAGGCTAAGCAGGAAAGATAAGAATAACATAACTTAAAGGACTCATTTTCAAAACAACTCCAGGGTATGCTCAATATTAACTCACATGGTAATTTCAAGTGACCTTTAATGTGACTCGCCAATCTCTTTCAAATAATTTAGCAATAGAATGATGCGAAATACCTTTTGTCTGTGTGCTACTAGAGAATCCTCATCTTGCATCATTACTTTCTTGAGCGATAGAAGTTCCCGCAATCGGGAGCAAGTTCTAGCGTGTGCAAGTGCATCATTCAGATACTGAAAGAAGAGAAAAGAATTACCTAGACCTCAGAACTTGCTCGATAAAAGTTCAGCCCTTTTCCAGCAGCCATCTCGAGAAACTAAGATAATTAGGCTATTCATGACTATCTATATGAGCAATTATTGGGCTAAAGTTCATCTCCCATTTTCTTAAATCCTATGTTGGGCCTAACTAGGGGGCATGAATATCTCAGTGGGATGATGACTCAAATATTTCCTACGCATAGATCCCTCAAGATTATGATCACATTATGCAAATGCATTAGATGAATATAAATACTAAAAATGTAAACATTAGAAATAATACAAGGATACTTGAAATAAGGTTCAACCACCAAACTTGCAATATTGAGATTCTTCAAAGGTTATGAACTGCTCTCTATCTTAAAAAATTAAAAAGGAAAAATCATCTTACCTTCTTTGACATCTCATATGATTCTTCAGGCGATACTTTGTGTTCTCTTACAAACTCCATTTTCATACCATCTAGTCTTTTATGTATACTTGAGACTTCAGAATCTATTCTGAGAGCAAATAAGACACACAGAAATAATTACAAGAGTAACTTAAATTAAAGATCAAAGGTCGATAGAAAACTTTCTATAATATAGCATCTAGAACTCAATCCTAGCAAATTTAACGCAATCAGTGCTTTGATTTAGCAGAGTGACCGGACTGGCATTTCATGCCTAAAATTCATCCTACCCTTATTGTATTTTATGTCTATAGATAAAAGTGAAGACAAGCAATGAGACAGTGGGAGGTAATACCCCCAACCACCTTACTATCTCAGCCTTTTCTTTCAGTCCAGCCATAGCATCTTGTACAAATTGAAGCAGCTCTGCCCTCTTTGCCTGGAGTTGGACAAAGCAGAATAAGCACGTTTACAGAAAGCTCTGCGTTTACCAATATTCGTTCTTCACTTAACAACGATCAAGTAATTTATACCAGCACTTCTTCATTGTAGGTTGAGAAGGCTTTAGCTAAATCTTGTACACTGCTCACTGTCACATCATGAGCTTCTTTTCCACCTACGAGACAAAGTCTGAAAGAGAAATTTATTTGTATTTGATTGTTCCTTTTTTAATCTATTGTAACACATGAAACATACATGCAAAGCAATCACATTCTTTTTTAACAGTCTCAAATTACCTAAATATCCCTTGAAGCAAAGACAGCTCCTCTTGATTGGGTTCTTCAAGAATCTATGCCAGAAAAGCAAAAGAATCAGCTCGATCGGCTTCCAGCTATCATGGAGAAAACATTGTGTACAGCTTAACCACACAAGAAAGGACTTTATGATGAACCAACAAGGAAATCGAGAATTATATAACATCAAATCATGTAACATACTGCTTAAAGAATACAATAAAGGCTTCAAGAAATAAATACTGAGGAAATCAAGAGTCGTCGAATATCAAATAATAGGCACTAAGTACATAATCCTATAAATAATAGATACAAACTTCAATACAACAATAAGGAGCCGCTACAATATCTTTTGCTATATAATAGTGCATTCAATCTCTTAAGGAGAGAACCGCATACAATACCTTTTGCTATAATCAATTTGAATCCAAAGGAAACGGATGCGAGATATGGATTTATAGAACAGAAACAAAAGAGATTATGAAGTTTCATGATTATGGAAATAAAAGTTCAGCACTTACCAAAGACAGCGTAATACCCTCAAGAGCTTGACTCTGGAGAAAAACATCTCGAAAATCCATTGGTTCTCCCACGGTATCAGGATCATAATACAAAACCTGAGAATCGAGAAAATCTATAGAGTTGACTGATGCAATACATTAGATCAGAAAAGATGGATCTCCTTATGACAAACTTTGCCGCTGTGTACAACTCAGACCAAGAATGAATCATGTCTAGCTTGAGACAGAATTGAGCACAATAAGGTATACTTTATAAAGTATACATACATACGTACTAAGATATTAAAATTCATGTAAAGAGGGGACATATCTTCCTAGATGAAAAGGCAAGATCCAGTTCCCAACTCTTTAAGGTTTAAATTAGCTGTTAAGAAGTCTTTTAAAGGAACAATATATTCATCATCTGGTAGTTATTCGTCATATTTTGGCCAAACTAAATGAGAAACATTGATGTATTCAAGAAGAATCACTGCAAAATAGTAAAAAAAAAATTCATGTGCTTCCTTTGTGCCCAAGAGAAACAATTAAAATCTCGCAGTACGTGAAATTTCAGTCTCAATATAACAAACTCAAAAGGGAGCATAAGGTGAAGCTTTACCAAAAACATACCACGGTTGGCTTTGGTAGATGGTCATTGTTGACGGCTTCATTCAACATATCTATCTGTTTCAAGGCAACTAACCACCTTCTTAGTAACTGAACTCGTTCTACACCCTTACACGAAACAGAAACTTCTTCTAATCGTTTTACTGCTAGCTTAGAGTTTTGGAAATTCCGAGGTCCCTACAGACGACGAAAGGAATTCTTCATGAATCATGAGAAGAAGTACATAAGAACCAAAACAGGAGATATGCAGGTCAAAACATTAAATTATATGCTCATTAAGGCAAAACATTAAATCATCCTCATAAATGTTTCATAGTTGAAGAATTGAAGCATAATTTCAGCTCATCACCGATTTACGAAGAACCAAAGGTACAATAAATGCATACTCCGGCAACAATTGAGATAATGAATAATGGTAAATGCTCTTTACATATTTTTGCACATATTCAAACTAAATCATGCATTCCCCTCGTTTTCATCATCATATGTTAGATGGCGACTCGAATTGAGCAATTTCTCCTAAATTACGGTCGTCTTCCACAATTATAACCAGAGCATTAACCAGAAATTCAGACGCGGAATTAACAAACAACATCGGGATATTGCAAGCGGAGGAAGATAGACGGGTAATACAGTGCTATCTTGGAAGAGCTTGGAGCCAGCAGTATTGACGACGGTGCCGGCATAGCTTCGCACGACGCGGCTGACGCTGTTTCCGCCGCCGACTTCCACCGCCTTATTCACCGCCGATCGGAGCCACGACATCCTAGAAATCGCGGTATATGTGTTCGTTTATTATCAGGGTTAGTCAATCACGCCGGAGGTATAAATCCGAGAGAGATAATTGAATCCGCGAACGAAAAATTTTGACGTGAGAGAAAGGGAGGGAGGAGAGGGAGAGAGAGAGAGAGAGAGAGAGGGCAAATAGGACTATGAAGGGGGATGCAGGTGAAGGTGCCTTAATCCACCCTACACGTGGAAAGCCTGTTTTTGCCTACAGAGGGCAATATAGTAAAATTGAAATGACAATATGATTTTATAATAAATCTTTTTTTCCTACCATGGTTAGACTCGCCCCTCTTCACATTTAAACCCACCGCCCTCCTCACCTTTAGCCCCACCGTCACACTAAAATTAAACACAAAGTATATTTCTCACCTCAAATTAATTGAATTTCTTATTTTTATTTTTATCATTATTCATTTTAATTAAATAGCATATCAATTTTCAAAAAATACTACCACTGTATAATAAATTAAAATATGCGTCATGGTAAATGTTTGTTTATAATTATATAGTTTTGTTATTTTATAATATATTGTATCTTACATTGTTGTATACTAAATTGTTGATGGAAGCTATAGAATCATAATAAACGATCAATAACTAGTAACCTTATCTTGTAACGTTATCTTATAAATTCTCCTTTTATTGAACATGTACATGAATTTTATTTCGGCAATTTTTAAAATATAATAAATAATACTACCTCCGTCCCGCCAAAGACGTTACATTTCTTTTTGTCAATTTCTAGCACGTTTTTCCACGCTTCTTGATGATGCGTTTTAAAATAGATTTTTGAAGAATTTTTTCTTTTACGGGATACTTTGATAGTTGTACGCCACATGGCATATTTATGATATTTCACCAACATTCATATTTACGATATTTATATTTTATTTCACCAACACCATTCACTCGTTGTAGCTCTTCATTTCAATCCTACTTAGCTTGCCAATAATAAAAAGTAGACAGTTTAATCCATTTTAATGAAAAGGTGAACAATTTTCAAACTATAAATAAATAAATAATTAAATACGATAGAAACTACATAGAAATATATACTTAGAGGGAAAAAAATCAAGATGGTTGAGTATATATTTGGAGAAATAGCAATGACCTTAGAATATGTTAATTTAAAATTTGAATTCACAACACTAATCTCGATATTGAAGTAAATGAAATTAAAAAAGAGGTATAGTTAGAGGTGTTCAAAAGAACCGGAACCGGCGGTTAAAACCGTAACCGTAACCGGCGGTTCGGAACCGGAAAAGGAACCGGTGGAACCGGCGGTTCGGTTAAGGTTCCTAAGGCTTGGAACCGTAACCGGCGGTTCGGTTCCGGTTCCAAACCGGCGGTTCCAAATTTTGGAACCGTCCAATTTATATAAATTCTATTATTTTTATTTTTTTCTTAAATATAATTTATAAATAAATATAACATTATTTGTTAAACTTCATAAATAATAACTAAATATATATATAATTTGGACTTTTTTCAATTATATAAGTGTTACTCTCAAACACTCATTTGTTATTTCTTCATTGTGAGATATGTTTATTGTTTTATAAGAGTATTACACTTTTCAAGCTTCTTATTTATTTGATATGTGATATCTAACACATCCCAAACTATGAGAAGAGTTGCATGAGGAACACCCATAAAATTGAAAGAATGTTCAAAGCCTTATGAAATAAAAAAAGTTTAAAATTAAAAAAAATAATAATAATAATTGTCCGGTTTTTTCCGGTTAGAACCGGAACCGGCAGTTCCGGAACCGGAACCGTGTGTTTTGCGGTTCGGTTTCGGTTCCTCCCTCGACGGAACCGGAACCGGCGGTTCGGTTCCGGTTAGAACCGGAACCGGAACCGTGGGCACCTCTAGGTACAGTAATTGAATTTTGAAGTCATTATGAAAGAAGCATTCGCGTCTAACAATTTTTGATGCAATTGATAGGTGACAAAACTTACTTCAATAAATTTTTGTAAAAAAGATAAAGATAAAGATAATAACTAATTAAAAATTATCGATTTCTACAATCACAATTTTATAAATATAAAATTACTATGAGGGGTGAATTTAGGTGGGAAAACTTTTATGAAAAATGATTCTGCTTTTATATATATAATAGATATCTCCTCCATAATTTAAAATAAACTAAAATTAAGGGTTTAAATTGTATTAATCAAAGAAACCCCTAATAATATAATCTCTTATCATTATCGTTGTTTAAATTAATTAGATATCATATCAATTTTAAAAAAATACTAGTATATAAAAAACGAAAATATGTCATGAATATAATATAATGTTATATAATCAAAAGATGCTTCATGAATACGAATACAATGTTAGATGATTGTTTATAAGGGGTCGTTTGATATCCATGTTTGATATCCATATGCGTATATCATATCAAGATATGAATATTAAAAGATCTCATATCATATCTTTTAACTCTTTTCATATACTGATTTTTATAGAGGTATTACTCATATCTCTATAGCACTAATAATAATAATAATAATAATAATAATAATAATAATAATAATAATAATAATAATAATAATAATAATAAATCGTTAGTTAATAATTGTAGAGCTAGAATCTACGATTACGGCTGATCCGATACGTTCGGCCTGAATGCCTCTTTTATTGGGCCGTTTTGACTGTTCAGTCTGGTCCGTTAAGACATTTGGACCAGTTAATTTGGGCTTATGAATTTTGCCCACTACAGCATGTCCCTCATTCTCTAATCAAAAGAATTTTAGTCAGTCCCCCATTCTTTAATCAAGATAATTTTAACTAAAGAATTAATAAGATTATGTCGGGTGCATTTTTCTTACGAGGTACGGAATGACCATAAGATTTGAATACGAGAATGAGCATTTTGACCCGAAATCGAATATTTTGTGGGCTCAGCATGCTTGAGCGATTTTGAATTTCAAAAAATTAAGCCCACACATGTCTTAATTGGGACGGCCAATAAATTAAGAATCAAGATTGGGCCGCATGTCAATCTTTAATTGTGAGGTATTTAAAAATTTGTTGAGCTGTTCAAGATTGGGCCGCATGCTCATGTATTAAATATTTGGACTTTGGAGATAGGTCTTGCTAATTCCGCTTGCAAATTCGAGAAAGGCATCGAGATTAGGCCCATGGGTCATGTATTAATAAAAGAACATTATTATGTTATTATTATTTATATTTAATTTTAATTCTAATTATTATTATTATTATATTTTGAATTTGGTTTTGATATCCAGCATCCGGACAATCAACACCAAACACATATATTTGATATCAATTTCATACTCATATTTGATATCTGATATACTAGTATATGGAAACTAAACGAGCCCTAAGTATATATTGTTTTATCTAGTTTACGGGACTCATTATTCAGATTGTCTCATGAAATATATTGAACTACATGAGACTCATTATTGCTAGTCAATTTTGTGCTTAGATGCTGCATTTAATTTCCCATGACAGTTGCACTTAATTGTAACGAGGTTAATTTAAAACACCATTAGTTTATACTTTGGCAGAAAGCCTTTAAAATTAATAAGAACGAATTTATAGGTGATATGATTGTGGAAAAGAATCCTTGACTGAGATTTTGATAAATGCTCCTAGTTAAAGAACATGTGTGCCACTTCAGTTAACAAGGGGTGAGATATATATTAATAAAGTTGTTGAATTTGCTATCATGTTATACTCTTAAAATAATATTCTTTGAAATATTAGCTTAATTTTACAGCAGAAAGTTAGTGATTGCATGAGTGGTTCTTTGAAAATAGTACTCCCTCCGTCCCGCTATTGTTGGCACAGTTGACTTTTTGACTTTTCCGGCACGCGTTTCCACCGAGACGTAGTACGGGTTTTACGATATAATTTTGAAATATTATTTCTTTTACGGGATACTACGACACTCGTAGTATCCCGTAAAAGAAATAATATTTCAAAATTATATCGTAAAACCCGTACTACGCCTCGGTGGAAAAGCGTGCCGAAAAAGTCAAAAAGTCAAATGGGACAACAATAGCGGGACGGAGGGAGTATATGTTTTACAATTGGCATCCGGGAATTTACCAACGCCACCGCTGTCCTTTATGCCGCTAGCCTTATCAGTGTCAACTTTATCAATATTTGTAGCAGTTTGCTCTGCGATGGTTCTGTCTTTATCCATTTCTCCTCCAGTTTACCTATTTCCATTTGTGATGTTGAATTAATGTTCTCTTTCTGGTAGCCGATGCAGTGGGGTTGTACTGGGAATTAAGGAACTCAGTGGTTCCCTACTCAACAGGCGGCGTCTCAACCCGTCGGGGATCAGACTTTCCGAAGACCGGAATCGGTGGTTCCCTACTCCAAAATTTTCCTTTTCATTTCTATTGTCATTGCTTTTATAATAATAGAATTTACATGTTTTATAATGTGGTGAAAGGTTTATCGAGATTTATTTTTTTATTATTTAGTATAATTTAAATATTAGAGATGATTTCATTTGAATTTAGGTTTATTTTGTATTGCGTGAAACACAGTTACACAGTTGTAGAGGTAAAGAAATAAATTTTTTGGCACAATCGACCGGGCTTTCCGGTCGCAAAAAACGGTCGAACGTCGGAGATAATATGACGTTGTTGGTCGTTCTTAACCGGCGGTTCGGACGGATAGTCGGCTATGCCATACAAATTCCTTCCCCCCACCCCCCAAGTCAGTTTATATATTAAGAATTGAATTTACATGCTTTATAATGTGTTTAGAGATTTGTTTTATTATTATTTATTATGATTTAAATATTAGATATGATTTAATTTGTATTTAGATTTATTTTGTATTTGGTGAAATATTAGAATTAAAAACATATAGTCGTATTCTAAGTAAAAAATGAATTTTTTGGGCATAGCCGACCGGGCGTTTCGGCCACCGGAAACGGACGACCGACGGAGATAATTTGACGTTGTCATTCGTCCTATTTCGGCGGCCGAAACTGATGATGGTTGGTTATGCCATAAAATTCCTCTTTTTTTTCCTAAGTCAATTAATATATTAAGATGCGAATTTACATGTTTTATAGTGTGTTTAGAGATTTATTGAGATTGATATTTAGTATGATTTAAATATTAGAGATGATTTAATTTGAATTTAGATTTATTTTGTATTGGGTGAAATATTAAAACAAATAGTCGTATTTTAGGTAAAAATGATTTTTTTTGGCATAGCCGACTGGGCGTTTCGGCTGCGGTAAAAATGAGATTTACTTCAAGCGGATGCACATTACTTTTTCTATACATATAAAGTACCCCTTTTACCATATTGATTAGTCCTTACTATTTCTCAAACTGACCTTCTCCACCTCCGTCTATAATTCTTTAAAGTCTCACCTCACCTCCCCCATCTTCATATATTCCCTTTCTCACCTCACCTCCACATCTCCATATTTTCTCACCACCGCTTCACAGCTTCACCGCTCAATTTTCTAAAGTTGTTTGATATCCCTCCCTAACAAAAATGAAAACCTTCAAAATTATTTCACTTCCCTCCAAACTAAATAAAAACATTTTAAAAAACATTTCGTTTCCCTCCAACTAAATAAAATCATTTTCAATTTTATTTAATTTAAGTATGCAACATTCTTGAATAATCTTGTTTCAAAATGGAATATTTAAAAAAATTTAATTTATTATAAATATTTAATCCCTTAAAAAATACAAAGCTTAATTTTTAATCTCGTATGGCACTCTCCGACGATTTTAATGGAGAGTTTATGGTCTAAATTGTTTCAATAATTATTTTGTACTCCATATTTATTTCAATGTATTAATATAGCACTAAATATCAAACGGTTCCACTATGTATGAGATTATTGCATTTTAAATCAATTTAATGGGTTTTTTTCTCGGTTACGCAAAAAAGATTTATAACAAGATTATTAACAAGATTATATTATTAAATACTCTTAAACTCATTGAATAAGTTTCAATTACACGCGATCTTATATAAGAATAAAGCTACTAGGCATATGATAGTTCAATCGAAGCTCATTTGAATTTAGGAGTCAATTGATCTCAAATACGAACCAATTGTCATAAATTATCTCTAATCCAATACAAAATATCAATCAGTTCAACTATGTAAGATAATCATCGCCTTTTAAGTTAATTTTAATACTCCACCTGCCTCAAATCCCTTGTCTCGCTTTATATTCAAATAACTCTATCATTATACTAAAATGAGTCAAGAGATCAAGGACACAACGGTAGCTTTCTACTCAATTAAACAAAAAAAACTTCAATTAAGGTTATAAGCTAATATACTCTTCAAATAACTAAGCAAACTTCAAATACACTATCCAATATGATAAATAAAGCAATCAAGCATGTGATAATAGCTTGGAAATTATGGTTAGATCCATTGAAGAAGAAAGTAAGACAATCACTCAACCAGGGTTCATTTAGGATTTATGAGTATATAGATAATAAAACGATCTCAAATTCGAACCGAAATTTATAAATTACATTTTAATCAATACAAAATATCAATGGTTCACTTATATACGAGAAGTATTATATTTTATGCCACTTTTAATAGTTTTCTTCTCAATTAAACAAAAGAACTACAGTTAAGCTTATAAGCTCAAATACTCTTGAAATAATTTAGTAAGCTTCAATTACAATTACAAGATCCAATATTATAAATAGAGCAATCAAGCATATAAATACATGACAATAGTTTGAAAAGTATTGTTAAAATCATGTGAATAGAATAAATGAAGGTAACTGTTAAACCAAAGCTCATTTAAGCTTTAGGAATTGATAGATAGTTAAACGACTTTAAATTTGAATGGACTTTCATATGTTTGACTGTTTTATTTGTTACTCTCTTCGGTCTTTAGAAGTTGAGTCAAATCTTTCGACATTAGAATTAAGGAAGTTTTGTTTAGCATGTTAATTGAATTTGGTAATTGGGAAAAGAATGAGGTGATGTTCATAATTTATGGAATATTGGAAAAATAATGTCATTATGGGATTATTTAGTGTGTCAAAAAAAATAAAGGGTGCAATTAGTTTTGTTTAACTAGGCGCTTATAGTGTTAACTTTTTTACCAAGAAAATGTTCAAATTTAAAAATAACGTTTATTAAAGTGACTCGATTTTAAAAGACCGGAGATAGTGAATTAGAGGGTGAAGTAGGACATAGATAAAGATCAAGGACGATATTTCAGTTTCATAGAGCGGGAGAAAAAACAAAGTGAAATAGTAGTTTTAAAAAAGTATTATCTATTGTTTTAAAATGAAGTGAAGTAATTCTATTACTAATTAATTGTTCTTTGATTACTATTTGGAAATTGCATATTTATAGACATAGTTGTCGTGTAAATTGGTTTAGAAAAATGCTTTATGAATGGATGATAATTAATAAAATAAAAAGTTGTCTATTTATACATTTAATTCAATGTGTCATTGTTTATATTTATGGAATTCTGGTGATCGATTTATGGGACATTTATTATGAAATGAATGGAACTATATAACACTTTTCCGACGAGATCTTTACATTTTCTATTAACTGTTAAAAAATTACTCCCTCCGTTCATAATTTAGTGACATTGTTCGTTGGACACAGTTTTGCATTTTGATGGTATAGTAATAAATTAATGTGTTAAAGTGGAATAATTGTGGACCCATTTGAATTTTTTAATAATATGAAAATATTAAAATAATAAAAAATAGATGAATAAAGTGTTAAAAATGTTAAAGTGATTACGGGGTCTACGTTCTAAAACGGAAAGTGTCAGTAAATAGTGGACGTCCTGATATAATAATTGTGTCAGTAAATCGTAGACGGAGTTAGTAAAACAATCATCAACATGTACTCGAATATACATAAAGAAAGCATAGAAAAGAAAGATTAGTATAATAATGAAAGTGAATAATTTTTAGTACTACTATTTGTTGAAAAAATCGACTTCCCGCCGAACGAAAAAGAAACCCGCCCTCCCCAAAATGAAATTAGGGCTCCCGCGCGGCCGCTCCCAGCAAGTTTCTATTACCTCAGGGGTATGGCTTCTCATCGACGATGAAGCTTCATTGTACTCCACCCCACCCGCCTTTCCCCTCTTCCACTTCAAGTTCACGGCTCTCCCTAAACTCACTTCCCCCAAATCAATGTTCCAAAACTCTCTCCGAGAATGGGGGATTCTCTCAGTAGCAGAAGCAGAAGCAGCAATGAACTTCTTCCTCACTTTCAAATACTATACTTATGTTTCTCCGAAATGTCTTCTTTCACGTTGAAGCTCTCTTCGTTCCTCGTATCTTCACCTTCACAATCTTCCTCCTCCTTGGCTACGACGTCGTATTTGCCGCCGCTCCTTCTCTTCCGCTTTCCAAGGACGCGCTTCAATTCCAGAGGCAGAGTTGCAGTCGTTGGAGCCGCCGAAAGTGACAAAAACAATTCTCCCATTTCTGGTGATTCCAAAACCCCCAATGGGACACTGGTAATTTCATCCAATTGCTTTGTTTTGCCTTTTTTGTAGGGGAGGATGGATTTTTGGCTTGATGTTGATTGAATGATTCATGGCTTTGATGTTAATATGCAGCCTAAGACTAGGAGAGAGATTCTTCTGGAGTATGTGCAGAACGTACAGCCTGAATTCATGAAGTTGTTCGTGAAGAGAGCGCCCCAGCAGGTTTTTACTACTGCTTCTTCTTGTACCGCTCCTCCTACTCCTTGTGGTACGATATTTTGTTTATATTTCTTCCTTTTTCGTCATTTTCCATTTGGTCTGTGAGTTCGATGGGTAATATTTTGTTGTTGTTTTGCGACAAATTTATGGCGTTGGTGACTTGCAAGGTAATATACCTCTCCAACTAAACATATGGTGGATTCGAAGTCGCTTTCATATCCCCAGGAATTGGTTAATTATATGTATGGTTTTTTATTTGAAGCATTATGAATGATTTCGTAGGATACATCTAGAGAGTCTGGTTGAGGGGGTGCAAGTGTTGTGCCGGTTAGCCCTTACTTGAGGAGTTGGCGAGAGAGAATGGCTGGCTCGGAATCCAAGGATGTCCTTGCACAGTATTCACAAAGTCATATTAGTAGTTGGAGTGAGGAACGGCCACGGTAAATCAGCACAACAAATTTATCTACCGTTTCAATTTTTTCTGGATTTTATACTAAAATTTGAAATTGAAGATGATAGATAGATTCAAACAATTTTTCTGGATGAAATAAGTTTTGCAAATGAGCTTGTAAGGCTGCACTTTGATTCTGCTCTAGATGACCTGCTGACTATATGCCAATCTAAAATCCATTCTGATTCAGGTATACATTGATGCAGGTTCTCTCATATGAACTTCTAGCATTCCCCTTTCCCACTCCCATGATATGAATGTATAAAATACAGTATAAAAGAATTAGTGATTACTGAATTGGAAAAATATTCATTTTAGGCTAAATAACAAAACTACTATTGAGACTTGATTTGTTTATGGGCAAACCTAGAGTATTTAGAGAATAAGGGATCATGAATTTCCCATAAAGATGTATTTTGTTTAGACATAGCTGCCGACATAAGTGTATTCCAAAATCTAAACAAATGTTATGTGAATTTTTAAAATTATTTTGTATTACTCTAAATAAATTGTTCCCAGATTCTAAAAGAGACAGATTCTACACCTTTTACTTATTACACCATTTTTGAAAGTTATATACTAAAAAACTAAAAGAGCCAGATTTTAAGCCATGATGTACGTGAATTATCTACCTAAAGTTTTACTATTTATTTGTGTACTTGATAGTTGTTTGACATATCATGGAAGGTTGCTTTGACAACTTTGGTTTCTCATATTTAGTGCCTTAAACAACAGATACATCAGTGAGTTGTTTTCGTTGTTCTATTTTGAGATTGTTCATTTATATACTGACTGACTTGTTTGTACTTTCAATGCCCAGGAGACGAGAAAGATGACTTAAAAGTGACTCTTCTATGTGTTGACTCTTCATTACAAGGTGTTTTATCATGTTTACCTGATTTCAGAGGCCGTCCTTTGAGAATGGGATGGTTAATGAGACAGGAGCCTCTCCTTTTTTGATTGCTGGGGCAATAGGCTCATGTGTTGGCAGCACAGAATTACGGCAAAAGGCTGCGAATGCTATCCATGAAACCTGCAAGTAAAATTATTTTCCTCTACTTTTTATCAATTGGAAGTCATTTTAGATGGCAGCCTTTTAAGCTCACACTATCATAATATTGCAGATATTTGTTGAAGGAGAAGTCTGATGGTAGCATTTTATTGCTACTTCTCATTCGTATAATGGATAATTTGGGAAATCATGGTGAGAATACCTTGTTGGGGTGGTGCTCTTTCATTTAGTAGTTTGCATATCATTATTCATTCTTTTCAACGATCCTCCAGGAAGTACTGAATATGAAGAGTGGTCTAATCACAGGCAGGCTTGGAAACAGGAATCTACTGCTATAATAGAGCCTCCAATTAATTTTATCGTGCCATCTCATTCAAAAGGAAAACGAAGGTGGGTTTATACCATGATATATGTACTTTAATTTCTTTACACATCACTTACTTCAAGGAAGCTGATGGTGTTCTGTTGTAGGCCTAGGTGGGCTCTAATAGATAAAGTTTATATGCATAATAATACTTGGAGATCATCACAGTCATCATATCATTTGTTCTGTATAAAGGGGAACATGTTTCCATCAGAATACGTGACACTTTTAATGGACGATCTTCTTGAACTCTCATTGCATAGTTATGAAACCGTGCGAAGTTGAGTTTTGCAGGTGAGTTCTGCAGCTCTTTGCAATTCACTGTCGATTACCATACTATATGTCCCATGGTGTTTGGCTAGTAAATGCTATGGCCTACCATTACGTGGTTGCAGTATATGATGCCTATAATAAATATAGAATGACCTCCAATTGCTACTCTCTCTTGCTGTAAGATTGCTTGTATTTATCCCCAGACTTGCTACAAAATGTATCCTGAAGATGATGAAAAGATGGCCGTCAACAATTTCAAAGTGTGCTGTCTTTTGCCGAAAATCTTAAAAAGCCAAGCCTACCTTAGAATGCAGTCTTGGGCTCTTGCACTGTATTTTCATCCCAAACTGTTCTTAAGAGTTTGCACGGTAAATTTCTTGATTAGAAATGCTGTGAAATGAGTTGTGTGAGTTTGACAGAGACTCTTCATTTTATCCATATTCCAGGATAGAAAGGCTCTCTCATCGTTCCTTTTGGGAATCTTATATAGGTAATGTTTTGTTTCGTAAATCTGTCCTCTTCCCAAATATGATTTGTGTATAAACCATAAGTGTAGCTTATTTACTTTTTCTTCCAACTCTTTTGTTGTCTTGAAGCTCCCATAATGAAACCCAAAAGGCTCAGAAAGCAATTACTGAGGTTAGTTAGAGTATTCAGTGGCCACATGTCTCCTTTTGCCATTGAGTTTTGTCAAATTTATGTGGAAATGTTTAGGATTTTAGCTTCACAGTAAAATAAGATATTTGTACAGCTTTTTGTCGAGTACAACATCCATTTTGCTGGACTGTCAAGAAGCATTTTTTTGTGGACCGGCTACTGTGCTGATGGGACTGAATTTTCTGAATTGGTTGCTGAAATTGGTTCTATGAGTTTTGATAGCACCACTTTGCATTGGCGGTATGAGAGGTATGAGAGTTCTGCTTTTCTAGAATTAAGATTCTTCATTTCTAAAACTAATATGCTTCAATATTTACTAAATCAAGTAAAATGATATTATCTGTGTTGATGCTCAAATCAGACCTCACTCGAAGGTGCATTGCAGACTTTAGTTCCAGTGCACTTGTGGAGACATTTTTGTACTTGCCTGTATATCAACCTAACTCCACATTCTCTCGTTTTAGGTATAATCTAATGGCTAATAGGATTCTTCTGTTGTTGGCCACAACATCTAGAAATGATCCAAATGTAACCACAAAGGTTATTAGTGAAATTGCTGGTATATCTTAAACCCCATTTGAAGCTATGGTCTTAGGACTCATCAACCAATTGCCTTTTTTATAATACAATATGAATTCTTGTCTGTTAAACCGTAAAGTGAAAACATGGTTGGGAGTAACTTTTTGTGTATTCCATTTAATGAATTGTTCATGTATGTATACAAGATAAAACTATCCAATATTGAGTGGAAATAACCTATACAATATGTTTCTAATATATACAACAATAACATTGACTGTTATGCAAATGCCAGTTCACTCGAGCAATTTGTAAGTTTTCTTGGTTACAAATTTGAAAATTTTTGGTCACTTTTTGTAGAATCTGACGAGTCAACTTCCACATACTATAATTCTAGCAATCTCCGCATTAAACACGCTTCTGAAAGAGTTGCCTTACAAATTGGCAGCAACTAACAATGCACATGATGATGGATCTGAAGCGCCCAAATCATCTCTTGAAGGAGCTTTAACTAGTTTTTTCAGGAGGGGTTTTTCAAGGACACTTTGAATAGTGTCTTGAATCTGATTTCTACCCCTTAGGTTAGATTTCATAAATGCATCTGGTAACCATTCTTGCTCTCATTTTTCCTTCAGAAGAAAGTACTATTACTCTAGTCAAGATGAACAGCATGGTCTCTTTATAGACAATATATCATCCAAGTCATCCTAAAGTGAAATAAATCTGTTCTTTTCTTAATTGAGGGTTTAAGAGTTGAATGCCAGATAAATACACATAATTATGTCTAAGGCCCTGAAACAATGATTATGTAAGTGGTTATTCACTATTAATTGATTCTGGAAAGAAAGGCTTTTGGCCAGGGTAGCTTTAAGTATTCTGCACATCACTAGAAAAGGGCAGCACCTATACTTGCCTTTCTACGTCCATGTGCACTTTCTCCTACTTTGTTCTAGCATATTTTAAAACTAAGATGCCAAAATGCTTGTGTATAGAGAGACAAAGCCATATATCTAGATGCTGATGCTCAACTAAGCCTGTTTGACATTGGCTGAGGCAGCTTCTTAGATTGATTGTTGAATGTTGTTGCGGCGAACGTTAATTCTGAGTGTCCATTTAATTCAAGCAATTGATGGCCAAAATGAGCTTACAATTCATGTTGCTCTTACTAAATCCAACTACATTTTAGTTTTAGATCAAAATGCTATAGAATTGAGACTGTCTAAAACAGTTACCTCAAAGTGATGAACAATGAACTGAGCTTTAAAGAGAGAAGAAAAAGCTGGTTTATTTTATTTTCTTTGCCTTTTTTAAGGAAAAAATGGCTGACTTAATCTGAGTTTGAATCTGGATAGTCATGTGCTCAAGCAGCTACTCTATTTTACTCTTTTATTAACCATCTTTCAATTTTTGTAACAATATATGAGGGCTCATTTTTTTAATTCATCAATCTTTAGCTTACATCTCATACGACTCCATAAAAGAACAAAGAGCATTGCAAAAAAGTACCAGATTGGTTCTTCACTTACCATAGCAATCGATCTTTATTCTTTCACAATTAATATACAAACAATATCTTTGTTTCTGTAACTAATGCATGTCAAATGCAATCCAAATTTACAAAAAAAAGGGACCAATAAAAGACAATGAAATTATGATAATCAAAACATTTCCATTCCCAAGCCTTCCAACTAGTACTACTCTACTAGTTGTCACTGTTTGTTGGAAACAAATACATCCTTGAAGAAGCAGCTTAGAACCACAGCAACATCAAGTGGTGAAGAATCAGTTGCGAAACGACCTATAATGCTGCATTACCTTCACGTTTTCTTCATTTAATCAATATATATATATATATATATATATATCTGGGAGGTTTAATGCGCTGTGATGAATCATCTATTGGCTTTCGCTGGCGAAGTAAGATGTCGGCCTATCCGGAGCTTCCTCTTACCGATAGGCATAGGAGACCGGGCGTTTCGGCCGTCGAAAACAGCTGACCGCCGAAGATAATACGACGTCAATAGTCGTCCTTTTTGCAGCAGCCAGAACAGGCGGTCAGCTATGCCATGAAATTCCTTTCTTTTTTCTAAGTCAGATTATATATTAATAATCGAATTTACATGCTTTATAATGTGTTTAGAGATTTATTGAGATTTATTTCATTGTTATTTAGTATGATTTAAATATTAGAGATGATTTAATTTGAATTTAGATTAAATTTTTATTGGGTTAAATATTAGAACATGTAGTCGTGTTCTAGGTAAAAAATGAAATTTTTGTAGGGGTGTCTAAACGGGACGGGGCGGGTTACCCGCCCCGTTTTCATCGGGTATCCAAACCCAAAAAAGGTAAAAAATCATTCCGCCTTCCGCCCCAAATGGATAAATCGGGTACCCAATACCCGGAGCTTGGGTAATTCGGGTAATTTTCGGATACCCATATTACCCGATCAAAAATCTATACTATTATAAAAAGTGTCTTGTTTACAAATTTTGATCTGTCTATTTTGCCCTTACAATTAAAATAAATCATTAGAATATTAATATTATCATTAGAATATTAATTCAATTTATGTTCAACTTATATTATTTTTTTATTTATCTTTAAGTGTATTGATATTTATAATATACTAATAACATTAAAAATAATTATTATATATATCCAACAAGATTATACGTGCATCGTACGTAATCTCCGCTAGTTATAACATAAATATAAAGAAAGGAAAAAAAATCACATAAATGTAATAGTAACATATAAAAAGTCTAGTTTAAAAAAATATAAGTAGCAACATTGCATTATGTTTTCGTTTTATTTATTTCCTAAAAAATGTAAGAGAAAAATACAATTAATTGCAGTAAACCAGTTTCTTAGCTAGAGTCTTTTAACTAATATTTTTCAAATGCAAAAAAGTTTAACTGACTTTGACTACATTTAATAATAATCCATCCAACTATGAACTGAAAAGGTGAATTAAAAATCTATTATAGTTACATTGATATAAATTAATTGGGTATTCGGGTATCCGTTAACGGGTAATCGGATATCCAAATATCAAAAAAAAATTTTAAAAAGCTATCCGTAACCCGCCCCGCCGCTACCCTATTAAGCCGGGTTCGGGTATCCATAATATCCGTTCAGGTCGGGTATTTGGGTTGGGTATTTTGGAACATACCCAAATACCCGAACCCATTTAGACACCCTAAATTTTTGGGCAAAACAGACCGTGAGTTTTGGCCGCCGAAAATGGCAGACTGCCGGAAATAATACGACGTCGTCGTTCGTCCTTTTCCGGCAACCGGAACGGACGGTTGGGTATGTCAAAAAAATCTCTTTTTTCCCATGTCTGTTAGTATTAAGAATTGAATTTACATATCTTGAATTTGTTTATGCATTTATCTTGGGAATTATTTGATTATTATTTTGGTATGATTTAAATATTAGAGATGATTTGACTTAAATTTAAGTGTATCTTGCATTGGGTGAAATATTAGAACACAATCATTTAAAAAAAAAAAAAAAAGGAAAGGAAAGGAAAGGCATAGTAGACTGACGGTTCCAGTATCTTGAAACGGCTGACCGCCAGAATAAATACGACTTCGCCGGCCGTCGTTTTCCATAGCCGGAACGGACGGTTGGCCATTCCAGGGGTTATAAAATCTTTTAAATCACAACTATCGCATGCATCTATAAAATATACTCCTTTTGACATTTTTTTTATTAAAATGAACAATGAACGATTTCACATATTGCAATTCTCTTAGAATTCGATTAAAGAAAATGTTTTAAATTGATTAGTGTCAAATTTTAACGGGTTACAGACTTACAGTACACCTATCGTCCTAATATCACCTTTTTATTACATATCCTTACAACCATAAGTAAGGGGCGGCTTCAACTAATTAATTTTATATTTTCTACTAAAATTTTATTTAAACAATACAAAATGGCGGGCTTCAACTAATTACGTAGTATACATTTTTCTAATAAATTTTATTAAATAATTACATAATAACTGAATTTTGTCGTTTTTTTATGGACATTAAACTAGTTTCTATTATATTTTACTAAAAAGTTGTCTCCAATTGATTTATGATCGCCACTAAACTAGTATATATACAATAATATTATTCATTCCAATATTATGTACACTATGTGTGATTTTTATCATTACGTTTATTTGTCGATAGCATATAAAATTTCAAAAAATCTATAGTAAATAAAAAAATGAGTCATGAATATAATGTCTTATTTTGATGTTTGTTTATAATTAATATTATATGTTGTTGTCATTCGACAATACCGTATATTCTATACCATGGTATATACTTAAATACTGGTGGTGGAAGCCGTAGAATGACAATTATACTCCTTGTTCCAACAATTGCTAGCTCATATTCTTGCCAATCATTTTTGTCTAATCATCTCTAAACTAACTTGCTACCAGTATAATTGAAATAATATTGATTCATCTGAAAATCGTGAGATCTTGTTTTTAGATTATTCAATTAACCATGGCGATCTAATTCAATCATTGAGTAGTAGAGTTGAAATATGATACATTGATAAATCAACAAATAATTGATAGACCAATCAACTCCATTCTAAGTAGCTCCCGATATAATTGGAATTTTTGATTACTTCGATGTTAATCACGAGATTTTATTACCGATCTAATTTAATTATCGATTAGTAAAATCAAAACGTATAAAATACATTTTGCGAATTATCAATGATCAAATACTTGATTCCCCAATCAAATTGCAATGTGTAATCGAATATTTTTTGAACGTTTATGTTTGTGGATAGCAAAAGCAAAGTGAATTAGTAGTTTTAAAAAAGGTATTATCAATTGTTTTTAAATAACGTGAAGTAATTCTTTTACTAATTAATTGTTCTTTGATATATATTTGGAAAATGTATGGTTATAGATGTCGCGTAAATTAGTTTAGAAAAATGTTTTATGAATGAATGATAATTCCTAAAATAAAAAGTTGTCGATTTATACGTTTAATTCAATGTATAATTATTTATTTTATGGAACTTTGGTGGTAGATTTATGAGACATTTATTATGGAATGAATGAAAAAATGTATCGACACTTTCCGATGATTTTTTATGGAGAGGTTAGGGTCTAAATTGTTGAAATAATTATTTTGTATTCATTTCAATGTATTAATATAGCACTAAATATCAAACGGTTCTACTATGTATGAGATTATTGCATTTTACGTCAATTTTAATGGTTTTATTCTCGGTTAAGCAAAAAAGATTTCTAACAAAATTATATTATTAAGCACTCTTAAAATTATTGAATAAGTTTCAATTACACACGATCTTATATAAGAATAAAGCAACCAAGCATATGATAGTTCAATCGAAGCTCATTTGAATTTAGGAGTCAATCGATCTCAAATATGAACCAATTGTCATAAATTATCTTTAATCCAATACAAAATATCAATCAGTTCAACTACGTAAAATAATCATCGCATTTTAAGTCAATTTTAATAGTCCGTCTGCCTCAAATCCCTTGTCTCGCTTTATATTGAGATAACTCTATCATTTTACTAAAATGAGACAAGAGATCAAGGACAAAGAGGGTAGCTTTCTACTCAATTAAACAGAAAAAGACTTCAGGTTATAAGTTAATATACTCTTCAATAACTAAGCTAACATCAAATATAATAGTGTAATTAGTATACAATATAATTGAAAATCAAATGGAATGCAATTGGTTGTTCAATCATTTTAAATCATTCATTAGTGTCATTGTAAAGTAGATTGCTCAATTAATTGAATGTAAATTGGTAGTTCAATCAAGTCCAATCTAATTCACTACTAATATTTTTGGAATCTAATTGATTTTAAGAGAAAAAATAAGTATTAATTAGTCAATAATGTTTTTTTTCCCAGATTTAATAGCACTATAATGTTGTACAAAAAAAAAAAAGAAGCAATATTATAGATTAAATTTTATTATTTGAATATATGTGAGGGATAAAATAATATAATAGACAAAATGAATTGGAACGGAAGAACTAATAATCAATCATTTTTATCATATACTACGTAAAACATATTGCGAGCTGAAAAAATCCCCCCAAAATTAATTTTCATTCCCGCCTCCCAAAATGACAGCCCGCGTTTTCTTCTCCTTCTAAACCCAAAAAAAATTGAAAAATTTGTCTTTTCGTTCTACTCCCCAAAAAGAGCCCGCTTCTTTCTTCTCCTTTTACAATTCCCGGCCTCTCCTCTTAAAATCGAAAAAACCCGCTTTCTTTTTGTACCACTCCTCCTACCCCTTGTGGTACGATATTTTGTTTATATTTCTTCCTTTTCCTTCATCTTCCATTTGGTCCGTGAGTTCGATGGGTAGTATTTTGTTGTTGTTTTGCGTCAAATTTATGGCGTTGGTGACTGGCAAGGTAATATACCTCTCCAACTAAACAAATGGTGGGTTCGAAGTCGCTTTCATATCCCCAGGAATTGGTTAATTATATGTATGGTTTTTTATTTGAAGCATCGTGAATGATTTCGTAGGATACATCAAGGGAGTCTGGTTGAGTTAGCCCTGACTGGAGGAGTTGGCGAGAGAGAATGGCTGGCTTGGAAGCCAAGGATGCCCTTGCACAGTATTTTACAAAGTCATATTAGTAGTAGGAGCGAGGAACCAGCGCTCGCGTCGGCAACGGTAAATCAGCACAACAATTTTATCTATCTGCCGTTTCAATTTTTCTAGATTTTATACTAAAATTTGAAATTGAAGACGATAGATAGATTCGAACAATTTTTCTGGATGAAATAAGTTTTGCAAATGAGCTTGTAAGGCTGCACTTTGATTCTACTCTAGATGACCTGCTGAACATATGCCAATCTAAAATCCATTCTGATTCAGGTTCTCTCATATGAACTTCTAGCATTCCCCTTTCCCAACTACCATGATATGAATATATATAATACAGTATAAAAGAATTAGTGATTACTGAATGGGAAAAATATTCATTTTAGGCTAAATAACAAAACTACTATTGAGGCTTGATTTGTTTATGGGCATACCTAGAGAATTTAGAGAATAAGGGATCATGGATTTCCCACAAAGATGTATTTTGTTTAGACATAGCTGCCGACACAATTGTATTCCAAAATCTAAACAAATGTTAAGCGGTATTTTAAAAATTATTTTGTATTACTCTAAATAAATTTTCCCAGATTTAAAAGAGATAGATTCTACACGTTTCACTTATTACACCATTTTAGAAAGTTATATACTAAAAAACTAAAAGAGCCCGATTTTAAGCCATGATGTACGTGAATTATCTACCTAAAGTTTTACTATTTATTTGCGTACTTGATAGTTGTTTGACATATCATGGAAGGTATTAGATTCAAGGAATTGAGAATTTACGCCAGGTTTTTGATGGTCTCTTTAAATAGAATCATTTCGAGATGGTGAAGCTCCTTATTCAGGTAAAATCAATTTTCAGGTAATTAGCCGCTACCTTTCCTTTTGAGCTTTGAGTTCGCTAAATTTGTAATGCAACTGATGAGTATCTCTTTCAATTTATATATCCTTTGGCATTTGATTCTATCATTCACCCCGCATAAGAAGCCTTTAGTAATTTCAAGCACTTGCTGTTTATAGCTTATGACATTCACATGAACTGTTGTATGAACTGTTTATAGCTTATGTACATGAGTTGGAGCAGGAGGTACAACCGTTACTTGACTCCCTACATTTCGGAATCTCCTAGGGAAGTATATCTCAACTACAAAAATCTTGATATCGGAGCCATGTAATTGTGTAGATGTCTTTCAGTGTTTACTAGATTGTTTATCATTTCTCGAATTTATATTCCATTTAGGTACTGAGAATTTGACGTTTCCATTTGTAGTCTTGTTATTTGAAGAGAATAAGGCATTTGTTATTACTAAGATGTTATAATAGCTCATGAGTAGAGTATATCATAATTGTGCTTGCTCAATTTTGCTCAATTTTATTTATTTTTTCTTAAAAGTTATGTTTTAACTTCATATGCAGAAGAATTAGGGATACTGTTATGATAAAATGGTATGGAGAATCTACTCAAGAGCATACAAAGTCTAAAGAGATACAAAGGCTCTCAGTTAGATTCCTGGAGACAAGGGTGAAGGAGATCCCACTTCAGTTGATATAGTCTTCTTGACACCTAGAACCCTCTCTCCTATTGTAAGTATTATTTTTGTTGCCAAGTTATATGGTTTACTGGTGAACATCACCTGATGATAACTTCAAATGATGAAATTGGCTAGCCTTGAAATTATACGTGTTTGTTTCTATTTCTAATGAAATGCATACAATAGCTAGTAATAAGATACTTACAAATTTGACAACCATGATGAGTTTGAATGAAGCAAAGATAGATATTGAAAAGACAAAAACATTGACTCCTTTTGTACTTGAGTGCGTCTGGTTCTCTGCATTTAGGCTACAAGTTTTATATTTGGAGGTTTTATTACTAATTTTTATTTATAAAATATACTTGCCTTAGAACTTGAGCAACTGAACTGTGCTGTCTTTAACATTTACATCAACCATTGTGGAGATTAGTATGTCATATTTTTAATTCTATTGGTTTTGAAAAAGGACTGATGCTTTCTTTCATTTTCTCAATCTATCTTGCAATCATCAATAGACAAATAAGCAATGTACTAATACCATTTCCCTTCATCATGTCTCTGCTCTGATTTTGAAATTGTTGCTTTCCACTAGGAAGGAACTTCCATCTATGTACATTCTGTTTGTTGAATGATAAAGTTTTAGTTCTTCCACCTTACTCCAAGTCAAACCTATTTTTGTTGTGCTGCTCAGAGCCTCAGATAGGAGCTGAAGGCAATTTCCAAGTTGAAAAATCAGGGTAAAACTAATAGGAAAATGTTGGTATAGTTCGTAAAGGTATGTGTGGCTCTTAAAATTACCAAGAGACCACTTTTAAGCATCATTGCTATATTAAGCTTTTAGTAGCTGAATTTCAAACAACTTAAGTTTTTAATATGAATTGATTGCTTGTAGCTTTAGCCATTGGAAACATGTTTCTTAATTTGCTTAAAGTTGAGCTAGTGATGGTTGTAGCTTGTAATTAGGAATGCTGCTAATATTTCTTCTAAGTTATGTGTCAGCTTGACACAATCTTTAATTGAACTCTTCATACATCTTTAAGTCATTCTTTTTTGAAACAAACTCCATTGTGTTTTAGTTGACTGAATATTATAGTTTTGATCAGCCCTTTTTGGTTTTATTGAGATTTATTTTCTTGCGTAAAATGACAAGTGGTTGCTTGGAGTTATGAATTAGTTTTTTATTTGAGCATGATTTGGCAATGTGTCTTTCACTACTTGTATAACATATTGGGCTGTTTTATAGGACGACAGATTCCGGTTGCATTTCTTCAATGAATTAAGACTTATACAGACGAATATGGTGGAAGAAGCATGCCATAGTCGTAACCAACACCTTGAATAAATTGTTTATGGCAATTGTTTAGTTTAGTTTCTAATATATTATTACTTCAAAAAAATTGCAAATGAATTGTCACCAATTGCTCTTTTACTTGTAGGTTACTCGGTGGAATTGTTGTCTTTGTTGTGCACCTTGTCGTTTGTAGATTTTATGGATCTGTTTGTAATGAGTTTTTTTTTGTTTAGGATACTAAAATATATTTGAAGTGCCTTTTGTCATTTTGTTTATGCAATTGTTGAAATGTCAGAACTGTTGTCTTGTTTGAAAAATTAGAAATATTCAACTTATCACCAATATAATTCGGCAACTTTTGCTTTTTACAAATTCATAATTATATCCTGAACTATGAGATATTACTATAAAATACATGATTTTAATGCAAAACTTAACAAAATTCCCCGCATCCCATTTTTGGCGTTAGAAATCTGATGTGTACCACAGCGTGGAATTTTTATTCTATTTTTTAATTCTTCCTATTAAATGATGTGGCATAATTCCTCCTTTTGGCATTTTACAAACAACTTGTGTGCATCAAATATCAGACTCGGCTTTTATTCTTCAATAAGGAATTTATATGGAAAACAAGAAAACACTAGGAGGCAATGAATCCATAATATGTAGAAAGAAGATGTTTCCAAACTTTCTTTTACAAAGTTAATCGCGTTCAACATCAAAATTCCAAAAAAAAAAAAAAAAAAAAGATCTAAACTCTAAAATGTCAAAATTGATTGAAAAGAATGAACGATGATTCACCACTCCAAACAAATCAAACCTCGTTCCTCATTGACTGGTGCAAGCTTGTTCATGTAGATGGATTTTTTCGAACGAGAATTCAATTAAAAATACATCATTGGAGAGAAGTTGATGGTGTTCTCCCGTCTCTGCCCAACTTTGTTAAATTGGAAGAATTCAATAATATACCATGTCATTTAATAAATATGCATGTCATTTAATTGGAAGAATTTAAAAATAGAATAAAAATTCCATGTTGGATTCCAATGGCACACGTCAGATTTCTGACGCCAAAAAT
Organism: Thymus mandschuricus; assembly: GCA_029379335.1. Lineage (NCBI taxonomy): Eukaryota > Viridiplantae > Streptophyta > Magnoliopsida > Lamiales > Lamiaceae > Thymus > Thymus mandschuricus. The sequence continues at coordinate 3,889,847 of CM057079.1, read as the reverse complement.
GGGATGCAGGGTATATTTGTTAAGTTTTGCATAGTTCATGTATTTTATATTAATTTTTCATAGTTCAGGATATATTTGTTAAAGTGACAATAGTTTAAGATATAAAGTGTAATTTTCCCAAAATAGGTAACTTATTATACAATATTATATAGGCTGAAGACAATCTATTGTCTCAATTGGGCTCCTTTCAAATACAACAAATCTCATTGAATTCAAGTCATGGCATCCGAAATTCGCAAATCTTAATTAATTCAAACATTCCATAAATGAGATGAGAAATAAAATTGTGCTCATCAAATTACATAGAATAATTTGCTACATAAAATGACCTGCAGATTAATTATTGATTTTTGCAATTCAGCAAAGGCTTCTATTCTGGTTATATTAAACAAATTCTTACAAACTCCCCATTTAGTAAGTATACAGAGCTCAAATTATACAAAAAGGGTGCCTAAAATAGACCATACAAGCAAGGCCTCAAACATATTTGCCTCCCGTTGGTCTTATCAACTGCCATTAATCCATCACCTAGACGAGTGCGGACCATGGAAAGTAGAAAATTCTATGCATTTTGACCTGTTGCAGTAAATAACATTCGATGTTAACAACTGCTTCATATAGGTAAGTGTTGTTTAATACAAATGTGATGATACCTTGTACTCCCTCCGTCCCGCCCGATTTGGCCTAGTTCTTTTCGGCACGATTTTTAAGGAGGAGTAAATTACATTAATTAATAACCTTGAATTTGTGTTCCCAATAAAGGAAAATTAAAACTAGCCAATCAAATTCATTCTTAACAATTTAAAAGTATTAAACTAAAAAAGCGAAAGTATAATGTTGGTCCCAAAAAGGAAATAGGCCAAGTCGGCCGGAACACCCCGATTTGGAAAACGGGCCAAATCGGGCGGGACGGAGGGAGTATGAAATAGTGATATATATATATATATATATATATATATATATATATATATATATATATATATATATATATAGTGGAGAGATCAAATATAAAAGACATGTCTAGTAAGAAATGAGAAATGATCTGGACCATTGATCTCAATGTGATCTATGGTTCATATTAACTGGTGCATTATGATTATACTGAAAATGCATTATGATGGTTGATGCATTATAATAGTATAGAACGTGCATTATAATGCACAATGCATTATAATTATGCATACCTTGCATTATAGTTATGTATAAAATGCATCATTTTTTATTTTTTACGATAACCTCATTTTGTACATGATCTCACCCCTATATATATATATATATATATATACTTTTTGCCCATGATTGACTAATTTGTAGCTCCAACGAACAATTTGCTTCCATAGAAGTTGAATTGACCCTTGCACCTGAAAAAGAAGAGTTGCTTATGAGTTTGCCTCTGCATGGTTAAAGCATCCAAAAGAAGGGTATCTACACAAAATATTCAGAGAATCAACTAATAATATGCATTAGTAGAGTCAAGAACCTGATTTAAAAAAATAAACATGTAATAATACTAAGCGGTAGAAATGAATCTTCATAAGATTCAACTCATTTTATGGCTTTTCCCTACTTCATGGCAACTTAATCACAAACAAAGACGCCTGAAATGCCATAGTGTATTCCAATCACATATATCGAAAGTTCAGAATCAAGATGTTTCAGCAGGAGGTTAAAGAGGAAGAAAGCGAGTCAAATCCTTCACAGGGTACGATAGGAACAAGAAAGGAACAAAAATGTGCAGCATAGATGGTTAAATTTCAAGTAAATTGTTTCAGGAAAAAAAATAATGGCATAGCTATAATGTAAATCACAATCAATGAAATGACAAGATAAGTATCAAATTGGTTATCTACAATACTATCACATGCTTATTGATTTGTGTATTAGTAATTGTTTTGAATACGAGAGTCATGAATTGTATCTGTAAGATGAGGTCTCAGTTAAACCTAACAATTCCCTCAGTACCCAGGCTTTAGATGTAGCTAAGTGAAGCAGAAAGATGACCAATTTTTGACTTATGTCACAACAGTTTGATTTTGCTTGATTTTTTTTTCTTGGATGGAATTTCATCAATCTGCCTACAATCTGAATTACCAAAATCAGCAATACAAAACCACTAGAACACTGCATTACCTTTGCTTTTTTCTTGATTTGATCAATAAAGCTACCGAATTAAAGAAGCAGAAAAAACCAGTGGCATACTCTATAATTAATTAACAGATGAATAAGCTGGAGAAAACAATAATTTCTTTACCTCAGTCAATAACGCTTTAGTAGTTCTATCTTGTGTATGTGTCTACATCTAACACTGGCCGGCCATAGCAATGTAAACCACTTTCTTACAGGATCTAAAGCAAATATCCCGTGTGAATTAGAAAGCTGAAATTGTGAAAAATATACAAATATAACGACACTAAAATTTAAATATAACTGGATATAATCTTGTAATCTATCACATAGGCCTAATCAAAACTGAAAAACCTAAAAGAGCACATTATATAAAACCTCAAACAGTTAGTAAGCAATTTATTTAACAGTCAGCGCAAAAATCATAAGTTGATAATTAAGCTTGCATTTCGAAATGCATAGCACGTCAGTAAACAAACATGTATCTATGTCCTACACATTGGCAAAGGGCAAGCCATTTGACAACATACAAAAACTGGGCAAGGAACTATAGTGTTACTGCAGGTTAACAAGGAGTAGCTCCCAAACAATTAGTTTTTCAGTAGAATTATCTTTAGCAACCAACAAAAGAATATTATATCTACCTAAGACTTTGAAGGTGGTGGTTGCCCCCCCCCCCCCCCCCCCCCCCCCCTTTTTTCCGCAAATTTCGACCCAGATTGGGTAGCCAAGTCTGCCAGAATGCTTTCTAAAGTTCACAAAGGTTCCTAATGCCTCGTAAGAACGTTGATTGATCCAGCTTCAGAGATATAAGAGACATGGACCTGCTTGCAGATTGGGGCAGGGGGTGCTCATATAATCCTTGTAATCGTCCAAACATTCAAACATTAAAGTAAAGTATGTCATTGTATAGTAGACATTTCGATAAACCAGTACATAAATTCAAAAAAATGCATCTGAATCTGAAGGAAAAACACCCACGATAGGGCTTAGAACCAATCTCCGTGATTCATGAAAGAGGGATCAGAAACTTCAAAATTTGAGTATCTTAGTTCACACATGCATTTAATCTAAGAAACCCCCCTCAATATGTCAATTAGATCGAATCGTACATACTTATTATCGCAACATGGAATGTATGCTACTATCTTTGCCCAACCAATCAAGCTGCCTCAAGGATTCGAATTTCAAAAATGAGAAACATATAAAACTACATAAAAAACCAGACCAACTCACATCGGCAATTTTCGAGACGGCCGATTCTCTGAACAGCTCATGCCACGGGAACTGCGACGCGCTCACGGCAGAAAATGCACGCCCAAAATAATCCGCAAACCTCATCAATTGAATATCCTGCTGTCCTTCATACGATTCCTAACGCCCACACAAGAATTAAAATCTCAAATTTCCCAAATCCAATAACAGTACAAAGAACAGACTCAGATCCAATAAGAGCAGAATTGTACCGTCAAAAAATATGAAAGATTACACCCATGCTATCTGCGTAGCACTCTACCTCTCGAACGGCGTCGTGGAAAGAAAGACCAGGACGGCAATCTAGTGTCGGCGAAATAGTGCGAGGAAGAACGGAGCAGCGTATTCAATTATTTTTTGGTAGAAAGCAATTTGGCGGTGAGGGTAGGCTGCGAGTGAGAGTGGGATGATGGGTTTGCTCCCTGTAACCACGGTAAGGTTTGGTAGAGGAAAAATAATTATTGTAAAATATTATCTTCATTATTTTCCCAAATTGCCCTTTGTAGGCAGAATTGCAAATTCCACGTGTAGGGTGGATTAAGGCACCTTCACCTGCATCCCCCTTCATAGTCCTATTAGCCGAGAGAGAGAGAGGAGAGGGTAATAGAAAGTTGGAATGAGGAGCCATTGGTTTCGCGCCATTCGGATGTGTGTTTTCCCATAAATACCCTTAGCCGTTCGTTGCTCCCTCGCGTGCCTCTCACGCTCTTTTCGCTTTTTTATTTTTTATTTGTTTTCATTTAAAATTCATTATGCACACACAATTTTATTTTTTTGTCCAAAATTAGTACTACTATTTTATTATTTGCAAAAATAACAATACTACTTCTTTGTTTTGAATATATTTAAAGTATTTTACAATAAAATTTTATTTTTAAATATGAGAACGCTCCTCTATCCACCGTTGACGCTTTTAATATGTCAACTACCGATGACGCTTTTAATATGCCCACTGATGTTGTTAGAGTAAGGTTTATTTTTTTAGATATGCTAGAGTTTATATTTAGATTTTGTATTCTATTAATAGTATGTTATGTCATCCGTGGACACGTTGAGAATGTCTACGGAAGTTAGGTGATCATTCTTCTTTAGAATATTGGGATACTTGTTGACAAAAATATTCTACTCCGTATTATTCATATATCAATGGGATCATCTATAATTACACCAAAAAAAAAAAAAAAAAAAAAAAGAAGAAGAAGAAGAAGAAAGAAGAAAAGAAGAAAGAAGAAAGAGTTTCCTACACTTATTTGCTAGGGACTACTCAGGAAGCCAAAAATGATGAAATGGGTACAACAAAAGGAAACGGCAGCCGGAGTGTTCACCCAGGAGTCGGAGACGAGAGCGAGAAAACTGCGCTACATGTTGTCGAGGTCAAACAACGGCATCTTCCAGTAATTCCACGAGTTGTAGTCTTCCTGCAAGTAGTAACAGTTAGGTATAGTAACAAGCTAAACATAACAGTTTGTTTCTTTTTTCTACCTACCAGCTCGACGAGTGAGGTTGGAGGGAACATGTCGTTAACAAGGGTGTGCAACGAGTTGTATGACTTGAGATCGATGCAGTGGTTGATGGCCACTTCACCCTGTAAGGAATATCAGATAATAGGCACTGAGAATTTCAGAAACTTGCCTCGGTTTTGACAGAAACTTGAGACGAAAACTTCGCTACCTTAGGGTTGATGATGAAGATCTTGCCCTTTGGAATTCCAATCTTGCGGTAACTGAGTTCGTCTGTGTCCCTGTTTCCAAATCCTGCGTAGAATGGATTGTAATCCGGAGGGAATAGTGCCTTGATATCCTGCAAAACGGCCATTTATGGTGCATCGACTTGAGAAATCACTTTCTTTAAGAAATTAGCGATGAAGTTCTCCTACGGAGGTAGAAACCTAATACGACCATTACCTCTAAACAGGCGATCTTGAATTCATGAGGAGCTCTTCTAATCACTGCAATCAATACAACTCTTTCATCAATCACGGAAAATGAAGCAGCAGATTCTCTCGTACAGAAGCAGAGAGTATTTATAAACAAAAATGCAGCCTGTAATCGAGGAACAGCAAGTCGTTCTACATGATAACAGTATCAGAGTACTAGCTAGCTTCATACAAGAGTCGTGACACCAAGATTCCCAGCATAAGAAAGGTAAAAACCGATAAGCTATCCACCATTTATAAGCGATGCACGGTAAAACATAATTTCCTAGAGAATATATGAATTGTTTTTCAAGAAAAACAAACTTACCCTCACGGTATAATGAAGGAAATAAACCATCGGGGGAGATAACAACAGGTCCGGTGGGTAAGCTCTTGCCATCCTGTAAGCGTTGTGAATGAATTTACCTCTGAATCTAGAGATAAAAAGATGAAAAACTGGAAAACATAGCCAGGCGAATGGTAAAATGTTGTTTTGCGATATAAAGTACGAGGTATAACAAAGATAACATTCAACCGTGTGCAACTCCTAGTCGAACAAATTGTGATTCTAAAGAAAGAGTGGTTCAGGATAAGAATTAAGACCTGCTTGAGGTTGAATAGAAAACTTTTGGTCAAGTACGACTGAACAATTGCACGTGCACTCAGAAATAAGAGCTGATATCCATTCTCCTGTTGAAGAAGGAACGTAGAATCAGATAACAGAACAGAAACTCCACACAAATTGAAGCAGTGAAGCAGCAGTTATATGACACAGATTAATGCCCAGCTGTCAGCGGATAACCGAAGCCGGTCTGATTACAATTATGAATAATACGACCATGCTTAACAGCAAAAACCAGCAAGAAACTTATATTAATGCTCAAAGAGGAGCAGGAAGCTGATTTCTGCAGAATTTGCCAAATACGATACTACTCATTTAAGTCCACATAGAGATGCATCAGGCCTCATCAAACAACGAGCGTCTCTCTTGGCATAAATCAAGGCCTACTAAAACTCTGATATTTTTACATTCAAAATAGAAGGTGTCGAAGGATCACCTTTATAGCAGAAAAAAGATGGGCAATCCCAGAATGTGTCCAGTCTTTTCCAACTAAAGGCATGAACTGACCAAGAACATCAGACCTACAATGAGCCAACGGGAAAATTTATATCACTGATCCTACTCAGTTAGAGATCCAACGTATTCCGAGCAATTGCCCTGAATGATATTTTTGAATGAAATAATTGCTATATGCATCTAGAAATGGATAGATAATTATAAAAGGCACTCACTTGGTAATTGTCCCATCAACATCGGAAATTACAATTCGCGTATTCCACTTCCACAAGTATATATGAGCTTCAACCTGTATTTGGTAAAGTTGTCAATTACGATAACGGGTTCCACTCCAAATAATGCACAAGGTAGATTACCAACCTTTTGGGGCCCAAGGACTCTAGTAGAGAAAACAAAATTCACCATATTTTGTCCCTCTTTCAGATTCAACGATGCTATTTGATCGGTAGTAGGGACATTGGTTCTTATTATTTGCTTACGAGGAGACTCACTCCCTGGATATCTGGGAGTCGTACCTGCAGAATGGCTTGGTGAGATAGCTTCAGAATCAAGATAAGCTTCCTCATTCGATGACATACTACTAGAATGTTCGAGTGTCTTCACCCTCCTAAAGGGAATAGGCCAGAGCCTCCATCTTCTCGAAGGAGTCGAAGGCATTCCAGAATCGTCTTCTTCTGTGTCTGGCATGTCCATATCTTGCACAGGAATCACATCTTTGGGATTAATTGGTAACTCCAATCCGAAAGCTGCTTTCCCGAGAACAATGTGCGCAGCTTTGCGCCAGGGCAAGTACTTCCCCTGTAGTCTAACAATTAAGTTTTTATTCTTCATTATTAATTCTGCAGAAGCTTTGAACTCCTCGAGTGATATGAGGTTCGCATCAAAGGTGTTGCCTGCTGCACGAGATCCCATTCCAGCCTGAAGCAGGTTTCCACAGAGAGAAATCTCCAACACTGTCAGAAAAAAGAAAATGCAATGCAAGATTAGAATTAAATAAACGGCAGTGCTCATAAACTCAACGTTACAGCAATAATCCATGTCTCACTTGTATCGGTGTCTGGTTTTGTAAATTCTTGTGGAGCTTCTGTACTTATTGTAACGTGTTTGCTTTTGCTATGTTCAACTTCAGGAGCAGGGTCGTTGCTATCGGGACAAGTAGCTGCTTCAGCCTGCGAGTCTGGCAAAGAAACACTGATTGGACATCCAGGATCACCGGGAGGTAATTCATCTTTAGCTATTGATATTTCAGGGTTAGTCGTCGTTTCAGTTTCATGATTTCCAGAAGGGCTTCGAGGAGACTTATTTTGCGGATCGTCATCACGAATATTACTCGGAGAGCACACGTGTTCCTGATCCTCATCTGTAGAATGCGCTACCAACGGTGGGAGCTCCAAGCAACTTTTGAAAATATCTTTCTTCCCCAAACGAGGTCTGCTCTCAGGACTGCTATCGTTGGAATACTCTTTATCACCATTAGCTCTGTCCGGACGTTCTCCCACATGCTCTGCATCTCCTTCTGAAAGTTCTAGATGTTGCTCGCCCACATGCTCTTCATTTCCTTCGGAGGGTTCTGGATGGTGTTCAGAGCCCCACGTACCATCACCCGAGTTATACTCTTCAGTCCCACCACCAGGGCCAAGGTGAAATTGAGGAGTGCTGAGCTGCACATTTGAACCATTCTTCTCTTCCGATGATAGAGGCGCAGTCAGTATATGCCCATCCACACTCACCAAAACCACTTCCGAATTCGACTCCTGCGACTCTAAAGCATGCTCCACACTATCTAACGTATCATACCTACTAGGACTATGCTCAGAAAATTTAGGCGAAGCACCATCCACAGACGACTGCTCATCAGAAAACTCATAAAACGTATACGCAGCAGCATCAGACTCAACTCTCTTCAATCTCTGCACAGTAGTAAGATTAAAGTGCTCTTCCTCGTCATCATCATCTCTCCCATACGAATGATCCCCTTCGCGAAAACTACTGAAGTGGTTACTACAGCCAGGGCTACCATCATCCCTCAAAACTTCATTACCATCCTTACCATGATCAGCATCCATAACGAAGTAAGCTTCACCCGAGTTATCAAGATGCATATGAAAATCCGCTTCAACGCCATTAACCTCAATCTGAACTACCTTCTCAGCACCCTTCAAAACACCTTGAAACTTCCCGAAACGAACATACCAAGGCGTACTCCTAAACGTCCCGTCGTTTTGCTTAACCACAATTATGTCCACAGCCCCGCCAAAAGGGTGAAATGGTGTGGCTACAGAGTACATCCCTTGAGTAAGGATGCTGCTAACTTTACCAACCACATCCATCTCTCCTACTACAGTATATAACCCTCAAACCTTCAAAGGATTAATCAACAACTATTGCACTAACACACCAATATCTCTCAATCCACAATAACTACTACTCCAAATCCAAGCCCTAGCTATTCTGCTGCATGCAATACATCAAGAAAAGTAATAAATAAATAATCATGCAAATAATTTCCAGAAAAAACCCCCAAAAATCGTAACTTTGAAGAAAGAAAACAACCAGGGAATCAAGAAAATGCATAGCCTGTATAAATCAAGAACCAAAGCTAAACCCACATTGGAATTAATCATTCCCGAGAAAAACATTGCAATGAAAACTTACATTTACAAGAAAATTGCAGAGCCCAGAAATTCCACAGATCAATCCAAAAACGTTGGACAGCTCCAGAAAGTAAACGCAACCAACCAACCAACCGTCCAAAAATTGTCCCAATAGATTATGTTGTTATCGGTGGTGCTTTCAATCTCGCTCTAAATTTCAGCTTTCTTGAATCTTCTTCCATTTTTGTTGGATTGCATAGAGTGGCTGCAAATAAATTGCGAGGATTAAAAATTGCACACTTTTCTTCAACAGCGTCGTCGGAATTTGGACAGACTATGTTTTTTTTAATGTTTAATCGACGATCAACGAGGCATAATCATGCTTAATTTTTTATTTTGTCAATTTCTGGGAGCAATAAATACGTTATTGTTGAAGAAGTAGTTCTCCCTTCGCGACACCTCTCGAGTCACGAGTATTAAATATTTTGAAATTCATAAAATATTTTATCTTAGAATATTCATATAAAGTCGCTTTGCTCTGATAAGCCCAAAATTCAATTGACTGATGGGCTTGGGCTCTAGAAGCCCGCTTTTGATAAGATCCTGGGCGGGCTTCTGAGATTATGATCCGAATTCGAATTCGAATTCGAATCCGAGTGGAATACTAATTTCTTTTCTCAAATTTGATACTCAGATCTTTACTCGTAAATCGTAATCAAAATTTTAACACTCCTATATCTTAAAATGTCTTGTCTCTTTTAGGTAGTATTCCAAAAGTCACCGTTTAGGTCATTCGCCTAGACGGCGTATAGATGTTAGTCATCCAACTAACATGTAATTTACCTAGCACTGAGTGATACTTCATCGATTTGACATTGAAGCTTAATCAATAGTCTATATGTGTTAAGTGTTAACTGATCGACGTCTATGCTAACCATGTTACTCGATGCATGGCTGGATATAATGTCATATTGTATTTATCGTGAATTTGACAATAATACTTTAAGAAAATTGATTGTATTTATGAGCAGCCTTGACGATAGTCGCCCTCCAGAGAGTTGAAACTATATTAGCCGTATACACATTATATACACCCAAAATGTCAAGGACTAATTTGATCACATTGAAATACTTTGGGGTTAGAATGTCAAGATTTGGAAATGTAAGGGAGGTCGTAAATAAGTTCAAAATACAGGGACTTACTTGTTATTACGCAAAGTTATCTCCTTGCTGGTCATCGGTCACACTTTCGACGCCCGTTCCAATCGAACCAGATCTAAGCCCAAGGGCATTTCTGGAATAAAATATAGCTTCCTCAGCCGTGAATTTCACTCCATTCTCACACTTTCCTTTTTCTCTCCCTCCGATTCCCCAAATTCGATCCACCACCACCACCGTCAACTGCTCCTCCTCCGCCGCCTAATCGAATCGAAGAAGATGAGGAAGCTACTCCCCCTTCTCCTCCCCCTCCTCCTCCTCGCCTCCCTCGCCTCCGCCGAGATCAAAAACCTCAAAATCTCCTCCGATTCGCGGCCGATGATCCTCTTCGAGCGCTTCGGATTCACGCACACCGGCCAGGCCAGCATCTCCGTCTCCTCCGTCTCCGTCATCTCGAACGTCGCCTCGCCGGATCCGTCGCGGTTGGGGTTCTTCCTTCTCTCCGAGGAATCGCTCATTCAGGTCCTGCTTGAGCTCCAGTCCAATCCTTCCTTCTGCGTCCTTGATTCCAAGTACATTAACAACCTCTTCACCTTCCGTGATCTGTCGCCGCCGCCTCACTCCTCCTTCAGCCGCTCCTACCCGATCACCTCTCCCAATGAGTATTCGCTCTTCTTCGCCAATTGTGCGCCTGAATCGACCGTGTCGATGAACGTGAGGACTGAGCTGTACAATCTCGACGGCCGTGGGAAAGAGAAGGACTACTTATCCGCCGGCTTGACTCAGCTGCCGTCGCTGTATTTCTGTTTCTCTGTTCTCTATTTCGCGTTTCTGGCCTACTGGATCTACTCGTGCTTCCAGAATAAGAAGTCTGTTCATAGAATCCACTTGCTCATGGGGCTTCTGGTTATCATGAAGGCGTTGAATTTGCTCTGTGCCGCCGAGGATAAACACTATGTGAAGGTTACGGGGACGCCACATGGATGGGATGTGTTGTTTTACATTTTCCAGTTTATTAGGGTTGTGTTGTTGTTTACCGTCATTGTCTTGATCGGTACCGGGTGGTCGTTCCTCAAGCCGTTTTTGCAGGAGAAGGAGAAGAAGGTGTTGATGATTGTGATCCCATTGCAGGTCTTGGCCAATGTCGCATCCATTGTAATCGGGGAGACTGGTCCATTTATTAAGGATTGGGTTACATGGAACCAGGTGTTCCTGCTGGTTGATATTATCTGTTGCTGTGCCATTATTTTCCCAATTGTGTGGTCTATTAGGTCGTTGAGGGAGACGTCGAAGACCGATGGGAAGGCTGCGAGGAATCTGGCCAAGTTGACTCTGTTCAGGCAGTTTTACATTGTCGTGATCGGGTATCTGTACTTCACGAGGATCGTAGTGTTTGCTCTCAGGACCATTGCTGCCTACAAGTACCAGTGGGTGGCTAATGCAGCTGAGGAGATCGCGAGCCTTGCCTTCTACGCCATAATCTTTTACATGTTCAGGCCGGTCGAGAAGAATGAGTACTTTGCACTTGATGAGGATGAGGAATCCGCGGCAGAGATGGCTCTTAAGGACGAAGAATTCGAGCTCTGAGGTTGGAGATCAACTGCCTACTCTTCTTTTTTTTGGCTAAATACTACGAATTGTGAGTGATTTGATAGATTTGATCCGAAGTCTGATTTGTATTACTGTTTCACTTCTTGCTTACTTTACTTAGAGACACATTCTTAATTTATCTTGCAGTGGCTACGACTTTTTGCATAATGTAAGTTTTATGTCACTTGTTAAATGTCATTATTTCTCAGCTGAAGGTCTTCCATATATCCGTCGTTGTTAAGCAGCAAATAGTTGGGGTGTTTGCATATTGATTGTTTTCGATTTAAATTGCCGTTCTTTTCATCTGCTGTTCGTGCTGCCTCTGTTATTTGATAATCTCTGTGACTCTGTTGCTATTGGATTGAATTTCACTTATTAAATGCTTCTCTGTTTTATTATGGACATGCTGTTGTATGTGCATCTTTCCTATTAAGTTCTATGGTGGAGAACTCTTTTTCCCAAACTATGTATGGATTCAATCTTACTGGCAGTATTGAAGAACTTCGATTTGCTGAAACACCAGTTAGTGCTCTTCAGGTAGACATGCATCTTTTTTTGCTATTTTGTTCATTCATACGATCCAACATCATTTTGGTTTGGTACGGGCCTTCTGTATTTTGGTTTCTGCATATGCTGCTTGCTGCTTTCTCGTGATCTGTGCATATTGGTATCGTCTATCATATTACAGGCTTGCAAATGCAATATCTTAGACATATAGATGTTAGTTGAATCCCATTAGACAGTCTGGAGAAGCTAGCAGTATCCTGTGAATATAGCTACGTAAGTTTATGTACAAAGTGGCGGTGTTCAAATTAGATATTTGAAGCTCTAGTGCACCTAGTTTTAAGTTCACTGTTCTTTCACTCATTTGTTTTGATAATCTGAATACATACATAGTGCAGAATATCTGATACGAAGCTTATCCATGTATGCAAGATTTCTTCATCCTACTTATTCAAAGTTGAACTGTCTTAACAGCCTTCTAGAAAACATTAGCCTAGCCTGAAACTTAGATACTGATAGACGTAGTAGTTGAGATCTGAATATCAGTTATGTTTGCAGAACATTTGCATAAGTTAGTTCTGCATTATGTATTCCGATTCACTGCTACTCAGAAGTTTTATTGATTCCCTATGCTTTCTTTAGTGTTACTTAGCCTGGTTTTCATGGTTATGTGTATAAGATTTTTGCTTTTTACACAAGTGATGACTGATGATGATGGTTGAGGTGGTATGGTGATTTTATTCTTTCATGCAAAGGTTGAATCTGAATTATTATTCTCCATGAGAGAGAGAGAAAGAAAGTTGAAGGCAAATTGAGAGTGATGTGAAAAGAAATGGCATTGACTTTGGCATGTTCTGAGTTTGATTCCCAGATCCCATAACATCAAACTCCCCATCCAAAATTTGGAAGATTTAATCAGATTAGACTATGCTATTGCTCAGTCACTATCTTCCGATGTTCTTCCGAGGCCATCTCGTTCGATTAGACTATATAGAAGTATCGGTCTCGTTTCAATATTTTATACTATTCCGTATATAAACAAGTGAGAGTTTTATAGTTGCACAAGACATTGTAATTTTTTCCAGAAGTAGAAGGAAACAAAGTTACCATGGATGGAAGAAAAGGAGAAAAAAGCAAGCATAATCATGAGGAAAGTGAAAACAAATCTAAGGGTTAAATACTGTCGGTGCCTTCGGGTTTGATTAACGTCGAAGCTTTAGGGTGTCGTCTTACTTGGCTCATTCGTAAACCGATACTCCCTTTGTCACGATTCAAAAGAGCAATTTGACTATTTTTTGTGAGACGAACATACTCATTATTTTAGGGGACTTTCGTCTCAAATTTTTATCTTATCCAGTCGGAAGAAGAATAATTATAGATCAAATCCCAACAAATTCATGGCACCAAGCATATCAAAAACTCCAAGATACGATACATTCAAAAACCCTAAAATATAAAGGAAGAATCCAAATTTAAATAGAGAAAAACAAATCTCAAACACCTAAAACATTTCCACAATACCTAATTAATTAACACCATTATTATCAGCAACGTCGACGGTACTGGTACAGAACAGCAACCGCCGGAAAACCGCAAACAACGCCGCGCGCGTGAACTCCTTCACTCTCCTCGCCAGAATGCACCGACGCTTGCGACGGCGCCTCCTTCGCCGCGGCATCTCCGCTGCCACCCTATCCCTTACCTTACCGAAACACCTCACCGTTCTCTCCGGCACACTCTCCTTTCTAGAGAACTTGTAGCTACTCAGATAGATTTGCCTGCATGAGATGCTGTCCCTCAGCGTACTCCGCGGCCGCGCTCGGAGGAGCGCGGCCGCGGATCTCATGAACTCGGCGTCGGATTCCGGCCACTTGTAGAGGTTGACGTAAGTGGCCCTCACCGGAATTCTTGCATCCTTCACACAGTTGGCTATGCAGATTTTGCTCATTTTTTTTATCAGTTGAGAATTTTCAAGTCTTTTGCTTTGATGGGAACTTTTGCAATATATATTAATATTAATCCCTTTTAGCTTTATTTTCCACCTTGAGATGTAATTAGTTGTAATTATTAACCATAATTTTCACTAATTATGTTTTTTCACAACTGTTAATGCACTGTTAATTGAAATGATGGTTGATTTATATATATAATTATTATTAATTAATCACGCGTGAACAAGTAAAGATGAAGTGGTGATTAGTGCAAATTTTCACCTTTCACCATTAGTATTATTATACACAATTCATGAAAGCAAGTGTATTTGAAAATGGTATAAAGAGTACTCAAATTCATTACACTATAAAAAAAAAAACATGCTTTTGATCTTAATTCACAATAGTGAATGCACTAGACGCTCCGGTAAAATACTTCACCGGAGAGCCTTCCGTCGTCTTAAACGACCCGAAATGTCTCAATCGGTAGACCCCCGCACCCGCCTCCTTTGGTATGTCCAACTCAATTGTCGCGAGCCCGTATGTGGTGCTGTCCGGACTATACAACGGACCGTCCCACTTGAAATAGAGGCAAAAATCATCGTCATCGAAGACCGGTATCCATTTTTCGCCTCGTTGCATTTCCACAACCGCGTAAGTGCCCTCCGTGAGGAGATCATATCTAGGGTTAGCACTCCAGAATGTGGCATTTACCCTGTCCCCTGCTCTAAAAGGGCCACTTTTAGTGTCGAGTTTTATGTCGCCAAATTTCACTCCCGACGGGGGTGAGTCCCCCGTCGGGTCTGGTAAGAGGCTCAGTTGCACCGAGGAGAGGTCCGGAGGCGGTGGACCTTTTACGACATTTCCATCGCCTCCCGCCATTGCTTGTGCTAGCTTATTGAATTCTTGGATGTAAGCCGATAATGTGTGTGGACCGTAGAGTGTCGATGCGGCCTATTTACGAAATTAGTTCATAATTAGATCAGACGTTTACTTTGAGTGATAGATTAAATCGATAACACAATAGACTACCAAAATTATTATTGTATACATATGTCCAATCAAATTGACAAATTGTGTATGCAATTTGTACACAACCTATATAAACAACTACCTATCATCTAAGTACTATTGACAAATGATATGCGACTCACCTCATAACGTTGTTGCTCGTATTCCTCAAACGTAGCTATATACTGCGAATACGTGTTAGCTAAACCGGCTATAACGACTTGAGTCCCGTCGTCGAACTCCCCCTTTCCGTAGCTTATCAGCGTCTCCTTCACCGCCTCCCGCAGTCTTCTGCCGGCCATAGTCGTGAACTCTGCTTAATCACACAGTCAAGTATATACATAATCATCTAAAACAAGCCATATTTAGATAAATAAATCAAGAAAATAAATGAGAGGAGAGAGAGAGAGAGAGAATACCTCCTGGTACAGAAAGTATCACCAGTTTCCCCACCCTCAGAATCTGAATCGGCACCACTGCCGGCTGCAACGTCAAGTCATTCAAACACTTCAATATTAAATAAAACGAAGACGAGACGTTCGACTGAAAATCTTTCGTTGGAACGGAGGGAGTACTAATTACCGCCCATGCATAAGGCCAAAACATCTCCCCTGTTGAGAGAAGCACAGCCTTAGGCTTCTGGCACTCCACTTGATATTTACTTGGCTCTTTTATAGCATCCCTCACTTTCTTCCAAAACTCATTAATCTGTAAATGAAATCATGCAAAATTAGAAACTAATGCATGGAAGTAAATCTCAAACTAAGATTTATCAAAAGTTGAGTAATTTAGGTCCAACCTCTGTATCACCTTGCTGGAAACCGAAAGCGCCCGGCCCGTCGGTCGTCCCGGCTGCGAAACCGGGCCCCAGCGCGGCGGGGCACGTCCTCACCACGCGCTTATCGTCCAGCACGACTTCGACGTCCGTGAAATTTACGTAATGTTGCCGGAAATCGATCTTTCCGACGACTTCGTCGCTAGCGGAGGTGAAGAGATCCACTGCCTTGAGAAACTGCCTCTCGCCGATTATTTTTGTGCTCAATATCTCATCCGGGTATCTACAATAGTGACAAATTAAATTAGAATTAAATAAAACTGCCGTCGATAATGAGTCAACTTATATTATAATGCGTCTGTAGTAGTATAGTATTCAGCTGACTCATTATCGACGAGACTGTTAGTTTGTGAAATGACGAAAATACCCCGGGCCACGGCCAACGCAGAGCTGGTCATTGCCATGGCAAGAGGAGTGATTGAAGTCGCATGGCTTTCCACTGTCCAAGCAAAAGGCACCCAACACATTAGGGCTCACGTCTCCGACGTTCGACTGACAGAACGCCCCGACGAATCTCGATCCTTCGTTCTTCCTCACCTTCGAATCCTGGCTCTCTGTTTTCGAGCACGGTTTTCCTCCCGTAGCCACCACCCTCGATGCTCGTTTCGCTAGTGCGTCCGAAGCCTTGAGCCTCCTTCCACGGCGGGTGAAGTAGGCGGAGGGGTTGGAGTTGTTGGAAGCGAACCAGTCCTCGAAGAATCGAGCGGCGGCTCCTTTGTTGTCGCCGCTGATGAGCTTGTTGTCTCTGCTCATGGAGGTTCCATGAGTAGAGAACCAGTTGAAAGAGCCGATGCTCTTTCGACTGGCCCCGTCGACAAACTTCAGGAGAGTCATCTCCGTGTCGACGTTGCTCGGATACTTAGCCCTCTCTTCGGGAGGATTGAAGAGGTACGCGCTAGGGCTCCGGTTTATTCCGGCATTCTCTACTTCCCCTGCAATGCATGTGTTTAGTAGTAATATTTTAACTTTTTTACATAAGTAGCTAGGAAGCAAAATGTGATACTAGTAATGATCGCTTCGTCTCAATTATATAGAGATAGTTACTTATTTACCTGCATTGATGAAAATTGAACCGGGTTTGAGACTTTCGTGAGCTTGGACGATGCTGAGCTCGATTGCAGTGACAATGGCGTCGAAAGACTGTGCAACGAAGCCGAGCGAAGTCACAGAGTAAGTCACGTACTGAAGATACCCTCCTGGGCCGGCATGAGTGTGGGTCCCGCTTATCGCCACGTTGTCCTCGTTGTACATGTCACCGTACCTTAAGACAATTAAAATATATTCATAGACGTGTCTCTTATAATATCGTTGGTATTTAACGTCCAAGTCCAAAGTTGTCAAATTCGAATAAATACGTACCTTGATTTTAGTCTCTCTAGCACTTTAATGGTAACGAGTTGAGAAGCCATCCCGGCATCAAGGTTCACGAACGCAATGCGGGCCCCGCCTTGGTCGACGTCAGCAACAATAAAGGCCCGGGCTCGAAGCCGGAAATGCACGCCTCCGGTGACTTGGTCCATGTTGGCATATCCCATCATGTTGACTCCGGCGGCGGGCCCCGTCATGTCGTAGCTCCCCACTCCGATCAAGTAGTCTCCATGGGCGACTACGAAGAAGCAAATAGAGGCAAGTAGAGAGACTAGGGTTAGAGCTCGATTGTTGTACATTGTGCTTCTCGAGTGATACATTGTGCTTCTCGAGTGATACATATATAGCTAGGCAGAGTAGTTCTTAGTTTAGAATTTAGTTGCTGCAACAATATATTCCCTTAGTGTTTACCGAATGTGTTGATTGGGAAGTTTTGTCTATTTTGATTCAAAGTTATGCAAAATTAGCCGATTCCGGTGGCGTTCGTAGAAAATTTGATCGAAGAGAGAACTTTACTCTACTGATCTTGATATACGTAAATTCTAATACGATTGAAAACACGTATGGAATTTGGTTAAAATCTGAAAATTGAAATAAAATTCTCTCTCTATATAATGTCAAGATTCAAGAAACAATTTGTACCAACTTTTTTTTAAATCTTGATTAGTTTCTACTAATCGAATCTTGGTTTTATTGTATTTCACGATGGTCACCTGTTAAAAATATTTATAAATCAAAACCATCAATAATTTCGAAAAAAAAAAATCGTTAAAAATGTTGGTTTTCTGCAATAGTAGATATAGTAGCGGATTTTTCGTACGTAAGTATTCAATAACCTCGACAATCATACATCGATCTCGACGACTCTATAAATACGATAGAAGATGCGATAAGGAAATATTTTCTGATTACCTATTTGTAACCAGTATGCCCTTTTTTTCAAATTGGTGATAGGTAAATATAGTAGTATGATGTAGTGTATTGCCTAATAAAGTCAAACATATTACTATTGAGTATTCAAAGGTGAGAAAAGAAAATATAGAGCAGATCAACACCCTTACCTACTGTAAATCCAATTTTTATTATCATCAAAAATTGAAATAAATAAAAAATAATCGTTGCTTACAAAATAATGCCATTGACATTCCATTAATTAGTTGGCGTGCCTAGAAAAAGATTAGGAAATTTTTGGTCACCACATTGAAAATTACATCTACTATATTATCGTATTCACCACTCTACATAATAATTAACTGAACTCATTTTATTTTAAATCTATGCTTCCACTTTCTTTAATTGCGTGACACTTTAATTATCATGGTCTTAATTATTAAATGAGAGAGAGAGAGAGTTTGCTTAGCCAATTGAATATAAACTTGTTTAAGGAGGTGAGTAAAGCTTCACTATCAATAATAAAACAGATATTTTTTCACAACTTCCATAAATATTATCATTTACTCCAAAATAACATAACACTTCCTGAGTGTTTTTTTCTATCGGAAAAGGAAAATTGTATTGAAATCGGAAAGAGGGTACGAGAAGTACCGATATTACAAGCGATCATTCATCTAAGTTGCATCCATCTCACCCCGACGAAACATCAATTCCAAAATCGACGGACATAAATCAATTGGAATTATTATTCAACACTCCCTAAGTGATGGGCATAAATTTGAATTTATTATTCAACTAATTAAATACACAAATTAATTATCCAAACACTCACGCACACTACATGCACGTACTATGATGGAGTAGTTCAAAACTTCACCCCCACACACAATTATTACTATATTCAAACTTCCCACAAAATACAAAATATCTTGCCAAGAAACCTCATAGTAGACTCAGTAGTAGAACTGCTGACGTCAAACCCTCTCGTATCGTATCATCTGTTACATTTCTGTGTCGCATCTTCTATTGCATCGATCGGGCTCGCTCCGTGTAATGCTAATATTTTGTATTTTCAATACAACAGAACTGTTGAAGGCAGTGCAACATCCCCACCTAATCCCTCACCTCCACACGAAACAATCCACCACCAAAAACTTCACATACTTAACCCCTTTTTCCTCTCAAACTAAAGCTTCATTGAACGTTTTCTTTTTTCTTATCTACTTCCATTTTCATACGCAATTTTCCCTTTTAATTGCGATCCAAGTTTTGGATTCAATGCCTAGAAGTGGCGAGTTCGATAGCTTCTCCGTCAGCAGCGACATGCCGTTTTTAGGCCCACGGCAAGCCATGGACGTCCAGGAGTACAACCGGAGGCCGCGACGGAGCACCTCCCACACACTTGGTGAGCTCCTCCAGCGCGTCGGGGACTCCGCTGCCTCCGACTCGCCTCATCACCAGGTGGTGGAGGTGCGCCACCACCCTTCCTCTGTTCCCTTGGTCCTCTCCTTCCGCAACCTCACCTACTGTGTTAAGGTCGGGCGGAAGATCCTCCCCTCGTGCCTGAGGAAGGGTGGTGGCCTGGCTGAGGAGAGGACCAAGGTGCTTTTGAACGAGATATCTGGGGAGGCGAGGGACGGAGAGATCATGGCGGTGCTCGGGGCGAGCGGGTCGGGGAAGTCGACGTTGATCGATGCACTGGCAAACCGGATCGCCCGGGGGAGCCTGAAGGGCGGCGTGACGCTCAACGGGGAGGCGCTGGAGTCGAAGCTGCTGAAGGTGATCTCCGCCTACGTCATGCAGGACGACCTCCTCTTCCCCATGCTGACGGTGGAGGAGACGCTCATGTTCGCGGCGGAGTTCCGGCTGCCCCGGTCGATGTCGAAGTCCCGGAAGCGCGCCCGCGTCCAGGCCCTCATCGACCAGCTCGGCCTCCGCAGCGCCGCCGGCACCATCATCGGAGACGAGGGCCGCCGTGGCGTCTCCGGCGGCGAGCGCCGCCGCGTCTCCATCGGCACGGACATCATCCACGACCCCATCCTCCTCTTCCTCGACGAGCCCACCTCCGGCCTCGACTCGACGTCGGCGTTCATGGTGGTGAAAGTCCTCCAAAGGATCGCCCAGAGCGGCAGCATCGTCATCATGTCCGTCCATCAGCCCAGCTACCGAATCCTCAAGCTCCTCGACCGTCTGATCATCCTCTCCCGCGGCCGCACCGTCTTCAGCGGCTCTCCGGCGACCCTCCCCGCCTTCTTCGCCGAGTACGGCACCCCGATTCCGGCGAACGAGGACAAAACCGAGTTCGCCCTCGACCACATCCGCGACCTCGAGACCACCGACGGAGGCACCGACGACCTCGTCCGGTTCAACCGGGCGTGGCAGAGGAAGAAGAAGAACACCGGCCCCACCGGAAACCCTAATCTGAAGAAACTCTCCCTCAAGGACGCCATTAGCGCCAGCATCTCGATGGGGAAGCTCGTGTCCGGAGCTTCGAACATCGACTCATCCAACCTCTCCTCCTCCGTCCCCAAATACGCCAACCCTTTCTGGAAGGAGATGATCGTGATCGCCCACCGCTCCATAACAAACTCCAGAAGGTCGCCGGAGCTCTTCGGAGCTCGGTTCGGGGCGGTGATCATCACCGGATTCATCCTCGCCACCATCTTCTGGGGGGTCGACGACTCCCCGAAGGGAGTTCAGGAGAGGCTAGGGTTCTTCGCCTTCGCCATGTCCACCACCTTCTACACCTGCGCCGAAGCCGTCCCCGTCTTCCTCCTCCAACGCTTCATCTTCATGAGAGAAACCGCCTACAACGCCTACCGCCGCTGGTCCTACGTCCTCTCCCACGCCATCATCTCCATCCCCTCCTTAATCATCCTCTCTGCCGCCTTCTCCGCCACCACCTACTGGGCAGTAGGGCTCGCCGGCGGAACCTCCGGCTTCCTCTTCTACTTCACCTTCGTCCTCGCCTCCTTCTGGGCGGGGAACTCCTTCGTCACCTTCCTCTCCGGCGTCATCTCCAACCTCATGATGGCCTACAACGTCGTCATCGCCATCCTCGCCTACTTAGTCCTCTTCAGCGGCTTCTTCATCACCCGGGACCGGATCCCGCCCTACTGGATCTGGTTCCACTACGCCTCCCTGGTGAAGTATCCCTACCAGGGAGTGATGCAGAACGAGTTCGACGACCCCACCAAGTGCTTCGTGAGGGGGACGCAGATTTTCGACAACTCGCCCCTCGGGGCAGTCCCTGAGGCCGTCAAGCTGAACCTGCTGAAGACGATGAGCAAGACATTAAAGATGAACATCACCAGCACCACCTGCCTCACGACGGGGACCGATGTCCTGAGGCAGGCGGGGGTGATGGATATCGACAAGTGGGGGTGCCTGTGGATCACGGTGGCGCTGGGTTTCCTTTTTAGGGTTTTGTTTTACTTCGCGCTCTTGGTTGGGAGCAAGAACAAGAGGAGTTGATTCTAGGGTTAGTTTGTGCTTTGAATATTTGTTGTGAGAGACTTTGGTTTCTAGTTTTATGTGTACGTCGATAATTTCCAACCGTGATTGATGTTAGTTGTGCACTTGGATAAAATTGAAGTAACTTAAGATTGTATATTTGAAAAATATGTTGCATCCTTCGATCGATTAGATATCCGGTTGCGTTTCGGTGTGACATTTTGGCAAATGATCTCCACTTAGCGATTACAAGTAAATTTTGTGCAATTCAAGTGTATTAGGGATAACCTTTTTCCGGATGAGATCCTCTGTCCTCAAATTGGTGTACCAGTGGTGTACCGATACAAAATTAGGAAGTTTTGACATACACTAATAACCAAACTCAAAATGACAACTAAGAGAGAGAATTCCAAACTTCCTAAATTTGTATCAGATACACCATTGATACACCAATTTGGGGACAAAGGATCTCATCCGACCTTTTTCTCAATACAAAAATTAAGACGAGTTGATAGCAGATGAGATCCTCTGTCTCCAAAATTGTGTTTTAATCATGTAACTAAGTCAAAACTACTTAGTTTTGTCATTTTAATAAATTATTGAAGTACACGTTTGAAATACAATTTTGGGGACAAAGGATCTCATCTGGGGCGATAGTGGTGTATAAAGTAGTTCAATGAAACAAAATTTAAGTAATATCCCTATATTAAAGACGAACAAACAAAATCTATTCCTAAATGAATGGCATAAAGGGAGTATATGATTTATTTAAAAAATTACAAACCCATCATGTAAAGGAAAAGAAATAATAATAATAATAATAATAATAATAATAATAATAATAATAATAATAATAATAATAATAATAATAATAATATATTTTTCTAGTTAGGGCCGAATTATTACCGCATAGTCCAAACAATTGGGCCTTTAGTACTCCGACTGACCCAACAAAAACCGACCAACCAACCATAATTTATTGACCCTCGGATCAAACCATCGAATCTCAGCCGTCGAAATAAGTCGGTTACTGAGTATAAAGCACCATCGAGATCTCGACTCGTCCGCCTTTACGCTGTCCTGAAGAACTAGGGTTGCAGTCTCTCAATTTGGGAATTTTATTTGCAAGGTTTGGAATTTTATGCTTCTTCGACCCTTTTGTACGATAAATCCTTGTTTACGTTCATACCTCTTGTCCTTTTTTCGTTAATTTATCGTTTTCTCGAATCGATTTTTTGTTAATTCTATGTCTTTGATTTCTCTCGTGCACCATGGGGGTTGAATTAATGGCCGGGGAGATTCGATTTACTTTTGTATCGAACTAGGGCTACTGAATTGCCGTTTTCTCGTGTATAATTTAATCTTGCTTTCGGGCGTTAATATTTATTTATGTCTTTGCGCATCGAGGTGGTTCAAGCACGTATTTTTTCTACGATTAATTCGTGTAGAGGCCCTTAGATTGGGAGATGAATACCAGAGCGAAATCATTGTAGTGTTGGTGCGGTTGGGTTGGAATAATTGGTGTCTTCTTTCAATTGTTTGGAGGGGTTGCACTTAACCTGTTTCTTATGTGTATCTTTTCCTGGTTCGTTCTGGTGTTTGTTTATTATGCTCTGTTTCGTATGTAATCTTTCTTTGTGATCTCACGAGTCTCTGTTTGAATTTGCAGCTTTACAATGCCGCGTTATGAAGATAGGTACGGGACTACTACTCGCCTCTACGTGGGCCACTTGTCCTCAAGAACCCGATCCCGGGATCTTGAGCATGTTTTCAGTAGATATGGCAGGTAATTATTTGTTAACTTCCTTTCGTCTTTTAATTGTCGGTATCATATTTTAATGCTTTCTGTACTGCCTGTATTGTTTTGCAATATAGTAGAGCGAGTTTGATAAATGCGCTTCGTACATTGTTTCTAGAATTGAAATTGCATCTCCCTTTTTGTGTACAATTGTGGGTTTATCCCAAGCTGTTCAAGATTTCTGGTGGCAGCTCTTGAATGTTGTTTCTTTGTTCTGATGCTGGTAGCTTCTAAAGAAGATTTTGCGTTGTCCATTTTATTAAAAAATTGTGGTGTGACTTGTGAGTTCTTAACTTTTAGCATGTCCAAGAATTATCTTTACATTCTCCCTCTATCTTTTTACTCCATCAGAGGCCGCTAAATGGGGTATAGACTCGGTTCCCACCTCTTGCTAAGAGCATAGTTGCTTTCCAGGCATGGTTGTTGCCTGGGCATCATTATGTTCTTGTTTTTTGTGAAGGAAAAAAATGTGTCTTAGGTTCGCTTGAGTTTGACTTTAATGATTCTATTGAAGGTTTCATGAGCCTTTGCCTGACCTGGTGGTCAATGGTGGGAGGGTGGACTATGCCTGACCTGGTGGTCAAATGGTGAGAGAGGGTGGACTTGGTGGAATTTCTTGCCGATTGTTAGAAGCCTTTGGCGATTTTCTATGTTGTCTTTGCATGTTTTTATGGAATTTGCCACAATCAAAACTGGTGTTTAGTTCGTCTTGAGGACCAAGTTTCATGCACTGCAGTACGTAAGTAGTTTTGATGGGCTTACTGTTTCTGGAAACCATTTCCGCAGAGTACGCGATGTGGATATGAAGCGAGACTACGCCTTTGTTGTATGTACCCTCTCTCTCTCATAGTGTTTGTATTGTTTAAGGATACTGTTAACCTTCATCTTAACATCTCTTGATTATTTGTTTCTCAATTACACAATGTGGGTTTCTTGTGGGGAATCTTTTCTTCTTGACTTCTGCAGGAATTTAGTGATCCACGTGATGCTGATGATGCTAGATATAACCTGGATGGGCGAGATGTGGATGGACGTCGCATTATTGTAGAATTTGCCAAGGGTGTAAGTCACTTCCTAACCTTTTTTCTTGTCATATACTAGTGATGAAGATACGAAAGCTTTTTTCAATAATAAACAACTGGTTTCAGGATGATGTTATGATGCTGCATGCTATGCTTTCAGCACTTGCTTGGTTCTTAGTAAATTGAGTTATGAACTTGCTTATTGCTTCTGACAATTACATGATATGAATACAGGTGCCACGTGGGCCAGGAGGGGTTCGAGAGTATGTGGGCAGGGGTCCTGCTCCTGGTTCTGGGCGCTGCTTCAATTGTGGCATTGACGGTCACTGGGCTCGTGATTGCAAAGCTGGAGACTGGAAGAATAAATGTTATCGATGTGGTGAAAGAGGCCACATTGAGAGGAACTGCCAAAACAGTCCTAAGAAGACCAGGTAGTTTTTTTGATTATTTGCTTTCTTTCCATTTCTTCACTGGATTTATCCTGGTTCATGTGATCTAATGTTTTGTAATGAATTGGTTACTTTCAGTAGTGGACGTGGACGAAGTTATTCGCGATCTCCTGTGAGGTCCCGCTCTCCTCGTCGTGGGAGAAGCAGGAGCAGAAGTTTCAGCAGAAGCCGCAGCTACAGGTTTGAGCCTTTTGCATTTCTTCGAATTTCTGCAAATTCAGTTTCTTTATGATTGTTCAACCGAGTCCAACATCCCTTTGTTTCCAGCCGATCAAGGTCCCCTGCCACACGAAGAGGACGTGATGCTGATTATAAAGAGAGGAGGTCAAGAAGTCCTCGTGAAGACAGCCCAGTTGCCAGGAGGGGCAGCGCTTCTCCTCCTCCAAAGTCGAGGAAGCTTAGCCCGACTCCTGATAGAGATGCACCAAGAGAGAGAAGTGCTTCTCCTGTTAGAGGGGCAGCAGAAGATGGGTACAACAGCGAAAGCCCAAAGGAGGCCAGCCGTAGCCCTGCGACGAGTCCTGCTGCAGCAAGAAGGTATGATGAGAGCCCTTACGATGCAAATGGTGGGCGCAACCGCAGCCCAAGTCCCAGAGAGGACAGGAGCCCTGTTGAAGACGATGAGGCAGTGAGATCTCCTCGAGGCAGCGAGTCTCCTTGAACCCGAATAAATGTCTTTCTATAATGTTGGACAAGTACAATGGTTGTGACTGGTCTGGACTCTTGTGTTTGTCTATTTATGAGGTTCTTAAACTGTTAAGTCTCTAGAAGAATTCAAGGATGTTCGTCTTTGCACACTATTCTTATTTATGCTGTGAATTGTGATATGTTGTCGAACGTTTAGTTAGAATGCTTGAAGCAACTGTAGTTTAGAATCTTCGCGTCTCTATTTTTCATCTCGTTTTGATATTTATCGATAGTTCGTTAATTTGTGTAACGCCTATTATATATAACATTAGAAGTGAAGGTTTTGATAGGTATGAGGTTCTCCCATTTGGATGATTTATCTCATCTATTTACCCGATAGCGTTGTCATCTCAACCACCTCGTTCCTTGCACGGTGCAATCCTCGATGCACGACTTGGTTCCTATCGACTATGGATCCTGCTGGTTTGACATTTAGGAGGTGCTTGGTATGAGGTAATGCAATAGGGGTGGGAAAGGAATGGAGGTGGGAAAGGAATGGAGGTGGGAAAGGAATAGGCATGGGAAAGGAATGGAATGGAATTTCCATTCCCTTGCTTGGTATGCACAAGTAATAACCAAAGTAATGCAATCAATTTTTTTCTTTAACATTTATGTAATAAAATAAATTACAATTTTGTATTTAAATCATACAACAATACTATTTAATAACGATGAGATATAAAAAAAACTAGAAAGAGAAAGTAATAAAAGATAATTTTTAGAGAGAGAAAACGATGATAGAAAAAATTTTAGAGAGAGAAAGTGACGAAAGTGAAATTTTTAGAGAGAGAAAGAAAATTTTAGAGAGAGAAAGTGACGAAGTGAAATTTTTAGAGAGAGAAATAAAATTTTAGAAAGAAAAAGTGACGAAAGTGAAATTTTTTAGAGAGAAAAAAATTTTAGAGAGAGAAAGTGACGAAAGTGAAATTTTTAGAGAGAGAGAAAATTTTAGAGAGAGAAAGTAACGAAAGTGAAAATTTTTAGAGAGAGAAAGTGACGAAAGTGAAATTTTTTAGAGAGAGAAAAAAATTTAGAGAGAGAAAGTGACGAAAGGTGAAATTTTTTAGAGAGAGAAAAAAATTTAGAGAGAGAAAGTGACGAAAGGTGAAATTTTTAGAGAGAGAAATAAAATTTTAGAGAGATTAAGTGACGAAAGTGAAAATTTTTAGAAAGAGAAAGTGACGAAAGTGGAAATTTTTAGAGAGAGAAAGTGACGAAAGTGAAAATTTTTAGAGAGAGAAAGAAAATTTTAGAGAGAGAATGTAACGAAAGTGAAATTTTTTAGAGAGAGAAAGAAAATTTTAGAGAGAGAATGTGACGAAAGTGAAATTTTTTAGAGAGAGAAAGAAATTTTTAGAGAGAGAATGTGATGAAAGTGAATTTTTAGAGAGAGAGAGAGAGTGACGAAAGTTAAAAATTTTTGAGAGAGAAAATTTAGAGAGAGAAACTAAGTGGCGGAGAAAAAATATTTTAGAGAACAAAATCTATGAAAAAAATTTAGAGAGAAAGTTTAAGAAAATTTTTAGAGTGAGAAAGTGACGGTGTGATAAATTTTTTAGAAATAGAAAGTAGTGAGATACAAAAATTTTAGAGAGAGAAAATGATGATACAAAAATTTTAGAGAGATAAAGTAATGACGAAATATACTCATTTATTTAAAAAAATATTAAGGTAAAACTAATTATTTATAAATAAATTAAATAATATTTGGTAAATATAAGAGATGAGAATAGCTATAACCATGAAAATTCAAGTAATGCCTATTCCCATGGAGGTGGGAATAGTCATTCCCTCGGGAATGTGTATTCCCGACACAAAAGTCGAACCAAGCGGAGTAATGGAATAGAGGTAGAAATGACTATTCCATTCCCTCCCCCATTACCGCATACCAAGCACCTCCTTAAGCTTATGAGGAAGATGGATCCTACGATGATTCCTGTTACCTGACATACGACCACTTGGATGATCATACGCAGTGCAAGACCAATCGAGATTATGAAGAAGATGGCGACTGCGGAAGCAGCTGGCTCGGAGACGGTGAAAACCTGTACTGGCTTGGCTTCGGTGTCCCGGAAAACGATACCCATGGTTCGGATCACACATTCTTCTTCTCTTAGTAGCCATGATTATAAATCTTTGATATTCAAATAAATTGTTTGGTGTTATGCTATACATGTATCTTCACCTTCTGAAATAGTAACAATAATATGTGATTATTCTATACATTTTAATTTCGATGGACCTTAATTTCTTCCGAAATTTTCGTAGTGAAATTTGAATATGAATCGTCCAAATCAAAGAGGAATATTAACCAACGAAATAAACAAGGTAGAGATAAATGCCAATAAATTATGTTCCCTTCGTCTCTATTTTGACGCCACTCTGATATTTCCCCAAAGTGGCGTCAAACGACGAACTAGGGAAATTTCTTTCAAATATTAATAAAATAAAATAAAACACGGAGACGCAAACATGGCTAGAGCACCGATGCCGACGGCCAAATTCTACGGCTTCGTTATCATCGCCGCCGTGCTGGCGTTCTCCGCAGCAGCGAAGGTCGTCCACCCCACCCCGAAGCACCAGCTGCGGCGGCGGCAGCCCGCCGCCGGCAAGTCGGTTACGGCCTCCTTTGGAGCCGCCGGCAAAGCGGTGTCGGCCTCCTTGGGAGTGACGGCCAGCTTCCGGCAGGTCGCCCCCGCCGCGAACTCGGAGCAGCAGGAGTACCTGAAGGCCCACAACGACGTCCGCGCGAAGATGAAGATCCCGCCGCTCGCCTGGGACGCGAAGCTGGCGGCGGCGGCGCAGTCGTGGGCGGAGAAGCGGAGCCGCGACTGCGACTACCGGAGCCACTCCAACACCCGGTACGGCGAGAACATCTTCTACATGAACTACCGCGAGTTCACGCCGAGGGACGTCGTCGGGTGGTGGTACAACGAGACGAAGATGTACGACGCCGCCCACCTCCAGTGCCGGTGCCACCCGGAGAGGGAGGGCTGCGAGTGCGGCCACTTCCTCAACGTCGTGTGGAAGACCACCAAGAGGGTCGGCTGCAGCTCCGCCGTCTACTGCGACAACCAGAAGGGCGTCGTCGTCGTCTGCGACTACGATCCCGCCGGATTAGTCGCCGGAGTCAACCCCTTCACCGGTCAACGCTTGTGAATTTGGTCCTCCGGTGCTTGACACGTATGCGTCACTCTTTTGTATTTTCCCTCAAATTTTACCATCAACGATTCCATTCATTTATTGATGTGCACATTTTTCTTCGATCGTTCGTAATATTTGAGCAGGACGTACATCATTTCTCGATTATTTACCTTTTCATCTCAAAATCCAATTAAAACACCAACATTCACCTCGTGTTAAAATCTCTAATCGTACTTGTAACAATCAATATAAACAGAATTCTCCGAGCAAGAAGCTTTACGCTCTCGTACGTGTCCATTCGACCAATTTAATACTAGTACTTAACTTAACCCACTTGTTAATTAAACTATATAGTAAGATTTTATTAATATCGTGTACAAGTTGTGGAAATTTAAAAAATGTGTAGGGCAAAACTTGATAAGGTTATTTAGTACTAATATCGTATTCAATAGGGCCACACTGATTTCAGGGTAATTAAAAATGAATTGGAGTGAGTGTAACTTCAATCGTATCGAAGAAGAGATTAAGTGTCGCTTTTAGAGTTGGTGTGCGGCTCGAGGTGTTTTGAACATTAACCTGAGTTTCTCTGACTTGAACTCAAATTTCTCTTCTTTTCTCCCTTCGATGCTGTAAAATTTCTCACGGGGTACTTCTTGTATCTGTGAGCTCCCCTCTAAGCAATAAATTTCTTTTCTGATAAAAAAAAAAATAAAAAAAATTATTGTACTTAGATGCCAAGATCCTACATTTATGCACAATAATTATTTGGAAATTGATGCCAAATATTATTGGTTGTTTTAGTTGACTTTTATTCTCACTTACAAATAAATAAATTAAAAAAAACAATAAAAAATAATATTATCAGTTATGGTTCCCTCACCCAAGCAAAGGAGCCTTTAAAATAATTCCAATTTGCATTTTCTCAATAATAATTAATAAACAAAACACAAACGTCAACATATTCACACACTCACTCTCCACCATCAACATTATTTAATTCAATCCAATTCCCCAAATATTCTTCCCGTTTCGTTAATAAAGGGATAACTTTTTCGAACGCGAAAATTGAGAGTTTGAGACGGATGCGATAGCAATGAATAAAGTATACTCCCTCTGTCTTTAAATAAGTGTCCCGAGCCGCCAATTTGAAAAAACCAAGGAGAATGCTAAAATGACACTTATGCCCTTAAAATCCTTAATTATTTATTTATTTATTTTTGTCTTTCTCCCACTTTTAGATTTTCAAGAATGGTAGTTTTGGTACTTTTGTGTAATTTTTGCTTGGAAAAATGTGATAGGACACTTATTTAGGAACAAAATTTTCGGCGGCTCGGGACACTTATTTAAAGACGGAGGGAGTATTCAATGAAATAAAGTAATAGTATCTTTTTACTCGGATGAAATCCTCTATCTCTAACTCCGTGTCCCAATCGTATTCCAAATCATAATTTCTATTAGTTAAATATTATACTTAAATTTTTTTTTTGCATTATATAACAAATTGTAATAGACATTTATGGGGAAAAAAATAGATTTTTTTAATGTAAATGCCCTAGTTTTGAATTTTCAATCATTATATAACCAATAAAAGTGAAATTAATTGTTAATTGTATACCCTTATTTGGATTAGTGAACCCTATAAATAATCATAAAATCAAAATAAATTATTATAAATTAAAAAAATTGAAAAAATGTATAAAACAAATAGAATTTGAGATTTGAGACAAGATTGGGACGTATAATTTGGGACAGAGGATCCCATCCGCTTTTTATTAGTGGAACAGACGAAAATACACACTAATTAATCACATGCACCAGATTCAAACATCACTCACCAACTGTTCCATTAATATTTATCATATGCTCTAATTTATTATTAAATTAAAATCCATATTTAATTCCTAACAACTCGGCCCCCATTGATGACGTCACCACTTCTTACACCTTATAAATATATGCATATAATTCAATCACAATTCACCAAAAACTAAATCACAAAATGGCAAACCCTTGGTACTCATCACATAATAATTACACCAACTATTATTATTATTATTATTTATATTATATAGTTTCTCCAATAATATTAGTATCCTTTTATAGTATATTTATTCATATTCACAACAAAATCAAAAACCTTCCTCCAACCCCGTTCCCGGCCCTCCCCTTCATCGGCCACATCTACCTCCTGAGGAAGCCGTTCCACCGGAGCCTGTCCGACGTCGCGAGGCGCCACGGCCCGGTACTATTCCTCCGGTTGGGCTCCCGGCCCGTCCTCCTCGTCTCGTCGCCGTCTCTAGCTCAGGAGTGCCTGAGCAAGGGGAATGACGTCATCTTCGCCAACCGGCCCGACCTCCTCAACGGGAGATACTTCGGCTATAACTACACGAGCCTCTCGTGGTCGTCGTACGGCGACCACTGGAAGAACCTCAGGAGGATCTCGTCGATGGAGCTGCTGTCGAAGAGGCGGCTGGCTATGTTGTCGCATGTTCGGGCCGAGGAGGCCTTCCGCGTGGCCCGGAAGCTTTATCACGTCACCCGGGATGGGCCCGAGAAGGTTCTAGAAGTCAAATCTGCGGTCTTTGAGTTCTCGTTCAATGTGTTGACCAGGATGATCACCGGCAAGAGGTAGGCCATATATGTACTTATATACTCCCTCCGTCCACCTATTTCTGACACGCTTTCCTTTTTGGGCCGTCCACCTATTTCTGACACGTTTCCTTTTTTGGAAAGAATTAGCCACTAAGTAGTACAATTAGTAAATCCCTTATTACACTTAACATTCCATACTTAAATCTCATCCACTCATTTTTTCTGCACGTAGTTCAATATAATTTAAATTTCGAAAGTTTAAATTATTATAACTTGCTCGTTTGTTATCGGATTTTTATGATTTTTATATCAAATTAAAGGTCTTTATACGATCTTTCATTTAAGATCAGACAAGAACATGTTTTTATGCCTATATGATGCTCTGTTTCTAAAATATGTTTATTCCCTACAAAATACACTTTATACACTACATCCATAAA
Organism: Thymus mandschuricus; assembly: GCA_029379335.1. NCBI lineage: Eukaryota > Viridiplantae > Streptophyta > Magnoliopsida > Lamiales > Lamiaceae > Thymus > Thymus mandschuricus. The sequence goes on along the minus strand of CM057079.1, from coordinate 3,858,006 downwards.
CACAATACACTTTACACACTAACCACTCCCGTCTTAAAACCCGTGCAAAAAGCAAACGTGTCAGAAATAGGTGGACGGAGGGAGTATTTATTTATTATAACCTACGCTAGTCCTTTTATTATTTTATACCTCACATAAATACTTTAAGTGATACGTTAAAATTTATTAATGGGAGGGAGGGGGGGAGTATTTTAACAATACCAACATTGACGAATTTTGTTTGGGGGCAGATATTACGGGAAGGGGGTGGAGAACTCTCGGGAGGCGAAGGTGCTGGAGGAGATAGCGAGGGAGACGGCGGGGGTGGCATTCGAGACGAACGTGGTGGATTTCTTGCCGTTGATGCGGTGGTTCGGGTTCGGAGACGTGGAGAAGAAGCTGGTGTCGATACATGCCAAGAGGGATAGGTTTATGCAGAACGTGATCGAGGAGAATCGGAGATCGATGAAGGAAGCGGAGAATGAAGATGATGAGAATAAAACTATGGTGGAAGTTTTGCTCGATTTGCAGAAATCGGAACCTGAATATTACACAGATCAAACCATCAGGAATTTACTCCTGGTAATTATTTATTAACTATCTCTACTTCTTAATTTCTTGCTATACCTATACATACATACCATTCATTTAGAACATATATTTTTGTTTCAACTGAAATAATTATATATAACTAACACATATTTTAGTATAAGGAGGGTTTCTAAGTGCACTTGAAGTAATTTGCATTTTATTCGTTAAAAAATACTCGCTCCGTCCACCATTTCTTGAACACGCTGACTTTTTAGTTTATTTCGAGGCTTTATAAATATAGAACTTAAAATGGATTTTCAGTATATAATCTTTTCTGTACGGTACGTTGTAGTACATTATTAAGAAAAACTATACTCCGAGAATTTATTTTAAAATCTATCATTGCAACACCTCAAAATCAGCTAAAAAGTAAGACTATTGTTCAAGAAATGACGAACGGAACGAGTATAAAATAAATATAAATTGACAGGTTGCACATAAAAACTAATCAATCATGCATGTACTTTTATAGAGCTTTTATAGAGATAATTAGACATACACACACATATATATATATAAATAAGTGTGAATTATTTCACTACCTGATGTCAACAGTATTTGATACGGAGTATATAATTGGCCTTAATAAATTGACGTATCACATATGCATCCAAATTGTGTGCGTGCATGAATGCATAATTATTTGATTTTTGATTTTTACAATTTAAGGCAATGATACATGCATATCCATTTGTTTTTTATTTCTTTTTTGCACGTTCTACTTTATTTTACATGTATTTTTATATAGTATATATATAAATGGTTGCAATCTTAATAGGTTACGCAACCCTAAAGTTTGTGGATAATAATACTACAAAATATTCTCATGCTACATGCAATTATTGCGCATGTAGCCTAATTTAGGCAATTATTCTATTTATTTTATGAGAATATATTAAGTGATTATATGGTGTTACATGCTGTCTAATCACTAATAGAAATTCCACTCTCATAATTAATTAGTTTATGGATTTTATCGTAGTAATTAATTTCACTAACAAAAATTATTCAGGTGCTGCTCCAAGGTGGAACCTCAACTTCAACAATCGCCCTAGAATGGGCACTCTCTCTCCTCCTCGAAAATCCCGAAACCCTAACAAAGGCCCGGGCCGAGATCGACCGCCACGTGGGCCAAGGCCGTCTCATCGCGGAATCCGACGTGGCGGAGCTACCGTACCTCCGAAACGTCATCCTGGAGGCGTTGCGGCTGCACCCTCCGGTGTCCATACTTATGCCCCACGTGTCCTCCTCTGAATGCACGGTGGCCGGCTACCGGGTCCCGGCAGGGACGGTCCTACTGGTCAACGTGTGGGAGATCCACCATAGCCCGAAGATATGGCCCGACCCAGAGGCATTCCGGCCCGAGCGGTTCAAGGGCGTGGATGAGAGGAAGGAGTTGGGATTCACATTCTTCCCATTCGGGTCGGGCCGGCGGGCTTGTCCGGGCGAGAACTTGGCGATGTTGAACCTCGGGCTGGGCCTGGGCACGTTGATACAGTGTTTCGATTGGAAGAAAGTTGGGGAAATCGATATGAGCGAAGGTGCTGGAACGTCCACGCCTAAGGTCCAACCGCTAACGGCCACGTGTAGGCCCCGCCCGTTTATTGCTAAATTTTTCTCTTGAATAAATAATCATTTGAATATTATAATAGACTCGGTTTGTTTCGATTAAATAATTCAGCCCAACCAAAAATCTAGTTTTAGTTAGTTTCATAAAATGAAATAAAGTAAAAAATAGATTTAAGTTTGAAAATGTTTGAAAGAAGGTTGATGATGATTGCAGCATGGTCCATTAAGAAAAATATGATGGGCCTGTTATGTGTATGAAAGAATGCCTCAGAGAAGATACCAGTACCTTCTATACTTAATTATCTAAATAATTCAGGCCCATGTTATATGTTCCAATCTAGTAGAGTGGGACAACATCCATTACTAGCTGCATTATTTGGTCAATTACCTAACTCAGTACTCCTTCACAACAAAACACAACAAAACGTAGTCTATTAGTAAGACGTTTTCCCTTCAATTAAAAGGTCGGTTGTTCGAATCATCTTTGACGCGCGCATGAGTGGTGTCCATATCCAACTCATTCACAACGTGTGTAGTATTGTGATAAGACGTTTTACCCTCCAACTAAGAGGTCGATTGTTTGAATCATCTTTGATATATGTGCAAGTGCGTGTCTTTATTCAATTATAAATTGTTCGAATCATTTCGTGTCATTAGTAATATTTCACACGAAAGTGTATAAAATAATAAAGCGAGACGTTACCAATAAGATACAGGGAATGATTTGATATTGGCAAATAGGAGAGGGGATAGTTCAGTATGGTGAAATTGTTTGGGAATTTTAAGAAGGCAACAAATTTTTAAATGTGAGAGTAACAACACAAGAATGGAGGGGAGTGGGGTTAGGAATAAGTACCAACAACAATGCATGTGATTACACCTATACTCCAAAAGTCCAAATCCATCAAATTTTTACTACAAGATATTTCAAATTTCTATATTTCAAATATTAAATAATAAAATTGATGAATAAAAGCACATTGGGTGTTCCATTCGAAAAAAAGTCCAAAAATATGCAAAGTGCCATGTTAATTGTGAGCCTTTAATTTTAATTTTTATTTTAATTAAAAGTTGAATAGTAAATTGGTCAAAATATGCCTTGAAAGCAAACTGTACAAAAAAAGTAGATCTGTGGCTATAGACACTAAACAAGTGTGATAGATTTTGAATTAAAGATCCTAATCTAAAATGTCTCGGAATCCTGAAATGAATCATACTTCCTCCATTTCACTACTTAAAATCTCGCATTCAACTTGTAGGTCAAATGAAACGAAACGGCCAGAATAAACATAAGGTACCAGTATCATAAAAAGTGAATAGTTACAAATTCAGTGTTAGCTAATTGAAAATTAAATAAGCTAAAGCCATGTGTAGAGTTGTGGTGTGGCCCAACTCCATGATAGTTAAAGTACTCTATAAACAGTGATTGTGAAATTGCCCTTTTCTCAAAGGAATGTTTGAAAAAACATAACTCCAAAAAATCTCTTCAATTTCAGTTCTTGTGAAACAATTCTTCACAAAATAATAATTTCAAAGTGTTTGATCTTGAGCTCTGAAGAATAAGATGATGGGAAGAGAAGTGGGAAAATGCAGGTGATTTTCCCCCTTAATTAATTCCCTTTTAATTTACATTTCTTTATTTTGTGATGTGTCTAAAATTTGGTGTTTTTATTTGAAGTGAAAATAAGGTTGAAGGAGAGGATAATTCAAGAACAGTCTACTGTTTGAGAGGGAGGTTGCTTGCTGAGAGAATGGCTTCAAGAATTGCTACAGAGGAAGCTGAAAAATTGGAAATTAGGGTAAAAAAAAAATATCTAAAATTTGTCACATGAAATTGAATTTTCATTTGATTTTTTGCATTTAGAGCTAATTATTTTTATTTAATTTTATTTTTTCTATATGTATGTGACAGTTATTGGAAGTGGAAATGCAGTTGGAAAAGGAGGGAAAATCAAGAAACAGAGCTGAAAAGAAGCTGAGATTCCTCATGAAGAAGCTTCAAACCACTCCAACAACCCTAGAAATCCAAAATCTTGAAAGGAAAGAGAGTGTGAAATCCCCAAAAGGCCCTTTGAATTTGGAAGAAATTACCAATGGTTCTAACCTAAGTTCATGTAGCTCAAGCTCAAGTTCAAATGAGAAGTCAAAGTCCATTTCAGCAGAGGAGGATGCTTACATGAGTTGTGGAGATCCGTACGAGGATTCGATGAAGTCATTGTCTGGTGAGGAAGATGTTGATGATTCGATGGCCTTAGTTCCGATCTCACCGGGAAAAGAGACGGTGGATAGGGAAGTATTTCTCGATGCGACGGTGGAACAAGTGCTGGAGATGTTGAAGCGCGCTAAGGAGGAGATTCAAGTTTCAATTGATCATAGAAAGAAAATGAGCATGAACATGATTAAAGTTGGCTAGATTTTTATTTTATTTCTTTAAAGTTGGCAAGTGTGATGATTTTGAATTAAAGATCCTTAAGTACTCCATTTTAAAGGTGAAGAAAGTTGAATAGGGTCTCGGATCATAAGTCAAAGAGAGTCCCAGCCACGCCATGGCTGCGAATCACCTGCTTGCAATAAGCATGCCATCCGGGTTGCCCCGCCAAGATACGGGCTGGGGTTTCTCGATTGTGTCCCAAATCACCAGCTCAACCATTCAAAATATATTAAGGTGAAAAGAAATTCGAAAAAAGAGAAAGCAGAAATAAAGCCAACTTTATGTTTACGACAAAATTAAACGTTGATCATCCAGTTTGTACCAAGTGATCAGAGAAACATAACCTTCAATGAGTAGGTTCGAACCTTCTTACATGAGTGAGCTCAAACATCCTTATGCATATGAAACCAAAGAATGACAATTAGAGACATATATCAACAGCACGAATAAATAGAAATGAGAAGAAATGCTATTCAATTTCCCTAGCTGTGATGTGTTGCAATAAGGTTACCGTTACTATTGGGGCAGCTACGCTTACGAAAGTAGAAAAATCAGACTTACAGTCGAAGAAAGGAGCTGGACTTAGGCGCAAAGAGCAGATCTCCAGATCAATGTATAGTTAATGGACAAGACATCAATGTATCAGCTTACTATATCGTTTCTTTTGTCCTGTATGCACATCCTAATGTAGTTTATTATTAATTTTGAACCCCGTTATTTTTTTATTTTTTTTAATTTACATAATATTGTGGACGAATAGAGCATTATTTGCCTTTTGTCTTCAATGAAAATAAATATATGAACATTCATAATAAAAAAACGAACTAACTGAACGAAGAGAGAAAAACAAAATACCTTCTACTTCAAGACATATTTTGTGTTTGAAGGTTTCCAGCCACGCCATGGCTGCGAATCACCGGTTGCTTGCAATTAGAGCATGCCGTTTGGGATTGCCCCGCCAAGATACGGGCCCGGCTCTCTCCAAACACGATACACCAATTTAAAATTTCGAAGTAGGAAACGATATTGGAAAAGAACGAGCAACTTACACACAGTTCCGCCCCCCCCCCTGCAAGCTTGAATAGCCCTACAAACAAACACAATAAAGTAAATCATGAGAGATTTTAAATTGACCAAAACATCATAGAACTCCACTTACACTAACAGCACAATGCAGTATAATATCAGCAAGTTTTGAAAGTTGGGGAAACAACTGAGCTATTAACTTCTCTGGCTTCCCATGCCTTAGATACCAATTCACTTGTTTCTCTTTTGCTGGGCCTAGTAATGTCCCGACGACTGCCACTGCTCTTAGAGGGCTCAGCATTGGCATTCCATTCTTCCACAGCCAATTACTTTCATCTGGTAGCAAATCATTCTTGAAAGAATTAGTGAAACTCACATTCTATCACCTGATATCAATGGATTACAAGATTCAGTATCTTCTCAAAATGCTAACGAAGAGCTATGTACTCGTAAGATTCACATACTAGCACACAAAACAAGCTGCAGATTTCTTTTGGACCCAGTGCCAATAGTGAAGTTGCATGAAGACTGTCAAGGACGAAACGGAAAAGGCCAGGAGTCCAACTGTACACTGGCCAACAAGCTAGAGCTGATGCTACAAGATGGCAAACAGCACCAAAACCAATCAATGAAAGAAATGTTCTAGTGGGGGACGCTAGTCTTCTTCACATTTAAATTCGGAGGGGGCCTAAGGCAGTACTACTTCCTAGTTACTCAAACTGTTAATCCTCAGGACGCCCTTAATCTGGAAACTCCATAAGAACAACAACACATATTCTACATAATTAGAGTAAAGTCGAGCTTGAACTTGAAGAAGCGTCGGGTGAGGGCTGGACCACTATAAACTAAGTGATTCTACAACAAACATCTTATTGAAATGAAATTAAAAAATCCTGGATTTGCAATGGAAAATAATGGAGAATGAAGTGGATACAGGAATTATCACCACAAACCTGTAACTCCTGCAACACATTGATCAGCAGGATCAATGACGGAATGAGCAGATCAATCATGCTCTTCTCACGATTAAGTTCTAGAAGTAAATGAGAAGTTGAATTTCCCTCTGCACCCTCATCAACAAGGTAATCTGTTCAAGGCACCGCCTAAGTAGTTCCAAAGGTCAAAAAGGCATCAAAAGACCACCAGACAAGGCTAAGGGGTGAAATGCAGCAAGACTCGTTCATATGACAAAATTAAGATTCACAAAACAGGATATAATCTCATTAAAAGCTTCAAAGAGCCATTGAGTTCATTGTTGTGTAAATGAACTAAGATTTCTTATAAAATATGGCAAGATTCAAAGGTGACACTCCTGCAAGTTAAGGAAACACCACTTATTGCCACTTATAAGTATATGTATAAACACCACGAAATTCCACTCAATAGCTAACATACCTGTATTTGGTGAAACAGGATCAAGCTCCCTTCCAGAATGCAAAGCAGTGATCAGAACTTTGAAAGCCTGCGGGGCAAACGATCAAATATCGGCACTAAAATGAAGGAAACCAGAAAGAGCCACACTCTGGATATGACAACAAAACATCAAAACTTGAAGGAAGAGAAACATATGCACCCATCAGATAATTCCTTATCACGACAACAGTTTTTAAGGTACATTATAGATGAAGCTCATTATTTCAAGGACCAAATAGAAGAAATGAGAATATTAGACCACTCAAAAGATGTGGTAGAAGAGCATAAGTTTGCTACCTCCGGAAAGTTCACCAAGACCAACAAAACCTGGAATAGACCACCTCAAATCTTAAGTCAATTCATGACATAAAACTTGGTCACCTAAAAGAACCTACAAGCATACTCTTTACCTGGAGAGGCGACAAAGATCCCACAGTACCCATAAAAAATCTTCAGTAGTCGGAGTCAGCCTACATAACCTATCTACTGCAATTATCTGGAACATTACAAGAAAAATACAGAAATTATGGATAGTTCTTAGCAAGAAGTTACAAGCAAACAAATCAGATCTAATCAGAAAACAATAAGAACTTAACCAAGCCACACAGAAAATAAAAGAATATCTGAAATGACATAGAAAGCATGAAGTAAGAGATAAAAGAGAACTTACTGCCCTCATGTGTATCTCAACAATCATGCCAACATCCCTGGGGCAAACAAAGTACCCCTTGGACAACAAGATAGATGCATAGCGAAGAGAAAGCGAGTCTATGTTCAGGACATCATGAATACCCCGCAAAGCATGGATAACAGTTAAGGAGACTTCTTGGTCCCGTAGAAGAAAATCTAAACCTGAAAGGAGTAAAGCACATAAGTTACTGCAAATTAAAGCTTGGTTGGGTGTAAAGGTAGAAGAAAGTAGAACCTGAGCGACAAAAAAGGAGAGTAAGAATTATAGCTTCAACATGCAATACGAGGTCCACAAACGAGTCCATTGCCTCCCCTGTTACATACCGCAAGACAGAAGATGATAATAATGCAGCTGACAGAGGAAGGAAGCCTCTCTCCTGTCAAGAATGAGCAAATCAATCAAGAAGAACAAAAGGCAAGAGACAAAGTATAACAAGTAAAGTAACATAGAATATGTCAGATGCAAGGTAACACTATACACTTGGAGATGAACCCTAAGAAATAGAATTTTCAGTGAACAATGCAAATAATGGCAACTAAAGTATACTTAGTTTAAATCTAATACAAGAGAAAAGGAATGTGAGACGAATGAACAGGGAGAATAAAGAGCAGCATGCAACAACATTCAGGAAAGACAGTAGACCTTCAAGAGGGAGAGTAAATGTGAGTCAATGCTGCAATTTAGAAAGCCACAATTTGATCGATTAATCAAGCTACTTGTTGCTTTGTATGCTAATGAACCAGCATCACCAAGTATAAGAGATCTGCTAGCAACAACCACTGGAGACAGATCCTCAGTTGGACCACTCAGCTTCATCAAATTCTGCAATAAGAGTTGATTGATAAATGTCTGCTCATATCAGATTATTCAAAACATTGGTCCAGCCACACCATGGTCCTGTAAACAATCTAGGCCTGCATAACTAGCTTAGTTCAAAATATAAATATATGAAACAATTACTATAAGACCGATTATTCTAGAATTTAAGAAATTTAAAAGTAAGACAAAAAGATATAGGCTCAGAATGTCAAAAGATATTAAAGCAGTGCTATAGGATTATAAAACCTTACAAATTATTTCATGCAGTACCTCATTCGTTCTCTCAGAGTACAGGATTAAGCCAAGAAATATCAGAACCAACGTCGTAACCACCCATTGCTCAAACTCCAAGGATCTGTCAACTCAGATAAGATATAATTAAATGACTTAACAAAGATAGCAGAAACTAAAAAACCAACTCAGATGCTTGCAATTAAAATGAGGATAACTCATCCTTCCACAAACATGCAACAGCTCTTCGATGTCAATGAGGACACCAAACCAAAGCAAACACGTATGACCAGCAAACAATTAATATATACAAATAAAAATTCCTTGCTCAGAACAAAATTCGAACATTCATGCCTTCCATAACAAACTCAGATTTAATAACTAGGAGATGGACGGCTTTGGAATCTAATAGCAGCATATCACGAAGAAAATAAAACTACAAAGAGTTAATTTCCAAAACCATAGGAGCAAAATTACGATATACATATAATTTTACTAGACGCCGTAGAAATAGAACATTGAACCATGAGAGGGTGGGGTAAATATATGAGAGCAAGTACGATAGCTAACTAAGCATATTAATGATGCATCATGAATAAGTTGCAGAGATTGGTGCATCAAGTGCTTCTGCTTGAAATGTGACAGAACCACAGAGATTGGTTAACATTTCATCAAAACTATAAAGTGACTTATTCAAATTATGTCATGCAGTTTTAAAGAATAAATATTATTTCATGTGGTACCTCTTTTCCTGAGCCAAAGATCCATTCTTTTCATTCGTTGAGCTCCACCTTGATTCTGCAAAACTTTTCAATTCAGATAAACAACAAGAATTTGTCACCTCTACACACAATGGTGACAAAAAAACATTACCCAGACTCAGAAGCAACCATTCATCTTGTCCATCTACAGACAACTTCCAAATCAAACACGTAATGCCCCCTCCATTCACGTCATACAATGGCTTGGACTATGTCACAGCATAAAGGATCGGTAGTTTGTCCATAAATGCTAGGTGACAAGTTGTCTAACAAGATACACCATCAGTTCATCAAATAAGGAGAAACCACTCAAATCAACATTTATCGTCACATGATTTAAATGAATCAATAGAAACCATAACAGAAGGTAGCTATTCAGTTTTTCTATCCATGACGAGATGAAAATTGCTTATGAAAGGAAAATAAGACTTACAGAAAAGGTAAAGGATGGCTAGAGCACATTCACATCTGTTAAACAAGGGGCTAAAATTTACCTTAGGTTCTCAAGATGTCAAGGATACTACCTGCAAGAAAACTAAAGAAAACATAATTTTTCGAGTGATCTCATGCGTAGTTGACAATATGAGTTCGAATAAAAAATGAGGGCACAATGGAGAGCATACTCATAAACAAGTTACTTTTATGATGAAACAACCTCTTACCACATCTCTGACCAGTAATCAGTACATGAAGCAACAAAACACTCACACACACAAAAGTAAGCAAATACACTAAACTACCTGAGGAAAGCAATAGAGTAACAAGCAACATTCTCACTCACTCTGGACCCATAAGACGAATCGACATTATACTGATAATTGTTTTTCATTCAAAGAAAAGGATGGAAAGAGAATATATATATACTGCAGAAGGATTGAGATAACTAGAGTCTGAAGTCTGAACAATGAAAAATATTTTTTGTTGTTGAAAACAGACTCCTCCCAAGAAAAAATTGGAAACCGCTGATGGAGGAGTCAAATTTTGTGAAGAATTTTTTATTTTTTTTTGGATGAAAACAGGAGGGGAAAAAAAGATTCTTTATTTTTTGTTTGTTGAAAACAGAAGCGAAAAAAACTACTAAGTGATCTCTAATCCTTTTGAGAATTGCAACAGCAGTCATGACACACAGAAACGTTTTTCAATAGAGGAATACCGCCATCGAAGGAATCATATAGCATGAATCACTACCGGCATGAAACACTTCCCTTCCTCTCTCATAAATCAAGAAAGGAAGGTAGGGGGCAATTCAAGCAAAGAGCCTTTTTGAGAATTGCCACAGCAGTGATTGACTGGTTCACCCGCAGAAACCATCGAAGGAATCATAGGATGAATCACCGCCGACATGAAAACACTGTCCTTTCTCTCTCATAATGGAAATTCTCCATTATAATCAAGAAAGGAAGGGGCGCAATTCAACCAAAAAGCCTTTTCGAGAATTGCCACAGTATTGATTCACACAGAAACCTTATTATAGACGAATACCACCATCGAAAGAATCATATAGCATCAGTCACTGCTAACATTAATCACTATCCTTTCTCAATAGAGAAAGGAATTCAACCAAAAAGCGGAGATCAAATACTACAAAACGAAACCCTCCAATATATTTCAAAAACCATCGATTGGAGGAGATGACTAGATTTTCTACTGATACATGGAGACGAAGAAATTTTTTTGCGTGAGAAAACTTGTCCAGCGGAAGAGGGAAAAAAACTAAAAAAGCATGAGTTTTGAAGCGGAGTAGAAATTTTTGCCACCAGGGGTGAAGAAAAGAGAGAATTTTTTTACGGCAGAAGAGAGAAAAAGAGTTTGATAGAAAGCCATTGATTTTCCCATCGATGGATGGAGAAGATGATAATTTTAGCGCGAGAAAAAACTTTTAAGGCGGAAGAGAAAACTTTTACGGCGGAAGAGAGGATTGATGGATGGAGGAGAAAAAATTTTAAGGCGGAAGAGAGGAGGAGGAGGTTGAAGACGATGATCGGGGCTCTCTGTATTTATGGAGAGAGAAAATGGAGGAGTTTGAAGGGCGCGAGAAGCTGTCTCTGTATATCTAGAGAGAGAGAGAGAGAGAATTGTACCGTTGCACCATTGTTTCCTTTTCCACTCGCAGAAAAAAAAAATAATAAATAAAAAAAAAATATATATATATATATATTATTATTATTATTTCTGTTGGGCCAAAAATAAAACGTCTTCATATTAAGTGGGCTTTTGGGCCCAATAAGTGGTAATGGGCTGAATATATGGGCCTCCTTAAATAACGAGCCCAATATTTCATTACTGGGCCTTAGCCCATTTCATAACTATTTCATTCCAACTTTTTCAGTTAATCTTAAAAATATATATATAAATAAAATCACACCTACTTTAGGAAACTTTTTTTTAATTAAACGAGATTTTTACGTGTTGAAAATCGATTTTAATTAAACAAATAAAGAAAGTTTCAACAAGATTTCTTGATGTATAATTTTTAATAATAAATATTATTCATTTCCCGTGCGATCGCCAGCACACAAAATTTAATAGATTTGAAACTCCATTTAAATAAATAAAAAATCCTTCTATATCTTATGTATTTATTTTTGTGTATATTGCAAACTTTAATTTTCAAACGTTGAATGTGCATTATTATTCAAAAATTATGACTAATTCGGACAAAATTTCGATTTCCCTACCAAAAATATATAGTTATGAATTATAAATAATAAATCATAGTAATAAATAAAAATTAAATTTCAGCCACCAGGCACCAGCTGTAGTGTGGAATGACTTCCAAATAAATCAGAAATTTAGAGCAGTTTTTTTTGGGGGACCAATCAATTAAATGAATGAGTGAAGAGAAAAAAATGCCCATGAACTAAAATTATTGATTGAAATATAAATACCCATCCGTCTCGTTTCAATTGTCTTGCTTTCTTAATCGGATCGTTTCACATAAATTGTTTTGTTTCATAAAATTGAAAGAATTGATTTTTACATTTTGACGTAGACCTCTTATTTTTTCTCTTTCAATACTACAAACTAATGTCTCGTATCGAAATGGAACAACCCACTGAACATGCAAAATACTAATACAGAAAATAAATATTATCACTCTCTCTCTCATTCAATTTTGATTTAATTTCTAGTACATTCTTTGACACTGACTGCACCATTGATTGTGCCAATATAATCCCTACCTAACTATATCATCCCCTCCAGCTCAAAACTTAAAATTAAAAAATAAAAATAAAAATAAAAATTAAACAATAATATCACCACTTTTTATCGAAAATAATTAGCAACATTAATGGATTGTTATCAAGTTTTTTTCTTAGATTTTTATAGAACTTTGATGTGTCCCAATTTGCAGAATTTATTGGTTTATTAATTTTTCGAACTCGATTTTAATTTTGCAATATCAACATCAATTGTAAAACCGCGGAAAATTAGAAGAGAAAAACGTGTAGAAGTTAATATACTTTTTTTCCGTCAATTTTAAAGCTCGTGTACAAAATCAGAATACGAAAAAAGTTTATGTGGTCGTATAGTCTGCCTACTTAAGTAGTAGGAGTATAGTAGGATTATCTTTACTCTTTGTTAGTATCTTATACTAGGATTTAGTAACTTTGCCTAAATTCTCACATCTAATTTTTTGAAGAAATTATGCTCTAAAACATGCTACTACTATTTATTTGAATGGATACAAAATATATTGGACTAAGATTTATAATTCTTAATTTTCCATACAAAGAAACTAATCATTGAAGTAGGTACATATACAAAACATTTTTTATTTTTTTTGTGGACTATATAAGTTTCCCAAAAAAAAGATAAGTTTTTGATAATTCACTTAGTATTATTTTGTTTTCTTTCGATTGTTCGATTTCAAAACTTGATAGTACAATAGCATTAGCAAAAAATAATGTTAAAGTGTAAATCTACGTACTTTATTAGTATATTCCAGTAACGAGACACACATATAAAAAAAAAATATAGTATTCATAAAGCTTAGGTCATGCTAGATTAACAATTGGATGTTAATTTTTTAAATCATTGGGAAAGAAATTTTTGGATCTTTTGAAATTTGAGGGGAACCAAAGCAAGAAAGAAAGCACACGATGAAAGTGTTTGTTATCTTGTTTCTTGAAATAATCACATGAATTCACCTAAAGACACATGATTGTCATTTTCTCTTTCAGAAAAAATACAAAATCTTATACTATATTCTTTGATACAACCTATTAATCACTTTTTATAACATCCAAAAAAGGAATATTAAGTACGGGCTTTCAAAGTGTAAAAACTAGATCCATTTCATTTAGTTCTATTTTTTTAATTTATTTTTTTTCACATAAGCTTATTGCAAATTGACATTAATTGCCATTTATTTAATTTTATTCATGGGGTGGGGTTTAAGAATTATTAATTAATAATGCAAGTTGTACTATAAGCCTTGACTTCTTAGATTTTTTTTTTTAATTTTTTTTAATTTGGGCCAAGTCCAAATAACACTATTTGAAATTACAACTACTAATATTTAATTATCTCCAAAAAAGATTGAATTTTGATTACCTTTCATCAGCTGGAATTTTACTGTAGTAAAAGATTTCTTGAAGCAGTGAAAATGGCGATCGAATCTGGAGCATATAATTGAAGTAAAAACTCTGGGCCTGAAAGGACAAGTACCAATACCAACCCCTACTGTGAGAGAGAGAGAGAGGGGGGGGAGGAGCGAGAGGGAAGTGGAGGCCAGGGCACTATTAAACTACAATACTCCAAAAACAGATTGTCAGGAAAAAAACTGGTTCTTTGAATTGAAAACAATACTCTCTTCTTCTTGAATTATTGTTTTTATTTTTCTTCTCTCTTTTCTGTACTTTCACCCTCCCTCTCTCCCTCCATAATAACAACAATCTGAGATCTTGTTCTGACACCAATCTATCAAGATTTTATTTTTCTTTAATTTTTCGCTGCCAACAAAATTCCAAGAGGGAGTTTTTCTTTTTCTTTTCTTTTTGTTATCCAGTTTTCATCTTTAATTTTGATCTCTCTCTCTCTCTCTCCGCGATCCAGGAACAAACTCTGTCACCATCAATCTTGTATGGGTTCTTCCAGCTAAGACTGTTGTTGAAAGTTGGCACATAAACTATGGAAGGTCCCCATTTTCTTGAACCAAGTTCAAGGTATGAGAGAGAGAGCACAATCCAATCCATATTCTCTGAACTTCTCTTTCTCTCTCTCTCTCCCCCTCTCTAAATATAACTATTGCCTTCTTGTCCTGGGACAGATTTCTTCCAGGGTAAAATTCGCCCATACCCTCTTGGTTTCCTTTTATTTTATCCTGTGTTGTAGCTTGTTTCCTTCCTTATTAATGGTGTCTAGGCCTTGTAGGGCTGGTAGGTATATAATTCTGCTAATCGGTGTTCTGGGTTTTCAAATTCAGCCTATGCTTCTTACTCATCTTCAACTCACCTTTCGATTCATCTTCAACATGCTGTCTGCTGGTTCTTTTGGATGATTGTACCTAGTGTGTGTTTGTGTGTGTGTTTATAAATTAGGGTTTGAAATTTCTACTATTCCTTGAATCAATCAATTCTGGGTTATGTATGTATGTATATTGTGCAAAGTGATTGAATAATGATGGTGAAGCCTTGTTGGAAGCCATGTGTTGATGGGGATGGAGGAGGGAGTAGGAGTAGAGGGGATGATACAAATGGGAGGGTTAATGGGCTGTTGTGGTATAAGGATCTAGGGCTACATGTTCATGGTGAATTCTCCATGGCTGTGATTCAAGCCAACAATTTGTTGGAGGATCAGAGCCAGCTTGAATCTGGACCCTTGAGCTCACTTGCTTCTGGACCTTTTGGTGCCTTTGTTGGAGTCTATGATGGCCATGGAGGGCCCGAGACTTCCCGGTTTGTCAACCGGAGCTTGTTCGCCAATCTTAAGAGTATGTGTTTTTTCGTATCAAGAAACTTGTTGCATCATTACTTCATGTTGATTATCCATACCCTTTAGTAGCCATTGAAAGAGATGACTAGGTATACTCTAGCTGTTAGGCGAATTGAAGTGGAACGAGTACTTAAATAACCGATTTGCTGCCTCTGTGTATCTGTAAAAGTATGTTCTTCATTTACTTTCCTACTTGTAGTTACTTGCTCTTGGTAAAACTTGCTACGGATACGATGACTTCTTTGTTACTTTGTTCTTGATGTAATATGAGCCCAGTCTCGGTCTGAATTTGCTTGATATTGAGTAATCGGTAACATGGCAAGATAACCCCTTTGAAGTGGAGAAGCCTTGCTATTGAATACGAAGTAAACTGTCTAGAGTCGAATATTTTGGTTATGAATTTTAGCTAGGGAAATACACTTGCATCATAGAACTGATCAAATTTATGTCACATTCTTGATTTTAAATTCAGGCTGTGTATTGATGATTGTGTTCTTGATGCAGAATTTGCCTCCGACAGTCATGATATGTCATCGGATGTCATCAGAAAGGCCTTCTTGGCAACTGAAGAGGAGTTTCTCTCTCTGGTCAGGAATCAATGGTCCACAAATCCACAAATGGCTTCAGTCGGGACATGCTGTTTGGCAGGAGTCATATGCAACGGCCTCCTGTACATCGCCAATGCTGGAGATTCTCGAGCTGTCTTAGGCAGAGCAGATAGAAATGGCAGAGGAGTAACTGCAGTTCAGTTATCCACGGAGCACAATGCCAGTTTCGAATCAGTGAGAGACGAGCTTCGGAGTTTGCATCCTGATGATCCACAGATAGTAGTTTCAAAGCACAAAGTTTGGCGCGTGAAGGGCATTATCCAGGTATCAATTCTTCTCCCGTTTCTTCGTCTTTTCAATGGTGTCTAATGATGACCTGCCCTGTTATTAACGGAGTTTGTTTTCTTGCAATAATAGGTGTCGAGATCTATCGGGGATGCATATCTTAAGAGGTCGGAGTTCAACAGAGAACCACTCTTGGCCAAATTTAGGGTACCTAGATTCAACAAGCCGATTCTCAGTGCAGAACCATCGATACATGTACACAGACTCAATCCTGAGGATCAATTCGTCATCTTCGCATCGGATGGTTTGTGGGAACACATTAGTAACCAGGATGCAGTTGATATCGTCTATAGCAATCCTCGAAGCGTAAGTCTTCACATCTGTTGGTGTGCGTTTCCTATGTATGTTCGACTTGTAGAGTTCAATTTCGAATTATTCTCTAAAAATGCTGTTTGACAAACAGGGCATAGCTAGGAGGCTGGTCGAAGCAGCGCTCCGGAGAGCGGCCAAGAAGAGAGAAATGCGGTACACGGACCTAAAGAAGATCGAACGAGGCGTGAGGAGGCATTTCCACGACGACATAACGGTCGTCGTCGTTTTTATAGACGGCCAACACACGATGGCCAACCCAACAACCTCCGTTGTTTCAATAAAAGGAGGCGGCGGCGCTCCCTACCGTGCAAATTCTTGATGTAGCTTTTTTTCTTCTTTTTTTCATCTCTCACTTTTGAAAAGAAATTAAAAGGAAAGGAATATATTATTTTATTGATTCCTATCAAGTGTTGATTTCTCTTTACTTCAATTGGAAGCAAATCCATGGATTGAAAACTCGACCACCACCCTTTTTATCCTCTCTTTTCTAAAAAAAAGAATCCGTTATCATCTATTCTAACATCAACATATGCACTTTTATAAGTAGATGGCAGAAACGAAGTGAACTGAGAGCATAAGAAATCGGAAAAATCCCTTGTTGCCGATCAAAACCTAACAAACTATTACAATATTTTTTACGATTCCATGCTAATCTACATCGAAAAAGATAAAATAAAAGCTTGTAAGAGATTGAAAGCAATTCCTAATTCACCTGCTTGGATAGACAACCACAGACCACCTCCTCAGCGGCATTTCATCTCAAAGGACGGACACCAACCATTTCAAAAACGCTACTTTAATAACAAAATGTTTAACTACCATGAAAGTTGGTTAAAACAAACCATCACACACCAGAATAGCCTCGGACTAGTTAAATATTCACACGAATCTTACCAGTAGACTGAGCAGAGCACATAGATGCAATCATCTCGAAATAACTTCAGAAGAAGAAAACAGGAGATGATGCTAAGCAGCTGTTGAGTAAGCTGGTATTTGTAAAGTGAAAAGCCAGGTAATAATCTTAAAATCTCTAAATAGTTACTATCTAACACGCAATCATCATGCAATGCTTTATCAGTCACTCCACCGAATCAAGCCGCGTGTTCATACTATTTGATTAAGCACATTCCAATAAAACCTAACAGAAGACTTCTTATGCATCAACCGGACCACAAACTATGGGTGGAAAGTGTCGAACCAAAATTATGCCGTCCAGTTCAAACAATAGTTATCATGCATATCTAAGTTAGCAATCAGTCGAGAAGAAGCAGGCACAAATAGGAGAAAAGGAAACAGTGAAATTCCACAGAGAGCTACGCACATCTAAGACAAGACTCTACAGACCTACTTTATGTTAAAGTTTTTGAAATGGTTGGCATGCCGATTCAGAAGCACTGACATGAAGGAGGTGGCTGTTAATTGTCGCAGGCATCACTTCACCAAAAATCTCGTAACTAGAGGAGTCCAAATTACATAAATGATAAAACAGATACCACTTGCAAACTACGGGTGATTATGCAAATGAGGGGCATTCATGAAAGGTTGCCAGCCCCCTCCTGAAAAAAAGAAAGTGATATATAAACAATTAAGATAGAGCTAAATAAAAGTAAATGAGCTTTTAGGTTGATACAAAGATGCATTGAGGTTTGAAAACATAAACATCAGATGCATGACTTACAATAGCTTATAGACCAAGGTTTATTTAGGTTCCTCCACCAGCCTTGCCGGATATCGCTGTTTTCTGAAATGTTAAGCCCGGGCATTAGGAAAAGAATCAACATACCTCATTACCACTACTAGCACTAATTTATTTAAAAAACGAGACATCTCTCATGGGCGCACACACACATATATAACAACTCACCACCTCAATATTCCCTTCTCCATTTGTCTTTGGACTAGACTGGGGTTGTGAAAACCTGCATAGTAGCAAAGCCCATTTCATCAATTAACTACTCTAACGATTTTCAACTCAAATACACTGAAAATATCCACATCCCCAACCCTACTATGAAGAAAGAAAAATACATCTACACGACTTCCTATACCTGAGCGCCCTTGCTTTCTTTTTATCTTCCTCAGCTGGATCAGTCACAGGAGCTGAATCAGTCACAGTAGCGGATCCAAACCTAGCAAGTCTAGCCTTCTTCTTAGCTTCCTCATCAGCTGATAGAGTCTTTACGGTCCCAAACCTAATGAACAATTGAAACAGTTCAATGATAATGCAAGAGAAGGAAACTAAACAGCAACAGCAACAGCAAGCACACACACAACGAAACACATAGAAGAAAATGGGATTAAACCTCTCTGCTCTAGACTTCCTTTTCAGATCCTCTGATTGCTTCGTTGTATCTAAAGCACCAGCAGCAGAAGCCGTACCAAACCTGAGTTAAAGCACAGACTTAGAGAAATCGACCCCAACCATATTCAGCAATGCAAAATAAAACAGAACAACATTTTTAATTAAAAAAGGTAACAGCAATCTGACATGAACCAAATATCGAATTAAAGCCATCTCTACATATTTAATAGCTTTACACTCTGATGCAATGCTAACTATAGAAGCAAGTTCATAGATTACACAACTGACAATGAAGATCCATTAATTCAAACGTTTACAGAAATCCAAACTCATGCCCTAAGGGTTGCAGTTCGTGAGTGCTAAATAGTGCCACGACTTTCCAGCAGCTATGAACTCGACTTACAAACCCTAACCCTAACCCTAATATTAACCACAACATACCAATCCAAAGTTGTATACGTTTAATTAAACACCGGAGACAAAGATATATACCTTTCCGCTCGAGAATTGCGCTTCTCCTCTTCCGAAAGATGTACCGGCATCCCGAACCGCTCCGCGCGCTTCATCTTCTTCTGAATATCCGTAACTGCCTCGCCTTCATCTGCCTCGCCGGCTTTCGCAGCCGGTGCCTCCTTCGTTTCATCGCCGCCGCCGCTCGAAGGTTGTGAGAGCTGCTCAGCCGACGGGGCATCTTCAGGCGGCGATGGCGCTAAATTGAGATCTGTGGATGTCTTAGGGTTTTCGACATTAGGCGCTGTCGTAGTTGCCATGAGAGAGAGAGAGAGAGAGAGAGAGAGGAGAGAGGAGAGAGAGAGAGAGAGAGGGAGAGAGTCCTGAAGTCGAAGGTAGAAGGGCGAGATTGGAAGAAGCCTACTATCCGAGGAGGAGGAGGAGAGGTATGGCTGTAGTAACGTAACGCAAGTCTTCCATTAATTGGGCTTTGAGCCTGTCTTAGGTTTGGGCCCAAATTTGAAGCCCAGCTACAAATTTAATTGAAAATTAACAACAAACAAACAAATTTTGAAAATATATTATAAAATATTCCCTTTCATGACCCCTTTCTTTTCGATACGAGATTTGAGACGAAAATTTTTAGTGTTTAAAGTGTATTTGTATATAGAGGTGTGATGTGGTTTATGTATCATAGATGCATAAAAACATATTGACGTCTGATTTTAAATGAAAGATCGTATCAAGACCTTTAATTCGATATTATAATCATAAAAACCGGTGAACAAACCAACAAGTTATGGTCATTAAAATAGAATACGACCAACTGAACCAAATATATTCCATTAATTTACACACACATTAAAAACACCAGAGGATGACAATTAGTACTACATAATAAATGTTTTGTCTTGATACATCAGTCTTATTATAAACTTGTTACTTCTAAAATAACAGAGATACATCAGTGTTGATGATCAAAACAACTACCCAACACGAGCATCATCCAATATTTTGAACCACCGTTCCGTTTTTATAAACATGTAATCTGCACCAATTTTAGGCAATGCTATTCAAATATATATATATATAAATTAAAAAAAATCTAAGTAATAAAATGAGTTGAAAGCGGTGAAAATGAGCAGTAACTAAAACAATAACTAAAACGAAAAAACTTCTACTACTGCTTATGTCTATAAAACATTCGTCACATATAACACATAAAAGTACCAAGACAAAGAAATAGCAAAAAAATTATATCCATAATATATATGTATGCATCAAGAGAAAGAAATGACAAAATATTCAATTAAGAATTTGCTATTAGGCTCACTTATCCAATACCAAGTCATGCTCTTTCAACATCGGGAGAAAAAAAAAACCCATAAAAACCGAGTCGTGCTCTTTCAACATCTTTGAACCAATGTTTTAAAAACCGAACCAACATCTTTGAACTAATGTTTCAACATCCGGATAAAAGGAAACCATAAAAACCAAGTCATGTTCTTTCAACATCTTTGAACCAATGTTTTAAAAACCGAACCGGAGGTCGAACCGGTGAAGCATTCGTTTCATGTTTTTTCGGTTGAATCGTGGTTCAACTCGCCAAAACCGAAAATAGCCGAAAAACCACGAACCAAATTTATGAACGGCTCATGGTTCAACCGGTTTAACCGGCGGTTCGATTCGGTTTTTAAAACATGCTTTGAACTGCCCATAAAACTTAATTCTCTACAAACTTTACTCCTTCGACAATACGAAAATTACTACATAAATGAGTGACAACATTGACAAACTCTCGATGACCAGACTCGAGACCATGGTTGTTCTTACACATGTAATACTCCTGCCCTTATTTATCTACACCCTTCCTACGATTAGAACAACATGAGCTTGTGGGGTGACCTCTCCATTCACTATGCTCCTCTTCTCAAAGTCACTACCTCCGGCATAAGTAGACATCTAAATAGGATGAGTTGATTACCACCATCCTCAAGCTTTCCATCTATAATCATCTTACTTGTCATTTCTAATAGCTGCCTAGCTGGTTCTTCACAGTATCGACACATCGAGCTCCAATTCTTTTAGCAAACCTCGGAACGTCAAATGCTAATTCTACAATATCATATATTTTCACCAGAATGGTATGTCCAAGGATGATAGCGTAGAGGTCATTGATAAACTCTTTGACGATACAGTCTTCTTTAATTGGTTTTTGTGACCAGACATTACACATCTAAATAGATACAGGTTGCCCTCATTGTATGCCTCAACAATCTTCAACATGGCTTATAATTCAACTATATCTTTACCACCTTCATTTCGGAACTTTGACGATGTCGCGTTGACCAACATATATTTTGATGCATATAACAATTGTGGTGGTAGCTTTATTTTTGTGGAATAAAGATCAAGTGCATATATGAAATGAGATATGACAGAGTAAAAAGATTTCCCTTTCAATATTAAGTGCGCCCTTTTCGACATTGTCAACGGAAGAAACCGCGAAGATGCTTCATAGTTGTTAGATTTTTGCAAGAGTTTCGGTGACATGTTAAGAGAAAATTGTGTTGTGCAAGGTGTTAGTTGAGTGGTGTAAAGTTGGAAAATGTACTTTAGCCGGTCAACGATGTGAAGTCGGTCTTTACGATCTTCTTATCAAATAGGAATGTAGGATATCAATTCTGGCAACTTTTACCGGGCCAAGGTAACTTTTCGATTTTAGGCCCAACAAGTAAATAAATACTACTGAGTCCACTCAACTATTTTTGACCAAACCATCACCATCATGTTATAATAACAAATTGATAAAAAAAAAAATAATAAAATAAAATAAAATCGATGTCACATAGATTGACACTTTCATTCATAACAATGGAGACTTTTGTTCATGAAAATTGAAACTTTTGTTGGAGAATTATATATCTTAAGTTTCAATTTATAATCCATTTTTACATTATAAAATTGAAATTAAATACTAAAAAAATAATTATAAAACCCTAAATTGATATGTGAAAGTGAAACTATAAAGTAATTGTAAATTTACAACATACATACAAATTACATATAAAATTTTATTTATAAGATTGACATTTTTATTCATAAAGATTAACATTTTATTAATAAAGATTGACATTTTACCTGAACGAGTCGGATCAACACAAACAGGTCGGATTGACCCGAACATGAATCAGGTCAAACGGGTCGGGTTGACCTTAGTCGGATCATATCATGCAGGTCGGGTCGGATCATATCATATCATATCATGCACTAAAGTTTTTGTCTTACTATTTTATACTACCTCACATAAGGTTATTTAAGAAGATACGAAAATAATATTAATCGGGCTTTGAGTTCGTAAGCGGCCCAAGTTAAGCCCAACTATTGGGAATTTGAAGCGTTATTTGGAAGGCCCAAATCAACTAAAAGCCCGGTCAATGGAAGGCCCAAATTGAGTCGTTAATTTGTAAGATGACAACAAAAATTTACTCTACTTTGTTAAATTTTGAAGAATTAAATAATTCAAATCCTACTTCACTTTTTTCTAATTTTATCGTACATATACGATACATAAATATACTATTGCTAATTTCATCACTTAATTTATGATAAAAAAACATAATGTATGATTAAGACCATAGTTCAATAAATTCAAATTACATTTAGGCCTTCAAATATTCGTAATTTTAAACATGAAATTCACAATAACAATCTGAATTTTACGTAGCTTTCACTTCGCCAAGCCATCCGAATCATATACACAGAGTTCCGTCTATCATGGCTAATATTCATACGAGCTATTCATTTCATACCTAGGTATTGTACTACTTATTAAACATTTCATCCCGTCTATACACTAAGCATTAATCGGAACGACGGGTGCAGCCTAGCTTACGCGAATTAAGCATTAATCGAGACGACACTAAAAATAAGGAATTGCAAATATAAATTAGCAATGTGTGGAAGGAGCCGTATGACTCGTCCCACTCCTTCGCGCACCTCCACACGAAAAAAAAAAAGCACACACTTTACTCTTCACTGAACTAAACACTAAACTACCGTTTAAAAGTAACGTAACGCAAGTCTTCCATTGATTGGGCTTTGAGCCTGTCTTAGGTTTGGGCCCAAATTTGAAGCCCAACTACAAATTTAATTGAAAATTAATAACGACGACGACAACAAGCACATGATTATTGATCCCTTTCTTTTCGGTGCGAGATTAAAGATGACAATTTTTAGTGTTTAAAGTGTAATGTATATAGAGGTATTTTTCGATGCAAGATTTAAGATGAGAATGTGTAGTATTTTGAAGTGTATTATACATATAGGTATAATATGATTTATGTATCATAGATGCAGGATGTCTAATTTTGAATAAATGATCGTATCAAAACCATTAATTCGGTATTATTATCATAAAAATTGGAGAACAAACCAACAAGCTATGGTCATTCAAGTAATTGTACTTATGTAATGTACCTGATCCTGAGCATTGATCCCATCAAGTGCCATGTCCACTCTAAACATCACGCTGCGGCGAAGAGCCAGGTCATTCATGATCTCAGAGTTTGATATCACATAGAAAGGAGCACCTGGAGGAGTGTTGGAGTCGTCTGTGATACTGTCGACATCATAACCCTAGAACATAATCATTAGAACAGCTAAGCAAGCATTGTGAAATTCCATTTAGCAAAAAATTAACTGATCCAGAGTAACTAAGTATTATGATTCTGAGTAATTAAGGCATCTTGCGAGAATGAGACACCAAGTTGGCTGAGAGTTTACCATTGTCGTCGTAAATCTGGAATAAAATTTTAGTTTCGATTATAACAAGCACAACACATCAGAACTAAAATAACAAAACTAGTACAGTAGCATACTATTAGTCATTAAAAGAGATTCACATCGATCCCAACCCAACCATCAAGGGGAAGAAGCCATTATCCATGCATATGTATAAATACTTGAGTAGAACAAACAACTACTGTAAGTAATTCCCTTCATACATGAGAGAACAAGATCAGCAAATAATGATAAAGGTGGAAGGGAAATTATGAAATAAATAAATAAAAGAATTGCAACAACCAATCAATACCACCATCGTTTAGCTATACATCACCCAATGTGAGGATCAGACCACCATGGAGAAGAGATTCACGTTTAAAACAAAAAAAAAAAAAAAAAAAAAACCCTAGTAATTCGAATCCAGACCTAACCCACATACAAATCAAACCATAATCTGAGAGAATAATTGTTATAATCATGAAATTTTAATACGGAAGCATATGTTTGTGAGGCAATCGAGATTAATACCTGTATCATTGCGCCTCTTCGATGCGAAAGACGATTGAATGCTTCAATACTTAACCTGAATGCTTTGATACTTAACCTCCTACCGCTAGACCCTGCAATTAAATTAATACAGACAAGATATTCTTTCAGCTATCCCTCTCACTAAGTGTTCCACCTTTTACTATTTTATACCTCCCTTGAGGTTACTTATATAGGAAGATACGAAGATAATATTAATTGGCCTTAGGTTACTTATATAGGAAGATACGAAAATAATATTAATTGGGCTTTGAGTTCGTAAACGGCCCAAATTAAGCCCAGCTATTGGGAATTTGAAGCCTTATATGGGAGGCCCAAATCAACTAAAAGCCCGGTCAATGGAAGACCCAAATTGAGTCGTTAATTTGTAAGATGACAACAAAAATTTACTCTACTTTGTTAAATTTTGAAGAAATAAATATTCAAATCCTACTTCACTTTTTCTAATTTTATCATACATATGATACATAAATATACTATTGCTAATTTATCACTTAATTTATGATAAAAAAAACATAATGTATAATTAAGACCATAGTTCCATAAATTCAAGTTACATTTAAGCCTTCAAGTATTCATAAATTTAAAAATGAAATTCACATTAACAATCTGACTTATACATAGCTTTCGCTTCGCCAAGCCATCCAAATCCTATACATAGAGTTCCGTCTATCATGGCTAATGTTCATACGAGCTATCCATTTCATACCTAGGTATTGTACTACTTATTAAACATTTCATCCCGTCTATATACTAAGCATTAATCGGAACGACGGGTGCAGCCTAGCTTACGCGAATTAAGCATTAATCGGGACGACAATAAGAATAAGGAGTGCAAAATATAAATTAGCAATGTGTGGAAGCCGCCGTATGACTCGTCCCACTCCTTCGCGCAGCTCCACACGAAAAGAGGAACGCACTTTACTCTCTTCACTGAACTAAACACTAAACTATCTTTTAAAAGTAAAGAGAAACAAAAAAGGAAATCGAAACACAAATTTCCGAAGCCATGAAAATGGCTACCACAATGCACACCAATTCAATCCGAATCCCTATCAATATCGATTTCAATCTGCTTCAAACTTCCCCAGTTTATTGCCCTCGGAGCGTCGCCGCCGGTGGATTAATTCTTCGCCGCTCTCGCCCCCCTTTCTCAGGTATACCGTACTCTCGAGCATACAATTTTTTTATTTATTTATTTTATTATCTGCATATTTTCTTCCTCTCCAGCCTCTGAGCTTGAGGCGTATTGTTTATTTTGATTTAACATTTTTTTTTGGTTTTGTTTTGGATTGATTTCAGGTAGGTGTGAATGTGATAGGAAGCACTATCGTTTAACATCGGCGTATTCGGAGACTGTAGTGAGTAGTAGGCCTCCGAGAAGAAGCCTTAGAGCGGAGAAATATTCGATAATTGCCTGTGCGAGGAAAACTGAGCACGAGGAAGAGCTAGCGTCTACTTCGCGATATGATGCAGGTGATTTTGTTGGGATTTTTTTGTGTTGATCTGCTTATTTTGAGCTGTTTTTTGCGCTTCGATGTGACTCTAGTGAAGTTTGTTTGTCCTGTCCGATTTCCTTGTGCTTGATTTCCGTTGTTGTTGTAGATTGTGAGCTTTTGGCTGGATGATTAGAATTATGTTTGAATAATCGAGATAATGAGGGCTCTCCTTGAAACTCTAGATGAACACTGATACTGTTCCATTATGTTCTGGAATTGGAGCGTAGAAAATTGATTATACTCATCTTTGACGTTTAATGTATTGCAGAGGTATGCACAGTTATTTTGTGTGTAGAAGTGCCTCGACACCCTAGTTAGCATGTTTTTGGAAGTAATATGTTGTGGATCTTTATTAAAAAATGACAATAGGATGTAAAAGCTCTCTGGGACTTTGATGGGTGGAATTGCATGCAGAAACATATGATAATGCTGATATAAATTGTCAATAACTGAAACAGATTTCCATATATTGCAGCACATGAAGTATCTATATTTCAGTCATCCAATGGCACTGATGATGGAGAGAATTCATGTGATGATGCATCTGGTGATGATGTTGGAGAAACAGCTTTGAAGACTACAGATTATGCCTCATCTTTAAGAACCGTGGGCTTATGTGTATGTGTTTTCTGACTGTTATTCTCCATGCTTAAGGTGAGTTTATTTGTGAGTAAGGTGAATTGATGTCTATGTAGTGATTCTTTGCTGTAGGTATTCTCGGCTGTTGTTTTTGGACTTGGAGTGGGTTTCAAAGATGGATTCGGCAAGGCATCTGAGTTTTTCGCTGGGTATGATTTTCAGCCTTCTGCTGGCTTACTCAATCTGTTGTTTTGATTCTGTGCAAGGTCTTCAGAAATAAAAAACCTCATTCTTCTCTTTTTGGTGGTCTACATCCGAGTTTCTTATTATTTAGGTCTGTGCTCCAAAAATTGCCTTCCAAACATGATATTATCAAAGGATATTTGACTGTATAGAGTAGCTGAAAGTTCCATTATCTCTGTTTGAATATGTAGCTTGTATGTAGTTGAGATGTGTGATTCTTCTCATATGTTGTTTTATAGTCGCACATTGGTAGTATAATATTGTATTTATGTGTTTCTATTCATGCTTGGCTATGTTTAGGTACCTGCTGGAGCAGAGTTTATCAGTGGACAATCTGTTTGTATTTGTCCTGATATTCAAGTATTTCAGAGTGCCGTTCAATTATCAGGTCTAGTATAACAGTCATGTTAAGACCATTTCTCCTGTTACATAATGTTGTTGTCTTTAGAAATCATCGGATTATAGTGTATTACTGAGTGTTTTGTTGGGTTGTGATATTATATGTTGACTGAAAATCAGAATCGCGTGCTTTCTTATGGTATTGCTGGCGCAGTAGTCTTCCGATTGTCACTGATACTTCTCGGGACAGCAACACTTCAGGTCTGTCAACTTCCATGTACATTCATACTCAGTTTATATGACTTCATGTATGAATTATGTATCTGTATCTCTATCTTCTTCTATCCTATTTGAATCTGATACCTTCTGCTGTCGTCTAATTATGGTGTTGATTTGTCACATCATTATAGAGATTTGAAGCAGTTAATCTGTTCCTGGCATCAATACTCCTTTACTCCTCGTTCAAGGTACACCATTCCCCTTTGATTACACATATCCACCGTTGTTGTCAGTCATATACGTTGCTTCATAAAATGGGTCCAATATGGAGCTGCGGTCGATCATAATGGTGAACGTACAAGATGAATTTGAAATTTTGAATAATATCATTTGGACCCATCCATGAAGACAACTTTATCATTGCCTTCTCTGCTAGTTTAACTTATTATGTTACCTTTTTAATACTTGTTTGTTCTCTTATTTGGGCTATGTTTATCTTATCAGCTAGTATTTGCTGAGGAAGATGAAGATACTGATCTTTCAGATAATTTCATTGTGAAGACATGCAAGAAGTTCATCCCTGTCACATGTAATTGTTACTCATTCACCTTCCTTCTTATTCTAATTAATATAGCATGCAGGCCTGAAATCTCAGCTCATCGTTTACAAACCTGCAATTTTTTTATTTTTGTTAAACTTCAAGCCTTTGTTTGTTGAAATTGACAGCACTGAATATTTGGAATGGGGTATGTAGAACAATGTGCTTTGCAAGCAATACGTTTTTCTAATTTCTCTTGTATTCTTGTTCCACCATGGCCCAGATAGTATAGTTGGAGCATTACTAAGAAGGGTAAATTTAATTGGACTCTTCTACACGTGTAGGTTAGTTGAGATAGCCCACTTGATATGTGCTTGAGTTCAGAACATGAAGCTAAAGTTTAATTATGTACACTCCAATTATTTACTTTTCACGTTTTTTAGAAACTTTAGAATAGTTCGCTATGGGTGCTTGGTTTGGATCCCATTATTTAACCACTCCTAATGAGGATCACAAAAGTGCTTGCTGAAACACTGTCTAGCCTTTATCTTTGACCATTAATTAATTTTTTTTATTTTACTATTTTAATGATTTGAAATTTTCTTCCACATGACTAATCACAGCTGACTACGACGGAGATCGATTTTTTACTATCCATGATGGCATCTGGAAAGTAAGTTCTCACCTCATGTTGAGTCATTTCTCCCGTTTCTGCATCATCGCTGAAATTTGGGTCAAAAGGCTTCTTTAATTCTATACCAAATCCCAAGTATGTGGCTATCTCCTTCTGGATATTCCCCGTTGCTGCAAAGGACCTAGAAGCCTCTACACTATTTGTTTCACATTTTTGGCACCCCGTGTACATATAATGTCTAAGAATTGATTTCTAGCTTCGTTTCTAACAGGAGTCAAACATTTTGGGCAGGCTACACCTTTGCTTCTGACTGTAGCAGTTATTGAACTCAGCGACATCGCATTTGCTGTAGGTATTCTATTCATCAGCTGTCTGAAAGGCCCATTCGAGAAAGCTAAAGGATTGCCGGTGTATCATTTTATGTTTTCTCTTTTGTCAGGTGGACTCTATACCAGCAGTTTTTGGCGTCACCCGCGACCCCTTCATAGTTTTCTCATCTAATTTCTTCGCCATTTTAGGTACGTTCTCATTTGTGTCCCTTTTATAGCTTACTGGTTATATTGATAAGATCAGGATTGTGACAGAGTCTTTTGAACCTGAAAGTAAGCAATCTGTAAATTCCAGCTATATATTTGAATATTGAAATTAAGCTAACGGGAAAAAGATTTAGTATAGAAGCCACATATTTTTGGAGAACAATGATTACTCTTCCTGGACAGACTACTGGCATACAAACCTGAATTTGGTGTCACTGCCTGAATCTGGTCAGGGTACTAACTTTCTTAGAATTACTCCTTTGGGTTTGTAGGTTTAAGGTCCTATTACAAACTCATCTCCAAAGGCATGGCAGATTTGGAGTATTTGCAGGTGAAAAAGTTTGCTTGCTTGGTTTGAGTTTTGGATGCGTTTCTTATCATATGAGGCTATACACTATATGATCATGCAATTTGATTTCGGTTACCATTCATTTGATATGACAAGTAGTTCCTCAAAACTGGAATTTTCGATAGTTGATACTGTGAAAGTATATAAACCAATGCTATCACATACACCGTGCAGTTCCATCATCAGTGGACAACTAATTCATTTGGTTCTTTCAGATTCAACTTATTTCACTTAATAATGTAGAACACGTCATTAGTCTGTCTTGATAAGCTAGTTTTACTTCATACTGACATGATTGCCAATTTTGTGAATCAGCCTGCTATTGGGGCAGTTCTAGGGTTCATCGGGTTTAAAATGATCCTAGACTTCTTCGGTGAGCATCTTCTTGATTGAAAATAAAAGCTTTATAGCTCATGAATATCTGTACTATATATATACATAATACTTGAACTTATGCATTTCCTTCCAACTTCTTCTCCCCAGGTTTTCATATATCTACCGAGGTTTCCCTCGGGGTGGTGGCCACATCTTTATCGAGCGGCGTCTTGCTGAGTTTGATGAAGAAGTCAGACTCGAAATCGACAGACTGAGAAGCCGATCAAGAACTCCGAAACGAGCCTCTGCTAAGAACTCGAAATCGACGGACTGAGAGGACCTCAGAGAGTTCTCTCTTATTTTCGCTCGAGCTTTGGAAAGATAATAAGCTGAATAAGGTTAATTCTACAGCAAAGGGTAATTCTACAGGAATTATATTCATTCATATTATCAGAATTTATTTACCTCTCAACACTATTTTAATTTACAAAAAAAAAAAAAAAAAAATGGAGCAAAATTAATCCGTTAATTATTTAATTTTGTGATGGTCATTTTCAGTCATTCCCACTTCGTGGGGGCCGGTGCTACTTTTGCGATGAGGTTTAAATTAATCAGTTAATTATTTAACTTATTAATGTCACTATATACCGACATAGTCAAATATGAACTCTGTCAAATAAAGCGATTGTTACTCTTTTCCTACAATTCATTAGTCTCGTTTGTCGTTTGTCATACTCCCTCCCATTCATATTAGTTCTCGTTTTAGTCTTAGACACACATGTTCATAAACATTTTTTCTCCCTGAACTACCCCTAAATTAGTATTTATTTTTGTTGACACATTTATTCTTTAGTGGAGTATGAAAAATAACTTGCATGAATTGTATTGCTGCCTATTCATTAATGATAGTTTAACAGGGGTATTTTTGACCATTTTGTGAAGAACGACATTTAAAAATAGTCCAAATATCTAAAAAGACAACTAATATGAATGGGAGGGAGTACTTGTTAATCATATTTCCTAAATTAATAAAGAATATTTAGCTACAATTAACTATCTCGTTAAAATCGATTATAGTCATATATATCCAAACACAATGAGTATAATAAGAAGGGACCTAGTAATATTTGTTAACATCTTGTACTATTAGTATTAATCTCATCTTTTATTGTTTTGATTAAAATTTAAACATATACTTCCAATTTAAAGATGATATCATCAAATTAAGAATTACTCTGTTTTTATATTCATCATGAACTATTTCTCAATACAATTAAGATAGTATTTTTTTTTCATTTTTTTTAAACAATTTTTATACTATCAAATTAAAGGGATCGACTTTTACGACTTTTCTAATAAATGACACGCGACGGAAGGAGGTCGGAGGAGTACAATATAGGGCTGGGTCGGTACGGTATACCGAAAATTTTATACCGTACCGATACCGTACCGAAAATTTTCGGTATTCAATATTTCATACCGATACCGTACCGAAGGTTTCGGTATACCGTGTACCGGTATACCGCAAGTTCGGTACGGTATTCGGTATACCGAAAATACCTATTTATACCGAAAATTCAGTTTCATTTTTCAATATCACATCTTAATTCCAATTCCAATTTAATGAATGTAAATTAATGAATTAGAGTTGTATAAAAACTAAGAATAATACTTCTAGTGGAGAAGAAGGTCAGAGACTCGGAGTAGAGATGGAGGTGAACTGGTGGAGTGCGAACTGCGAATTGGAGTTGGAGGAACGGCGTTTTTTTCCTTTCTAATTAGGATTTAAAGCTTTTCAAAATAGAAGCATCTAATTTACTATGGAGTACTCCCTCCGTTCCACTCCATTTGGCCTATAGAGTGAATAGATGTGAGGTATAAAATAATAGAGCAGGCCAAATGGAGTGGAACGGAGGGAGTATTTCTTTTACTTTTTATTTATTTTACTTTATATTTAAATATAAAATGAAATTGAATAATAGCTAATTAATACATCAAATAAATATAATACATAAATTTAAGAAATTCTCGGTATATACCGCGGTATACCGAAGGTACGGTATGTACCGAAATACGGTATACGCATCTTCGGTACATACCGTACCTTCGGTATACCTCGGTATACCGCGGTATGAGAGATATTCATACCGGTACCGTGCCGAAAATTTTCGGTACGGTATAAATACCGTACCGAAAATTCGGTATACCGTTAATTCGGTTTTTTCGGGTTTTTTTCGACACGGTATTTACGGTATTTCGGTTTTTTTTTTTCACCCCTAGTACAATACAACGAAGTCACGAACGAAACAGTATGAATATGATAGCGGTCACCGTCGAGGGAGGGAGAAGGCTCGAATTGCGTCTCAATTCATATGATCACTGATAAAACGTCATCGATGATGAAATCGTGAGTGATAGTGATGCCGCCGTTCGATTCCTATAAATGTGAGAAAAAGGTGTTCTTCATAAACCCACCCGCGAATTCTGGAATCGTCGAGCAACGCCAATGGCCGCACCGTAATTTCTCGCCTCTACCTCTTTGCACACTTCTATGAATCTCCTTTTTTTTTTTTTTTTTTTTTGAACTAGTATAATTTAATGCCCTTTCTGCGCGCACCGTCGAAATCTAGGCATTATCTCCTTAATTTTGCGCATAATCGGTGTAGTTTGCTGCTGTAACCCAGAGAATACTTGAATTTCTGCTCTGGTTTTGACGGTGGTTAGAAATTGACAGGTATGTAGAAGAAGTGCTTCCACCGGAGCTGGAATCTACCGCAGAACCTCCGCCGCTCTTCGATGGAACCACGAAGTACTATACTCTCCCTCTTTTACACACACAGACACACACATTTATGCGTTTCGTGAATATTTGCGTTTTTTTCAATTTTGCAGGTTGTATACCTACTATTTCTGCCCATACGCTCAGCGAGTATGGATCGTTAGGAACTATAAGGTTTTCTCTCGGACTATGATCTCTCTCTCTCTTCATCCCCTGTTTTGCAGAATTTATTGTTTTTCTGCTTGGATTTTGATGCAAAATGAGCTTTGATTGACGTTTACTGTACTCTCTTGCTGGTTCTAAATCATAAACTACTATTTTGAGTATGAGTATTTGATTATCTAATTATGAACTTATTTGTTAGTGAAGTAGTTTATCTTCTTGAGAAGATGATGTTTAAATATAAATACAAGGATGTTATAATGCAGTTCTTATGTGGATCCATAAGCATCTATATGTATGAGTTTTGGAAAATGGTGATTTGCGTTCGATTTGGCATTACTTTGAATTGTGTTGTTTATCGTTGTATCTCTGTTCTCAGTGTTGATTCTGACTGGGGAGTGCTACCTCTAAATATGTACAGGGCCTACAGGACGAGATAAAACTTGTTCCGATCAACCTTCAAAACAGGCCAGCTTGGTACAAGGAGATAATAAATCCCAAAAATAAGGTGTGTTTTATTGGAAATCGTGTGGATTGTGTGCAAATAGAGTGATCTCTTTCATCCGTGATAAGTATATCTGTATTCATTGCTTGAATAATGATGGTTCGGAATCACCATTTCGATGCCTTTGCTCCCACCCTTGATTCCTCCATGGCGCAATCCTTGTCATTTCCATCACACATGTGGATGAATTTGTATCTCTTAGTATGCTCAACGTTGCGTATCTTCCACTCTTGTTCTTTCATAGGTGCCTGCACTGGAGCATAATGGCAAAATTATCACTGAGAGTCTGGATTTGGTGAAATACATAGATGCCAACTTCAAAGGACCATCTCTGTTACCCGATGTAAGATACCTATCCGAAACCAGAATTTTCTGCTATAAAGTTGCTTTGTCGCCTTACTTATGCAATTCATATGAACACTCTTAGGATCCAGCTAAACAGAAATTTGCTGAGGAGCTGATAGCCTACTGCGATACATTCGTAAATAATGTGCATGCATCATTTAGAGGAGACAATACCGCGAAGCAAGCAGGTAAGCTGGCTGCCTCTGCTCAATACTAAAAGCATCAGTATAGTAAATTGTAATATTATTAGGCTCGAGTTAATGTGATTACCATATTGGTGCATCAGATCCTGAATTTGATTTCTTGGAAACTGCACTCAATAAGTTTGATGATGGGCCTTTCTTCCTTGGCCAGTTTAGTCAAGTAAGTTAACGTTCTTCTCCAGGGTTTTGCCTTTATTGAGCCGATGGTCCAGTTCCTAATTACAAAAATCGGTTCTCTGATCATTGTGTAGGTAGATGCTGTCTATATTCCATTTGTTGAGAGAATGCAGCCATTTCTCTACGAAGTGTGGAAGTATGATATCACAGCAGGGAGACCAAAATTAGCCAAATGGCTTGAGGTACATTACTCCGAACGGCTTGTTAATGGATTAGTATTATCAAAGTCCTTATGAAACTATTCTCAGCTAAAGAAAAACGAATAAATATGCTCGTCTCACTTGTGGTTCTAAGTCAAAACATATCTCAGATAACTACCGGACTTTGCATGGCATGTTATAATGTTTGAAAAAACTTTTTTTTCCCAGGAAATAAACAAGATTGATGCTTACAAGGCAACAAAACCCGACCCTAAGCTTATCGTGGAGAGATTTAAAACCCGTTTCCTGGTAAATCCCTTTTGCCCCTTGATGTTACTGCTTCACAAGTTTTCCCCTTTTCTGTGGTTGTTGGTCGATTTTCTTGATTCAATTCTCGTTTAATTTCAGGGTCAAAACTGAATGATGCTGCTACGCTCGTTGCTGCTGCTGTAATAAAATAAAGCGAACGCATAGGTCTCATGTCGAATAATATCCTTGTATGTTTGTTCTCAGAACTTGTAATGAAGTGTTCCTCTTCTGTCTCAATCTCAAACAGCTCTTTCCTTATAATGATTTGTATATGGTTGGAATTCGGCGCAACTCGTGCTGCTCAGAGTTGCCATCTACGATAGTACTACTTTTAATCATATAACTTGCTTGTTTTCCATTGCCTTCGAGAGAGCAGTATTCCTTCTGTCCCGTTGTATAAGAGCCCGTTGATTGCTTTTCATCTCAAAATTCAGTATTGTTGTCCGTATCGTGATCGATGTTGGGTGTAGTCGTTGGTCGAACGTCTCTCTCTAGTTGCCAAATATCATTGGTCGTGCTCTTTGAAACTATGGCACTCCCCTTTTCGTTTGTTCGTTCGTTTTTTTTGGTCCTTCTAACGCGACATATATAATTTAATCATTTTATACCATCCATATAATAAACATACAAACTGTATCAGAAAAAACGGAGAGAGT
Source organism: Thymus mandschuricus (assembly GCA_029379335.1). NCBI lineage: Eukaryota > Viridiplantae > Streptophyta > Magnoliopsida > Lamiales > Lamiaceae > Thymus > Thymus mandschuricus. Next base: position 3,822,743 of record CM057079.1, on the reverse strand, counting down.
ATTTATAATCCACCAAAATGAAATACATACTCGATACAAAAACAATTATGCTAAATGATTCATTGAGTGATACATGTGTTAAATTTTTTCCGAAGCAAGAAATGACACCGTTAGCGTATCTAATTGTCCAGCCACGATTAAGCAACTCGAATTCTCCTCCATATGGCATCTCTTATTATATTACAATCAACTCGTGTTACAAATATTTTTGATTTTTCTAATTCAACATGATCATTATAATTCACGCAATAAGAGATCGACAATAGAATTGGGATTATTATTATTAATTGAATACACAGTTGACTCTGTCGGAATTAAAAGTATGGATTTTACTGCATCGATAATTTGATCCAAAAGTAATTGACTAAGATTTAAATACTAATATTGGCGGGAATCTCACTGTGGCTTGACTTGTATAAATAGCAGCAGCTGCTGCAGAATATCAACGCTCGCATTTTCACAAGCAGACTACTCTAATGGCCGTCGCAGCAGCAGCGTAAGATCTTCCTCCCAAATTTGTTTTGATTAAGTTTTCATGTTAATCGCGCCATTTTAGGTGCTAACTACTGCATGTACAAGAGCGATGCTCGCGATTTTTTGCCATTAATTTATGATTTTGGGGGATGATTTTCACCGATTGCTATCTGTTTCTGGAAATTTTCAGTAGCGCGCAAGAAGTTCTACAGCCGCTCCTCGATTCAACTTCTCTCGATCCTCCTCCTCTCTTCGACGGAACCACTAGGTAGTAGTACTCTACGCTCTTTCTCTTGTACACGCACAGACGCACCGGAAAATTGTGTGAATCTCGATTTTCGGATTTTGTAGGTTGTACATCTTTTACCCCTGCCCATATGCTCAGCGTGTGTGGATTGTGAGGAACTTTAAGGTTATCTCTCTCTCTCTCTCTCCAGCTCAGGCCCCCTTTTGCTTTTTCGTTGTTTTCCCTTTTCTGCCATTGATGAGCTAGGGTTTTATTTGGGGAAAGGAAAATTGGATTTTGGTGGTTTGCATTCAGTATATGGCGAAATTTTGGATTATGTTTGATTTTAGTAGCTATTTACTGGAGTGTGTATTGCTATTCTCATCGTTGATTCTAACTGGGTAGTGCTGCCTCTGAAAATATCCAGGGATTGCAGGACGAGATAAAACTCGTTCCGATTGACGTTGAAAACAAGCCAACTTGGTACAAGGAGAAAGTATATCCCAAAAATGAGGTGTGTGATCTTGGAAATTATGTGCAAACCAGGGGATCTCGGGTGATTTCTTGTCGTCGCCTTTTAATGTATTAGTGATCGTATTATTAGCTGCATTCGTTGCTCTAGTTTGATGGTTTTGGAAGAACTTATTACAATGTGTGTTGCTCTAGTTTCCAACACTAAGAAGATGAAAATGATGTGAACTGCAGCATATAAACAAACTCGTATCTCTCGGTAAATGAATGGAATTTCATCTGCAGGTGCCTGCATTGGAGCATAATGGCAAGATTATTGGAGAGAGTATGGATTTGGTAAAATACGTAGATGCCAACTTCGGAGGACCATCTCTACTACCCGATGTAAGTGTGAATTTTGAATTCGTATTCAAATCTTTCTGCTATGAGCTAATTCTGTCACATTATTTATACAAATCACATAGGATCCTGCTAAAAGGGAATTTGCTGAGGAGCTGATAGCCTACTGTAATACCTTCATGAATAATCTGTATGCATCATACAAAGGAGACGACACCGTGAAACAAGCAGGTAACCAACCAGGCTGCCTCTGCTCAATGTCAGATGAATCAGTATATGTTATAAATTGTGAAGTTATCGGGCTTAAACTTGATGCGATTATCACGAAATTGATGCATCAGGTCATGAACTGGATTACTTTGAGACCGCGCTCCATAAGTTTGATGATGGACCTTTCTTCCTTGGCCAGTTTAGTCAAGTAAGCAATACTTGAACCATTACAAGACAATAGGTTTTTCGTGCTGAGTCGAGGCTCAAATGTTCTTAATGCAGGAGGGCTTGATGCACCTCCTTTTGCATACTAGCTATATTTCTGATACTTGTGCTGCTTTCCGTAGGCTGATGTAGTCTACGCTCCGTTCATAGAGAGAGGTCAGCGCTTCCTCGACGAAGTGTGGAAACACGATATCACAGCAGGGAGGCCAAAACTAGCCAAATGGATCGAGGTACTAAATTCTTCATGGCCTTGTTCATGGATTCATATCGTCAAGGTCCTCATGGAATATTATACACTTTTTTCCCAGGAAATAAACAAGATTGATGCATACAAGGCAACGAAATATGACCCTAAGTTTGCTATGAAGAAATACAGAAGCCTTTTTCTGGTAATTCCTAGCTATTTCCCTTTCCCCTTGATGTTTCTACACCTTCCACAAAATTTTTCTTTCCCTTTGTCAATTATCTTGATGCAGTTTAATTATTTGCAGGGTCAAAATTGAATGATGCTGCTATGCTAATTGCTATTGTAATAGTATATTACTTCCGTCACTTCCTAAGTGATCCAGGAGTAAAAGAGAAAGACATGTGGATCTCAATCTCTCATGTTATAAGTTGTATTTTTATGTTTGTATCCCAGTATTTCAAACACCTCTTTCCTTCAAATAGCTTGATGTAATTCAGTATTTGTATGGATTCTCTATTCTGATTCTGCAATTATTGTAAAATAAATTGATGCCTCCCCGCTTTAACTTCCACGTGGCACAACTTGCGCCAATTTTTTTTTAATTTATTATACTCCCTCCATCCTCCATTTAGTGACGGAGGGAGTTTGGGCACGCGTTTTTTAGCATTTTATGGTATAATAATAAATTAATGTGTTAAAGTGTTAAAGTGGAATAATTGTGGGTCCATTTGAATTGTTTAATAGTATTAAAATATTAAAATAATAAAAAGTAGATGTATAAAGTGTTAAAGTGTTAAAGTGATTGTGGGGTCTACGTCCAAAAATGAAAATTGTCAGTAAATGGAGTACGTCCCAATATAGTATTAACGTCACTAAATGGAGGACGTAGGGAGTATATATTTTTTTATTGGTATTGATTGTTTATCAAGAAGAAAAAGTGAAAATAATCAAGCGTTGACAAAGCTTGCAACTAATTAGGACAAGGGCTGAAATGTATCGGGTGCTATATTCGAACTATATACAGATTACTACCAAATACTACCTCCATCCCGTTTAAGTTGGGACGTATTTAATTTCGGGACGTCTCATTTATTAGACCTGTTTCCATAAAAGGAAATAATTTAACATCACATCACTATCTACATCACACTTAATTAGCCTAAATTAATTTTAATTAAAAATGGATGTGAGTAGAGTAGTACTAATAATTTAAATTAAATTAAACTCTAATTTATCATCACATCTCCATCACATCACCCTTTTATCCCATTTTCCTTGGCTCTTGTGCCATTTAGAAACGTCCCAACTTAATTAAACGGGATGGAGTATTATTCATTTAATTATCCTCCAAAACATTAAAATATTATTAATAGTACATGCAACACAAGCAAGCCGACGCGAGTAGACAAGCACACGTTGATTAAGATCCATCCTTGAAATTAGTGTTTAATTCTATTCATTTACTCCTTACGTAAGTTGTTTCATTTGAATGATTAATGTGTGATTTATTTATTTATTCCTCGAAGCGATAAATTAAACAAGTTGACTTTGTCGGCATTAATTGAAATCTTGATCTAATATTTAAAATAAAGTAGTGATTAAGTATTAGATTAAAAGTAATATTAGTGGCGTGGAACCTCACTGTTAATTGGTATATAGAGTAGTTATGATTAATAATAGGTGAATATTCAGATTGTAATAATTCCTCTCATCGCCGACAACCATGGCCGCCGCCGCAGCAAAGTAAGCTTAATGCCGCCGTCGTTTTAAGTTTCAAAGCTTGCTAATTGTGGAGTTTAAGTTCCACTAACTGCGTTTTCAGTTTAATTTTTTTTTTAAAATCTCATTAGCATCTCTCTCTCTCTCTCAATTTCAGTAGCGTGCAAGAAGTTCTTCCACCCCTCTTCGATTCAACTTGTCTTCATCCACCGCCGCTCTTCGACGGAACCACCAGGTGCTGCTGCAACCCTCTCTCTCTCTCTCTCTAGATCTGTAAATTAACTTATTCCTCCTCTCTCTGAATTCTGAAGGTTATATGTGTTCTACGAGTGCCCTTTCTGCCAGCGTGTATTGATAGTCAGGAACTACAAGGTCTCTCTCTCTCTCTCTCTCTCTCTCTCTCTCCTCTTTTAAGATTCAAAAATCAAAATTTGATCTTGATTTTTCATTACCAGGGTTTGCAAGAAGAGATCAAACTAGTTGGCATTGAGCTCTCAGACAAACCTGCTTGGTACAAGGAAAAAGTATACCCTGAAAATAAGGTCATCTTTTTTCATCTTACTTCATTCGAAAAAAACTCTCCGTCTCACTTATATAAAGATAATTTTCTTCAGTCACAAAAATTAAGACGAGTGTGATAGTAATGAATAAAGTAGTGTGAACGAGCTTCAGTGGGTTAAATTTTTGCCATTTAAAGTTATATCTCTATATCAGTGGGATAGACGAAATCGAACTTCTCTAAACGAATGAGACGGAGGAAGTATAATCTAAATGCGAAATACTATGATTATTCAGTTGCCATCATTGGAGCACAAGGGCAAAATCATAGGAGAAAGCTTGGATTTGATAGCATATATTGATGCTAACTTTGAGGGACCTTCTCTTTTACCACATGTAAGAAAGAATCCACTCCCCTCCTCCTTTGCATTGCTACTACACTAACACACACACATCTAACCATTATATATACTGCAGGATCCCGCAAAGCTCGAGTTCAAGGACGAGGTGATCGCTTACACGAGCACCTTCCTTAAGAACGTCTTCGACTCCTTCAAAGCAGATCCTAAGGCTGGAGCTGGTCAGTCCGAGACATGTTCACTTATAATCAAGAAGTAGTATACTTACTGATTGATTTTGGATGTGTGCATCAGGTGCTGAGTTCGACTACTTGGAATCGTCCCTTGGGAAGTTTGAGGACGGGCCGTTCTTCCTCGGTCAATTCAGCCAAGTAAACTGCTTGTAACCTATGTTACTTTGATGAGATTTGGTTGTTTGATTTTCATCTGATTTCATGTTGAAGTCGGTGTGTCGATTCAGGTGGACGCTGCTTATGTTCCGTTTATCGAAAGGTTTCAGATCTTTCTGAGAGAAGTGTTCCAGTATGATGTAACAGAAGGCAGGCCAAGGCTAACTGCATATCTTGAGGTCTTTATCTCTTGACTAGGATGCTTCCGTCTCTGTATATACGTGTCAATACGTATCTGCTTTGTTATCGTTTAAAGCCCGACTCTCACGTGCAGGAACTGAACAAGATTGATGCGTACAAGCAAACCAAGTGCGATCCGAAGTGGCTCATCAACTTCTACAACGCACGATATATATGGTAAGCCTCTCTTTCTCAGTGAGATTCACAACCAACTTAGGTTACGCGTTCTTAGTCTGCATTTTTGTGTTTGCTTCGTTTGCAGAACTGAATTCCTGCAACGAGGCGATGCTCCCTCTGTTATTCGAGACCCGAATAAGTGTGTCGTACGATGTCCTCTGGTGTACTGATAGGCTTCATGTATGGCAATGTTCCATTGTGTAACAGTGTTGTTAAAAGCTCTAAAACTACAAACAATGGCCAATAATGTTTTCTTTTGCTTTATTCTTCTTCTTCTTCTTCTTCTTCTTCTTCTTATGTTTTCGTCGATCCTACTCCAACCAAGAGGTCGGGAGTTCGAGACACCTCGGATGACAGTACGAAAGAATCAAATAATCTTAATAAAATAAACTCTATATACGAAAAAAGTTGTAGCAATCCAAACCTATAACATCATGTAGTCTTTTGTACAGATCAGATAATAGCTATATATACATTCTGGTAACTTGCACAAAACCATATCTAATCTCAAACGAATAGCCCTACGATCGAGAACACCGAATCATCGAGACAGCATCAAATCCATGTCGGGGTGTTTATTCGACAAAAAAACTAATACCACATACCTTAATAACGGTTGTCAGTTTGATCTCTTCTGGTTCGACCATCTCCATCGTTTCTCCGTTTATCAGCTTTCCCTTTGGTTCTCGGAGGAGTGCAAGGTTTCCACAGAGGATTACGAGCAGTGTTCATTTCAGACTCGTACTTTTGCGAGGACAGATATGTCAGAGCGGTTACAACGTCTGCAATCATGGGCCTCAAATTGGGTTGCTCCTGAACACACATAGCTGCGATGGCGAGAGCTTGGAATAAGCCTCTCGTTGGATACTGACCTTGGAGCGCGGGATCTGCAATTTGTGAGAATTTTCTCTTGTCTTTGAACAGAGGTTTTGCCTGTAAAGATGAGTAACAATGATCAGACAATGCAAGAAGGCTGAATAGTCGAGTACGTACCTTAATGAGCGACAACTTACCCATAGAACCAGGTTGTGCTCGTTGCCATTTTTCGAGCTCTCAACAGCTTTCCTCCCTGAAATGATCTCAAGAAGAACGACACCGAAACTGTAGACATCGGACTTCAGAGTAAGCTGACCAGTCATAGCATATTCCGGTGCACAGTAGCCATAGGTGCCCATAACCCTTGTGGACACATGTGTGTTATCTCCAACGGGGCCCAGTTTGGCCAATCCGAAATCGGATAGCTTTGGGTGATAACCCTCACCAAGCAAAATATTGGAGCATTTAAGATCCCGATAAATAACAGGAGGGCTAGCTTTATCATGTAAATACTCCAATCCTCTTGCAGCTCCAGCAGCAATTTTCATCCTCGTATTCCAGTCAAGTACTGGCTTATCCGGCATCGGGTCTGCATATTAATAGTTAAAATTGTCAATCGAATCAATACTGTTATAGAAGTGGAAACTAATAAGAAAACGGAGAAGGTGATGCAACGTACTGTGAAGATGGTCTTCTAAAGAGCCTAGCTCCATATATTCGTAAACTAGAAGTCTCTGATCTCCATCAGCACAGTATCCGATTAGGTTCACGAGGTTAGGGTGGTCGAGTAGACTCAGCATCAATACTTCGACAAGAAATTCTCTGTTTCCTTGCAAGCCATTCCTATCTAATTGCTTGACTGCAACAACCTATAAAATGTGTGATATAAGAAAGTAAGAATTAAAATGTTCGTGTGGTGAAAATGACAGATCCAAGCTCATAAATTTAAGAAAAAAGAATATAGTTTTGTAGGATAAATGATTACATACTTGATTGGAGCATTCCAGCTGTCCTTTATAGACTCTACCAAAGCCTCCCTCCCCTATGAACGACTCACCACGAAAGTTTTTTGTAGCAGCTGCCATTTCACGGAAAGTGAAAGTCTTGGCTGCAATTTTATTTGAGGATCCATCCTTGGAGACATCTCGGGGTTTACCTTAACGGAAAAATAAGATAAATACTAGGAGAAGGACTTCCTAATACCAAAAAAGTACAGAAAGGGCACAGAATACTCATCAAATTACAAAGGATGCAATAAGTTCTCATAGCTAACTCTCCAGACAATTTGCGGGTCCAGAGTAAGCCATAAGTTTTGTTTCAATTACAAGATCGAATGAGTGCCAATTTGTTCTTCGACCAGATTGTGTTAAGCACATTCGTTGATTCATTAATACTATAGCTTTCCTGTCCTCAACATCAATCTTTCAGCTGTCTAAATTCAGCAATACGATCATTCTTTTCTGGGAATTCAGATCCAAGCCAGCAAATGCTATATGCTTTCAAGACATGAGATTATCTGAATCACTTAACTAGGTTCGGTAAGTGCAAAGTTATGACTATACATCTCCAGCTATTGAAATCGAGAAGGAAAAATCACCTATGATCTGGAAAAAATAATTCACTTATCTATCAGATTAAGCATACGCGTCTTTCTAGATTTCACATCACTCCTACATAGAGTCAAATATTTGAAGGATTTACATGCAAGAAGAGGCGCAAGAGGCCATTAAACGAGCTTAAGCTTCGTATCCCCTGTCATTAGCCATTTATGAATAAACAACTCGCGCTAACATCCAGTTGACGGACATTACAAACAATAATCCTACCCCAAAACTCTACCACATAAACTGTATCATCAGCATTAAGCCAAACATGGAGGTCCGATAAAAAGTGGTCGACGAACGCTACAAACTTCCAAGAAACCTCTTTTCATTCACGGAAAACCAAACTAGATACACACAACTGATAAAACAACAATTTCTTCAAAACCCCAAGAAAATGAATGCCGCGTCAATAAGGGGTTGAACAGAGAAAAATCCGAACTCCATCAAGAAGAAATTCACACACAACTCCATTAAACTTCATAATTTATAACATCAGATTCCACAATATTAAAGAAGAAAAACTGGAATCACAGATAACAAACTCCCACATAATCAACAACATTCAAAAAAGTCGACGCCTAATTCCTCAAATGCATAACTAAAAAGAAATTGAATAAACAATCAAACAGAAATGCTTAAAAAGCCCTACCTGAAGAGGGTTCGACTGGATCGCGAGACCTTTTCTTCTTCTTTCCCAGCTTTTCCGATGTCTGCTTTGACTGCCCCGAGCATGGGAACCATCCCATCTCTCTCCCCCTCTCCTCTCCCTCTCTCTCTCTCTCTAACTCTCTCTCTCTTGCATACAGTAGTGTGCGCTAGCCGAAGACTGCAGAATGCGAAGATGAAGATGAAGAAGAAGAAGAGCGGCACTGAAAATGGTAAGAGAATCCAAGAAAGGATTTTTATCAGTCGGTAATAAATTTCATTATTGCCTAATTAATTATTATTACCATAACTAATTATTAATTAATTACCGTTGGTTGCTTGATTGATTTTTTTTTTTTAATGAAAATTACTAAATATTTTATTCCTTATTTATGGCTGTCGGCCTACAATCAATAACAACTTCAACCGTTTCGACAAAGAAAAAAAGACAAAAAAATTATTTAAAAAATGAAAAATTGAGGCCTTTTACTAATTACCCTCAAAACATAATTATCAACTACTTTAATGAAAATCAAAAGCATAATTATCACTCCTTCATTTCAATTAACTCAACCCACAATTTGAAATTTCAATAATCATACAGGTGTTTTAAAAGCCGAACTGAACAACCGGTTGGACCATGAACCATTCATAATTACGGTTAGCAGTTTTTTCCGGTTATTTTCGGTTTTGGCCGGTCGAACCACGGTTTAACTGAAAAAACTAGGAATTGAAGGCCTCGTCGGTTCGACCTCCGATTCGGTTTTTAAAACATTGGAATCACCAGAAACACACACTGGCAAAAAAAATATACTATCAAGATTCTGATACTAATGGAGATTCTCTAATGGTTGAGGATAAAAATGCAGAATCTGAGTTCTCATGAATACAGCAACTTGGGAAAAGAAAAGGTGAAATCTTGAAATAATAGGTGTTGTTAAGGATAAGTAAGCTCCATTGTTTTGGGTGTAGCCTTCAATGGAAAGCTTTCTATGCAGAGAAGAAGACCAAAATTTGCAGCAGATGCCATCTGTTTCAGTTCTTGGTACTGCTAGTCTTGGATGAGTCGGCATTCGCAGTTTTGATAGGCATTGCGTGGTTGTGTTTGCCCTCGTATGTAGTAATGAAAGTGCTCGGATCTTCGAACGTTCTCTCCACGTACTTCCTCACGTTGCAGTTGGGATTCGTGCATCGATAGTAACTCCTGCAGAATCAACATAGGATGAGTACTTGATACTTCCATTTATAAATCAAGCAACTTACAATCAGCAGAAAGTTTATCGGAGAGCGATTTTCAGGGGGTTCGTCCCAGCAATGTCGTCTTTCCATACAGTCATGCATTATTATGAAAGCTGAAAGAAATGTAAATAGACATGTTGTGCAAAAAGGGTATATCCAACACTAACCTAGGATACTTCTTTCCCTTTACTACTTTCTGACCATACTTCCTCCAGCGAAATCCGTCCCCGATTAAGCCAGAATCAGTATTGTTCTGCACGACAACTTGAGGGTCAGACGAAGCTTGCCCCACCGTGCCCCCTCTGAGTAATTGGTTGCCGGACTTCCTACAACAATTAGCTTGAGTTATCAGTATTTGTATCTCGTGATGTATTTCTAACATAAAGTTAACACGAAATAGCAATCGTGAAACAGGAAAAAGCTCTTACATTCTTTTGCTTCTCAAGCTGCCACCTTCTGCCTCGATTTCACCAACTTCCTCACATTCACCCAAAGAATTATTCGATGTTGAGGGGCCCGCGTTGCAAGCTGCAGGTGTAACAGGATGGACAACCGGTGCAGTACCAGAAAAAGTTGGTTGATTAGATGACTCGGTCAAGTCCTGATTCTCTGCTCTGCCTTCATGAGCTTTCACTGCCTCGTTCTCTAATGGAGTGTGATTAGGCGGCTGGGGTTTTGAGTGATTGTGTTCGCCTTTGTAAACTATCTCTGCAATACGACCGTCTAGCGTTTTCTCTACCTTCTTTTTCACTGGACAATTCGGGTATGTACACTTGTAGTAACTTCGAGGATACTCACTTCCTTTTACCTGTTTCTGTCCATATTTCCGCCAATTGTGCCCGTCATATGAAGGCCGGTCCCTACTACTTGTAGGAATCGAGGCTTTGGTTTCATCCGCATGATTTTCTACTGTAGGATTCACCCTTAGTTCCATCTGTGTGGGGAAATTTTGAGTAACTTGATTTGTCGAGTGTACGGCATTGCCAGCCTCACCAACTTCCTGCGTAGAAGCAATACCGTTACCACCCTGCATGATAGAAAGGACAACATCCGGATCTTGATATAAGAAAGAAACGAGCATCGATAAAACATTGTGTTTTCCTAAGAGCCTCGAATAATAAAAGATTCTGTATGGGAGTCTCATAATATAGCATATACTACTAACCAAATTTGACAATAAAGAAACCGTTGTCCTTGAAACGAGCTTAGCGATTGGCCTGTATACCACATTGCACCCAATGTTAGATTCTGGAGCCCTTTCCGATGCCTCAGCCTGGAACCATCATATGAGCTTAAGAACGATGAATAATTAAGTCCAAAGAATATGCAAAGAGAGAGTGGTCATTGAGGAATTACCACTCGACTTAGATTGGCACAGCTATCGCGTGCTGTTGTCGTTGGTCTTATGACAGCAGCATCGGTTTCAGTAAAAGCAGCAGATGTAGAAGCATCGGTTGCAATGGAGAATCGAGGCCTGCATGCAACTGGCTTGGATATCACGATTTTTTCTCCCCCCTCTACTACCATCATGACTGTAGCAACTGCTATAAGTCTCCTGTAACAGTAATGTCATAAGTGGGATCACGACTCGACTCAACTTTTCATAAGCAGCTTTTTGATAAGACGGAGAAGAGAACCACGCAGAAAGATAAGAACACGTTTTGACAAGAGAAATGAGAGACAAGATTTCAATCCCTTTGTCTAAAGAATATAAAGAAGAAAATAGTGGGTGGCCTCTGGAATGAAGCAGACGAGGCAACTGCCTTGCACTGTAATTTCCAGAGAGGCTCAATTCTTACATTATTCTTATACGTCTCGTTCCATTACATTCAGAAGGTAGAGTCTACATGAGGCGGAGCAGAACAAAACAAGATTTCTATCTACCGTATTTAACCATCAAATAAATTCACACAAATTTGCATTGATATAATAGGAATAGCATGAATCATATAGAATAGTATTATGTAATGAGAAGTGCTAATATCGATTCAAGGTTCCATCCTAGGTGATTCATAAAATGTTCGTTTTCTTCGATATTTTTGTTCGTAAACAGTAAGCGACGATGATCACCGATCAGTTATGCTTCAACAGTCAAACAAGTGGAGTAGTTACACAAATTTGGATAACCCCATCATCTCATTCTCATCCCAATTCTACATTATTGAACGATAATAACACAGAATTACACAAACACAAACACAAACAATAACATGAGCTGAACCACAATCCGCATCCATTCTCATCACTGAATACTAAAACCAAAACCAAAACCAAAACCGCATATATATAAAAATCATCAAATACAGATTCAATCACAAACAAGGAATAGCATTAATAGAAGCATTCCCGAAAAATCCAGCCACACACTCATTAAATTCTACCAAACCCTTTTCTACTCTCCTTTTGGAACTGGAACAGAACACGAACACGAATCAAATAATGAAAAACGTACCCAGGCCTTGAATTAGGAGATAAGAAGATGACAGTAGTAGTAGTCTAGTAGAAGCTTAGAACATCTGCTTAATTTACTGGTAATACCAGAGAGCAAAGTGGAAAAGGCCAAACCCCCTGTTGATTTTCTTCTGGAATTTCTTTTTCTTATCTTACATTTGATTTGATCTTCTCTTTTTTTGTTTTCCAATTTTTTTTTGATTTAATTTGGTAACAAGAGAAGAGCATGTGAAGGAGGAGGGGGTGGGTGGGAGTTAGGGGTCAACTAACTGTCTCCGCTACCTTTGACTCTTTACCTCCAAAAAACACATAAACAAAGAGGAGTTTACCTTTTGGATTAGTTTTATTTCAGTTGTGATTTCACCTACCCTTTATTCTTCGTAATATTATACTCCCTTAGTTTCATGTATTATTGCGATTTGATTTTTTTATATGCACTTTAATATGTCCGAAAATACATTTAACTAACAAAATTTTAGTCTCGATAGTACTATAGTTACACACTATATCAAATATCAAATTTTATCATAACACACATTTTTCAACCCATTAAAATATATATATGTAAAAAGTCAAACAACACATTAAAATATACCATATGTAAAGAACAGAGAGATTATAATGTATATTAGAAAAGAAAAACGAATCTCGAATTCAGAGTATAGGGCATTTTTTTTGTATAATATGCTCATTGTATTTTGTATATCCTCTCTCTCTCTCTCTCTCTCTAGAGAGAGGGTGGGCCATTCCGGAGGTGCGGTGAATTGCCGTCACCTTTATTGTAAGTATGAAGAATGGTAGCTGAATTTTGAAACAGACCTAAACCCCACGTGCTACCACACCATCCACCAATTCTTTTGCCAAATTCATCTTATCCTAAACCCTTGCCCTTTTTTACTAAAAAAAGGAAATACAAAAGAAAACCAAAAAAACTGGCCCCCTTCATTCAATTTTACTCTCCTTTTTAAAATTAAATTTTAAATCAAATCAATTTTATTCTCCTTTTGTCCGAATTCAAAAAATAAAAAATAAAAAATCAAAGACACAATTTTACTGTAATTTTTTACGTGACGTGGATAATGTATGCCCCTCCGTCACAACGAACTTGAAACGTTTTTATAAAATATATGTGAAATATAAAATAATGAAACGACTAATTCAGAGAGTACATGCAGCCATTCTAAATCCTATTTCCCCGCCAGAATCTTTTCCGACAAACGATCACTCATTTTTCATGCATGCACTGAAACAGATCGCCGCCGCCGCCCTCCTCCACCCATCGCAGCCATGTACAAGGCTCCGGCCACGGGCGGAGGAGACTGCCATAGCTGCCTACCATGCCAGCACTGAGCACGCCACTGATGAAAAGGGGAGCATTTACTGCGTACGTTATTACATCAAAATGCTTGGCTCTATATATGCGCATACACCAGCAGAAAGAAACACGAGAAGCTATGGAAATCATCGATTAATCACAAATACTCAGGAAGCGTATTCATGCATTATCAGTTGCTATTACTATCCGGGAAGAAAAGATTGGTACATGGAACAAGTACAAGTATAGAGGAGGTTGGTGTTATTCATCACCAGTTCTGCTTGAGCTTTCAGTGCCCGACTGCTTTACAAACTGTCCGCGAACACGAGGCCTCTGTTCAGCCAACTTCTTTCTGTTCTGATACCGTACCTGATCCAAAGACGCATGCTGTAAGTATATGTACTTTTCCAAACAGTAGATATTTTGCTCGAAAGAACTTACTTTGGAATCCATGAATATTACTTAGATCTTTAGTCCCTTACATTTTGAACACAAGAGTTAGTGACTGTAAATTAGTGATCAAGAAAAGACTTGCTACCCGTCTCCATTTCCCACTTGGACAATTTTATCAAGAAACACAATCTTCATAGATTCGAGAAACATGCTATGCAAATGAACTAAGTAAAAACCCCAGACTTGAATAGAATATTAAGTATTTGAATCCTATAAACACACGAACAATCCGGATAATATCCTTGAGAAGTCAACACTGAGAGATTTTAGGATTCGTTAGACTCAATGGTGCAACAGCTTAAGAGAGATGGCTGATGCAATACTCAAGGATAAATAAAGTAAGCAACTACAGCCTTCTAGCAAGCAAGCAACCAACTAAATTTGTTCATTATAGAAATGAAACTCAGTACCTTTTTTTTGAAACATCTTTCCTTCTTTTTCTGGCGGAACTTGAGAAGTGCAGCTTCCCTCTGAGCAAATCTGTTCTCATTCCCGCTGCCACTGCCGCTGCCACTGCCGCTGCCATCTCCACTACCACTTTTCCCAGCTTGACCAACATCACTTTCTCCATTATTTCCTATAGCATTCACTGCAGTGCTACTCCCATTCTGTCCATTACTTCCATGGTTGCTTCCATGATTACTTCCAGAGGCACTTCTGTCGTTTAGACTGCAGTTCCTTGGGGCACCATCCATGGGACCACCTAAAACATTCGTTGACCCACAGAGTGGAGCATCTACAGCCAACTTCCTTAAGGATGATTCATCATGGTTGGGTGATGGTTGGTTTTCCATGTGAAAGGAATGTTGGTGGTGATAATTTTGGTGATGAGGGTGCTGAATTTGAAGGTCCTGGTATGAGCCTCTGCAAAGGTCTGTAGAATGTTCTCCATTAGGCATGAGACCGACTTGCTGTTGTATGTACCTTAGGTCATTTTTTACAGGTCTAAAAGCAGAAGCGTGTAAGCCATTAACTGTAGATGTTGCTTTAGATTTATCTTTTTGGAGATTATTGGTGGTGGAGCCCATATCTATGTTATTGCTAACAGCATTTGAACTTTGATTTACAGCTTGATCTGTCGAATATACTTGTATATCACCAACAGACTCTCTTTTTGCAACTTCTGTACTGTTGTCAAGTACGGAGCTGCTACCGGTGACTCCATTAGGAGCCTTGAAAATGTTTGTAGGCGTGTTATACCTGCATTATTACACAGAAGAAAACAAAATAAAATTGCTGATTTAGAGAATAACTCTGTTAGTGAAGTAGTACAGCTAGAACAAGATACATAAAATGTTGAAGAATTTAAATCTGGCAAAACCTTGAGAATGCTGATTGAACAGAACGGCGTAAGACATAGCGATCATCTTGAGCACATCTGCCTGTGTCCTCAACTCCTCTCGATCTCTTCAAGCTAAGGTCGAAATTTGGCTCTTTACAATCACTGGTTGCACTGTTGTTGATGTCTATTTTGTTAGCTACTTCTCTGGAATCATATTCTCTGCCAGTGAAATTAGACTGCACCTCTACATGATTTTCAAATTTAGGTTCTGCATATCTATGCACCGCTGTCTCTATGTCATTGCTCTTCCCAAGATCTTCTGCATACATATGTATCTCCCTGTTAGATAAAGGGAATAAATGAATTAAGCAAAAAAGCTGGTCGTACATAGATCATACCAAACTGTTTTTGTTCTTGGCCATCGCAAACAGCGCTAATTTTAACTTTTTTGCTTTCGAAATGCTCAGCATTTGAGCGAATAACTTGGGCACACGTGCTGTCAGCACACTCAGCAACTTGGTCCATTGGAGAGAAAGCTTGAGAGCTGTCAACTTCTACAGCTTGTTTAGTCCAAGAGCTCTGTGGAAGAGTACTGTTAGGTGTGCCTGTACAAAACGCCTACCTCTTCCCTCATGAAAATGTTAATTTTACAGGAATCCCGAATTTAGACCTATATGCAAATGTTTTTCTCCGTCGATTTCAGAGCTATTATACATAAATTCAATAAGTAAGAGCAAGATTACTATTAGTAGAAGTAGTGTGTGTGTGTGTGTTAGCTATCCTGTTTTGCAGAAGCTATGGAAGAATTCGACTATTCGAGCAGCTCAAAATGCAGCATATAAACGAATAGGTAAAAGATATAAATGTTAGACTTGATTGATTGTGAGGATTACGGTAAACTAAATGAGAAATAAAAGAATCGTTACCTGTGCTCCACTCCCATCATCACTTCCTTCTCCAATATTTAAGCCATTACTCGCATCATTTTCCCCATCATTACTTGCATTGTTTCCCGACTTCTCACTTGCTTTTGATTTGATAGATTTTTGAGTTTGTGTCCCACTTTCACTCCCACTCCCACTAGACTGAATAGCAAAGTTTATTAAGAGAGGATGAGAACATAACAAAAACCTGTATACACCCGAAACAAGCTGGAACTTCTTTACTGTCTCCCCACTGACTCCTTTGTTTTTTTTCCTCAGTCAAGAGGAATTGCTCCACTGATCTTCTCTATCTTAAGACACTTCTCTATCAGATTGATCATGAAACATGATCCGTTATGAAATTACGAAATTAACAGAAAAGGAATACAAAGAAAAACGAGAACTGACATACCAAGCTTGTTCTACATTACACCCTAGATATGTTTTCTTAGGTAAGAACATATTCAACCAAGAAATCTAGGTCATTATGCCTAGCAGTTTTTAGCCATTGAAGACTCAGCAAAACGAGTTGGGTGGTACAGGTATAAGATAAGAATGCAAATAAGAAGAGCAACTGCAACACATCTTATGGCTCATATAAGATACGAGTTTCAACAGATGAATACAGAGTATAGAGGAAGTTACGAAGACTCACGCTGTGGCATCTCCTCCACACATGCTGCCAAAGGTTCTTAAGCTCATTCTTTCTAATAGGTTTAACCAAGAAGTCAACTGCTCCTTTGGAGAGACACTTAAAGACTAAGCCCATAGAATCATGAGAGGACATCACTGCACATAAAATCTCACACAGCTTTAGGTTAGAAAACCTATATCGTGGCAGAAAGATTGTCAAAATCATGGATACTACTTACTAATCACAGGAATATTCTTGCGAGTTTTGTGGCTCATAATCTTGGACAGGAGGCCTATACCGGATAAACAGGGCATCACTACCTCAGTTAAGACAATGTCAATATGGTTAGTTAAATCTTCCAGCATCTTGCATGCTTGAAGTCCATTTGCTGCATCAAGTACTGCATCAGCCACAACAAGAAGAGTTAGGTAAAGAGTCTTATCAACACATATAATGCAAAGAAATTCCTACGTGTAGCATCAATACCAAAACAGCATTGAAAATTCTTAAGTACACTTCCAGATCAAGTAGTCAAGGGGAAGGCTAGAAGCAGGAATCCAAAAGTAGAAAAGGATAGCAGAAAGCATGATCAGGTTTCAATATATATCCCAAAGCACATTTCATACATAGTCTGTTGAAGTTTTGTGAAGATGAAGATCGGTGATGAGATAAGCTGACTTTTGGAAGTGGATTGATTGCAAAAAAGGACACTTCCTCGTGCAGGTAAAATGAGATTTACAACATCAGATTGATTCTTTTAGTAACTTCATGATGTTCTATATGCATGAAATCTCCCAACTACTATACTACTGAAAATCATTATTTTGAAGCATAAGAAACTGGGTGTTTTCTATCTAGCCCACCCCACATAACTTGTCTAGCTTCTCCCTGATACTCAAAAATACTTATGAGTTTTACAAGCATGCTCCAACCATTCATTTTAACTCGGAATCCTTCTATAATAATAATCCACCACAAACTCCTAGGGTACATGCTTAGTTCACCCTACCTTCATAATTGCAATTTCTGAGCAAAGCAGTTACAACATGGCGCGTAGAATCATCGTTCTCTACCAGCAAGACCCTAATAGTCCTCACATGGAGAAACCTCTCCCAGCAAACCCCTGTTCCCTGACTCTGCTGCTGCTGTTGCACTTGTAAAACACCTGAAACTTGCAACCCACTAGTTGCACCATTAGTTTCAGCTCTCTCAGCTCCATTAGCATTCAACCCACTCACTTGAATCGAACCACGTCTCTGAACCAAAATTCTATCTTCGGGGCTCTTTTCCTGTGTCTCCTTTTCTTCATTAGAGCCAATATTCATCGGAAAAAATCCCTGTCAACCAGATCCACAAAAAGTAATGATGACGCACGGCCCTCAATAATCCTCTCAACCACTAAACCTCTGATAAACGTTTGCCAAAGAAAACAAACACCGAACAGCTAATAGTACTAGTAGCTTCTTTCCTCGGGCACCCGAATCCTACATAACTAAACCATACTAATCTACCAAAAAATAGCCAAATCATGACATCAGTAAGACAAAAATGTGCAAGTAAAATTGTATAAACAACTCTTTACTTCACCCCCCCAAACCGAATCAAACCGTCGCGTCCCTGCTCATTAAAAACTCCTAAATTCCTTGTTGGCGCTGATTACACACCCTGAAAACAGTCAAAACAGAAAGCATCAGCAGCCAGCTTACAACTCAACTCCAAACCCTAGCCTATCAACTAAGAAATCCCATACTATCTCTCCATCCATTACAAAAATCCAGTAACAGGATCTCCAGTAAAAATACCAAAAATATTCAAAACCACGATCAACATCTATTCCAACCAATCACACCCTGCACCATCCATGAACATACACAGATCCCTAACAACAACAAATTCTCGAAACATACCAAAACTATACATACAATCGCCAAAAGTCTTCAGCAATGAAAATCACAATTTCTACTTACAACATCAAACAACATTACCTCCAAACCTCGTCAATTCAAACGCAAATCGACAGCCAAAGCCGCTGAAACCCCTTCCACAAAAACTTAAGATTCAACAAAGCAACAAAACAGAGCAAAATCCAAACCAATCACTCCTGCAAAAAGGAAAAAAAGAGCAGCAGAAACAAACGCCGCAGAATCAAGCAGCCAGAATTAGGAATCGGATTAACGATTTAGATAAGGCTTATCGAGTATACTTGTTTCTTGTGGGTAGTCGTTTCTTTTTCGTCCTAAGCTTTTTTGGGAAAGAGGAAAATAGCAGCGATTTTAGGAATGAGAATTGTTTTTCCTCCTCCGAGGGATTATGACGTGGCCGATTTGCGGGCTCAAAGGGTGCCACGTCGGATCCAATGGTCGCCACGTCGGACGATGACTAGGACAAGATCTAAAGGCGAGAGCTCTGGGGCTTCGGCCCAAATCAATACAGATTCGGAGCCTCAAATCGGGTGGACACGTGGCGGGTTTCCTCGAGAAAATATCTCCGCTTCTGCCTGCTTATTTGCATTCTGCTCCTTGTATCTTTGCTTAATTGCGTTGAGGCCCCCAGGTATTATTAATTATTAAATTGTAAAATAAGTTGGGATATTTTTTTGTAAATTATAGATTATATGAAAGTGGGGCCCGCCCCTTTCCCCCACCCCACCAATTCGGGTTGGATTTTTGTAATTTGATTAGGACGTTAGAACAATATCTTGTGCTAATTACTTTCTATATTTGTGTGTGGCAACTGGCAACTATCGACTTAATTCTTTTACCCTTTTTTTTTAAAGCTAAAACCACGCACAAAAACAAAGTTGCTTTTTTCTATGTTGTTTATTTTGGGAAACCTTTTGTATGGTTTCCGATAGTAACTACCAGAACGCGTTACTATCTTCGGGTAAGTTGTTTTTAATTACGTTACTTAGTAAAAACTCGTAGTTAAAAAGGTGTAGAGCGTTGAAAAGTGGTAAGATTCGTACATTTTAAAGAGAGCTTTTCACAAAATGAGAAATTGTCGTTTCGGATTGAACAACTCAAAAGGAAACGGCAAATCTTGAACAGGATGAAAAGGGTAGCGGTGTAAATATTAAAATAAACATATTTAAATATTCAACGAGCCGACGTGAATGATAATTTATTCCATGAGTTATCGTTAATGTTGCAACTTGCAATTGAAGCACTAAAGATAGGGTAATTGTAGCACAATCATGGCTTAATTGTAGTATATTGTATTATGATTATGAAGAACAGCTTGCAAAGTGCAAACAAAATAGTGTCCTATACAGTAAGAATCACAAGTACAGTGTCACCATATATGCATATACAAAATGCTCTCTCTCTCTCTCTCTCTCTCTCTCTCTCTCTCTATTATATGGCACAAAATTGAATGACAGCCAGATTCTTATTTGCATGGTGCAATGCTAATAAATTATGCACCTGCTGCGTCAAAGAATAAAGAATGGAGGAGGTAGAATTGGTTTGGAAGAACTCTCACCGTTTCAAGGGTAACGTCGTCTTCCGTTGCAGCCAATGATGCAAAGATTCTCTCGTTACCTTAAGCCTTCGTAGAATTATAGGCCTTCTCGTAGGAGATTCTGAAGTTTCTGCTAACCTAATCTTTTCATCTACTTCTTCACGATTTGGACTTGAACTCGTAATAGAACTGCCCTTTATCATGCCTTTGTCATTCCCAGTTCTCAAACCCCCTTCAATAACGTGGAGCGATAAATCATTCTGCAATAGTCGGATCACAGCTCGTCCCACTTCACCGTGTTGCTCCTGCCCTAGTATGATCAGCAGATCATCTTTTATTGAGTTTCCTGCAAATACAATACAGGTGGAATAATTAATTTAGTCATACTTGAGTGAATCTATTCACCGTTATGTACATCCGGATGTCTATGGGTCCAGAATACATTTTCGACTTCCAATGACAGAAGCATGAACAAGGAGGATGCAATCTCTAATTAGATGCTATCAGTTCCTCACATCTTGAAGTTCTTCTTTAGATTAGAGGTTATGAAGGAAAGGGATGGTATTGGAAAAGTTCGGCAGAATCTAAAATGGGAATAATGAAACAGAGATTGTTACCTGCAGCATACTTCTCTTTGATCTTTCGTAGAACTGCGAGAACAACAATTCTTGCTTCTACCTGTCATTGCATCGCAAAGAGTAACTATTTTCAGCACCAGCATTTTTTAACTTTATGTGGCTTCGACCTAATATCCACTTTTTTTTATATCGTTCTTGTGAACTCTGTTCTATTTCAATATTAAGGATGTCCGGGTATACCTTGGTAAGACCTCGAAGGTCAATGAAAAGGCTTTCTGCAGTACTATCTTGCAGGTATTCGATAACTTTCTCCAGCAGCAGGCTTTGACGCCCAAAATCTGTTATATGAGAAGCAAATTGGCCTTTGTTCTGATGTTCAGTTTGTATCACACCTTCGCACCAGTCCTCAATTAGTTGCTTCAAATAGTAATCGTTACGTTTGTACCTTCAGAAGGTTGGTTGATGCACTGGAGATTAGGAACTGTGAATTAAATTAACTACCACATACCAAGTCCTAATCTCCATCGGGGCCATTATTACGAACAAAGCAATTTACATGTTTCCTCGTGTTCATGATTGACGTAAAAGATGCGTATGGCAGTTTGAAAGAAATCTCATGTGGCATACCCTGCTTTTCTCATTTGCTGATAAATGGTGAGGTATTGTTGAACTCCCTGCAGAGAACCATACATGCTGCGGGCTCTAAGAATAGTGTTGTAAGTCACCTGACATTAAGATGTTTGTAAGTTGTGTGTGATAAAAACAGAGAGAAGAGGAGAAATGAATCATAACGAGAACCTCACCGAATTTGGTTTTATTTGATATTTCTCCATCTCTGCGAACAACATAAATGCAGGCTTTGTCTTCTTGTGTTTTACACAGATCTGTAATCCAAAAGTAAATGTTATAGAAAGAGAAAGACCAGTTATTTGAGAAGGGCAGGATATTCTATTTTACTTTTTTGAAAGGGGAGGGCAGCATATTCAGATAGATATACCCTCTGAACAGTACAAGAAACTGGAAAAGTTAACGAATGGAAAAATCTGCACCTTAATAGCTGTTGTATAGGCAATAACATCAGGTTGAATACCACTTTCACGCATGGATGTCAAGATCTGCAAAGCAAGAAATAGGATCATCTCTAGGGACCTTATTAACTCCTTCCAGTGTCCATAACCGAAAATCTACTCAATGATAAGACACCAAAGTCTAAGGTATGCCCCTATATATGAAGCACTAACAATTTCTTTTATAGAACGCTAAAGTCTAAGGCATGCCCCTATATATGAAATACTAACATTTTTTTATAGAACACTTATGCTATGACTTCTTTTACCTGTTTGTAGGACGAAGGCATGTCAGGCAGCTTAACATATGCATAATAAATTAGTTAATCTTATTTTCTCTTAGACGGTAGAGTTCAGATTCAGGACCTTGCAAATCCTTTGATGTTCCTCAATGGATGCTTTAAGGAAAGATCATCATATTTGTATACAAATCAATATCATTTTTCAAATGCTTTTGGATTCACACAAAAACTATCACCAGGATTATTTCTTAAAGATTACAATATCAAATTTGGATGAACATTTCAAGATGTGGCGGAATTAGCCATTTTTGCAAAAACGTGATATGAGGCCTTTCAAAACTGCTATATTATAAACTGAAAGGGTTTACAAAGTCAACTATAACATGACAAGCAAAGTAGAAATACTTACTTGTATAGCACCCGTTACATTTCCTGAGCTTCCACAAACATCAATCAATATTGACCAGCTAATATGATTAGGAGTAAGGCCAAACATCTTCATTTCTTCCATCAAATCTTTGGCATGGTAATAGTCAGTACCACAGGCTTTCATCATAATATTATAGGTCGAAATAGTGGGTCTAAATGGAACTCTCTTGGTTAAATGTGAGGACAATCTTAGAGGAACTCCCATTTTGGTCATTTGATCCTCTGGTTTGTTATCTGCACTGCTAAGTTTATTATTACTATTAGTTTGTTGAGAACCCTGCTCTTTCCAGCATTGGAATAACCGAAAAGCCCGATCAAATTGGCAAACCTCCACACAGGCATGAAGAAGGGTATTGAAACAGTGGGTATTGGGTTGGGCGCCAGCTTGAAGCATTTCCTCAAATACTATAATTGCTTGCTCTAGGAGACCTGCATTTGCGCATGCACTGATCAATGATGACCAAGTAACTGTGTTGGGAACGATACCGGATAACAGCATATCTTCTTTAATTTCTAATGCCCGTTTCCACATTTTGGCATCTGCAAAGACCTGAATATTGACATCTTTAACATTCACTCATTGTTCCTCGGACCAGAGAACAAATTGAAGCATTCAAGACTATTATGGATTTTGCTTGTACGCAGATAATTTTATAATCTTGCAATGGATGCTGCAACAATGTAGAGTATATAGCACCTAATTTAATAGTATTGTCCGCTCAATTCTCACTAAAGAGCACAACAATTGGCAGTAATTATCTTGAACTAGACAGCAGAGTGCAAGGAAAAATACGTCAAAAGCATTGCTTACGTAAGAATTTGATAAAATTTTGTACCCTATCAGGACTGGAAAGGGTAAATTCATCTGAAGTGTATGAGAGTGACTAGTCAAGATTGTACCTTAATAATCGTGCTATATGTGAAGTCATCCAATTTGAGTACACCTTTTGACTCCAACTCCCTTATCTGCTTATAAGTATCTTGGGCAAGTTCAACGTTTGCAGCAAGAGAGCAGGATTTGAGAAGTATGTTGTGTGATGTAATATCGAACATCATACCAAGTTTCTAGATATGGAAAAAACTTGAGTGAATAAAAAAATTATTTCATCTATCAAGTTAAAAGCAAGATCAGACAAGAAGTAATGAGAGCAAAGAGCTTATAATCCTTCATCACACTCGAGTTTGGAAGCGAGGCACAATCGACAACAGCCATAGAATGAGAAAGATAGAGAGAGCCTTACTTCCATTTTCTTGTAGATATCCAGCGTGTAGTTTAGATCATGGGAATTCACATTCATAAGACTGTTGAAAACAAATATGTTTGGGATGACATTTTCAGCAAGTAATCCCTGAAGAAAATATCAAATAAAGCAGCAGACATCATTAATAACAACACGAGAAACTCCAGGGGGTCTATTATTGATTGCTGCCAGGTCTCAACAAGCACAACTGCACAGGTACCTCATAAATTGTCCTTGACTTCATGTAGTCACCACAAAGACCGCATACATCTATGATTGTGCGGTATGCGTGCATATTAGGAGAACTCGAATTTTCCTTGGACGCTTCGAAGGCTTTCAGTGCAGAAACCAAGTCCCTTTTCTTCCCAAATTCAAGAATTATCGAACAAAATAGCACTTCAGCATGAGGGAAATTCTGCGCATACCTGAGAAACCATGTAAAAGTTTAATCAGGGGTTCATGTCCTGAGCATTTGTTGTTCAAATAAAACTTCCCCTTATCAAAGCCATTGACAGTCGGTTGGATTGGTATTAAAATATAATATAAATGTCATATTTTCTATAGAAACAATTCATTCGGCATGAGATGAGATACCAGATTTGGCACATTGGGCGATAACTTAGTAAACAAATTTATCAAGGGTGGAAAATATGGAGTTCCCCACCATAAAAAAGAAATGCAATGACAAGTTATGAACGCTTCATAGTTGGGACTAGAGAGGTGATAAAAATGATTTAGAAGGCCGAATAAATGGGTTATTTCCAGCCAGACCAAACATCACCAATTTCTATTGTCTTCTTTGACTTCTGAAAACTTTTACCTCTTAGTCTCTTAGACATATTTAACAAGAAACTATCAATTACGGACCAAAGGGTGTTAAAGCAAACCTGATGGCTGCAATTGGATCCCTCTTGGTAATGCAGAGGTTTATGAACTCAAATGGCTCCATCAATTCTTTAATCACAAATTGAAATCCTAAATCAGTGAAACATGCACTTGTGAGACGTGAAATTCTTTCACCGAAATCTAAATGTTTGTCTCTTTCACAAATCATATTTATCTGCTACCATTTTTCTTGCAATACAAAGCAACAGGCAGGTTGCTCAATTACATTGCATTAATCGTGAGTCGTGACCAAAGAGGATATAAGTAATTGCATTCGAGAGGGACGAACAACAAAAGGCATGAGGAAGCTAGATGTAGTCCGTCGGATAATTTCACTAATTTCAGTAATTTTGATCAGGAATAAATGCTAGAGATCAAACTAGGTGTCACAATTTGTCATCGCTGTTATTAAACAATAGTAATAAACAGGCTTAATATCATGAAAATTTACCAGCAAACGTTTCCACGAAGCTCAAAAGTCGCTCCACGTCGCCGCATTCCAACAACCTCCGACACTCTACCTTCAGCGACTCAACAGCAGCTGCATCAAACAACCGCACCGGCTCGACGCCGAACTTCCGAATACCACTGAACAGCATATCAACAACGCTAGCGGGCTTTCCATCGCGAAGAACTCTCACAACACCGCTCACCAGATGTTCCGATTTCAGCAATGCTGGAAACTCCGACGTCTTCACCCCGGAGGCCACCACGCTCTCCGCTATCATGAGAAAATCCTCGAACCTCCCCTCCTCCGCGAGCTTCGAGGCCAGCTGGCTGTAGTACGCCAGGCTCCGGCGATCGTCCCATCGCGAGGAGGAGAGAAGTGGGGAAGAGGCGGAAAATTGGGGCTTCTGTTTGGATTTGTGGTTAGGTCTGGGTTTGGTAGTGGTAGAGGTGGCGGAGTGGTGGCGACGGCGGCGGTTATGGCCGGAAGGGGCGGCGGAGGGAGGAAGGACGGTGGCGCAGGCGAGGATCGATAATGCGTCTCTCATCTCAAACCAACCGTTTTTTTCCCCCTTTTTTTCTTTTATTTTTTTCCTCTTTTTTTTCAGTTGCCAGTAAAATTGGGGAATTAATAAGTGCTGTTTTATTTTTTGTTGTCGTGTTTTAGGATTGAATTCGAAAGGCGGGCATTTCATTTCAACTAAAATTTTCCTTGTTGAAAAAAAAAAAAAAACAATATAGTTTACCCCTCGTTTTCGTATGAAGCGATCGATGAAATGAGACGAGGGAAGGCATGAGTGCTCACACCGGTAACAAAATGGTTAATTGAAATCGAAATTTCTACTTAATTTTCAGGGAATAGATAGCGGATGAACGGGTAGTTTGTCGATAGAAAATCAACCAAAGGGAGTTACGTCGTGTAATTAGGCATAAATAAGTTGATAATAAGAGAAGTAGAAGTCAATAAGGACGGATGAATTGCATAGTTTTGTACCGGACGACTTTGAAATGTCGAGTGAAGATTGCTCCATCTCCGAGGACGTTTCCATAATTCAACCTTTTATGTTAGTTAGCTATGTGTAACCTAATATGTTTACCCAGTATTTCATACGTATGAGTCTAAATTGTCTTAGTCACGTAGCATATTTACCTCTATGCAACATCTTTACTCTCCGTTCGATGAAAAGATACAACTTACCGTACTTAAGTGGTCGAATTCAAGCAACTATCGAAAGGGTTTTTAGATACCAAGTTGAGTTTAATATACGGTCTTCTCGTTGCCAAAACACGTAATGTGATGTATACGTGCACTTAAACATTGACACACGAAGAATCTTGTACCGAAAAGTTCAAATATAATAATTTCTCATCTAATTACAAGATTTTAAAATCCATGCTAGTATAATTAGTACAAAATATACCCGATTTTTCATTGCAATTTTCACAAAACAATAGTATTATTTGTTTCTCGTTATAAATATTTGTAAAAGAAAAAAAAAATTAATTCGATTTATCAACAATTCAAACGGATCTGGGCCAGAATTCGGGTCGAGCAAAGAGTCCAACTATCATTCCACTTAGGTAGTGTGTTTGCGCCGGACCTTCCCACATTACCCATTTACCCCTCGCACCACACAGGGCTCCGCCGCCGCTTGCCGCCGTCGACCGACCGCTCGATTCTCATCGGCGCGCAGCCATCTCCGCTCGAGAACTGGAAATCCAGCCATCTGCATTCGAACTCCCTATCGGAGCGAAATCAATCGGTAGAAGGGGAACAGAATGCCTCCGAAAGCATCGAAAGCGGATATAGCGAAGAAGCAGAAGGTAGTCGAGGACAAGACCTTCGGATTGAAGAACAAGAACAAATCGAAGAATGTTCAGAAGTACGTGCAGTCGCTGCAGCAGTCCGGGCAGCCCAAAGTCGATGCCAGCAAACTCAACGCTCAGGTCAAACGCTAGTCTTCTTAGTTTGCCTTTTCCCTAATTTTGAGCTGCCGATGTTTGATGATTGCTTGTATTTTGTCGTTCCCGAGATGTGTGGGTGAATTGAAAATTGTTTCGCTGCCTGGTCTGTTTGCTATTTACTGATTTGGTCTTGAATTTTGGGGGAAATTACAGAAGAAGAAAGAGGAGGAGAAAGCTAGAGAGAAGGAGCTTCAGGAATTGTTTAAAGTCGCTATAAAACAGCCTAAAGTGCCTCCTGGTGAGTTTATTGCATGGATAGAGCTCAATCTTATGTACATAGCTGACAGTAGGTGGTGGTGGCTATGTTGAATTCATTGAGTCATCTTCTTGGCCAAATATCGTTATTTGCTGCGTCGTTCGGATAATTGAGAAGCTGAATAATACTACTTTCTAATGCTGTGTTTAGGCGTTGATCCGAAGTCTGTACTCTGCGAGCATTTTAAGTTGGGGCAATGTGCAAAGGGATTTAAGTGCAAATACTCTCATGACTTGAATGTGCAGAGGAAAGCAGATAAGATAGATGTCTTTAGCGATAAACGAGATGAAGGTATCAATCTTTTTAAGTTCAAATACTCTGATGGTTTAAATACCACTCTATATATCATCATTTTAAGTCTAACCACCCCTAGATATTCTAATGCTTGTATTTGAATGTTCAATCTCTGTAACAAACATAAAGAAGAAGGGACCATGGAGGACTGGGATCAAGAAAAATTGGAGCAGGTTGTCGCATCCAAGAGCAATGAATACAACAAGAATAAGCCTACCGATATAGTAAGCACTTGTCTGTTAAGGTGGCACAACTTTTTACATTGTTATCTGATAGTGTCCCTGTTTGACATTGTTCAACTGGATTATTTGTTAATACTTTTTTTTTCCTAATTAGAAATCTTAATTTATGGTTTGGATTTGTTAAAGACTAGCTAGCACAAGCTTTGCATGCATAAGGAAGAAAAATGTAAAGGATGGGTAAAAGGATTTTGTATTAATATGTTAAGACAAATGTTAGTTGCTTCCACATACAATATTTGGTTATGATGAGAACAAAAATGCTTATTTTGTTTGGGCTCACATCATATGCTTGTTGGAGGCTTAAATGCTTAATGGCGGATCGTCATGGCTGTCAGCCTGTCACCACGTCCTGGTGAAACTAGACAAAGTTTCTGGGATGCATTGGACTGCTAAAGAATATTGCAATAAAAATGTTGATAGGAAAAAAAAAATGTTTATAACTCGGAGAGTGGGCTTTGATTTATACCAAATGTAATTCCAAGCATCCCATTTGGATGTGTTAGGACTGGAATAATTGTTCCGTTAAAAGTTATGAATTTGAGAAACTTGCTGACCTGGGCTTTTTTCAATTAGAAGATTCATAAACAAAAAACTAAGCTATTGCGAGTCTATTTCGTCTAGCTTGAAGTTCATGCATATGCAGAAATGGTATTAAGTGGCGTCCTGATCCAGTTTGGAATTTGAGGCAGTTGACCCTAAGTTTCTCTTTTCATTTCGCTGCAGGTATGCAAGTACTTCTTGGATGCAGTTGAGAAGAAACAATATGGTTGGTTTTGGGTTTGCCCAAATGGTAGTAAAGAATGCCATTACCGGCATGCACTTCCACCTGGATATATTTTAAAATCTCAAATGAAGGCCCTATTGGAGGAGGAAAAGGATAAGATAACTGTTGAGGAAGAGATAGAAAACCAGGTAAAATCTGCCTGGTCGAGGTTCTAAATTCAGTAGATTTTCTACAAAGATTTTTCTCTGGCCCCGTATGTAAATTAAGTACTAATAGGTATTTATACTTCCTTTTCAGCGTGCAAGAGTAGCTACCACTACTCCTATGACTACGGAGCTGTTCATGCAATGGAAGCAGAAAAAGGTGGAAGAGAGAGAAGCTGGATTGGCTGCACAAAGAGCAGAGAGAGCAAAGCATGATCGTATGAGGTAAATCTTCTTCAGGGACTTTTTGAGTTCATGTTTGGATATTATTGTACCTGCTGGATCATAATAATGAAAAATTGCCTTGATGTAACGATAAATGTTTCTTATTTCCCAGTGGTCGCGAGCTGTTTCTCTCAGATGCAAGCTTGTTTGTGGATGATGATGAGGCATATGACAAGTATCAGAGAGAAGAAGAAGCAGCAGTTGAGCAGAAGGTAATATTTTATCTATCCTACTATTCTTATCGTTAAATCATACGTATGTTTGTCAAGTCAGCTTGAAATCTACAGCCCTCGAGAATTCGTGCACTCCCATGGAAAGTAATAAACATACTGCGAAATCATAAATATCTAGTTTCTCTAGTACGTCTTCGTCCATATAGATCTTCCTATGACAAAAAAAGAGCTACCTTAATGTTGTCATGTGACCATTTTACACCGTTATATCAAATATGAAGCATCCAAAGAGTTTTATCTTTTTCAATCTCCGATCCCAGATTCTTTGTAATGACTAATGAGTTCAAGGGTCAGAATAGACGAAGATCTTGCTTTAATTAGTATGTAGAGAGCCTCACATATCTTTACACCATGTACGCTTTGATAGCATTCTCTAATTATTTCTGCTCACGCTTGTATCCAGGCTAAAAACGATCCTGCCACTGATGGGCCAAGTTCGTCCACATCAAATGCACGAGATGCAGAAGGTACTTCTAATCATGTTGATGAGAACGAAGACGATGATGACGATGATGATCTGGACTTGGATGAGCTGAATGAACTCGAAGCTAGCCTGTCGAAAACAGCTCTACAAATCAAATGACTAGGCAACAGCGCATGACCATGGTAAGTTTCCTATAAAAAAAAAAAATCGAAAAAAAAAAGAGAGGGAGAAAACTATCGAGTTTTAGCATCGTATTTTTACTTTGGACATCTATCTGGGTGAATGCATTCATCGTTCAAAGCGACTGCTGAAGTAAGTTTATGAATGTAGATGAAGATTTTTCGTTCTGGACATGAATTCTTGAGCAATTTTGTATGGTTAAAAGCTTTTACCGTGTCGGAAGATTGAAGAATTACCGTATGCAGTTACTTTTACCTTTGAGGTTTGAGCTAATATTTTTAGACATAGTTACTTGATTTAGGAAAGTCGGGCGTAAATTTCCAATAAATTATACTAAGAAGTAAGCTTAATACTCTCTCGTTGTCCCATTTGTATAGAGATAAATTTCATTTTCGTTTGTTCCACTGATATGGTTACTACTCAAAAATGACAGTATTATTGACGTTTACACTATTTTATTTGATACTATCATTATAATTCTTGTCTTAATTTTTGTGTCGGAATAAAAAATCGTATTTTCTTACGCATTAGATCCTCTATACATCACGATTTAAAGCAAGTCAAACTTATGTAATCACAAACTTATAAGGCAACTAAAAAAAGTCATTAGTTAATTCAATTTAAGCAACGAACATTATTATCTATACTTGGATTTTAATTACCACAATGTAAAGTACCATAAAATCATTAAATGCTTAAATTATGTATCTTATCCACTTAGGTTATGTCCTTAACTTTTTTTTTTTTTTAAGTGTTAACAGGAAATCATGAAGATTCGAACTCGAGACTTTTAAACTCGAAACTTATTCTCATATCGCTAGACCAACACACGTACGCACCAATCATGATTCATGACACCAATAACAAATGGGAACCTATTCCGTAGTTAATAATTCAAAAATAGTACTCCCTCCGTCCTATTTATGCTGTCTTATTTGATTATTATAATAGACTCTATTGAATATAAAGTGAGACAACATAAATGGGACGGAGGGAGTAGTAAATTATCAACCATAGTAGTATCATTTTCTCCTCTTGAAAGCCTTGCTTATGTTGGATGCTGCTTCCTCTAACATCTCAAGAATGTGATGGAGTATCTTAACCTTAACCTGCCCCCTTTTAGGAGGGAGATGGAATTGCTTCCTTTCCGCCTGAACCGGTACCGATTCTTCCAACGCCGCACCCATTTTGCGCCGTGAACGGTTCTTCCAGGAAGAAATGTACAGCTCCGAAGGTGCTAAAATCGATTTTTTTTTTTTTTTTTTTTTGTATGATAATCAGATGATGATGGTTTTGTGTGTGCAATAACCAGCTATATATATGAATGCAGAAAACATGTAAAAGAGAAATATACATTGACTAATTTTGACTTGGTTCATTATTCAATTAATGTAACCTTATTTAGTAACCATATGTTTCACATGATAATGACACTGTGCTAACTGGGGAGCACAAACCCAGTCTTGAGTGGATTTTGCTTCCTCCATTCAAGACAACAAACAAACACATTCAAATCATAACTTTTTTGTGTATGTGTGTGGAAACTTTAATAGAATGTGACTTTCATAATAATATAAATAAAATGTGTCTTACACTCGAATAGTAAGTTAGATAAAGATGTCGAAGACGTAGGAATCTCGGTTATTTCTATTCTGTTTATGTTTGAGTTGTTGCTTCGTTTGTAAGAGTGTTAGATCGTCTTGTTCATCCGTGAAATATAATCTATTTTACCAAAAAAAATTATCACTGAACTTTAATTTGTTTCAAAATTTTAATTCGTTGACTAAAATTAATCTAGTTGGGCCCTAATCTAAATTTTGCATATAATTTATTAATAAATTGGCCAGTAGCCCGATGATCTGGATTTGGGCCTTATTTTTTCCTTTCCCTTTCCTATGTGGCCCATTCTTGGCCCATTTGTCAATCTAATTAACATGGGGGAACCTCTCTTTTCCCCACATATACTTAGCCTTTATTTTGGTTATGAAGTAGAATTAAGTAAGAGATGTCAATACTATATAAATACGAGCTTAATGGATTTTCTGAACAACATTGGTTAACCATTTCGATAAAACGAGGCTTTGGGCCCTAGTAAAGGGCCCATCAAACTCTTTTTTTGTAAAAGCATTAAATATGAAAATTAAGGCTGTACGTCAAGAAAGACTCGAACCCGAAACCTTTAACTCCGAAACTTAGTATATACGTATTAGAGCATCTCCAACCCATACTTCATTTTGAAGTATTACTTCATTTTGGAGTACGGAGGCCATTCCAACCGTACTCTATTTTGCAGTTAGAGTATGAAGTATTGAACAGTAAAACTCTATATATGAAGTTTTACTGTTCAATACTTCATACTCTATTTTCACTATTCAAAAAAATTAATTGTAGATATTGAATTATTTAATAATATTTTTCATTGTAAATAATTATACTAATTCGTATATTATATTATTTCATTTTATTGCATTTACTCCTATTTATAAAAATCACAATTATAGCATTTCTAGAAAAAATTAACATTACATAAATTGCACTAGCCATATAATGTATGTTATGATGATTAATATAATTAATATTTTGCTTCAAAATGATGAATTTACAATTTAATAGTTCAAGAAGCCATTTTTTTGTTTAGTTATTATTTAGTTTTTCAATATATGTTAATAAATCATAGTATTATTCATTTAATTTTTGTCAATATTGTTAAGTTATTAAAATTAAATATAAAATAATAATAAATTAAATATATAGAGTACGTGGTTGGAATAGATTTTTAAAATAGAGTACGGGATACTTATTTTGAAGTATAGCATACTGTAAAATAGAGTACTGGGTTGGAGATGGTGTTAGGATACCAACACTAAGCTCATACTTTTAATAAGATACCATAAGATATTCTAGTACATTCATTTTTAACATATTATTCCAAAAGTTCAATTTCCCTCTCTCTCTCTAAATTCTCTCTCTTGCCAAAAAGAAAAAGAAAAAGAAAAAGAAAAAGAAAAAGTTAGGCCCACAAAGCGATGTCAACAGAAAACCTCCTCTGCCCAACTTCTGGCAGGCCTTACCCGAAACCCTGACACGTTGCGTGGACCTCCTCTCGCCACGTGTCGCCCACTCAGGCTCGTAGTCGCTCTCCCGCCTTGTTCCCCTCACGTGCGAGAACCCAATCGCCAGCCACATACTATCTCCGCCCTTCACAGCCCTCGGATCTGATTCTCATCCGACGGCGGTGATTGGCCCGGCGAAAACGACGTCGGTAGCCCGTTCGAAAAAAACTAGTGGTTTTTGGCCATCGGCCTGTGGGGCCCGCGCTGATTATCGCCACAAGCTCTTATCTTCGGCGGCTGGGGTTTTGTTCCGCTGCTTCTCGGGTTACGGTGCACCCGCCTCGCTGCTGCCTGCTTGTGTGTTTTGCCTCCTCATTTTCAACATATAGTGGCGCTTTAATCGAAGGCCCTGCGTACAGTGACGAACACCGCATGTGATTTCCCTCTCTCTCTCTCTCTCTCTACCTCTCCTTGTTCGCGCGGAGAAGCGATTGGTTTTCATTTCGAGTTGATTGACAGAGGTGCATCTCTCTCAGCCATAATCGATCGCCATAGCAAATTTACTTGTGCATAGCCCGCCGCGCACAGCTGGATGAATTCGAATCCGCCGCCGTCTCAGGCGTCTGACGCCTCCGGGAAGAAGGTTCGGAAGCCCTACACCATTACCAAGTCCAGGGAAAGCTGGACGGATGAGGAGCACGATAAGTTCCTTGAAGCGCTCCAACTGTAAGTCTCTCTCTCTCTCTCTTTGTCTCTCTCTCACTCATTACGATGGCGGAGGGACACATGTTTCGGTATTGAGATGATGATGATGATCTATATCTGAATTAATGCGTCTATGGTGCTAAAGTAGTTTAGACGTGGTCCTAGAAACTGGTGATGGGAGATGTGAGTTAATGGCGGCGTTCGTGGTTGTGATTTGTTTGAAATGCGAAATTCAGGTTCGACCGTGACTGGAAGAAAATTGAAGATTTCGTTGGCTCAAAGACAGTAATTCAGGTGCCGAATTCAAAATTTCTCTGTGCGTGTTATCAAATTCGCCTACTGTCAGTATCAAGTTTCTGTCTCTGTATTAGAACGATATTTCATGGCTATGCATCTCTGTTGTAGTGGTAATAATTGCAAATAGCTGGGGAACTTTGTGATTTCATATGACTGTATGAAATTGAGGCCTTAGATCCCACGCATGGAAGAATTTCAGTTTATGTTTCTCGAAAGTGTTTTCTAAGGCCTCGAATTGGTGTTTCCATTGATAGTCTATCTTAACTACTGAACCTGACTATGTCTGAATTACAAAATCTTTGCTCATCGTCTGCTTTAGTGAAGGACTATTGTGTTCAGCAGAAATAAAAGGATTTTGAATTTTATTGGGACAGATTCGGAGTCATGCGCAAAAGTACTTTCTGAAGGTTCAGAAGAATGGAACAGTGGCTCATGTTCCTCCACCACGTCCTAAGCGGAAAGCTTCTCATCCATATCCACAGAAGGCGCCCAAAAATGGTTGGTTCCTATATGATAAGAAGAAAAACATTAGTGATCCTGAAGTTTGTATTTCTAGAGTCCTGAACTCGCTATTCTCATTCCTGTTCTTGGTAGTTTTGGTGCCCCTACAAGCATCACTGGCTTATCAGTCTTATTCTGTAAATTCTATAGCATCTGGATATCCAACATGGGAAGAAGCTTCGATGCTTGTGAACAATGCCACAGCTGGAAGCATGCCATCTGAAAATGAGTACAGTTATCTTGAAGTTGAAGGTCTGTGTCTAGTTTGTCATTTGTTAAGTGCGTGTGATTTCAAAAAACATGAGGGGGGACCTTTACTTGCCTAAAAAGGAGAATAGAGATCTACTTGTCAGGGGAATTTTTCTGCTCTTATTTTGCCTTCATGTCTTATTATGACATGCAAACATTACTGATTCAGCTGATATTGGATCAAAGGGGGTTGCATCTGTTAGTAACTGCAGTATGAATGCCTTTGGAAATTCGCCAAGAGCAGCACCGAGTTCTGAGTTAACAAAGCAGGGGAAGCAAGGGTCCGCTGGTCATGGTAAACTTAAGTACATTGTTTCTAAAATTCATTCCAGTTACCTGGTTTAATTCTTGCATGCATTGGTATCTATCTTTTAACCTTTTGACCTCCGGATTTTTGTTTTTGCGGTGGGTTTTTCAGTCACTCTTATCTTTAGTGATTTTAACTACTGCTTTGTTACAGTGCTAATTCACTTTTAGTTTTTTATCATGTTGTGAGAAATTTCTAGTCAGCCATGCTTTCTAGGAGTTTTGGGTAACTTTAAATTTATGAATCTTACATTAGTACGTATATGTAAAAAGGTATACATTTTGTTACTTCATGAGTTTTGCCAATCAAATGCTTCATGAGTTTTCCCAATCAAATCAACCTCTTGGTATAATATACATGACAAAATTCTCATTGGCCAAGCATACAAATGAATAAATTCATGCATCCCAAAAGTAACATGATATTTATGTCATTATATGGGGCTAACAGTTGTGGTCTGTAATTTTTTTTTTCAGGTATTCCCGACTTTTCTGAAGTCTACGGCTTCATTGGTAGTGTCTTTGACCCAGAAAGTAAAGATCATGTGCAAAAACTCAAGGAGATGGATCCCATAAATTTTGAAACTGTAAGCTCATCTTAACTTGGTATCTGTCATTTGCTTGTGAAAATCTTCTTTTACATATAGTCGGACGGTTATGAGTTCATATTAGCTTTATCTCTATAATTTCCATATCATAACGATGATACCTACAGCTGGACATAGCGACTACAAATTGAAATGTTTTATGAGATTATGCGGACATATGCTCAATAGTGGCTGTCTCATGAATATGAACCATCTATACCTATAGCAACTTAACAAGTGGCGACACTAATTCTATG
The DNA here is from genome assembly GCA_029379335.1 of Thymus mandschuricus. NCBI lineage: Eukaryota > Viridiplantae > Streptophyta > Magnoliopsida > Lamiales > Lamiaceae > Thymus > Thymus mandschuricus. The sequence continues at coordinate 3,786,878 of CM057079.1, read as the reverse complement.
TTAGTAATATGGTACACATATAAAACAAGGTTGAACTTTCCTGTGTTTAGATATGAGTGTGTTTAGTCCCCATTCCCTTTTCATTCTGGTTGAGTGTGTTTATTCCGCGTAAATAGACATGATGAGTGATATTGGTGAGAAGGGTTTGATGTTTAATATGGATGCATAACCGTTTGATTGAGTTTCTGATGATGTAATAACCTTCCAGTATATAACCAGAGATGCTCATATGGATTACTGTAAACAGGCATCTGTTTGTTGATGCAATCAATTTTACATAGTCTGAGATACAAAGTACACCTTAGATACATTGGCATTATACAAAATGAATATATGTATTCGTGCATTGAAGAGTTGAGTCGGGACATGTTTGTTTGGGTAAAATATGGTGTTGCCAACTTTCAGAGCAAGCGGATTGTTTTTATTATGGATTTCTTTCTCATGTATGCGTTCGCATGGGGTGGGGGAGGGGGTTGTTCGGTTTGTGTTTACTATTTGGAATTGTGATGCGCACCAGTTTGTTTATTGGTAAATGCATGTATAAAGAGATTGATTGCTTTATATTGATTTGCAGGTCTTGTTATTGATGAGAAACCTGACCTTAAATTTGTCCAGTCCTGAGTTCGAGCCAATTGTAAGTGCTCTGCCTTATCTGGTAGCAACAGCATTTTGTGTGAAGTTTTCTGTCTTGCTAACAGTGAGTGCATGGGTATGCTTTAACTACAATAGAACCTCTATAGATTGACAATCCATATTATATGACAACCATTTAGTCTCGTGCTATGTTCATTTAGTCTTAGTCCGACCACTAAATTCAGGAATATCTAACTCAATACACAAGCCTTGATGGCAAGTGCTATTTAACCTCGAAGTCATGGAACAAGATCACCTAGCGAGACAGTTTCTTTTTCTAAAAGAAAGAAAAAGAGTAGTTTTGAGTCTGTTATCTCTTTTAAATGACTTCTTATATCACCCCGACTTTCTACTGCTACGATACCTTAATAAAACCAGACCATTGATCTCCATCAGTTCCATATGCTCACTCATCTCTTTGTTTCTCTCTTCACATCAAAGACATACATTTTCCGTGGTTTCAACTTAACTTGGGACGACTGCTGTATTTCCAGCATTGTTAAAAGAGGCCTGCCATTCCTTTTATTTGGAGTATGAACATTAATCAGCCTATTATGTGAGCATAATCAGTATATGCCAAAATTTAAATTTGGCCCATCGATTACCTGAACGAGTACGACATATATTTATGCAGCAACGCTAATAATCTGTGTGGTTTACATATATGTTTGCAGAAAGAGGTTCTATCATCGTATGAAGTCCAAGCTAAAGCAGTAGAAGTGTCACCCGAATGAGCTCATGTGAGAATGTATTTAATTTTGATCCATGTACGTATAGTAAGCGTTCGTCTCGAGCAACAGCTAAAAAGCACATGTTCTGTCGAGTTCCTCTTCACCGGTTGCTTCAGAAGAGAAATTCAGTAGTAAGAAGTCCATACGAGGTAGAAACGAGACGCGAGATGACACTTTTGCCCCTGTTGTTCGTCCAACATATAGAAGATAAGTGAGGTTGTAGCTCTCTGTTTCAATTTTGTTGTAGCTCTCTGTTTTACCATGTAGATAGATAAGTGAGGTTGTAGTTGAGTTGTTGGTGTAACCTTTCGAGTATCCACACTTTGGTGATGTTTTTCTTATTGCCCTACACAACTTTCTTCGTCTTTCATATTAGTAATAAATTAATAATCAACGTATTAATTTCTAGAAAGGGCGAACATGCACAAATGATCGGTTTGATTCTATCGGGAATTATAATATAAACCAAGATTACATTTCTCTTTACAAATTACAAGTTCGAGCTTTTAGGTAAGGCGAATTTCTTCAGACTCTTTTCATTATTGTTGAATCGGATGAGGTCTAGTACTATGTGTAGAAATATTTTCAAATTTATCGATAATTATCGAAATGCGATAGAAGATGTCGTCCGTGATTATATAATCTTTTTATAGGCCCAATTAATAGTTAAAGCCCAATAAGATGGGCCGCATTATTATGTAGAAAGGCCGCTATATATTTCTTCCTTTCTGCAACCCTAATTTCTCACTCTTCACCTCTAAACCCTAGCGCCCCAGTTTTCCCCCACCTCCCCACCACCGGCAGAAATGGCCACCGCCGCCGTCCGGCCCCTCGTCACCGTGCAGTCCGTGGAGAGCGACATGGCCACCGACGGAGGCGCTGGCGCCAACTCCGTGCCTCTTCCCGACGTCATGAAGGCGGCCATCCGCCCCGACATCGTCACTTTCGTCCACGGCCAGATCTCCAACAACGCCCGCCAGCCTTACGCCGTCTCCAAGCGCGCCGGCCACCAGACCTCCGCCGAGTCGTGGGGTACCGGCCGAGCCGTCTCTCGTATCCCCCGTGTTCCCGGCGGCGGTACCCACCGCGCCGGGCAGGGAGCCTTCGGGAACATGTGCCGCGGCGGGAGGATGTTCGCCCCGACGAAAATCTGGCGCCGCTGGCACAGAGCCGTGAATGTTACCCAGAAGCGACACGCCATCGTCTCCGCGATCGCGGCTTCTGCTGTTCCTTCACTCGTGCTCGCTCGCGGCCACAAGATCGAGCAGGTTCCTGAGTTGCCACTCGTCGTTTCAGATTCCGTGGAGGCGGTGGAGAAAACCAGCGCCGCTCTGAAAATCCTCCAGCAAATCGGAGCTTTCCCCGATGCCGAGAAGGCGAAGGACAGCCAGGCCATCCGCGCCGGAAAGGGTAAAATGCGCAATCGCCGCTACATCTCGAGGAAAGGACCTCTGATCGTGTACGGAAACGAAGGATCCAAGCTGGTGAAGGCTTTCCGCAACATTCCCGGAGTAGACATTGCTCACGTCTCCCGCCTGAATCTGCTGAAGCTCGCTCCCGGAGGCCACCTCGGGAGGTTCATCGTCTGGACCAAATCCGCCTTCGAGAAGCTCGACGAGGTCTACGGCACGTTCGACAAACCCTCAGAGCAGAAGAGCGGATACGTGCTGCCTAGGGCTAAGATGTTGAACGCTGATCTCGCCAGAATCATCAACTCCGATGAGCTCCAGTCCGTGGTGAAGCCGATTAAGAAGGAGGTGAAGAGAGCACAATTGAAGAAGAATCCATTGAAGAACCTGAACGTCATGTTGAAGCTCAACCCGTACGCAAAGGCAGCGAAGAGAATGGCCCTTCTTGCTGAGGCGCAGAGGGTTAAGGCCAAGCAGGAGAAGCTCGACAAGAAGAGGAAGCCGATCACCAAGGTACTGATCTCTGTTCTCCCAAGCTTGCTGTTTTCGATTGTGTTAGCTATTGATTTCATTCCGTTTTATGTCGAATGCATGCTGTTAATAATGGTGAATTCATATCTCGAGAAGTTCATATCTGTCTAAATTCTTTCCATGTGAGAACTATAATTGCCTCCTTGAATGTTTGAAAATGAAGTATTCATAGATTTCCATTGTTAATGGCATCTAAATATTGTTTGTTTCAATCTTTATATGTTAACGATGATCGTGTGTTTCGATTACTACTACTTCATAGCTTATTGTCTCTGAGCAATGCCTGATGTATGCAATGCTATCCTTTGTAACAGGAGGAAGCAGCAGCGATCAAGAGCGCCAGCAAGTCATGGTACAAGACTATGATCTCGGATAGCGACTACACAGAATTCGACAACTTCACGAAATGGTTGGGCGTATCAGAGTGATTCATTCTTCTCTTTTAGAAAGCAAGAAAACTATAGATGTTTTGATTTGTTGGGTGTAGTATTGTTTTTGGGTTGCGATTTTGCGGGGTATGATGAGATGGGACGAGGCAATTACTGCTGATATATCTTCGCTATCTTCCATCTTATGTATTCTTGAAGGAAGATTTAACCTAGAGTTTTTTTGTTTAGACTCTTTACTTGAGATTTTTTCATGGTGCAATCATCTTACATTTTTATTTTCATCTCACTCCAATTTTATTGCCTATTGTTTCTTTGTTACTTCGTTTAATCTGCAATACTAAACTCGGTATTTACTTAGAGTTACATTTTGAGTCTCCTTATGTTTGGAAATCAGAATGAAACTTTCTAACTCCGTTCCACTCTATTCGATTCTTACAACTTTCTTACTATCTTTGTTCCACTCTATTTGATCGCTACAATAACGTGGGATATAAAGATTACTATATATGTATTCCCGAACAAGCCGAGCTTTAAAAATACAAAACATGAAACAAAAACTAAAGAGGCGAAAATGCATAACCGCTAGCTATACAACATAGAAACCAATCTAGGCCAATTTAAGTGTCAAAATCTTAGAGAATTAAGTAATAAAACTCAGATTTGTCAAAAAAGGTTATGCTAAATATCTCTAGCTCAAATTGTACTTCGCCCACATACTACTAAACCTTCTACTAGCTCAAATGGAATGAAAGCAGGCCAGACCTTGATTGTATAAGCTTCAAACGGAACTCCCGGAAACGGGCACCGTTTGTTTAATCTCACACATTGTATCGCCCAGGTGGTGCAGAGCCCGGAAGTGACGAGGCTTGGCTTGTGATATCCTCCAAGACCCTTTTCAGATCCGCCTTGGCCCTCTTCACGGATTGCTCTGTAGGGCCCTCGATGAACAGATAGAGCTTCCTCTCTCCAGCTCCCGCGATCTTCCCAGGTGGATAGTACTGCCCTCGGGTCGTGATTGCAGCACCCGTCCATTCTGAGATGGGACCTAAAGTTTCCTTGTGCGTCACCTTCCACCTTGCGTTTTGTGGGAAATCGTTTATTTCCAGTTCAGCTTCGTAGTGTTCGGGCATGACGTCCGCTTGAATCTTGGCCAAATTATGCTGCAAGTTCAACAAAGCAGCCAGAGCAGCTGCCTTCACTGCAGGATCGTTGCTTCCTGCCTGCAGCCCAGCTCCAGGGATAACGGAAGTGACACTCGGCAGTCCACCGTTGAGCAGGAGCTGTTGTGCTGACGTCGTGGGTGCTGAGACCGAAGCAGAAGCAGCAGCGCTTGCTTTCGTAGCAGAAGCTACAGCTTGAGCAAGTGCAGCTTGGTGAGAAATGTCACCACCTGCTTTTCGAATCCCTTCATCTTCATCGTCTGAATCGGATTTATCCTCCTCAAATCCGTACTCTTTCGCCTGAGCTTTCTTCGCTGCCTTTCTCAAGTCGTCCTCCTCTTCGTTAAATTTGAAGCCACTGCCACCATAGCCAGTGCCATGGGCTTGCTCGAGCCCCTGATTCACCTTTGTCATGAACCCATCAGCTAGAGCTTTAAGATCTTCTGGGACACTCTGTTCGGATAGTTGCAAGGCTTTAACAAGATCTGGTGCATATCTTGCATCATCCTCGGAGATGAACGTGATAGCACATCCCTTTTTCCCAGCTCTACCAGTTCTTCCAACACGGTGGACGTAGTCCTCATAATGGTTAGGGACATCATAGTTGATGACTAGTTCAAGATCTTTGACATCTAAACCTCTGGCAGCTATACTCGTAGCGATCATCAAATTGCAGACGTTACTCTTGAAATCAGCCAATGTAGACTCACGATCTGTTTGATCCTTTGCCCCGTGAAGAGATAGACATGGATATGATTGTTTAAGAAAATCCTTGAAGAGGGAATCACATTTATCTTGTGTATGGACAAATATTAGTACCTTTCCCTTCTCAGGCCTTTTTCCAAGTATTTCTAACACTCTGCTGAACCTATCACTTTCAGGCCTTAACTCAACTAATTGAGTGATGTCCTTGTTCACAACACTCCTACCACCCACCTGAAGTTCGATAGGCCTATTCAACACTTTACGAGCCAAGATCTCCACCTGTCGAGGGAAGGTGGCAGAAAACAGCACAGTTTGGCGATCGGGTCTTGTGTTCTGAACAATTCTCGTGATCTGAGGTTCGAAACCCATATCAAACATTCGATCAGCTTCATCCATGACCAAGTAAGTAACACGACGAAGATTTGTAATTTTACCAGCACTAGTACATAATATATCAATCATTCTACCTGGGGTGCAGACAACAATCTCAGCCCCTCTCTTCAATTCACTGATCTGTTGAGCAACCCCAGAGCCTCCATACACAGGGACACAACTCAGACCCATAACCTTCGTAAACTTCTTTATATCACTGTGGATTTGCTGCACAAGCTCTCTCGTGGGAGCCATTATAAGGCCTATAGGCCCGTCACCAGACATCAATGGAGGTTGATCCTTAATGTGTCGCAACATGGGAAGAACAAAAGCCAAGGTTTTGCCGGATCCTGTTTTTGCGATGCCAATGCAGTCACGACCACTCATAATTACAGGCAAGGCTTGAGCTTGAATAGGCATTGGCTTCTCAAAATTCAGTTTCTTGATAGTATCCAAGATTTTTGTAGCCAATCCTGTTTGGTGCCATGATTTGATTGGTTTTGGTACATCCTTCCCATGAATCTTGAGTTCCAGTTGTTTCCTGTAGACAGCAACTTCTTCAGGTGTCATCCTAGAAATCTCCTTCACCTCAGTGTAGAAGTTCTTTCGGAAGGAAGGATAGTCGATTTTTGTATGGTCAACAATTGAAAGCTTTTCCACTTTTGTCTTCTTCACCCGTTTCATGAACTCCTCGTCATCTTCTTCCTCCGAAGGATCTTCCTCGTTTTCTTCTTCTCCATAGTCTGAATCAGAATTATCACCAGGAATAATTCTCCCCATAGATTTATTCTTCCCCTTTTTAGTATTCTCTGATTTTGATTTGCCGTTTCTTTCAACTAATTCAGGACCCTTGTCATTTGAAGCAGGAGGATCAACAGTATTTAGCTTCTCAACTTCAGGCAAAACCATAGAATTCATAAATGCATCTAATGGATCAATTTCTTCATCATCAACAGAAAGGTCTCCACCGTTTTGCGTGATAGGAACCGCCACATTCTCAGAATCTACAGACATGGCATTTCCATCCTCACTAATGGGCTTTGCAGGTCCATCCTCATCCTCATCCATATCCATTGTTTCTCTTCCCTCACCACCTTCTTCGTCATCAGATTCTCCATCCAGAGTCCAAGCCTTGCCCGATTCAGGTTCATCAGTAACAGGCACCCCGAGTTTTTCTTTCTCAGATTCCTCCTTCTTCCTTCTCAGCTCCTGCCACTCTTGAACTCTCCTTCTCCTTTTTTCCATCTCATCATCTAGTCTCTTTAGCTCTTCAACTAAATCTCCTTCCCAACTCTTCTCTTCCTTAACATCCGAATCTCCATCTCCCTTCTTTCGCGAGCTATTGTCTACACTGCCATCTCTATGCCTGTGGGGCTTAATGTTTTGTTCTAAATCCCTGGTTTGATGATCCTCCTCTTTCTTGCGCTTCTTCCTCTCGTGGCTCTTAACATCCTCATCACTACTATTTGACCTATCCCTATCTCTCCGTTTTTCCTTCTCCTGTTTACGCTCCCTCTCCTTTCTTTCCCTCTCTCTATCCTTACCCCTTTCCCTTCTCTCCCTATCCTTCTCTCTGTCTCGTTCCCCATGCCTCTCACGCTCCCTCTCTCTTTCTTTCACCCTCTCTTTTTCCTTCTCCTTCTCCCGCACTCTGTCTCGATCCCTATCCCTCCCTCTTTCCTTATCTTTTTCCCTGTCTTCCCTATCCCTATCTACCTCTTTGTCATCCTTTTCTCTGCTACTTTCATCGTCGTAGCTCCTGCTTCTCCCCAAGTCAATTTCCTTCTCCCGACGCTTGGATTTGTGTTTTTCTCTGTCCCTATGCTTGTCATCGACACTCTTCTCTCTCTCATGGCGACTATCGCGGTCCCTCTCCCTTTCCTTGCGCCTCTCCCTATTCCTTTCCTTGTCGCGTTTCCGATCTTCCCTGTGGTGATTCACTTTCACATCATCACTTTCAGAGCCCTCCCTCCGCGACGACTTGCTTCTACCTTCTTCCATGAATCCCCTCAATAATAAGCTATCGACACTCCCTCTCTAGGGGGAACAACTGTATCTATAAATCTAGAATCAAATTTTCACAGTTTGAGAATTCGAACTGCGCACAGAAACAATCCAGTCATTAATAACAATATGAATAGAAAATTCAAAAATCAAATCTAAGCAATTAAAGCCTCACGGGGAAGAACACGAAACCCTAGAGGGCAAAAAGCTCTTACCTCCAACTACGGCGGTTACTATCGCCCCAAGGCAGTGAACGGAGATGAATAGCGGAGGACGCCGGCGGCGAACGGCGAGACGATCAATTGCTCGTCGGGCGGTTTAGGGCAGTTCCAACGGGCTAACCCTCCCTCCCTCTCTCTCTCTCTCTCTCTCTCTCTCTCCGTAGCAAAATCACGCTCTTCCGAAGTTATGAATATTTGTTCTCGATAGTAATTTATTTCGCATTTTCGATTTCGAGTTGGAAAAGAAATGGGCTAGTTCCGTTATTACCCGGCCCATATTTGAAAGGCCCATATTCAAATCCGGCCCACAAAATCCTCTCACACGTGTCGACACGTGACTGGCTAATTGGGCCCGCCAAAAATTACCAATGAGGCGAAGACGGATGGGATCCTCTGTCTCGAAAACCGCGTCCCATCCGTGTCTCATTCTCAAAATTAGCAAGTTTTGAATTATTAATATTTTAGCCTAATTCTACGCGGCTCGGCTCAAGCCGATGAGTTCTTCATTCTTCTTTCCTTTCCCACGATACGCAAATATGGAAATCAATCGCAGATCTTACTCCGTTTCAGTGATGCCGATTCTCACGCAGTTGTGGAAATATTTTTCATTTCGCTCTCTTATCCACCCTGCCGTTCTCCGGAAACACAAGATTTCTCTGGCGAATTTTCTCCGGCGATCGACACAAATGCTTCTACAGATGTTGGCCTACTTTCTTCTCTAAGATTATCACTCCGCCTATTATATTCTGTACCGATACTTTTCTCCCGAGTTCTTCCTCTCAAATCGACTCATATTATTTCTCAATTTCAGATTCTGGAATCTGCCTCCAAGCTTAACGCCAACTGTTCGATGAAAGTCCTGTGAGAGATAAATAGAATTGCACCTGTTAGTTTTTTATCTTTGACCCATTGAGCTTAATGTTTTATTTGAATTTAGCTACTTATCACAATGCCATGCTTATCACAAGTTGATTAAGATGATTCCAACTATGAAGAGCACCTGTTAAAATAGAATTGAAAAGCTACAAATTAAAATTACAAATTGATGTATTGTAACTCAATTCTATTTTGCATATAATATCTAGTTGCAACAGTTTAGGGTGGTCATGATTCTCATAAATTTGAGAGGATTTAGTGATGGATTGATGTCTAAGAATGAGATTGTTATGGCTATAACTCTGTTTTTGAGGTATAAGAATGAATTGAGCTAAAAATACATCACATTTTTCGTAATCGTAGCAGTAGCAGTACCCCTTCTATGGATTTGCTTATGCTATGCTTCTTCATTTCCATATATTCATTCTCAAAAATTATACGTATTCATCTCTCTAGTCTATAGCATATACTAATACTCCAAATGTTGGTCAATTAAACATGCATTATTAGCTTTTACATTAATAGGAGTACTTTATATTTTTAAACATTTAATTATCATACATATACATAATGCTGTGTGGAATTAAATAAGAAAGAAATGAAAAAAGTCTGCGTTATGCATTGTAATTCAATTCTATTTTGAGTGAAAGGGTAAGCTGTAGCTGCAGAAAGTTTGACTTTGCTGGGATTATATGTTCTCATATATTGAAAGTTTTCATAATGAAAAATGTTAAGAAGATACCGAGCCAGTACATTCTGAAAAGGTGGACTCGACAAGCAAAAGTTGGATTTAATGAAAATTCCAATGTGAACAAATGCAACCTCGATCCTAGTAATCTTCAAAATGCACGTTACAGAGAATTGTGCAGTTTGTACCTCCAGTTGGTCACAAAAGCATCAGAGAATGAAGATGACTACAGACTTGTCAAAGATGGTATCTTGAGATCGATCGAGATAGTGGATGACAGATTGCGAAACAGAAAATCAAATGATAAACACGAAGGAGTGATGCCAGATCAGAACTCTGACCAACATGTAGATCAAGCAGGGTTGTCGTTGAATGGTAGTGAGTTACAAATTGATGACGGAAATAGACATGGAGCCAAGGGTATAAAGTACAAGAGCAAGACAACTTCGGGCAAGAGGCTCAAAAGTGGCTTAGAAAAAGCTTCGGGGAAAAAGAGAGCACGGAGGACGAAAAAAATCCAACCACCAGCCGTTGTCACTACTCCATCTCAATTATTGCCCTCGAGTTCTGAGGTTATCCAGGTATAAAGGACTTTAGCTGTTATATATTTTCTAGTTATATATTGTTAGTAATTTAATTTGATTTTATTATTTTGTTGATGAACAGAATGAAGTAGAAACTCCTTATAATACTCCTCTTGCATCTTACGAAGGGCTTGGAACAAATAAGGTTAGTATTTTAGTATATGCATAATAACATTATTTATAGCATTTGTACGTCAAACTCCAGTTTATTCATCTGAACCATTTGTACATTAGAAGATATTTCAAAAAGGTAAAAGTGCTCTTAACACACACGTTATGTTTCTCGATGCTATGTATCATAAGAAAATTTTATATATGCAATGTAATTTATATATATTCATTGTTCTATTTATTGATGGCAGGAGGTACAAACAAGTTCAAGTCAACAAAATTTAGATGGATTTTCGAGTTCAATGAGCATGACTAGCTTATTATTGGTACTTTTTTTTCTTATTACCACATGACAATTATTGATCCACATTTATATAGACTGAATTTAATAGTTATTTCTATTTATGATTTTTGTTACAGGCACAACACCCATTCCCGTTTGGCTCATTGGGAAGCTTTAAACAATGAAGCATATATTGGTGATGCTGGTTATAGTGATATTATACAATTCCCATTAATTTTGAATTAGTTGTTTTATTCTGGAGAATATACTTTTGCTACTTTCATTTTATTTCCAAACTTAACAATCATACTTTGGACATGTGCAAATAAAACTCTCTTATTTTATCTTTTTTCCGTATTATTTTGTTGTACAATGTTTTATCCCGCTTATACAATTCCATGATTGGATGTTGCTTATGTTTGTGGTACAAATACTACACTTTGCATAATGTAATCAACGATGGTAGAGATTTTAAGATCACATAAAAGACGATACTCCATACAACATTTAAAAATAGTAATCACAATGGTAACTTTATAACTATATTTAAGAAACTTTGGCAAATAAAGTTATTCAATAAACAAGAAAATACAATGAAAAGAAAAGGGGGAAAAAAGGCTGGATGACCACAAACCGATCACTCCATTTGCCTAGAAACCAACTATTCTATAAATTGTTCAACATTTATGTACAACAAAAAATTTATTGCAGCGCTCTTATACATGCATATATATATATATATATATATATATATATATATATATATATATATAGCTTCTTTCATAATATTATCAATTCCACCCTTACTGCAGTCATCCTCTCAATCAAATGATGTATAAAGACATTAATTTGGTTGTGTTCCAACAGCTGCATTAGCCATAGGATCTGCAGAAATTTACACTCAGTAATAATATCCACATGGCATTATTGACAAATTTAGTAATATTAAAAACAAATACTATAACATTTAGCAAAAGACTTAATGTTCTCCATCTTGGTTGCAACAAACATAAATAAAAGTTGTAACACAAGCCAACTATATCTAATCCTAATCATAAACCAGATCATAGTAGAAACAATTTTTTGTTGCATAAAATTGCTCAATTCCACATGTTTAATAGTTGGATATATATATATATATATATATATATATATATATATATATATATATATATATATATATATATATTTTAATTCTTCACAGTGAAAACCATCACCATTAGCTTGATCATTTGACGAATTAACCATTCTCCGTGATTTAACCGTCATTCTAGGCACTATGTCCCAAAATTTGCCAATATGTTAAATAATTTGACAAATTCTCAATAGCAAATGTAACAAAATAAAGTTGATCATCTCTTAGTCATAACAACCGGTGAGACAACATGTTCTGCAACATCTCAACTAAACGATTCATGTTCAACTCAATGATAAAGGGAAATAAAATGTGCTATTTAAATCACAAAAATGTCATAGGTTGGCTGAGGGTAGAGGGTCTATATACCTCAAAAACAAAGTTATATAGCCATAACAATCTCATAATTTTAATTTGTAGCTCAATTCATTCTTATACCTCAAAAACAGAGTTATAGTCATAACAATCTCATTCTTAGACATCAATCCATCACTAAATCCTCTCAAATTTATGAGAATCATGACCACCCTAAACTGTTGCAACTAGATATTATATGCAAAATAGAATTGAATTACAATAGATCAATTTGTAATTTTAATTTGTAGCTTTTCAATTCTATTTTAACAGGTGCTCTTCATAGTTGGAATCATCTTAATCAACTTGTGATAAGCATGGCATTGAGATAAGTAGCTAAATTCAAATAAAACATTAAGCTCAATGGGTCAAAGATAAGAAAACTAACAGGTGCAATTCTATTTATCTCTCACAGGACTTTCATCGAACAGTTGGCGTTAAGCTTGGAGGCAGATTCCAGAATCTGAAATTGAGAAATAATATGAGTCGATTTGAGAGGAAGAACTCGGGAGAAAAGTATCGGTACAGAATATAATAGGCGGAGTGATAATCTTAGAGAAGAAAGTAGGCCAACATCTGTAGAAGCATTTGCGTCGATCGCCGGAGAAAATTCGCCAGAGAAATCTTGTGTTTCCGGAGAACGGCAGGGTGGATAAGAGAGCGAAATGAAAAATATTTCCACAACTGCGTGAGAATCGGCATCACTGAAACGGAGTAAGATCTGCGATTGATTTCCATATTTGCGTATCGTGGGAAAGGAAAGAAGAATGAAGAACTCATCGGCTTGAGCCGAGCCGTGTAGAATTAGGCTAAAATATTAATAATTCAAAACTTGCTAATTTTGAGAATGAGACACGGTTTTCGGGACAGAGGATCCCATCCGAGGCGAAGAGGGCTGGCGCCACGTCACCAATTAGAAAGCCGTGGAATTTGATGGAAGTTTCTTCCTCTCTCATGGTGCTATATTTTCTTCGATCACTCTGTCAAATCCTCAAGAGTTCTCTAGCTTTTCTTCAGCACGCAATTTTGCATTACGCTCCTCTGCGATGGCGAAGAAGTATCCGCCCGTGAGCAACGAGTACGAGGCGGCGGTGGCGAAGTGCAAGAAGAAGCTCAGAGGCCTGATCGCCGAGAAGAACTGCGCTCCGATCATCCTGCGTTTGGCGTAAGCTGCTTCTACTTTGCTTTCCTTTAGTGTTCTTCGGTTTTCGAACTGGTATTTGTGATGGATTTGCTCGAGTCCATTGGTTACTTGTGTTCTTCTGCTTGAGAGCTTGATTCTGTTCTTCAAATAGTGGTCTTGAGGTGTTAACAATGATGATTGATTGTGTTTTTTTCTTCTAGATGGCACTCGGCTGGAACGTATGATTGGAAAACAAAAACGGGAGGGCCGTTTGGGACGATTAGAAATCACGAAGAGCTTGCTCATGAAGCTAACAACGGCCTAGATATTGCTATCAGGCTGTTGGAGCCAATCAAGGAACAATTTCCTATTCTTAGCTATGCTGATTTTTACCAGGTTAGTTTCATTCTCTTATCTTCGTCCAGTTATATATCGTAAACGCAACATTCTTCGTCTAATTAGACATTGTGCACCCTTGTAGCTAGCCGGGGTGGTTGCTGTTGAAGTAACCGGAGGGCCGGAGATCCCTTTCCATCCTGGAAGACCGGTGAGTCTCGCTACACCTCTTAATCTTCTAGTGTTATTGGTGTCTTTGATGTTATGAATCATTATTATCTTCGGGTTTTACTGAAGAACTATTGGTGCGTTTAGGATAAAAATGAATCACCACCGGAAGGTCGCTTGCCAGATGCCACTAAAGGCACTGACCATTTGAGGGAAGTTTTCGGGCACATGGGATTAAGTGATAAAGACATCGTTGCTCTTTCCGGTGGACACACTTTGGTAGTCTACGCGCTATTCCTACAAGCTAGCATTTCTTCTTACCACATCTCTAAGTTTTGATTCTTGAATAAATAATGGCTTTGGTGGATTTTCAGGGTCGGTGCCACAAGGAGAGGTCGGGTTTTGAGGGGCCATGGACGTCTAACCCCCTCATATTCGACAACTCTTACTTCAAGTAAGCTCGCCAAGCTCTCGATTCTCTTCAAGTTCTTGAAATTCAGGTCTTTACTTACTTATCAAGTGTAGGGAGCTTGTGAGTGGGGAGAAAGAAGGTCTGATTCAGCTGCCATCAGACAAAGCTCTGCTCGAGGACCCTGTCTTCCGCTCTTACGTCGAAAAATATGCCGCAGTAAGATGATCTGCTACATTCTGCTCGTCTAATTAAGCTTAGACCATCCTAATTTGCTTACTTACTCACACTTGAACTCAGGACGAGGATGCCTTCTTTCAAGACTACGCTGAAGCTCACTTGAAGCTCTCCGAACTCGGGTATCTTTTCGTCTCGTTCATCGTATAATATGTTTGCAAACAATGAGAACACTACTATATGTTATGACTCTTTGATTTGTTGGACTGCAGATTTGCTGATGCAGAATAGCCAATGTGGAGGATTCGATGTTCGTTTCTGTATTTGGTTTATGGTGTGCTTATGTTAGTTACTTAAAGGCTTCAATTCCTCCTCATTCTGTATATGTATGTGTGAAACCTATTGGATATTAATAAATAATTTGCTAAGTGCTTCTACTTAGAAAAGATCACATACCGCCTTAGAACGAAAAGCACTCTCCGTTTCAATATACATATATTTTAAAGTCGTTAATAAATTTAGAAGTCGCGCTATAAAAGATTCGAACATAAATTTGTTGGTCACTGGTACTAATCCCCATCACTAGGCTTGTAAACGAATCGAATCGAGTCGAATATGACTCAATTCGATTCGGATTCGTTTAGTTATTCGAAGATTCGAATTCGGATTCGGTTTTTTTCCGAATACTATATCTGCTTCGTATTCGATTCGCTTCGAAGATTCGATTCGTTTTTCTAATATTGTATATTTTTTTTCACTTTTTTCAATTGGACACAACTATATATGACTAATATTTATAATATTTATAAATATTATAAATATTAGAAGCTTTTTCCCATTGTAATATTTTCTTCCGCTAGCTCTTTGTATTAGTCATATATAGTTGTGTCCCCCACTACTATTCTACCTAATATTTATAGTTTGTGTCCCCCACTTCTACTATGTAAACACCCTTGTAGAGAATGGTATCCGAGTCATTTATGGTGAGGAATAGTAGTATATAATAAAATATTGTTATCTCAAGTTCCAAGTTTCATACATATTCAAGTTTTCAAGTTCGTTGTTATACAACTGTATTGAGGGGATTCCAGTTCGTGGTTCGTTGTGCAGATCGGTGTTTCCATCCAGATCTTAAAGATCTGAGGTAATTTATTTATGAATCTCAATCCTAGACCTTATATTAGGCCAATTGAAATTTCTGATATTGTTTTTTATGATCCTCCTTTATCGTATTATATACCAAAAGTTTCATATAAAACAAGTATATATAGAAACATCGAATATATTCGAGATTATTTAAAATATTGCGAAGAACAACTTGAAAATCAAGATCTTTCTGATTTTAATAAGAAATATCATAAAGTTCAATTACTTAGGGCTCAAAGAAGCTTAAAAATATTTTATAAACGAGCATCTATTTTATCTGCTTAAAGCAAGTTTATTTTTGGAATCATTAGTTCTATCTCTTGATTTTGTTTTTGTAAACCTTTTTATATTTTATCCGTGAAACCCCAAGTCGCGTAGCCTGTGTTTCTTCCGTGTCAGCCCAGAGTAGGCGTTTTGGAAGTTTTGGCGTAAAAGTTTTTCGTTGACATTGATCGGATAATAATATGAATAGATTAACAAGAACACTTTCTTTAGGTAGGAAAAATGCTTCCAATAATATTGAAATGCTAGAAAGAAAGAAAAATAAAGAAATTGTAATTCAAGAAGACTTTAATAAAAGTTTAAATGAATGGAAAATGCCTGAATATTCGGCTTCAAAAATTTATAAGCACGTAGGAAGTTTTAATAGAAAAACTGATGTAATTGTTAAAACGATAGAAGAACCAATTCCTTTATCAGAGGAATATAAATCGTTTCAGTTATTCTCAAATGATCTTATTAGATATCATAAACAGAATAATAAATTTTTACATATTGGAATGGTCCAAATTGCTTTAAAACCAGCAACCAGATTGGGTTTAAATACCTCAGCTATTGTTGCAGTAAGAGATAAAAGACATCTCAAATTCCATGATTCCTTATTAGGAATAGTTGAGTCCACTCTATGTGACGGACCGATATATTTTTCATGTTTTCCAAATTTTATAGTATCTTTAACAGATCCAAATATTTTGCATTCTTTATGCATAGACCTTAAAACAGAAGGTTTTAAACTAATGAGAAAAACAAAAAATGTAATTGTTATTTATAGAATTTACTATAGAGTTATGAATACTACTTTTGCGAATATTAAAAATATTCCAACATGTAGTGACTCTACTCTCTATTTATAACCGATATTGCTAAAAGCAATACTGTTATCCCTAAAACCATTAAATGGAATCAGGTTAATTTACCTGAAAAATGGATTTTGGAAGAGGCAAATCCTCCTGAGAAGATTGAAAATTCTAGACTTGAGGATATAATAGAATATCCAGATGGAGATGTAGAAATTAGATTTTCAAAAGATAGAATCACTAGACTCAGTTTAAAAACTGATTTTGATAAATTTTCGAGTAGAAATTCTACTTCTTCTATCCCTCTATCTAATTTAGAAAGGGAAAAGGTTAATATTAGAACCACTTCAGATGGAGTAAGTCAACCTGAATATAAGGTTGAAATTCCTGGATCTTCTCGAAGATCACCCACTCCTTCTGATATGGGATATGATGATAGAAGTGTTTATGGTATTAACACTATTACAATACAAGATGATGAATTTCCTTTTTATGAAAAGGCAAGAGAAATATTTTTCTCAGAAGAAAATGAAATTAAAAGAAAATGGTTTTTTATGAAAAACAGAAAAGCTAGAAATAGATGGTATACTAGATATAAACATATCTAGAAAAAACAGGGGAAGTAATAGACTTCTTCGACCTTATAGGGAAATTTTATTATTAAGATAAAAAAGAATTTCCAAAATTTGATGACGTTATTACGGTCTGTAATATAAATTCTTCTTATGAAAATTATACTATGAAAAATGGTAAAACCATTAGGAGTATACATCCTCCTGAATCAAATCTCATTATAAAAATAAGAGATGAAGAGGTTATAGCTACACCTTATAGAAAAGATAGCAAGATAGAATCTGTTATTGAACATAATAATTATACTAATTTTTAAATTTACAATCAATAGGAAAACAATTAATTAGAATTGAGCAAAATATTAATAAAGGGGTTTATGTTCAACCCACTCCTTCTTCTTCTAATGAAGAAATAAAAATAGTTAGCAAAGAAAAGGTTTTATTTAAACCACTTCCTTCAGAAAAAATAGACTTCAGAAAAAATAAGGAAGAAAATTCTGAATTAATGCAAGAAATTGTTAAAAAATTAGAAAGCCTTAAAATAGGTGAAAAGCAAATTGCTCCACTCACGGAAGGTGTAGAATCAGAATCTGAAGATATAGAAGATTCTGATAAAGATATAAAAAATGTTGAAGATATGTTCTTAAAAGAACAAGATAATCAATTAGAAGTTAATAAAGTAGGATATAAGAAAAAGGAATCCTATAATATCATTGGAAAACCATACTATCAAAGGCCAACTCCGGCAGATCTTCTATTTGAAGAAATGGATAGTTATAATCCTGTTCAATTTGATGGAACCTCCATTACTGAATGGAATATAGATGGTTATTCTGAATACCAAATTCGGACAAAGTTACATCATATGCTAATGTTTGCAACTGCTTCTAAAATTAAAAATAATAGTGATAGATCTATTGCAGAAGCAATTATTCAAGGGTTTACAGGCCAACTAAAAGGTTGGTGGGATTTTCATTTGTCTTTAGAGGCAAAAAATCATATTTATAATACTATTACCATTAAAACAGAAGAAAATGGAAATCAAATTCAAATTACAGATTGTGTAAATACACTAATATTTACAATAGCAAAGCATTTTATAGGAACTGCTACGCTACATTATGATAAAACTCAAGAACAACTTATGAGCTTAAGATGTCCTAAACTATCCCATTTTAAATGGTATAAAGATGTATTCTTCTCCAAAATATTTTATAGAGAAGATAGTAGTGCTGATTTTTGGAAAGAAAAGTTCTTATCAGGACTACCAAATATGTTTTGTGAAAGGGTTAAAAACCGTATAAAACAAAAACATCAAGGAATTATTCCATATTCCATTTATACATATGGAGATCTAGTTGCAGAAATAACTGCAGAAGGAATAGCTTTATGCAATGAAATTAAATTGCACAAGCAAATACAAAAAGAAATTTTTTTAGGAAAACAAGTCTTAGGAGACTTTTGTGAACAAATGGGAGTAACACCTATTAAACCAATAGGTAGAACAGAAGTTAAATCTTCTAAAGAATTTAGGAATAAAAAATATAAAAAGAGAAAAAAGAAACAAAAGGAATATGATCACTCTTATAAGAGTAAAACAAAAGGAAAAAATAAACAAAATTATAAAGAAGAAAAAAGAGTTCCACTATGTTGGAAATGTAAAAAACCAGGACATTACGCTAATAAGTGTAAAATGAAGAAGAAAATTCAAAGTCTTGAAATTGATGAACTTAAAAGTTCTTTACAAAAACTCTTCCTTGAAAGTTCTGATTCTGAAAAGGAAGATAAAATTGTTTCTATAATTACAGAAAAATCTATAGAAGATAAATCTGAATCTGATATATCAGATAATGAATCTCAAAGTGATTGTGATGGTCAGTGTGACTATTACAAAGCCTTATGTAAGGAAAATGGGTTATATGTTTTAACCAAAGATGAAAACTTCATCTTAGATCTTATAGAGAAAATTAAAGATCCGGAAGAAAAAAGGAGCATGCTTCAAAAATATTTGGATAGTTGTAAGGGAAAAAACAAACAAGAAATAAGGTTTAAAGAACCTGAAAACTATAATTTAAAAGAAATCATGAAAAGAGTTAAAAACTCTGCTAGCTCTAGTAGAGATACTGAAATAACAGTATCAGAATTAAAACATGAAGTTAATATCCTAAAAGGAGAAATTCAAAATTTAAAATCTAGAATCACTATTTTAGAAATACAAAAAATTGACAAATCTGATAAAGATTTATCAGAAGAAGATAGTGAAAAGGAAGAAGAGTTAAACTCTTTAACTTTTATTAATATGATTGATCGTGTTATTACACATAAATGGCATATTAAGACTACAATAGTAGTTCAAAAAGAATATTGCTTCAATGCTATAGCAATGGTTGATTCAGGTGCAGATTTAAATTGCATTAATGAAGGAATTGTTCCTTCAAGATACTTCTCTAAAACAACAGAGATATTAAATGCTGCAGATGGCAGAAAATTGCATGTTAATTATAAACTAAGCAATACTTCTATTTGTAATAAAGGAGTATGCCTAGAAATGTCATTCATAATGGTAAAACATTTATCTCATGATGTTATTTTAGGAAATCCTTTTCTTCATATGTTATATCCTATTAAAAGGATTAATGAAGAAGGTATTGTCTCCATTATTAATGGAAGAGAGTTAGAATTTAAATTTATTACTCAGCCAAGAGGCCATGAAATAGATATAATTCAAAATAAAATTAAAAGAAAAGAAAAGTTTTTAAATTCCTTAAATCAGGAAATTAGTTATAAAATTATAGAAGATAAATTATCTTCTCCTAAAATACAAAACAAAATAGACAATGTTAAAAACATTATTGAAAAAGAAATTTGTTCCGACATCCCAAATGCTTTTTGGGAAAGGAAGAAACATATGGTTTCTTTACCTTATGAGCCTGACTTTAAAGAAAGTCATATTCCAACTAAGGCCCGTCCTATTGCTATGGGACCCAGTCACTTAGAAATTTGTAAAAAAGAAATAGATGAATTACTAGCTAAAAGGCTAATAAGACCTTCCAAGAGTCCTTGGAGTTGTCCTGCATTTTATGTCGAAAATGCTGCCGAATTAGAAAGAGGAGTCCCAAGATTAGTTATTAACTATAAACCTTTAAATAAGGTTCTTAGATGGATTAGATACCCAATTCCTAATAAAAAGGATTTATTAAATAGACTTTATTCTGCAAAAGTTATGTCTAAATTTTATATGAAATCTAGATTTTGGCAAATTCAGATAGAAGAAAAAGATAGGTATAAAACTGCCTTTACTGTTCCCTTTGGGCATTATGAATGGAACGTTATGCCCTTAGGACTAAAAAATGCTCCTTCTGAATTTCAAAATATAATGAATGATATGTTTAAGGCTTATACAGCTTTTATAATAGTTTATATAGATGATGTCTTGATATATTCAGAATCTATAGATCAACATTTTAAACATATAAATACATTTATAAATGTTGTTAAAAAAGTTGGTCTTGTAGTATCAGCTAAGAAAGTTAAATTATTTCAAACAGAAATAAAATTTCTTGGACATATTATTAAACATGGAACTATATTCCCAGTTGATAGGGCTATTAGTTTTGCTGATAAATTTCCAGATGAAATTAAGGATAAAAATCAGCTTCAGAGGTTTCTAGGAAGTCTGAATTATATTTCAGAATTTTATAAAGAGTTAGCTCAGGATGCTAAGCCTTTATTTGATAGGCTAAGAAAAGCTCCACCAGCTTGGAGTAATGAACATACTCTAGCTGTTCAAAAAATCAAATTAAGAATTAAAGAAATTCCTTGTCTTGCTTTATCTAATCCAGATGCATTTAAAATTGTTGAAACAGATGCCTCCGAAAAGGGTTATGGAGGAATCCTTAAACAAATGATTAATAATAAAGAACAATTAGTTAGATTCACTTCAGGAATATGAGAGGACCAAGAGTTAATTACTCTACAGTTAAAAAGGAAGTTTTAGCTATTGTTTTATGCATTCAAAAATTTGAAATTGATCTTTTAAATAAAAAATTTCTTATTAGAGTAGATTGTAAATCTGCTAAGGAAATATTAATGAAAGATGTTAAAAACATAGCATCTAAGCAAATTTTTGCTAGATGGCAAGCCATTTTATCTATATTTGATTTTGATATTGAGTTTATTAATGGAAGCCAGAATTCATTACCTGACTTCTTAACTCGTGAATTTTTGCAGGGTCAAAATGAATAAAGGCAAAGAAATTGTTGGCCAAAGGAGGCAACAGACTTATAAGTCTGCGATTACTGAGAAAGATGAAAAAATTCTCAGAAATGAAGCCTTAAAGGCAACTTCTGAAGATGAAAAATTACGGGAAGATGCTTATAATATAGCATTAAAATCAAATTCGGCCAAGGAATATATTTATCCTTATATTCCTATCTCTACAATTCCGATTTCTCCAGTAGAGGAAAAATATACTAGGCTTTCTGCCGAGGAGTTAATGAACTTCTATCTTAGAGGCTTTACTAATCCTTATTTTTTTCCCAAAGGATTTTTCATATTATCAGAATATTCTAGCTTATACCGGATCAATTCAATTTGACTGTACAACAAGATCCGGAAATGAAGCTGCATTTTCTAAAGCTTCTATTAAAAGAATTTTACTCCCAGAACAATGGGATGGAGACCTTTATAAAGGTAAAGAAATCATTCAAGATTCAAAAGGTCCTAATAGGTATAAAGTTTATTTTAATTATTTTGATTATATCAAAGCATGGGACTTAGCTTTCTGTTATGAAAATAGACAGAGAAAACATAGTTGGTTTTTCCAGATCAAAATTGATAATGGAATTAAATTTCCATATTGGTTTATCAAATGGTTTTCTGAATGGGGATTATTTCCTATCGTCCTTCCTCATAAAATTAGATGTGTTTATGAGGACTTTGTTCATGCCAATCCTTCAATGAAAAATCATAATTTGATGTTTTGTGCTTTATATCAAGTACCTTGGATCGCCAAATGGGATGTTTCTGTTGCTCCGAAAAACATTGAAAATTTTGGTGTTTCTATTACAATTCCTTATTTAGGAAGAAGAATTATGATTAAATGGTGGGACAAATTTGAGTTCTTTAATGAGTCAATCTTTTCAGCTCAAGGGATTATTTCTCTTGAACCAAAAATTGTTAAGACTGAAAATCCTAAATAGGATATTTCTGAAGTTCTTAAAGAACTACTTCAAGGAAGTTCGAAGAAAGAACTCAAAGACAGACTTAAAGCCATTTTGGAATCCAGCTCATCAACGATGATGACTATCAACCTATGAGCCAAGATGATGACTATCAACCTATGAGCCAAGATAGCCAGGACCCGGATGATTTCATGGATGAGCCACCTGGTTCCATTCATCTTAAAGATTGATCTTTGACGTATGCCATGACGTCACACCCCAATAATGGAGTCACTAATGGAGTAACTGTTGATGTCCAATCATGGAGTCATTTCTTGCCGCTCAATTATGGAGTCACTGTTGAAGTCCAATCAGGGAGTCATCTCTTGTCGCTCAATTATGAAGTCACTATTGAAGCCATTATTGAAGATCAATTATGGAGTTTCTGTTCTTCGGATTACATTGAAATCCGCCTTTGAAGTCCGTCCAGGATGCTTATAAAAGGGCACTGGCCTCATTTGTCCAGAGCATCGCAATTTTAGAAGCTTTTTCCCATTGTAATATTTTCTTCCGCTAGCTCTTTGTATTAGTCATATATAGTTGTGTCCCCCACTACTATTCTACCTAATATTTATAGTTGTGTCCCCCACTACTATTCTACCTAAAATTTATAGTTTGTGTCCCCCACTTCTACTATGTAAACATCCTTGTATGAGCCAAGATAGCCAGGACCCGGATGATTTCATGGATGAGCCACCTGGTTCCATTCATCTTAAAGATTGATCTTTGACGTATGCCATGACGTCACACCCCAATAATGGAGAGAATGGTATCCGAGCCATTTATGATGAGGAATAGTAGTATATAATAAAATATTGTTATCTCAAGTTCCAAGTTTCATATATATTCAAGTTTTCAAGTTCGTTGTTATACAACTGTATTGAGGGGATTCCAGTTCGTGGTTCGTTGTGCAGATCGGTGTTTCCATCCAGATCTTAAAGATCTGAGGTAATTGATTTATGAATCTCAATCCTAGACCTTATCTTAGGCCAATTACAGTTGAGGATATAGTTTTTTACGATCCTCCTTTATCGTTTTATATACCCAAAGTTTCATATAAAACAAGTATATATAGAAATATCGAATATATTCGAGATTCTATAAAATATTGCGAAGAACAACTTGAAAATCAAGATCTTTCTGATTTTAATAAGAAATATCATAAAGTTCAATTACTTAGGGCTCAAAGAAGCTTAAAAATATTTTATAAACGAGCATCTATTTTATCTGCTTAAAGCAAGTTTATTTTTGGAATAATTAGTTCTATCTCTTGATTTTGTTTTTGTAAACCTTTTTATATTTTATCCGTGAAACCCCAAGTCGCGTTGCCTGTGTTTCTTCCGTGTCAGCCCAGAGTAGGCGTTTTGGAAGTTTTGGCGTAAAAGTTTTTCGTTGACAGTGATCGGATAATAATATGAATAGATTAACAAGAACACTTTCTTTAGGTAGGAAAAATGCTTCCAATAATATTGAAATGCTAGAAAGAAAGAAAAATAAAGAAATTGTAATTCAAGAAGACTTTAATAAAAGTTAATGAATGGAAAATGCCTGAATATTCGGCTTCAAAAATTTATAAGCACGTAGGAAGTTTTAATAGAAAAACTGATGTAATTGTTAAAACGGTAGAAGAACCAATTCCTTTATCAGAGGAAGTAGAAGAACCAATTCCTTTATCAGAGGAATATAAATCGTTTAATTATTCTCAAATGATCTTATTAGATATCATAAACAGAATAATAAATTTTTACATATTGGAATGGTCCAAATTGCTTTAAAACCAGCAACCAGATTGGGTTTAAATACCTCAGCTATTGTTGCAGTAAGAGATAAAAGACATCTCAAATTCCATGATTCCTTATTAGGAATAGTTGAGTCTACTCTATGTGACGGACCGATATATTTTTCATGTTTTCCAAATTTTATAGTATCTTTAACAGATCCAAATATTTTGCATTCTTTATGCATAGACCTTAAAACAGAAGGTTTTAAACTAATGAGAAGAACAGAAAATGTAATTCTTATTTATAGAATTTACTATAGAGTTATGAATACTACTTTTGCGAATATTAAAAATATTCCAACATGTAGTGACTCTACTACTCTATTTATAACCGATATTGCTAAAAGCAATACTGTTATCTCTAAAACCATTAAATGGAATCAGGTTAATTTACCTGAAAAATGGATTTTGGAAGAGGCAAGTCCTCCTGAGAAGATTGAAAATTCTAGACTTGAGGATATAATAGAATATCCAGATGGAGTTGTAGAAATTAGATTTTCAAAAGATAGAATCACTAGACTCAGTTTAAAAACTGATTTTGATAAATTTTTGAGTAGAAATTCTACTTCTTCTATCCCTCTATCTAATTTAGAAAGGGAAAAGGTTAATATTAGAACCACTTCAGATGGAGTAAGTCAACCTGAATATATGGTTGAAATTCCTGGATCTTCTCGAAGATCACCCATTCCTTCTGATATGGGATATGATGATAGAAGTGTTTATGGTATTAACACTATTACAATACAAGATGATGAATTTATTTTTTATGAAAAGGCAAGAGAAATATTTTTCTCAGAAGAAAATGAAATAAAAAGAAAATGGTTTTTTATGAAAAACAGAAAAGCTAGAAATAGATGGTATACTAGATATAAACAATATCTAGAAAAAACAGGGGAAGTAATAGACTTCTTCGACCTTGTAGGGAAATTTTATTATTTAGATAAAAAAGAATTTCCAAATTATACTATGAAAAATGGTAAAACCATTAGGAGTATACATCCTCCTGAATCAAATCTCATTATAAAAATAAGAGATGAAGAGGTTATAGCTACACCTTATAGAAAAGATAGCAAGATAGAATCTGTTATTGAACAGAATAATTATACTAATTAAAATTTACAATCAGTAGGAAAACAATTAATTAGAATTGAGAAAAATATTAATAAAGGGGTTTATGTTCAACCCACTCCTTCTTCTTCTTCTAATGAAGAAATAAAAATAGTTAGCAAAGAAAAGGTTTTATTTAAACCACTTCCTTCAGAAAAAATAGACTTCAGAATAAATAAGGAAGAAAATTCTGAATTAATGCAAGAAATTGTTAAAAAATTAGAAAGCCTTAAAATAGGTGAAAAGCAAATTGCTCCACTCACGGAAGGTGTAGAATCAGAATCTGAAGATATAGAAGATTCTGATAAAGATATAAAAAATGTTGAAGATATGTTCTTAAAAGAACAAGATAATCAATTAGAAGTTAATAAAGTAGGATATAAGAAAAAGGAATCCTATAATATCATAGGAAAACCATACTATCAAAGGCCGACTCCGGCAGATCTTCTATTTGAAGAAATGGATAATTATAATCCTGTTTAATTTGATGTAACTTCCATTACTGAATGGAATATAGATGGTTATTCTGAATATCAAATTCAGACAAAATTACATTATATGCTTATGTTTGCTACTGCTTCTAAAATTAAAAATAATAGTGATAGATCTACTGCAGAAGCAATTATTCAAGGGTTTATAGGCCAACTAAAAGGTTCGTGGGATTTTCATTTGTCTTTAGAGGCAAAAAAATCATATTTATAATGCTATTACCATTAAAACAGAAGAAAATGGAAATCAAATTCAAATTACAGATTGTGTAAATACACTAATATTTACAATAGCAAAGTATTTTATAGGAACTGCTATGCTACATTATGATAAAACTCAAGAACAGCTTATGAGCTTAAGATGTCCTAAACTATCCCATTTTAAATGGTATAAAGATGTATTCTTCTCCAAACTCTTTTCTAGAGAAGATAGTAGTGCTGATTTTTGGAAAGAAAAGTTCTTATCAGGACTACCAAATATGTTTTGGGAAAGGGTTAAAAACCGTATAAAAAAAATAAAACATCAAGGAATTATTCCATATTCCATTTATACATATGGAGATCTAGTTGCAGAAATAACTGCAGAAGGAATAGCTTTATGCAATGAAATTAAATTGCACAAGCAAATACAAAAAGAAAAGTTTTTAGGAAAACAAGTCTTAGGAGACTTTTGTGAACAAATGGGAGTAACACCTATTAAACCAATAGGTAGAACAGAAGTTAAATCTTCTAAAGAATTTAGGAATAAAAAATATAAAAAGAGAAAAAAGGAACAAAAGGAATATGATCACTCTTATAAGAGTAAAACAAAAGGAAAAAATAAACAAAATTATAAAGAAGAAAAAAGAGTTCCACTATGTTGGAAATGTAAAAAACCAGGACATTACACTAATAAGTGTAAAATGAAGAAGAAAATTCAAAGCCTTGAAATTGATGAAGAACTTAAAAGTTCTTTACAAAAACTCTTCCTTGAAAGTTCTGATTCTGAAAAGGAAGATAAAATTGTTTCTATAATTACAGAAAAATCTATAGAAGATAAATCTGAATATGATATATCAGATAATGAATCTCAAAGTGATTGTGATGGTCAGTGTGACTATTACAAAGCCTTATGTAAGGAAAATGGGTTATATGTTTTAACCAAAGATGAAAACTTCATCTTAGATCTTATAGAGAAAATTAAAGATCCGGAAGAAAAAATGAGCATGCTTCAAAAATATTTGGATAGTTGTAAGGGAAAAAACAAACAAGAAATAAGGTTTAAAGAACCTGAAAACTATAATTTAAAAGAAATCATGAAAAGAGTTAAAAACTCTGCTAGCTCTAGTAGAGATACTGAAATAACAGTATCAGAATTAAGACATGAAGTTAATATCCTAAAAGGAGAAATTCAAAATTTAAAATCTAGAATTACTATTTTAGAAATACAAAAAATTGACAAATCTGATAAAGATTTATCAGAAGAATATAGTGAAAAGGAAGAAGAGTTAAACTCTTTAACTTTTATTAATATGATTGATCGTGTTATTACACATAAATGGCATATTAAGACTACAATAGTAGTTCAAAAAGAATATTGCTTCAATGCTATAGCAATGGTTGATTCAGGTGCAGATTTAAATTGCATTAATGAAGGAATTGTTCCTTCAAGATACTTCTCTAAAACAACAGAGATATTAAATGCTGCAGATGGCAGAAAATTGCATGTTAATTATAAACTAAGCAATACTTCTACTTGTAATAAAGGAGTATGCCTAGAAATGCCATTTATAATGGTAAAAAATTTATCTCATGATGTTATTTTAGGAAATCCTTTTCTTCATATGTTATATCCTATTAAAAGGATTAATGAAGAAGGTATTGTCTCCATTATTAATGGAAGAGAATTAGAATTTAAATTTATTACTCAGCCAAGAGACCATGAAATAGATATAATTCAAAATAAATAAAAGAAAAGAAAAGTTTTTAAATTCCTTAAATCAGGAAATTAGTTATAAAATTATAGAAGATAAATTATCTTCTCCTAAAATACAAAACAAAATAGACAATGTTAAAAACATTATTGAAAAAGAAATTTGTTCCGACATCCCAAATGCTTTTTGGGAAAGGAAGAAACATATGGTTTCTTTACCTTATGAGCCTGACTTTAAAGAAAGTCATATTCCAACTAAGGCCCGTCCTATTGCTATGGGACCCAGTCACTTAGAAATTTGTAAAAAAGAAATAGATGAATTACTAGCTAAAAGGCTAATAAGACCTTCCAAGAGTCCTTGGAGTTGTCCTGCATTTTATGTCGAAAATGCTGCCGAATTAGAAAGAGGAGTCCCAAGATTAGTTATTAACTATAAACCTTTAAATAAGGTTCTTAGATGGATTAGATACCCAATTCCTAATAAAAATGATTTATTAAATAGACTTTATTCAGCAAAAGTTATGTCTAAATTTTATATGAAATCTAGATTTTGGCAAATTCAGATAGAAGAAAAAGATAGGTATAAAACTGCCTTTACTGTTCCCTTTGGGCATTATGAATGGAACGTTATGCCCTTTGGACTAAAAAATGCTCCTTCTGAATTTCAAAATATAATGAATGATATGTTTAAGGCTTATACAGCTTTTATAATAGTTTATATAGATGATGTCTTGATATATTCAGAATCTATAGATCAACATTTTAAACATATAAATACATTTATAAATGTTGTTAAAAAAGATGGTCTTGTAGTATCAGCTAAGAAAGTTAAATTATTTCAAACAGAAATAAAATTTCTTGGACATATTATTAAACATGGAACTATATTCCCAGTTGATAGGGCTATTAGTTTTGCTGATAAATTTCCAGATGAAATTAAGGATAAAAATCACCTTCAGAGGTTTCTAGGAATCTGAATTATATTTCAGAATTTTATAAATAGTTAGCTCAGGATGCTAAGCCTTTATTTGATAGGCTAAGAAAAGCTCCACCAGCTTGGAGTAATGAACATACTCTAGCTGTTCAAAAAATCAAATTAAGAATTAAAGAAATTCCTTGTCTTGCTTTATCTAATCCAGATGCATTTAAAATTGTTGAAACAGATGCCTCCGAAAAGGGTTATGGAGGAATCCTTAAACAAAGGATTAATAATAAAGAACAATTAGTTAGATTCACTTCAGGAATATGGAGAGGACCAAGAGTTAATTACTCTATAGTTAAAAAGGAAGTTTTAGCTATTGTTTTATGCATTCAAAAATTTGAAGTGATCTTTTAAATAAAAAATTCCTTATTAGAGTAGATTGTAAATCTGCTAAGGAAATATTAATGAAAGATGTTAAAAACATAGCATCTAAGCAAATTTTTGCTAGATGGCAAGCCATTTTATCTATATTTGATTTTGATATTGAGTTTTGTTGGTCCCGGTTTGCTATAGGAAAAATACGTAGAGGGGGGGGTGAATACGTATTTTGAAGTTTTTCAACTTCAATTCCTTAACTCAGAGTATAAAGTAAAGTGCTCTTTGGAAATACTAAGACCTAGCTGAGGGCTAGATCAAAAGCAATCACGAATCTCTTGACCTAAGCTTAGAGCTTGATCAAGAGTGAGACTTTACTCTTTGTGCGGAATTTGGTGAGCTATAATCTTTCCTAAGTAATTGAAAATCCAAGTTAAGTTTGTTTATATGCACGTGCAATGGATAATCGAATACTGTAAAGAAATTAAGGTAAGAGAGATACGACACAGAGATTTATAGTGGTTCGGAGATAACGCTCCTACGTCCACTTTGTTGCACGACGGCAACTGTTCTTTTCACTCAAGAACTTGAAGGTTACGGGTCCTTCAAAAACCTGGTCGGGATCGGGCTTCACTTGCCTAGATCAAACGACAGACGTAGTGATTGCGGGTTCACTACTCAAACCTAACAAAGACTGGAAGCTTCACTTGCTTCAGTCAGACAGACAGGGAGATTACGGGCTCTCCTTACAGCCTAGCTTCGATCGAGCTTTACACAAACGATGTAAGTGTAAGCTTGGATCTCAACTCTACGATCGAGGCTTCTTCAATCGATGAAAGAAGGGCCTTGGATCTGGACAACCTAACGACGACACTCAAAAACCTAACAGACAGAGTTTAGGGTTTTTGGTTGACGGAACACACTATGAAGAGCTCTTTACAATAAGTGCAAAGATGGCTAGAGCTCTTCTTCTAAGCTTGGATATGGAATGGGCTTAGACTCTAAGTGTGAAGGTTGTGAAGACGAGTTCCGATGAACTGGAAACTCGGAGAACACTTGAAAACAAAGACTCGAAAATTTGCTCGAAGGCTTGGGAGTGTTTGTTTGCAGTAGGCTCGAATGCTCAAGTAGTGTTCTGCTTCTTCACGTCTTCATCCTTCACTATTTATAGGCGGAGGGTTGGCTAAGATCCGTTGCTTGGTTGGTGGCCTTGTCCCTCCTCCTCTCGACAGTACTTGCACAGGCTGGCTACTTTTCAGATGCGCAGATTTGGACTTTTGCCGAAAATGGCTAAGTTCCAATTTTAACAGTAACTGGAGCGACCCAGTACTGTAGCGGCGCCTTTGTCGGCCTGGCAGTCAACTCCTCTGCTCCTCTCCGCTTTCGACACGTGGAGATCTCGTAATTAATGCGGAGATCTCTAGTTGACTGGAGTTCAAATTCGGAGCGGGAATTTGTGCTGTCGCTTTCTGGTAGGTAGTGGCTCGCTTCGCTTTGAAGTTGTAGCGGCCGCTCTGAAGTGAGTCGCTTCACAGTCAAATTTGTAGTGAGTCACTTGAGAAATAAATTTCCCGTGACACTACTAAATTAAGTGTTGACTCGTGTTGACTCGCTTTGGCTTTTCTTTGTAGCGCACGCTTCGCTTTGCTTTAGTGGGTTCACTTGATTCCACTGTAGCGCTCGCTTCGCTTCGCTTTGCTTTGAACTGTAGCGTTAGCTTCGCTTCGCTTTGCTTTGAACTGTAGCGTTAGCTTTGCTTTGCTTTGGCAGACTCACTTTGAATCTACTGTAGCGATCGCTTCGCTTCGCTATTCTTCGGCACGCTTCACTTCAGTTTGCTTGACTTGCTTCGCTTTGGAAAACACACTCAAGCGAGTGGCCTTCACTTGGACTTTTGAAGCCTAATCTAAGCAAAATAAAAGAGCCATCCTAACAGTGTAGGCTTAGAAAAATTCTAACCTATTAACTACATCAAAATGGGTCGCTTGGGAAAAGGACGCTTGGGGTTTTGGGATCTAATCAAAACAAATGACTTCATTTATCAAATGTCCCATGAAGTTCCCCCTTAACAATTTAGTCCTTAACAATTCCCAACAATTTCCCCCTTTTTGATGATGCCAAAACCCATACGACTTAGATAAAAATAAATCTAGTCTATCTAACCGTGAAGGGAACTCCAAGCGACTGCTTCCTTTGCAGTTTCGTTTGTAATTTTTCTTTTAAGTTCCTTTCCCCTTTTTTTCGGTTAAATTAATGAGTTTGTAGCAGAAATATAAAGTCATTCACAAAGCGAGTAAATGACACAGAAAAGACAGAAATAAAGGTGGGATAAATGAACAAGCAGTTCACAAAAAATATGTAAGGAACTTGAAACTCGGAGGTTTCCTGCAGTTCCTTCCCAGTCATCCTCCTTTCCTTCTCTTGTCACTTCCCTTCTTCCTCCTTCTTCTCTTCTTCTTCAATAGCAGCAGTATCCACGTAGGCTGATAGAACTCTCGATTCCATAGAGTCTACTGTGTGGATACTAGGTCTTCTCCATGCACTCTCCAGCCTGAAGGCTTCAGTTACTTCCTCATCGATAATTCCTCTGTTAGGAACGTCCGTGCCTGGATGATAAGGCATGGCGAATTCCTTTAAAGCTGGTACCTTGACAACAATTGGCTTGGGCTCTGCTTGTTCAGCCATTGTAAAGATTTTGCGGCGCAATCTGTCGTCATAGGTGGCAAGGAAGTTGTTGAGTGCACTTATTCGAGAACACTCATTCTGCAGTGGCACTACCTCCCAGAAATAATAGGCTTTGATGAATAGGTCTTTGTAGTACAGCCACAGCTCGAGCAGATCTCTCGGAATGAAATCCTCGATTTCCCTTCCGTCCAGGTGCTCATCCCTCTGTTTGGCCAACTCCTCCTCTGACCTGCTTGACAGTTGAGCCATAGTCTTTTTGAATTTTGCTCCCGACTCGTTGTTCCACGATGGACGCTTCGCATTGAGTCGTTTGCGGATGTAATCTTGCTCCTCCTTGAGAGGATATCGACCAGACTCAACCATCTCCTTCGTAGTCACGTCACATGCATCAATTATGGCTTGAGCTTCACATGCTTCGGACTCTTCTGGCATGAGAGGGATGAAGGCGCTGCGCACTAATGAGGATTGGATGAGTAACACTTCACTGAAGTGTTCCTCGATCCGTGCGTTGATCACTTGTAGTCGCCTTTCATTACTCCTCTCCTTCCTCTCGCCTTTGCTCCTTCCCTCTTCTCTTTCCTTCCTCTTTCTCTCCTCTCTTCCAGCTTTTGAAGCGACTGCTTGCTTGACCTTTTGGCGCTTGGCCTCGGGGTCATCTTGCTTAGAATGTGGGGCAGCTCGCTTCAATGGCTGCTTCGGTGGTGGGGGAGGTGGCATGTCCTTCTTGGCAGCACTTGGAGGGACGACTGCTGACGAAGTGAGTGCAGCAGTGGTCGTAGTGAGTGCGGCTGTCGAAGTTGGCGCGGCGTCTGAAGTGGGCAGCTTGGGAGTAGCGGCCACTTGGGAGCTAGATGAAGCACCTGCAGCAATAGAATCTTTTGTTAGCTTAAACACTTGCTCCAACTCCCACGCCAAGGCAGCATCCTTTTCCACCTGCACCCTCTTTTCCTCCTTTGTGATTACAGTGACTGGAGGATGTCGTGCAATAGAAGCACTCAGCACTTTTTCTTGAAGCGGCCTACTGGGCTCTTCAAGTTGTTTCAGTAACTCCTCCTTCGAGAGTTTTTCCTTCCCTTTCCTCGCTTCATCATCCACTCCCTCCTTATCTCCTCCATCACCACTTCCTTCTTCCAGCATTAACTCCACACCGACTCTCCTTCCTCCTGAACCTCCAGCTTCACCTTGCTCTACTAGCCCTTCCCTCATTTGTCCTTCCCCCTTTTTGGCATCATCAAAGCCAGGGGTTAGGATTATAGATTTTCCAGAGAGGGATTGTTGTAGTGAATTGACTGTGTTGAGGACAGTCTGAAGCATCTGCTGGGTTTTGTCCATGGATGGCGCCACAATTTCAGCAGGCTTGATAGATATCTCTTCAAGTAGATATTCGCACTGCCTCTCTCGCTCTACAACAGACGCCATCATGCTCTCTAAAGGCTCCACCTCTCTGAAGCGAGCCTCCAGCTCCGCTTCTATGGCTTTGGTGATCTTCTTGGTTTCTTCTTGAAGTGTGAGATCCAAGTGTTCCTTGGAAGCTTCAAGTTCTGCCTTCATCCCCGCAAGTCTCCTTTCCCTTCGATTGAGAGAGTTGTGAAATTCAGCATCTGCAGTGATCCGTATTGTGAGAGTTTCTTTCAGTCTCTTGACTTTCTGCAGTAGGATTGACAGTTCAGCATTTTTCAAGTCAAGAGCCTGTGCACTGCTCCTCAGACTCTCCAGTTCTCTCTTGTCAACTGCACTCTCATCCTTGACTCCCTTCAACTCAATTCGAAGTGAGTCAAGAGCCTTTTTAGTGTTGAGGAGCTCACTTCCCTTCAACACTAGTTCTCCCTCCCTATCCTCCACCTTCTCCTTCAGCTCCTTCACCTCCTTCTCTGTTAACCTTCTTCTCTTTGGCAAGAGCGATCAACTTGGCATTGACCTCCCTCAAGCGGCTTCTTTCTGCCTCAAGCGAGCCCTTGAGTTCGGTGATGGTTTTGGTGTTATCATCCACAAGCTTCACCTGCGCCTCCAGCGCCTTTTCTTTCTCCTCCAGAAGCCTTTCCTTCTCCTCCACCTTATCCGCCAATTCCTTCTTCTTCTTGTCAAAGTCTTCTCTAAGACCAATGACCTCCCCCGCCTTCCTCTCCATCTCTTCACTCATCTTTGTGATTTCGCTTTGAAGACTAGCGATCTCAGCATCCTTCATCTCCATCTCCTCCTTATACTCCCGGATGAGCTTCCTCTCATGGGATGAGGGCACTCGCTTTGGAACTGTGGTGAGTGGATAAGATTCCTTCACCTTGGCATCCAGCTTCTCCCAGAAGCTGGTCCCTTCAAGGAAGGCATGGAAGCCATTTTCGCCGATAAAATTGAGCAGTTTGGCTTCCATCTGGATCAATTCCTCCTCGGTGAAGGCTTTGAGGAGTCTGAAAATCTTGTAGTACTCCGTTCCTCGGTACGTGATGTACGTCAGAAAGTCGACTACATTCGTGTAGAACACGTCGCTCCATTCAACGCTCGCGGAGCTGAGATTGTAGCGAAGGTTGATTGTCTCCGCGGCTTGTTCTCTGTCTCGAACATAGCGTTCGAGAGCCCGCTTGTGATCGGTGAGAACAGGGGTTTTGAATTGAGGGATGATGGGAAGTTCTCCGATAGTTTGGGCGGTATCGGCTGTAGCTGCCGATGTCGAGATGGATTGGGTAGGTGATGAGGTTTCTTGGGTTTCGGAAATCTGGATGGTTTCGGTGGGTGGTGGTTGTATCGGCTGGGATTGAAGTTGGGTGAATGTAGTGTAGGCAGCAGTTTCATCTGTGCTGAGGAATGGCACAGTGGGAATGTGAAAAGAAGATGCTGATTCTTCTTCACGGGGAGAGAGGGGGGTTATCTGTTTTGGTGGTTGTTGGGTTGATGAAGATTGGGGTTCTGGTGCTTGGGTGATTTGGAGTTGTGGGAATTGGGCTTTGGTTGGTGAAGGCTGGGTTTGAGTCACTTCGACGTTCTCAAGCGGCTCCTCCACCGCCTCGCTTTCTTGAACGATTGAAGCGACTCACTTCATCTTTTTGCCTCGCTTGGACCTGGCTCGCTTCACGGGTGAAGCGATCTGGCTCGCTTGGCCTTCTTCAGCTTGCCTTTCGGCAACTGGTCTTGCAGTGGGCACTTCTACCTCCAGAAGTCCCAAATCCATCAGAACCTTCGTCTTCCTCCACGAATCGTAGAAGATAGTCTGCTTGTTGTATATGACGGTGTCGGAATCCGGCCATATCATTTCTGGAAACTTCATCTCCAGTGCGACAGACAGTCTGGAAAAGAATTTTAATTTTCCTTTCCGTAAAATCTTGTTCGCAGTTCCTGGAACGAACGCGAAGTCGTTGGCAGCCTCTTGAATTTGCTTGAGAAACCACCCGTGCCAGTTAAACTTCGTTCCGGCGAGACTGTCGACGATCATGGCGGTTCCGATCAGTTTCGTCTCCGACAACGTATCAAGGGATCCAACATAGCATGCGATGCTCTTCGTAAAGAGTTCGCAGATGAGATTGAAAGGGTTCTTCAAACTTTTGCGAATGTTGGCTTCCTTGAAATTCGGATCAGCTCTGGCAGTTGCAAATCGAACATACTGCACCCCGGCCGAGAGACCCAGATCTAATAGAGAGTCTCCTCCTTCTCTCTGTAGATCGAACACTTCGATAAGTTCGCTCATATCCACCTACACCGGCTTGCTGGTTTGTGGATTAGTGAATGAGGAAGTATTTTGATCCTTCCTCAAGTTCAGTAGGATTTCTCCCACTGCCTTTGCCAAAATCTTCGTCGGCACTAACGTTATGAACTTCCATAGACCGGCCGTGGTCACGGCTCTACGGAAGAAACCATTTACTTCGACGACAATAGGGTCGAGATGGGGCTCGACGTTGATGTGCTCGCCAACATTTGTCATGAACTCCTCCATTGTCTCAGTATTCTTTTTCTTGCCCATGGTGGATTTGAAAGATCTTGAAGAAAATTTTAACAATGAAGTAGAAAGGGTTGAGACTCGTGAGTTGCAGAGTAATTGCAGATCTAACACGAGAATGGCAAATTTAGAAGGCTGTGAAAGGTTTGCAGTTCTGCCTCGTCCCATATATATAGAATTAGGTTATGGCTGACGTGGCAGGGGTAGGACGGTAATAACGCCGAAAATCCTGTAGGTAGGCGGCGGACGTGTGGTGATGGATCTGATGTGTCCGGCGTCATCACAGTAAAAGTGAACCGCCACTTGCTCGGCGTCGCCACGTGGCCTTCTATGGTTGGCTTGTCGTATACGGCGTTGATCGAACGGCTCCAGATTGGGGGCTGTTGAGATTCGACGGCTGGATCTTCTCCGTCTTTTCCCGCTTCAAATTCAAGCGTGTGAACACGCGCCCGTTATTTCCGTCGTTCCTGCACCTGCATTAAATGCACAACAGAAAGTAAAATTGCACTCGAGTGCAGACAGCTCATACTCGCTTCATGCCCGCTCGCTTCGAGTTGGGCCGCTATGGCTTGACTCGCTTGAGAGGCATTCGCTTGAGTGACTGTTCTGCACTCGCTTGCGATGGCTAGCTTTGAGTGACGAAGCACTCGCATGGCCATCTGAAGCGACTGGAATAAGAAATTGAATTTCTTTGCTTAATTTAAAATGTTTCTGACTTACATACTTCGAGGATAAACAAGAGTGTTTTCCTCTTTGTATTTGTGTCAGATTCATTTCATATTTTCCACGTAGTGAGTGAAGGTTTCTAGCACGCTTCGGCTCACTTAGTGTACTTAAAATTGAAACACTTACCAGTCAATCTCACTTCGTAGGAGATTGATACCACAAATTGAAGACTTCACTTGAATTAGATACCACATGTTGAATGCTACATGTTGAGTTAGATCTTCATGGCATTCATCTTCATCGTGTTCATCTTCATGGCATTCATCTTCCTCTACGAATTAGAGAGTCCTCCATCGAAGTGAATGGGGGAGAAAATGAATAAAGTACACAAGCTTACTACAACCCGAAGGGAGCATCACGTAAGTGTACTTATTCACGACGAATGGGGGATGAGTACAAGTCCTTATCTCAGAGCAGAAATGGACAGGATGACAATGAGAATGCTCTGACAAGACAATCTCGTATTTTACGCAGAAGCATGTCACCAGCCCTGCAACCTTTTGTATAAAAAGGTAAACCTTCAAGCTTTCCTACATTCTAGAGAATGAATCTGCAGTTGGTTCGCTTTGACCCAAGTTAGGGCAAATTGAGGCAATGCAGAATTCAAGATTGCAGCATTCTTGCTTGCTTTGGAAGTAGCTTGCTCCGAGAGAAGCATTAGTTCCCCCTTAACCATATACTTAACAATTCCAATAAGTTGGTAGGGAACTTCTTCCAATACTCCACCTTTCTCCACCTAACTTCATTTTCTTCAAGCGAGTGAGTTTTGAAGTGGCTCGCTTGAGTTGGTGAAGATCCGAAGCGAGTGACGCTCAAGAGAACAAGCGAACACTCCTCCGTGCATCCTGGAACTAGCATTCTTCACCAGGGTCTAATAACCCTAATTCCATGCATAGCTGGTTGAATCGAGACTCAGCTAGAGGCTTGGTGAGGATATTTGCTCGCTGGAGATCGGTATGGATTTTCTCGAGCTTGATATCCTTCTTCTCGACATGATCACGAATGAAATGATGTCGAATTTCCACATGCTTGCACCTGGTGTGAAGCACTGGATTCTGCGAGATACATATGGCACTGTTGTTGTCACAGAAGATCGGAATTTCATTCGCTTCAACTTTGTAGTCCTTCAATTGTTGACGAAGCCATAGGATTTGAGAACAGCAGCTTCCTGCGGCCATGTACTCAGCTTCAGTTGTTGAAGTGGCTACACTTGTTTGCTTCTTTGAGAACCACGAGATTAGCTTGCTTCCCAAGAACTGACACGTGCCCGACGTTGATTTCCTATCAACTCGGCAACCTCCATAGTCAGCATCGGAATATCCAGTGAGCTCCAAATTGTCCTCCGCTGGATACCACAGCCCCATGTTGAGAGTGCCCTTCAAATATCGAAGAATCCTTTTGGCAGCTTCAAGATGGCTGTGTTTGGGATTGCTTTGGAAGCGAGCGCAGACTCCGACTGCAAAAGCAATATCTGGCCTACTTGCAGTGAGATAGAGAAGAGACCCAATTAGGGCACGATAATCTGTAGGATCTACAGATTTTCCTCCTTCGTCTGGCTCCATCTTCCAGTTGGTATTCATAGGAATCTTCACAGCTTTAGCATGTTGAACACCAAACTTGGCAAGCATATCTCTAGTGTACTTCGCTTGGTTGATGAAAATTCCATTATCCTGCTGCTTCACTTGAAGACCTAGAAAGCAGCTCATCAAGCCAATCATTGACATCTCATACTTGGTCTTCATTAGCTCTCCAAACTTCTCGCTAAGCGACTGGTTTGGTGACCCAAATATGATGTCGTCCACGTAGATCTGGACCCATAGCATATCATCTCCATGATTTATGGTGAAGAGAGTCCGATCTATTTTTCCCTTTTGGAATCCATTTTCCACTAGGAATTGAGATAATGTATCGTACCAAGCTCTGGGAGCTTTCTTCAACCCATACAGGGCTTTCTTCAAGCGATACACTTTATCTCCCTGCTCGAAACCCGGTGGCTGCTCCACATACACTTCTTCCTTCAATTCACCGTTGAGGAATGCGCTCTTCACATCCATTTGGTACACTTTGAATTTCTTGGCCGCTGCATAGGCTAGAAATAAACGGATCGCTTCAAGACGTGCCACTGGAGCGAAGGTCTCGTCAAAGTCGATTCCTTCCTCTTGGCAGTAGCCTTTGGCAACTAGTCGCGCCTTGTTCCTCACTACGTTGTGGTCCTCGTCCGTCTTGTTTTTGAACACCCACTTGGTGCCAATAACATGCTGAAACTTGGGACGATCCACGAGGTACCATACGTCGTTCCTGGTGAACTGATTCAGCTCTTCTTGCATGGCGATCACCCAGTTAGAATCGGCTAGGGCTTCCTCCACGCTTGATGGCTCAATGTTTGAGAGAAAGCAACTGAACATGGCACTTTCTTCAAACACTTGACTTCTGGTCACTACACCCTTGGATGGATCTCCAATGATTTGGCTAGGTGAGTGATCCTTGAGCCACGCTCGCTTTGATCCGCCAGCTTCATCTTCATCCGCTTCCTTGTCGCTCGCTTCACCGTCTGAAGCGACTGGATTGGGTGCTTGGCCTGCACTAGCTTCAGGAATCTTGGGGGCAGCTTCGACTTCTCCTTTGGGACCCTGCTCGCTTGAGTCCTTGATCTCATCATCTTCATCAAGCACGTCCCAAGTGAGTTGATTTGAGGGTTCCTTGCTTTGATCCTTTTCATTCGCTTGGGCCTGTTCCTGTGGAAGACTTAAAGAAGATTCATCAAATACGACATGGGGTGATTCTTCCACAATTAGGGTTTTACAGTTGAATACTCTGTAGGCTTTGCTAGATGTAGAGTATCCTAAGAATACTCCTTCATCTGCTTTGCTTTCAAAGGCTTTCAACTGTGACTTCCCATTGTTGTGAATGAAGACCCTACAACCAAAAATATGGAAATAAGATATGTTAGGAATTCTCCCTGTCCATATTTCATATGGTGTTTTGTCGTGCCGTTTGTTGAGAAGCGTCCGATTCTGTGTGTAGCACGCCGTGTTGGCAGCTTCAGCCCAATACTTCATCGGAAGCTTCGAGTCAGCAATCATGGTGCGAACGGCTTCTTTGATGATTTGATTCCTTCTTTCAGCAACTCCATTCTGCTGAGGAGTGCGTGCTGAAGAAGTTTGATGTGCTATGCCATGCTCCGTGCAGTACGCTTCAATTGTAGAGTTCAGGAATTCTGTGCCTTTGTCGGAGCGAATGGTCACTATAGCTTGATTCTTTTCCACCGTCAATCGCTTGAGCAGTTGTGGCAGTTTGGTCAGTGTCTCCTTCTTGCTGAATAGAAATACAACCCA
This sequence comes from Thymus mandschuricus, assembly GCA_029379335.1. Classification (NCBI taxonomy): domain Eukaryota; kingdom Viridiplantae; phylum Streptophyta; class Magnoliopsida; order Lamiales; family Lamiaceae; genus Thymus; species Thymus mandschuricus. The sequence continues at coordinate 3,747,208 of CM057079.1, read as the reverse complement.
AGTGTAGCGAGAGAAATCGTCGACTACAACTAGAGTGTACTTCCTTCCATTTACACTAACTGGAGTAACTGGACCAAACAGATCCATGTGAAGCAGCTCGAGCACTCGCTTTGATGAGGCTTCTTCGAGACTGGCGAAGTGCTTCTTCGTCTGCTTCCCTCGTTGGCATGGTGAGCATGGATGGTCTTTGATGAAGACTTCATTCGGTATGCCTTGCACCAAACCTTTTCGAGCTAAGCGATTGATAGCTTTGAAATTGAGGTGATTCAAGCGTCTGTGCCATAGCCATCCAATTTCTGTAGCACTTCTTGCAACTAGACAAGTTTCCTCCTTGCAGTTGTCCCATTGTGCTATGTAGACATTCCTTTGTCTAACTCCAGTGAGCACAATCTGGGATGTGAGTTTGCTCTTCACAATGCACTTGTTGGAGATGAACTCCACCCTGTACCCTTTATCACAAAACTGTGAAATAGATAACAGGTTGTGCTTGAGTCCTTCCACATAGGAGACTTCTTCAATTGTGAGCTTTCCAATTTTCAGTGCGCCGTATCCCCTGGTGCTTCCTCGAGAGTTGTCACCAAAGGTTACGTGTGGACCCTTCTTCTCTATGTAGTTGTGAAGTAGAGCTTTCATGCCTGTCATGTGTCTTGAACATCCACTGTCCAAGTGCCAAACTAGTTGACCCTCACTTGGCATGGGATCCACGGCGCTCACCTGCAATTAGACAGATTTTGGTACCCAAATCAGTTTGGGTCCTTGCAGGTTAGTTCCCTTAGGTACCCACACTTGCTTCACTCTCTTTTGAGATGAAGCTTGTGTCTTGGGCTTCTCGACCTTCGAAAACTTGGTGTACTGCTTTGAAGCAGCTTCACACGTGCAACAGTGTGTGCAAGAGGGGTAGCGGCTCGCTTCAGACCTACCTACGCTCTTCCCATTTTGCTTATATCCTGAAGCGACTCGCTTCGGATTAGCTCTGGGTTTAGAGACTGACTTAGGGTTTCTAGTCTGTCGAAGCGGCTCGCTTGGTTTCCTCGAAGCGGTCCAACTAGGGTTTTGACCCTGACTCGCTTGAGAAACCTTGGGAATTTGAAGCGGCCTCTTGGGTGCTTCAAGTTCTTCCCCCTCAACGTTAGTCCGGTTGGACCATCTCCAGTCCGGATAACGTGACACATAGACATTACTCCTTTTCTTGAAAGGGAGATCCTTTGTCTCTCGTGTCATGGCTTGAGACTTAGAAGCTTCAACAGTTCTCCCTTTACCCTTGGATTGGTAAGACTTAGCATGTTGAGTGCTAGGGATTGTTGAATTTTGCTTGCCCTTAGGATCTGTCCTTAAAGATATAGACATCTTCATTGGCTTCCTTTTAGGGTTCTCAGCCACTTTGCCTTTATCCTTGTTGGTGGTCGCTTCGGATGCAGTGGGCAATTCCAAAGTGACTGATGATGTAGTGTGTGATGCACCAACAAAGACAGTCGGCTTGGAAGGTCCACCCTCATATCCAAGTCCTCCCTTTCTACCAAAAGGTAGAAGAGAACTCTCTAGTGCCTGTCTAGCGTATGATGCTTTATTCAAATTGGCAACTAGAGTGGACTGGGTTTCATACCTTCCTTCCAAGCTTTGATGTCTAGTGAAGAGATCCTCGAACTTACTAGTCATAGCCCTTAAATTAAGTTTGACTTCGTCAAGCTCGCAGGCTAGCTTTCGGTTCTCCTTCTCGCTTCGAGACAGAGCTTGTTTTACCACTTCGTGGTCGCTTGACAGTTTTTGGTGCTTGTCAAACAACTCACTCCATGCAGAGGATTGTTCTTCCTCATTGACAGTGTGTGCTAGTGTAATTGAAGTGATTGAAGGATAGAAGAATACCTCTCCTGTTTCCTCGTCGGTGAGCGCCATAAATCCAAGATCCTCACCATCACTGGAATTTGGATCGGTGAATGCATCTGAGTCGCTTGGTGGATCTTCAGTTGTAGCGACCGGCACTTCACTCGCTACGAGCGCTCGCCTTGGGGCATCCCTCTTGGCCTTCAATTCTTCGCGCTCTTTGGCACTTAGCTTTGGGCAATCGGATTTGTAGTGGCCCATCTTGTGGCAGTGGTAACACTCCACTTCCATCATGTCACGCGGGATCAGCTTGGTCGTCTCTTCTCTCTTTCCTTTTCCTTCTCGAGCATCAGTGCTCCTCCCTTTGTACTGCTTGTAGAATCTTTTGTACTTGCCCACTCGAGAGTTCATCTTGTTGAAGTTCTTGGATAAGAATGCAATGTGTTCTTCCAATTCTTCTCTCGTCATCTTGGCTAGCGACTGCTCGCTTGGCCCTTCGGCAGCTTTGAACGCTACTCCTTTTGACGTAGTGGGCGCTTCATCCTCGTCGTCGAGGCTCATTCGATTCAGATCAAACTCGTGAGCTTTGAGCTCGGAGACCAGCACTTCTGGCGTGAGCTTCGTTAGATCCTTGGTAGCTAGATATAGCTCCTTCATAGTCTGCCACTTCCTTGTGAGAGCACGGACTATTTTCAGATTTACTTCCTTGTCTGTGAGTTCCTTCCCAAGCGAGTTGAGAGTTGCAGTAATGTTGGTAACTCTCAGCTCGAAGGCGTCGATGGATTCTCCGGACTTCATCACCAGATTTTCAAACTCCCGCATCTGAACGGCGAGCTTGTTCTCCTTGATTTTGTCTGTGCCCTGAGAAATGAGGGCTAGGGTTTCCCACATTTCCTTTGCCGTTGCACATTTCCTTATTCGTGGTAGATAGGCGTCCGACACGGTGCTCTGCATCGTGTGGCGTGCAATCTTGTCGAGATTGGCAACTTTGAAGTCATTTGGAGTATACTCATCCTTATCCTTCTCCACGTACTGTTGTCAAACGTGGGCTGGACGACCTTCAGCGGCTGGAACCTCCACAGATATGGCTTTCTTGATTTCGATTGGTCCGTCTTCAATGACTTCCCACATCCGGTCGTGGATTGAGCATAAGAAGCTCTCGACTCGGAAACTCCATATCTCGTATCCTTCGATCGAGAACTGTGGAAGATTTGATGCACTGTATGTAGACATAGCAAACTATCAGCAGTAAATGCAATATGCGTGGGTGAGGTTTTGATGCACTTAGGAAAATAGGATCCGGTTCAGTGAGACAACGTGAAGCGAGTGGGGACTCGCTTCGGATATGCAAAGCAGAGGCTCGAAAGAACCGCTGCTCTGATACCACTTGTTGGTCCCGGTTTGCTATAGGAAAAATACGTAGAGGGGGGGGTGAATACGTATTTTGAAGTTTTTCAACTTCAATTCCTTAACTCAGAGTATAAAGTAAAGTGCTCTTTGGAAATACTAAGACCTAGCCGAGGGCTAGATCAAAAGCAATCACGAATCTCTTGACCTAAGCTTAGAGCTTGATCAAGAGTGAGACTTTACTCTTTGTGCGGAATTTGGTGAGCTATAATCTTTCCTAAGTAATTGAAAATCCAAGTTAAGTTTGTTTATATGCACGTGCAATGGATAATCGAATACTGTAAAGAAATTAAGGTAAGAGAGATACGACACAGAGATTTATAGTGGTTCGGAGATAACGCTCCTACGTCCACTTTGTTGCACGACGGCAACTGTTCTTTTCACTCAAGAACTTGAAGGTTACGGGTCCTTCAAAAACCTGGTCGGGATCGGGCTTCACTTGCCTAGATCAAACGACAGACGTAGTGATTGCGGGTTCACTACTCAAACCTAACAAAGACTGGAAGCTTCACTTGCTTCAGTCAGACAGACAGGGAGATTACGGGCTCTCCTTACAGCCTAGCTTCGATCGAGCTTTACACAAACGATGTAAGTGTAAGCTTGGATCTCAACTCTACGATCGAGGCTTCTTCAATCGATGAAAGAAGGGCCTTGGATCTGGACAACCTAACGACGACACTCAAAAACCTAACAGACAGAGTTTAGGGTTTTTGGTTGACGGAACACACTATGAAGAGCTCTTTACAATAAGTGCAAAGATGGCTAGAGCTCTTCTTCTAAGCTTGGATATGGAATGGGCTTAGACTCTAAGTGTGAAGGTTGTGAAGACGAGTTCCGATGAACTGGAAACTCGGAGAACACTTGAAAACAAAGACTCGAAAATTTGCTCGAAGGCTTGGGAGTGTTTGTTTGCAGTAGGCTCGAATGCTCAAGTAGTGTTCTGCTTCTTCACGTCTTCATCCTTCACTATTTATAGGCGGAGGGTTGGCTAAGATCCGTTGCTTGGTTGGTGGCCTTGTCCCTCCTCCTCTCGACAGTACTTGCACAGGCTGGCTACTTTTCAGATGCGCAGATTTGGACTTTTGCCGAAAATGGCTAAGTTCCAATTTTAACAGTAACTGGAGCGACCCAGTACTGTAGCGGCGCCTTTGTCGGCCTGGCAGTCAACTCCTCTGCTCCTCTCCGCTTTCGACACGTGGAGATCTCGTAATTAATGCGGAGATCTCTAGTTGACTGGAGTTCAAATTCGGAGCGGGAATTTGTGCTGTCGCTTTCTGGTAGGTAGTGGCTCGCTTCGCTTTGAAGTTGTAGCGGCCGCTCTGAAGTGAGTCGCTTCACAGTCAAATTTGTAGTGAGTCACTTGAGAAATAAATTTCCCGTGACACTACTAAATTAAGTGTTGACTCGTGTTGACTCGCTTTGGCTTTTCTTTGTAGCGCACGCTTCGCTTTGCTTTAGTGGGTTCACTTGATTCCACTGTAGCGCTCGCTTCGCTTCGCTTTGCTTTGAACTGTAGCGTTAGCTTCGCTTCGCTTTGCTTTGAACTGTAGCGTTAGCTTCGCTTCGCTTTGGCAGACTCACTTTGAATCTACTGTAGCGATCGCTTCGCTTCGCTATTCTTCGGCACGCTTCACTTCAGTTTGCTTGACTTGCTTGGCTTTGGAAAACACACTCAAGCGAGTGGCCTTCACTTGGACTTTTGAAGCCTAATCTAAGCAAAATAAAAGAGCCATCCTAACAGTGTAGGCTTAGAAAAATTCTAACCTATTAACTACATCAAAATGGGTCGCTTGGGAAAAGGACGCTTGGGGTTTTGGGATCTAATCAAAACAAATGACTTCATTTATCAAATGTCCCATGAAGTTCCCCCTTAACAATTTAGTCCTTAACAATTCCCAACAAGTTTATTAATGGAAGCCAGAATTCATTACCTGACTTCTTAACTCGTGAATTTTTACAGGGTCAAAATGAATAAAGGCAAAGAAATTGTTGGCCAAAGGAGGCAACAGACTTATAAGTCTGCGATTACTGAGAAAGATGAAAAAATTCTCAGAAATGAAGCCTTAAAGGCAACTTCTGAAGATGAAAAATTACGGGAAGATGCTTATAATATAGCATTAAAATCAAATTCGGCCAAGGAATATATTTATCCTTATATTCCTATCTCTACAATTCCGATTTCTCCAGTAGATGAAAAATATACTAGGCTTTCTGCCGAGGAGTTAATGAACTTCTATCTTAGAGGCTTTACTAATCCTTATTTTTTCCCAAAGGATTTTTCATATTATCAGAATATTCTAGCTTATACCGGATCAATTCAATTTGACTGTACAACAAGATCCGGAAATGAAGCTGCATTTTCTAAAGCTTTTATTAAAAGAATTTTACTCCCAGAACAATGGGATGGAGACCTTTGTAAAGGTAAAGAAATCATTCAAGATTCAAAAGGTCCTAATAGGTATAAAGTTTATTTTAATTATTTTGATTATATCAAAGCATGGGACTTAGCTTTCTGTTATGAAAATAGACAGATAAAAAATAGTTGGTTTTTCCGGATCAAAATTGATAATGGAATTAAATTTCCATATTGGCTTATCAAATGGTTTTCTGAATGGGGATTATTTCCTATCGTCCTTCCTCATAAAATTAGATGTGTTTATGAGGACTTTGTTCAGGCCAATCATTCAATGAAAAATCATAATTTGATGTTTTGTGCTTTATATCAAGTACCTTGGATTGCCAAATGGGATGTTTCTGTTGCTCCGAAAAACATTGAAAATTTTGGTGTTTCTATTACAATTCCTTATTTAGGAAGAAGAATTATGATTAAATGGTGGGACAAATTTGAGTTCTTTAATGAGTCAATCTTTTCAGCTCAAGGGATTATTTCTCTTGAACCAAAAATTGTTAAGACTGAAAATCCTAAAAAGGATATTTCTGAAGTTCTTAAAGAACTACTTCAAGGAAGTTCGAAGAAAGAACTCAAAGACAGGCTTAAAGCCATTTTGGAATCCAGCTCATCAGACGATGATGACTATCAACTTATGAGCCAAGATAGCCAGGACCCGGATGATTTCATGGATGAGCCACCTGGTTCCATTCATCTTAAAGATTGATCTTTGACGTATGCCATGACGTCACACTCCAATAATGGAGTCACTAAAGGAGTAACTGTTGATGTCCAATCATGGAGTCAGTTCTTGCCGCTCAATTATGGAGTCATTGTTGAAGTCCAATCAGGGAGTCATCTTTTGTCGCTCAATTATGAAGTCACTATTGAAGCCATTATTGAAGATCAATTATGGAGATCAATTATGGAGTTTATGTTCTTCGGATTACATTGAAATGCGCCTTTGAAGTCCGTCCAGGATGCTTATAAAAGGGCACTGGCCTCATTTGTCCAGAGCATCGCAATTTTAGAAGCTTTTTCCCATTGTAATATTTTCTTCCGTTTCAATATACATATATTTTAAAGTCGTTAATAAATTTAGAAGTCGCGTTATAAAAGATTCGAACATAAATTTGTTGGTCACTGGTACTAATCCCCATCACTAGGCTTGTAAACGAATCGAATCGAGTCGAATATGACTCAATTCGATTCGGATTCGTTTAGTTATTCGAAGATTCGAATTCGGATTCGGTTTTTTTCCGAATACTATATCTGCTTCGTATTCGATTCGCTTCGAAGATTCGATTCGTTTTTCTAATATTGTATATTTCTTTTCACTTTTTTCAATTGGGCTTGACTGTTGAGTGTTAACTTGTTGAGCTATAGAGTATGGGCTTTTGAAGTGGTTATAAAATAATATTTTAAAGTGGGCTTAGAAATTATAGCATATATTTTTAATATATATAAATATATTTAGTTATATATATATATTTAATCGAATATTTACGAATATCGAATCGAATATCATAATTTTTTTATTTGGATTTGAATAATAATCGAATCATAAAAAGTATTTGTTTTCGAATTCGAATCGTAAAATAACAAATACGAATCAGGCTAATCGAATTCGAATCACGAATCGAGTTAAAATTGTTTGATTTGTTTACAAGCCTACCCATCACTAAACAAACACACTTATTTTGCAACAATCTATTGATAGAGTCAACTATGGGCAGCCCCAATTCAAATACTTTAGCCAAATTAGTGCTAATATATACTCCTATGAAAGACTAGTATAAAGTAAGTGGGGAAAGGCTGGAAATACTTAAAGGCTAAGCAATGGTGCATGCATTAACGAAACGAGAATTTGGGGACTAGTTATTTATATTATTTTGAATCGTTACACTTCAATAATCATGTTTTATAAGATAAAGATATTAGCTTCTACCTTGCAATTTTTAAACTTTTATATAAAACATTGTTTCGAAATAAATATGACTTAGCGAAATGCGACGAGACAACATTCCAGTACAACGAAAACGAACGTGTATGTAAAACGAAGGGAAAGTAGGTAGTGTTTTTGGATACCATTAAAGTAGCTAGTGTACAGAAAGAGATAATAATACAAATGGGAAATAAAATGCTTAATTATTAGTATTAAAAGTGATCAAGAACAACAAAACTTCTTTTTAACTTTTATACTAGTATAAAGTAATGACACACTTTTTTGCCTTACTTTATTCCCTTAATTAATTAATTAATTAATTAATTAATTAATTAATTGTTCTTCATCTAGAATATACTTTACCAATTTCAGCGTTTGGACTAATTTACTCGTGAGTTATAAGATTATTCACTAAAATAAGTAGGGCTGTAAACGAGCCGAACATGATCGAGTATTGGTCTGCTTGGGTTCGGCTCGTTTAGTATTTTACAGGCTCGGGTTCGAGTTCAATTCGAGCTTTAAATTTGGGTTCGAGCTCGGCTCGAGTTAAAAATTTTGAGTTCGAATTCGGCTTGAGTTCGGCTCGTATTCGGTTCGAATTTGAGCTCGAATATTGCTCGTGAAAAGCTCGAGTTCGGACTCGTTTAAAAAAGTTATGATTTAAGCATATTTTATTAACATTCCATTTTTTTAACCTATAATTTTTTATACATAAATGTTAAAGCTCGTTTACAGGCTCGATTAGAGATTCGATTAAGAGTTCGTGAAACATGCTCGCGAACATGCTCGATTAATATACGAGCCGAACATGTTCGCGAGCAAAACGAGTCGAATACCTTACTGCTCGAGTTCGGCTCGTTAAGTTAACCGAGCTCGAATTCAGACTCGAGTTCGGCTCGTTTGTTAACGAATTCGAGCTCGAACAAGCTTTTACCGAATCGAGCACCGAGTAAGTCCCGAGTAGCTCGGCTCGTTTGCAACCCTAAAAATAAGTCATTTACAAAGAGACGGAGGTAATAAAAATAAAACAACGAGCATTAAATAAATATGCGGTGATCTTAAGAACATGTTGCTCAATATAATATGTGAGTTTACTTATTTATTAATCTAATGTTGATATTATTGTGTGTGGTATCTATCTCAATCGATTGTCTTCCTACACAATTTAATTACGTAAAATCAACATCATGCAATATAAATTGACAACTAAAAATAATACCGTCAAATCAATTTCAAAGTCCAAGCTCAATACATATGTTTTTTAATTCTTGTGGATTAAATTCACAATGTCAATCGAAGGCACGCTTAACGGTTCTCACTAATTTAATCGGAAAGATATGAAATTTATTTATTTTAAACTAAATATATACCGATTTGCTTAATACTATATTATAACGAAATTAATTAAATTAACAAAGGGATACTATGTTTTTTCCCCCTTCAAAATTTACATAATATATGGAATTTTTGTTTATATGGTCAACGAACATAAGATTTCCATCATTTTTGTAGAGAGAGAGAGAGTGTGTATAGACTAATTGGGACTCATTTAATTCGTAAAGAGATAATCAATATCCCTACTAATCAGGCAGGCAGTTAAGTAGAGCCGGTATTGTATATCCTACCCCCTTGGGGTATTGCCTCCCCACACATAAGTGGAGGAATATATACTATTATTTAATACCAATGTGAGGGGGTGAGGCATTACCCCAAGGGATAGGATATAGGTTACCAGTAGAGCCCCAAGCAATCATAAATCTGTTTAAGTGGAAAATTAAATACTCCCTCCTATTTTTAATAAGTGTCATTTTAGATTTTTCATTATTTGTTTAATATATGTCATTCTATTAATTTTTTCCAATATTGCCCATTGTTTTCATTTATTCTTCCAGCCATTTATGAAGAGAGATATAGAAGTAGTCCACAATTTAATCAAAAATATAAAGAGTTAATGAGCATTTATTAAGGTTAATTTAGGAAAAAAAATTGTTCCTTAATATGTGTGAAAATGTCTAAAATGACACTTATTAAAAATAGGAGGGAGTAGAAAAAATAAAAACTAATTGTGCTCCAAATTATATTAATGAAAATAAATTATAGAGTATTTAATATTTATACACACATGTTTTTTTTAAAGTATTTTACCTTAAAAAAAAAGGAATTTAATAAATACTCATATTTAAAGAAATAAAAAAAGTGGAGCAGCGACTGACCTGCAGTCTTTGAACACTTCAGCTCCAGCGAAAAAGCTAACCCCACTCTCTCTCTCTCTCTCTCTCTCTCTCCAGAGTTCACATTTATACTTTGTTCAAGAACATTCTCTTCTCACCAAGATTTCACTATAATTATTGAAGCTTGAATAAATCCAATAGTGGTGGAGAAAAGAAAACTAGGATCTTCCTCCACTAGTACTCCTAATCTCTCCGTTTCTTTCATACCTGCATATTACAGTCCCACTTCCTCTTTATTCACTCTCCTTCATCGTATTCATGGCTTCAACTTCCTAGTACCCTTTCCAAATTAATATTTGTAGAGAGAGAGAGAGAGGGGGGAGAAATGGGGTGTGTTGGAATTCTCTTTGCTCTCTCTCTATTAGCACCCTTTCTCATGGATGCTTCCACAGCCCAGATGCCAGGTTCCTCACTCTTTCTCTGTGTTTGCTTATAGATTTGCTTGCACTGTTATTCCCTTTCTGGGTTTTAAAAAAGAAATCTTTTTTCTTGTATTTATCAGAAATTTATGCATTTCCTCATCTATGGTGGATGGTTTCTTGATTGTGTTTTAGGGCGTTTGAACAGTATTTGTTTATTTGTTTGTTTGGAATAATTTTCATCTGGTGGGAGAATTGCCATCATGAGATTTATTAGCAATTATTTATTTATTCATTTATTTATTAAGGTTGTTGGGAATATTTAAATGCTCCTGGGTACTGAAGGGGGGTTTGATTGCTATTTGCATATGAACAGAGAAAAGGAAATTTCTTGTATGTGTTTTGAATGCTTCTTAATTTTACAAAAAATTGAATCTTTTCTATTTTCTAAGTGATGGTCCTTGGATAAAAATGCCATCTTTGAGCAGTGGTGGAGGTTTGGGGGAATTTATGAACTTTTCTTGAAATTGTATATATTTTGCATATTACTCTGAGTTGAAAATGTTGAAAAATCCGTTCAAGAATCGGATTGCTGACAATTTTTGTTAAATTTTAGCTAAATTAGTAGGGAATATGCTACCAAAAAAACCTGCTTTGATTAATCTTAAACTACTTCGTGTGCGTGGCTCGGATGCTTGTTGTTATGTAGAGGTTCTTCGTACAACTTGTGTGTGGTCGAGTAGGCTTATTAAGTGATTGCATAGGCTCATTTTTACCTATTACCTGATCACTGCAAAAATGCAGGTTTTGTAAGTGTTGATTGTGGTGGTTCTGGTAATTTTACGGACGAGATAGGTCTACAATGGAGTCCGGATAACTACATGTTAACTGGACAAATAGCTGATATAGCCGTAGCCAATGAGACAAGAAAACAATATAAGACACTGCGATTCTTTCCAGCAGACGAGAACAAGTATTGCTACACACTCAATGTTGCAAGCAGGACCAGGTATCTTATAAGAGCCACCTTCTTGTATGGGAATTTTGACACCAACAACGTATATCCCAAGTTCGACATTTCCTTCGGGCCTACACACTGGGGTACAATAGTGATCTCAGATGCTAGTACAATAGAGCTTGAGGAGTTAATATTTTTAGCTACGGAACCTACTGTTAGTGTTTGCTTGTCCAATGCAACAACTGGGCAACCATTCATATCCACCCTCGAGCTCCGGCAGTTTAATGGTTCCATCTATTTCAATCAGTTCGAGAGCCAGTTCTTCCTTAGTATGTCTGCAAGAATCAATTTTGGAGCAGAGAGCGATGAACCAGTCAGGTATGCCTAAAATACCTGAAGTTTTCATTTTGCTTCTTGGAATTAGAAGATCAGATAAGTATCAGTTGTTTTTATGCTGTAGGTATCCAGACGATCCATTTGATCGAATATGGCAGTCTGATTCAGTGAGAAAAGCCAATTATCTCGTTGATGTTGCTCCTGGAACTGAAAAAATATCAACAAAGATGCCAATTGATGTTGCTAGGGATGAATGGCCACCTCAGAAAGTAATGCAGACAGCTGTGGTGGGCAGAAATGGAACGTTGACATATCGTTTGAATCTCGACGGCTTTCCAAGTCCTGGTTGGGCCTTTTCGTACTTTGCTGAAATTGAAGACTTGGCCCCAAGTGATACTAGAAAGTTCAGGCTAATACTCCCGGGAGCTCCTGATCTAAGCAAGGCTGTTGTTAATATCCAAGAAAATGCCCAAGGAAAGTATCGTTTATACGAGCCAGGATATTACAACATTTCTCTGCCATTTGTTTTGAATTTCAGATTTGGGAAGACTTCTGATTCTACCGTGGGACCTTTGCTGAATGCCATGGAGGTCAATAGATATTTGAAAAAGAGTGATGGCTCTGCAGATGGTGAGAATCCGTAAATTTTCTTAATCTTGCAAAGTATGCATTTTTGCTTTTACATATTCGTTGCAAAGAAAAGAATAATAAGATAATAGAGCTTCCTCTATGACAGCACAATACTTTACATAATTTCTGTTACTCTTATTTACATAATCCCATACATTTTTGGGAAGTCGAGATCCACTAGAGTGAGTGGAAGAGAATAGGATCACAAAGGTAGAAAGGCAAACAAATTGGTTAGAACTTACCTGAATGTGGAGAACCGAAGATATTGTACCTGCATTAATTGCTTTCCTCCTGATGGAGTAATTTTTAATTCAATTGAATTGCAGGACCAATTTTGGCAACAATAGCCATGTCATATTCATCATCTAAGTGGGCAAACGAAGGTGGTGATCCGTGCCTTCCAGCTCCATGGTCATGGGTGCAGTGTAATTCGGATCCTCAGCCAAGGATAACTGTTATGTATGTTCTGCTTCTTTCTGTGTTCACTGTTGTATTGACAATACTATAAAATCATTCTTTCAGTTTAGTTATAAGTCAGAAGACAAACATGCTTATAACTTGCACCTGCAAATACGATCTGTATCTTTCTGACCATTCTTGTGATTATGCAGTAAACTGTCGGGGAAGAATTTGTCAGGAACAATCCCATTGGAGTTCACAAAGTTGAGTGGCTTAGTTGAGTTGTAAGTGTCTAACCACGGTATTAGTCAATACCAGATATCCTTATCCAGATCGGCTGATCCACGATCAAAACATAACTTTCGTGATCGTATTCACTGCAGATGGCTTAATAATAACTCACTGAGTGGCGAAATCCCGGATTTTTCTGGATGTCCTAACTTAAAGATAATGTGTGTACTCTATTCCTTTTCTGTTTTTATATTTTCTGTATGTTTCTAGAGTAACTGAGACATTGTTCTCTGTGGCAGACATCTTGAGGATAATCGATTGGATGGCGGACTGCCTCATTCCTTGGCAGATTTGTCGAACTTGAAAGAATTGTAAGTTTGAAGAGTTCAAATGATTTCTGAACAATATCTCATTTCAGAACTTTCGTCAGAGACTCAGAATTGATTATAAAATTCTGCTAAGTTGTTCTGATCTCTTACCTCGTAAATGTTACACTTCTAAAAGCATTCCATTCTTATTGTTCGATGTACTATGCTAGCATTCGGCTCTCATATGTATACTTCTTAGTGATATCTTGTTGAGTCTTTCATTGATTTATGGCAGGTACGTTCAGGACAACTCGTTAGCCGGGAACATTCCATCTGGTCTTCTTAATAATAAAGATCTGGTTTTTAAGTGAGTATTACCTTCTCTTTTCTTGAAACCGGGGTACATAATAGTTTCTTCGTTGGGGCAATATATTTTCTTGATCAATTGAATGTGATTCAGACTGTATCTGAAATTTCTTTATCATTCGTGTTTCAGCTACACGTCAAATGCAGGCCTTCACGAGGAGAAGGGAGGGAGCCATAAGAAAATTATTATTATCGGGATATCGGTTGGAGCTGCTGTTCTGCTCATTGCTACCATTGCTGCCTGTCTCTTATTGCCCAAACGAAAAAAGGATTCCCCCAAAAAAGGTTCGATATGGTAACAAATATAGCCAAGGTTTCGCAGTGTACAGAAATCGTATTTGAACTAACACAACATTTTATTTTATTTTATTTTCAGGACAATTGCTACATAATTTGGCTCCTCATAAGCTAACTTCTTCCCTCGGTGATGCTCCTGCTGAAGCTGCTCATTACTTCACACTATCTGAGATCGTGGACGCGACGAATAATTTCGAGAAAAAAATAGGATCAGGAGGCTTCGGAATTGTGTTTTATGGGAGACTGAACGACGGAAAGGAAATTGCTGTCAAAATTTTGACTAATGACTCCTTCCAGGGAAAGCGAGAGTTCACCAATGAAGTACGTAATATTGTTAACCTGAATCCATTCTGCTACAGTTTGAAGAATGTTCGCCTTTTCCAGTAACTTGAAAACAAATGCTTTGCGAAGTGTAGAAAAACGTATTTAAGCAACTTGTGTATATTACTTTCGTTGCCCTCTGCTTATATCGATTTTTTATGCTAGAACAGGTTTCTCTCCTTTCAAGGATACATCATAGGAATCTGGTGCAGTTTCTTGGATATTGTCAAGAAGAGGGGAAAAGTATTCTCGTGTACGAGTTCATGCACAACGGGACTCTTAAGGAACATCTTTACGGTAAGTTTCTCTCGTTGAAATGTATAATCAAGTAACCTGGCAATATAGCTAAACCGATTAGTTTTTTGACAGGGCCCTTAACCATCGGAAGAGGAGTTAATTGGATTAGACGCCTTGAGATTGCTGAGGATGCTGCGAAAGGTTGGTTAGCTAGATTAGATTTGCCTTTCTCTCGAGTCTGTGTTCGTGCTAATACTGAATAAACTCATCTTACTGCATCAAAATATTGCGAATTGATTCGACTCAAGTACATGTACTATTGGGGAGTTGGAGGATGTGATTTTGATATGTTTATCGCCTCTTTTGCTTGTTCAGGAATCGAGTACCTTCACATTGGTTGTGTTCCATCGATTATCCATCGTGACTTGAAGACTAGCAATATACTTCTCGATAAGAACATGAGAGCTAAGGTTTCGGATTTCGGCCTTTCAAAACTAGCTGTTGATGGAGCTTCACATGTGTCGAGCATTGTTCGAGGAACTGTTGGTTATCTTGATCCTGAGTATGCCCCTCTCTCTCTCTCTCTCTCTCTCGCTCGCATATCATATCCTGAATTTATGTTCTTCCGAATCATGCAGGTATTACATCTCCCAGCAGTTGACAGACAAAAGCGACGTCTACAGTTTCGGGGTCATCCTCCTCGAGCTCATATCCGGCCAAGAAGCAATCTCCAACGAAAACTTCGGACATAACTGCCGAAACATAGTCCAGTGGGTAAGAAACTCGATCTCCAGACCTCACATTACTCGTTTGCTCATACTCTTCAAAGAACGAAACGAAGAATGTTTCCTAATGCAGGCAAAGATCCACATCGAGAGCGGGGATCTGCAGGGGATCATCGACCCTGCATTGCACGAGTACGACATCCAGTCGATGTGGAAGATAGCAGAGAAGGCCCTGATGTGCGTCCAGCCACACGGGAGCATGAGGCCGTACATCTCCGAAGTGATAAAGGAGATCCAGGACGCCATCGCCATTGAGAAAGGAGCGGAAGCCGTGAGGGAAGGGAGCTCCGACGAGATCTCGAGGCGCTCGGCTCACTCTTCCATGAACCTGGATATCGGCTCCAGCGATCATCACTACCTGTCCATTGATGACTCCATCGCTCGCCCTACTGCTAGATAGAGCAACAGTAACTGTAAATTTTCCACACCTTTAATTCTTCTTCATCATTGTTGATGAACTTTCCTTTTCTGGAAATATAATGTGCAGTCTGCTTAACTAAAATCTCCATTTTTGAAAGATTAGTTCCATTGTCTTTTACTCACGCATTTTTATGTGATGATTGGTGTTTCTCGTTGGTCTCGTATCGACTTTGTAAAGATTTTGATTCCGACATATAAAGTGGATCGGAATTCGATTGGGTGGATCAACTTCTCTCTTGACGATCGAACTTCGATCCGTTATTACGTGTTATCAGATATTATTTTATATCTCACATATTCTAATGTAAGATATATTCAAATAAAACGTCAAACTCGACATTATTTCTATATGAATGAGACGGAAGAGATATTATTTTGGATTATTCGATAAAAATAAAACAATAGTCTGAGTCAATATTCTATTTATAGAACTCCTCACTCTTATTATTGCATCCCCATTTATAATACTCCTCCCGATCCCGTTAATAAAGGGATAAATTCTATTTTCGTATATCTCACTCATATAGGAATATTATTTTAAATAGCAAAATTTTAAGCCATTAAAACTCATTCACACTGCTTTATCCACCGCTATCACTCTTGTCTTAATTTCTTTATCGGGAAAAAGTTATCCCTTTATGAGTGAGACAGAGGGAGTATTACTATTAATTAGAGATAAATATGTTATTCTTTGAGAAAAGACAAAATTGATTTCAAATAAAAGAGAAATGGAAGAAAATACAAGCGCGTACGACGTCGTATGAGCAGGTTGTAATAAGTTAGACAGGCAGGAGACACGTGGGTTGATACTGTTAACACCCACCACCTAATCGCATATAAATATGGAAAAGAAAAAATATCAACGGTGCTGATAAACCTAAACTCTTTTCCGAAATTCCCAATCCCTCAATCTCAGTCGTCGTCTCCTCCCTCGTTTCTCAACCCTACGATCCTTCCTCTCGCGCCCAAAATACAAATTTCGACGATTCAGGTAACCGTTCTCTCTCTCTCTCTCTCTCTAGTGCCTCCTCCCATGGTGTATCGTGAATATAGATTGACCTAGGGTTTTTGGATTCGATTTTGCTAGGTTAATGGCGGATGGGCACTCGTCGCAGGGAGCTCCGGGGAGCCCCGTCGGCGGCAGCCACGACAGCGGCGGCGATCAGAGCCCGCGCTCCGGAGTCCGCGAGCAGGATAGGTTCCTGCCGATTGCGAATATCAGCCGGATTATGAAGAAGGGGCTTCCCGCGAACGGGAAGATTGCGAAGGATGCTAAGGAGACGGTGCAGGAGTGCGTCTCCGAGTTTATTAGCTTCATCACCAGCGAGTATGTCGGTAGTTTTTGGTTTTTTCCTCATTTGTTTTTCTGCTTGTCGAGTTGTGTGTATTTTGTGAGTGTGAGTGATTGGCGCTGGTTAAAGGAACTGATGTTACGTGTATCGATTGCTTTCCTGGGGGCGCATAACGTTAAAGTTCTGAATTGTTTAGGTGTAGGCTTGTTGTTTGATGCCATTTTCTTTGGTTTATGCCTGAGAATCGGTGATTATGAATGTATACGAATGAGCGCTTTATCGGTGTGTTAGCGAAAACGGGTTATATGGAAGGCTAAGTTGCACTAGTGTAGACTGTAGATGGATGCCTCTCTTCGAGGTTCTTGAACTTGTATGCACGTATGTCGTTAGGTTGTACTGGGGCGCACCCTTTCGAGATTGCGAACTGATCTCTTTTCTGGTGGTGGTTGTGATGTAAGGGCTAGTGACAAGTGCCAGAGGGAGAAAAGAAAGACAATCAATGGGGATGATTTGCTATGGGCTATGGCAACTTTAGGATTTGAAGACTACATTGATCCTCTTAAGGTGTACCTGAATAGGTACCGAGAGGTAATTACATCCTCATCTTTCGTTCTCCTTACAGAAGGCAATTTGATTCTCTAGATATTGTGTTGTGGTGCAACTGATAATGTTTTACTTCTTTTTGCCGGAATATGTGATCCTGGATATCATCTTTGTTGTTTGCAGATGGAGGTGAGTTTATTCTTATTATCATATGTAGCTTCACTTTTTAGGCTTCTTTCGCCACATGTTTCAGTTTAAAAATTGGGGACCTTTTTTTCATCTTGTGATCAGGGTGATACCAAGGGATCGGCAAAAGGTACAGAAGGATCCGCGAAGAAAGATGGATTACAACAGCAAATTCCAAATTCTCAGGTATGCTGTTGGATAATGATATGGGGTAATTTGATTTTTCAGACTGTATTTACATGATGAGAATGGATTTCAATGTACTGATCATAAGTGAACTCTTCCTTCAACATCTGAAGCTTCTTCACCAGGGTTCATTTTCACAAGGCATGAACTATGGAAATACTCAGGTACGTCAATCCCTGTGTTTTCCGGTTGTAAGTTAAAGTTCCTGCTGCACTGTGTTTGCATATATGTACAAACTTATTTGTTCCCTGCCTTGCCAGCTTTAAGATTGCCTGGTTAAATGAGAGTAAGCCGTAAGCCTATTACATTGTTTGAACCACAACACGAGTCTCTTAAAGGAATTCTGGAAAATTTTAATCTTGTTCACTCTTGCTTGTATGTTTTATTAATGCCTATTGTGACTTCGGCATGCAATATCTGAAAAATTAATGGATAAATCTGAAGGTTTGTTTCTGTTGCTTAGACAGCTTAGTATCAGATATAGTGGTGCCGACTGTTTTTTCTTTGACAGGAACCTAGTAAGTTACAGTGCTCAGACTAGCAATTTTTTCTTTGTTCGAGCAGTTGCAATTAGACAATCTTAAGACCTTCGCTATCTTCTAGGCTAGTTTCTGGTGAGAAGTTAATTTTGTGGATCTCTAATCACGGTCAGCCTCCAAAGACTCTGAGATTTGCTTGGGTACTGTTGTTGCTTTCCTTTAGTTATGTGCCGTTTATGCACTGATTAATATGCTTTATGCTGACTGGTTAGTTGCATATCCACATGATTCGTTCCAGTTAGTATACCTTACGAGATGCAGCAGCATATTGACCTCTATACTAGTTGATTATCGCGGGCCTTTGATTTAGTTAGTTGTTGAAGCTATCTTTATACTCATCTTATACTCTTCCGCTTTAGAATTTGCAATAGGCTTGATTCTTATAAGTTTTCCATATTGTGTTTATAGCAACAAGCTCAGCACATGATGGTCCCAATGCGAGGCATGGACTAGAAATGGATCTCCGTCTCCGGCCAGATGCAAAACCTTGATACTGTTAGAGCTCCACATGCATTTTATGTCCGTCGTAAACTCAGTTTTTTTTCGTCATTTATTTTTTTTCCGACAATGCATGCCGGAGCTGTATTTTAGGAGTATGTAAATTTCTAGCCGGACAGTTAGGCAAGAACGATAAGTTATTGATGTCTACCTAAAGTTTCATATTCGTATCACTATCATCTTCATTATTATTATTATCATCGTCGTTACTCCCAGTATAGGCTTTTCCGCCAGAATAAGAAGTTATCTAACCCCGACTTCTTGGTTAGAGTGGAAATGTACTCGTGCTCTACGAGATTGGAACTCTCCACTTCTTGATCATATGAGGAACGTTTTATCAGTAGATTGCGCTTCGTTGGACCTCATATTTAATCAACTCTTCCAAACAACCCTAGTTATATGATATCGGGCTCATTTTCATATATGCTTTCATTGTTGACCTTTAATGGCTTTATTTATTTATGTTACTGTTTGCTTTCTAAGTCTTTTTTTTTTGAGCTTACATGTGGAATCTATTACATTGTAAGCACGGTACAACTCATATACATAAGAACATGACTCCTACACAAAGGTGGGAAAATCAACTCCACACGCCACATGTAGGCGGTGGGAGTTGAACCCAGGACCTCTCCATTGGAGAGATTCTGGGGCCTCTACCTTTACCACTCGGCCAAGGCTTCATCGGCGTTTGCTTTCTAAGTCTTTGATCCATTGATTTTATGTCATTTTGGGCACGAGCGAAGGTGGGGGAATTACATGCCAAACGTATATAGCACGTGCCACTTAACGACAAAATGATGATTTTGCTTTTTTTCCAATGTAAAAAAGTAATGGTAATAAAAAAAAATAATAATAATAAGCAAAGGAGAAAACGTTGTATACATTGAACATAGACGGCGCACACTTTTGTATAGGAGGAATGCCACGTGTGCAGGTAAGTGCAAAGGGCGTAAGGGTTTTTTCTAGTAAAGTCGATGCTACACTTAATTTTTAATAAGTCGGACATAAATATATTGAAAATGGTATATTAGATTATTTATAAATACTAACACGCTATTGTGTATTGAGTGTAAAAACATCGACTTTACCGTCTTTCATTATAAGTTCGTAACGTTTGCTTGTATTTTGGGTTTTTGAATTTTTTTCTCAAATCATTGTTTACCTTTGGGGTCTTGGAATAACTTTGTATGTTGTCTAATTTAGTCCAAGCTACAACACGTTTGCTTAATTTTTGGGTTGTGGATCATTAAATTTTTTATAAACCTTGTATATTAAACGAAATCCCTAAATTGTAGGCAAATTTTGTGCTTGTGAAGGTGATTCTCTCACGATAGTAGGTTTTTATATATAAATATGAGAAATGATTTCCTAACGACCATAGACATTCTTAATGTGCTCACGGATGACGTGACATACCATTAATGAATAACATAATTAAAATACATACCCGAACTTGCTTATCTAAAAAGTTAAACCCTAACACTACTAGATTAGCAGTGAACACGTTCAAAATTCTCACGATGGGTAAAAGAACGTTTCTGATATAAATAATGAACACAGTCCTTTTTTTTCACCCTCATCTTAATTCTCATACTCAAAAAAGATATCGATATATCATCGAGATCGTATAAATTAAAATTAAAACTTAATGAAAAAGAAAAAGGGGGGAAAAAAATCGAATCATACTCTAAGTCTAAGAGCATCTCCAACCCATACTCTTAAATGGAGTATTACTTCATTTTGAAGTACGGAGGGCATTCCAACCGTACTCTATTTTACAGCAAGAGTATAGAGTATTAAACAGTAAAACTCTATATATGGAGTTTTACTGTTCAATACTTCATACTCTATTTTCACTATTTAAACAATATTAAACTATAAAAAAAAATTTAACTACATTTCATTAATATAATTTGATTTATAATTTATTGTATTGTATATGTTATTTATAACTAAAATTTATAATTTTTATTTAATTTAACATATTTAATTTTATATAAATAAAAAATTAGCAATCCACAATATACTTAAATTATGTTATTTAAGATACAATTTTATTAATTATTTAATATTTATGATACATTAGAAAATGTTAATTATGTAAAATAAATGAAAAACTACAAATAAAGTATATATATAAAGTACGTGGTTGGAATGAATTTCTAAAATAGAGTATGTCATACTTCATTTTAAAGTGTAGCATACTGCAAAATAGAGTATAGGGTTGGAGATGGGCTAAGATACTAAACCCAAACCCTACAAAACTCTAAATTTCAACGCATGGCCCCACCTCTTTACACCTGAGATTAGATGCTAATGGGCCAGCCCAGGCCCGGCCCAAACCAACAAAAGCCCAAATATACAAAAGCCCAAACCGAATCCCGTCAGATCCTGACCGTACACGTGTCCTGCACAGCCACCCCACCATTAATCGGGTGACGGAGACCCGCATAACAGAATTTCCCCATAGCTTGTAGAGCTCTATCTTCTCTTGTTTACTCACACTTATTATATTTTTATTCATTCAATTAATTAACTTTCCTTTTAAATTAAATTAATTGAATAAAAAAAGGGACTCAGTTTTCATAATCATCATCATCCCCTCTCTCTCTCTCTCTCTACAATCTCTTTCCGTATCTACATACATACACCTTCACCTGTATATAAATGTACATAAACAGCATTCACTCCTTTTCCCACGATAATATCATACCAACTGGGCCTGGAAATTCGGTTGTAGAACCCTAGGATTTGAATAACGCTATCGCGATCAATCGTTCTATAAGACCTCTAGGTACACGATAAAGAGATTAACTGAACGCCGCTTTGATCGGTGTTTGGATTTTTTCCGCTTTGAATTGTGTGATTCTCCTCTCTTTTTTTCGGCGTTTGTTGAGTGGAATTTGCGTGTATTCAATCTGCAGTTTTGATGTTTTAGCCTTCCCCTTTTGTTGAGGACTCGTGTTTTGGTTTTTTTTAATCTCGTTAATCATGGTTGATTTCGATTAATCTACTGTGCTAATAAGTGATCGGGCTATTGTGATTGTGCAAAGTCAAGTCTTTACTGGTTTTTCCTGCTCATCTGCCTCTTTTTTTGGTACGTTTCGTCATTCTCCGAACTGGAAGCTCTGTTTCTCTCTGTTTTCATGACTTTTTTTTTGGGTTGATTGCACTGGAAAAGTTCCAGTCATTCCTTGTTTATGGATTTTCGTTACTTTTTTGTTTTGTTTTGTTTGTTTAGCTGCTGGTAGTTCTGATTTTGGCCTTTTGTGTGAATTTGATGATATTGTGTGTGTTTCTGGTATGATCGATTATCCGGGTTTGTTGAATTTGCATTTATCATCTGTGCAGT
This sequence comes from Thymus mandschuricus, assembly GCA_029379335.1. Classification (NCBI taxonomy): domain Eukaryota; kingdom Viridiplantae; phylum Streptophyta; class Magnoliopsida; order Lamiales; family Lamiaceae; genus Thymus; species Thymus mandschuricus. The sequence goes on along the minus strand of CM057079.1, from coordinate 3,725,172 downwards.
AGCTGTGGAAAATGGCTAGTCGAGGTCAAAAAAGAAACGAAGTTGTGGAGGAATTGCCGGCAGACAAGCGTGTTTGCAATTCCATGGAGTTCCGGCCTAGTTCTTCCAATTCATCAGCCCAAACACCGACGAGCAATGCTCATGAAGCCGCTCAGGATGCTGACATGGACACGTCGTCATCAACTTCTGGATCAACTAGATCAGAGGGTGATGGAGAGAAGGAATCTGCTTATGGCTCTTGTGATTCTGATAATAGCATCCATGATTACTACAGGAACCGATCATTGAGTGATCAAAGCAATTTCAAGAGAGTGCTGACAAGTTTGAGTGAGGAGGTGGGGGAATCTGGGCAGTTGGCTCAACTCACTGAACTGTGTGAGTTGCTATCGTTTTGTAGTGATAGTTCTTTATCAAGTGCAATGGTGGACGCGTTTGCTCCTGTACTTGTTAGACTGGCGGGTCATGATAGCAATCCAGATATTATGCTCCTTGCTATAAGAGCTATAACTTATTTGTGTGATGTTAATCCCCGTTCCTCAAGTTTTGTGGTGAGGCATGATGCTGTTCCGGTCCTTTGTCAACGGTTGATGGCAATTGAATACTTGGACGTGGCTGAACAAGTATGCTGCTGACACTTTATGTGGATACTCATTTGAATTTATTGTTTTACCAGCCATTGTTAGTTGTTACTATATGATATTGAGGTTTGACATTTATGTTTTCTGTTGTCAATGTAGTGTTTGCAAGCATTGGAGAAAATATCACGTGAACAACCACTTGCTTGCTTGCAATCTGGTGCTATCATGGCTGTTTTAGGTTACATTGATTTTTTCTCCACGAGTGTACAGGTATTGCTTTTAGCACAATTGTTATTTACACTTCTCTACAGAACTATATACATCTATTCACATTATCATGGCATTTGATCTGAGGATGCTGTTTCTCACTTCTTTCTTTTGTTTGCTTTCTGGATGATAGAGGGTTGCACTTTCTACTGTGGTAAATGTATGTAAGAAACTGTCTTCTGAATCTCCATCGCTCTTCATGGAGGCAGTTCCCATATTGTGCAATCTTCTCCAATATGAAGATAGACAGGTATTCATTCTGCAAAATTTCATTCATGAGTAGTTTCTCATTGAGGCATTTCCATTATCTAACCCTTTATGTATATTTGCCACTATATTTTAGATTGTTGAGAGTGTTGCCGCTTGCTTGATTAAAATTGGGGAGCAGGTTTCTTCTTCTGCTGATATGTTGGATGAAATTTGTAAGCATGGATTGGTTCAGCATACCTTGCATCTCATAGGCCTAAACAGCCGAACAACCCTAACGCCACCAACATACATTGTGAGCAGAGTTTCTCTATTGTTTGAAGTTATATATTTTTCTTGATTTTATGTTGCATGAATGATTAAATTCATAATGGGGTCTGCAGGGCTTGATAGGGTTGCTTGTCAAGTTGGCTACTGGATCCACTGTTGCATTTAGGACACTTTTTGAGCTCAATATAAGCAGCATTGTAAAGGAGATGCTATCTACCTACGACCTGGCACATGGCATGCAGTCTACTCCTATAGTGGATGGGCATCAGAGCCAGGTGCTCCTCGAACCTCTCTCTCTCTCTCTCTCTCTCTCTCTCTCTCTCTCTCTCTCTCTCTCTCTCTCTCTCTCCCTGCCTCTGCGCGCACACACACACACACACACACACAGAGGATGTCTCAATTTGTTTATTTTGAATTGTGTGCGAGTGTCCTGCAAGATACTGTAAATGTTTATTCGTTCAAGATTGAGGCAAAATGATGATGGCCGAGTGGCAATTACGATACATGCCTGAATTGTGGTTGAATACAATTTGCTTTGTGAATTCCTACATAATGTACTTATAATCTGATCTTGATTACCCTAGCAACCTGTATTTGGAATTATGTATGGAATTTTTGAACATTTGATGTGTGCTGGCTATTTTGTGGAGAGTTTCTCCTTTGTTATTACTGGGTAGCTGTTTTGCATGAATTCTGGAAGCCCACTAAACTTTATGCCTTAGAAAACATTCCCACATGAGTATTACGAGATTGAAAGTTCATTGTGATCATTGCAGATGTCCAGGTTGTTCCCTTTTAGTTAAGTACAGTTCAAAGGGATTTTTGAGGGTAGCTATGTTAAGAATGATATCAGTCTAGATATGTGTTTAGGAACAATTGTCGCAAGGTTTGAAAAAAGATGTTGAACACATTTCCTTTTCTGGTATTACCAAACATTTTGTGCGACAGTTTTCCGAAGTCTGGCTGATGTCTGTTTTGTTTATACTGTTTCTGTAACCTGTTTTGCTGAAAATGATGTAAGCAGATGCACTTAGCTAAATAAGATGGTATTTGACATGGGGACACTAATCATTTTACAGATAAATGAAGTTTTAAGGTTATTGAATGAGCTTCTCCCAACAATCCCTGCTGAAGGGGACAGTCAACAGAAGTCAGAAAAAGAAGCTTTTCTTATAAACCATCCTGATATTCTGCATAAGTTTGGTGTGGATTTACTTCCTATCTTAATTCAGGTGGGTATCTATCATCTCTAACTATTTGTCAATCCACTTCACTCCCCAGTATTTTATTTTATTTTATTTTCATTTTCCCTCTCATGCAGGTGGTCAATTCTGGTGTGAATCTGTTTATATGTTACGGCTGTCTGTCTGTTATCAATAAGTTAGTTCACTTCAGCTCATCTGAAGCGCTTCATAGTTTGCTACAAACTGCTAACTTTTCGAGGTGAAATTATTATCTTTTCTACGGTATGAGTTTCCAAACAGTATAATTATTTAGTGCACTGAATCTTGTTTAATTTTATCAAATAACAGTTTTTTGGCTGGAGTGTTTGCAAGAAAAGAGCATCATGTGATATTACTAGCCCTTCAGATTGTTGATACTATAATGGTCAAACTTCCGCTCGTATACATGAATTCCTTTATCAAGGAAGGCGTCCTTTTTGCCATCTATGGGCTACTCTCTTCGGATAAAGATTTGAACATGCCTCCAGTTTCTGATGGCATAGCTCCAAGAGATGTCCACGTTTGCCCATGCTTTGCATTTGATACAGGCCAGTCTTCAAAGGTAACTGATAATCGAACATGCAAGCTTCAGAGTGACACTGTTCTGAATCTAGCAAAGAATATATGGGCCACTCACTTCGAAACGGAATCGATGAATCCTGAAAAGGGAGTGACTGTTATTCTTCAGAGGCTCAGAACATTATCCACTGCATTAACAGTTCTGGTAAACCAGGCAATGGAAAAAGGAACATCTAGTCAGCTGGAGGAAGACATTTCAAATCTATTGCGCCAAATAATCTCAGAGCTTAATGAAAAAGATTCTATCTCCACTTTTGAGTTTGTGGAGAGCGGTATTATAAAGGCATTTGTTGGTTACCTTTCAAATGCTATCAATCTTTCTGGGACAGAAGATTATGTGGAGAAATACTCTTACCTCATGGAAAAAAGATTTGAGGTTTTTGGACGTCTATTGTTGAATAGTGCTGACCCAGCTCGGGAGAAAAATCCGCTTCTAAATCTAGTACAGAGATTACAAAGTGCTCTATCTTCTGTTGAAAGTTTCCCAATCATCTCAAACCATACGTACAAGAGAAGGAACTCATATGCGACTGTTCCTTATGGTCGTTCTACCTCATATCCATGTCTGAAAGTTCAGTTCTTGAGGGACAGTGTGGAGACCTGTCTACAGGATTATGTTGAAGATGTTGTCAATGTTGACCCCTTCGTGCCTCTAGCTGAAATAGAAGGATATTTGCTGCCTAGAGTAAAAAGTAAAAAAAGTAGGAATCAGAAATCAGAATCTAAGGATATAAAGGAGAAAGATGGCTCTTGTTCTGGTTCACCATCAGATTCAATCTCTTCCCAAATCAAAAGTGCGGACGTCGTATCAGGCACAGAAATGCTAGTTGATGTTCAAAAAGTGCAGGTTCTTACTCATCTTGAATACTAGCTGACTGGCCTTTTAAGATCTAAAATCTATCAAAATATATAGGACACTGGATCACGTCAATTAACTTTTTTCTCATTTTCATCCTTGCAGGAAGGAAATCCTGACGCGGTGTCATCTTCACCAGCCGAAACATCCATTTCTCCAGAAAAAGCTATGGATTCAGCAGATGTAGTCAATGTTCAAAAGGTATTTTTTTGTCTTAAAATGCATTTTTTTTCCCTGTCCAGCTTCTTGGTTGCTGACCTGATGGTTTTTTTTTGTGCTTTTCTGCTAGTTTAACTTGACATGTAAATGTGATTGTATAGATCTACTATTTATTAGTATCGATAGAACAGTTGTATCTTATTATCTACATGCCTCTCTGTACAAGGATCATGTTGAGGAAGAGGAGCATAACCCTCTGCAAGAGGAGAGTCACTTAAACATGGATGAGGATCATACTTTCTCGAAGTTGCTATTTTATTTGGACGGCCAGCAACTCAACGGTGAATTGACTCTGTACCAATCTATTCTCGAACAGCAAACTGAAGCAGGACACAACAATATCCTAAGTGCAAGCCTTTGGAGCCGTATATACAAAATAACATACAGAAGAGACGTGACAGTCAAACCAAGTTATGCCAAACATAATCATGATGAGGTTCTATCTTCTCTCTTATCTAAAAGAACCTCATCTTTGCACTCTCCCTGTTTTGTTTCCATGTTTGTTTCTGAAAATGGCTTGGGTAAGTCGGGCCCAGCTTATGATATATTATCCCTTCTGAAAAGGATGGAAGGCATTAATAGATTGGGATTCCATCTGATGTATCGTGCAAGAGTCTCTAAGTTTGCAGAGGGAGGAGTTAATGATTTTGATAAGTTGAACTTATCTGTCGAAGAAGTTTCCCAAAATGAATTTGTCAACAAAAAGTTAACCGAGAAGCTAGAACAGCAAATGCGGGACCCGATGGCTGTCTCTAGTGGGGCCATGCCTTCTTGGTGTAGTCAGTTAATTGCTTCGTGCCCATTCCTGTTCACCTTTGAAGCAAGGTGCAAGTACTTTTACCTTGTAGCTTTAGGGAAGTTGCAACATCAGACTCATTCTGCATCTAACACTGATGGCGGAGGTTCAAGCGGGAGGCAACAGAATAATGGAAGCACCCCTCGGAAGAAGATTTTGGTTCATCGAGACAAGATTCTTGAATCTGCTAGCCAAATGATGGAAATCCACGCTAGCAAGCAAAAGGTTCTTCTTGAGGTAGAATACAGTGAAGAGGTGGGCACTGGTCTTGGTCCCACATTGGAGTTCTATACTTTGGTCTGCCGCGAGTTTCAGAGAAATGGCTTAGGTATGTGGAGAGATGACTCTGCCCCTTCACACAGTATATGTTCTTCAGAGGCTCAGAATTCTGCATTTTTGGTGGCTCCTTTCGGAATCTTCCCACGTCCATGGTCACCTTCGTTGACTGTAGCCACTAGCACCACATACTCAGAAGTGGTTAGAATGTTTTCTCTTCTGGGTAAATTAGTTGCTAAAGCCCTTCAAGATGGTAGAGTTTTAGATCTTCCATTCTCAAAGGCCTTCTATAAACTCATTCTGGGGAAGGTTAGAAATTTGTTCATATTCACCACTTTGCATGCTCTATCTATGACTTACCAAATTTCCATCTAACTTGGGTTATATGCAAAACCCTCTATGTAGGAACTTGATCTGTACGATATACAGTCGTTTGATCCTGCACTTGGTAGGGCGCTTTTAGAGTTTGTGGCTCTTGTAGAAAGGAAGAAGCATCTGACATCTTCCGAAGAAATATTGCACGATCTCAACGTGTGTTTGCGTAGCACGAAAATTGAGGACCTATGCCTTGATTTCACCCTTCCTGGGTATCCAGATTATGCGCTTGATGCTGCGTCCGAGTCAAAGATGGTTAGCTTTCGAATGGTTTTTGAAGTTTTTCCTTACTTAATATTGTTGGAACCTAGTAGAATAATTTTATTTGAATGTATTTGACTATTTGATTAGGTAAATATCTACAATTTGGAGGAATATGTTAAATTTGTGGTCGATGCTACAATTAAATCTGGAATCGCTAGACAAGTGGATGCTTTCAAGTCGGGTTTCGATCAGGTTTACTTTTAATCCCATATTTCTTATAATTACTAAGGAGTATTACTGTATTTAATCACTTTGTGTGATGTGCACTATTCTCTTCACTCACAAGTATATATAATTTCCGTGATTTACAATTTTCGACCTCTTAACTCTCTGCCCTTGTTCATGTCTTTTTCAGGTCTTCCCTATCAGACATCTGAAGGTTTTCACGGAAGAAGAATTTGAGCGTTTACTCTGCGGAGAACATGCGCTGTGGAACGTAAGCTGATTAATCTTTTTGTCAGCTCATCTAATTTATATCTATTATCTCCATGCGTGTTCTTCATTTAACTGTCCTTTAATACAGTCGGATGAACTCTTGGAACACATCAAATTCGACCATGGCTACACCGTCAGCAGTTCTCCCATCGAGAACGTAAGTACAAATGTGTTGGTTACATTCGGTGTCAAATCTCCTCATTTTCGTAAATTTCAAATAGCTAATATCTGTTTTAACTTCCAGCTACTAGAGATCATGCTGGAGTTCGATCTGGAACAGCAACGGGCCTTCTTGCAGTTTGTGACTGGCGCACCCAGGCTTCCTACCGGGGGTTTGGCTTCTCTCAACCCTAAACTCACAATTGTTCGAAAGGTAAGATTTCACGGTTTTTCCTATACAATTATTCTGAATCTACATTACCAAACAAATGACAAATTTCTTCGTACATGATTATCCAACAGCACTGCAGCAAGGAAATCGACGCTGACTTGCCTAGCGTGATGACATGCGCTAACTATCTGAAGCTTCCTCCATACTCTTCAAAAGTCCGCTCTCTTCCTCTCGTCTTTTCTTCATTTCTCCACTGAGAATGCAGTACTCATATCTCACTTGTCCATTCTGCAGGAAGTTATGAGGGAGAAGCTGCTATATGCCATAACCGAAGGACAAGGCTCGTTCCACCTCTCGTGATTCGTTTAGGTATATATAGGGTGTGAATATGGGACTTAGAATAGCTGGTGATGTACATATTTATAATTATGAAGATGAAGATGAAGATAGAAGAAGCAGTTTGTTTCCTCCTTAGTTATGAGATGTGGAGATGATGATTCAACACAAGTAGAGGAGGTTTAATGTACAGTTTCCCTTTGCATTTCTATTACTACTACTCTGTTACAACTCTTGCCATTTGAAAGCAGATGGAAAAATTATTTATTTAGGTATTTTATTCCCATTACTTTTACTTCTGGGGACTATTTTTTTACTATATTATACGTTTAATCCATTAATATTAATATTTGTCATCTTATAAAAAAACTAAAATTTAAGATCTTTATTCGTAATGTAAACGTGTAATAGTGGTGAATAAAGAATGAGTTCATATTTAAGGTAATATTCTATTTTTATTTCAGTGGGACGAGTAAAATTAGAACGAGAGTAATGAAAATGTATCCCGTCAATCAATAATGTTAGATTTGTGAGACGAAAATAATACATATATACTTTTCCGTCTCACTTCACCAGTCATGTTACTTTTCGATAACGGATTTTATGCGTAAGTGTTAAAAAAAAGTAAGGTGTCCACATTAAAAATAAATGTTAATTATTTCCATTTTAAAAAATGTGACTAGTGATGTGAGACGACCCAAAATAGTAAACAAGACTGGTAAAGGGGGACGAATATAGGCGTAAAAAAAAAAAAAGGAGTATCGTAAACAGCATAAAATATGACTTTAATTTGTATTTATATATATAATAAAATAAGCAATAGGATAATAGTGAAAAAAGAATTACCGTAAAGGCGCAATATTTTTCTTATGAGAATATAAAATTTGGACATATTTTGGTAATGGGTCGGAGCGGGTAGCCGTCGGGTCGGGTCGGGTCAGGTATAGCCCACTTGCTTAAAAATGTTGTCAAAAAGAGAAGATTTTAGGGTTTTAGGGTTTTTCCCCCAATTGGTTTTTTACGAGAGTGCAGTCTCCCTCCCCCTTCCATCTTCTACACCGCACATACAGAGGTAAGCTCGTGTTTCTCCAATCTATATCGCTTTTGCTTCTCAATCAGCGTTTCAAGTTTCATTCTACTCGAGGGTGAATTTCCATGGTGAAACAACAGTCGTTCGATTTTTCATTGATTGTTACTGTCATGTTGTGAGTTGAGTTCTGCAGGTTTGATTTTGTGTTGTTGAGCTAATCTCGTTCATATGAAATTCATCCGTGCGCTGTTGTTGTACATGGAGCTAAATGATGTAGTTATAGTTGTTGTTTATGCGTTCATTCTTCGTCTGTGGTGATTGATTAGATTTCGAGTTTTTGTTGTATGAATTAGTGTCGGTGGTGTTTTGGCCTTTGATGTTATTATTTGGGAATTGTTGAGTTTTTCGATTTTCGAGTTTCGAGTTTCAGAGCTTCTTGTTTGATTGTATTTTTTGGAGGCAATTAGGTTAACTTTCCTCTGTGGATGACCAAGAACATTTGGGAGATTGCTGAGAAAAAAGTTGTAAATGATATGTTTGTTGTTTATGTCAAAATAATCGAAAACATTGTGGTTTCCGATATGAAATTAGTCATGGATGTTAATTTTTTCCCATTATCTTACTTGTCACCGTGTATGGTGTTGTTTTAGGGATTTGACAGCATTGGTGTTGCTTAATTTTCAACAGGCTGTGTTTCACCAAGAAAGAGTAATCATGCGGAATGATCAACATTTCAACACAGCTGGATCAGATTCGGAAGATGATGATCCTGTTGTTTCCGAGTCTGAGTCAGAGGAAGAAGATGGAGACGTGAAACTAAGCGAGCCTTCAAAGACTGCTGTAAATAACAAAGCTGGCTTGCTCGATAAACTCGGAGACATTGTCTGGCCTGAGAATGTGGACTGGAAACACAAGCTCTCACTCGATATCAGTCAAGAGAATGAGGTGGATGTGAATGACGACCTTAATAGGGAGCTAGCTTTCTATACACAGGCACTCGAGGGTGCAAGGCAGGCATTCACAAAGTTCCAAACAATGGGCCTACCTTTCCTCAGGCCATCCGACTACTATGCTGAAATGGTGAAATCCGATTCTCACATGGAGAAGGTGAAGGGCCGCCTGTTGGCAGAGAAGAGAAGGATGGAGGAAGCCGAGGAGAGGAGGAAGGCAAGGGACAGCAAGAAGTTGGCCAAGGAGGTACAGGTGCAGAAGCAGAAGGAGAGGACTAAACAGAAGAAGGACGATATTGAATCCGTCAAGAACTGGAGGAAGCAAAGGAAGCAGAGTGGCTTTGCTGATGACGGTGACCTGAGCTTGGCTTTTGAAGACGGGAAGGCATTTGAGAGGTCGAGTAAGAAGAGGCCCGGTGTCGCTCCTTGGGATCGAACCGGAGGGAAGGGGAAGCCAGGCGGTGCAAAGGGGAAGAGTGGATCCGATAAAAAGTTCAAGGGCAGAGAACGCAAGGATTCTAAATACGGATTTGGAGGGAGGAAAGGACTGAAGAAGCAGAACACGGCCGAGACGACGGACGATCTCAGAGGTTATAAAAAGGGTAATTTCTCCAAGAACAAGAAACAAAAAGTATGAGGTATAATTTGCTCTGCTTTGAAGAGAGAGAGAGAGAGAGAGTGGTGGGAGAGTTTAGCTTCTAAATTTTTGTCTAAAGACTTTGTTACTTAATTGAATTCCTACTTGTTTGAAGCAAGTTTATGCTGCTTCTAATTTTTATGCATTGTTTGTTTGTTTGTTATTTTTGTTTATACTGATTTTATACATTTCAGTGTGCAATATTTTTTGTTCATGGAGGTATTGTGATCTTCCCCCCACTTATGTCGCTAGTGATCCGACGACGCAATAAAAAATGTCTAACGAGACGTTCCGAAACGAACCTTGTCAAAAGAAACAACAAACGAAAATGTAATATCGAAAGGGTAAAAGCAAAACGGTATACAATATACACTCCCTAGTCACGGACGGCTGCGGAGACGTCGGATTTTTGAAGACGGAAGCTCCGCCAAGTCGCGCCGGAGACGGCGGCGCACGGAGGTTTCCCCGCTGTCTCCTATTTGTAGTTCGTTACTCCAGTCTAGAAACTTGGTGAGGATTGGATTCCATGCACCGCCTTCAATACACACGCGCCGCCGATCATCATCTTTGCCTTGGCGTTAATGTTTCTAAATTAGAAGCCGCGGCCGCGCTAAGAAAAGGAGCATGAACCCTAGAATTACACCTCAATGTTTCCCGCGAAAAATGCTCTCTCGTCCTCGCGCCGGCGATTCTGCTCCTCCTTTTCTACGAGCGCGAGGTTTAGTTACCACGCCAATGCGGCAGTTCTGCGCTCAAGCTCAGCTCAGAAGCAAGTTTGCGCCCAGAACCATGGCCAAGTGGCTGGAAATCCATTTGAAGCTCACGAACTACCGATATCCCATAAGTACGAAGTTTTGATTGAGAAATACCGCTTCTCTCGATCTGATTTCGAAGCCAATCAATTCCACTCGGATGTAATCAAGTATGGCTTTGTTGGCGATTTGTTCATGGGTAATTCCCTCATCAATGCTTACTCAAGGAGTGGGAATATGCGGTCTGCTCACAAAGTGTTCGACGAAATGCCTGACAAAAATTCCGTTACATGGTCGTGTTTGATTTCTGGATATACGCAGAATGAATGTCCGAAGAAGGCATTAGCTGCATTAGGAAGAATGGTATCTGAAGGATTTACTCCAAACCATTACGCAATCGGGAGTGCTCTGAGGTCCTGCCTGAGATTGGGAGCTGAGGGGTTGAAATGTGGGTTGCAGATTCATGGTTTAGTATCGAAAACTCATTATGCATCTGATGTAGTTGTGTGTAATGTCTTGATCTCCATGTACGGGAACTGCATTGTGAGTTCCGTTGGTAGTGATTTGGCCCACCGAGTTTTTGATGGGATAGCGAATAGGAATTCCGTATCATGGAACTCCATGATATCTGTTTACTCTCAGAGAGGAGACGCAGATTCTGCTTTTCGTCTCTTCTCTGATATGCAGAAGGAGGGTTCTGGCTTCGGGTTTAGGCCCACTGAGTACACATTTGGCAGCTTGATAAGTGTTGCATCGGAATCTGTCAATACTAGCAAAGGCTCCTTGTTGCTAAACCAGTTGCTGGCAAAAATTCAGATGTCTGGACTTTTAGAAGATCTATACGTGGGTAGTGCTCTAGTGAGCGCCTTTGCAAGAACTGGCGAGGTCGATGTTGCCAAGAGCATATTTCAGAGAATGAGTACGAGAAATGCGGTTTCATTGAATGGCTTGGTAGTTGGTTTGGTGAAGCTTAAGAGAGGAGAGGAAGCTGTTGAGGTCTTCTCGGAAACAAGGGACTTGGTTAGACTAAACTCCGACAGCTATGTTAATCTCTTGAGCGCCTTTGGTGAGATTTCATGTGAGGAACAAGGAAGAAGGAAAGGGAAGGAGGTACATGGGCATCTTGTCCGAACAGGGATGATAGGTTCAAGTATTTCCGTTGGGAATAGTTTGATTAATATGTATGCAAAGTGTGGTGCCGTTGAAGATGCTTGTTCTGTTCTCAACTCCTTGGTTGATAGAGATTCTGTTTCGTGGAGTTCCATGATCTCTGGATTTGACCAGAACGGGCGTTTTGAAGATGCATTGATGAGTTTCTGCAGAATGAAGAGAATCGGACTTGTTCCTTCGAATTATACATTGATCAGCACTTTAAGTTCTTGCAGCAGTCTAGGCTGGATGAATCTGGGAGAGCAAATACATTCTGAAGCAATTAAATTAGGACTCGATTTTGATGTTTCGGTATCAAACACCCTTCTTTCTCTATATGCTGATACTGGCTGCGTAACTGAATGCAGGAAACTGTTCTCCTTAATGCACGATCACGACCAGGTTTCTTGGAATATAATTGTTAGAGCATTTTGTGATTCGGAGGCATCAGTTCTCAAAGCCATCGAGTATTTTAAAGATATGATGAGAGGCGGACGGAGCCCTAATAACGTAACCTTCATAAACATTCTTGCTGCTGCTGCGTCTCTATCTTGTGCAGGTCTCACGCATCAGTTGCACGCCTTGGTGTTGAAGAGTCGCCTTATGGATGACAATGCAGTAGTAAGTTCTCTGCTCACTTGCTACGGGAAATGCAGAGAGATGAGTTACTGTGAGAGAATATTCTCGAGGATGGCGGAAAAGGATGATTCCAGCTGGAACTCCATGATCTCGGGGTACATACACAACGAGCTTCTAACAGAGGCTATGCACTTAGTCTGGCGAAGGATGCATAACGGCCAACGATTAGATCGTTTCACTTTTGCAACCGTTCTCAGTGCTTGTGCTTCCGTTGCAACATTGGAGCATGGCATGGAGATTCATGCTTGTGCAACGAAAGACTCTCTTATCTCCGATGTGGTCATAGGTAGTGCGCTCATCGACATGTATGGTAAATGTGGAAGGATAGAGTACGCCTCAAGATTCTTCGAGCTAATGCCTCTACGAAACGTCTACTCTTGGAATTCAATGATTTCTGGGTATGCCAGGCACGGAAACGGGCACAAAGCTCTCGAGCTATTCGCACGAATGAAACTGGAAAACCAGTTACCGGATCATGTCACCTTCGTTGGAGTCCTATCCGCTTGTAGCCACGTTGGATTAGTTGAGCAAGGCTATGAACACTTCGAATCCATGAAGAGGGACTACAATCTCGAACCTAGAATCGAGCACTTCTCATGCGTAGCAGATCTCCTCGGAAGAGCAGGTGAATTCGATAAACTGGAAGAGTTCATAAACAGAATGCCGATAGAGCCTAATGTCCTCATATGGAGAACTGTCCTCGGTGCTTGTGGCAGAGCGAACGGCCGACTTCTCGATTTAGGTAGACGGGCTTCTCAAAGATTAAAAGAACTGGAACCTCAAAACGCAGTCAACTACGTGCTCCTAGCTAACATGTACGCTTCTACGGAGAACTGGGAACACGTAGCAGAGTCGAGGCACGAGATGAAGGCAGCAGCAGCCAGAAAAGAAGCCGGATGCAGCTGGGTGAGAATGAAAGACGGCATACACGTCTTCGTCTCCGGAGATAGATCACACCCTGAGATGGACGCCATATACGAAAAGATCGGCGAGCTGCGCGAGAAGATGAAGGCGGCCGGGTACATACCCCAGGTGAACTACGCTCTCTACGATCTCGAAGAGGAGAACAAGGAAGAGGTCCTGAGGTATCACAGCGAGAAACTCGCGGTCGCCTTCGTTCTTACCCGAAAATCGGAACTGCCGATACGGATCATGAAGAACCTTCGGGTTTGCGGGGATTGCCATGAAGCGTTCAAGTATGTTTCGAGAATTGTACGTAGGCAGATTGTGCTGCGTGATTCCAACAGGTTTCATCATTTCGCTGATGGGAAATGTTCTTGTAATGATTTCTGGTGATTAGATTTTATTCGCCCAGAAATTTGGATAAGGTGAAAGAAAGAAGACGTACTAGTTCCCTTCTCCACCCAAAATTCAATTCAAAAAATCTTATCACTAAAAATTCTAGAGAGAGAGAGAGAGAGTTTGAATAAAACCTGATTTGGCAAGGCCTGTTTTCCCCCACAAATGGACAAGCTATGAACACCACCCACGCTCTCACGCTCCGCTGCGTTCCGCCACCGCCGTCGTCCTCCGCCGTTTTCGCCTCCGCCACTCCTTCCCCTTCATCTAACGCCGCTTCGAAAACTAACTCACTCCGACTTCAAACCACCAAGGATTCCTCCGCCACTACCTCCCTCTCCTCCGCCGCCGCCGCCGCGGCGGCGACCAACAAGCACTCGAATTCGCAGGACCACACGCTCCTGACGCTCCTCCAGCAGCGGAAGACTGAGCAGGCGTGGTCGTTGTACGGCCAGAGCGCCGAGCTCCCCAACCCGACCTGCCTCAGCCGTCTCGTTTCCCAGCTCTCTTATCTCAACACCGCCGACGGATTGACGAGAGCTCAGTCCATCATCGAGCGCCTCCGCCGCGAGCGCCAGCTCCACCGCCTCGATGCCAATTCGCTCGGCCTCCTCGCGGTGGCCGCAGCCAAGGGCGGCCACACGCTCTACGCGTCTTCCATCATCAAGTCTATGCTTAAGTCGGGCTACCTCCCCCACGTCAAGGCCTGGAGCGCCGTCGTCAGCAGGCTCGCTGCCGCCGGAGACGACGGTCCCGTTGAGGCGATTAAGCTCTTCAATTCCGTCATTAAAAGGATCCGCAGGTACTCCGATTCCGAGATCGTTAAGAATTCTACTCCGGACACCGGCGCTTACAACGCCGTGCTCAACGCCTGCGCTAATCTAGGTCAGGCCAAGAGGTTCCTACAACTGTTCGATGAAATGCCAGAGTTCAATTGTGCGCCGGATTCGCTAACATACAATGTGATGATCAAGCTATGCGCTAGGGCTGAGAGGAGGGATCTGCTCGTGTTCGTGCTGGAGAGGATAATCGAGAAACGGATACCGTTGTGTATGACGACGCTGCATTCCCTCGTCGCGGCGTACGTCGGTTTAAACGATTTGGAAACTGCTGAGAAGCTGGTTCAAGCCATGAGAGAAGGAAGGAGAGACATTTGCAAGGTCTTGAGGAAATCGAGCGCCAGAGATATCTACTCGGACGAGGACGAACCGAGCAGCGAGGCCGATGTATTTGAGAAATTGCTACCGAATTCAGTCGATCAGAGCAACGATCCGCCATTGTTGCCTCAAGCATTCGTACCAGACTCGAGAATCTACACGACTTTGATGAAAGGGTACATGAAGGTTGGGCGTGTGGCTGACACGGTGAGGATGCTCGAAGCGATGAGGCACCAAAAGGACAGTTCTTCCCATCCGGACCACGTCACCTACACCACAGTCATCTCTGCATTGGTGAAGGCTGGCTCGATGGACAGAGCGAGGCTCGTGCTCGCGGAAATGGCGAAGGCTGGCATCCCTGCTAATTTGATAACGTACAACATTCTCCTCAAAGGGTACTGCCACCAGCTCCAGATCGATAAAGCAGAGGATCTGATGAGGGAGATGGTGGACGAAGTCGGAATCCAACCCGATGTGATCTCCTACAATACATTGATCGACGGATGCATACTTGTAGATGATTGTGCAGGAGCTCTCACCTACTTCAACGAGATGCGTAAGAGAGGCATCGCCCCGACAAAGGTCAGCTACACGACTTTGATGAAGGCCTTCGCTTCTTCAGGGCAGCCAAAGCTGGCGAACAAGGTATTTGATGAAATGCTGAAGGATCCACGCGTGAAGGTTGATCTAGTCGCATGGAATATGCTGGTCGAAGGGTACTGCAAACTAGGGCTAATCGAGGAAGGAAAAGGCATAATTTCGAAGATGAAGGAGAACGGAATGTCTCCGAATGTGGCCACCTACGGAAGTCTTGCGAATGGGATAGCAATAGCTAGAAAGCCAGGGGAAGCGCTCCTGCTGTGGAACGAGATAAAGGAGAGGTGCGCAGTGAAGAATCTTGAAGAGGAGTCGGGTTCGTCTTCATTGACAGAGCTTCCGCCATTGACACCGGATGAAGGGCTTTTGGATACGTTGGCAGATATCTGTGTGAGGGCAGCTTTCTTCAAGAAAGCCTTGGAGATTATTGCGTGCATGGAGGAACACGGTATACATCCGAACAGGACAAAGTATAAGAGGATATACGTGGAGATGCATTCAAGGATGTTTACAAGTAAGCACGCGTCGAGGGCGAGGCAGGACAGAAGGAAGGAGAGGAAAAGAGCTGCTGAAGCCTTTAAGTTCTGGTTGGGACTTCCTAATGACTACTATGGAAGCGAATGGCGCCTCGATCCTGAAGAAGAAGATGATGAATGAACAAATAGTTGCAGAAAGATGTAAGAATCCAAGCCATATACATAGTGTTATTATGTTGTATGCTTATGTGTTGTTGTATGAGCTACCAAATATATTCGGATTCGGTCCATATGCAGTATTATGCCATTTTATATGAATACAGAAATTTAAACGAACAGCATACCATTTCCTGATGTTTCTTCATAAGTAGTTTGGCTGTTGTGTGATGCAATTCAGACAGCTAGTGCAACACAAACAGTCATTTCGACTACAGTGAAATCTGAGCTTCGCTTCGTGGCTTCCTTCAGAATTCGATGAATTGAGGACAAAAGATTTGTATAGTGGCACTAGAGATAGAGTATAGGTAAGAACATATTCTAATCAAGTATTCGAACTCTGCACATTTCGTACCAAAGTCATAACTCCCCCCAAATCCTCGTCCTATGCTGTGTTATATTGCTAGATATGAAGCATGGTGTGGTATATAATTACTTACTTACAAAGGGTAGAGACATAGTTAAGCTGGATTATTACTCCAAAATATAGGCTGCAATCATATATAAACTGGAAGCCATCTTGAACTTGATTACTAAGACGAGGATAACACCTGCATAGCACCATTTCGACTTTTGATGAGAGGGAATATATATATACAATCGATATAAACTGTGTACTAGGATTAGATACTATCTTAATCAGATGCATTAGGCAAACGGAAATGATAATGGATAACTGAAGCTGCCAATAGTGATTACCTGATATAATTTGGGGCCCTTCTTCAAAAGATAGCCGACGCTGTTCAAGTTATCCACGAAGCTGTCGATGTCAGGAACTCTTAAGCCGATCCTATCTGCCAAACTGTATATTTCCTGAGGAAATAATGATAGGTATTATGACTCTTGCTCGAGTCTTTTCAAGTAAATCCAGATCAATGGAGGAATTCTTAAGGGGTGACCGTACAGATACAGAGAAGCAATCTTTTTGCAGTAATTCAGATTGCTTGTTCAGCGCGTTCAAAAACCGCTTGGCTTCTTTCTGTTGACTCATCCCACCGCTACGTCCGAAATCTACAACGCCATTCTCATCGACATATTTGTCGTACAGCGACTCTTTCATTATTTCAACAACATCCTGTCAATAGTAATCTTCAGATATACACTCACTTGCACAAACCTGAGCTAAATCCTGCCCATTCTAACTGTAAATATTTGCTACAAATTCTAATATGCATGTACTATCCAGAGTCATTTCATTTGTGAACTACAGGATTTTAAATTTTCGTCAAACAAGTCAAACAATTATAGCGGAAGGCTCATGACATCAGTTGGTTCGAGACAATCACACTTTTCCTGTTGTATGTTCAATGTTTGGTTTGTGCAGCAACTTAAGATAAAGATATACTTACCAGAGCATCTTGTGTGCTTATTTCTTCCCTCAAGTCTACTCTAGCTCGAGCTTCTGCCAGCCTTACCAAGCTTTCTAACTGCCTAGCTGTTATCGGAGTGCCATCTGCAGTAGTGTTTTGGTCTCTTAGGCGCAAGTAAAACTTCTGCAGTATATCCGCAGCTGGTTTTGTCATCCTGGATGAAAGATATAATTGTGAGCGTTCTTCTATCTATTCACGAGTATGCAGACAATTTTTTTCAATTGAGGGGGAGATGAGGTCACCTCGGAGATACATAAGTTCTTGCATAAGCAATGTATTTACGAAGAAGAGGGCCAGGGAGTGGAACAAAATCACTATCCTTAGGATCAAGTCTCAACTTTGCTACTAACGAACCACTTTTTACTTGCAAATCAACTTCTCCGATATTTCGCCTTCTCTTTTTCGAGGGTGAGGATTGTCCATTGCCAGAATGTAGCTGCAAAGGAAAATGCTTAAGTCCATGTAATTATTTGGAACATAATTAACAAAAGATCTATGCATCATCATAACACTCTATAATACCAAGAACCTTGTGTTCTTTATAGAGAAACTGAGAAAGAATTATCTGGACCAAAAGAAAAGAGAGAAGGAGATACATAATGAATCAAAACAACTAAAATAACATAACAAAGGAGCGTGACGTCCTTCATAAATCTAATCTTGCTTTTGACTGCAACAGAAGCATGGAATAAAAGTCTTCACCATCTAACTGTGAATACTACTTCAGTATTTTACATGAACCAGTTCGTGCACACATTTTCTGGAATTATAACTCCAAAAAACTGACAATATATTATTCATGAGTTCCAAAAGCACGCACAAAGACTTACCGACATTATGTGCTCTGAGAGTCTCTTATCCAGCAACTCATCAGGTTTGTCAAGCAGTATGAATACCAAATCAAATCGCGAGAGAAGTGCAGCACTCATTTTTAGATTCTCATTCACTGTTTTCGCTCGGCTGCAATTAAATTATGGAGCTTAACTACCGAGATTATATTGTTTGCACAAAAAATACATGGGAATGGTATACTTTTTTAACCCAATCCTGTCTGATTTGGGTTGTAGACATATAAGTATGTATGAACAGTTATCCTTATTTAGATTACTGCAAGAAATGTGAAGCAATGGACAAATAACAGAATTGACTTTTTACAGAATTTCGGCAGATACGATTTTGATTATCCTACTTAACTGGTGATTCTTAACTTTCATCACTAAATGCATACCAAATAAGAGATGGAGAAGATGGACAGTATGTCAAACTTAAGTAAAATGAAGGTTTTCATACTTATAATGACCCCCAACAGGGTTTGCTGCAGCTAAAACTGATGTTCTTGCTGATAAACTTGCTACAAGTCCTGCCTTTGCAACAGAGACACATTGCTGTTCCATTGCTTCTAAAAGGGCCTGAACAGATCAGATAACTAGAAGTTATTTTAGTTTAGAGCGCAAACAAACATTTTCTAATAAATCATCAGGACTGTATAAACCTGATGTTCTGCTGACATTTTGTCAAACTCATCGATACAGCATAGTCCACGGTCAGCAAGTACCATAGCACCTGTGAAATGAGTTATTAGGTTTTATGTGGCGATTTATTACTAGTGAGGAGTCAAGGTCCCTGATTACTCCCACTATTGACGGATATGGACAAGTCATTTGTCCTAAAGAGTATATCACAGTATTTCAATAAACCAGCCTATATACAGAAACACTGAAATAAAAGAGGAAGAAAATGCACCAGCCTCAAATGCATAGTCGCTTGTCATTGAATCTCTCACCACAGCAACTGTGAGGCCGGCATTAGTTGTGGCATTACCACAGACATAGATCCCACGAGGAGAAATGGAAGCTGCAGCTTGAAGCAGTTGGCTTTTACCGAGTCCAGGATCACCTAGTTACATTCACTTGTACATCAAATGTTGGCATATGAAGACATTAATAACTTGGAGCTAGTACTGTTGTAAAGTAAAAATATTAGTAATCGGTTCCCAGAGCAGAAGAAGAAAGCCAACCTACCAACAACAATTACATGAATATCTCCTCTGACAGGAACCTTATTCTGATCCATTGAATGCTTCCGAACGCCACCAAACAATGCTAACGTGATTCCAGCTTTGACCAGTCACAAGAGAAGGTCAAGTTTCAAAATCCAAATCAATGGAAGCTCAAACTCAAATACACACAGGAATCAACACACACACATATCTCTGTATGAAAAGGTTGGAAACATTGAATTCAAAATTTTTAAATGGATTCCGACAGGGTACATTTCTTTAAGCATTAAAACATGCATTGTGATGTTCCACGTCTACAAATAATTATAGATGAGACTTCCTATAACTTAATGAGTGAACACAACATTACCAGTGAATTTGAGGAATCCCAGGGTTTAACTAGCAACATGTGAAGCACTGTTGCATATGTTAATGTCAATTCACTGTTTATTAAAGTTGAGGCATTCCGCACTGTCTCACAGGATACAAGTTCTGTAATATCATAATTGTTTTATCTAGTTATGATGATAGTGTTAAATAACCTAAAAGTTAGGTGGAACTGGGATATATTAGTTACCAAATGATATACAGGAAAGTAATGGAATGTAATCTGATGTGCATGCATAAATATGACGACAGAGAACACCAATAGCAATTTTCTTTTGCGTACCTTTAACAAGCTCATGGCCATAGATGGATGGACAGATTGATTGCAGAATTTGACGAAAAACATCTGAACCGTGCTCTTCAGAGAACTTTACAATGAATTCCAGATCTCTTGGCGAAAACGTGTACAGATCGAAATGCTCAGACTGTGAGGACATAGCATTGCTATCCATATGTTGTGCATCCTCGGACACACACTGGGACTTTGAATTTGTTATTGAAACCACTTCTAGGTACAAATAGTAGAGTGCTTGGTTCTTCCCCTTCGATTTTCCTATTTTTGGCAAAAGGAGAAGTAAAACCATGAAACGACCTTGAAGCTGGAGTTGCTCCAATTCTTAGCTATTGCAACTAAAATAAGACTGAAATATGCAGCAAAAACAACTCTATAAGTAAAATTGTGGTTCTTTCATACCACCCTCCGTACCTCCTCCAATATCCATGTAATTGTTAATCACTCTTATGATACCAGTTACTGTCACAATATCTCCAGGAATGCATGCATCCACTAGATCTTGGGTCAGTTCACATTCAACCGTCCGAGGAACCCGCCCCTCTTCATGATGTTCAGATTTCAGCAGCTCCTGTATTCTGAAGTTTATAAATAACTAGTGAATCCGGTAACAATATTTATGTAGAACCTCCACAGTCTGTTGAGGTCTTTCATATAGGGTGACGACATGTGCTAAGATTATACCTTATTTTCTGAAAATCTATTGGTTTAGCAGTAGACCTAATGGGATTGAAATTTCGGCTTTTACATGCCACCATTTCACATTTTGTTGGCGGAGAAAATTTTCCATCAGGAAAGTCGCTGGTCATGGTGGTCCCACATTTGGCACACGAGAAACTCATCTGCATCACCAGTGGCCGGACTGTGCTAACTTTTACGACGTTTCCCCTTACAGAAACAAGCCTGTCTGAACAAATTTGCAATCACATGTCATATGCATAGTTAAATCAAGCATTTCAACAAATAGCTTCAAACAAAGCACAAAACCAAAGTAATTCGACATCTACCAATGTAAGCAGCCTTAAGATTCTTCAAAGCAATCAAGGACTCTCGGTAATTGTGAAGACGAATCGTAATCTTGTCGTCTTCCTCCATCAGACCTTCTTTCCCATTATAGACCTTGTGCACGGCCGCACTCATACACAGCAGAGCATCTTTAGGCTTTTCCTCTAGTGCTTCGAAAAATTCCTCGACGTCGCATACTTTTTTGAAATGCTGGAAGTCGAGTGGCAAGAAGAATGATCCATCTTCCTCTTTAACCTAACCAATGACATTGAAAGTTCGTCTAAATAAAACCACTTATGAATATCGCGTTGCCATACCTCGATTCGCATTAACAGACCGGTTTCGCACAATTGCTCAACCCATAAATCAAAAAGACAAGCAGAAATCATGTTGAAGTTCACCGGAATTTCCCCGTAAACGTACGTGTGTGGGAAAAAAAATAAAATCAGATAATAATAAGAAGCACACCTGACTGATAAACTGCAGCCCTTGAGGGGAGGAGAAGAAACAGAGGAGCGATGAAGCGAGGTGGAATCTATACTCGGAGTCTTCGCCACTAGTTTGGGGAGAATAGACGGCTAGAATGCGGCACAAATCGCTCGCCTCCTTCGAATTCGAGCGGTGCATCGCTTTACCGGTCCTGAACTCCGCCTGGTGCCCGTACATATCGACGGCGGCGAGCTCCGAGGGCTCCGGTGTTTCAAATCGGCGAACTTGTTATTTTGGCGGGAGATTATACCTTTTTCCCTGTTTGGGGCGGCGGCTCTTTGTAGTCCTTATTTCAGTTTTTTTTCTTTTTCTTTTTTTCTTTTTCGGAATTCAAACTTTTCAAATTGTCGACTTTCAATTTAAACGATAAAATGGTTATAACAAAAGCAATGCTAATTAAGTTTGGCGTGTTGAGATGATAAAACGCATATCATAAACAAAACCGGCATTACAATTCGAAAATTGGGTCGGGTTTATAATGCTACTTAACAAAATTCGAAAGTTAAGAAAAGTATGTCGTCGTTTTTAATCGTAGTTTTACTGCCTTGGAACTCCATTCTTTCGCCTTAGCCTTGGAACATTCTTTGGGTAGAAATTGTGCTTTAGCTCAGCCTGAAAATCTTCCCACGTTTAGATCCGACACCGACACGTGCCTCGTTCAGTGTCCCTCCCATTGAGCCTCCAACATAGTAAGGCAGTGTCGACTGCCTACTAGTGAAGTCGGAGCAATTTGTAGCTTCGTGGCATCAACCCTCACGTTAATAGCACACAAGGACTGCCCCATGCTCCATAGGAAATCGCCTACCTCACAAGCATTCAACGATCCTTTGAAAGCTGCTGGTTTATATCGATCAGGGGAGGTGCCACACCCCAATATTGATTCGGTTTTCAATACTTAGCTTTTACAAACATGTACAAGTTCAATAACTTGTTAAAGATACTCAAAACACTCGTACTGTATTACAATAAAATATAATTTTGTGAATTCTACGTCCTCTATTGACTAGATAATTTGTAGCATTCCTCTTTACTTCCTTTTCGATTTTCATATCGATTACCAAGCTAAACTAGACTATCAATCAGCAATAAGCTCGAACAAGGAATAAAAGAAAATTCGTGGGAGAAATGTACAGCAAGAAAAGTTTAATACAAACAATAAATGCACTTAGAAATCCATACTTCCGTGAGTTTTCAAAATTGATCCGAAAAATAACCAAAAGAAATAGTGATGATAGTAAGATCAAATATGAGTTCTCAAAGGGCATAATTCTAACAAAAAAGTGGTGAAATTGGAATTTAGAAAGAAGTACATGTAGTCCAATATCATTGAAGCACATCTCCATGACTAGTTAACGGAGAGGGCTCAAGCAGAACGGACACACTCGTTCTACGCACAAATAAAATCTCAAGAATCACTGCAACAAAGATCCCGAGAAGAACTATGTGCGGTATAATGTCGAAGGAAAGCACAACTATGATCAGCAAAATACTACTTCACCTAATATGAGTCGGAAAGATTCACCAGATAGAGAAATGGCATTTAAATAGCAAGAGAGTAAAGGGGAAAGCATAGAATACAATTAAGAACAAATTAAAATGTGAATTCCACAGCAGCATGGTTCAAGTGAAGTAAGCTAATAAAGGCAATATAATGTCTACAAAATCAAGTATTCAACTCAACCAATTCGAATCATAGACCAAAAACAGCTCAGAGCTCACATTAAGTACCTACTAAAGAAAGGGTAAAGATTTAAGACCTAGGCTTTTCTTTCTTCTCCTTGAAGAGAGCAAGGAGAGAAACTCCAGATACCTTCACCACCTTGAATCGAACTCCGGGAATATCTCCCACAGCATGCCCCTTACGTCCGAATCCAGCAATCAACACTTCATCCTGCATCAGTGTTACAATTGATTTGTCAATTCAATGAATAACAGCAAAGATACAGACAATCACAGGCTTCTAAACAATGTATAGGAGCTCACGTTTTCCTCAATGTAGTTCAAACAACCATCGTTGGGGACAAAAGCAGCAATTTTCTTGCCATTCTTGATAAGCTGCACCCTGGCACACTTACGGATAGCAGAATTCGGCTGCTTGGCTTCAATACCTCTGCATACATCACAATGTCAGACAATCAGAAATACTATCCAATCTACACATGAAACTCATCAAAATACGAATAAACGAACATTTTCTCAAGCACGATGCCCTTGGCGTGGGATGATCCAGCGAAAGGTTTCTTCCATTCATTTCCAAGGTGAGACTTCTTGTAAGACTTGTCAGCCCATCTCTGGGTTCTACGGTGGGACTTGAGCTTGCGCCCAGCTCCCATACCACGAGTTTTCCTGAAACACAGTAAATTAACTCCATAAACAAATTGAAATCGAGATTTAAACGACAGACCTTTCAAAAGAATAACATTGAGCTAAAATTTTCAGACAGTGAAAGAATCAACATCTCGCGAATTATTGATAACTAGCTAATCAGTAATAAACTAGTATCATATAATTCATTTAACGCACTGCATTATTCAGGTAGCATAAGCCAAGTTCAGATTAATTCGATGATAGAAAAGGAATCGAAAATCAGCAACGAGATTCCAAACCCAGTGAACAACCAAAATTCCCAATCCACGGGTACGTAATCGAGAAAAATAATCACTAAAAATTCAAAAACTACAGAAAGTAAGCTGCGGAGAACGAATCTGGAAACATTAGTGCTAGAACATACCCCATGATTGCAGATTAGAGGCGAAGAAGCGGCGGCGCTGAGGGTTGAGATGCAGGAGCAGAAGAGCAACAGCAGCAGAGTGCAGGCGCAAAACCCTAATCCCTGAACTCGAGCGACGGTGGTTTTTGACATATTTATAGATAAATAGTTGGGCCGGTTTTTAATTAATAGCGCTCGGTTAGATTCTTATTGGGCCTCAAGCCCAGATTCTTATTGGGCCTCAAGCCCACACCGCCTAGTGATGCATGTAATTGTATTCTACTAATTTTATTTTGCCAAATAGTAGCAATAATTTTGTGGCGTCGGAATCGATTTCGCCACGTCAGATTGAATTTCGAGGTTTTCCAAATCGGTGTCAAAATTAAACAGATACGAAAGTTCGTGCATTTTTTAAATTTTAGATGGCATTGAAAAATAAAAAAATTCACCTGAAGTTCGTGTATTTTCAAGCGTTTAACCATCTTTAATTAACGATAGCACAAAAATAGTTACAATGTATGAAAAGGTCAAGAGCTTGCAAAACTTACAATTACAGCAGAGGTGCTAGAAGAATTCACAAAGAAGAGAAACAACACAAAACTTCAAATAACAAAGAACAAATTCATCAACAAGAATTATTTAAAAAAAAAAAAATTGAAATCTACTTGTGCCCTTTCATCAACAGCACCCCAATCTTCTTAAGCATGTTTCCATTCTTCTTCTTAGGGGAATCATCATCTTCATCATCATCAGAATGCAGAGAGGTGAGCTTGTTACTGATCGAACGGTAGTCGAACGAGCCTCGTCTCTCCCCGAACTTCCCGTTACCGTTACTAGTCGACAGCATCGAAGCAGCAGCCTCAGCAGCCTTCCTCCACTGATCACACTGCACCTTTAATCTCCTCA